>OZ022263.1:8426442-9674942 GCA_963978885.1 Nemotelus pantherinus
ACTGAAAATGTAAAAAATTTGCTGCCTATTAGTGATATATGTATTAACGCACTATTTAGCAATACTGTACTTAATTGCACCAGCATTACAATTTCAAACCAAATATCCAAAGAAATAATAGATGGATTGATCATAATTAAAGGCAACAATATCACTCAACTCAAACACAGCTGTAACAGACAAAGAAAATTTGTGAAAATTAATGTCAAAGGAAACGCTATTATTAGATTTGAAAATTGCAAAGTATTAATCGGAAAGAATCTATTCACTAATTTCAAACACTCATTTAGCTCTCATTTAATTCTCCCTGAAAGCCCCAAACTAATTAATTACACTTTAAAAAATCAATATACACTGGAGGAACTCCACAGTAAAACCAGCAAAATCCTAGATATTCAGGACCTAGAGAAATTTGATCGGAACAAATCCATACAAAATTATACATTCATTAGCGCTTCAAGTATCATAATAATAATTATAATACTCGTCGTCATCTTGTGCTTCCATTATCGTTCTAAATTCAAATCATTCGAAACCACTTTCGTCCCAATTTCAAAATACTTACCCGACTTAGAGTTTCTAAACCAAATTGCAGAAAGAAAACCTCAACATATTCCAACACCTGAAAACATAGAGATTGAAGATGTTGGGACAACATCTTCTTAAAGGGGTAACGACTTAAGCATAAGTATTAAATCTTTATTCAACAAAGTATTACATATTAAATCTTTATTCAACAAAGTATTACAACCTCGAAAATCCCATCGTCTAAACTAAAATCATTCATCATCATTTTTTAATAATAACTTCCTGTCGAACGATACTTAAATTAATCAAATCAGATCGGCATATACATATCGGATATCAGTCAGCACTTTCTACCTTTGCAGATAAACAAAATAATAGCGTCTCCTACCCGATGGTAGCTTTTTAGATTTGGATTGGTTTCAAGTAAGTTAGTTCGAGCTAAACGATTGTAAAAGTCAGTACTCAATATAGCGAATAAAAATTATTAATTGGTGTTGTATATCATTCGTGAACTACAATTACTTATCTACGCACCACTGGTTGAAAGTATAATAAGGCCAAAATCACGACATGTTATTGAAATTCAACCTTATATTTCAAAATTTTTTTACTCTATTGACATCGACAAACACACAAAAGAAATATTTATCGCCTATTAATCATCGAATATGTCAATTTACTTCTATTTGCCATCTATTTTTGCTTATCGCACTAATAGCCTTCGAAATATTGTTCGCTTAATCTTGCCATTAACTCGTGTCAACCTAATTTCTATAACCTTCATATTAAAAAATTTAACCTCCTGGTTTCTTAATCCTTGGTCGATTCCCTTTGAATCCAACACCCACTACAAGCTATTCGATAAAATTTCAATGATACTAATAATTGGGTTATTAACATCATTAATCTTTATATAGCTCCAATCTGAATTATATACATATATTTTTTGAAAAATTATCCAAAATCATCTTTTCACTTGGAATTGGTTCAAATACAGCGAAAAGAGTAAATATTTCATTTTAATCGAAACTTTTATTGGAGCACATAGATAAGGTGTGCAAAATGTCGTGGGGGTTCATGTTAATATAACGTCCAATAGATGGTATGAGATAAAAGATTGAATCGATCGTTGTAGGTAATTAGCTCAGAAGATTATGAATAAATGTATTTATTGCTTATGTGATTTATTGGATGTGATTAATATGATTTCATGCTATACCTATATCTAGGTTGGTATGTCGTTGTGGGTACTTGTAGTGCTTTAGAGGTGATTTAGGTCACATTGGTATTTCGAGTTGTACGAGTATATTCATAGTGGTCTAGATTTAAGGCTTCGATTGTATGTATCTATCTCTTTGATTACATGGGTATAATGATATGGGGCTGATAGTGAGCCTCATGGTAGCAGCTTGCATTTATAGTTAAGGCGTAGGAGTGAGTTGATTCATTGCAAATCGTCATAAATTATACCAAGGAAGAGAAATACATATGCCTTTGTCGCTTCATTCGTAATAAGATTTGGTTAGCACTTGCACGGGGTGGAGTATTGTGCGAGTTATTAACTCCGTTTTAAATTTCATTAAAAAAAATGATTCTTCCTTGAATCTTGTTCAATGAAACAGGTTGGTTTAATTAAAATATCTTTATTAAACACTTTTTTAAACAACTTGTTACTTAAAACACTATGCACTTATTAACTTGTAAGAACTCTGAATTGAGTTGACTGATATTCTCAACTGAAACTGAACTCTATTCTAATGTTATGCTCTATAAATGGGTTAAATTATGCTGACTATGCTTAATGGGATTCTTTGTTTAATAAGTGTTTGGTCAACATAATTTGTTGATACAAAGGTTTGAATTTGATAAATGCAAGCTGTGCATTTTGTGCAGAACTTGATCATCATAGAAATGAGTCATGATCATTGCTAAAAAAAATAAGTTGTAAAATACTAAAAGATTATGCATATACGGCATATGTTGCATATATGTTCTTTAATGAGTAATACCTATTAAGAAAATAATGAAAGATGATTACTATTATGAGATTTATATGTGAGATTAGGTGTATGATGACACATAACTCGCGTGTTTCAAGTTGTAGATTATTGATGGAATATATTTTCAGTTTAATCCATAGAATTGTCGGTTGTTTGTTTGATTTTTTTTCCTCTTGATAAAGTAAAGTTTTGGTCCAGATTCTACAATAAAATGTGGAATGACATTGATCTTATATTTTGTAAGAACAGATTTTTTTGTTTAAATATTTGGTGTGGATTTCCTTTTTTTTTCATTGTATATGACTTGAAAACTTGCCGATTAATATACATATCCCAATGCAAGGTTGGCATCCGACATGATATTATTTTCGATGTCCTTAAACATTGTTATGGGTTCTTTTAAAAGAAATACAAATCACACTTTTCTTTAAACTTCTCACTTTATTTCGCAATTTTATAATTTTGACTTTACTTGCACATTTACATACAATGATTTGGCTTAACTCAAATTAAGACTGACTAAGAATGAATTGATACAATAATTTCAAAGCCCTTTTATACTGTCTATTTGTTTACAAAGATACAATTTCGCAATCTCGCACATATCCATTTCTCATTTGTTTATTAAGGTATCAAATTTCAAGAATATAATTCGCATTGGATTTGTTTATGCGCTAATCTATTGATTTCAAAAACATGATTCGACTTGGATTTGTTTATTAGTTTTGTCACGACTTTATCCACTTCGCATTATTTACGCGTAGAATTGGACGAATGGTCAACTGACGCCCTAGGAGTGGTGATTAAGTGGGTGGTGTTACAACGTAACAAGGTAATAACCGATGATTACAAAGAATTGTTGTTTTAGGGATATTTATCTCTGATATTGCTTGCACCTTTATAGGATTAGTTTTGACTCCATCGGGTGTAACTACTTCATCCAAAAATGATGTTTCAAGAACTCAGATTTATCTAATTGTATCTTTAAATTGGCATCATTTCATTTTTTGAGAACTTTCTCAAGGCCCGAGTTTGCCGAACCAATCCATGCCTAACAAATTAACTCTTTTTATGTTGTTAACGTCAACAACACTTAGTGGTACATTCACCAAGCTTTTGAACCAAACTGTAACCGCTAATATACCTTTTACCTCAAGAACTCCGCCTCCATATGTAGATATTTTATTTAAAGAGGTCAGTAGTTTGAGTTCACTTAGCATTCTGTACATATCCAAACCGACAATTGAAAACAACGCTCCTGTATCTACTTGAAAGTTTAGCGGGATTTTATTAATGTGAACTTTCATTAAAAACTTGTTCCACATTCTTACTAACTGGTCTGGCTCGTGCATATCATCAGCTTTGCTTGTTCGTATTGTATTTATATTATGAACGTTGTATTTTCTATTATCACTTTGATTGTTTCGACACACCGACGAAATATGACCGGTTTCCGAGCGATTCCTCGTAACTCCGCTATCCACTCAACATAACTTTGTCCTTCCTTCATTCTTTGCTGATGTAACTCGTAACGCGATGCCAATACATGCACTTTGGCCTCAAAATACATTTTTAACTGACTTGAAATGTCTTGATAAGTTTCTTCGGAAATACCTTTTCCATCGAACAGTTTTTTTTTTACTAAGTCGTAAAAGCCTGGCCCTATCCGTGACAGGAAAAATGCCCTTTTCTCTCTATCGGATTCCACATTGTAGCCGCGAAATGCTGATTCAGCTGACTTTGAAAAGAATCCCAAGTATGTTTCTGTGCATCGAACTGAAAAAACGCTGGAACCGAGTGAACTGTATTTGTTGCCGATGCTGCACTGCTACTTAACTTGTGAACTAATAGTTTTTGGGCCTCCAAAACTTTTTCTATAAACAATTGTTGGCTACTTATTATTTTCCCAACGAACTAGTGAGCGCCTCCATTTTCTCGTCGCCAGTTTGTTATGTCTTCTTGATAGTCGCGAAAAACGCGGGATTAAACGTATACTTAAGGATTTATTTTAACCTGGCAATTCATGCTCACACACACTGCAAAGCTGTCAAAGTTCATCCTGACTTTTCCATTACAGTGGGCACATTAGACACCCACAAGACTAATAATATCCATAATTTCCCCCCTGCTTTTTTTCTTCTGCCGGTTCCGTCAGCTTCGTTCCGTCAGTAGCTAGGTGAAGCAGCTATGGAAAACTCAATAAAAAATTTTTTGAAGTTTTATTTTTAGAACTTCGAAAATTATATGTAATTTCTGAGTTCTTGATCATACAGCTGCAGAAACCATTAAAATTTTCCTAACATGTTCGAAACTGTAGCGAAAATGTGTTTTAAAGGGAGCTGCCACCTTAGCACCACCTAGAACCAGACCGAAGTCCAGAGCTAAGAGTGCTAAGGTTTGAAGAGTGAATGGCTATTGCCATTCAAAAGGCAAATTCAAAAAAAATTTGTTACGTTGTAACAAAGTGTACGAATACGTGTACACGCTTTGACATTAAAAAAAAAAAAAAAATACAATCCTCCCCGGGGAAGGCTGAGCAATCGCGGGATAACCACCACTCCACTAAGTAGAATGCTTGTATCCACCGCTCATAGGGAAAGTACGGTCGTAGCATCCGACCCGTGTAGTGTACCCGCCGGATGCTTACGACATAGATTGGTTAATATCAAATCATAGTTTGTAAGTAATAAAACTACGGTGCCACTAACCTTCTGGGCCAACCGGCGTTGAAGATATTACCATTGGGTCCATGGCACAGAATTCGTCACAGTTGTGCGTCCTGGGTTTGACGTAACTAGTTGGGTGCTGCATCTCGTCCATCGCTCCGCCAATACCTTGGTGGTAGTCACGATGCCTACCTCATTGGCTCATATCCCGCCAACAACGTCAGGCCAATAGAGGATTGGGAACAAGCATCTGGAAATAGGCCACACAAAGAACCACATTCTGGATGAAACATATCACGGATACTTATCTGATGTGATCACTGACTCTGCCAACAGCTACCGCCAATCTCACCGAGGCCGGATGGCCCAGCAGGCGTTGGAGCTGCCGTGTAGCTTCATATGCCATCGCCACAGCTATTCCAGGCAGGCTCGCTGCATCCACCGGCTCCGCGAACATGCTCCCGAACACCATTTACGCGTATATTTTGCGATCAACACGGCTATCACAAGCTCACTTCCCATGAAACCGACATATGGGTTGACAGCCGAGAACGTAAATAAACAGTGGAAACCGACATAACCAAACGCCAACAAAATCCAGGGGTGGATTAACGACGACCACGGTAAATTATCGGATTGGTGGGAATCTTCGATCGGCCCGTGTGGAAAGGAGGACATTCACCCGGTCACATTGTAAAAGGAGAAAGTACGGGACCCGAATTAGAAAGTAGAAAGCAGCGGTACCCGATGAAGGAAAAAATTTTCCATTCTGTGTGCGACAGTGGTAACGAGCAGATCGATAAATTCTGGAAAAATTATCAGGTACGAAAATTCAAAATTTCTGTGTGCGACAGTGGTAACGAGCAGATCGATAAATTCTGGAAAAATTATCAGGTACGGAAATTCAAAATTTCTGTGTGCGACAGTGGTAACGAGCAGATCGATAAATTCTGGAAAAATTATCAGGTACGGAAATTCAAGATTCTGTGTGCGACAGTGGTAACGAGCAGATCGATAAATTCTGGAAAAATTATCAGGTACGGAAATTCAAAATTCTGTGTGCGACAGTGGTAACGAGCAGATCGAAAATTTTGGAAAAATTATCAGGTACGGAAATTCTAAATTCTGTGTGCGACAGTGGTAACGAGCAGATCGAAAATTTTGGAAAAATTATCAGGTACGGAAATTCTGTGTGCGGCAGTGGAAACGAGCAGGTCAGTGATTTACCAAAAAACAAAAGCATCCGAAAATCAGCGGGAATCGAAGGAAGAAGGTTAGTTCCTGTTTTAGAATATCTGGAAGATTTCATTTAGATCTAAGTAGTTCAGCATAGAGATAAGAGAAAATTTTCAAAACTTTTCACATAACCAGTATTTTTCGAATCATATTCTTGTGTAAAAAAGATTGTTACAGTGGAGTGGTGGATTTCGTTATTTAAAATAAGCTAACGTAGCGTAGGCGTTAGAGTTGGAAATTGTTTCGGTGTTAGGAATATCGCGAAATCGCGTTGGGAAAATAAAGATTTTGTCATCTATTTACGAGATCGTATCTTTTTTTTTTCGTGGGACAAATCAGTGATTAATCAAACGTTTCGCGGTTTGATGGTTCGGCGACGGTGAACTAGAGGGGCTGTGCTACACGCAACAGCGATCCCAATCCCAGATTTCTTGACCTCGGTGAGCCGTAAGCTCACTCGGCGGCTCGTGGTCCATTCTTGGGGTGAGTGAGTGGCGCCCACGCCCAGTCTCCTGAGCGAACCCGGGGCCCAAACGGACCAAGCCGAGGGTCACTGCCCCCTCAATTAGGCGGGGTGGGTAACAAATTGTCCCGAGAGCAGGGTACCCTAGAAATAGCCGTGAAGGCTCCTCATCCGCATAAGCGGAGTACCCTCCAACCAACCCCGACGGATGCTGGAGTGCCGCTCTGATAGCTCGCGGCGGCTGGGGTGGGTCCTTGAAATAATGGGGTTAGTTTGCTCTCTGGAAGTCACAGGATGCTACGTATAATTCATCCGTTATTATACATTAGCCCCAAATCGGTATATGAATATACTTAAGGAAACGGGGCTCAATATCCGTGCAGAACTGCCAGAATGGCTCTGCTGCATGGACTGGTAAGCCAGACCCAGCGCTCGTGGCGACGCACGGAGCCAACTAGAAAACGTTCGCAAGGAAAAGGGGAGAAATAACTGCCTCTCTTTCACGGGAACCCGAGTGAGAGATATTTAATAAAGATATTTAATAAAATCATTTCAAGATATTTAATAATTTCAATATATTTAATAAAATCGCTACAACCTGACATTTTTATTAAACGGTGTGGTTAACTAGTAGCAAGTACAATTAGTAGAAAAACTGTTACAAATGTCTGGGACGTCCGCTTCAAAACAGCGACTGCAGCAAGAGAGCCTTCAGTATCTGCAAATAAGAGTCGTATTAGTTTTCACTGAGTCTAAAGTGGTGTCCACAAGCCTGCTACAAACTTACCCTGAGCTTAAAGTAGTGTCCACAAACTCACCCTAAAGTTGCTGTATCATACACGGCCAATTCTCGAAGAATATTGCTTCACAGCTAATACTTTAAAGTTGAAGTGTGAATATTACCCGTCAAAGATACGGTTTTTATATAGTTTTGATTTCACACATATCATCTAAGTATACCTAAGAAAATACAATCTATACTTCTGTAACCAGTAAATATAATGCAATCACATTCCAGGTGCATTCAATTATCCTTACTTGAAAAATTTCAAAGTAACGTGATCAATAATCCTCTATAATGGACAGCTATCAAGATAGTGAAAAATGACCGGTTCTTAATTAGTATTCAAACATGCATGTTCTAGCATACTACTAGAAGGCTTTGAAAAATCATCTACATTAAGAACCAACGACGTGCATATTTGTAATCACTGAAAAAAAAAACCGTTCAATGATGCAAGTGTCTTTACATCACTTTCAACGATCGTTGATGCCCTTTGTGCATGTGCTTTTCTCTGAATTCTTTATGTATTATACACAGCAAAGAAAAGCGAACATCATCTTTGCTGTGTCTGGTTTGTATGCAAAACTCATATGAACTACATTGTATGCAAATTCTTTACCAATTACATTTTAAAAGCGTGACATGCTAAAACATCTTACAGATGCGTAAAGAGTCTATGAAGTTTTGCTAATTTTGTTTTGAGGTGTCTGATCTGCCTGCAAATAAAATCTTCATTGGGCTGCTCGTTTTATACCCTAAAATTAGTTTACTCAATAGTCTATCATTCATTCATCACCTATTTCAATTGACAAATTTATGTTTCTTGTGAGTGCATTTTCATAATTTCATCCCGAAGCTAACAGTTTCTATTCTTATATTTGAAAAAATTAAAGAAAAAATTTGAAATCGTTATAATTGCCTTTATTACGGCTTACCGAAGACTAAGTAATTTACATGGCATTTCATTAATCTATATGTTTCCCGAAGTATGTGCTTCCCACGAAAAATTGCTAACGACTGTGACTGGTCACGTAGTCATGTTGGATGGGCACAGATGGTCACGTTGGATGGGCAATCACGTGGTAGCTCAAGTTCCCGGGGGTAACTCCCAATATCAATTATTGATGTTTATGTTTTTCTTAAAGGAAGGTGATCATTGTTGAGATCATCCTAAGAAAACTATGAATTTGTCACAATTTTGTTTATACAGATGGTCTGAACTTTCTTAATGGAAGAAGATTATTATTGAGATCAATTTTGGGCTCTTACATTTATGCGTTCGAACGTTAATTGCTTGGCGATTTATTTGTGGATGAAATGTTTACCACTACGCCAATTTTTGTGCATGAAACTCAAGTGATTTATTCGATTAATTGTTTATGCTGACAGAATGTTTGCTTCGTGACTAAATATCGAGCATATACATTGGCACTGTATGGCTAAATATAGTATGTGAAGCATGATATGAATGTCACATAACAGTGTGTGAAAATATATAGTTTTTGTGGAGAGTTGTAGAATTTGTGTGGGATGGAGTAAAAAATGTCTATGAGTGTATCTAGAAGAGAAAATGTATCCCTGTTTTTGAAGCGCTGCACTACTCGATTGAGAATGCTTTGCCTATGAGCGTTCGCGGGGCTATTAGCAATCATTGTTTTATAAAATTGGTGATTTACCAGTTGATGCAGCAGTAGCAACAAAAGCTGACCAAATGGAAATTATATAATAGACAAAGTGGAGAAAACATTTGCCGGAATCAACTTCTTCTGTATATTGCTGATTATATTGAGCCAGAAGCATAAATGACTTTAAGTTCCCGGACCCTAATTAATTTCTATTATTTTCTTTTTGTACGCTAAAAATTAAAAAAAAACCTAAAATCAACTTACACCTCGAGAGAAGTTTGACCTTATCACTCCATAGCTCCACTTTTGCATCGAACAGCATGTAAACGAATTTCCAGTTAAACTGACCTCATATCATACTAAATCTCCATCAAGTTTTATCGTACTCAGATTTATTTATTTTTCTGTATATAGAAAGTCGTCTAGTTTTACTTCTTCTTTCCAAAATGAAACAAATCTGAAACTGTAACCATTAACACGAAACGCCGTTAAACGTATTAAAACTTGCATTTAGCTTTCTCCAAAGAATGTCATTTCATTTTCTTTTCTTTCTCATTTATTTTCAATGCATGTACCCATTCATCGAACTGCTTAATTGCTGCTGCTCGACGAAGTGTGTCGTTGCTGTTTTATCTTTTCACATTCGAAACTGTGAATAGAATATCTTCAAGTGCGATCTTCTTATACAGCCGTACAAAGCTGCATGTATTTGTTGTTGAAACGACCGACCACTACTTATAATCGACGATCAAATGCACGAAACTGTAATTTCTTCTGCAAAATTGCAATGCACTTTATGAAAATCTGAATGTATTTTATCTAAATGCATGCAATCATATAGATATATTTACTTAAATCGAAATGCAGTGTTATACATGTGCACATACATACTTTTGGGTGGCAGCAAGTTCCTATGCACGATCGTTTCGTGCCTAGATAATTGACAATAACTATTTAACGAGATAGCTGTTTAAAGTAAACTATTCAAAACTCAAGCGAAGAGACATTATTTCGGAATATGAATGTGTAAGTATGTGAGAAAACAAAGAAATTGTTGAAAACAAGAATTCATCGTTTTTCGCTCATCATTCGTTTTGCTCCTACATTCTGTAGTGTACAAATAAGTAGACACCTGCCCTGCAACAACAGCAACCTACAAAGTTTACACAGTTTTCCCCAAGTTTCCTCCACAGTTTCAAACCGATTTTCTAGTCGTTTTATTAAGTCTGTGCAAATGCAGGTTGTAGATGCTAATGTACCTTCATGCATGATGGCTAGCTGCATCTGTATATAACTCGTGCTCCAATTCCTCTAAGCCTGATCATTCATATTTTACATTGAATACGACGAATCTATACAGTCTACTATTGAGAAACTGGCTCAGAATCTAGAAGAAGCAAAAGCAAAACGTCCACCGCATACATCTGGCTGCTGCTTCTCTTTGTTGTTGTTTTTGGTTTTGTAATACTTATGGATGCCAGTATAACGTGATGTTGTTTGACCTCATTTTCACAAAAATCTGTCGTTTTCTCGTTGATTACGATCTGTTGTACATACTGTAGCGATTTGTATGGATGGGAGTGTGCTGGCCTTAGCACAACTCAGAACCAGACCGAAGTCCGGAACCAAGATGGCTAAGGTCCAACAGGAGTGAATGGCTGATGCCATTCAAGAGGCAAATTAAAAAAAAAAAAGAATAGCCCCGAGAGCAGGGTGCTCTAGAAATGGCCGTGAAGGCCCCTCGTCCGCATTAGCGGAGCACTCTTCAACCAACCCCGACGGATACTGAGGTGCCGCTTTGCTAGCTCGCTGCGGCTGGGGTGGGTCCATGAAATAATGGAATTGGTTTGCTCTCCAAGAAAACGGGATGCTACGTGTTATTCATCCGTCATGATTACGTAGCCGCAAACTGGTATATAAAAATACCCAAGGGCCAAAAGGGGACATAGTTCCGTTAAGGAAACCACCCGTGGCTCTGCTACATGGGCTGACTAAGCAGACCCATTGCTTTCCATTTTCGAATCATTGGACGTTAAATAGGCATGTATTGTTGTGTTTTCGCCTTAAAACACCTTTCGTGGATTCGATGTTCTCTTCATTCGAGAAATAAAACAGTTTTCTTTTATACCACTAATTATTCTCTTATTCACAAAACTAATTATAAACACTGTTGAGAATCGCACTATTACAACTTCGCGTTAAACTTTCACACTTTATCGCTTTTAATTAATCACGCCCGGATACACTAAATTCGCTGTGTCGCTTTTCACAGTAACAGACTTTTCACTGGATAAGTTAAGCACCGACTCCGACAACTAAATTCTTTCCAAATTCACTCTGCATAAGTAAACTGTAATTTTACTCGATATTGTTTTGTCTAAGTAATTCTTTCCAAATTCACTTTGCAGAAGTAAGCTGTAATTGTAGTCGATATTATTTTGTCTCGATTCTGTGTAGCGTATTTTATGTTTGCATAACAAAATTGTAACTTAAGTCGATAATGTTGTGTCTCGCAACGAAATCGAAAACCTTTGCTTGGGGTCGCAAAGATCGCATGAATGAAAGTGCAAGATCTTTTCGGCACTCAAGTACAGACCGTCATAGGTGAAGCACATATAAATAAAATTGTGAAAAATTCGTGCAACTTGTTTTAACTGAAGCACATATAAATAAAATTGTGAAAAATTCGTGCAACTTGTTTTAACTTATACGCAGTCTACTAACTGACTGCTAGCACCTCTCGCGGCGGTATTTATACTCGTATCTAGTGAGATTAATTAACGATTCGGAAATAGGAAATATTGTATTTGTTAAATATTGCCCCTACACGGATGACCAAATGGACTTGTTTAACTGCATTTAGCAAACGATTTATAAGGTTAACGTAGATTCAAATCCGTTTGACTTAACTGCTCGGTTCAGTTCGAATAAGTTTTCTGCAATTAGTGTGCATAAATTTGACTTCAATTGACTTAAGAAAGAAAAAATAGCTCTTTTCAAAGTAAAAATCAAACAAAAAATTCATAAAGGCACAAGAATATTGAACTAATTTTATGTTGTATTTTTTGACATTCAAACGGTAGGCATCGTCCAACTGCTGCCGAATATCAACTTTCCCTCTGGCACCGAGTTTAAATACGGTTGGGATCCTTCATGATCTTTTTATCATACAAGCCAAGTGTGGAAGATCAGATACACCAAAATTAACTCAGTTTGAGTCCCCATTTTTCCCAGAAAACAGGAGACATGCGAAACAAAATAGTCGATTTGATTCTCCACAGCCGCAAATCTAATCGTTTTTGTCCTAATTTCTTTTGATTTTCGCGTTTTTTGGGCTCGCATGTTTTATATTTGCTAATTTGTAGTATGTATTTGGAAATCAAGTGCTGGCTTTCCTTTGGCTTTAGTTTGTATTTTTTTTTTTTTGTAGTGGTAGGCAGAGATTTTCCTACACCCCCCTAACACCCCCCTAATACCCTCCCTGGAAAGAGCATACACCCCCCTAACACGGACAATTTTCCTACACAAAGGGGCCTTTGTGTCCTTTGTTCCAAAGGGACACCCCTCCTAAAATTCTGAACACACCGCCCATGAAAAATTACTGAGAAAACCCCTGGTGGTAGGCTCTAATGTTGTATTCTTTTTAATTTCAAAACTTTTATCACGATGAACAAAATGAAATGTTTTGAATGATATAATTATAAATAAATAAAAACTTCGCCTACTTTTGTAATATGCACTTTATACAGTAACATTATTAATAATTCGCAAAAGGAACAGAAGATTATTTCACGAGAAACGCTATAGAATAAACATTAATTTTACCTGCTGAACGAAACTAGCAAAATGCGACTTAAGTTATTGGATGCAAAAAATTTAATAACTGTTCCTACCACGGAACAGGAGTTTTCTTCTGTTTAATGAAACAAGTCAATCTATTGAATACACTTTATTCAGATTCTTAAACGTTCGGATTAGAATTTCATTTACAAAACACACTGATAAACTGAACTAACTATGATACGATCTATTTCTTCTATAGCATTTTGTGTGAGAAAGTGTCACGTCTGTATATCTTAAGTTCTATGATGGATCGATTTCCTTAATTGATTTTTCAGATTTTACTCTTCAAGATATATTGCTTATGCGACAGTTAATTGCTCGAGAAAGAATTCTGGTCTATTGTTTATGAGACAGTTAATTGATTGAGAAAGAGTTCTGATCTTGAACGGAAATTGATGTTTATATTAATATCGTGGGATTGTGGATTGAAGTGGATGACTCATATAAGTTTTATGCTTTTTGAAATTTTTGAGATTTGAAATGAAATTTATGAAATCATGAAATTTATATTGTGGGAAATATTTTTACGATTTCTTATTTCTAATTTGTAGAATTTTTGGAAATCTGGGTGTTATAACAGGATATATGTTACCTCATGTAACTCGCGTACCTATCACATTCATAGAATGATCATGCACGAATCGCATCAACATGCATCGCTCATAGGAGCACAGCCGGGTCGTAATCTTATGACAGTAAAAACATTCGTATGGTGAAATGCTCTTTTCTAAGCACCTGGTGGTGTTGGCGCCACCCACTGATTCGGTCAAAAGCAAGTGGCTGAAGTTCCACGACTGCAAGGGCTTCTTTCTCGGTAGTAGTGTAATTCCGCTCAGCAGAGGTAAAAAGACGACTTGCATATTCTTTCAAGGGTTGCCTCCCCTTGCATTAAAGCAGCTCCAACGGCGTAGTCACTTACATCTTTTCGAAGTATATAAGGCTACGCCTCATCGGCTTGTTTCAAAATTGGAGAAAAGGTCAATCGACGTTTGAGTTCGTTGAAAGCGTCCGTTTGGCTGATTGACTACGCCCATGTTGTTAACTTCTTCGTTAGTGTTGATTGTGGTCTGGCTATCTCTGAAAAGTTTGGCATAAATTTCTATACCAGGAACAAGTTTGAAGAAATGTAACAACTCCCTTGAGATTCCTTGGTTCTTGATGATCAGTGATGGCAGAAATCTTAGTTCAATCGGGTTCAATACCGTGATTTGTCAGATTGTTTCCCAAAAGCCGAATTTTCGGACAGCTAAACCGACATTTCTTTCTGTTGACTCGTAACGCATAGTACTGCAATGTTTCGAAAACTTGCTGTTAATCTTGTAAATGTTCCTCAAAAGTTGGCGACAATATCAGAAGGTGGTCCAGATATGCTTAAGCTCTCACTTTGCTACACTTAGTTTGGACGCGGTCTATCATTCGCTGGAAGTTGCGTAGACCGAACGTTAGATTCCAAACGGAATGATCAAGGCGGTGTTACCCTGATCATCAGAATGAACTTGAATTTTCCAATAGCCTGCAAATAGGTCAATTGATGTCATGAAATTAATGCTGTGGTTAGAATGCAGAAGCTCATCGATTCTTGGAAAAGGGTAACTGTCTGGGTTAGTAATGACGTTGACATGCCGATGGGCAAGGCAAACACGAACCGACCCATCGGTTTCGGGAACCATTACCACTGGGGAAGCCCAACCAGACTCGCATTCTTCGATAATCCCTTCCTTTGACGTCTGAGAAAGTTCACGTCTTAGGACGTCCTTCTTTTGTTCCGGCAGTCGATATGGTGGCGCAGATATATGAGAGTTTTGCTTTGTATTGATACGATGTTCAACGTGTAATGCAGCAGGTCCTGTTGAATTGAAGAGATCTGCTTGGCTAAGTAAGAGCTGCTTGAGATTTTATCGCTCGGTACTTGAATGTTCTGGGGCTTCATCGTAAAGGAACGATGTTGATTTCCGCAGCACCGATGTCGTCACAAATCCTGGCCATCTTCATCGCACACTTTGGTTTACTGGAAAGTGGGCTGATCGGTCTTGGCACGTACGCGATGTCAGAAAGTCTAGCTAATTCTGGCTTGGATCTATGTCTTCATGCTGAAGTAGGTCGAATTTTTTTTTTGTTTCTCCCCAAAGAACCAATAGCGCTACGGTACATTCAAAAACCTGTTTGCGTTTTGGATTTTAGCAATCTTGCTTGAGTTGTCTATTTTAGTGGTCGCAACTTACGGAAATGTTGTTTCCTGTTAGTGGGTATGTCGGTATTTTAGTTTCATATACCTCTAAAAGAATCGGATTTATTAAATTGCCATATACATATATTTTAAGATTTTCGTATTTGAAATTAGTTATAGCTAGAAACAACAATTTCAACATCGAATAATAATGTTTTAATTGTACGTAACATATAACAAACAACTTCAATTGACATTACATCAGAGAGAGAAAATATTTATATATTTTTTTACAATGGTTTTCTTTGACATTCATTTTTGCCTTAACCTACTTTGTGTTTTTTTAGTCTGTAATTGTTGAGTGTTTGTGGATCGTTGTGGATTGTGTGTGTATGGAGAGGTATATTTTTGTAAGTGTATCCACTGGATAAAGTCCACTCCTAGAAGTGTACGGTTGTCCCTTGAATCAGGAAGAATTATAAACGTTAACTGAATGATTTTCCCATTGATCTTAACGTACACTCTTTTTAAGAGCACGTCTTTCTGTTGCCTTACGCCATCTGCCAAAATGACACAAGTGTTTTGTCTTTGGAAGCTGCAGCCACACTGTTTCAGCTGATGATATAGTTGTGAACCGGCAACGCTTATTCTTTCCGCCGTATCTACGAAACCAACACCTTCAAAAACATGTCGGTGGCACAAATAAAGGGCGGTGCTATGGTCCATAGAGCAGAAGCTAACTGCTGCTAGTTCTTTCGGTTTGATACAGGACGGACATTGGCTACGGACAACACCTGGTCGCCCGTATCCGCAGCATGTAACTCCCGTAAATCGATTTTTGTTGTCTTCTGTTTTCACTCGGAGCTGTTGTTGAGTCTGCTTCTGCTTCCTGCAGTCACTAATAGAGTGGTCAAAGTTGTGGCAAAACTCACACTTGATGCGAACTTGTTGTCGGTTGACATCTTCAGTCCTCCTACGGTCCTTGACTTCCCTATGGTTTTCTTCCACTGCTCAAGCTTGCACTAAAAGCTCTGCGAATGTTATAAGTTGGTTTCTCGAGATGTGCTTCCTGATATTTAAGCTGATGAGTCCAAATATCAGATCCAGTTGTTGACTCTCAGTGTGAGAATTGGCTGCCAATTCCGACAAAAGCGACCGCTTTTGGCTGATGAAGAGGTCCGTTGGTGTGAAAGCATCCTGGCTGAACTTGAAAATACAAATGTGCAATCGGACATTCTACATACGGAATGATTTAGACTTTGGCTTATATCGCTTTTTGAACGGATGTCTATGGAATTTGCTGTGTGTATTTCAGATGCTATCACAAAGATGAATTTTATCACTATTTGGCTCTGGATTTTACATTGTTGTCAATATCGCGATTTGGCTTTGGATTTTATATTGTTGTCAGTAAAAATGTTGTGTTATGAAGCATTTCTAACAGGATTGGTGGCTTTTAATTTTAAAAAGATTCTCGATTTGCGTTGATGGTCTTGGAGATACTATGTTCTGTATTACTTTGGTTTGCGGGAGACCTTAGATCGCCTGAAGATCCTTGAATTGTTGAGTTATAATTACGTTGAGTTATAATTGTTGAGATACATTGTTTTCTGATTTATAAGTATTGGCTGTAAGATGCAGTTGAACACTAATCAAATTTATTCGCAATAGTTTTTTACGAAAATCTAAAACACAGTTATGTTCTAAAAGGAAATAATTTCCGAGTAGATCGTCATATGTGATTTATGTGGATTTAGTAACAACATAAAATTTATGTGTAATGCTTAGATTTTGAAAATGGAAATTTAGAGGACTTGTTCCCACAGCTTTAGTGGATGAACATATTCCTTGTAATTGAAGGTGCTCATCAATATTAACAAGAGTTCTTCCAACTAATGTGGTTTCTTTCACTATTGAAACTAAAGCTCCAGTATCGATTAAGAAACAGAAGTATTTGGTTTTAGCATCGGGACTATTTACCTTTAAATATAAGCCATTCAAACTTTCGAAATATGCAATATTATTTATGGATTTTTATTCAAAATATCCGATATTTCCCGAAAATTTGCGTTCGGAGTATTTATCCCGTTTTTTGGAACTGATTCTAATTTAGAATTTTGATGATATTTGTTATGCCATAATGAACTCTGATGTGTCGTAAAAGCTTGCATTCTGTTTTTATAAGCTTGTTTTCTACGTTCTTGTATAGTATGCACTTTATTTTTACAATAATTGCATATCTTTGCTGAGATAACATTAATTTTATACTGATTTTGGGGCTTATTTGCTCGGCTACATTCTGATGTATTATGATTTTTAAGTTTGCAGATTTTACAAAATTTTGTAATATTTGTTGAATAATTATTATTACTCGTATGATGGGTTTGCTTTGGTTTTAGTAAACTTGAAATTTTTTCTTCTTATTTAGGCTTGCCTCGCTTCAGATAGAGTTCGAACGTTTCTAGCCGTGAGTATGCTACTGATTGAGGGATCAATATTTAGGATGAAAGTATGTAATATTAGGTCGTCCAATACAGCTATGCGTCCCTTTAGTTCCGTTTGATCGTCGATTGATTGACAGACACAATCGATTGAGTTCTTTGCCACGGTTTCCAATCGCACTACAAACTGCGAAACGGTTTTCTTGGGTCCTTGCTTGCACTGCTGCAACTCGATTAAAAGATGGCTATAATGCTTTTTATCTCCGTACAAGAGCTTTAGGAAATCTGATAATTCGGACCAAGTTTGGAATATAGGGTTTGAAACGGCATTTTATGCTTTGCCTTCTAGTTGCGTGATGGCATAATCAAAGAGCACTAGTTCTTGCTTGGGATATGCCAATTTAAACGCGCGATTACAACCATTTAGTTACGAGTTTAATATATCTCTATCCCCGTTAAAAGGTTTGATGAATTTCAACAAAATTGATGAACGGACTTCTTCGTTCAGGTTTTTGGAGACCGATTGCGTGTCGTCGTGAGTTGAGCTTGGCTCTAATATATTTGGGTTTTTACATTTTTGGAGAAAAAATGTGTACAACATAATTTTAAATTTTCTGTTTCAATAAATATGAAGTAGTTTTCATTTTTAATTTACTTTACGTTACTTAAAATTAAGACACTATAACTAGTAATTAGCAAACACTACATAAATGTGTTTTTATTATTAATTATATAGCAAACGAATTTGATAGCTGGTGGTCAGACCTGAGGGTGCACGACCGAATGTTGCGAGCTATCTGATCTCCCCGCGTAAGTTGGCTCTTATATGTGAAATCCAAGATGAGCTTTCGTGGAGATTAGAGGCTGATCGATGAAAGCTTTTGGGGTGATAGCTCGTTGTGGTGAAAGCTTGTAAGGTCAAAGCATCTTTGGTAACAACATCTGCTATGTTGTTCGGCTATGTTTGTTACAGACACAAAAATTAAATTACATAGTAAGTTTTTTGTCACGCAGCAGGATAAAGCTGGATTTTGGATAGATGAACTTTCTTCTTGGTTTCTGAACTTTTCGCAGCAATTGTTGTTTGTTATTTTTTTTTCAAATGTAATTCTCGCCTTCGCAGTGGTAAAGCTGATATTGTAGTTGAATAATTTCCTTCCTGCTTTCTGAACTTTTTCGAAGTGCTGATTTTTATCAGTCCGACAATAATTGTCGGCTTCAAAGCGAAATAAAGGTGAATTTCGTCGGGGCTTTAAACTTACCTTTGTCCGTAACACAAAGTCAAACTTTCACTACCTGGTGTAATTCACTGTCACTTTTGTAAACCCATTTCGAACCCATAGATAGTTATTTTAACTACCCCACCTCTGACACCAATTTAACTTTTTTTTTGCTATGGGCTCCACCCAATTATTGACAATAAATAGATTTATAATACAACAACACTAATATCATACAACGAAAAATCTACAGACCTACTAATGCCCATACTTTTTTGCTCTCGAACTCAATTCTTCTGGCGCGCGAGTTTTGCCGAAGAAATATTTGGTGATTAAAAAAAATGATTAAGTTCCTTCCGCGGAACTTGGTTTAATTAAAACACCAATATTTCTTTTGAAGCACTTTTTATTTAAAGTATCAACTGAATTAACTCAGAAGATATGTATGTTCACTTAGTTGCTAACACGTCTTGAACTTAACTTCTAGACTGAACTTGCGAACTGAGTAACTAGAACTTGATGGAACTGCTAGAACTGAACTTGACCATCTTGAGTGGTCTATTTATATGGTTTCTGGATTTGTTTATTTTCCCATGATCGCTTGGTTTATGATCTACTCGAATTTCGATCAGTCAGCAAAAGAAAGGAAGTTTACATATTAATATTAATTGTGTTTGGGCAATCGGCACGTTTTCAATTTCAATTATAACTGACTCTAATTTGATTGTTTATGAGTTCTTTGTGAATGTTGCATTTATGTTGCTAACATCATCAGATTTGGTATGTATAACTCGCGTGATTTACAGATCCTGCATCTGCTGAAAACATACATAAGTTAAACAAATTTATTTCACAGTTTAATTATGTTTTATTCCGGTAAACAAGTTCATAATATTTCTTAAATCAGCACTTTCAAGCCAAGCCTTGACTGTAACGGCATTTCAAATCAAGAAGACACGATGTTGTTTTGAATCCATTGTTTTGAAAACAAAACAAAATAGCTGATTCATTAAAATAGCTGCCAAATCACAAACTAATAATCAGATTATCATGAAATGTTGACACGTATCGTTTGAAAGTTGGTACTTTCTAAAAATGATAGGGACTTAAAGCGTCTGCTATACCTACTGCGATATATGTATGTATGTTTTATTCTTCTTTTAAGAATAACAATTATTTATTTAAATTCACGATACAAATACATGTGTGTCCATTGACAGGTTAAACGACCAATCTTCTGCTTAGGAGACTTTTCCCTGTAATATCTAATGCTAACAAATTGAACACGAAATATATTCGCGTTTTAGATATGTTTGTTAAGCAAGAAAAAATAATTACACTTCAAATTTAATTTCTTAAATGAAATTGAAAGAAATCCGATTTCATTTATAAGAAACCTTTCAAATTGTTCATACTATTTAAGCGTTTTCAATTTTTCAGCTATTTTTCATTTCGAATCTACTTGTATTAGAACAATTTGACATTTCCACTTAGCAATATATAATGTTCTTGCAAGTAATCAATGGAATTAAATTTGTTCGACGGTTAAATTTACATTTAAGTTTGTAAATTGAGAACTCGAACTGAGCAGTCTATACTGACATACAGTGGCTCACAGCCTATTTCAACCAGCACGTAAAAAAAAACTTTAACTTCCTATAAAAACTAAACGAAATAAGTTATCAACATTATTTAAACGCAGATTATTAGACTAGTATTCACAATTATCATTTATTTAGTTTATTATTATTTTTATTTCATTTCAATAGATCATAACAATTAATGACGAAAAAAGTAACTTAAAACAATGTCACAGCTAATTTCAACCAAGTAACAGAATCAATGTTTAAATTAAGCTGCAAGGCACAAAAAAATATTTTAATATTTAGTATGACCACCCTTCTGGTCAACAACCATTTTTAGCCTCATAGGCATTGAATTGACCAGCTTTTGTGTCACTTGTGGGGTAATTTTGGCCCATTCCTCAACCAATGCAGTTTTGAGATCGCTTTGTATGTTTGTATCCAAAATGGCCCACAAATTTTCTTTCAATTCTGACTGTGCCAGTGGTTGCATAACATGCGCACCATTCCAAACCAGCCATGTCTGTACAATACCCGACTTATACTTCGGGTCATTGTCTTGATAAAATCTGAAGCCATCGCGAATGCCCAGTTTCTCCGAACTTTCAATCAAATTGGACTTCAAAATTTCGAGATAATGAGACTTATCCATTGTAGTCTCAATAAATTGCAAGTTTCCAGCTCCCGCTGCGGACATACAGGCCCAAACCATAACGCTGCCACCTCCGTGTTTGACTGTAGCTTTCAAATTTTTGTTTTGCAATTCTGTATTTGGCTTACGCTAAACATATGAGGCACCATCAGCGCCAAAAATATTAAATTTCGACTCATCAGCGAGTATAACGGTATTTCAAAATCCAGAATCCTTATGCAAATGTTCCTTGGCAAATTTTAAACGGCACTTCTGATTTTTGGCTCTTATAAATGGTTTCTTAGGCTCTATTCTACCATTGAATTCATGCTCTCGCAGCACACGACGAATAGTTTCCGGGTGGCAGGACTTGCCTAACTCAGCTTCCACTTCACTTACAATTTTCAGAGCCGATAGCTTTGGGTTTTCCCGGATTTTCCGAACAATAAACCGCTCGTCCGTTTGATTGAAAATTTTGTTGGGGGCATTTCTCCCTTTATCGAGCGTTCTATTTTCGTGGACAAATCGGTATATGATGCTATACACTGTAGAATCACTCAGTCCAACCATCTCACCAATTTTCCTCCGCGAATGGCCACTTTTAAAATTAAAAATAATTAATTAATTAATTTAATTAATTAAAAGTTCTCGCTGATCAATTTTCGTACGTGGTCCCATTTCGAAAAACTAATTTTTCTGCTCGATCTTTTCAAAGAATTGAGCAAAACTGAACTTGAACACATTACAAATATAATGACTAAAGCATAAACAAAGAAATAATTGCTGCATTGCAAGATAACGGATCATTGCACACCTACAAAGTATTTGGTTGAAATAAGCTGTGGCATTGTTTTTGGTTGCGTTTTTCGTTTTTCGTTGTTTTAGAATACTAAACAAATAAAAATAAATAAAAGAAGTCATATTTGATTAGTTAAACATTAGACTAATAACCTGCCTTCAAATAATGTTGATATCTTCTTTAGTTTAGTTTTTATAGGAAGTTAAAGTTTTTTTTTACGTGCTGGTTGAAATAAGCTGTGAGCCACTGTACATATATCGCCATTAGAATAAACCCTCTTATTTCCGTTTTCTTCAGCAAAAACATAAATCATTTACATTTCAAACGATTGCTTCAGAAAGACGCTTTTTCCCATTCCATGTTTGCTGGAAATTAAGACTATTAATCATAAATTAGCAAATCAAAGAAAAGACAATCGAAGTAATTTTAAAGTTCCCTGAAGCAAAAAACATAATTCATAATAAATATATCTACAACAAAAACTACATATGTATAATTACACGCATACAAAGTACTTTTATCGCATTTTTGTACATAAAATCATGTATTCAAGATGACGTGTTCAATTCTGTTCATGATTTCATGTCCTTTTTTCGCGTTTTACTCGATTGAATGTATGTGTGTATGTGTGCATTATAGATTCGGAATGTTTCTGTGCATTCATGTTTGAAGTCGAAAATGGTAGATAATGCGCATGATCAGCATTTAACTTTACGAATATATTCTTCTCTACCTCGACAGCACCGAAAAAATCATTATTCGAATTTGTTTCAATTGGTTTTTTTCAATGGTTGTACGAGCATACATATATCTTTTGTGGTGTATAGCTCTCGTCATTTCTAATTCGCTGTGAATTTATTTTCGCAAGGAGCGTGTTAGGCTTGAAGTGGACACAGGTTTTTTGTAACTTTATGGCTTCACGAGGATGTTAGGATGAGAAAATTAGATATGGAGCTGTGACATGCTTGTGTGTATGAACAGATGAATAAATACATTTAATATCATCAGGGATACAAAATCTATGAAATGTTATGAACGCTATAAAATATTCTAATAATATCGAGAGAAGAGAAAAGCACAAAAGGAAAATGAGAAGTCAAGATGTACAAGCTGCAATTAAAAGTGCAATTAAAACAGGTCAAAATTTGAGCTTCTAAGAACGATCACCTCATGTAAGTTTCGCTTAGTACTCGACTTTAAAGACCAAGAACGACCGTACTTAAGTACGGAAGTGTCATTGCCAAATGTCACTGGTGGTGATATTGTCCAGTTGACATACAAGCTGTTACAGTGACAAAAATTGTTACTACATTATTTATTCGCTGACGCATTTTTCACTTTGATAATCTCTGGGACACAGTAATTATGAAAACTCAATTTCCAACACTCAATTCACCTTTTTCCGATCACTTACAACACTAACATTCTATGATATCTGTGATTGCGTATCATGTAGCAGAATTTTTTGGTGGTTTCATCTCTTTCGTCATTAAAACATAGTACTGCGTTCAGCGGAACTAAATACAAAACATGTAAAGAGTTTGAATGCTTGGGATACTTTTCCGTCGCCTCAACTGATTCGAAGACTAGTCAAGTGTTGGTCAAGCAGGTTGGTGATGGTGAACCATCACGAGGCCACTCAACAAATAAAAGGAAGTACCCCGGAAGCAGGGTACCCTAGAAATAGGTGTGAAGGACCCTCATCTGCATTATTGGAGCACCCTTTAGTCCAATCCCGAAGGCTGCTGGTTCGCTAGATGTATGCGACTGAGGTGGGTCAATAGAAAATGGGATGGACTCGCTCCTACAAATGTTGAGACGCTACGTATATTTTATTCGTCAATAAACATACAAGTATACTAGCCGCAATTCACAAAAGAGGAAGGGGCTTGTGTCCGTACAGGACCAAAAGCAGCTCTCAGGCGTGGACTGTAAGCCAGACCCAGCCGAGACGTGTCAAAGCACGTTGCTTGCCTCTGAATGAACAAGAAAAAAATCTAAGTCCGGGAGATATACCTCTATTTAGTAGACCTGAAGAGGAGGCAGACAGCCTCAGACCCCTGCTGTTATTGGGGTCATGATCCCAGATGTTGTGGGATCTCTCCGCCCTCTGACTTCGGCCGAAAAACAAACAAAAGAAAGAAAAGCAAAAAGTGGCCAAAGTCCCATCCTTAAAAGGAAAAACTTCTATAACTTCTATCAATCAAAAGCCAGCCAGACCATATCGGATCTTGAAAGAGGAAAAGTCATTTCGGGCTTACGCCCAATAATAAGGCCAAAAGTTTACAATCTTAACAATTCATTATAATTCCGTATACCTATTCTCCCTACCAGATGCATGTGCTTGATAGGCAACAGGTGAATTTACGATTTTTTAGCACTGACTGATAAAAATCAAAATAGTTCCATCAAACAATTTTCGTTAAGAAAATATCACAAACCCTTGTTAGGAATCCCATATCAGCATCAGAGCTGGTAGAAACTGCCACCACTGACATTTAACGGATGTGACACAGTTGAATTTATGGCATCTCGATTCAATTTACAAGTATCAAATTCAATCGACCAGTATCAGCACAACTTTCCTTACAACTTCAACTAAGTGTCTTCAAAGCTGGAGATATTTTTGCACTTTTGAAAGGTAATAGAATCGTTTGAATGCCTCGGAATGTAACGTGTTTCTCAAATTCTGATAAAAATTTATTTTCAATGCATGTACGTGTCCTCAATACGCTGATAATTAATCTTAGTAATAATAACCTATAATAATAATTTCCAATAATGTTTTTTTTCCTCACTACTGGAGTGCTCCGCACCTGGAATTCGCGTCGTCTCATGTATAATATGCTAACAAAATTTTAATTTTTTGTTCGATTCAATATCATTGGCAATAATCGGAAAATAACCGCATTGATGTCAATGGAATCATTTGAACATATGCAGTAAATTCTCCGCACGTATTTTGTCGGAAATTTTACGCACTTACTGATGCGTCATCATTTTCTGTGACTCGATGTGTGGTAAATATAAAGATCGACTGTAATTATGATATTCACTAATGTTTTCCCTTTACTAGGGTTTTGCAAAATGTGTAAAACAAACTTCACATACACAATATGTGCACAAAACTTCAAATATATGCTTGAATTGCTATAGTTGGCGATGACCAGGAAATAGCCACATTAATGTCAGCTGGCCTATTCATATTAAAGAACCAGTTAAACATATGCGCCAAATTCACAATCAATTTATTACTTATATATACCATATTATAATTTGCGAATTCTCCAAGTGAAATAAATCCTTCCAATCAAAATCGACAATCGATTGTAATTCATGTTGCCGAATGTAGTTGGCCGGTATTCCAAAGGAATAGATCACGCTTACATGACATCAACATGAGCACAGTAACAGCACTTCCACGCCACTTATCCAAAATATTGTTTACAAACAACAGTTTACGAACAGTTTACGAACAGCAGCATTGACACTTCGAATTGTCAAAGTAGCTGTCATCGAACAATAGCAATTAAATCTTAACTCCGAGAGGACATTACCATTTTGGATATGACGGCCAGGGTTCAACATTACTGGCTGCAGGTTGGTTGGCGGAATGTTTGTAAACTGTGCAAATGCTTAAGTCTGGTTTCAATATACTGACATAATGTACAAAATCTAGTTGTGTCCCTTTTTTGTTCCCCTTTATTTCGTATCTAAAAGTTGGGTAGGGTGATTAGTTTCCACTTAAATATTATTATAACAGTTGTGTTTAATGACCCTTATTACCAGGAACCTGGTTTTTGGAAATTCACAGCTAGAGGTTTGAATATGTTCAAAAGCAATTCTTACTATTCGCTCTTAGAGATCTTTATAATACATGTGATTTCAGCATTTTACCGCCATATGAATCTCATCTTAAGATTCTAGACTTACCATCATTTGCATCCAGAAGATCAATGTTATCTGCCTGCTTCAGTTTCGATGTCATTAGAGACGCTGTTAATGTCGACTACATAAAGGGATATCTACGACTGCTAATTGAATACAAAAATAGCATAGCATACGCAATCAATGAGCCAATAAATGGGTGCTACAGGATATTCAACAGTATGAGCCAATACCACCTTTTATAATATTATTGTTTGTTGATACAAGTTTGAAATTGAAGTGATACAGACTAGTGTCTTAACATACTTCATTTATCTACATCTAGCTCGTGGTATGTTTAATTTCTAACAATTCATTGAGTAATTTTTGCAAAGAAAACCTTGAAGGGAAAACAAAAATTTTGTACATGAAGGTACTATTTAAATCCCGCCTACATTTGTTAAGCTGGTTAGAGCTGTAAAGTGGCCACTCCGCTGAATTGAATCAGCTGACTCAATGTAACGGTACTAGCAACCTCTTGAAAGTAGTAACAACCTAAAATCTTGAGGTGTTTATTATGTCAAAGAAACGCACTTTGTAAATTTACTCTTGTATTTATTTCTCTATCAATAACACTGCGCAAATCTCAACAACCTTTCTGTTCTACGGCCTCTTCGTGACGTCGTCAACTCAGGCAATCAGAAAGAATTTGCTTGATGGTGTAGTTTGCTTGATCTCACAACACTTTCAGATATTAGTTCTATTCTATTCACTTGAGACGCAGTAAGGCAGTGCCTTATGAGCGAGCCAACCGTCGCTTTAAGATATTTCTGCTGAAACAAAACAATTTTTCATCTTAGATCGATATTTTTGAATCAGAATGTAATCTATCGATCACAACAGCTTTTTGAGTCAAAAATGGTACCCATAAGTGAGAATGTTTCGATGATCTTCAATTATATGCAGTTCCAATTCTGAAGAACGATTATATATTATATACATTAGGCTGCATTCGCATGCTTGCTATTGAATTACATTTTTTGTCTGAAATATGAAAATATGTGTATTCCTTTAATTTAGCCTTGGATGCGAGAAACAGAGTAAATTGATACTTAGACGAATACTTAAATTATATTTTGATGACTAGATAACAGACAATCGCTTTGTGTTCACAATTTGGCTTATTGGATCAATAGGCACTCCGATTTGACTCGAAACTAATTCGCTTTGAGCGCCACATGCATATTAAAAATAATTAAACTCTTGTTACCTGAATCCGACTTGGTTCACGGAGCAACACTTATCATTGTATATTTCTCACTAAAACTTCTCACACAGGCACATAACAAAAGCCAAGATAAATTTCGACTTCAAGGTCGATTGAAACACAGTTCTTTATTGTTCACCTGGTTTGGCTTCTCGATCATCACAACGGGCCTCTTTTGTGCCTACGTGTGTCGGTCGACAGTCCTTTGTAGATCGGCAGCCACTTCAACCTTGGCCTCTCGATAGAGTTTGAGATTCTAGTAGGCAGTGACGGCTCGTAACATAAAAATTTGGGTCGGCCAAAAGCGAAGTTCTATTCCACAAGATGAAATTTTTGGTAGCTAAATAAATAGTCTCTTAGGAAACAAAAATCCTATAGTACTTTTCAAAGAGCAAGCAACAAATCAAAGTTGTTTTTTCGCCAAAAGGATATACAAAGCAATACCAATTTGTAAATTCATTCTTTTATTTTAACTACCGCGAAATCATCGACTTTTTCAGCACAAAAATTATTATTGATCTTTCATTGATTTTCGTAGCATTGTGTAGCGATTTTAAAGATGATGAGAGTGGCCTTAGCACACCTTAGAACCAGACCGAAGTCCAGAACCAAGAGTGCTAAGGTCAGAAAGTGGAATGGCTAATGCCATTCAAGAGGCAAAACAAAAAAAAAAGAATTGCCCCGAGAGCAGGGTGCCCTAGAAATGGCCGTGAAGGCCCCTCGTCCGCATTAGCGGAGCACCCTTTAACCAACCCCGACGGATGCTGGTTTGCCGCTTTGCTAGCTTGCTGCGGCTGGGGTGGGTTCTTGAAAATGGAGTTGGTTGGCTTTCAAAGAAAACGGGAAGCTACGTAGTATTCATCCGTCATGAATTCGTAGCCGCAAACTGATATGTAAACATATCCAGAGACCAAAAGGGGGCATAGTTCCGTAAAGGAAACCACCCAGGCTCTGCAACATGGGCTGACTAAGCAGACCCAGTGCTCGTGACAACGCACGGAGCCAGAAAATTGAAAATCTACAAAAGGGAAAAAGGAAAAAGGCTACCTCTCTTTTCTAAGGAACCCAGGTGAGGCAGACAGCCCCGGGCCCCCGATGTTAGTGGAGCCCTGACCCCGATGGTCTGGGGTCCTCCACCCTCTGATACTGGCCAACATAATCAAAAATTCAAAAATCTAACAAAACCGAAAACAAACTGAAACTAAACTATTTGGCCAGTATCGCTCCCTTTAAAGAAATGCTAAAAAAAATTGCTAAAAATCACGAAACTATTTAATTTGTAGGCCAGCCAGGCCATGCGCGGACCCTGAAAAGAAAAGAACTTCTAGGGCCTTCGCCCAATAAGAAGGCCAGAGAATTGGAATTCTACAAATGCATTATTTATTAAAACTACTGCCAATCAATCCAAACTTTTTGTTTACACAGAAGTTACTTTTACATAAAATAATAGTGATTTAATTAAAGCTCAATCGGTAAAGAAGTACTTTCCAACTATGTTTTCTTTTTGTTTTCCTCAGCTTTAGTAATTTCTATTATTGTATCGCAATGTACGAGACTCACTGTCTTACAATTAATCATGAGTCGAATCACTAGAATTCGAAAACGTATTAACTGTTCAATTAAAAATCCAAATAAAAAATTTAATATTGAATCGTATCACCTCAAGAACAATTTCGGAAGTCTACTCATTAATTGAGTCATGCATATCATGTTAGAACCCAAGAAGATCATAATAGTACTTAAAAGGAACACTTATTAATTATATAATGCATCATATTAAATGATATCTGCTCAAACGTATTATATTAACTTCATTGATATTAATGGATACCGGACATAGACCCAAAATAATATGAGAGGCTAAAAAGATAATTGATTTTATAAGATATTTTCTTTTTCTGAAAGTAGTCAGCCTTCATTTTTTCAAAATAAAACACAACAGAAATGTGAATTTAAATTTGGACCAATGAGCTCCTTGCGAGAGCTGTCCTGAGTGTGCAGCATTAAAGGAACATTGTTTCTCTACAAATCAACTCTTCTATTCGATCTATCCTACAACCAAACTGTAATCTGTTGCGCAACGATTCCCTATTTGGTCGGCTACACTACACACATTTTCCCTTCAAAATTCTTTTTTTTTTCTAAAGTTTTTGCCTGCAAATATCGTAATTTCATATCAACGAAGAAAAATTAGGAAAAGAAAGATAATGAGCTTGTTAGACCCTGATTACAAATACATCGGATTCAACTTCTTTTCCGCTGGGCATCAATAATTTACCATTCGAACTTTTGTCACAAATTTAAATAATCCAAACATTGCATAGCAAACAATCGAAATTGATCTCCCCTTTTTTTTTTGTATGAGCCATAACTTGACGTGTAAATAATTTAAGATTTTTATGCTTACACTACGTTTTACCTAATATGCCACTACCGCTTTACTTGCCATCAACTTAAGTGTCCATATCAGCTTCAATTCTTGCAGCAGTCGTCTTGCATCATTGACATTGAAAAGGGCATCCTCAATGACAGCATGATATCGCTTGCGCATCCTCTAATGTGGAGCTGGTTGTGATCATTCGTATCCACGATTTGCTTCCTTCGTGCGTGCTGCTCTCCATAACATACCTTTTTCCCCCTTTCTTCCCGCTCGAAAACGACGAAGATACGATTCCTTCCGCGGCAGCCTTACGAAAACAGAAATAAAACTTCTCCAAAGCAGGCAACAATCAGCGATTGGATGGAAGAATCACTCTTACACAAACAGAGGCAAAACATGCGATTTTTCCAGCCTTTTAAGGTAATTTTTCTTGGTGTATTTATCACCATACGCATCGGGTACAATATGTTTCGTTCAGTACCACCGAATGGCATTTTCTTCAACAAGGTACTTTCGATCTAAAATATCTCATTTGCACACACTTGACGTTAGTTGTCGTTCCGGGCCAACATGTCTTGTCACAACTCGAACGATCGCAAATAGGCACGCGATAAATTGAATATTCTGCACTTCCCATCAACTTGGGCGAATCACGATCGTTCTACACAATGTTACTTTTACACGAAATACACATCGCATACTTCCTTAGCTTCCCCTTTCAAATTGAATTATTTCCGTTTCTAATTGAAGAAACAGGCAATCCCGCTTAGCTAGAGCACCCCGCCATCACACGGTTCTTCTGTCTTAATTTCATCTGGCTACATACCTTCGTAATCGTAGAATCGTTGCTATCTACCGTAATTGAAAACGCACGGATTTGACCTTGATAGGCAACGCAAAAATTTCAAGTTCATTGCGTGTGACAGCCCGAACCTCAATAATTTCACTTGACCACGTTAGTATTCCCGAATTACGAGACACCTTTCTGCTTGTATCGAGAACGTGTAGCATCGTCAGCACTATTTGCACTCAATTCCTTTGTGTCAGCACCGGTTCATTATTCGTTACACCAGTTTGCCGAATATTTAGTTATGCACTTGCGACGAATCTTTTGTTTTGTTATCGTACTAATTCTCACAAATCTTCACAAGCACTCTGTATTCACCCAATCATCCACATGGCGGCACTCAACGCAGAACAATCCAGTTAATCGACACCTAGCACTAGCTGATTGTCTTGATTATTACATAGATCTTATGGGAGTTGGACAACTTAATCACGAAGATCACTGTCGCGCACAAAACCAATATCTCCTCCAACCAAGCGAGCAGGCGGCATGTACACATGTAATGGAATGTTCGAAAAAGAACGTTTATGCATTAATAAGTCGGTTAAATTTCGTCTGATGCCTGCTAGTTAGGAAGATCCTTTTTATACAAGTGTCAGAAAACCTAGCAATAAAAAAATTATAACCACTGGAATGTGCTGCTGTAGTTTTGTTCATTCGAATCATTGAAAACATTGTTTGAATCGAGAATATATCACTGTTGTATACATACAGTACAATAGAAAAATGAAAAATCCACGTGCTTCCTGAACTATTAGAATCATCTACGGGAATTCCACGCATGTCTTTAAGCTCCTCCAGAGGATTTCTGTCGAATGTGATTTCAATCATTCGTTCGCTTAATTGCCCTCTAAGTGTCGAACGGAATCGAAGGGATAACTGCCGTGACAAGGTATAACGGAACGTCAAGCACATGGAGCACTATATCATACTGGCCATCGTGTCTCGCGTATGAAAACTTTTCTCACCGAAATTCTCGAATTGAAAAATCAAATATGCACGATCGAAACTGCCTCTTGGTCAGTTTGCACGGTTGATGGAGCCAAACGTTAGAAAACCGCGGCGGCTGGTTAACTCATCGCCACGACCATGCAACGACTCGACCGCCCAACCAAGACTTCTCGCTACAGCGACACTCCAAAGACTGTCTCGAATTAAGCGCTGCAGGCTCGCAATGCGCGTTCGAGCAGCAAAACAAGATCCCGTTAGGAATTTGTTGCTGCTCGAATTCAATAATAAGGTCGCCGGGGACTTGCGGAACTTATTATTGACTCAAATTGAATTTTGTTTTTTTCAAATTTGAATTTGTGGTAGCGTCTCCGATCGCATACAGTGTGGGTCGGAGGTATGAGTCCAGTAATTTTTAAATATAAAAATATTAAAAAAATTACTGGGTGCTACAATTGCTATTAATGACAATCGCACATTCTTCCTAATGCAAGCTTTTATGCATTTTAAAGTTGAAAAACTTGCGATTGCTACTTTATATTATCCTTCCCTGTCGAACTAAATCGATGATTTGTTTTCAAAATTATAGCGGACACTAAAAAATTGTTCATTACGGACTTCACGAGTATACCACGAACATTAACTATAAAATACTACGTACCAATTTATTAAGTTTTCCTTTGGATTAAGTTTCTCATATTTTTTCATTAAATTATATTCTTTACGAATAAATTCGTCTACAAAAAGATGATTTGCGGAACCATCTTGCTACCTGCATTATTTCAGTTTTTCCATTACCATCTCTTCAATAAAAAACATTTTCGAAAAACCGTTTTCGCACTGACAAATTAAACCTATACGACAACCACAGTCTCCTAATCAAGACATAAAATCAATTCAAAAAGCATTTTTTTTTCTATTTTAGCAATATACACTACCATCGTCTTATCACTCTACCATACACAAGGCATTCTTTAATAAAGAAACTTCCATTTGCCCTTTTTCTACCCGCACAATGCTATGTTACAGAAACTCAATCTCTCCAGAAACATAAAGCGTCCTAACATTGACTTTAGCGCAATTTAACGGAGCATGTATGATGCTTGCTGCTTTTAAGCAGAGTTGCGGCAGTTGGCGGCTGGCCGCTGGCAATTTTTACAATTTTTGCTTTAGTTCGAAATTTGATACAAAACACCTAGCTAAATAGCTAGTATTGAAATAAAGTATAGAAGGGAAGCTGCCTGAGAAGCTTTGAGTTGCTTAGACTGTAGCCAGACTCTGCCGGTTTACTATGGGCCGCAATTTCGGCTGGGCCGACCCTGACGAGCCGTCACTGCTAGTAGGTATATCTTCAATCTGGAAATTTCAAAGTCATTCGAATACTTTGAGGAGGACTAAAGTCCGGTTAATTGGACTGTAGTTTTTCATATACGCTTGGTTGATTTTATCTGCTTTGAGGATAATTCCTCCAGGCTGAGTATGGCGGTCCTCCTGGCTACAGGTATATAAGCAACCTTTTTAAATTGATCCTTATTCCAAGTGATCATTCCAGTCCTCTGAAGCATGATAGGCAAAATCCCATCTGGACCTAAAGACTTGAAGAGCTTGAAGGTATCAAAGTTATCTGATTTGAAGACAGATGGAGCAAAAAAACAACCGAAGTTAGTTTCAACTGTTTATTACGAGCTTCGATTTACAAAACTTAATATCTACCTCAAACATGTTAATTTTCACCGATTTCAATGTGGATATAACTAGGTCGAATAGTAATGATCGCAAAAACATACGTCTGCATAATTGTGATCGATTGAGAAACATTCAATAATTCTATTTAAGTATATGTTTGCATAATTGCGCGCACGATTAATAATTTAATTGGGTCAATTTGCGCAAATGCTGAACAGAAGCGAAATTGTTTAAATACAGTAAAGCTGCGGTCAGCTATTGAAAATAATGATTTGTGCAAATACATGGAAGTGTGGGAATTTATATTTAGTGATAAGATAAATGTGGTAGCTTCAATGGCCCAGAATAGTCTCTGCCTGGTCATAGCTTGGCATTTTTCCTTCACCTCATGAAAACCGTTAGCTCCGCTAAGCCAAGTAGAGATATCACTTAGCTGTGTTTAGTTAATCCCAGCGATATCAAACTGGCTCTCTAACTGAGAAAACCACAAAGTTGGCTCAGTCTGTCAAAACGCGGGGGATTTGACAGATGCACTGAGTTAAGGACTGGCCGACGCGCCTAAGAGCTCAAAAGCTTCCTCTCTGTCAAACAACATCTATACGTATTTACACGATGATTTAATAAAAAATAATGTTTATTCCTATACAACTATTACATGAGTTATTTCTGGCGGTGGAGATTAGCTGGTTGCTACCGGCTATCGCGTAAAGACAGCAACGCGAGGTTTCAGATCTATATAGGGCAGGATCTTCCACCATAACATGAATTTCAATGTTGTCTTCTTGAACTTTAGCCCAATCTTCTCTTAGGCGTTCCATTTTGACCTCGTAGTACTCCGCTGCTTGATTGTGCAGCTCTATCTTATCAATAGCCACATGTAGCCTTCTGCAAATCCACTGACTTTGCGTTTTTAGCATCTGGAGTATCTAATGCGCTCAATTTGTCGTCCAGTTCCCTTTTGAACTCTTCACATAATCTTTTCATACAAATTTTGGGTAAAGCAGGGGTGTTCTAAACGCGTTGATAATTCCTTTCGAATTCTATCATCGTCTTCTTCGAATCAACTCCATGTTTCGTTAATTATTATTAATCTTTCTCGCACTAACGCAGCAGTTTCCCCTCCGCTAACTGCTTGTACGTTTCAGACGACACCTTTAACTGCTTTGCCATATCTGACTGCTGCTTTGCAATCTTGTCCAGATTGCCCATGATGATTGATTCGTTCGTAGGTGAAAGATCACGTCGAGGTCACCAAATGTTCGGTCTGGTATATTGCCGCGGTGCGGATATGTGATCCAGATATTATGAACTTCCTCTTTAATTTCGAGATTCCGCAATTGGCTTGGGCAAAACTCTAATCCAATGTGGAATCCTTACTTTTAAATATATTTTGTGGCTTAGGAATGGGTGTCTAATCCACGCGAGTTCATTCCTTGTAAGGAAATGCTTACATCCAACTTGAAACTGATTTACTTTTATTTGAAACTCGTCTTATATACTATTTTAATACTATAACAATCTTTATGCTTATCTCTCCAGTTGACCTTTAATCTACATGTATAAATCTTACAATATTCAGCCCACAACAATCTACACTACACTACTTGGTCATTAACAATATGCAATACTTAGTCATTAGCGATATACTTGGTCGTTTGTGCTCACTTATTGGCTGGATCATGAAATATTTGAGTGTAAAAATCAAGAACTCTGATAAAGCCCGTTAACTGAACATTCTTTTCAACGACTTCCTTCTGTGGTATAGCAAGCAACTCGACATCAGAGATTTCCTCTTTTATTAATTTCTATGCTAAGCCGAGTGCATTCTTCAATTTTATTCAAATTTTGGCATTCTTGTTGTTTTTCCCTTATCACTATACAACTTTTAATACACGTGGTTTTTTATCGGCTTATTTTACTACACTTCTTAAGTTCTATCAAGTTTTGCAAGTGAGTAAGCTGGAACTTGAATGTTGTGTAAAAATAGCCTTATCGGCATGCGTTCACACCTATTCGAAATTCCGGAAGAAAAGGCTAGTAGAAAGATGGGAAGAAGAACAATTAGCATATCTCAAGCACAATACATCTTAGAATATTGTTGTGTTTTACCGTCAAAACACCTTCCGGGGATTCGATATTCTTCACATTCGTGAAATAAAACAGTTTCTTTTAAAACACTAATTACACTTTTATTAACACACAAATAATTATAAACACTTATTCGTTTACACTTTACTATCGCACTATTATAATTCCGCGTTACAACAACTCACTTTATCGCTTTCAAACAAAATATCCGCGCCCGGATACTAATTTCACTGTATCAGACTTTTCACTGTAAACTGACTCACTACTAACTCGCGTGTACAAGCTTTCGCTTCTAACTCTGTACAATCTATCGCATTGTACCAAAACTCACTATCAACTGATTGCCAGCTCCTCTCGTGGCGGTATTTATAGTCGTGTCGTGTTCGCATGTGTCTTGGGTTCTCGAATGTTCTGCTTTTGCTTTCTAGAGGGCTCTATGGGCTATTTGAAGATCCGTTCTGTTGTTATGGGAAATGGGTCTGTGTCTCAGATTCTCGAAGTTTCTCAAACTGCCTTCTAGAGAGTTATTCTACGTTTTGTTATTTTTATTGGCTATTTATAGATTGTTTACGGTTTTTGGCTATTTATAGATTGTGTTCATTCCTGGAATACATGATCAGTCAGACACTGTAACGTTTGTCGCTCTTTCGGCCGCCGACACGTCGAAACATGTTTTTTCGTGCATGCAACAATATGTTGCCTGGTATGAGCCTAATCGCGAATTTTCTATCAAAAATTTCTTTGGCACAGAATAACCAAAAGTAATCGTTATTTCAAATAACACTGCCCGTTTAGAGTTGTATTGCATTGTATATAAGCCGGTTTTTGACATAAGAATTCAATTCCGAGCTCTTCCACTGTTTTTCGTAACAAAAAAACCAAACGCGCGTACAACAACAGAACAATGTCAATGGAATTCGCAAGCCATTACTACGTTAAAACCGAACTTCAGTTTATCGAAATGTACATTATGTTCGTCTTTTATGAAATACACGAACATTTCGTAATCAACAACACGTCACATACGAAATTAATTTAAAAATTTGGCGGAATGTCGGACATTTTTACGCCACGCCAATAAGAACAAACTGTTTATTTTTAATAAGTCTTTCACATACCATTCGATCGCATATGTGATACGGTTTCGTAAAACGTATCTTCGACGCCAGTTCAATTACAGTCACTTCGCTACACACTTCTCATATGTAGTTTCCGCGATACATAATTATTACTAATTTTTCGAAGAAGAACATTAGTATTAAAATCACTTTGGTCAAAAATTCATATTTCTATAAATAAATAAATGTATATTGTTGTGATCTATCGTTGAACACCTTCCGTAGGTTCGATATTCTTCACATTCGTGAAATAAAACAGTTTCTTTTAAAACACTAATTACACTTTTATTATAAACACTATTAATTATTTACACTTTATATTCGCACTACTATAATCTCGCGTTACAATTTAACACTTTTTCAATTTAATTATCGCACTATAATTACTCGCACTTTATCGCTTTTAATTAATCGCGCCCGGATACACTAGAACCGCTGTATCGCTTTTCAAAGTAACAGCCTTTCGCTGTCTTCGCTATCTACTGAATGATCGCTAGTACTTCTCGTGGTGGTATTTATAGTAGTGCCAAATGTGTCTCGGGTTCTCGAATGTTCTGCTTTTGCTTTCTAGAGGGCTCTATGACTATTGTGTGGAAGATGACTCATGGGAATTTCCGTTGCCAGGCGAGATCTGACTCATGGGTTTGAGGCTCTGGAATGTTCCCTTTTTACTTTCTAGACTATTATTCTACGTTTTATCCATAGATTGTTATTGTGTATTGGCTATTTATAGATTGTTTACGGTTTTATATATACAGTCAGTTTTTTATATACAGTCAGACAAAAAAGTCTCCGTACGATGCTATCTTTTCTGCATTTACAAGAATAACTTTGAGATATTACAATATTTTTTTTATTTAAAAATGAATATGTTTTCGACAACTCCTTACTTACTAAATATGATAAGAAAATAACAAAAATATTGCCACCTTTTAATGCAGTCATTCAATTAAGCAAAAAAGTCAAAATTTAACATCAAAAAAGTCTCCGTACGAACGTAGAGATAAATCAAATTAAAGCTAAAAAAATTATTCTCTAGATGTGATTTAATATTTGGTGGCATTTCCATTAGCTTTAATCACTTCTGCTAAACGCCCGGACATTGAGTTAACAAGCTTTGATGTGATTTCCGGTCCGATTAAATTCCACTCTTCTTGTAGTTTAGCTTTCAGCTCTTGTTTGCTTTTTATCGCGTGTTTCCGCACTCTGCGTTCCAATTCATCCCATAAATGCTCAATGGGATTTAAGTCGGGTGACTGTGGTGGACTATGAAGCTGCGTGGGCACGTTATACAAAAGCCATTCCTTAACCACCATTGAGGTATGCTTTGGGTCTTTGTCTTGCTGGAAAATGAAATCGCTTTCAAAACCCAAAGCATTGACACTTTCGGGCAGACATGTTTTCAAAATATTTAGATAGTGCCACCGATCCATTGTACCATCAATAAAGTGCAGCTCCCCAACTCCTGAAGCCGCCATACACCCCCAAACCATCACACTACCACCACCGTGCTTAACAGTTGGGACTAGGTTTTTTACGTTCAGCTCCTCCTTAGATTTGCGCCAGACTTTTCCTCTGCCATCTGAGCCAAACACGTTAAACTTGCTCTCGTCCGAAAACAAAACTCGATTCCAAAAGGTAGCATCCTTATTTTCATGGGTTTTTGCAAAATTTAATCGCTTCTTTCGATTAATTTTTGAAATAAACGGCTTACGCCTAGGTTTTCGACCATGAAAGTTATTCTCTCGTAGAACATTCCTGATGGTTTCATCACTAACTGTTAGGTTGAATTCCTTTCTTACGTCGTCTGCTATTTTAGGTGCGCTGGTTTTCGGATTCTCCTTAATTTTACGCACTATTAACCGTCGGGCTGTAGCACTTAGAATTTTTGGACGTCCTGAGCGAGGCTTACTTTCCAAGTATCCGGTTTCTCCGTACTGCTTGATTACATACTGCACACTAGACTTCGGTTTCCCAAATATTTTTGCTATTTCGCCCATTGACTTTCCTTGGCAATACAGCTCAACGATGGTTTTGCGCGTATCTAAACTAATTTCCTTACCCATAGCCGATGGTTGTGTTTTCTGAGCTTGACTCAAATCTTCACGAGGCTATAACTATGCTAGCTGTATGCTAAGAGAAATGCCCAAATTCGTATGAAGTTGACGCGTGTCTAGCACTGCACTTGTTTGTATAACACGGTGTTGCCATATATTCGTACGGAGACTTTTTTGATATAAAAATTTGAACAATTTACTTTAGTGAATTACTATATCGTTATGAATGGATAAATTTGAAATGTTTTTTCTGATATTTGTAATCAAAGAGTTATAGAAAGCATAACATTTTTCAAATTAATAATATTTTGTAATATCACAATGTTATTCTTGTAAATCAAGAAAAAAGAGCATCGTACGGAGACTTTTTTGTCTGACTGTATATATATATATATATATATATATATATATATATATATATATATATATATATATATATATATATAGGTATATATATATATATATATATATATATATATATATATATATATATATATATATATATATAGGTATATATATATATATATATATATATATATATATATATATATATATATATATAGCACGATTATCTCGAATTCATCTACAAGCTGAAAAAAAAGAAATGAGATGAATTAAATTTTACCATTTAATAATGGAAAAAATCGATGAGAAAAATGACAAATGATACATACCGGAAGATTTTCACAAGTTTCAATTTGTTTGCCCAACGTTCCAGTTGTTGTTCGTGGTCCAGTGGTCGATGATCTTTCCAAAGTGTCAAACAAATGACGAAATGGCAGCTCGTTAAAGTGCAGCATGCACACAAACCAATGCAGCGGTCTATTCAAATGCAATTCAAATCGACGCAAAATCCCATTTCTTACGCCAGTATTTGTTGGCTCACCATCACAGCATATGCCGATTAATGCATCGAGAGCAATTTCTTTTTCGACGAAGAATGCATTAAATGTCATCAATTTGTGTTCAGCATCTTCATTTTCGACTTTTGTGTAGCCTATCAATTGAGAATTTGGTTCCTTCAAAACAACTAGATGTGGTTCTTTCACCATCCTTGCATGCAACTTCTCATCGATTTTTTCCATTGTTAAAGCATCATTTTTTCGGCCGTCGAATGAAAATGCTATCAAATTGGATGCATCATACTGCTTAAGAAGCAGTTCTTCTCTGCATTTGGCCTTTTCTCGACGCACTTTATTTTTATCCATGATGATAGGATTGCCATGTGCATCTTTTACGTCAATGTCTTGCATAAGAGATGTTGCGAGTGCTGCTGCTATTCTATCAGACACACCAAATCGATCACACATCGCAGCGAAGTTCGAAGCATCGTATCTGGGAGTATATTTCAAAACATTTGGTTCGAATATATTTTTTCCACCTACAAATTGGCATAACTCATATGTGATCAACAGCATTTACTCATATGTCAACCGACATTTCGCCTCTAAGGACCAGTTAATACATTATTCCAACGCACATTATTCCTACATGCTATACATATAAATACATTACAATGTATTACATATTTCAGAAAAAAGTAACCAAGCAAGAGAACAACATCGATGCCTATGTGTATTAAATTACAAAATTTTAACACATACCTTTTAATTCTTTTTGAATTTCACAATTATTCACTGGCAGGAAATTTATAATTCACTTTCACTGAAATGATGCTCAAACACTAATGAACTGAACACTCATAAATGTCATTGTGTTGTGCTCTTTCACAAAATATGTCGGTAATGATGTTTTACCGATGTTTTTTTTTAAATAAATGCGTTGTTGACTTGAAAGCAACAACACTTTGTCGCTTTTTTTCTCACTAAATTCATTTTTTTTATGTTCTTATGTTCTTATTTTTTAATTTGAATTTTCATTGAAAAAAATTAAATAAAGATCAATTTTACCGAAAAACTTGTAATTTTTCTCGGAAAATAGACGAAAAATAGTTAAAATATGCATGAAACGCCCTCTGGCGGTAGTCATAGGTAAAAATAAAGATCAGAAATGAATTTCTCGACCCCAAAAACCCCCCATATACACATAAAAAAGATAATATAACGATGAATAAAAAAACGAATTTTGAATCAAAATGATGTTATAGGGAAAAAATCTTTTTTTGAAAAGTGGGAGACTCGAAAATCGAGATAGACCTATGGTTCCTTCGGCAAAGTTGCTTAGAATTGTCCATAGAATCATCCTAGGGGGCAGGTCTAATCTAATAAAAATCGATGAGAAAAATGACAAATGATACATACCGGAAGATTTTCACAAGTTTCAATTTGTTTGCCCAACGTTCCAGTTGTTGTTCGTGGTCCAGTGGTCGATGATCTTTCCAAAGTGTCAAACAAATGACGAAATGGCAGCTCGTTAAAGTGCAGCATGCACACAAACCAATGCAGCGGTCTATTCAAATGCAATTCAAATCGACGCAAAATCCCATTTCTTACGCCAGTATTTGTTGGCTCACCATCACAGCATATGCCGATTAATGCATCGAGAGCAATTTCTTTTTCGACGAAGAATGCATTAAATGTCATCAATTTGTGTTCAGCATCTTCATTTTCGACTTTTGTGTAGCCTATCAATTGAGAATTTGGTTCCTTCAAAACAACTAGATGTGGTTCTTTCACCATCCTTGCATGCAACTTCTCATCGATTTTTTCCATTGTTAAAGCATCATTTTTTCGGCCGTCGAATGAAAATGCTATCAAATTGGATGCATCATACTGCTTACGAAGCAGTTCTTCTCTGCATTTGGCCTTTTCTCGACGCACTTTATTTTTATCCATGATGATAGGATTGCCATGTGCATCTTTTACGTCAATGTCTTGCATAAGAGATGTTGCGAGTGCTGCTGCTATTCTATCAGACACACCAAATCGATCACACATCGCAGCGAAGTTCGAAGCATCGTATCTGGGAGTATATTTCAAAACATTTGGTTCGAATATATTTTTTCCACCTACAAATTGGCATAACTCATATGTGATCAACAGCATTTACTCATATGTCAACCGACATTTCGCCTCTAAGGACCAGTTAATACATTATTCCAACGCACATTATTCCTACATGCTATACATATAAATACATTACAATGTATTACATATTTCAGAAAAAAGTAACCAAGCAAGAGAACAACATCGATGCCTATGTGTATTAAATTACAAAATTTTAACACATACCTTTTAATTCTTTTTGAATTTCACAATTATTCACTGGCAGGAAATTTATAATTCACTTTCACTGAAATGATGCTCAAACACTAATGAACTGAACACTCATAAATGTCATTGTGTTGTGCTCTTTCACAAAATATGTCGGTAATGATGTTTTACCGATGTTTTTTTTTAAATAAATGCGTTGTTGACTTGAAAGCAACAACACTTTGTCGCTTTTTTTCTCACTAAATTCATTTTTTTTATGTTCTTATGTTCTTATTTTTTAATTTGAATTTTCATTGAAAAAAATTAAATAAAGATCAATTTTACCGAAAAACTTGTAATTTTTCTCGGAAAATAGACGAAAAATAGTTAAAATATGCATGAAACGCCCTCTGGCGGTAGTCATAGGTAAAAATAAAGATCAGAAATGAATTTCTCGACCCCAAAAACCCCCCATATACACATAAAAAAGATAATATAACGATGAATAAAAAAACGAATTTTGAATCAAAATGATGTTATAGGGAAAAAATCTTTTTTTGAAAAGTGGGAGACTCGAAAATCGAGATAGACCTATGGTTCCTTCGGCAAAGTTGCTTAGAATTGTCCATAGAATCATCCTAGGGGGCAGGTCTAATCGAATTTTTCGGCTCCATACAAATTGGCCCGCCCTAATATATATATATATATATATAGGTAAATATATATATATATATATATATATATATATATATATAGAGATATATATATATATATATATATATATATAGATATATATATATATATATATATATATATATATATATATATATATATATATATATATATATATATATATATACATATATATCATCAAAAAATTTGTGTGAAAAAATCTCAGGAACGCGCCATCCGATTGAACTGAAATTTTTAGGATACATTGATGCATATGCTGAATAGTGCCAAGTCTCACAAAAAGTAAATATTCTCTAACCCTTTGGCGCCAGCGGCCATTGTATTGATATTTTAAATATACCTATTATTCTGCCAAAAAATAACTTTTGCAAAAATAAGGTTATTGTAATAAATTCTGAACGTGTTTTAAATATGAATATGATAATGTTTTTGTAATTTTTAACCCTATGTGTGCGCTAGGCGCCTAAAACGAGATTGGGAAAATTAGAAAATTTTTGAATTGCGATAACATTTTATTTGGTTATCAGATTATTATAAAACTTACAGAACATATTAATGTTGTTAAGTTGCACACTTGAATTATTTTTATTGAACGTGCTGGCAACCCTGTAGCAACGGCAGGTACTCAAAGTCAAAACATACAAATCATCGAAACTTCTAAAAAATGTCCGTTTCTTACAATAAAAATCATTTTGTATACAAATCTTATGCTTTATCTACACATTCAAAGTAAAACTTTGGAAATTTCATGTCGGACAAGAACGGTAACCCTTTCCCAATTTACCTATATTTTTAGCATCAAAAACTTATGTTCACGGGAACTCACGAGCCAATAATCAAACACAGTTGAAATTTGCAGAATACATTGGACTTAAGTAGGACCAGGTCTGATAGCAGCAATTTTGAATTGTGGGCAACTCTGTGCCAGTGGTGCCATCTTGAAAAATTTCAAAGAAAAATCACTGCTTTTTCCCCTGTTAAATTTGATTCAGTTACCAGATTTTCATAAGTAGCTGAACCTTACTCTAAGCCGTCTTTGATAGAAATTTGGTTGAAAAATTCGATTGGTGCTGCCAGCTATGGTAATTTTTGTGTCTTTCGTTTCGAAAAATCGCTCAGGAAAATAAAGCTTTTTGCCCTATAGCTTCCAGTGTAGTCATGAAATCAATACGAATTTCATACAATTAATGGAACTTATCATAGGCATTATTCAGGCCGAATTTGGTTGAAAAGCCACGATAGGGTTGCCAGCTATTGTTGGTTTTGTGTTTATTTGCAATATCTTTATTAAGCGATTTTATCGTAAAATTTTCAAGTGGCAATGATATTGTAGTGACGATAAACAGCAAATATTAAGTTTTCGATTATTTGAAAAATGTTGCGGCTGGTAACCCTAAGTTTCTTTATACTCCTATAACTTCGAATGCAGTCATCGGATCGGAACTGAATTCGCAGGGTAGGTTAATTTCAACGTGAAGCAGATGTGATATATTTTTGGCTTTGATACTGGCAAAAAGTTGCCAGCACGAGTCGGTAGTGCTATTTTTATCAATAAATGCTTACAGTTAGTATTCATACCGGAAACATTTACAATGAAAATAAATAACCAATATTTCAACTCCCAAAGTTCTGCAAATTTTTCGGATCGCAGAACCAAACACCAACTTCAGTTACAGTACTGCAGGCACTGAGCATTTTCTTCATTGATATTATATGAGATGCTGCTTTCAAAGTTTTGTGAAATAAGCAGCTGATAACGAATATAATTAACAAGTGTTTTGCTCTCACAAACTTTGAAACTCATATCTTTGAAATTCTAAACTTTGAAATTCATATGGTTACATCTGAAAGCTTTCCACCATATGAGTTATAATGCATTCTTGAGACCAAAGCAAAACGTGGCGTTCGAAACAGTTTGGCTGTAATAAGCAGCTCGTGTAGTAGAATATACACTTAAAATCTGCACGATTCTTCTACTGTTCTTTGAACGTTAGTGTAGCGATCGAGTGAGCCATATTTCGGTTTGTTTCATATGGTTTTACTCTTTTTGAATTCGACTTTAGTTACTTTAAACAGGCTTGGTAATAATCTCCCATTTTGAGCTCATAACTTATTGGGATTTATTGGATAATTGACATAACATTTTGACACATGCCTCGTTATTGAAGTAGCCAACGGAAAGATGTAAAAAAAACGGGAAACTAACTTGATTTAAAAAAAACTCCGTACATGGCTACTTTGACTAACGTCTCTAAAATGGCGCATCGGTAAATTTGTCAATTCAATCCAACAGAAATCAAATATTTTAAGTTATTCAAATATATTTTTATCAGCTGGCGATTTTATAATAATTCATTCCGCAAAACCATTCATTCCACGTATTCTAGCATGTACTAATGTAAGAAAATAACAGCTAATCATTAAAAAATATTTGTTTTATTTCGCTTGAATGTGTTTTTCGCATGACTTTCACATACATTTCCACGATCAAAATTAGAGATAAAGTAATTAATTGCTTACCTGATGATTCATGACAGACAATTATACACCAACACTAATTTTATTACTACTTTATTTGTAAATAATTTCACTTTCGAAAAATTGGCAAATATTTGAAATCTTAGTTAAGTCTTTAGAAAAATATGTTATTACGAAAAAAACAAACAAAATATTAATTAAATAATTTCAAATCGTCGAAAAAATTCCTTTCTACATTTTTCTCTCTTTTCTTTCTCATTTTTAGGTTAAATGAGTTGTTGTTTCTATGCGGAAATCATACCTGCATTAAATTGAAATAAAAAAAAACAAAAAAAAATTCTCGATGCATGATAACATAGAGAAAAACACTCGAAAACCAAACCATTAACCTGAAGTCAAAGCCAAATAAAAATTTTGAAAAAAAACACACAAGCATTTTATGTGAAACTGAATTCACCTGTGGACAGGCGTTTAATATATCTAATTATGAAAATATAAACCAAACCAAAAAGAAAATTTCGGCAATAAGGACCTTAAGGAATATGATTGTTTTGTACACTTGATGTTTTTTCACATATTTATTAAATTTTGTAAAAGTAAAAAAAAAATAGTTACAAAACAGAATGAAAATCATAAAGTAAAGATCATAAGTCAATGAGACGAAAACATTTGTGAGATATTACAGAAATAAAATTCCGTTTTTCTTGAATGATATTAATTGATAAATAAACTTTCGTATAACGAACAAAACTCTATTTCAAATGAAAATTTCATTGTGTAAATTATACTCTTAAGATAAAAATTCGAATTTATGAAAAACAAATAAATAAAACTAGATACCAAAATTCTGATTTACACATAAACATGGACGGAAAATACTTCTTAGAAAAAAAACCCAGACAACTAAACTGAATCCTATACTAGTCTAAAACTTTAAAAAAAAATATTTCTACGTTTGTTTCGTTTAAAAAAAAAAAAATTAGAAGAAGTAGACATCATCTGGAAATTAACTATAAGGTATCGTAGCTAATAGAACATACATTTAGACATGTAAAACATACAACTGAAATCAGAAACCTACGACAGAATCAAAACACAAAATATTTTATATTTTGACCTAAAATGTTAACTAAATTATCGAAAATTATCTATGTACTACTAAGCTAGCAAATGAATGAAAACTGTATACATACCAATTGAAAAATATAATACTATATCAAAATGGCATAATATATGTATGTAATTTATTACTACATGAGAAGAAATTGAATTTAATAGCGTGGGCCGTGTTTGTAAAACAATTTCTATACGGCGCTGTCATCGGTGGGGAGTAGTGTTACTACAAAATAAATTAAAACCCATATGCATCAAGCTGTAAAATTGCATAGAAACACCTAAACTTAGGACATTAGAAATGAAGACACAAATAATATTCTAATATATAATTTAAAAAAAACTAGTAGTAAGGTGAAAACAACTACCAATATTGTCTGTTTAACTTATTAGATAAAAAAATGTTTGTTTTGTTCTTTCTATGACTATGTGTAATCTATGTATAGGTAAATAATTGTGTGACTGCATAAATATGTTCGTCTTAAATGAAATTTGTATAAAGACCTTTTAAAACTAAACTGAATATCAATGGAACACTAACATTATAAAGATATTAAACTGTGAATAAAAATAAAACTTTACTGAATTACACTTGTAAATGTAAAATGATGTATGAAAAACTCCAGCGAAATTGAGCTACATAGCATGCAGAGTTGAATATTGTCGAGAGGAAAATGAAATAAAATTACATATTACAAACAACGGTCAACAACCACATATTTAGACCATTACGAATTAAGAATTTTCCTTTATCCTACCCTCTCCCTCCCTGAAATCATTATAAAAATTGTGTATACCATAAAAAATATACCTAAACATATTTAATGCAATTCTTTTGGGATTATAACTAGCTGAAATGTAGAATGAAATGTGTTTATTCCAGTGAACGAAAAAATACCGTACCTTAAGCGTACTGTACGCGAAAAGTACACATACTCTACCTCAGTCTGTAATGTTTGTGTACATGTACACAACCGATATACCGAACGAAACAGACACGATGCAAAAGTACGCTACGATTGAATACTGTACTGTACAAAGTACACAAACCTTATCCTCTACAATACGGAATGTGTACTCGTACACAACCCGTACACAAACGATATACACTAAACTTACCGTACGTTTAGTGTACTTTTGCGCTTCATTTACATGAAAAGGAAAAACACTTTTAAAGTGAAAGCACTGAGTCAAAAATATTGAACTTCACAGGAGAGCATAATCAATTCATTTCGGCTACGGCATTATGACTTTTATCAGTAATTTTTTCCCAGTTCATATAAATGAACCGCAAAAGTACACTAAACGTACGGTACGTTTAGTGTATATCGTTTGTGTACGGGTTGTGTAGGTGTACACATTCCGTATTGTAGAGGATAAGGTTTGTGTACTTTGTACAGTACAGTATTCAATCGTAGCGTACTTTTGCATCGTGTCTGTTTCGTTCGGTATATCGGTTGTGTACATGTACGCAAACATTATAGACTGAGGTAGGGTATGTGTACTTTTTGTAGTGAATGTGTTTGCGTACGGGCGTCAATAATGTACGGTACAGTACACTAAGGTACGGTACCATAAGGTTTTTTTTCGTTCACTGGTTTATTCTAAGAATTTAAAAAAAACCATACTGTTTATTTATGAATGAAAGATAAACCAAAAGCAAGAAGACTTAGTTGAAGAGAAAATAATTAAGAAACATTCACACATTCATGCATGAATGCCCTGGAGTAAAAGAGGAAGATGCAAAACAAACAAAATATATAATTGTAAATTATATTGTTTTCTTGTAGAAAATTGAATTGTCTTCATATCCATGAGAATATTTGTTCTTTAGAATTTAATGATAGACTTGAATGTGCAAAGAGATTATGGGAAAGTTTTTGGAATCTTAAATTTAAATTATTATTCCTTGTGCTTTTTTCCAATGATTTTTTTAAAAATAATATATAAAACGCGGGAAGCGACAACTATAATCAGATTAAAAATATTTGAAAAGGCAAGTAGTGATGGATGTATTTCAGTATGGGAATAAGTTCCTGTCCTTTCTAAGCAAAGTTTCCATTTATTTATATACAATAACGTACAAAGTGATTTCAATCAAAATATTTTTTATTGGGAGCGACAACTTTCTTCCATCTTTCGGGTAACAAACAAATAACTAAAAGGACGAATACCGGCTCTTTTGACGCGTTTGACCCGTTCATCAAGCCATTTTTCGGTGCTCTTGTGCGAAATGAATCGCTCTCCAAAAATGACCGACTGCATAAATCGGAAGAAATTGAAATAATGTGAGGCAATATGCCGGCGAATCCCAGATTTCTCATTTTACTGATTCCAAGCATTTCTGGATCAGTCTTTCAATCTAGGACCTGGTGTCGTCATGCAAAAAATTAAGCTTGTCATTTCAACCATTCCATTACATCCGTTTTTCTCACAAAGCTCGTTTAAATCTCATTAGTTGTAACGGTCACTAGTAATAAATAACATAATTTTGGCCCTACCAAATACACAACATAATCTGTGAACCGTGAATATATATCCTTATCCTTGCTTTGGGTCGCTTAGGATTGTCGTAGAAAATCTATTTTTTATCGCCACTTACCAAAATCCGAACAAATCCGAAAACTCCTTTCTATTTGTTAATCCGAGCAGCACGTGACCACACGTCTCTTCATGTCTATCTTTTTTAATTGACGTGAGATCTAATTTCCAACTTTTAGACATAAGACAGTCGACAAATCTCCGAGCGTTTGAGTAGAATCTTCTTCGAGTAATTCTACCAGTTCTTCATCTTCAATTTTTTTGGTTGGATTCGTTAAATCACCTTCTCTGAATCGGCGAAACCAGATTTCACGTGTTGTAATCGATGGTGCATTATTATCGTAAAAACCATAGTATTTCTCGCAAATCCTGCTGTATCGACCAACCAAGCCAAGCCAAAATAAGGCCAGTGGGAAAATCCGAAGAAATGCTGGTCCGACTGCTCGGACTGCACGATAAATGTATTTCCACTCATCATCAACATCGGGGCTACAACCGAGGTCCGGTCCTAGCCTCCTTCAACAAATTTTTCCATCGGTCCCGCTCGAGAACTGGCGTCCAATTTGGTATCCGGAATCGCCCTTCTTCACATATGGGGCCAACGATTCTCCGTAAGATTTTCCTTCTTTGTCTAAGAGGTCAGAGTGCCTTTTGCTGAGCACACATATAAGCGTTCAAAACACGATAGAAGCTATTTCATTGTACACGAATCTGTGAATATTCACAAATGTAGGAATCTACCATTCACTTCAAAATACTAACAACCAATATTCTTTATTAGAACTCAACTTAAACGGCAACAATGTGAACTCTCGGGTGGTTGAATAGAGCAAGAACGAATTTGTTGACGACACGACGAATCTGGTGTTCTCTACATAATTATATATTCTCTTTATTTTCTTCATAATATCAACACCTCTGTTGGCAACCACACTCATTAGGACTATATCAGTCATAAACCCAGTACCACTAGCGGCACTTCTCTGAAAAGGACAAGAACTTATTCTCATACCCAATAATAAAAATGGCAGCTTGAATGAAGGACCTCAATTCGTAAATGAAGCTTGATGCAACAAACACAACTCAAAACACTGCATAAATTCCTTGCAGCATTCACAAATCTACGATCGAAAAGGACTCAAAATCCTTTTGGCACTCTTTGAATGTCAAACTAAGATTCTATTTGAATTTACTAAGCTGCAGAAATAAAGAAAAGGTGGGTGAAAATTATCAAAATCGGTGAATAATGATATTTAGGATCTATCTCCCATTCATTTCTTTTGTTATACTCGCAAATGTAGAAATTATAGGCGTGCGCAGGACTTTTAAGCAAACACCCAAATTCGGCACGCACCATAAATTGCTGTGAAGATTTAGTACAGAGTAGAGAGCAAAAATAATTTTCAAAAGTATTTACCCAGTAGAGCGCAATTAACCCCCCACATTGGTACGCTAGTAGCATAAAGCAATCTAAAAATGATTTTGAAATTTAGTCATATCAAAAATTTTCAAGTCTACCACCTGCGTCGTGACTAGTTCTATTGCTTCAGTCAGGATCCTATGAGTAACCGAAAATGCATATCAACCACCATGTAAACAGAACCCAAACTAGCGCACCGTTCTATTATCATCCCAACAACTACCCAAAAAAAACTGATCGGTGCTCAACGTTATTTAACAAACACTTAAACTTAAATCTGTCCTTTGGACTCAAAAAATTCAAAATGAATAATAATCCCTTTTTACTGGTTTGAAACTGTAAAAAAAATCAATCAATATCTGTTATCTCCCGAGAATTTTATCGACTCCTAATCACAAATGATTACTTCGAATCGATTTGAAATTAAATTTCTCGCACATTCAAATCTATCTATTGATATTGTGTATATAAAAAAACATTCTCATAATTGTTATACATTTCTATTGCATATTAATTATTAAAAGCATTATTTATTTTTTCCTATATTAATTGATTCGTTAGCTTACGTTCTTTTTTAAAGTGAAAATCCAAAAAAAGAAACAATCCAATCGTCATAGAAAGCATCATCACATAATGGCGACCAATTCCATAAATGGGAAAAAGTTCTGTAATTTGATATTACGATTATTTTGTTTTGAAAGTATAAATTAATTGCAAAAATAAATAAGAAATATTAATGACAATATTTTCATTTTCACTATTAACTGATTGAATAGTTATTATTACTACTTTGAATTTGATTATTATAATTATTATTAATTTTATGATTCTATTAAAATATAATATGAAAAAGGAAAAACTATTTAGATAATTATTCATGACGTGAATAAAGAAGATGATATACAATTAAAAAAAAAACTAACAACTTGAAAACAAAATATAAAAGAAAAAAATCCACAAAGTATGATTATTTAATGAAAATGAATAGTTCGTTATCTTATTGATTAATTTAATGTAATTAAATAAAAAAAAAAAGAAATATTATTATATTATATTATAAATAAAATGATTAGAAACATATTTAGTGCGGAAATGAAACAGAAATGAAATGAAAAGGAAAACAAAGAAATAAAAAATAAAATGAAAATCTGTAACCATTCATAAAATCCTTATTATTTGAAAAGAATGATATGAAAAATAAAGAACATTTTTATGAATGAAATAATATTCTGTGTTTTTATTTTGAGTTCGTTTTCATGCCATTTAGTAAAGGTAAGAAATATTTTATTGCAAATTTATTCTCAGCAAATGTTTTCATTGAATGAAACCGGAATTTAAATAGAGTATTGTTTTGAATAATGAGAGTAAATTACATCTCCAGAACCATTTTTAATGTGCTTCTAGATGGCTTTCATGTTGCAGCTTCCCCGCATTTGATTAACTCAGCAGGAATTTCGTTAACGTAAGGCAATCTATTATTTGTCTGGCTTCTTATGGTAAACTCGACTTCTTCCAGCATATCTATTAAGACTTCATCAGAGATATCTATCGGTTCTGATATTATTGAGCTATGTATAAGATGAACGAGTTCTTTAAAATAGGGAGCCCATACCCTCTTAATCAGGCTATCTTCGCCAATGATACTGCCGATTTCGGCTTTACAGGTTGTCGTTATTGACTGATTTTCGCGCCTTATACTTTTCATTACGTTGTAAGCTTTTCTTTTTTTACTACTCGCTATGTTTTCATCAATGATTTTCAATTGCTCGTCATAGCATATACGTTTCTTTTATCTAATTATCTCTAATGTTCTCTCTCCGTCTTGGTGTTCCTTTTGCGGAACTGTCCGAACGCCTATTTTTTTCTTTTCTACTACATCCTGGCACTCCACGTCAAACTAGTCATTTTTTTCAGTCAACTGTTTCGATTGTTACCGTCACCTACATTTAAACCTCGTCGACAGGTCTTACTGTATTAATTTGTAGGACGAGGGTCAATTTCATCTCAAGGGGTTTCGTGAAGTTTTCTGTAATGCCGATATTTGATTGTTATCAAGCAGAGGTCCTAAGTCACAACTGGCTTCGCTGGTTAAGGACATGGTCAAAGTATTATAAGTATATGGTTGAAAGTATTGCCATCTGATGATACCCATGTTCTTTTGGGGATGCGCCTATGTGGGAAACATGTCGAACTTATGACTATGTCTCTACTACGCGCAAAGTATGTCATGCTTTGGTGCTCGTCATTAGTTTTATGGAGAGTATGAAATTCAGTCGTTCCCCGATGTATTTCATCATCCCCGAGCTTAGCATTGAAGTCGTCTAGAATAATTTTTGCGTCATTTAAGGACAATAAGGCAAATAATCTTTTCAGGTGATTATAGATTGCGTCCATCCTTTTCTCTCCTTTTTTTCTAATGGATCGTGCACGTTTATCAGCCATATTTTGAAGAATTTGGCTTGAAGACGGACCGTATCGTTTCTGCTTTGAAGTCCATCACGTGTGGTTTGAGCTCCCGATCCACAATGAATGCCACTCCTAATTCACGGCTTTCGTTTCCAGTATTGCCAACACGTTCAGTTTGTACTGATTGGCCTGCTATAATAATGCTTTCACAGCGCTAGGCTTTATTCTAGGATCCAAATGCGTAGTTCATATTTCGTTTGCCGTGTCGTTTTCGTTGGTTCAATTCTATCTGATTCTTCTTCATTAGTTTCAGGACTATTTAAAATTTAGCAGAGAACGAATTTTCGGTTTATCGCTCGAGCCACCAAGCCAGGGGAGCCGGATTCCAACCACTTATTCTTCCACCAGAACTTGAATATCACAAGAATATCGTGATTTAAAATTACCAACAACACGGTAGGCTTTGATCAACATCAAAATGGTTTCCTTACTGCAGCAATACAAGTGCAGCCCTCATAGATGCGCAACATTATATTAACAGCCAACTAGACAAGGATTTATATGTTTCAGCCATATTTGTGGACATGAAAAAGGCATTCGTCACAGTTGATCATACCATTTTAGGCCATATTTCAAATGAACTAGATATTCGAGGAAAGAGAAATGTTCTAATAACAAATTACTTATCCAATCGGACCATAAGTACCCAGTTCAAAGGTGAAACTAGTGATAGCAGAGTGATAAACACAGGCATTTCTCAAGGATCCATTTTGGGACCAACTCTTAATTTGTTTTATGTTCAAAGTCTGAATAATCTAGATTTAGCTTCTAAATATGTGATTTATGAAGATGAATTCAAATCGAGATCCTATCAAATTAGAGCAGATGAAATGATGATCTAGGTAGATATTTCAATTGGCTAGTTTCTAATAAATTAAAAATAAATGTTAATAGAACGCGTTACTTGATTTTCAAGCAGAAAAATAAAGAAGACATATCATTAAACATCTTGATTAACAACCAACCCATTGATAGACTAGAAAAAACTAAATATTTAGGAATAATAATTAATGACAAATTGTCATGGTCGGATTGAATTAGAAAAATGAGAGCAAAGATTTGACCCATTGTAGGTTTTCTAATCAGACGATGCTACTTGAACATTGTTTTAAAAAACATGATTTACCATGCTTTTGTAATTCCATCTATTAGTTATGATATGCTTAACTGGAGCCAAACTTCTTCAACAAATCTGCACATCCTGAGCAGAGCTTTAAGGCATTTAAGGCAGTTCACACTCTGAGTCCACGGACTCCCCAATAATCAGCTACTTTTCATAACTGGGAAAATGACTTTTTTCTAACTATTAGCATTTCAAAAATTAATAACGGTATGGAAAATCGTCCACGAAAAGAATAAGTCTTCTATTTCTCTGACAATGATCAGAGTAATGCATAGCTATGAAAAAAGATCAGCAAATTCTTATGGATTGCCTCTAGTCATAACCAATAGAGCCCTTAATGGCCCGATTCTTTCAGCTATATCGTTGTATAATGATATGTATTTGTCAGTAGTTTGTATGTTTATGTATTTGTCAGCTAAATAAACGATCATATGTGAAAAACGTAGGCTGCGAAAACATTTTGAAAAGTAAAAAACTTGACTATGACCATGTGCTTCAAAGCTTCCATTTTACACAATTCATAACCTGATTAATTACGTCAAAACATAGAATTGACAAACTTAGAGAAAGCACACTATCTTATATTTAGGCAGAAAAATAGGGATCAAATATTTTGATCTATTTACATCTACAATCAAGTTACTGAAAGGCTGGATAAAACAAAATATTTAGGAATATTAATACGTGAAAAGTTATCGTGGTCTGATCTTGTTAGGAAGTTCAAATCTAAAGTATGTCCAACTAACTGGTTCAAAAAAAGAAGAAAATATAAAACCTCAATTTAAAAATATGATCTAATCTGCATTAACATTAATCTAAAATAAAGAAAAAAAAGTTGTCTTTTATTTTGTATTTTATTTAAAATTAAACAAAAACTAAAATGCTTTGTAACAATGATACTAAAAACGTATTTCTTGCGTGAGTCGTTTTGACTCACGTTTTGTTCTAGGGTTAAGAGAATTCAGTTTCCATAGTCACTGTTTCTAATGCACATAGTTTCCTCGAAGCGACTATTGTATTCAAGGAGAGTATAGCTAAACCAAGTGAGCTCCGCTTTTCAAATGTCATGATTTTTGCAATCTGTTAGGTAGCAGCATTATTTGCTAAATCATCTTATCGTCAAACCATAATTTCATCAAATCATGGATTTCTAAAACCTAACTGACCAGCAATTAGATGTATAGCGGGCAGGAGTTAAAAAATAAAAGACTATGTGACTGTATAATCGATCAGTTTTATTTTTACAAAAGTATGTTACAATCTACAGCATAGACTAGAAATTTGGCTTGGCGAATTCGCTGCAGCATGAATTTAGACGTATTGTCTGAGCAACGCCCACCAATAGATACATTTTCAATTTTATGTACAAGTCAATAAATGGCACTGTTATTTGTAAATAAATGAAACAAATGCGAATCAAGTTTAATAATATCATGTAGCGAATTGAGCTTTTTGCCTATCTATAGTATAATTCCACGAGCCCAATGACCTTTGATTGCACCCGAAAATAAACTAACCATATTCGGATTGAATCGTTAGAGCGAACTGACCCTTAGGAATCGAAGTGCCGTGATACCAGATGCGTGTGTCTACCAGAACTAAGACGATAAAGGTAATATGTTCCATCATTGAGTCCACCGATTAGCGATAAAGACAAATGCTAAATCTTACCTGCATCTCCTGGCTCGACATAGAACGAAAACGAATGACAAACACTATCGCACTCTGGCGTTGGAGCAAGAACCCAGCTTTTGTTGCCTTGCAATTGAGCCTGCCACATCAAGCGCGGAATATAATCAAGCTGTCCAATAACGAATGAGTTGAGCTTATGATTCACATGAATACGATCATCAAATAACTTACATGCATTATTGCACCTTGTTCGTAACCGAGGAAAACATAGTCTGTATTGGGCATTTCAGCATCTTCGGGCAAGAAATGTGGTCGTGGATAGAGTTTCCGAAGTTCTTCCAAAACCACTGGATGACAGTTGCTCCAACCAACATACCATGGTTTATTGCTATCAGCAAGATTAGCGCGGGCATTTGACATTTGAAAAACATCACGTAAGGTCATGAAATCCGATCGAAAATGCAGGAATTGACAATCTTCATCTAAGGCGCCTGGTATCCGTTCGTACAGATCTTTTAAGAAAGAAAAATTCAAAAGTTTCGCAGCCGGCCAGTGACTTACAGCGTCTTTTATTATAATGGGTTGTGATGAGTAGGCGAATGGTGCAAACTGTTCACGTGTTAGATTCGGAAGAATGAGAGGACCACGAACGCCCCTGTGAAGAAAATTGAAATGAATTTTTGGAAGTAAATTAGTTTTCAAAGGAAGGAAGACTATACCTGCAGAATCTGCAATCGCTTATTGGACGTGTAGCTTCCCAAACTAGATAATTATTCGGGACAAAGCAACGAACACCCAACAGAAACTGAAAGACTTCGCAGAGAACAGGCGTCGCTATCATTACAAACAGGACCAATCCGAGAGCATAGACCATATGAATACGGTTTGGTCTGTCCGACTCTTGCGAAACTCTATACGCCTCATACAGATCTGCATTTGTTACTCGCCCCGTTCGTAAAGTAGCATTATGAAGTAGAGCTAGGTGCTCGGCAAGCTCGTCAGCCGTGCGAATTTCATTCCGTGGATCTGCTGTCCGTTCACTATTTGTGGATTGATTCGTGCTTGTAGCTTTCTGTTGCACAGCTTCTTCTATAGCCATCGAGGCGCGTCATTTACAAGTTTAAATTTCAAGTCGGTAGAGTGTTTAAGTGAGAAATCAATCCAGAGAATCGCAGTAGTCTCCCGAGCCTTTTCAATAATATTTATAAATTATGGGAATAAAAGTCAAATTGACAAACGAGCAGCTGATTCACGCATGACGTCTCCTATTTTTGAATTGATTGCTCAAGCTGTGTTTAGATATATGGACCATGGCCCAAGGCACGCTCGCTTGAGATGGACTGCTCATTGCACAGGTTTTGAACACAGTCATTGTGCTTCTCCAACACATTAAATCGATGCTTACATTTCGAATGAGTAAAAATAGTTGTAAATTTTTCATTAGTTTGGCGAATAACTACTTTTCATGACGAATAGGAAATCATCCACCAACCAGATCAGTATCCACATCCCACAGCATCTGTCATCTGGTACCACTCAACCGAGACACGTCAAAACTAACACCAAGCCAGAATCTGTCATAAATCAACTGTCACTTCGGTCCATTCCTGACACGAAGGAGTGAATTGTGGCTAGTTTTCCGGATAATATACACTTTTCGCGGATCTTCCCACAAATAAAACTCGCGGAACCTATGCATTTCCGTTGCCCGAATCATATCGAATAGGATCGTGTTACATTGAACCTATCGTCATGGGTAAATTTCGAATTTTGTATAGTGAAAATTGTAAAAACAGTTTCGAGGTTATCTACGAAACTACTAACTAGCAAATCTAGATTGCTACGGGGCGGTAATGATAAAATTTTCTATTGGACTTTATTCCAGGTGGATTATTCAGTTATTTTCGGGGTCTGTTGGGCTCACGCGAAATGCGAATATTGATTTTAGGGTTGGACGGAGCCGGCAAGACAACAATCCTGTATCGACTGCAAGTTGGCGAAGTGGTAACAACGATTCCGACAATTGGTTTTAATGTCGAGCAAGTTACGTATAAAAACTTGAAGTTTCAAGTTTGGGATTTGGGCGGCCAGACAAGTATTAGGTAAGATTTCGTAAAATATGTTCCCTTCAAGCTAAAGCATTGGCGGATAAATTAAGGAAGCTCACTGATAAGCGAATTTTAGTTGTCTAAATGAGTCATCCCACAGTGCAGAGAACGGTTTTATGATTGCAATAATGTTCAGAAGTTGCACGTCAATAATTAGTATGGAAAACTTCCGTATTTCTAGTGTTGTATGGAAATTTGTTTTATTGGCAAATGAGCTCTTTGATATATGCAATATAATTTTTTCCGGGAATTGTTTGTGCATGCTGATAAAACTACTAGAAACTTATCTTCAACTCTATTTCAGACCATATTGGCGATGTTACTACAGTAATACAGACGCAATTATTTATGTGGTGGATTCAGCTGATCGGGATCGAATAGGAATATCAAAAGATGAACTACTGTATATGCTAAGGGTAAGTACTTTAGTACAGTAATCACTCTAACAAAAGGTCAAAATTTGAAAAAAAAATCGCAGGAAGAAGAACTAGCCGGCGCCATTCTAGTTGTCCTGGCCAACAAACAAGACATGGAAGGTTGTATGTCTGTGGCGGAAGTGCACCAGGCTCTTGGATTAGATGCATTAAAGAATCGAACGTTCCAAATATTCAAAACGTCAGCGACAAAAGGCGAAGGACTCGATCAAGCTATGGATTGGTTGTCCAATGCCTTACAATCGCGAAAGTAGCCTCTAATTGTACTAAGTAATTATAACTTTTAATTTTAACTGAATGGAAAGTATATAAAGAAACCCAGCATTATGTAAGGAGGAAAATATAAATTTTAAACCAAACTATTTAAATTATTTTCTAAAACAAAATCAATTCAATTACATGGATTGCGAAATACAAATTAAGAAAACTAAGCGGAAAACTGATACGTATCATTTGCATTTCTGGCTCGTAAAGAATTGAAAGTATTTTAAATTTGATTTATGATGTAAAGCGTCTATTCACATGCATTTCTTCGAGCTAGCAGCTCGAAATCAAAAATATTTCACTATTTGTTTAATATATAAGTTCCCGGAAGTAACCGAAAGAGGGCAAATTTAAAAGTAGATGGAACTTCGTTTCATTTCTTAATGTACAACTTTTGTTTTTCCGGCTGTAAACCGTACGAATTTAATGTAGATTCCGAAAGTATGTAAAAATATGGGAATTTGTTTTTGAAAAACTATTCATGCATTCGCATTCTTGCAACATCTTGAATATATTTAAGAAAAACTTACGGTTAAGATTAATTTCGAAAACCAAAAATAAACATATTTCTACGAAACTGTATAGTTGGATGTGTGTTTATTTGTATATCTGTCTATTGTGTGTGGATGACCACTGAGCAGTTTTTTTTTCGGTGAATAGTGCTTAACGTGAAGACAAAGAGGGAGTAGATAAACAACTTCAAGCTTATGAAGTAAGTAGTGTGCAAACCGCTGCTAAGATGTTCTACCTCGTTTAAAAAAGAGCTAGAACAGACGAGTTAAAACAGAAAAATCGCAACGTATGCACCTTTGCTTGCAAAAACAAACTTTCTGGAAAAATGGTCTAGGCTCAGGTGGTATATAATTTAGGATTGGGCAATGTGATAGTGTCTCAAACGTATTCTTAGTGAAAATTTGATTTTCTCATGCAAATGTTTTAGTTGTTGCCTTCAGTTATGCCCCTGTGGAGAGATAGCGAGTAATTATGGTAGTATTATTACAGTAGACTCCACGAGTAAACTACATCACGTTGAAAGTAACGAGCACTAGGAGTAAAACATAACTGTGAGCCGCAGGTGCTGCCCAAAAAAATGCTTACTTTCGTTCGAGAGGATAATTATTCATCTACACAGCAACTTAATATATTAGAAACGTGACCGAAAAAGGACAACAGGTTCTGACGCGCTAAGCAGATAGCTCGTATGAGTGATAAAGATCCGGTCCGTTAAGTTTATGGAGTTTTAGACAAGGGTCTAATTCTAAGTCTAAATTAGACATGAGTTTAATTCTATATAAGGTATTCTTCAGGGCCAAGATAGAAAGTCACCTCTCCACCTTTACAAATTCACCGGATTATCTCGTCAATACCTTTGATGCACTAAAGGGCAAAGGCTAAACTGTTAAAAAGAAACCTAACCTAACTTTCTGCTAATAAAAAGTCGAACGTTATTATAATCAAGAAAATTTAAATTATTATTCGGTGTGTCAGATATTTTCTGAATTTGTCGACATATTATTCAAAATATTTTCTTTGACTTCTCTAAGCTTAAATTAGTTTCACCTAAATAATTTTAGAATTAAATTTCGTTGTATGCTTAAGGGGACATTCGCCTTTGAAATTGAAAAAAAAAACATTTTTTAAAAATGTTGTTATGAAAAAACTATTATATTTACTGACAAAAATTCTTTTGGACATTGTTAAACAGTCTCTAAAGAATATAAAATTATATATAAAATTCGTTTTTAGTTTCCCTTGGCTGCTGTAGAGGGTGTCATCCAAAAGTTACTTTTCAAACGGTAGGACATATTGTGGACCTACTGTAACAGATTTTTGAAAAATTCAAAATGGATTCTATTCTTGAGACTCAGAACTATACAATAAGCCTCTAAAACTCATACTTTTTCATATTTTGAAGTTTTTGTATGTATTTTTCTGAAAAATGCGAAAAAACGGCATTTTTTGGGGGTAAGTCATCCCCGTAAAAATAAGGGGGGAGTATTTTTTTAAACTTTTAGAGGCTTATTGTTTACTACTGTCAATGAGTAATCGAATGCTTTTTGTTTTTTTAAAATCGGTCGAGTAGATTCGGAGACAAATGTCCTACCACTTTGAAAAAGGTAGTTTCGAGAAAAACGCGTTTAAAGTTTATTTTACCATAATTTTATTGAGTAAAAAGTCGAAAACTTTTTTTTGCCTTAGCTGTAACTTTTTTTCTATTACGAATTTCTTGATGAAATTTTAGGAGGCTACTTTTGAACGTATATAGAATCGAAATATGTAAAAATCTCAAAATCGATTTTTCGAAAATTTCAAAGGCGAATGTCCCCTTAAGTCAGCTGCTTAGTTTTGATCATAAAAAGGGTTTGGTATGCATGCTATTGATTTTCTCTAAGCGAAGTATTAATGAGACAAAATTATATCAAAATGAAAGGGTAGCGTATCACCGCATCAAACATTTTAAAATCGTACCAAATTTGTACGATTATATCAAAATCGTGTACCGCGATAAATACAATGCGCTTAGTTTCTTTGTATTTTGTCTCTGGAACAAAAGCGACAACTAAAATGTGAAAATGTTTGTTCTTTTAAATCAATTCTAGGAATTGTCTGGAGAAAAAAAAACAAAATGTAGAGATAATCTGATAAAGTAAGATTGACATGGACCGCGCATATTGAGTGATAGAGAGTGTTGAAGGAAGTAAGCTCCTGAAAAAGTTACGACAAACTGGCGGAACTTAAAATTTCAGGCCACACTGAAAAAAGGCAAGCTACTTAGACTCCAATATGGATCAACATACTTATCGGTAAATTAACTAGGTGAACGTTATTATTTAGTATTTTGAGTAAGCAAAGTGAGTACTGAAGTCAAAAAATACAAGATCTTTTCTGATCGTTTCAAAACAGTTCACGAACTTCTTTCGAAATCCTCACTTGTATAAGCAATTTTACTAGGTTGACAGCAGTCATTCACAGTCGACTTGTCCCACGTCCTACTGGTCAGGATACTTTCAGTAAACTTTTACACCTGGCTTTGATAATCAAATCAGGCAGCTATCAAAAATACTACGGCTCAGAAGAAATTTTCAATTTTATTCTGAAATACCATTTCACAACTGCTTTTTGCATTCTTGAAGTTTGCAGAATTTTGGAAGGTAGATTATTTTTAAAAATATTTTACTTAAACTTTTTTCAATCTCTAAACTTAAACAAAATTTTATTGATAGTTAACAATTCTATACACAGTAATTCAATTTACCTTATTTTTTCAACTAGAATACCCAACCTGCTCTCAAATCCATCAATCATCAACCAATTTAGGTTCGCCAGAACTACTGCACGTCGAATCCTCTTCAGCATCGGAATCATCTTGAGCCATCTCATTATATATTATTGCGATATTCTCAGCTACTGCCGATAATCTTCTACCGATCATTTTCAGATAATCAATTCGTCGTGTCGATAGAACTATAAATTCCTCAAATGTGTCAGTCATATCCAAAATATTTTGCTCGAAGATCTCTTTTTGAATTCGTTCATATTTTTCAACGATATTTGCCATATGATTAATTGCATCACTGACCTTATAATGATAAATTGTCTGATTTGGACATTTGGATTTTTCGGGAGGCAGACAATCAAGTTTGAGTAGAATTGAAGAGATTTTAGACACGATTTGTCGAATTTTAACTGTTTGATTTGCAATTGATTGTGTTGCACGGTCTATTGATGAAAGTTAAAATACTGATATCGGTCAAATATATATAAACATAAAGAAATTACCTAATTCAGAGCGTATGGCTTGATGATAAACTATTCTAGTATTTTCTGACATTTCTTTCAACTCACTTTACTCCAAACTAAATGATAAACGACAAAATACTGTTTATAAATTTTCCAAATTTTCACGTTGTTTCAACACAACGATTGTTTGAAATGTTTGTTTACAAAATTTGAAACCCCGTGCAGCCAACATTCCAAAGATAAAAAGTCTCAGCATGAAACGTCAAAGTATTTTATTTTGATTATTATTACGTATTTTGAATTGATTTTGCAGGATTGTTGGATTTATATGTTTTTTAATGCAGGTTCTCTTAATTGCATGTATTTTATCACCGATAAAATACTTCAAGCTGGAAAACAACGCCCATAAAATTTGTTGTGACGTCTACCAATTCGCCGTCATCCACACCAGTTGACTTTTACCGGCGAACTGAGCTAGTACTTGACATTTCGTACATTCCAATTGGAAAGTGAAAATTAGTGCAACGTGAACAGGGCGAGGCGAAGTTGTCACAATAGTCCGGTTGGAGTTTCTTTTACGTTTGATTATAAATTAAAATAAATTACTAGGATGTCAATCGCAAGAAAATTGAGCTATCAATCTAGTAGCTAGCATTATGATTGACCAACCGCGCGTCTAGATAACCTCTTGATGATATATTTCGGAGATTAAAGTGCACTCATCACACTTCATTGATTTTTAGAATAAATTTACATTTGCATGTATATCGGTTAACTGTTGCATTAAAATAGAGTATAATATGGCTGAAGAATCGTTGGAAAAGGTCATCAAAGTTGGTTCACGCAAAAGCGAGGTATGCCTTGAGGCTTAAGTTCTCTTTTAGTCGTGTGATGTAATTTTGCAATAAGTGAAAGTAAAAAAAAGTATTTCGCATGCAATCTATAATTTATTCTCATATCTAGATCAACAATTCTTAAACCTATGAAATAGGTGTTGTGTTTACGTAAGAACAAATTCAATTCTAATCGATAATTAACTTGCAGCTCGCTCTTATTCAAACCAAACATGTAATTGCAAAACTTCAGGAACTAAATCTCGGCAAGCAATTTGAAATCCGTAAGTAGAATTTTTTTTATATGTTTTGCAGTTCTTGACAAATTATTGTGTTCTTAATAGCTGTTTAAAGTGCGCACCAGACGGGTCGATTTCGGCCTCAAAACCACTGAGAATTGGCCTTGGAAAAGTCAATGTCCGAAGCTATAAAATGACATTTATCTAAAGTCTTTGAAATAAGTACCTCAATTATAAATATACTTTACTCGAAGAATGCAAACTCATGCTGGCTAGCAACAATTTTTCATCAATTTTATTTCTGATAACTTTTTTATGGCGTTCTTGATGATAACGACATAAACCCATAGAATGCGAAAAAAAATGTTCTTGACATATGTAAAAATTCATGCATAGCGGTTTGCATGATGAAAGAGCAAAAACACTTGAGATAAAGCCCAGTACCGAAGGAGCATATTGTAAACGTATGCATTTACGCTTATGCTTCTTATAATTCAATTTTTTTTAAATAAGAAAATACTTTGAAGCTAAATTCCCGTTGCAATTCATTTCGAATCTGAGCTTTAAAATTGGCAGAGACTTGATTTCATGTTTCATTTATCGAAGTGTGCCTCCGATTTGGCTTAGATACTCTACAGTTAAAAAAAAGCTTAATAAAATTTGTTTCAAAACCTTTCGGTAAGTAATCATTACTTGACGATAACATTTAATTTTGCTCTAAACTGCAAATTCGCCATGTGATACACAAGCTTCAGTTTCATAATGCTCTGCATTCCTAAAAATCGGGAAAAACAGCTTCAATTCGCTTACTACTATACTACTACGCTTATACTAGAATTCCTTTTGAAAAACTTGACTGTGTTTGAACCGATTTCTTTTTCTCCATTTTTCAGACACTATGACCACAATTGGTGACCGAGTCCTTAATGTATCACTACCGAAAATCGGCGAAAAAAGTTTATTCACCCGCGACTTGGAAGAAGCACTCGTAAATGGCCGGGTTGATTTTGTTGTCCATTCGCTGAAAGATCTGCCGACATGTTTACCTCCGGGAATGGCTATTGGTGCTGTCTTAGAACGGGAAGATCCACGGGACGCATTGGTTTTACACGAGAAACATAAGGGAAAAACACTAAAGACTCTACCCGAAGGAAGTGTTATAGGTAATCAATCGATAACCTTACCCGTTGCATAGGGGAATAATTTTTAATCGCGGATTTCTTCACACAGGCACATCATCTCTTCGCCGAACTGCACAGTTGCGGCGTAAATATCCTCATTTGGAAGTTGTAGATATTCGTGGCAATTTAAATACTCGACTTGCTAAACTGGATGCACCGAATTCAAAATTTGCTGGAATCATACTAGCCCAAGCGGGTCTTGTGCGAATGGGGTGGATGAAACGAGTAAGTCAAATACTCGAGCCTGTCGAAGTTCTTTATGCTGTCGGACAAGGTGCTTTAGCGGTAGAGTGCCGTTCAAACGACCCAGTGATTTTGTCCATGTTGAACGAGCTGATGTGCCTTGAGACTGCTTGTAAAATATTAGCAGAACGAAGTTTTTTGAAAACTTTGGGTGGAGGATGCAGTGCTCCCGTTGCTGTTGTGACGAGCCTCGACGGCTCACTTCGAAACAATTTTAATGACAATGCAATCAATGTGAAAATTACCGGTGCCGTATGGAGCTTGGACGGATCGACAGAAGTCCAAGATTCGATTGAATGTTGTTTGAACGAGTCCGATTCGCAAGAAATGGAGGTGAGCAATCAAATTGATGATTGTGAAAACGAAAGCCCGCGTAAAAGACTTCGACTAAGCGGGAGCGAAGGAGAGTCCGAAAATAAGCGTGCCAGTCCAAAAGTGATTGATGAAGATCCGCAACCTAATCGAGGTGCTGGCGATGCGAAAACTCTGGCGGATGTTCAATATTTGATTGATGTGCATGGAGAACTGTTCAAACGTTGCCCCTATTATGCTATCCACGAACGAGATGTTAAGAACGGCAACGAAAAACCGAAGGTTGAACAATGTCCCCTGAAAATTCCTATTGGCCAAGACTTTATGGGTAAATGTCCATACGTCGATGAAGAACAGAAAGTAGAATATGTCCAGGATGGCAAGTGTCCAGTGACGGGCAAAACAACAGAAGAATTGCAGAATTTGCAAAGTCTCCTAGATGAACCAGACGAGGCGAACCGACTATCACTGCAACAACCATCTCAATGTCCATATTCCAGCAAACATACATCCTCTCAAATTGACACGCCTCTTTTGAAACCAGACAGCTGTCCATTCTTAACGACGAAAGACACCATCAAAATGATCGATTGCGATGCAAACAAAAGTCTAACGATCGACGCAGCTCCAAAAATCGTAGACGATTCTGACTCTCTATTTTGTGGCATGTACAAGCATGCATGCTACAGCTTGAAACTGTTCAACTGTTGCCAGGAATTAGGTGAGAAATTAGCTCAAAATCTTATTAACAAAGGTGCATTGGAAGTGATGCGAGAAGCCCAAAATGAAGTGCACAGAAAAATTTAAAAATTGAGTCATATCTGGAAAATGTTGCGTGATTTGGAACACTTTCGAACTCCGAGGAGAATAGATTTGGTGATAAGTCTGTGGTGGCTGCGTTCTCTCTTATATATTTTTTACGTGATCTATGTATGTTTGTGTAAGGGATTGTAACTATGACGGTACTATTCTCAGGTGTCTTATTAGTTTGTAGAAAAAATTGAAATTATTAAAATGACATAAATTAGTGAAAATTCATTGTGAATTTTAGGGCCAATTTTGTTGTTTTTCAATGCAATAAATTTGAATATCGTAAGCACTGGTCTGCGGACAAGAAAATAGTTGCACTATTTCTGTGCGTAATTAGAAACATAAAATAAATTGTTATGATTAAAATGTTTTATATGTGAATGGGTATACCTGAACGGGCATCGAATTAATTAGTTTCGACAATACGTCTAAACCGCTAGAATGAAAATGAGAAGTAAAATTTTCCGAAATGGTACATATGAGAATATTTTTCACATCGTCACTTTTTCCTTATATTTTGTACCATAAAATCAGAATTATTAGATGTAGATAAAATCACATTTCGCGGTAAAGGTACATAAAACTGGTGACAACTTATTTTCAAGCTGATAATTAATGACGTAAACTTTATCTTAGTTTATAAAATTTGCCAACTTTATTATGTTTCTATGATTTCACTGCCAGAAATATCGAAAAATACCAATTCGAACTAGAATATACACCATAGAACGGAAAATCCCCTTAAAAAGCTCAGAACAGGGATTAAAAAAATATCCCTGGCGAGAGAATCGGCAGTCAGTTTTTGAGAAGCGAATGAAGGGAAATACACGGTGAAGTGGTTTTAAAGCGATCTTTTGTGTTATTAGTTCAAACATTAAAGTTTTTACGCGAGCTAAGTATTTATTTCCCTTTCAATTTATGTGGTTTATTTTTGAAGATTGTGCTTACTGTGTAAAAGTGTGCTTAGTGGCGATAAACAAAATATTTTATTTAAAAACGTAAAGAATCAATTTCAAGTCAAAAGCACAAGAATATCAATTCAGTATTGTTTTTCTGTAATGCATTTTATGGTTTCTAAATATTCTACAACTCAGTGATTTTCATTGGTAAGCGTAAGGCTCGAAAGCAAAATTTTCTGCTCCTATTTTTTTTGACAAGCATGAATCTTTATTTTGATAACAAAATGGTGTGATTGCTTATTTAGTTTTAAGAACATTCACAAAGAATAGCAAATTTTAGTGCTAACATCGTCATCGTTAAAACTGAACGGTTGAAGCTTTTTCTCGGGCCTAAAGTCGTAGGTTAACTTTTTAATTTCTTCATAGGACTTTAAAATTTTATTTTTTTGGGGATTTTTTGCACGGACAAAACCAGCCTGCTTTCTACTCCTCCTAGCGTATTTTGAGTAAAGCTTGACCATGTGTTGCCCATAGCCATTAGACCGATAGATGTTTGCTTATCTTCAATGTGTTGTCTAGTTGTAGCAGAGGCAAAAAATCGAAGAAATAGACTCAAAAATGTATAGAAACTAGACGAGAGGACAACACGTTGATCCAAAACAAGCAAACAAACAAAAAACACCCCAAAAACCAACCACAAAAACACAAACACATCTATCGGTAACGACTATGGAAAACACGTAGTTGAGCTATGCCGTATTTTGTAGAAAATTGAAATATTTATTTCAAAACTAGATACCTACTGATTAAGACACTACTTTAAGCAAAGAAGGAGCTATTTTACATGGAACATCACTTACACTTGTTAGAGAAAGTCTGCGTTCAATTGATTCCAATCACTTTGTATCGTTAAAAATGAAAAACAATTAAAACGAACATTTTTTCAAATTTTCTTCTGCTCATTAAGTCGATCTTTAGTATTCGACATACAAAAATTTATTCGCTTCGCTCCTAAGGTTTTTGAAATAACGGTACTTTTACCAAAACCCACACACAATGGAAATGAAAGGAAATAAAGCACTGTCAGTGAAAGATAAATTATTGTAAAATTTTGGAAATGTGTAAAAAGCTATAGAGATAGAGCCAAAATAATGGTGTGACAATATTCATGGGTTCCAAGGATTATAAATAATTTCAAATCCAAAAGAAATTTAAGATTCAATTCGTCTTATAGGGAAAAGCAGAATATCGTATATATGGGATATCGGAATATATCGACTGACTGCACACCAAATAACACCTGAAATCAAAGAAAAAATCGCACTGATGCCGCAAGAAAAATTCTCAAAAAGGCTGGGTACCATGCACTAGTAGCTCAAAGAAAACCGTTCGTTTCAAGTGTCAACCGACAGAACTGCAGTGCCTTCGTAGAGGAGCACGCAAATAAGCCAGTAGAATTTTAGAAGAATGTAATATTCTCAGATGAAAATAAATTTTGCCTCTTCCGCATAAAAGGGTGCAAAATAATAAGGAAAAGCATTCCAAAAAGAATACCTACAACGCACTGTAAACAAGATGGTGGTAAAATTATGGAATGCATGTGTACGTCGAGCTATGGCGTTGGACATTTGGAATTTATTGAATTAACGAATGATAAATTTGGTTATCTGGACATTTAAAAAAAAACATAGTGCCAGAAACCTTCGCTTAGGTATAAATTTTCGCTTCAAACATGATAATGATCCGAAGCATGCAGCCGAAATTGTGAGGCTCTGGTGTCTTTATCGTGCCTCAAAACAGCTACATACATCCCCACAATCAACAAACCTAAACCCTATCGAGCACTTGTGGGAACCGCTAGAGAGGAAAATTTGAGAAAATCCAATAACTAGTAAGGAAATGTCCAACACTGCTATAACGGAAATATGAAGTAATAAAACTGCGCAGGCGACAACAAAGCTCGTCAGTGTGATGCTAAAAGGACTGCAAGGGTTAATAAAGAATCGACGATACCCTATCAGCTATCAATTAAATATTTTAATCTTAAAATTTATTATTACCTGTGTTATATTTAAATTAACATTTCACCTCTTAGCAAAAGATGAAATGTTAAAGTTAACGCAAACTTTTTTTAGTTTGGTTTTGTGTGTTTTCTGGCGGAATCGCCGTCATTTCAAAAACGATAAAAGCAAAATGACTAAATTTTGCACGTCGAATACTTAAGATCTATTTAGTGAATAGAAAAAGGAAAATTTAAACAAAAAATCTATTTGCTTTTCATTTTTCAAGTGTACGCAGAGTTTTTCTAGCAAATGTATGTATTTCAAAGCCTTCAATCAACGAAATCTTTTTCAAATTAACTTTTGTTAGTAAAAAGAATAGTTTTTTTTTGCATCAAAAATAGTTTTGGAAAAATTTAGCGCCTAGCAATTCAAGCAACCAATCTGGCGTACATAATCCACAAGACATTTAACATTCAAAACCAACTGTATGAACTAGTTGTACAAACAATTACGCATTTACTTTGAATATTTATCATTAAACAACTTCGTGTGCGACTTGAAATGCACATAGTATGGATAATCCTAAATTTATTTTTGTACACAAAATGCTGTCTATAGAACTGTATTTAATGCAAATTATAATTCAATTTATGAGGACTTACCGAAGATATTTAGCACAATTACTGCCCCATGATTGAACTGCGAACGTCTTTATTGAGCCCATACTAGAGGTACAATGATTAAGAGTAATCGGTTACAGCGGTGCTAAATTAATGGTTTTACTGTATTTATATGTAATCCATGAAATTAATCTTATCTCATAGTTTGTTTTTCTTTTGTTTTCCCCTTATTTTTCCAGATCCGTATCGAACACTTTTTATTTTTAAGGCTTCAACCAATTCTTTTCATAATATTGTGGTTTTCAATAGCCTTGTCTCGTAGATACTTTTTCAGTATCTCTTCTCTTGGAAAGTACTTTAGTTGCAAAATAATGTGCATCAACTCCAAAACGCTCAAGTCACTGGTACTCTTCAACTATCACTTTATTAGCTGATAGCTTAACTAAAAATGTGAACCGATAACTGAAATGTGCTGTAATTGACATATTGACGCTTTTCTTAGTGTATGTTTCAGTTGTATTATTTTCATTATATTTTCATTATATTTTTATATTTTCATTATATTATTATATTTTGAATAGCGTTGGAAAGCTTTTTTAACTCTACGAGTGATGGAAATAACTATTTTTATTTGATTTTCTACTTTTGTGAGAAGTGAAGTCGGAGATCTGATAAGATATTTTTTGTAAGTATTATTCATTTTCGTGTGAATTTGTAAATGCTCCCTAAAGAGACAATATCGATTTGGTGTGAAGTAAAATAAAAGTATCATATTTCTCAATTAATGTGAATTTAATGTGAAACCACATGCCCCAATAAAACTAAGAAGTAGAGCCACTGATCGTTTATAATTGGAACTTCGCCATTCAAACAAATATTCAAACTTCTTTTGGGTCACTGTTTCTCCCCACAAAATAGACAACGTTATTATAAAAGATAGAAACAAAGGTGATTTATATCTTTTTTTCAAATAAAAGCATACTAAGTTGTGAAAAATCCAGACCGAACTCTACTAATAAAACAATGCCTGAATCTTGTACTTATGTATGAAACTTATTATGAACATCTCTGAGCAGGCGTTAAAAACAACTATAAAGTTTTAACTTTATGAATCTCGGTTGGATGTTGCGAATTTTAGAAAAAATAGTATTAAATTGATGAAACTTGGTAACCTTCGTAATAACACTTTAGAAAGAGTTGCAATTCAGACTGAAGAATTAAATGCCACAACGATTACTCTCTACTTCAGTGGGAGAAAGCTAAACGCTAGAATGCTTTTGAAATAAATTCTATTACTTATGCAATGGTCAAATGGAGCCAAACTTCATCAATAAACCTGGCTATTCTGAACAGAACTCTAAATTAGCCAATTAAAGCAGTTCACAACCTGAGTCACAGACTCCTTTTAAGGAGCTATCTTTCATAAATCGGAAAATAGCTTTCTTCCAACTATTGACATTTCAAAAACAAACAACTGTATGGAGAATAGTTCACAGAAAGGATAAATCTTCCATTTCTCTGTCAATGAGCAGAAAAGTGCATAACTATGAAATAAGATCAATAATTTCTTTTAAATTGCCTCTAGTTGGTACCACTAGAGCCCTCAAGGACCCGATTCTTTCAGCTATATCGTTGCATAATGATATGCCTGATGATATAAAAAAAACCGCCCATCGTGTTTTGTTATTAAAAGGAAGCAACAATATGTACTTTCAATTTTAATAACAAAAGAAAACAGTTTTTTTTTATTTTGATGTAAATATTTTTTAAATTTTTATTTCTTTTATATTTGATTTAACTTTTTTATATTTTTTCCCAACTTTTATTTAATTTATTTTATTTAACTCTAACTAATCCATTTAATATTCCTTATTTTTCTATACATATTACATTTTTAGTATTGATTAAAACAGCAGAAAGTTTAATGCTATACAAATAGATATACGGAGAATAGTTTGATTTATAAGTTCTTGGCCTCTCTCATACCACTGTTTGGCACTATCTGAGGGGCAGGATGTGACAAGTGACATTATTTAAAAGCATGCAATATAATTTAGTGTTTTTCACATAGGTAATGGGAAATATATTTGAGTAACTAACAACCTTACCACAACTAATTATCCATTAATTATACTCCCAATGTTACATTACTCTTGTTTTGTTTAAAAAAAATCCGTGTTGTGAGTTTGGTTTTAGGATCGCATCCACAAAACCATCTTTCCCTATTCGAGAGATGTTCGTTGATTTATTCTTAACTTAGCAGGAATTCAACCTTTCCTCATATTGTCCTTGGTTGTCGACTTCGAACTCGGAATTGCTTTGAATGCATGAAAAGGCTGATATAGCGATTTTTTCAGTGCAGTAAATGTTGGTTTGCAGAGCTGAAAAAGATTGTCGTGAAATTAGACACATATATGTGTACATATAGATGAATGCAGGCGAAGATTGAGGTTTCGACTCTTCGAAGATTGCTAATGTCAATTTTTTGAAACTAAATTCTATGTTAGGAATTTTCGAAGAGTCGAGTATGCAATACTGAAGTACCTAAAACTGTTTTCTACGGAGAGTTAAGGACCGTTTACTGCGCCTTACCGTGTTAAATGTTCATCAGCCTTATTAATGATAGTTTCAAGTAATAAAATCCAAACAATCACTTTGAAATAATTGAAAAACATTCATTTTTTTGATTTTACGCCCTTCGGTTTATTCAATCAAATTTTTACAACGCTTATAATGTGTCCTTTTGTGCTTTCACAATAAAAAAAAAATCCCGTAAAATTTTCAATTCAATACATTCAAAATAGTGTGTACTGATTATGTATTTGTACATTAAAACAATGACATAATGCAAAAATGTGTGTAAGTGTACATCAAAAAAAGAAGAAGAAACAACAAAACTTTTTATCAATTTTCGTAATAATTAAATATGATCACGTTGCTTGCTTACATCGAAAATTATAACTAAAAGACTAAACACAAAATCATTTGTATAATACAACACTAGTTATTATCTACAATGCATGATTTATTTTCAAGTTTGAACAAATTAACTATCAACTATAATTTCAAATCTGATTTTTATTAGGTTTTAGCAAATCTTTAGATCTTATTTAGTCTAAGGCGAAAATTTCAATGAATGAACTGGTTTGATTTGTTTTATATTAATTTTTTTTTAAATAATGTCAATTAACTCTTACGTCTTTATATTATATTTTGGATTAGCGTTTGTTCGTTTTCTATGGAAAGACAGTTCATTAACGTGTAAAAAAATATAAATACAGCTTGAAAATATCACTCATAAAAATCAGCGCGCATGTGATTATTGATTGTTAAGTAATACAAACTGGTACGTGATACTCTTGGAAATATACGCTTTCTGTGGGCTGAAGACTAATTGTCAATGAATAGGAGATGCATACTAAACTATCGTAGCGTTTAAATTTGGGGGCTTAAATAGTTCATTGTAATGCATAACAATATTTTGATTGCTTAGTTACGTAGACCTCAGTGCAGAAACTTCGAATAAACAGCCTTGTATGTTCATCCCTCGCCTTCCGTCTGGATGTTTCCTAATTTATATTAGATTTCGGGCTTTTTTTGTTCGACTCCAGCATACCAGGACATGAATATTTGGTTTACATACGTATTATTGCTGATCGTTTCGAGCGAATATTTAGCGGTTTTTTTGCTAATTATGAGAATAATAAATTACAACTTAATCATATGACGAAAATGCCTGTGTCTGTGACTTCTTAAACGTAACTAAGTTACAGCTCTGCATGTACTATCCTTAACATATCAAACATAATTGGCCGCCAAACGAAAACAGCTTGTCACTTCCAAGCACAATATTTACCTATTAATCTTCCTATCAATTCCCTTACCTAGACATACTGATAGTTGTCGGTTGCTCGTAGCAGCGGTTCGTGTTCGATGCTCTTCTCGAAATCGAAAAACTGCATCCAATCGACTTTCTGCGGCTTGAACATGCCGAAACACGAGCATTCCAGAAAGTCAATAAGATTATGGAATGGACCACGACTGAATGGGCTTTTGCCGCCTTTCGCCTGGAAGTGTCGATATCGTCCGCGATTCATGCGCTCATTAGTCGTCATGCCAAGATATACAACCTGATAGGTCTGGCATGCTGTGAGTATCGTTACCCATGACATGTGCAGCAAGGCATTAGCCATTACCCATCCGATCCACGGATTACAGCTTCCGATAGCATTCAGGGTGTTCCAGAAATCTGAAATGGAAATACGAATATAATCATCGAACATCGTTCTAGCAGTAGATGATCAAGAGTCACGAATACTTACTGTCGTCTAAAGTCATATTGCACGCATGCACGTAGTAGTTTCCGCCCCCGTAGAGCATCCACGAGCACATGAGAAGCAAGCACCATAGGAAACCCATGAAGTATTTGTGATTGTTTACACCGATGCAATTTCCAACCCACGGACAGTGATGGTCGAAGCGAGCCACGCAACGATCACATACCGAACAGTGTTTTGAGCGTATCGGTCGTCGAACGAGGCAGGCCGAGCAGAAGGACGACGGATCAAAACCACTACCCCCACGCTCCGAAAGCTCTACTATTGTCTGAAATATGGAAATATATTTTCATACCACAAATGATACAGTTCTATAATGAACGACAAAACAATAAATGATAAGGTAATGTGATAAGCTTTATCCCCATCGGTTAGTCATCGCAGAGTTAAATCATAGCGTGTTTTGATAGTGAGTAACAGACTGAATGTATGGTCAATTATTTTCTAGCACATTCTGCAGCTTGGAACTTACTCTAAATCGTTGTTCTTGTGTAGGCCGTATAACGCCGGGGTCGCCACGCCACGATTTCAAAAAGCAAACCCAAAGTAGCATCGATGACGCCAGGAATGCTATAGTGGTCAAAGCTGAAACTGCACTCACAATGTAAACCAGCCAAGTTACGTAGAACCACAGCTTTGTCGCCAGATAGACACTGAGCGGCAGCAAAGCCATTAGGTGCTCATCAAACAGACTGCGTCCGATAAACTGCGTGAAAGCATAGAGACAGCCCAGCAGGAAGAATTTTATAATAAACAATGTGTTAGCAGAAAATACAAGGCCGGCGAGGTAGAAAGCAAGGAACGGTAGGGCAGCCATAGTCCACCAGCGCATTCGGCTGTCGGTAGTCATTCGCCTGAGGAAGTTACGCCGTTGAGACTTCTGGCTTAGCTCGCGAGCTCGTTCCTCCACTTTTTGGCTTATCCAAATCGACCCGGCCTGTGCTTGAAGCATACTCAGGGGCGTGTCACTCCTGAGGTTTGGTACGTCTAGGCTAGATTTCCCCTTAATGACTAGTGTGCTAATTGCGGTTGCATTGCGTGCCAATATTGCCCAGTGGAGAGCGGTGTTCCCGTGCGTGTGATCCACGACAGCAGTGTTAGCACCGAGGGTAAGTAGCAAGCGAACTGGATCCAACGCGGACACCTTCCACGAAGCCCACATCAAGGCTGTCATGCCACCGCGGTCTTGCAGATCAGGGTTAACGCCTCGAGCGATAAAATAGGCAACTAGAGCTGTATGCCCGAATTGCGCTGCCAGGTGAATGCATGAACAACCTTCAGCGTCGCGGAGACTAGGATCCGCTCCGGCAGCCATAAGCAGTACTACAGCACCTGCAAGCATCATTCAACATTGAACTATTTCCAAGTAAATTACAATTACACTGCTCTACCTAAATGTCCTTGGCGTGTCGCCCAATGCAGTGGGGTTGCATTAAGCTCGCCACCCACTGCATCGACCACCGCTCCTTTTTCAAGGAAATACTTAATGATATCCCGCCTGTTGTTTATCGCTGCCCAGTGCAACAATGTAACTGTTTCGCTGTCTGGCTGGTTGACATCCCATCCCGCCTCCACAAGTTCCTTAACGCGCGATATAGCCCCATACTGTGTCGCCTTCACAATGTCAAATCCACTGTAGTCGGGCTCGATGGGGGCCGTTGCAGGTTCCTGCGGAATTAAGGCATCGCCGCGATGATCGCGTTCAGGTTCTGAACACGATCCTGTTGCGGCCGCATTACATGCACTTTGATACATAGCGGCCGTCACAGATGATAATACGACATTAACTCCAAATCAGGTCGTTGTTGTCACTTCTTTGGTTTCTCAGTGTTCAGAAAACTTTGAAATCGATTTGTGGCCTTAATCGATTTTTAAGGATAATAGAAGAAAACAGAACACAAATTAAGATTCATTGAAAACTAATGCTCTGTTGAGTTTCCAACTGTACTCGTTTATGTTATCCAAATTGGAGTGAAGAAAACTTGGTATCGTTTTGACATTTTCACCGTGACATATGAGCAGGCGCGCCGCTGACTTGACATTTAGAGTTAGTGCTGCCGTGCTTATCTGGTAAAAAAATGGCTGAGTAAACGACGCGAAATTACGAAAACGGTAATGTCCGAAAATGGCGAGAATCGAGGAATCGAGGAAAATTTTGTTTTATTTTGCAAAATAAAAAATTTTATTAGATATACAACTCATTCTTTTGGTTTTTTTTAGCTAATTAAAGCTAAAATTAAATACAATACAGAAATTTATAATACAGAACCACGTACGCAAATCAAATCGATTTCGTGGTCAGAACCATTTGCTAGCCACAACGCTGTTCAAGAACCAGATTATTTAATAATTTTCAAACAATATTTTCCAACTTACAAAAAATTTACGAAAATGTGAGAAAATGAAGAGAAAGTCGAGAGTCAATCGGGGCTATTGCGTTTGTAGCCATGTTTGTAGTCATGAAGTTACAATTTTCTACAGAAATTCGCTACAACCACGTACGCAAACCAAATCGACTTGGTGGTCAGAACCATTTGGCGCCAATTAGAAATAAAATGTGACATTCGACTGTCAGTTGGCCGGCTTTCTTCAAAACCAGTGAGATAGTAGAAATGGAGTGGACATGCCCATAAGATTTACATTGAAGGGGATGGTAGTAATTTTTTAGCAACTCATTGTCAAATCGAGTCAAATCCAAGTAGTTCCCCTCCAATTTGACAATGAGGTCGAAATGGCGTAAAGGCAGCTTTAACATGCTTTGTGCGTGAGAGGATTGAAGGGGCTAATGGTGGAAAGTTATACCGTCCGTGTCCAGGGGCTGTTCAAAACTCTCGAAGTATTTGGCGGGTAAAATCTGTTTCGTTCCATCTTGGATTTACCTTTTGGTTGCTTTTACTACCATTATACAAATCGCAAGACTAAGTTATTAACCTGAAAATGAACGCAAAAAGAAAACCAACTCCAAATACAAACATGTCGAATAAAAAGCCACGGTATGAATTTGGATATGAACTGTTCGAACAAAATTATAAAAGGTTGACTTGCGCTATAAAATTACACATCAAAATTACATTTCAGGTACTTGGACGATGACGACGAAGACCAGGGAAATGATGGTGGCTGGTCGGCTGAACTAGCAGCGATGGAAGCTGATATGGAGCAGGAAGTTGTTATAGGGCAAGGTCCAGAAAATATGAAAACTTCGGTCAAGTGGAGCCGCCCCGATCCGCCTGAGCTCGATCCAGCGCGAGACACTATCGTTTTCCAACAAATCGACATTGAGAGATATGTGGGCGACCCTATGCCTGGAATGCCAGGGCCACAAATTTCTCCAGTCCCGATAGTCCGTATGTTTGGTGTGACAATGAATGGGAACTCGGTTTGCTGTCATGTGCACGGTTTCGCCCCATACTTCTACATTTCAGCTCCGAAAGGGTTTGAAAACTCGGACTGCGAGCCTTTAAGATTGGCGTTGGATAAGGTCGTTCTTGCTGATATGCGTAGCAACAAGGAAAGGGTGCAAGAGGCTGTTCTGGCAGTCGAGATGGTGGAGCGCCAAACAATCTACGGATATCATGGCGAAGACAAGTCACAGTATATAAAAATCACAATGGTCCTGCCTAGATTATTGGCTGCAGCAAAACGGTTGCTCGAAAAAGCTATAGTATATTCGAAGTTCGATTTCCAGGACTGTCGGTCATTCGAGAGTAACATAGATTTCGATATTCGATTTATGGTGGACACAGACGTTGTCGGTTGCAATTGGATTGAATTGCCTGTGGGCGCTTGGCGGCCTAGGATGAAGCTTTCGCGATTCCCACCCGAGTCACGGTGCCAAATAGAAGTAGACATCGCTTATAATAAATTTATTTCTCACGAACCGGAGGGAGAGTGGTCGAAAGTTGCACCTTTTCGAATTCTCTCATTTGATATTGAATGTGCTAATCGGAAAGGAATATTCCCTGAAGCTAAAATGGATCCCGTTATACAAATAGCAAACATGATTATTAGACAGGGAGACCCTGAACCATTTCTGCGGAATGTTTTCACGCTGAAAAGCTGTGCACCGATCGTCGGATCACAGGTTTTGAGTTACGAAGAGGAAACGGTATGTAATCTGTCCTTTTTTGAAATTTCAGTGCTATTAATTTTTGTTGTGTTTGATAGAAAATGCTTGAGGCCTGGTCTGCATTTGTTCGTGAAACAGATCCAGACATTTTAACCGGCTATAATATCAACAATTTCGACTTGCCATATCTTCTGGATCGTGCTAGGCACCTGAAAATTGAGAAGTTCGCATACCTGGGTCGAATAAAAAACATTCAATCAATAATTAAGGATCAAATATTGCAATCAAAACAGATGGGACGCAGAGAAAACAAATATGTGAACTTTGAGGGTCGTGTTCCGTTTGATTTGCTGTTTGTATTGCTGCGAGATTACAAACTGAGATCCTATACACTGAACGCAGTGAGCTACCATTTCCTGCAGGAACAAAAAGAGGACGTACACCACAGTATAATCACTGATTTACAAAATGAAAGTGAGCAGACCAGGCGGCGTTTGGCCATGTACTGTTTGAAAGATGCATATTTGCCAATACGTTTGCTGAACAAACTCATGTCGATTGTCAACTATATGGAAATGGCTAGGGTGACAGGTGTTTCATTACAAAGTCTTCTAACTCGAGGCCAGCAAATTAAAGTTATGAGCCAGTTGCTGCGCAAGGCGAAAAGCAAAGGATACATCATTCCGACATATGCCGGACAAGGCTCGGACGAACAATACGAAGGCGCTACAGTCATTGAACCGAAACGCGGTTATTATGCTGATCCCATAACGACGCTTGATTTTGCGTCCCTATATCCCAGTATTATGATGGCTCACAATCTATGCTACACGACTTTACTTCAGCCAGGAATGAAAGAGAAACTAAAGTGAGTCATAAAGCGGTACTTATGTGTTTTGAAATAATGTCGTTTTCATAGCTTTTAGTCAAAATTGAATTTGATTCATGTTATCGCTGCAGGTTGGACGAGGAACAGGTGACACGAACACCCGCTAACAATATGTTCATAAAAGAATCTGTTCGCAAAGGATTACTCCCTGAAATTCTGGAATCTCTATTGGCTGCCCGGAAACGCGCCAAAAATGACTTGAAAGTTGAAACTGATCCGTTTAAGCGCAGTGTGCTGGACGGTCGTCAATTGGCTTTGAAAATCTCTGCAAACTCGGTATACGGTTTCACTGGCGCACAAGTTGGTAAGTTGCCATGCCTGGAAATTTCGGGAAGTGTTACGTCTTACGGTCGCACAATGATCGAAAAGACGAAGAACGAGGTCGAAAGTCGTTACAGACGAGAAAATGGCTATGAGAATGACGCTGTAGTTATTTACGGCGATACGGATTCCGTGATGGTGAACTTTGGTGTGAAGTCATTGGAGCGTAGTATGGAACTAGGCCGAGAGGCTGCAGAATACGTTAGCGCGAAATTCGTGAAGCCAATAAAGCTGGAGTTCGAGAAAGTTTACTTTCCCTATTTACTAATAAACAAGAAACGGTATGCTGGCCTTTACTTCACGAGACCTGATAAATATGACAAAATGGATTGCAAAGGTATTTAAGCATTATTTGTATTTTTTGTGCATTCAATATGACACTATGGATATTTTAGGAATTGAAACTGTTCGTCGTGATAATTCACCTCTAGTAGCAAATCTCATGAATACTTGCCTCCAAAAGTTGCTCATCGACAGAAATCCCGACGGAGCAGTGAGCTATGCGAAACAAATAATTTCTGATCTGCTTTGTAATCGTGTTGATATCTCGCAATTGGTAATAACGAAAGAGCTTGCGAAAACTGATTATGCCGCGAAACAAGCACACGTCGAGCTAGCGAATAAAATGAAAAAACGCGACCCTGGTACCGCGCCGAAACTTGGCGATCGAGTTCCGTATGTTATTATCTGTGCAGCGAAAAACACACCAGCGTATATGAAAGCCGAAGATCCCATATACGCTTTGGAAAATTGCGTGCCGATCGATTCGAAATACTACCTGGAAAATCAACTTTCAAAACCATTGTTGCGAATTTTCGAACCGATCCTTGGCGAAAAGGCGGAATCGATTTTGTTGAGTAAGTATAAAAGAAAGTTCAATAGTATAAATGACATATTTAGGGAGAATATGTTGTATTAACGTTTTTTTCTACAATTTTCAGAGGGTGAACATACGCGAACTCGCACCGTAGTTACATCAAAAGTCGGTGCGCTAGCTGCATTCACAAAAAAGAAGGAGACGTGCCTCGGCTGTAAAGCTCTCTTGCCCAATGGTTATGAAAAAAGTGCTCTATGTCCACATTGTGAGTCGAAACGATCTGCTCTGTATCAACAAGAACTGACCGCGCAACGATCATTAGAAGAGAATTTCTCACGACTTTGGACGGAATGTCAACGTTGCCAAGGTTCGTTGCATGAGGAAGTGCTGTGCACTAGTCGCGATTGTCCTATATTCTATATGCGCAAGAAAGTTCAAATTGAACTGGATACACAACAGAAACGAGTCGAACGATTTGGCATACCGGCTTGGTGAGAATGTAAGATATCAAGTTGTTGTTTTTTTTAAATATTAAACGTAATAAGAAGACATTAAATCGTTGTGTTTAGTATTTTTTGAACTGGCCAGTGTACAAAGAAATCGTTCAATTATTCCGTAGCAGGTTTAACGTTAAATCTGAGCAGTTGCTGAATTCAACATTAGTTCATTCAAATCACTTGCTAAAAAGGGCCAACCACTAAGCTCGTTTTTCTTGTTTCATCAAGGCTCAAAAATATTTGGTAGCAAGCATACTACAATGCTCATTTCTAATAACACTAATTTCATTTATACTAATTTCTGTTCCAAATTTCTTGGCCATTAAATTCTTAAATTACATTTTTAATTTTTGTACTAGTTGCTTGGTAAAAATGCTTGAGTTAATGTTTCTTGATACTAATTTATTTGTATTGATACTGATTTGTCTACAGTAACACTAATTCTTATATGTTAGTTTCATTTCATTAATTCAGACCATTTTGATTGAATTTTACATTCCTTGTACAAATACTTATCTTTTTGTACTAATACTGATTTGCTAAAATAATTCTAATCCCGTCGCACAATTTCTTTATACTTATTTTTTATACTACATATTTTGTACTATTATCCATATCATCTTCAAATGCCATGCACCTTAGTCTTTCACTCTTTTCTGATCGACAGATCGAAATTTAATAGTTTGATGACTTTGAACGCTGGCGCTGCAATGAACACAAGCGCATAACTAGGCCTGGTCAACAATCAACCTCTGTACCTCTTGATTCCAACGATTTGCCTAAAATCAAGGTTTTTTTCTAAAGACTAAGTAACTTTTTAGGGCCCGTTTTCTGCAAAGCGTGGTACACCATCTTCGGTATCAGACACGTCTTATTATTAGTTTATGCACTTAATATACTTTTATATGTATGCAGCGAGCTTTGAGTGTAACCAAGATACATATTTTTATTTTTAATGCGCAGTTTTTTTATTTTAAACAGTTTTTTTTTTTAACTTGTAACCTAATTAGACCTAAATCTTAACCTAGGTCTTACATAAGTCAGGATAGGTCGGATGAGTGTGAAAGTGGAATTTAGATTCGGTGGTCATGCCCATCTTTTTAGCGGAAAGAAGTCGGATGCGTTTAAATACAGATTTGGATGCTTTCATTTTTCGCCGCACATAAGGCTTAAACTTTAAAAATTCATGAGAAATGATTCTGAAGTATCAATGAACTAGGAATAATCTTAGAAGTTGACAAGACAACGTGATTCTTGGTCTTGTTGCGAATAGTTTGGGATCGCCGATACTTAGAAGGATTGCGAAATTCACAAAGCTGAGTCTTACTGCTATTTGGTTTGATGACCCATTCGCCAAAGTAAAGACCTCGTTTTGCCAGGTAGTGTTCCAGGCTTTTCGCTGCTTTGAGCGGGTCTTGGCTCGAAGTGAATTAGTGCGTGTTTAGGTATATTGGAGGATTCGATTTTGGGGTTGGCCCACTGGAATAGGAAGGTCAGCAGTGAATATGGTATACAGAAATGGTCCGAGCCTTGTGGCACTCCTGACGTCACAGGCTCTTTGACTCTGCTTCGTTAACGCTGACATAGTACCGTCTATTGGTAAGAAAGCTCACGATGAGTCTTATTACTTCTTCCGGGAATCCAAATTTGATCAACTTAAATAGAAGACCTTCGTACCAGACGTTATCGAAAGCCTTCTCAATATCTAAAGCACACACTACTGTCACAATATTCTGCTCATTCAAGTCGGATGCAATTTAATCATACAAGTTTGAGATGGCGTCCTGTGTGCCGTGGTTACACCTAAAGCCAAACTGGTATTCAGGATTCACCCGCGTGAGCTCACAGTATTTTTTTTATCATTTCCATCCATATTCTCTCAAAACTCTTCCCCAAGTTGGGAAGTAGAGAGATTGGACGGACATGGCTGACCTCTTTACTTTTGTCTTTCTTATGAATGGAAACAATCCTACCCACTTTCAATGAGTCCGGAAAACAACCATTGTCTATGGAAAATTCACTTTAACTTACAGCGCCATATGTATCTTACTTTCGTGTTTAACTATTTCAGGAAGTGTATGATTCTGATATTTTTTAAGTGTGATCAAGCGTATTTTATATATGAAGTGCCACTGAGCACTGTCCTTAATCCGCTGTTATTTCTGATATAGTTGTATGATATTTTTAATCAGTTTTAGGGAGTCTAGTATCTTATACAGATGAGACTATTATTTGTCGCAGAAAGCGATCGAAAGCAAGTTAAATTAAAAGCTGAATGCAGTGTGTTGGTACTAAAAGATTGGTTCGATTGCAATTTGTATTGTAACGAAACCACTTCAAAACAAAATATATTGTTTTTGAACTACGCTAAAGAGATGTCCCGGTTAATATAACTCATCAACATTCAAGCTGTAGGTTTACGTCCTCGTGTCGATCCTTAGTAAGGTGTGGCCAAATGAAAAACCTGAATATCGTTGAGGATCAATATCTTAGATTGCGTTTATGAACGAGCGAAATAATGAAGGATCCTGTCAGACTACATGAAGACACCTTCTGTGTTCTGGTGTGTTTGGAAGTATTAGAGGGTTCAAAATATTTAAAATGACGTCAGGATACTTATTTTCTTCTTTGAAAGTTCAAAGGATACTCTTTGATCCACATATGAGGCCTTAATGTTGCCGTGCAACTAGCTTTCAAAGGAGAAAAAGCAAATAATTGCTATATGTCCAAAAATTATTACATGTCCACTGTCTGAAAAATTAATCTCATGCATTAAATTTTGCATTGTGCAACACAAACAATTAAATTAAACTAAAGGCCGCCAAATCGAAATGTCCAATAGTATGATCCAGCAGAACGAAATAGGATACATGCATATGAGATTTTGCTCCTTGAATTACTGACATAGCTGCCCTTGTAGCCAGACGCCAACTTCCTACTCCGACTTACGAGAGATCAACGGAAGCTATGGAAAACGACATAACCGCAATAACCTAAAATATAGATTTATTATCGGTTTTGTATTTTGTCCTTTATTGCTCTTCAAATATGTCATCCCCGGAGAAGTAACAAAGTTTAGTCTATGGTTCGATGAAAACCTTATGTCGTATATTAAAGCCACGAATTCGCTCTTTCGTTGCACATGTCAATGAAAGTTTGTGTTAAAGATATATTGAATAAACTCACTTCACTATTGCTGCGTAAGTTCATCGACAATATTTTTGCTGCTGCTGTTAGTTCTAGGCATTTTTTGAAGCATTACTATATCACACTTCGGTATTCAATTTTTATTTTATTTAGCAATAAACATATTGATTGAATTTATTTATTTACTTTTCATTTTCAAGAACGGAACGGGTTTAAGTCGGAAGCTGATTATTAATTAATTCCTAACAAATATCGAATGCTTTTAAGAAGTCCTAAACTGGGTGAGTAATTCAAACTACCTTTCATGTGATTTTGGGACAAAATAAAGATGAGGTGAAATCTCTTTTCTATTTTTTGCAACTCAAACAATTAACCGTAACACTTGAGAACATTCCTTGAATTCCGATGAAAACAAACAAACAATAACAGAAAATAAAATCATTTTAATATTTTTCTTTAATAAATTCGTTAATTATATTACATATTTTTACTATCATTATTAACACTTTCTCCTTTTTCACCTATGCTGTCACTTTGGTTTTTCGTTAAAACATTTATATAACAATAACAATCGGAATAAAGTTTTCACAAAATAATAACAAAAGCATTACATAATTATTGAAAAGAACATGGGTTATCAAATACATTTTTTTTTAAATTAATACGTTCGAAAATTCTCATCAATATCCTTGCAAGCAATACAATTAATTACATATAGTATTTCTACTCGATAAAATTAATCTGAATAATTCTGCTGCATATTTATAATAAATGTTGGGCGTAGAAGGTTGTTTTGGAAACGATATTGTACAATCACACTTTTGGAATGTCGGGTAAAATATTTGAATACTTTTATTTCACTTGTGATAAAATTTTTCGCTGATTATATGTTCGTATGTGGCCTGAAAATGAAACATATATTAACAATATCAATATTATCAATTGATAAGCAAAACTTATTATATATAGCTTATTGAAAAGACAAGATTTTTTGAACACCTTAAGATTAGACCCATTTTGGACACTTTAAACAATACATCAATACATGATCTAACCTTGATAGTGGTGTAACAATATCCAGAAAATCCAAGCATCACACTTTCGAAATCAGACCCTAATAAGTCCTCCAAGAGAGCCAATTCGGCACCTAGATGTGGTACTTCGGTACGCAGGACTAAAATGATAGCCAAGGGCATTATGTTGTCCGCGCCAAGTGCGATGGCTTCTACTGCAAATAAACAGTAACATATTTTGATTTCGTTTTTACTATTCGATATCTTACCAGCCGAACTTCTGTAGGCTTCTTCGACCAATTGCATTGATCGTTTAATCACAGCTAGCATGGCATGAGGGCAGTATCTTTCCTTGACCATTTTCAGTGTAGCAATAGCATCGTTGAATTTCGGGCTGTTAATAGTTGGTTCAATCGACCTAAAAGTGTTTGTTGTCAGGCACATAGAATGTTCCAACGTTCTAGTAACTATCGAATCGGATACTTACAATTCTAAGCTTAAAAACCTTATCAGGTCATTATTCGTTTTCTTTTCGCATGAAAGCAACCGCTGTCGATACAACTCATCTCGTTGACTATGCTTGTTGGCATAAAGCACGAAAAGCGTTGAATACACTCCTTCCGAAAGAACTATCGGATACAAAAGGCTGATATGTGATATTCTCTTTCTGAAGAAGATAAATGCAGAAAGTTTGAGATGTTACACTATCCGAATATTTTTCGACAATCGTTCCTACCCATCTTCGTCCATTTGTACTTGACTTAAGGCAGGAAACATTTTCTGAATGATACGATACATTTGTACTGAAATCGATTCCCATTCGCACATTGCTTGACTAGATAATACCGGTGTTGGCTTTACTTTCCAACAGCCATATGATAGGTAAAAACAATTGGAGATTTTTTGATTTAAAGTATAAAGCGGATGCCGTCGGTCTTTAAAAGCCTGAAAAATGTATTAGTGTGTATGAATTTTACGTCAGTTGTAAGGATGTTTTCAAAAAGTTTATAGTTTTTTGACTCATACTTCCTATTTTTTTTATTTCTATATAGTGTTCACTTAAATCGAAAATACCCACCTGCCCTAAATAGTCGCTAATAGACTCCAAATCGGCATTATTCAATGTCGTTATGCCAAAATTCGGTATAAATTCCAATCGCGGCAAGTTGTCAACATTACATTCGTTTTTCATTTCTCCTAGGGCATTGAATTCTGACGCAAAGTTCGTATCATATAGAATTTTCCAATTCAGTGCGGCCGCAGTATACATTGAGACACTTTTCGAATTCTGTCGATAACGTTGACTGCCCGATCTAGCCCTATCGAATAGTATCTCATTGCTATACGACTTTCGCCGTTTACTCGTACGTAACGATGAGCTGCGTCGTGCATTCAAACTATTGGTTGATCGTAAACTGATTTTGTCTAGACTCATGGAATTCTTCAAGCTAATTTCCGAAATATTCATTTGCATTGTAATGTTTTTCGCAAAATAATTGCCAGCTTTTGTCGAGTCGTTTTCGCGGATCTTGTCCTTGTCTTCAAGATTTTTCATATAAACGGCGATTTTATTCCAGATCAAATTCGTATCGACCATATGAAGGCCTCCGAACACTTCTTCTTCCCAATTTTCGAATAGCGTATGCCATTTACGAGAGTTACTGATAATACGGCCACCGATATTGCTGAAAAGTAATGGTTCAAATTAGATTTTCGGATGGATTTGATCAACATTTTTATCGCTTTAACATAAAATAAAAGGTGAAGATTATTTTAAGGCGGTCCCACGATCAAAATGACTGAATAAAAAAAAATAGACAAAAATGTATGCGAATATCATTCGTAAGAAAATGCAAAAAGTTCCTTAGAGACCATTTGTGTTCTTTTTCGATGGGAAATACACCAATCAAGAAACTAGTCAATATTTTTCATCCTTAAATTAAAGTTAAAGGTTTTATGTAAATCACAGAAATAATAGTATTTACCCTTTGTTAGAGTTGCAGGGGCATTTATTTAAAATTAAGCAACAAATGCATTATCGTCGTCAAAGAATAAATACCACAAAATCAGCATATTTTGCTCAGCAAATGCCCATAGAGAAAAATCGGCATCGAACTCTTAAGGAAAATACAATAGAAGCACTGAAGCTACAAAATAGTGAACGGCTTTCAAAAGCTTGCAAAACAAGATACTGCCGGAAATTGACGAAATTCCAGTCACCTTCACCAAATTTGATTTTATTAAATTTGGGGGGTCGGTAGCGCTGCTCATTAAAGCGCCAGCTCTAAGTTTCGATCTACTGCTTATGAGTTGACATCTCGCCGCAGGCTCATGGTTTCGTTTGTTGGCTAGCTATGTCTATTTTGCCTGTTCTGCGTTATGTGCTATAGGATATCCATGCTTCTTATGGACCTGGATATGATACTTGACGGGACATTTGGTGTATCCCTGATTGAGGGACGAGTAGAGTGGGATGCAATTGATTTGGATACCTGGACATAGAGGTATTCAGGGCAACTGTGTGGCCGACGAATAAGCAAGGCTTAGCACCTCGTTGTCGGAGGTTTTATGTCCTTTCTCTGAAGGTACACCGATTTCATCGGTCAAACTAGACATTAGGCGAAAATACCTCGAGGACGCTAAGAAGTCCTGTGCTGAAGAATCATCCTGTGCGATTGCCAGACAGACCTGAACTTTCATGGATGCAAGTCGCACCAGGTCGCTGTTGAGTTTAACCCTTAGTTACCCGTTCTCGCGGACTACTGCAATATAGGGCCGCGCGCACAGCGATTGACCGTAGGGTTCAAGGATTTCTGTCGGAGTTGCCGGCCATAGGATACACATTATTTACCAGTGTCGGGTTCTTGCGAGGAATATAATGGCCTCCCTTGGGGCGCCCTTCCTCTCAGGTCTGAATGATTTATCCCTTATCGAACTAAGAGGTACTTTTTATTTGATCAACGGAACCAAATGGTTCGCAGAGTACAGTGGCTAAGTGAGAGTATATACGTTGTAACACTATGGGTTTCAATGCGTCTATGTAAGCCTTTCGGTATGATATCTCGATTGACATCCACTTGATCTAAACCTTGAGAATTTTACAACCTTTCGGGTTTTTCATTTTTTCAAATCTATGTTGTTATGCATATCTATCAGAGTCAGCATCTTTTGCTTTAGAGTAGCTTAAAATATACAAGCTGACCCAGATTTTTTATGGAAAGATTTTAAGATAATAGAAGTTAGATACTGTTATAAATGTACAGTTTTCGATAACGTGATCAAGTAAAATGAATCTTCATAAGTAGTTAAAGCTTGTTTTTCGTAATTTATATTCTAAATAACCGTTACATCGTTGTAAGTGTATATTATTACCTTATGGCTTTGTGACTCTTCTATAACCTGAAGCAGATATTTTCATCCTTTTTTCAGTGGACAAATAAATACACTGAAAGCAAATCTTACCTCGGATACTTGGTGAACTCTTGATTCAGCGAAACAGTTCCATTTACAACTTTCACATCATCCCAATGTCCACCTAAGACTCCTGATATAACACTACCTTTCATATAGATTGCATTATCGTTTGTATCACTCATCTAAAATTCATACATCATAAGATTATACCAAAATAATTTTACCACAGTACTAACTCTTTGAATTTCCGTTTGTGGAATATAATACTTTCCATGACCATTGGGTCCATTCATGCTTATTTCACCTTCATAATAGCAGCCATTCTCGAATATTGCTAAACCTTCACCACCTAGCATATCATTTCTGTAGATTCCTTCGAAATAGTCGCCGTTCATCGTTATACATATTCCTGGTCCCGAACGTTTGCTTTCAGCGAACATTCCCATGTATTTATCGCCAGTCATTGCGTCATCCAAAATTCCGTAGCCATGTTTTACATTTTTAATGAACTGACCTACATAAGTTAATACATTGCCTCGAAGAGTTCCGTGTCCGTCGAATTGCCCATCGCGAAAATTTCCTTCGTAAACTTCGTTGTCACGCATTTCGTATATTCCGTAGCCGTGAAATTTCCCTCCACGAAAAGATCCTTCGTACATTCCTCTCGATGGTAGGAGCATTTTACCGAATCCTGCATTAAAAAAGGTTGTTTCAAGAGCATTTAATAATAGGGGTTAAATCTACCTTCAATGTCACCGTTTCGCATCTCTCCGAAGTAAACTTTGCCGTCGGGATACTCCAGATGACATACACCATGCATTTCGCCTAATTTCCAACGGCCATAGCACCACACGTCGGCGAACTTCGGATGTTTTTCACTGTACTTATACCCGGCGCATCTTAGTTTCGGCATACGATCTGAGACTGGTTTTTCTAAAACAGCATTAATACTCTTCTCAAGCTGATCATACCATAGCATTTTATCCTCTTGATTTTTGGCAATCAAGGTGAATGACTTTTCCGGCGTAATCACTTTCATTGAGATTTCGTTTTCGATTTGCACCCACATAGTACTCAGAGGATACACATGAAAGCCGCCGCCGATTTGACAAAAGAAATCCGAAAACAAAATAAAAGTATTACTCGTGAACTTGCTACTAGTACTCAGCTTGAGGGGAATTCGATCTGAATCCAGGATGACTCGGCGATGTAGTTGCTTGTATCTACTCAAATTGATGTTGCCTATGGATCTCTGCCAAAATTCGCTACTGTTTTCGGCCAGCTCGATTTCGATTTGTGTTCGATTGAAGTGGCTGCGCCATTCCTTTAGGATCGCAATAATAACTTTATCTTCCTCGTGATTTTTCGATAAATTCTCGAGAAATTTTATGATATTAGAGATTTGAACAAACGGTTGAGAGAATATATCTTCAGTCTCTGGATACAACCCGATGTCGATGCAGTTAAACGATTTTTTGATTTCCTGCCGAAAAGATAAATTACAGAAATTGTTTGTGGGATAAAAATAAATTAATAAAATATTTATTACAGAAATTGTTTGTGGATGAAAATGAGAAGTTAATACTTACTTGAAATCCATCGATACACTTAATATCACAGTAGAGTTCTGAGTATTCAGTAAAAGCTTGAATAAACTCTTTGGAATGTTCGATAAATAGCATTTTAGTGTAGTCAATCTCATTGCGATAGAAATTGTCTACTGTTTGCAGACATAAGGCCAAAATATACATGATTTCCAAATATCGTTTATACAGTTCATAGGCCTCCTCTAAGAGCTCAGTGTCTTTTTGCTTTGCATTTTGAACATACCTGAGAAACTCAATTTTGAATTTGTTTTGTACTAAACTTTTCAAGGCCGTTTGCATCGATGTGAGGAAGCATTCATATTCCCGGGCAAATACTTTATGATTTTGAATAATAAAATTATTCGAAGTCAGAATTAGCGGAAAAGATCCTGCGACATCTTCTAGTATGAACTCTCGCGTCACTGGATTGTTACTGATCTCAGTAATGCAAAACTCACTGTTGAGCAAAAACGTTGTAACTTCTCCACAACAAGCGTCCAACATTGTCATGCCACTGGATTTTTCGTTTTCATTTAGTTTGAGTTCTTTTGGAGCACTAACATCGCTGATTTTGCCATTCGATTGAATTTGCTGGTGATTATTCATTCCCCAGTGAAAAAGACGGCCATCTATAGTTCTAGCCACAGAGTGTTCTTTTCCACAAGACACTGAGCAAACTCCTATTCCATTCAAACCTAAGACACAATTGACGCCAGTTCGCTTAATGTGATCTCCTGTGCCAAGTAGTCCACCATTTCTAGTTCCAAACGAGTGAACCGATGTGTTTATGAGGCAATATCCCTTTTGGATTAGCGTCTTAAGGCTCTTTCGAAGCTCGTCCTTGTTCGGGTTATTTTTGCATAAAGTCGATACATCAGATTCTTCGTCGCTTCCTGCAATATCTAGTTCTAGCGTTTCGCTACTGTCACCGGACAAAACAACAAAGTCATCACTTTTTCTACGATGCGCTCTCAAGCTTGCCACATCACACAGGGACATATTGCTCGCATCAATATCATCATCTGGAATTTCTTCACCGGCCAGCAAAACAAAAAAATCGATACCCGAATTCACATCATAAACTCGTTTCCCGTCCAGACTCTCCAGTTTAACTGGCTTGTCGGTGCACAGTATTTCGCCGCAACATCCACACCCATACGCTTCCTGTTTGTCCGTTATTAGAATTGTTCCAATCGCGTTCGATTTGATACGCGAGATTCGAACTTTATCATATTCACTATCGAATTTAAATACAACTTCTTCCCAATGGTCATTAAGAATCGTTCCAACATTAGTTTTATAAACGGAACCGTTATCTTGAACTACATGCAAAATTCCGTATAGCAAATCAATATCGATTATACTTTCTTTTATTATGTCCAGTGAGATGCAGTTATTAAAACCGTCATATGATCCGGCAAAGAGTTCGTGAGCTTTGTTCAAGATAAAAACCAGACCATCATCGGTACAGCAAAGCTTCAGAATAGGACCGATCGCTGTCGTTGATGTTACTTTTACTGTCCTGTCGCCGTAGTAGAGTGTGAACGGATGCGATGTCTGAAGAAAGAACAAATATGAATTATCAGAAACATTAAATGTTTTAAATATTTTATATTTGGTAAAATTTTATTATACATATGAAATTTTGGCCGATTGTAATCGATCATGAGCATTTTTGTTCAGGCGAGCACAGATCTTGTAAAAGCAAAAAAACTAGTCTTTTCTGCGGTGAATATACAATTGAAAATTTGGCAAGTAGACTAGCTAAAGGATATTTTAGATGGGAATTATGTAGAGACCACTTGGTCGAGCTTGAAATGTTATTAATCTACAAAGTCATGGTCAATCGAAAATTTCGTTTTATGAAAGTTTATATTCTTCCAAATCTCAAGGTGCGGCCAAGTTGGAGCGGCGGGAGCGTAGTGCGCTTATGTCGAAGTAGCGATTTATAGAATACTAAGCGAAATTTTACTGTAGCAATCAAAATCATGATTTCTTCAAATTCCAGAGAAGAGAAAAGATCATTCTATCTTTTTGATCCGTGACTTTTGAAGACGATGTCGTCGCATTAGTTGACTCGACCCAACGAATAGGCAGGGTCAGCTTTAGTTTTCAAGAAGGATTGCTTATATCTGCGCTCCTACTTTCGCCAGCTCGGTCTATGCTGCTTCAGATACAACTATCATACCAACCAGATTTTTGTCGATAGGGGAAAGTTCGTTTATTGTTGGTCTTCTTCGATCCCGCAAGTCAGGCAATTCGGAGAGTCCTCTAAACCGAAGCGGTGTATTTACTTTCGGTATGCACCATATCCAGTTAGAAACTGTTAGATCGTATGTTATTCAGCCATGTGGGCTCTTGATTCATTTTTTAATATCGAGAACGAGCTTGTCTGTCCATCTTTCAAATGAGACTTGCTCCCACCTTCTTTGCCATGCCTGCTCTGAAATTTGTCGCCTCATCTTTGCGTCTGCATTATTGTTTTTGTAGAGCCTCTGCATTTCAGCTGCATACCTTTTATAACATATGCCGCTTTACCTGAGATAGTTATATTTCCTCGAATAACTCAGAGAACACTAAGTCGGTATATTGAACACATCTTCTTCCGCTTTTGCTTCACTGCTAACTAGTATGTCTACCCTGGCACTGCCTACAGTAGAATGAAGCTTACAACTCTGGAAATGCATGCAGGATTCTGGAGCTCTGACTTGGCCCTCCAATATTGCACTGCACTATCTTTTAGAGCCTCATTGCGAACATGTTCAGCATGGGCTTTGAATTTTAGTCAATCAAAACTTCTAGAAATTTGTTTGTGGGCTTATATCTAATTATTTGGTTTCCCACAGTGACTTCAAAAGATTTGCTTTTACGGCAGCTGCCAATCAATACCGCTTCCGTCCTAGACGCTGCTAGTTTCAAGCCCGCACTCTCTAGCCAATGTTTCGTAATGCATACCTCTTCGTCTGTTAGTGGTTCAACTTCATCTAACTTTTCACCAGATACCAACACTCCTATGTTGTCGCCACTACGTTGTCAGAGTAAGCACGGCATTATACATGACATTCCAAAGAAGGCGCCCCAATACAGATCCTTGTGGGACACCGACAGTTACTTCGTAGCATTTCGGCCCTTCTTCGGAATCGTGCCACAGTGCTCTGTCTCTTAATTATTCACCTATTATAATTGCCAGGTAAGAAGAAACTCTTAATTAAAGTAGTTTTTCCACTATTATTTAAATTGAAAGCGGTTCGTGCTTCGATTGCATACATAATGAATTTGATTGCGTTAGCAGCCGAATGTGCTTTGCGGAAGCCGAATTGTCGGACGGACAACCCTCCATTAATTTCCACGGTTGGTACAAGTCTATTGCACATTAAGCGTTTCAGAATTTTTTTATTTTTATTTTAATTGCCTCTCAGAAAACGATCGCTTAAATAGCCATCGCAAATCGATAATTAATTGTCTGCTATTGGTTCAAACTAAACTGTTTTAATGCATTAAATATTTTTTGTTTGTGAATGAAAGACCATACTCGTTATTGTACATTTATACCATTGCATTCCCATTGCAGCATGATATGATAATGACGCTAGGATTCTTTTATGTCTTCTATGATTCTTTCTGCCATTTTAATAAGAATGCTTTGGTGGTTGTAGGTTTTTGATTGTATCGGCAGTCAGACAAGATTCTACAATGCTTTGATATTATTTCAATATATTTTTCCACGCTGTCACGCATTTCTATTTCACCGGCTGCAATTATCACAGTAAGGGATGCGGATTTTTTACTGTAAGAAGAAAGAAACGGTTTCTTTTCTCATACCAGTTTGACATAATCGGAAAACTCGATATATTTTGACGTGTGAAACCGATGTTTGTTTAATTTTTTACCTTCTCAACTGAGATCAGTGTGGTTTAGTAGTTAAAATTTAATCGAATAAATGGTTTTGATCAAATTTGTTTTTCGCTGATCCTATAATGTCCACAGGAATAGAGGAGAAAACTTTCAGAAGCTTGTTTGATAATAAGTGTAATTTCTGTTTCAGTATTTCGACTCACTGACATTTAGTCGCCTTATTAAATATTTTATTATGAAATCGGAGCAATATTTTTTGAGAAATGGTTGAGGTAGAGTTCGATTAAACCGAGTTAAGATGAGTTCAAAACTGTTGGTATAAATTCTACCAGTGAAGTTTATGTACTCACATTTAGTTGAGCGGCTATCGGGAATAAAAGCATTGTTTCTGCAAATAACTAAGTGAAAAAAAAAATATTTGAAACTTAAACCACCTTCAGAAGTCTTAAACCTCCGTTTCGGAAAAATCTAATTGATTATTGCTGCGGAACGTATTTTCATAGAGCGAATATTATTTAATAATATTTAACACTACTATCACTACTACAATGAAGACTACTCATAAACGGGGATCTGCAATAATCACGGAAGTAAAAACTGATAATTAAAATTTTTTAAAAATTGAGAAGAAGCGATGTCGATTACAAAGTGCTAGTTGGGACAGGAGAAACGGAGTGCCGCTTTTAAGGAGATCGAATAGTTCTATCGAATGATCGAATATTACTTTTAATAGTTCAATTTGTAACATTCTTCCGATGAAAATGATTTTTTTATGGAAATTTTATTAGCGAAAACCTACCATTTCTTATTATCTTGTTGGTTTTACTGCACATTATGCTTCACTTTTTTTCGATAAGTTTCATGACTGCTGTTTTTTTTTATCAATTACTCTCCGATTAGAATAAAATGTGTTTTTATCGTCCAACACTTAAAATCATGGCTAGCAAAATATCAGACTCGATTTTTGCTAAGATATGGTTTGAAGATTCACATTACATTGATCTGCTATGCACTCACTATTAACTTATTCAATAAATTCACAAAATCATGTATCACCCATAGTAACAGAACCCATACAATTTCTAGTTTAATCGGTTACAAAACCGCTGTACGTTACGTAACGTCAACTCCACACGAGTTTATGAAATGGTCTCATCTTCTTTCATTCCATCAATATTTCGCGATAGCGCATCCACTTTGAGTTGTTTCATATGCATTCTTCATACGTTAATTGATATGAATCAACGTCTTTCGGTACCTCTTTTGTTTACATTTCTTATCGACACATTGCTCAAAATTACCAACACCATTATTCCGCACAGGTCACAGAAGTTCATGATTTTAATATTGAATTGATAATTGAATGACAATTTTTCACGTTAGTGATAAATTATTGCATTCAAAAATCAAAATAAGACCAGTCTCATGCCGCAGCAGAATGTGAAAAGCAAATGATTTCGTGTGAATTTAACAAGGTTTTCCGCGTTATTGCTCGGAGCAGTTGCTTTGGGTTCTCGACATAGATATGGTTCTCGAACACATCCAAACAGCTTTGAAATTAAAGACTCTCTCTTTTCAATAATTATACTTCTATGCTCCATAAATTGGTTGGGTTCAACAATACAATTAACGCGTAGAAGATTTTATCTAATACTAATACAACACCCTGAGTTTTCGCGTCATAGAAGCCAGGGTATCCAAATGAAGTGTCTAGTTGGTTCTTCTTGAACAAAGAGCACTTTGTGTATCTTATTCAAGCTGCAAGACAATGTCAAAAAATCTTGAAATAAATGTTTACCTGTTCGCCAGCTTTGGAAACTTGATTGGGTAATTTATTGTCCTCCATAGAAATTGTTTGTTGCTTCTCGCTTGGTTAATATGTCTCATTGCGTTCTTATCCAAGTGCCGATGGGAAAAAACGCATCGTCTTATCCATTTGAAGATGAATTCACTAAAAATTTCAAGATTAAGTTGAAAGACACTGAATTCCCACGATGACACAGTCACCAATAATAATTATTGCTCCAATTATTGGAAATGTCATAATGACGTGTTGTTGTTTACAAGAATATTAGTTGGAATAAAATTGGTGAGATGTTGGTGACATTGTGGCGGTTTACACCGGTCGGACCAAAAGTGACCTGACCTAAAGCGCGGACTAAATGAACTTAAGGTAGAACTATAATGCAATTAAGTGAACTTAAGTGAGCGCTGAAACTGAACGAAAATTCACTCAATTGAAGTCGATCGGTTAATTTGCCCATAATAGAATTAAGTGAAGCTTCATGAAGCTGCCGCCAGAGTGGCGAATATGAGTTTGAATTTGCAGGCATATGAGATGAACTGATGTGAGCGTTTACGCAATATTTTTGAATAGGATTTTGCTGCAATTGAAATATAGTTGTCATCATAGCTTGCTAGCCCTGTTCCTTGAAATCGTAGAAAATTGTAGCTGAGCTGAACCTCGGCACTTTGCTGTAGATTATTAGATCTATAAAGATGGGCTTGGTGCAGGCTCTTAATTTGTACTTATATTCAAATAAGTGTACGAAAGAAATGTTTTTTGAGCAATATTGGTATGCAACCGGAATATATTTAATCAACAAGGTCTTTACTGCTGAAGTTTAATATTCAATAGTGGACAGCTGAATCATGGTGTGCGGTTATTCTTTGAATGAAAAAAGCTGGGAGAAGTCATTTTAAGTAGTTTATGTACTTGTATTTTTAAAAGTAAGTAATTTAAAGATACAAGTAAATAAACTACTACATAATTTATTATTTCCTATGTTGTTCAACGCGTTTTCTCTTTGAAATTATGTTTCAAACTCATTATTTCTACCTCCTGTAAAAATAGCATTCATGTGATCGACGAAAAAATATTTTAGATACCGGTTATTGTGTTTACAATGTCGCGCAGAACCATATTCGAGACATCTAATTACTACTTCCTATATTGTAAACTGTCAATGCACCGTTTAACAATGAAAGGTATGTTCGCGTACTACGATTTATTGCAATTAATTGCAATGAAGCCGTTTTTGCACTCCGTTTTACTGAAAACGGAAAAATGCCCCTTTTTCAGTAGGGTCTGAGCTACTTCAAAATACTGAAAACTGTCAAACGGTTTTTGGCCTAATGTTATGATATTGCCCGTGTTCCATTATTACTATTTAGTACTCGCAAGTACTTCTGGCTACTTCCAACTACTCGCGCTCTCGTTCGCGAGTAGTTCATGAGTAGTTACGCCTTTTTTTGCCGTGAGGTGGCTATGTTAGTTGTCATTGGTAGTGTTAGTTGTCAATAGGTGGTTTTGGTTTTTCATGGTTATGTTGAATGTTTTGGTAGTTAGGAAATTAGAAATAGCCCTCATAATGTGTGGAAAGTTAAAATATGTAATTTTCTGCTAGTTGCTTTTATATTCTTTATCGATTGTGCTGGTTTATACTCGTTGTTTTCTCCCTTTATTTTCAACTGTTTTACATTTGAAAACTGCATATAATTTGACAGGTCAGAATCTGCTCGAAAGAACGAAGATGGCGTTCCTTTTGTGCTCTACTCCCAAGTACTTGCAAGTACTAATTAGTAAAAATGGAACACGGCAATTATGAAGGACGAATATTTTTGTGACGATAATTTATCACCGCTTAGGATGACTTTATAATCATTATTGTTCTCCTGAAAACCGACAACTGACACTTTTGTTTGTCAATTTTCAGGAAATGCAATGTGAGCGTTTTTGTACTTTTCATGAATGTCCCCCACCACATGATTCAGGAAAATTCAGTAAAATTTAGTGACTGAAAGGACGCGAACAGACCTAAAATATTCAAATATTTCACATACCTATTAATGCGTCTACAATACCGCATACGAACGATCATTACTTCTACCTCCTGCAAAAATACCAAGCGATCCACGAAAACATATTCAAATATTTTACGTGCCTTCTATTGGTTGTAGCATGGCCGTCATATAGAAGCATGGGTTGTAGTCGTTACGCAAACCTCCTGTCAAATTTACTTAATTGATGTACCAATGCCTCCTAGATGTACGGGCCGTCAGGCTACGTAATCGTTCTCGCTGTGACGTCATTTCAGTAGGCCATGTTGACATTTCCACGAGGCAGTGCCGACACACACGGAGATTTCACTTGCGGTTTTTAAGCTAAAATATGATTAAAACGTTAGTTTTTTGTGCGTGGACGCGTTGTAGTGTTAATATTTAGTTATAACTTGCATTTTGTGTCAATCAATTGTATCGAAAGTGAATCGACACAAAACACCACATAACCTAAGAACATCTGATAAACATTTCGTGGCGAATTTTTCTAATTATACCGCGCGCACCGCATCAACTTGTGTTTCAGCTGTTCACCAGCACTGTTCCCCGGATCTCACTTTGTTTTCACTTTACTCACTTTAACACAACCCGTACAATTAACATTTTCCCGCGGACGTCCCATAAGACTATGTGTGTTTTTCGCGACATTTTGGCCTACTGCTCTGACGTCATCATTCTGCATTACGGCCCGTACTTCTAGGAGGCATTGGATGTACGGTCCCAGTCGTACGCCACTTAAGTGGCCCGAATTGAACGAAACTTAACGAAACGGCAGATAAGTGCATTATGGGTATGCCGCTTGATTTCTATGCAACCGTACTGTCACTTAAGCTACTTAAAGCTCACTTAATTGCATTATAGTTCTACCTTTAGTCATCAGATGTTTACAACGAACCCGACCTAAAATTTGCTTAGGTGGAATTTAGTCCTCGTTCGTATATGACAGCTGTCATTTAGTTTAATTTTCCTTCATGCACTGTTTTTATCGTTTCATTTGTCTCTCAAACATGTTTATTTCAATGATTTTGTGTCAAAGGGGAATGTTATGAGCTTATATTCAACATACATACATTATTAATAGTCGCGCAAAAATCAATGTTTAGGTCGCGTGTGTTTACAACGATTATAGTCCACGACCTATATTTAGGTCAGGTCGGTTGAAATCGTGGACCGACCTAAATTTAGGTCGGTCCACGAGTGTATACAGCACGTGGACTAAAAAATTTAGGTGGAATCTGGTGTTTAGTCCGCGGACTAAACGTCCGCTGTATACAGTACTATTTCTAATTTAACAGTAGGCGCGTTTTTTTGCTCCTCTATCCAGCGGAGAGTAGAATGAGAGTAGAGTAGACGCATTGAAAACAACAACAACACTCCTACACCAGTGAATTCACTGGTGTAGGAGTGTTGTTGTTTTCAATGCGTCTACTCTACTCTCATTCTACTCTCCGCTGGATAGAGGAGCAAAAAAACGCGCCTAGTGGGTTACGGAATTTGAGCGCAAATTGGGCGGGATTTATAATTTGAATAAGAGACTCTGTAGTCGGTGTCTTACATATATTTTTGTGGCTAGAAATATGGGGTGTAGATTAGCATTTCTCACATTGGAACAGAAACTAGCAGAAATTAATAATGATTAATTTCTGGTCATTCTACTTGGCTTTCACTTTCGTATATCTGTTTATTTTTCTTCAATAAAGAATTTCTTTTGCGAGAGATGTTTTCCCATTTCAATACTATCCATTTCAGTAAAACCCGATTTGATGGTCCCTGGCCGGCAAACTTTATGACTAGAGGATTGATAAGTGGCAGGAGGTATCAAAAAATGAAGAAAAAAACAACAAAAAAATACGCAAAACAAAACTCGAGTTAAAATAACACTGTAGAAAAATATGCAAATACAAAATAAAACACCTCCAATCAGAAACACACAACTACAAAAACACGAGCTAACTTTAGTTATTAGTCAGACATCTATCGGTATTATTGCCTAACGGTTAAGTGGAACACCTAGTCGCGTTTAGTCGTTGATTTGTTTATGATGCTAAATGTTTCAAGGCCTTTTATTCGAAAAAAATAAACTTCCTTCAAAAAAACTAGCAACATAAATCAAAATAACTTTATTCATAGATGGACTGATGATCCCAAAGATCTTTTTAGATTGAGAAGTCCAGAAAGCTTACCAGTCGGTAGTTATTTTCCATATGGTTGGAGCGTTGATGAAGATATGTTCAATTTGAAAAAGCACTGGTTTGTGATTAGAAAGGAACTCATTTAAAAAACTTATGTACACACCATGATTTATATTTTGAAATATGTCAATGTCTAAGGAATGACTGTATATAGGACCAAAGTGAGTGGGATCATCGGGAATGTGCAGGCATGAGGTACTACCAACAGTAAAGCTATAAAGTTCTTTCCTAGCTTGGTTATTTCTTATCGTTCCCCATTTGAGAAAATTCGTTTCTATTTTAATGTTCGTTGCTTCCATTTTACTGAGGTCAAGATCCATATGCTTTGATGGATAATATACCTTCTTACGAGGACTTAATCTATCATTTCTATAAATGTTGTAGTTGGAAACTTGGAGCCTATCTACATATATGTACAATATCAATTCTGCAATCGCTCCAAAATTGTTTAGTTCATTTTTTTGGCAGCATGTAGTTTGCATTCTACGCAAGGACGAATATTCGATTGGCTCAATTCATTTAGCTTGAGATGGTGCATGATGATGAGGAACTATCGCATTTTATTTGGGTAGTTGGCGGGAGTCAAAATTTAAAACTTGGAGGAATTCGGTTTTCGGATGGGTTGATTGTGATTGTTGGGGATCTGAATCTACTCGACAACTTTCATAGTTCGCAGGATGTTCTTCGCCACAGTTGAATCTACGCCACAGAATTTTTGGTGGTGAAAGGTCTAGTCTAGTTGCTAGGTCTAGTTTGACTTCATTGGAGCTTATGATAATATTCAAGTGTTTTTCCACAAGGATATAGTACATTCGGTACTGAGCTTTCAATTCGGTCAAGATCTTGGAATTTATTGGTTGAATTAAAGAATTTGATATGTTCGATACTTTTATAAAACATCTCCTTTAATTCGGTGGTTTGCTTTGCAATAAATATAAAGAGTAATGCTTGCTGAAGTACTTTTAGTAAGCATTTATCTTATAGAGCCATTTCATAAGATAAATATTTGGCAAAGGCATTGAATGGGAACTAATACATAAAATAAATCGAAATAAAAGTAGTAAGTTATTGCTAGGGCTATAAATCGAATTTGAAAACACGGTAAACAAACGAAAAAATCCGCCATAAGTTAATCAGAATATCTCCGGAATCCAAAATCTTTATGAATCAATATTTTCAATATTATAGGTGTTTCTAGTTACGAAATAATGTGGAAAGATAATCAAGATCAGCCTGGGGGCCTAATCCCAGACGATCAACTACAATGGTATATACATGAAAATCCAAACACTATCGAAACTATTTTCATTGCAATCGAACCAATAGAGGTAATAGAAAATGCCTTTCCTAGAGTGGTTGAAATATTTTTCCTAAAACAGAAAAAAACCGAAAGCAACGAAAAAAACTGCTTCTGACAAAAGTCGGCAGCGGACAAGATAAATGATTCATTGAATAACTTTTCTGATTTTTTAAAAGCTTTAACTACTATAAATCGGTGGTAGAATGCAATATTGATGTTTTTGCATCACCTGCCTGAAGGTGAAAATCTGATCATGCTCTTAGCAATAATGTAACGTATCACACCATATACTAACTAGACTAGACATACCGGGAATATTTAAGTAGACAAATCTAACAATCTGGTCAACCAAAACGTTATTCAGATCTATAGGTAATTAAATTCTTTAACAAACGAATTTACTCTTTGGTTTTTTTTGCGAAAATAAAACAACTCTTAGCTAGCTTCCAAATTGTGTAATGAAAAATGAATTTTCAATGGATGTAACAAAGTTGCTCTCAAATCGACTAGTTTTTCACAGAAAGATTATCATTATCAGCTAGATTATCATGAAAATTTTCGTGGTATAAGTTCTCAAATGCATTTCTTCCAAGTGCCAATTTAAATGCTCATAGCACTTCATCAAATTCTGGTAGGTATGTTCCCGTTATACGAACGAGAACTTCATCATTGCATCTCATTCTGTTGTGCTGATGAGTTTCGAGCTATTGCTACGGTTGCTCTTCTCAATTCATTAGCACCTGTCGGGAGAAAGTCAGAAACAGTCCTGTTCTTCTAAAAATTCCATTGGTATGTACGGCACGCGACTAACGGTCTCTAGTGCATACTTCAGCTAGTATTTCAGACGCATATGTGATATTAAGAGAAGTTACAATTAGTAAACAAGTATGATTGCAATGATTTGACGCATTTTACAACATTCAAATATTCGCAGTGCAGACATAGAACTCCTTATTACTTGTTTAGTCTATATGATTACACTTAGTGTTAGAATCATGTGCAGTTCAGGAGACATATGAAAACAGTAGATATGTATGCTGTGGATTTTGAACGTTTCTCACACAATTTTGGCGGTTGTATTCTTATTTCCAGCTTGCGAGCTTTGAAGTTTTTAGTGACATTAATTTCGGGATTCATGAGCTTACTCTCATCAAATTTTATTTAAACTAAAACGAATTTTGCCCACGTTGGGCGCTATTTTTAGCGACTTGACAAGTTGGGAAAATTCCCTTTTTTGCCAGGAAAAGTATAAAATGACAGGACTACAACCAGTATATTGAAGAAAAAATCCTTCTCACATTCGAACCATGGGCAATTGTTGTTTTTCCTTCACTTTCTTCGGATTTCTGTTTACGTACCTGCCGCAGATATAGCGTTGCCCGCACATTGATGTATCATCAAAGAAAGAACGTCCAGTTCTCGGAGGAGATACGAGTGTCGTCCACTGACTGTACTGGTGGGTAAAGTGAAGAACTTCCTAACGAACTGAGGTGAAGAAGATTAGTTCCCTGCCAGCATTGTCGATGAATAGGTCGTGTTGCCAGGATGAAATTAAAAAGGGCCGCATCTCGGCCATTGGTTTTTGAGCTGCCCACCCTTCATTATGAGCATAAGAGTCAGCTCCTAGAATAAGAGGCACGCCGATTTTTGTGACATCAGCTACAACATCCATTACAGCAATGCAAGGAGGGCTAGTGCCATGGTCGTGTACCATGTAGCAAGAAACAAACCAGCATGATCTTTGATCGATTTTCACTGTAACAGAAATGTTATCATTGTACCAGAAATTGTACAGTAAAAAAACCATAAACATTTTTGGTATCAATTTTTTTATAATCCTTTTATTAACATTTTGGAAGTACGAAAATGTATTCAAAAAATAAAAAAAATAAAAATTGATGTAGATATAGGCCGTCGAAGTGAAGGCTCAAAAAAAAAACTTGTCTCATGGTTGACATGCTTCCAACCTTTCTGGTGGTCTGAAACATAAATTTTTGGTAAATTCTGTAATAAAAAGAATGTAAAATTTGTCTGACGTAGGCGATTTGAAAAACTTTTTTTTTCACAAAATGGCGTCCATGTAAAAAAAAGTCGTTTTTTGCGTCGTTTTTTCAACTTTTGGGATTTTTAATAAATAATAGAAATAAAAATTTGAAAAATTCGTACGTCAGACGATAACTAGTAGTATTAAAAGGGTTTGTGCAAAATTTCACGTAAATCGGTTCATTACAACTTGAGATATCATGTCAACCGTGTCGAGAAAAGTAGTTCCGAGAAAAACGCGTTTAAAACTTGGAGTCTCGTTTCGGGCAGTTAGTTGGCGTGTCACAAAAAAATCTGTAACTCCAAAAATAATTCGAATTTTCGAAAATCCTTTTAAAAGCTTATTCTTAAAGGTCTAAACTTAACAACTTAAAAAAAAATCGATTTGATCAAATTTCTAGACCAGAATACCCCCTTAAGATAAGCTCTTTCCCTGTCCTAGACAAGCGGCCCAGAAGTACCTGCTTTAGAATGGTGTAGGCTAAGTCGAAGTACCTTCATCATTATTAATGAGGGTTAAGTCGAGGTCCTCCCCCTCGGACAAAATAGCTGTTTCAATCCCTTTCTCTGTATCTCGAGTCAAGAGCGCAAAACAGCCACCTAACTCGGAAGCTGCTCCGACGCCAACCCTATCAGCAAAGAGTAATTATACATCTGATTCTTCCTTAGATATGGCCCTCAGGCAGGTGATAGATCTCTTTTCGAGTAGCTCTCCTGCCGTTTGAGTCACTTGTTTGGAGTTAGCCTTGACATATTCCTGATCTTCCTGATCTTGGCAAATTCCTGTCGCTTCGGTAGATTCACAGAGCCAATTTCGCGACCCCGTATTTGATAATGCTCTTTTGGGCATCCAGTATCGACAGTGCTTCTTCATTATGATAAAGAGGGCCCCCGTCAACTATCAACAACTTTCACAACTCTCCAATCCGTAGAGAGATTTGGGTTAAAGAGCCGTATAATACCCATGACTTCCATTGGCTCCGAATTTAATTGCTCATAGAAATCAGCTGAGCGTTAGTCTTCGAACGCAACCAGCCTAATTCCTTTGTACTAGTCTCCACCGTTCACCGTAGATGAAGGATTCGAGCTGGCCTTTTGCAGCTTCCAGCACACCCTGAATATAGCCTGCCTTATTTTAAGCCAATTTCTCTAAGAGATGATTCCATTCCCGGCATCAATTATGGCCCAAACAAGGCACTCTTTGGCTACTTCACTAAATTGCCGATTTAATCCTGGAGCCGTCACCAAAAGCATCTGCTTCTTGCTAAGCTCATCCCAGCTCGTTCGCCGTAACCTTCCCGCCACACTGGCCACAATCGGACTCAGATCACCTGAAGCCGGGGTTGACGATTTGCTGCGAGCTAGTGGATATAGCCTCCATATGGTCGCAGCCTCGAGCAGTTGGTTCATTCATCATAACTTCACTTCTTGAAGCTTTAGCTGCGACTGACGTCATAGCTATCTTAGTCTCCCCTTCACATTAGAGGATAGTTTTGATCTAGTGCCGGGCTTATGGTTGACGAGATTTGATTTGGATTTAGTTTCCACGCAGAAGGGTCCACACTTAAAGTCGCTATCTCAGTCCGGATATGCAATCACATTAATGATCCTTTGGTTATCTATGGAAGCATGGATGCGAGGGCTGGCGCAAAAGGAATTAGAGCCAGATCGGTCCTAGCTTAACTGAACCTACACCACCAACTTAATGGCGACGAGACTGAGAACTAGTCTGAGGCCTGTCCAGGGCTTTGATGAGACGGAGATGATCGTATTAATCCGGAGTCGTTCCCGAAGCGGATTTCATTCCATCGCTACCACACGCTTGGCCAAAAATGCTACAGCCACCAGCCCAAGCGCAATAAAAAATATCGTGTGTCAAAAGAAGACAGTCAACGAAAGTTAGTCGTTAGTCAACGAAAGCAGTCGTGGGAGAGTCTAGCTCCTTTTTTGGCATAAAATTAAAAGTAAATTTTAATCGTGGAATTAAACCTTTTAAACGGACTTACAAAAATGCGATCAGACAAAAGAAAAGCAATATATTATAGTGTAAGATATAAGAAAACTATTGTAAATACAGTAGTCGACTCTGAGAAGATATGTATGTTATTTACTTCTTTTTGTCCTATGCTTGCAACGTGGCTCAAAAGCTGCAATATTTTAATTCTGAGGTAAATTATTTGGTTACATATTTTTTCTCATAATCAACATTATACAATTGAAAAGCTCAAAAATTTTTTTCGCCGTTGTTTTCCATGAAAACCACAAGCATTTGACAACCATCACCACTAGTTTGCAGTGCAGTCAGTTTGCTTTATAGCGAAATTGTCATTGATGCCCTCAATATGAGTAGCGAGAAAACAATAACAGATTTCACTTATTCTCTTCAATCTATTCCCTTTCCCATCCACATTATGCATTCTCTCACTAGCCTAGCCTTCGCAAGGAATCTTGCGACAAATCGTCCTACACCGCTTCAGCTTTAGTGAAAATAGAAATATAAGACTCTGTGGCTTTCGTCGGGAAGAACTTGAGCTCACTGCAATGTGCCACGAACGGAAAGGACATTGGCGAATGAAAAATTCGTGTGATTACTTCGCTACGGCGGAACTTCTCATGAAAATAACTAACCATGATGCACTTTGTAACGAGCATTTGTCTTCTTTGCCTCGGAGCGTGAAATTGATCACTATGCATTTCCAAGAGGATGCCTATGATGATGGCAAGGAGAGTAACGATGATGTAGCACTTCAGCTGAATATAATTTGTGGGTGGAATTGTATGTTCGAGAGAATTGTGGGATGTTATATCTGCATGACAAAAATAAATTTAAGCTTATAAGGATGTCTTGAACTCGTAGGTTGCGTAGGAAAGATAATTGCCTATTAAAACATAAGATTTATTTCTATGGAGTGGGGTGTATGCTCAATTTAAAATTCCTTTTGTAAGTGATATAAATGCTATGTTTGCCTCATATGTTGTGCAAATGTTGTTAGTTCCCTTTCTGGAACTCTATAAAAACTCCACAAAACTTAATATGAAGGGTGTTTAAGTCGAAAATAAACGATTCTAAGCGATATATTTTCTTGATTTGGGGTTTGTGTAAAACCTTATTAGTGCTTTGGCTCCCTTTTTACTACTTGTTTGCATTTAATTGATAATTAACTTTATTTCAACACATTTGCAGTTGATAGCAATTTCAAGCATCATTAAACAGAACAAAACCCATTAAAATGAATGACCTCATTTGTAACCTTTCAATTGGAATTAACAATTTAAAATAAACCACCTGAAAGTTGAACGCTTTCAAATCGATTTATCTTATTTTTTCATTTCTACTGCTGCTACGCAACTTGTGAAAATTCACCTCTTAATTTATCAGATTCCCTCCCAAATAGCGTTAAAGTGCCTGGGCTTTCCCTTTATTTCCGTTTGAGCGTGTCGACTTTGAATTGTTACATTGAAAACAAGAATTTCATTAGTCGGAGTCGAGCTTGTATTATTTCAATTCGATTCTACCATTTTCTATTATCGCAACCTGTTCCAAACCCGATTCGGTAGCCCGAAGTGAATTTAATTGGAAATATTTGTGGTGAAATGGAAATACTTTGTGATAAAGGTGAACATTGTTTTATTGTTCATTTCTTTGTATTTGTATTGTATGGCTTTTAAAGTGAGTTGTTTGTTTGAGAGAAATTTCCAAAATACATTTTTAGGGCAAAGTGAAACGTATTTCTGGCAACTAGGTGGGTTTCGTTGTTAATTTCATCGAAAAAAATCGAGATTGTAACAGAATTATATGATGTAAAGGAGCGTAACGTAAAATTCGTACATAAATGATTCATCCTTGAAATTACTATTTTTTGTCTGGTGCCAGTACAAAATATAAACACGATAAAGGAGGTAAGGCGAGTAATTTCCAAAGCTATTTTTAATAATTATAATATTCGATTCAACTCAATTAAAGCATTGAACTTTGACTGCGAAACTTCAATTTACTTGGGTTTAAATAAATAAAAAATACTAGTGCACAAAAACCTATAGAAAGTTTGATTTTCGAAGAAAAGGAGAGAAAATGTGAATACGAAAATTTAGGGATAGTATTTCTTGGTGCTAAAATGCCTTGTCCTGACACTATCAAAGGTCTAACATACTTATTTCACGGTAAGATCAGCTTGCCCTGTAAATTTTTTTATGATCCGATGGCTGCGTAAAAAGCTATAGGGGTGGAAAGATTTTGAATGCTACCGCTCGTATAAAGTTTAAATGCTCAATAAAGCTTGAGCAACCTTCTTGTATGTGTGGTCCCTGGTTCGAATCCACGTTTGGACGAGAGACCGCGAAGTTACAGGGACAGAAAGATGTGTAGAGTTGGCATTCGGAAAATTTCCAGAACTTGAATAATTTAAATATTGGCTATTTATTGGCATTTTAGATGTTTCCCATATGAATATCTAATGGTACAGATCTGTTGGTACCGATATGGTGAAGCACTAAATAAGTATACTAAATAAACCGACCCACCCTGCGAATATGATTTGGCTCCGATCACTGCAATGGAAGTTATAGGGTTTAATTTAAGCTAGTTTGATGGGAAATTAAGTGATGGTCAACTCGGTCGAAAGTCTTGCTAAAGTCCATATAGACCGCGTCAATTTGGCTTCCTTTTTAACAGAGCACATCAGAAACTAGGATCATGAGATTGGTAGAAGTCGATCTATCCTTAGGAAATCCATGTTGTGTACTCATTTAGAAGCGAGCAAGTTTTTCACAAACTAATTTCTCAAAGAGTGTGGGGATAACAGATAGAATAGCGATCCTCCGATAGTTATCGACTGATCGTTTATCACCACTTTTGAAAATAGGCGTAAGGTATGAAGATTTTCAGAAATATGGAAAAACACCTAAGGACAGGGATTTATTGAAGGTACAAATAGAGAAAGCGATGTGAAAGGAAAGAAAAGAGACAGTGATATTCTGTTGGTAGATACGATAGTCGAGAATGCAGTAACCCAATCTACGGTTGGGAGGTTGAATTTTCTACATATTAGAAGGAAAGCAGAAAGAAACTGAGTGTTAAAGTAGAGAGGGAGTTCCGCAAAAAGATGTTCGCAAACTAAAACAGGACTGTTACAAAGGATGTAGCTGGATGCACGAACTAAAATTTTGGATGGAGCAAAGGAAACACGGGCACTCGAGGAGAAATATAATGAGTTCAGAAGACCAGAGAAGATACTTCATAGATAGAAGAAAGCTGCCTGAGAAAAAGATCTGATCTCTGAAATAGAAAGAACTAAAGAGCTAGGTCCGCACCAGGCGTAGAAGTTCTACGAAATAGTCCGAAACATGACACAGAACACATAATACTGCACGTACTATAAGCAGAAATAGGTAATCTGACGATCGATCCTGAAAGCATTCTGGAGCGATGAGAAGTGTACTTTAGTGACTTGCTAAACGATCAGCTCATTGAAGAATTTAAGGCTTCACCAATGCAAGAAGCAGACCTTATGTTGCCGCCACAAAGCATAAAATAGGTATAAAGAGCCCTAAGTCGGCTGAAATGCCTTTGGAGCCGACGACATACCAGCTGAGTTGATTAACTATGGAAAGCTCATCTAACACCAAGTAATAAAAAATAATATTGCACGCATGGGAAAATGAAGAGACACCAGAAAACTGTCAGAAAGGAATAATATGCCCCATACATCAGAAAGAATGTGTAACAATGTGCAGAGAATATAGTGGTATAACATTGTTGAATACTTGCTATAAAATACTCTACTCTATTCTGCAAGAGCGGATAGCCGCACACGCTAAAGCCATCATCGGACAATATTAATGTGGCTTCGTCCTATGCACATTAACAAGCAGATTTTTACTCTTAGGCAGTTGATGAAAAAATGTGAGGAATTCAATATTCCATTGCACCATCTATTTACAGACTTTAAGGCCGCCGCTAATGACAGAATAGCCAGAGTCGAACTGTATAAAGTCATGAGAGAGTTCGGCATCTAATGAGAGAGTTCGGCATCTTAAGCCAACTGACACGATTGTGTAGGTTGACCATGACTAAATCAAGCAAAAATAGCCGGATTGCTATCAAGACCGTTCATTATCTTCAATGGGGTCCGACAAGGAGATGGTTTGGCTTGCCTGCTCTTCAACCTGGTGTTGAAAAAAGCTATCCGAAACTCTGGCACGTCAACAAAAGGGACTATGGGACTTATGTAGATGTTATAGACATAATTTGAAGATCGGAACTAGCTGTACGAGAACTCTTCATCCAGATCGATCGGCTGAAAAATTGCGGCTACACATAAATCAAGGAAAGCCGAAGTACATGGTGGCGGAATCTGCAAAAAGAACTCCTAGAGTTCGTTAAACCATCAGGGTAGTGGAGCATGAATTTGAAGTAGTGGTGACCCAAGTAGTGACTCAATTACATTGGGTCAATAGGAGCAGCCGACAACAATATGGAGGAAGAAATACGCGATCCAATTTAGGTAAATACAGTCTGTCAAAGTTCTTCAAATATCTCACTTTAAAATCAAAGCTTCTGCTGTACAAGATCGTGGTCTTGCCAGTACTCACGTATGGCTCCAAAACTTGAGTGCTCCGCAAAAGGCATTCCGACCTGTTAGCCGCGTTCGAGAGGAGAGTCTTACGGAGAATATTTGGCCCCAACGATTCCCAAGACCCTACAACTATAAGTTGTATACTATCTACCTAGAATCAAATATAATTAAGAAGATAAAGCTCAGTAGACCAAGATAAACAAGGCACCTAGCTCTTTTTACAGAAGAGAATCATGATTGGGAGACCCTTTGCGGAGTGATGGCGTTGACTAGATGATGATGATGATGAAAGGAAATACGAACAAAAAAACATTCAACAGGAGAGGGAAAGTCACTGCCATCGAGTTCCGTATTCCATTAAGATCCGTATTTACACCGACTATGACACCACCGGCATCTTATTTGCCACAGGCAGCGTGGTTGCGGTCTTTACAGAAGATATGTAAACGGAGTAGTTCAATATTCTAGATATCTTCAGTCCGCCAGTTTTCTGTTGAGCAAATAGTGTCGACAGAAGCTAGGGTAGAATTCAAACTGATATCATCTAATTTTGGCCTCAGACCGCGGATATTTTGGAAGTAAACTTTCAATGCTGTTTTTATGGTAGAGAACTCTTTGGTCTTATGGGACGAACATTTGTGCGAGATTGACTAGTAAGTTCCTTAAACAGAACGCCTGGAGACGGGAAGTTTCTGTGATGTAGAACATCAGCGCCAACAGTGATCGTTATTTTAAACGATGCGGTTTCTTGATTCGTTTTACAAAGAAGTGGAGGCGGTGAGTAGCCAAGTTTGCCAGCAGTATACGACTCGATTGTTTTCGCTGAAGTATTATATGTGAAACGCGAGCCAAGCACCTGGAAATGTCACGATGCAATAACTAGAGGCGAAAGAGCACTAGCAGGTTGATGAGGTTAGTTCTTTTAAAGGTCCAGGTTGAGCTGTTATTGGAGCATGATTCAATAGCAAAGAAGCAGCAGACGAGAAAATCATCCAGCAGTGGATGAATTGTATTCAATAAAATCTTTACCTTTTCCTTGGTAGCAGATCAGAGTTTTGTTATATTGTTATGAGGATATTTCCCGCAGTTTCCCTCGAATTATTAAAAAACTTCTATCAGACGTGTTCTTTTTAAAGGTCAACGGGTCATTCTAAAATTTTAGTTGCTCAAAAAATAGTTAATTTGAGGAATAAGAAGTTTGAAAGTTACAGAGTGGAGAGATTATATATATAAGACATTAACAGCGGTAGCAGTCAGCCAGGTTGTCTTGAACTTATCCATACTCACAAATGATTACATAGTTTTGGTTCCTCATAGATAGCAAGGTAGGCAATGCACCCTCAGTAAAATTACAATTTTGCTCATCACGACAGCCGCACTTTGCTCTCAAATCTTTGCGACTCTTTTACCCCTTCTATTTTTGACTGTACACCCATTTAAACGAACCTACAAATACTACCGAAGTGCAAAAAAATAAAAAAACTCTCGCGCAGAAGCAAAGCTAGAAACACTGAAGCAAAGTCGAAGAATCATACATATTCTGAGTACATATTTTACTACACGCACTCTATATTACAACCAACCTGTTTCGAAGGTCATATATCATTTTGATCCTATAACATAAATCATGAAAATGGTCAGTGCTGGGAACGATTTATCAGCATTGTAGCCAAAAGTTTACCTCATCTGATGATTTCATCGAAAGATACAGGGATAGAAAGATGTTTGGGGTTGCCATCCGAAAAATTTCCAGAACTTTGAAAATTTAAATGTTGGTTACTTATTTTCGAAGCTTGAAGCTCGAAGCTGGTGGGTAGAGCACTGGCTTCTTGCGTGTGGGGTCCTTGGTTCGAATCCAGGTTCGGACGAGGGCCCGCGCACCAAGCTTTGAACTCGCCTAGGTCTGATTAGGTACCTGATTTAAATCAGAGGTAAAGTGAGTCGTGGAAATAGTCACTCCACACTTTTATTCACATTGATTGAATAAAATTGTAATAAAGCTCTCTACCAGCTTCAACCCCTAAACCCGTACGATGGTTGTCATGGGATTACTTTACTTTACTTATTTTCATTGTAGTTGTATGCCATATGAATATTTTATCGTAGCTTCTGATGGTACAAAGATAACCAAAGTGCCTGGTGACTCAAGTCTGGACGCGCATCGAGCTTTGAGTCAACCTAGCTTTGATTGGGTATCTGAGTCAAATTAGAAGCAGAGTTAGGTGCCAAACGAATCCCTTTAGGCTCTTTTAGAAGAGAGAAAATCATTAAAATAATAATATTTTCAATCCTTTCTTGGCAAGTTGATAACCACTTAGTGAGAAATTTTAGTTTAAAGCATTTTTCACTATGCCCCTGTTGCTTAACTTCCACTCACCTACTCAAATGCTCGAACCATTTCGAATTTTTCAAACCTAACGAAATGACACTTCCTTGTCATTGACAAGCGCGAAAGTAACGTTGTTTCCACTATTTCCTCTTTGTCCGTTTCATACTGCCCCTGTCTGCTTCCATAAAATCAAGCATGCGTACTAATCCGTGTAAACAAAAATGACTTTTCGATTCAGCTCTGTTTAAGTAGTCCTTATCTGTAGGCCGGGTTAGCAAGTCGTGAAATAGCTGGAGTGCTCCGTGAAGACCTTCGGTCAGGCTTGATTCCACTTAGCAGAAGTACAGAAAAGTTGAGATATTACCTAGAATCAACTGTCAAATGTTCGCTGAAATAAACGTGAAGTTCTTATGATAGACTTTTGGATGAAATAGTTTTTAAAGCAAATACGTTTCGATACCTATTTTTTGATCAGGATTCGTGATTCTGGTAGTATGCGTCGCTGTGGGATTCCCCTTTGAGGCAACACAAGCTCATTCATGAGTTTGTTGGTTTGCGTGTAGTGGAGAAGAGTTAGTGTCCTGCGCGATTTTCTCCATAGTAAGGATGTGTAATAATAAACAATAGCGTCGGGTGTCAATAGTCTTGAATTCTAGTTTAATTTCTCTATTATTTTACGGTTTTCCCTGACGGAATGTCGTATTTAGGATTGTTAGACGTTACGACTGAGCAGTAAAAATAGATTCTAGTTCACAAACAGGCAAAAAAGTGGATTTTGAATGTGTTAAAATGGTACCACCTAGTCTGGATTCTACCAAAATTAAAGTTGACATTAGAAAATCTTGTGCAGTGCCCGTGTAGAGGTTGAATGTCCTTGCCCGTTCACTTCATACGCTCCAATAAGCATCGCTGTATGTGTGTTTCCATCGTTACTGATATCGTTGCATACCGTTCGTTTATGAATGTATGAACGAAACGCAAAAACGTCTCATTCTGTTCGCGGCGATTCCTTAAGGACTTACGCTGAAATTTACGCTATGAATTGCTTATATGATGCTTCTACGGCCAGACACTTTACAGGCTCCGGGGCCTCGCGTACAGATCGTTCCAATTGTACCTGGTCATTCTCGTGAAAAGGTGTAACGGGTGAGCATCTAAGCTGAACCAGTGCAACGGGCGAGCATCTAAAGAAGCGTCGCGACATATAAATTCCCGAGTGGTACTCCGTGGTATCAACAGTCGTTCCGAAGTTTTTGGACGTTTGTATTCTTCTATGGGTGATTTTTCCGCGATTCGTGAATGAATGCTAGAAGCGTTATTTTTTTTTAGCTTCGTGGTGTTCGCGTTGTGTATTTGAGTAGTTGGTGGTCTTTTTGGAATGTGGTGAAATAAAAACACCCGAAGCAAGTTAATCAGTTCGCGGTTGTTTTGAAGTTTTGAAAATATATAAAAGAGTAACCTTTTGGTGAATTCGAATTCGTTAAACAAAATTTCATGTAAACGAGCGTTCGCAATAAATATTGTAGTTGAATTGTTTGCGAGAAAGTGGAAATTAATTAAGCTGGTCAATTTGTGGTTTTGTGCCGCTGTACAAATTGTATTTATGCGGTAGCGGTTATCGGTCGACATCGTGGTATATTTCTCGCGATATGTGATTTGTGATTTGCAGAAAATTTCACCATAGAAGGATTAAGAACATTGTAGCGGCTTTTGGTACGGGTTTGTAGCAATTAACATTTTGCAGGACTGAATTTTTTGACTATTAAAAATGGAATGCTGCGTGATTGAAAAGTTTATATGTTGAAGCTAAGTCTGCATGTTATTTTTTCATTAGTTGGTAAGTGGTTGCTATCATCAACGAGATACTACGACCGATTGTTGTCAAGGTGGCTTCTTGAATAACTTACCTCGGGATTTTATCTGTTGAACAAATCTGTCGATGTCAAATCCACTTAGGGTTTGTACATATAGGTTTTGCATGGTAGGTCTGAGGTTGTCCTCTAATATCTATGTATTTCCGATTAAATTTAATGTTATTTCACGTCGAAATCGAAGGTGCTCCTTGTTAAATGTACTTTGCAATGTAGAAGTCTTCTGTGTATTCGCAGGCGATGCCGTTCTCAATCAAACAGGCAATATGTTGATAGACCGGTAGACTGATAGTTTGAAAATATTTGGCAACCAATATTGACGCGAACCACCATTTTGGCACAGTGGTCCGAGCTCAGTTGCCTACTATCATACAGGCAAAAAATAACACACAAGTAAAAACTAGCCTAGAGACCGCGAAAGAGGCTGATACGCGAATAATTTACCAACCAGCTATAGATAATAGAATTATAGGTGATGTAGGGAGCCCTCAAGTTGAAGCCAAAGTGATTGGCGTCTAGGAACATGTGAAAGATGCTATCATTGGCACTACCACAAAAATATTAAGCATGAGTCGCAGAACCGGCCTACCGTCTGGTTTCATACACGACAATCTCAAAGAACGTCAGTACGCTTAGAGGATTATCTCTATCTGGGCCGTGTGGAGATAAGAGTTTATTGGACCACAAAAAAGTCTGTTATCCTTCTGGCCTAAGGAGATCAAACGTTGATTTGGCTTGCTTGGGGTTTGACTACCTCGTCGAAGACAGGCCGTGGGCGCCAGTCGTTCACCTCAATTTCAGAGCTTGAGATACACTACTGTCTTTCGAAGAAATCTACTCTCGAACACATCTGTGATCATACTCTAGGTCGGCCTTTCATTATGTTCGAACCTACGAATATCAAAAGGAGTAAATTTCTACGTACACCTATTCCCCGATGACTGTATTCATTCAAACGCACTTCCACTTATTCTTTTTATATGTAGAAAAACTGATCTATCTCTTGTAACCGCATTTTTTTCTTTTTGAATTCGACAATCAATGTATAATACATAATTAAGTATATGTGATATATATAAGATAGCAAACTTATATCTGATAACTGGTGCGCCGGGTTGATTGGTCCCGTATAGATGAAAATTTATATTACAGACCAGTGGCGGCTCGTGCTTGTTGAGACTGGGTGGGCCCAGTTTGTTATTGTTATCCGAACAAATTTTCGTTGATTTCGTTGTATGCTGGTCAGTTTTTTTCAAATAAATAAAATTTAGTGTTTTGGTCGCTATTTATATAACACCTATGTGCACACCTTTCAATCGATCCAACCATTCCTTTGGCCCAGTTAGTTATCTAATACGTTTACGCAGTAGATAGACTTCCGAGAAATATTCAATTTCAATGCTCCGCAGTATAAAATATATGAAACTAAAACACTTGTTTCAAGTGGTTTAATATACATATATATACATGTGAAATATTCTACATCAAATTTAGCATTTTTCAAACGTATTTAAAAATAAAGATTAAAGCGTGATGCACTATATAATTTACTACATATGCTTGTAAATTATTTGGTTACGTCTACTCTTTGATGAAGCAAAAAGAGATCAATTATTTGGTTGTGAAATTTGAAATTGTAACCTTCTCGCAACATTTTAACTAAATCCCTTTCAATTTCCATTGTACTTAAATCGGAAAGCCTTGTCTGACAAATTGAATTCCGTTAAAAGGTTTTTACTCTCTTAAGAGCTGAAAAACTTCGTTCAACTGAAGTGGAAAAAGATGCCAGTGAAGTAACTTGACTTAGCAATTTATAAATATCCAATACTTGCGTTTGTAACTTATTATCAGACATAAAAACTAAAAGGCCCGATAAACTCTGCGTGGTTCCAAATTTGCTATGATCAGATTACTACACACAAAGTTCGTTTCGTTGCTTAATTTTTTCAAACATTTAGGGGTAGATTTTTAAGAAAAGCCTTCGCAAATGATTTGAGATTACTACTCGTTATGAAACTGATAAAATCTATTTATTTCATATCCGAAAGGTTTAGTTAGATTAGTCTAAATTTAACGCATGAAGTTTTTTAAAATAAGTTTTCGCATCTGAAATGCTACCGTAATCTATTTTACATCTTTTAACAGGTTGCCCAAAATTACTGCAAACATCATTAAATTTTTTTCAAAATATGTATCGGCTCCTCTATATGATTTTAATCTTAGTAGTAAGTTACTGACTCGCTCTTTACAATAATTAATATCTGCACTTAACTTTACAATAAATAATATTTCAAATAGAACACCTGTTTGTTGACACATACGGTTGATAGTTTTTAGCAAAAATAAAAACGAGAAGACCGACAAAATATGCCTGAAGCCCACAGACTCTTTAATCGTTTCTCTATGTTGGACAAAGGCTTCATCATTTAAAAATATTTCGAAGACTTCCAGCAACTCATTTGTACTATTTGAAAGAACTTAAATTATTCGAGACTTATAGTTCCATCGTGTATTGCTGCAATCACGATTAACTACGATTAAGTTTATCAACTACACTAGTTCGCTTCGTCGAGTTGAAAAAAATGCTAATAACCCAGTCAAATTCACGAAAAAGATGCGGCATTCTTTTATTTTGCAAGTCCCCGATATCACAAAAGCACCATCATAGGTTTGTCCCACAAATATGCTGACAATATCGAAATGCTTAAATGTTTAGTTAGTAAATTATAGAGATCTCCAGCTTTTTTGCCTTGACTTACATAAAAAAAACCATGAATCTCTCTACTGTAATGCCTTGTTCTGAAACTTATCGAAAAATCACTGATAGTTGAGACAAACACTTGGTGTCAGTGGACTCATCGATTTGCCAGGAATAACAGGGAGCGTTATGAATCTCAGCAAGTATAAAGCTTTTTAATGTAGTACAAATATAAAGTATTTTTAATATAGTACATTTACTAATGATGAGATCGTTTTGAATAGTTTTAAAAGTACCACTGAAAACGGAAGACTCATCCAGAAAAAGTTTAAATCGTGTAAGTGCTTAGCGCTTTGCTTATATTAACGTTCTCTGTGCCGTCTTCACTTTACTATTTTCTTTCCTACGCATGCATGATACAAGCAAGCCCCAAGCCAAAAGCAATGCCCAAGTCCCAAGCAAGCACTGAATCACATAATTTTCTGATGGAGTCATTTTCCATCTCATTGAATGAAAAAAACAGATTCCTTCAGAATTCAGCTGTGTTCAGACCTCCACATAATTTTTGAAACCGTAATAAGAAACCTTGATTGTATTAAGTCTTTCTAACGCCATCTGCAAAAGCTGTTATTGAAGAATTTGGAAAATCTGTTAGCACAGTTTATGGACTAAATTTATGCTAGCTGATTTATTTCCATTTTATAAAAGAGTTGTCTTTATTTTTATTTTATATAAAAGATGAGAGGTGCATTTTTCTTCTTGGAATTTTTACACTTTGCATTTTACACCCAGGATCTAACCTAACCTTTGTTTCAAATTTATCCTGCGAAGACAAATAAGCATTTCATGCTTCAAATCCTGAAATTAATTTTCTTTTGGGATATATTTCAAAAACAATTATGCAATAGGTAAATTCCCATACCTATCCGCTAATTTTTCACATCAGAAAAATTTGTATCTTTTGGATACATGCAGGTGTAGATAGATTTGTCTTCCGCCACATTATTCTTCTTTTGATTTTATACAATACTAACACACGTCGCATTACATTTTTTTCATAATGTTTTTCACAAAAATACTCCCATTAATGAAATCTACTATGATCTAACTAAACTCATTTATAGTTTATAATTTGACAAAAAATGCTGAAAAAATAACCACAAACAATTTTTCATTCATTCATTCATAAACCGAACTCTCCTGGTGACGCACGCACAAGCATAGAGCTGAGAGAGACTTGCGCGCGTCATGATCTTGTAGTTCTTTGATTCAAGCTACGCATGTAAACGCATGATGGGCTGGCCCAATATGCAACATAGATTTTGATGCGATTGCACACGTCAATTTTTCGTAGATGAAGAGCCGGCCCAATATACAAAATCAATTTTGTTGCGATTGAAAGCGTCAATGCTCATAGATCGCAGCTTGGACTGGTAACAACGCATAGTGGGCCAGTGATGCTTGGGCCCACCGAGCCACATTGATGAACAGAAATCGATAAACACACAAACGCGAACTTATACCTTCGCTTATACTTATGTTTGTAGCATAGTGTAGATGATGTAGAAGAATTATGAATGGGCTGGTGATGCGTCTGCCCGTCGTGGCGTGTATGGGACTGAGAAGAGGAATATACATTTATGTGTACAAGATGCAGGTGTAATATGTATCGTATAGTTTATGCTTGTAGCGTATTGTAGTAATTGTTTTATATGTATGAAAATATGTTGATACATTGCGCGATGGACATTCAATGTATGTATGGCACTATGTGATTTTACGTCATTGCATGGTATGAATGAATGATATAAAAATGTGCTGTTGCTGGATTAAAATTATAGAAGGATTTATTATGTTAAACGTATATGAATTAATATGTAAATGATGACTCAAACTTTTATTTAAAATTATTATTTATGTGTTTTAGAGGGTGGGCCCGGCCCATTTTGCCCACTGTGACGAGCCGCCACTGTTACAGACTGCTATTTGAGCCGTATTTTGTTACTAAATACCGCCTACAAAGTATTCTTTGCTATGCTGGTGAATTGGATAGCTTTATTCTATATCAACGAGGTTTCACCTCTGATAAATCGGCAGTAGATGTTATGTTATTCGATTGGAAAGCTCTTAGAATATAATCTAAAGCGGTTCCACCTTTTCATTGACTTCAAAGCTGGCTGTAATACCATTTCTAAAGTAAGAATTCACTCAGGCATCAGTCTATTCGCCACCCATATTTTGTAGACTGGTCGACTTTATGTAGGTCATTCAGCATTAATAATCGTCTACTACAAGAATACGCCCTTTTCTGCTTCTTTTTTCAATTAGTACAGAAGAATGGCATCCAGAATGCCGAAGTGAACATGAGAGGTTTGATTTTTTGTAAATGATTTATTACGTTGAAAAGATGTAAGGTAACGACGGAGTTGCAGAAAAATCCTTCGTCTAAACTGTGCAGATGGCACTTAAATGACAGATCAACAAAATTATAATAGCACCAACGCAACTAAGAACCATCAAGCAGAGCAACAACACATTAGAGGTAACAAAAAATACCGGGTTAAAGAAGGCACCAGAGGGGAATCTTCTCAAAAAGATAGATGAATACATCTTCGAAGGAGCAAAAAGATTTTCACATCTTGCATTTAAAATCGAATCAGAAGTTAAAGTACCCTTTTTATCTAGGGTGAACTACGGCAAAAAATTGAACACACGTCTTATTCAGTCGTTCAAAGCTGTTCCACCCAAGTCTCTTCAGATGTCCAGCCGCCTGTCGTTTAAGAGTGGTCTTAACAGTCCCATTGATTTCGTCTGAGACTTGGGTCTTGAGGAAAATTAGTACCGAACTCTTATTTGCGTTTGAGAGGAGAATTTTTCTGATGGACAGTGTGATGACGGATGGTACCGTGACCTATATAACAGCAAAGCCCACGAACGGGGAGACGGGGTAGGATTATTGGAAAGACATGCCAAAGTAAGCCCGGTCTTCGGTAGACCAATGGCATGTGTATGATGATCATCGATTGAAAGATGGCCGAATTACACTTAAGAGAGACAAATGGTCTTGAAGGCTATACAGCAGTAAAACATAACGCAACAATTGACAAATTACAAGCACTGAAAGATCGCTGAATAACAATCAGAGAGACAGAAAGTCAATTGCGAATTTCATTTCAATCAGTTCAACTAATTTTAACTGATAATCTTGATAGATGCAGTGTTCCCGATAATTTGATCTCCTCACTCACTATCAGAAGAAAAACGATCTAGTGTATGCTCGTTGAGCACTGGAATATGCCAGCGATGATCTTAATTTTCTGATAGACGTCATAGCTGATAATTTCTGACAGACGTCATAGCTGATTTATATGACGCTAAGACAAAAGCATAGTTATCGCAGTTGAAAACAGCTCATTCCAAGAACGATAATTGCGGGAAAGGCATTGGGAAGGTCATTTTGACAATTTTATTTCAACTAACAGGACTTAATGCCCAGGAAGAGTATTACTTGACCATTTAATGCCGATCACGTGGACCGCGAGAGACCACAGGTCCGGCGAAGTTCAGGCTGGAAAATTCACAACGACAACACTTTGGTCCAGAATTTTGCGCTACACAAGGTCACAGATAGCTTCGGCAGCTTCATCAGCCTCGAACAAAGCACTGTTCGTTTGTTTCCTAGAGACAATTCACTAATTAAAGGAAATAAGTCTAAGGACACAGACGAAATCAAAACTAATGCGACGAAGTGTTTGACGGACGTTTTAATAAATGGCTTTGAAACCGCTTGCAAAAGCTTGTTATTATAGAAAAAGTTTAAATAGAGCCAAGAGCATTTTTGGTAAAGCAATATAAACATTTTACGTGTTCTGTAGTTTTTGCTATTTTTTTCAAAATATCATCCAACTTTTTGTATTTCGATCAGAATGACCAATTCGGTAGTTGTAAGTTAGCCAGTTTCTCCGAAGGTTCTATTATTTACTAAGGGAATACAAACACTGTTAATTAAGCAAAATACAATTTCGATTCATATCGTTAAAATTTATATCATCGTTTTCACTGCTTAATTTATCCCTCTGAGTTATTCAAACCTCGTTACGCCACTCGCTTATATTATATCCGTTGGCTACGTTCTATCCATCTTGTGATTGTCTGAAAATCAATTCAAAACTGAATTAAAAAATTATCCCTTTCATACCTATAAAGAGCACTTGACTCCAGACGAGAGGTTAAAAAAACAGCTACATCACCAGAAATAGAAACGATATCCATGTAACCACTACAAACTTACAAGAAAAAAACCGAGAGCCCCTCAGTTCTAATAGGAAGCAATACCGTTTGCTTTACTCAAAGACTTGGCATCTAAAAGGATTTCTTTGTTACGACATCAGCGAGATAGTAGCGAGGCTGTAAAAGAAGCCTGCCTGCCACAAAACGGTGTTCAAAGCGCCCGAAGAACGTATCCCCAGCAACATCCATTCAATCTTCACTACTACCGTTCGTCGACATCATGCTGAAAGCAATGAAAAATAAAATAAAAAAATAAAATAAAGTGGGATCAGTAAATGATTCATGCGAACCGTTATGCGTGCACTCTTAATCCTACGCTCGTTCGCTATCGCATAGATACGGAGTCCTGCAGAGACTTTTGAAAGACAAGCCCAGACAGACATCAATAATGACGTGTGCGATGGGTAAAGGACATTTTCACAGTAGACTCGCAAACAATCGAGATAAAAGACAAGACACATTCAGCCTTGAAAATGCTTTCGACGACCGACCGTGCATGCATGGTTAGACTGTCAGATTTCCACGTATGTATGTCCTCGTTCATTCTGTAAAGTTTTCAAAAGTCTTTTCGTCACGGTCGTTTTTGTTGCTGTTGTTGCGTTTTCATCACAAGTTTCACCAGTTAGTATCGAGCCAGGGGCTTTTGTTTTTTTGTTGGCATTGACTGGAGTGAGTATAAGAAATTATATGAGTTTTTATCTGATACTTGAGCTAATATGACACGCCCATTTCATGTGCCTCATATGCAAATAAATTAATGATTGAATACAGCATGAAAAGTGTGTTCTTGAATTTTTTAGGCCACAGTTTCGGAAGAAAATATTGTGGATATTTAACGAAACTTTCAAAGTATTCTAAAAGTAGGTATAGGGTTTTCCATTAATAGCGCCCCGTATATCTTTTTAAATAAAACAAAAACAATTTCAGATATAAGCAACGTTTTTATTGTAGGTTAAAGTACAATCAATGAAACACAACATCATTCAAATGATCCGGTGAACCCAATTTTCCATGACCTTTCCGCAGAGTGTGGACCATGTTCGATATTGGACCTGGTCATTTCTCAAGTTTGCGTATGGTTGTCATAGACCAAAGAAAAAACTCTAATAGGATCAAATCACCCGAGCGAGCCAGCCAGTTGACAGGACTATTTTTTGAAATGATTCGATGCTTAAATTTCGACTTCAATAAGTTCACTGTTTGGCATGTGGTGCATGTTGTGTGGCATGTGGTGCCATCTTGTTGAAACAACACGCCAACCAGGTTATTTTCTTCTAATATATGTATTTGAAAAATAACCGATTAACATGACACGGCAGCGCTCACCATTGACCACCAGAAGAAAAATATTATTCAAATGGTAAAAGATTATGAAAACATCTTGAACTGCATTTTTATATCTGATTTGATCTAAACGGTAATGCTAACAATTAAAATTATCGAATATGGATTGACTCTAATCTACAGATTCTCCATGAGACGAAAATACATATACTGCAAGTCCGAGTGTGGTGTGCAGTTTCATCAAGCTGAATTGTCGGGCCTTACTTTTTCGATGAAAATGGTTTTACAGTTATGGTCAATGAAGACCGTTACTCAAAGATGTTGAAAGAGTTTTCCTCTCCAGAAATATGGCGAAAGAGAATTTCATTCGAGTCCTTGTGGTTCCGAAATCATGGTGCAACTTTTCACATAATTGTGGCTGCTCTGACAGAATTGTAGTGTAAATTCCCCAATAAAGTAATTTCCAGAAACTCCACATTCCGTTGGCTCCTAAGGTCACCTCGCCTTACTGCGCCTGATTTTTTCTTGTGGAGGTATTGCAAACAAGAAGTTTACAAAACAAAACCAACAAAGTTGAATAAATTAAAGCAATCCCTTCGAACGATAATTGAGTCAATGAATAAAGAAAAAATAAATTAATTGAAATCAACTAAACGTTGTGTTGCTTCATGTAGGAATATTCATCAACTACCTTGTACGTCTAAGCCGAAAACACAGAATACTTCACTGGTTGCTGTGGTTTGAGATGAACAAATCATCGAACGATTAACTTGTTGTGCAAGATACCATTAAGTGAGCAGTTAAGATAATTATACACTCCAACTTCCAGGACGCAACAAAAACAAAACCAAGGAATCAAGACGTGGTGAAGGATAAAACGTGGTAAAACGTAAATCATCTAGAGAAAATAATATCAATAATCTGTGCCTAATTGACTCATCAGGCAACATTGTCGTACATTGTACTTCCTACCTTTCGTTTCATGACGTATTCATAAACATGGAATAGAGCAACCATTATATTGCTGCTAAAACATATTTTTTCAAAAATGGAGTCCAATTAGTCAACTTTCTTCAATTATCACTCCTTTCTCGCCTTAGTGAAAAAGTATTCGAGAACAACATTCTTGGTACCTGGTACCTCTGGTTTCTAAGACTTAGGTTTGAGATAATGATTTACTGCCTGTGATTCGAGTCTCGCCATATGCTCATGGTTATATTACTGAAATAATGTATCAGCCGCTTGATGCTCTACTTGAAACCTTGTTCTCATTTCCGGGGAAGTCGGCTTAAAGTATATATTGCCTTTACTATCCCAACTTCAATCAGGACCTGCACTTAAACTGCCAGTTTGTACTTGCTGGTGTTGTCTGGGATAAAAAGAAAGTTCTTGATTGTATTAATTATTGTCACCGCCTTCGAGTTTTCTTCCCGTGCGACCCAGACTTACTTACTCCTCTTGTATGCAGTCCGCATATTCTGCTTTTATTTATCCAAGGCTCTTGTAATATCCTCATGTTATAGATACTCGAAGCTAACCTGTGATTGGTGCGACTGAGGCCGCATTGGCATGATGCACGTTTGCCTATCGGTATTCCAATCCGCATTCCTAGTAGGGCTGCAACCGTTGGGACCTGGTTTTACCTGCATATTTGCAGCACCACACTCCATACGAGTGCCGGGTGTGACCCTCAGCTCATTTTCTGGTATGACCGGCAGCTACCTTTTCACCTTCTTTTTGAACTTGCCCCAAGTGGAAGCTAATGTTGCCGTCCAAGCAGTTATTCTGCAGCTGCGGCCTGGTTCTCTCCTATGTATAGCCAAGACTTGACTTTAAGATCCTTATTTTAGCGTTTTGGCTATGGTAGGGTGGCTGTACTGAGAAAGTACGTAACAAAGGTCTAAGGGTTGATAGTGAGAGATTTCTCCGTGGCCCATAGGCTGGCTCCTTCACATGGCTTTAGCTTCAGGATCTCTACCCCTATACATTCAGTCGTTGGTCTAACCTTGCAATGGATGGATACAGAGCCTACATTGTGGGTTAGACTGATGAAGCGAGTGACACTCCCACTATCTTCGCTAACGCTCTATCTTCAAGGGCATTGTGTACTTAATCCAAATAGATTAAGTACACAATGTCTATGGCATTGTTCTCCAGGGAAATTTCTTGGCTTGATCGCTTGATTTACACTCAGTAAGGCTCCCCTATAAGTCTTCTGTTGTGTACTGTGCTAATGATGTTTTTTGCCTCATTTATGCCCCATGTTTTCTTTGGCACCCTGTTTTCTTGAGTACTATTATTGGCTTCTTGTGCCGTTGGTAACACTTCCAATTTCCTGCACTTCCGCTTGCGTTGAAGGAAATCAAGTGGGCTATGAATCTTGCTGCCAATGTATAAATTACAGTTTGCAACAAATAGTTTGCAACATAGTGATTTGTACACAATGTTTGCGTACACACTTTTGGATCACCATACGATCATTAAAGCTATTGGTGCTCTGTCAAAATAGTGGCTACAATAAAGTGCCACATGCTTGGCTGTTTCTTACTAAAACTATATTGCTAAAATATGAGTTTTAGTGGAAAAATCTGCATCTATAAATTTCTGATGTTTTGAAAGAAATCCGATTATCCCCTTCTACGTAAAAATAAAGTAGGCGATAAGATCTGATATACAAAGTAGGTAAGTAGACTCAGGAAATCATCTGTTTCCTCGGATAAACAACATTCTTTGCTTTAGATCAACTAAGGATAGGTCAGTCAGATTTGAGAGGAAGGATGTACTGAGTGGCCGCCAATTTTATCCTCACCAGAGTCATACACTGGCACATGCGATGGAGAACGGATTCCTCTGCGCCCTCCCTGTCACTGCTCCAGCGAGAATCGTTGAACCCAGCGGCTAATCGTTGCGCGTGCTGTCGTATTACTATGGATTATACGTAAATTGTGACACGTCTCCTTATAGGACCCAGGATTGCCTTACTATCACACACGATGATTCTTCGACCCAAGAATTTTTACTGTATTGGGGGTATCAGGCCGAAATACCTCCCATTATCCTTATGCAGAAGGGGCATGAGACTTACGGTAGCAATGTACCAAGCCTCGTCAGTTCATTGGCTTTAAAGTTGCCTGAAATAACCCAATGTCCAGGTACCCAAACCAATTGTACTGGTGAATATCTCAACGTCTCCCTAAGAGATGGACATTTAGTGATAGCCATGGACTCTGTACAAGGACCAACAAGAAACTTAAAAGCCGCTTAGCTATCTGCGAAAATACCAATATTGACTCTGAATATTCGATTACACAGAATTTAGTCGATTGCCTGAAAAATAGTGGCAGCCTCTGCCTGAAAGACACTGTAATGGACTGGAAGACGAAAGGACACATTTGAACTCAGCTCACCTGAGTGTATACCAATACCGACTTTTTTGCTAAGCTTTGACCTATCTGTACAAATTAAAGTAAGATAATAATATTTTGGGATAAGTAAAAATGGATGTGTTTTTCAATATTTAAAATTTATCCTCAATTATCTTCACAAAATCAAACAACAAACGCACTAATAACTCTCCATTTTCAAAGAAATGTTGCATCTTAGCTAACTTTGACTTACCTACATACATACCGTCATATGCCAATCTTCATTAACGATGCAGCAAGTAACTCAGCAAACTGAGCCATATCAGCTCAAATACTTTCCCAAAGCAATGTACTCAGGTTCCTGTTATTATGACTAAATATATTTCTCTATTCGACAGCCTGATTCCCCCCGGGGCAGTAGCAGTCATAAAGTTAACATAGAAGCATGCAAAGTGAAGCCTTCCTCCTCATACCAGGTGTAATTTGCATTCTGTTTTGTCTATCGGTTCAACACTCCTACTGTACATGCAGAAGTGTATCGTAGTGTAGTGCGTGTGAATGTGTTTTACTTTCAATGAATGAAATAGCATGGCTTGTGGTACAGAGGTTCAGCTGTAAGGAACGACCTCGACTTGTGCTGCTATTCCTGTCGCTATATATCATAATCGTGACGAAACGATGCCAGGAGACTGGTGTGGTGTGGCAAACGTGCATAGATGGCACTTTATACGCTCTATTGTTTTGCAGTCTCATCTCATAATTGTTGTAAAGTTGAGATTTAACGTCTGAGTAAGATTGAAGTGGAACTCGAAAACATTCTCGAGACTTCAAGGAAGGATGGAGTATTTGTTCGCAGTAGCTTTTTTATGTTTCTGCTTGAGTATAGAAACATACATTTACTATTCTAGACGTGTTAGTATCGCGTCTGTGCTATCTTTGTGTCTTCACTTCACGCCGTAGTAACATATCAGGTTGATTTATGTATATAAATAGTTTGGGTGAGGTCTGTAGTTTTGGTTGAAGCAAATTTTAATGTATTTGCAGATTTTGAGCGATTTGGGAACAGCTTCAGAGCAGAGAGATTTAAGAAATAAATAAAATATAGGAATAAATAATAAATAAAATATTTAAATACCAAAATCTCTTCAAGATGTTATACCCATAAATTAATATAACATCTTTCCTTAGCCTCGAAAATAAATTACTTATTTACAAAACTATATTCTTGCCATTTATAGCCTACAGTGCTCTAGTCTGGTATATGGCTGTCACTTCTTACATTTAAAAGTTGCAAATACAGAGTACTAAAGATGATTTTTGTTTTTCAGCTATATTAGAATTAGTATTCATAGTTTTGGTTTAAAGTAGGATAGTTTATATCTATATTATTTTTATGGCATTTCAGATGTTAAAAAGAGAAGTGCCCAAAGTAGTAATTTGTTTGGATGGGAATCAAAAAGTTTGAAAATACTGGATCTACTTGAAGTTCTATCTACTGCAACTCTTGACTATAAGCAAGGCACGCAAATGTTCATTGCAAGTTAATAGAAATCAAACAAAAATTATCAATCGAAAGAAAACAAAACAGATTGACTTTAGTAAGCTTTAGTAATACTTTAGTAAGCGTGTTCGAGAAAGATGGTCAGATCCTCAAGCCCAATAAAAGCTTTATAGTATAATAAAAAGCTTAGGTTTAATAAAAAGATAGTGAACGGAAAGATGATATCAATATCTCAACAAAAAAGGAGTCAAATGGCAGTGAATAGTTTGTCACAATACTCAATCAAAAAATCAATCATTTTAATGTGGCGACTTCCTTGTGGACCCGTTTACCCGCTTCCAGTGTAAGTGTAAAAGTGTAGGTTGCCAAAATTTGTTTTGTTTTTCTTTGTGGAGAAGGGTTGTGGAGTTTATGTACTGTTATGTAAGCGGTTGGACCAACCTTGCTAACTGGAACTCAGTACAGTTTAGTAAAGGCTTGAAGCCGGGAGAATGTTGTTGTTGAATGCTTTTTATCCTAAGCGGAAAACAAGAACGCGTTCAGCTACCTTGGCAATTAAAGAGAGTAGGTAGATCGGCTACCAGTTTCGGGGAAATATGAGATCTTTGCCGAATTTCGGCAATACTATAATAGTAGCTGTACTACATTTTCAAATGGAATGGAATTATTTCAGATTATGTCAGGTTTGTGTACTGAGCAGATATTAGCTGTGTTTAATGAGCTGCCCTAGCTTGTGCTAGGTTGAGATATCTCACCAAAATGTGTTTCATGAGCATTTCGTTTGCTCTAACTAGCTCGAAATTGGTCCTATCTGTGTTTCATGAGCCTGTTCTAACTGAACTGAACTAGCGCAACTTAAAGCATGATTTTCTGTTCTATCGTTCTGTTCTATGTTCTATAAAAATTGTGTTTGAAGTGGAATTTTTTATAGTGAACTGCCCGGTTGAACTTCTGACAAGCAATCAACTTTGAGAATTGTTGCCTGAAAAGTATTCTATCAGATTTCGTGCTCTCAATTGCTCTAGCTTGCTCCACTTTTTGTGACAGCTGCTCTACTCTAATATGCCTTGAGTTGCTCTGCTCTTTTTCAAAGTCATTAAACGCAGCTATTATTAATTTGTTCAACCCCAGGCGTCTTTCGTCAGTTCATTTCAATGGTCTTAATTTCATTTATATCCGTTGGTTTTATTTTGGCTGCTCCCGAAAGTTGGATTTCAATATTCTCTTAAGTTTTTTTCGCGATGGCGAATATCTTGCCCAGTTCATTGTCTTTTGAGATGTTTTGCTTAAACTGCAGCTCCAGAGAATTGGCTAAAGATTTTGCTTTTATCGATATGTCAATTTTCATATTTTGTGTCAAAGACCTACTGCCAAAAAGATTGGCCCTCCGTGATCAAAGAGTACACGTAATTTTTGAGTGAAGCACTTATGCTAGGAGATATGTATGCCAATGTTACTATTAATTCGAGAAAGTCGATTTCTAACTTTATGAGAGCGACTTCTAAACTTCCCAGGGGAGCAATAAAGAGAGATTGATGTTTTTTATTTATTTTTACGAAGAATGCAATACCTTCTTTCCTACCAGTCAATCTATCATTTCTGTAAAGAATCTAGTTGGGTGTACGCAGATGGTTCCCGGGTTTAAGGAATGTTTATTGCAAGAGCATGATTTTAACTTCGGAATCAGCGTGCCCACTGGTAATTGCGACGAAAGATGTTTTCAAGTTTTTCAGGTTGGCAGGACAAATTCTATAACTGGCAAGGTGTTCTACAGTTTACACAGTTTGATCGATCTTTTCTAAGCTACTTGCAATCTCTGAAGTCGTGAAGTCAAAACACTTGAAGCGGCGAGCTTGAGCGAGGCCGTTGGTTGATGAGTTGCCAGAGTAATATAAATTGTGTTTTTGCGCCATTTCCGTGCGCGATTTTTGAGGTTCGGTTTCCCATACTAGATGGCAAATGGTCTTTATATTATAATCGTCCTTGTTTTTAGGTAAAATACGTCTATGAGGCTAAAGTCCTGCTGCTATAGGTCCTCTTTAACTTCTTCGCGGCCATGAAGTCATCTGATTACAGTATTGCAGCTTTCTAGATACCCGGAAAGACATGTTTGCTAGATCAAAGTAAATGTTTCTCTCTTTGATAGTCCGAACCAAAGACGTCTACTGTTCTGACTAACTATCGTAGAAATTGCTGGTAGGTTGAAGATTAGGGCTTTTGGGAGGTCCACCTATTGCTTTTTTGGTATGGCTTTAAGTTTAAAATTTGTCGTGTTAGTTCTTGATGCAAGAATAGAAAGTGACGGGGCTTTGTCATTCAAAATGTAGACTTTATTTTTTTAATCGCTAGCTAGTTCGTCACTTGGCTCGTTGTCGTCATTTTTAGTTCCTGAGAACATTTGGTCATCAAACGGCTAATTTCGTCTTCAGTTCCGTTGCTTTCCGTATTGAAAAACAAAATTAGTATGGTATTGGGTGATGAAACCGTCTGTTTTGATTTGCGTTTGTTGGCAGCTCGTCTTTCATTTTTTCCTGCTTCTTTCCCCGAGTTCTTGCAGCAATTCATTTAACAAGACCCTCACAGCTACTGCTGTATCTTAGTGCTTGCATTGCAGTGGTTATGATTTAATAACATATCCAAGGAGCTGCTGCAATCCATTTAAGCAGTAGTCATCTTAGCGCTTGATTAGCTACGAAGATTCTTCCCTAGCGACTTGGAGCTGCATTTTCGGCCGGATGCTATATCTTGCAATACAGAAGAGGTTTGGATAGGCCTCGCATCTACTAGATTGTGTCTGACCTGATCGCCCGCACAAACTGGCAAACCGCAGTAGCATGAATTTGTCCTGTTTTTGCTTGAAATTATGTTGCAGTTAGTCAACAAAGCTGGCTGTCAGATTGAATCTCCTTGGCAGGCACGGACACAAAATTCTCTGGAGCTAATGTATAATACCTTGGTCCTGCCAGTGCCCATGCATATATCTAAGATGTGGGTGCTCAGAAAAAGGCACCTTGACTTCTTAACCGCGTTCAGAAGGAAACTCATACGGGGAATCATTGGCAATATGTGACGAAGGGCGATCCCCAACCAAGATTTGTAGACGATTTACCTAGAAGCAGATATAATTACAAAGATGAAGCTTGGTAGACTCCCATGAGCTGGCTACCTAGCTCATATGAGCTTTCGATCGGAAAACCCTAAATGCCATATCTGCTTGTAATGGGTAGATGGCATTGACTTGTGCGTTCATGTCTTAGAAGTTCCTATTTGAATGACATCGGTTAACGATCGGGTTCGGTGGAGAAACTTGTTGGGAAAGGCCAAGACCGGACTATACCACCGATGATGATGAGGTTCTTTGCATTGTTACTGTTACTATTGAAAATACCGCCCCGTAATTTTTCTAGGTGTAAGTCAAGCACTTAGAAAAGCACATAAACTCTGGAACGCACTATTGATCAGCAAAATTAGGTCAATAATTTGATATAGCTAGCGTTGAATATTTCCATTCTACTTCTCCGATCAGTGATTTCAGATTCAACAGAAAAACAAAAAGCTTCAAAATAAAACCCAGTCAACTCCAAGATATATCGGAGCACTATGAAACATTCGTAACGCTAAGACCACAAAAATTAACGAATCTAAATGATTACAGATTAAATCAAAACCTGTGGTGAATAATACCTTGTAGAAAAAAAAATAAGAAAAATCCTAATCTTCGAAAATTTCAGCAATGGAAAAGCCCATTAAACCTCCCAATACTACTTTGATTTCAAATCTTTTTTCAAATTTGCAGTACTAATTTAAATTAATATCTTGACTGCATCCAACATGTACACGTCCTCCAGTATTAAGAGTGTACATAGTTTGATTTAGTATTTAAAAGCCGACAACTAGCTAAAGCTGCATGCACGGAGATAAAAGTTAATATAATACTAATTACAAAATTAAGCTCTTTTTCAGTTGCCCAAACCAGCCGCAACTTTTTCGTCTTGTGGAACGTGAAACTTTTTTTTCCAAAAATTAACAAAATTGTGTTGAATGACTGTAAAAAGTTGGGCATTGTACATCAAATTCAGCTGCTGTTATAGTTTACATGCGGAATCACTTTCAATGAAATATGAGTAACTAGAGTCAATGATAATTTCGAATGAAACTTTAGCAAAATGAGTGACAATAATACGTAATTTTTCGGAACAATACGTGATTTCTTAAACAATTCGAGTGCTCATTTTTTGCATTCGAGAGGTCGACTAACATTAATTTTCTGTAAAATGAAAATTACATAGAAACTTTCATTAGCCCACATTGGGCGCCACTAATTACTCTCGTAAAATCTCCACTTTCCAGCAAACACGAAGAAAATAATGATGTTTTCAAATTTATAACGTTCCGTAGCTAAACAGGAAGAGGTTAATTTTTTCCTGTAACACATCACTTTTTACGAATGCAGATTAATTTTCACGAAATGGTCCAATGTTCTAATCTACAAATATTCAGGGGTACATTTTGCATACACTAATCTCATTAATATTCCACTTTTGTGTCCAACACTACAATGAAATCAAAACTTCAAACAAGCATTAGGAACTCTGTAATATGCCAGATTCAGGAAAAAATGAATAATATGCCAGATTCAGGGAAAAAATGAAAAATTGTCGAATGTAAGCGACAAAAAATTGTACAATTATCAAAGAAGATTAATGTACAAAAGCTTTTATCGTTCGTTTGTCGTACAACGGTAAATATTTGAAGTGTCTAATCCGTGGCAAACATTTTTCAAAGTTGTTCGTTGTATTTTTTTGCGATAAAGTGGACTACAGCCTGCACCCTGAATAAGTATGGAATGATATTCGATGATGTAGCGAAACAATGACTTAAGACTATTTGTCACACGTCTGCTTTTAAGCGATTTATGTCTTAGCATGTAAATTTTAATTGATATATGTACATATCTTATCGTCGATTGCATTGAAAAACATACTGAATGTTTCGTCTATTTTTCATGAAAATCTGCAGCTATCAAGAATCCTTTTCGGACCGACTGTATGACATATGAAAATGATTAGGGTCATTGGAGCTATTCGGGAGTCAACAAACGTATCTCATCACAAATTTTTCTGCTTCTCGGCTTCGTTTGTTTGCCGTTACAAATTTTCATATCACCTTTACGACTTACTACAAAGGGAATTATACGGCTTCGACGTTGACCGCTATTCCATCTCTAAATGTAATTTTGCCAAGAAAACAATTTGTATCATGGCCATTTCATACAGAATAGTCACAACATTTGTCGTATCTGAGCTGATATATCTCAACCAACTTTTAATACGGAAATTGTGGTTTTTTTTTCGTTGCGCATTGTACGGCAAAATGGTGCACATCTCAGATGATTTTTCATCAAGGACAAATTGAGGGGCTCGTGGGATGCTGTAGAGGATTAGTCACGAACATTTCAACCTGGTTAGTTCATTGGTCGGTCGATATACGAAGTAGTATTTTTCAAGTGTACTCGATTCAGGTCGAGTTGAAATCGGCCAGGTGCTATTGAACCAACAATCTACTTTGCTCTTGTTGGAGCATGTACCTAGGTATGTATATGGAAACGTACGTACATAGATAGTTCTCGGGAGATTCACAAAATGTTCCTAAAGTAAATCCACAAAAGCTATTGTTATAGCCCATGCTTGCTGGAAGAGGGCTGGTTGAATGCACCGCAAAAGACCAGCGGCCATCCTGATGGTAGTGATGATAGCACAAACATATTTAATTTAGGCTCGGCGACTGCATCTGGACAACAGATTACCTCGACTTTGTTACGAATGTGAGGGCTGCATCGATGTAAACGTGCATATGGAATTATATGTGTATGTACATAGTAGTTTTTGGAATGTGCGGATGTTTCTGATGCAATATGTTCATTTCATTTAATCGATATGTTCATGTGCAGGTGGATCGAGAGGACTCGTACCTCAAATGGATGTTATTAGGCAAACATTGTCAAAGTAAATGCAGTGTAGTAGAACCAATATAACCAATTATAGTAGATTAAGCTTCATACCATTTTGATGTATCTGGTGCTAGAGATTTGACTGAAAATTAACACGCAGTGAAGCAACCAAAACGTAATAATTGAATAATTAGTTAGAGTTCCTGGCAGTATTTTTTGTGAAATAATTTTTTCTAAGAGTTCAATCAATTTTTTTTAGGCAAATAGTTTGATTAAGTACTTTTTTTTCCACAGATTTCTAAAAATGGTAATTCGCAGGCTTGGATAAAGCTTTTTCATTTATATAGAACAAAAAGGGCGCATGCAAATAAAACACTTACAATCAATGTTGAATAATTTAAATAGATTTATACTGTATATGATAAAAATGATTTGTGATGTGAGCATCTTGATCTTGATCATATATTAATATAGATCTGAAAATGGTTGGGGAATAGTATTTTCCGAGACTGTTAAATACTTTGCAGACTCTATGGTGCCGGTGATCATTCAGCAAACGCGTATGCCTCGTCTGCCTTACTGATTCGTTGAAGGTTATCATATTGGACAAGGAGACAACATTGATCAAGCCCATGCTAACACCAAAAGTCAAACGGGAGCAAATAATCACCCTCCACGAAGATGGACTTGATAGATTTAAAAGATTTAGTTTGCATCTGTATGATGTAAATTATCAACTTCGTATGGATTCTACAGATCTCTCAAGGTAAAGAGCAAAAACTGTTTTTGCATTGATTTGAGCCTATCGCTATCGACTTCCAAAGTAGGGTGTCATACAATGCACGCATATTCGAGCAATTGGCGAACTAGAGCTGTGTACAAAGACTTCGTGACCCATAGGCTTTTGAACTCTTTCGCACGTCTTTTAATGAACAGTAGCTGCTTATTAGCCTTGCTTAAGACTTAGAAATATTGTGAATAACAACGCAGTTTTTTATCCAATGTACATAACTTCAAATTTGAATTAGTATTTTTCTGCGAAAAGCTAATGACTTGACGTTCAAGTTTAATAATAGTAAAAAAGATTAGTAATATTAAGTTTACTTGCTTTACACCACTGCTGAAGAGATAACAGCTCTGATTGAAGGAAATCTGGAAAGAAGGAAGTCTGATTTCGATTTAATATTGAGATCGTAGAAAAGGTGAAAATTGTCTGATAAAACTTCAGAAAAATCTAATTTGAAAATATTGAAAAAAGAGGTCCCAAGTGTACCACAAGGTAGGTCCCCTACCTTGTGGTACACCGGATGAAACTTCAATTTTTTGGAAAATATGCCCTGAAACTTAACATACTGAATTCTATTTCAAAGATAAAGGTCTATTTCAAAAATAACGGTCAACAGGAGACATGACATACCAAACTTCTGTAATTTAAGTTGAAGAATATCCTGATCAACATGATCAAAGGTTTTGCTGAAAACTATCAATTTGATGCCTTTTTTCCATGCCACAAAGAACATCTGAGACAAAAATCACGAGGTTGGTAGTAGTTGACCTGTCTTTTCTAAAGTATTTTTTTGTTGGTTCAGGAGAGATTCAGTTAAAGTTGTAAGCTTATCACAGATAATTGTATTCAAACAGTTCAGTCTTTGCAGATAGTATTGCAATACCTCTGTTATTTTCAATTGACCGTGTATCAGCACATTTAAAAATTGGCGTTCGATGAGAGAATTTCTGGAAGGAGAGGAAAATCCTTAAAGAAAGTGATTTGTTGAAAATTATATGCACGGACAAGATAAGTGACTCCATATGAAACGAAATTTCGGCACATGCCTACTAAATGAGTCCAGCACGGGTAAATTTCTAAACTCACTCTATCGCCACCTGCTGCAATCGATATATGGTAAAAATCGACTCGTATGTCCGCCAAGTAGCTGTCAAGTATTGTAGCGGTTAAAATTTCAAATGGATGTTCCTTTTCGTGGCTAACACTTGTTGAATTCTATTGTTCCATAATTTTGTTAATAATTTACTCCTTTCGAAGAAGAAGTCCTGAACAGGCAAATTAAAAATTCATATTGCTTTATATATTTGGTTTTATACATACATATGTATATCATTTTGCTGCAAAATATATTTAATAAGAACATTTAAAAAAAATAAAAATAATTGTTTTCAAGCGTTAGCGTACTAGAATGTGTAAAACTGAGCCTGTACCAATGCAAATGAGGGTCACCACAAGTTTTTGCTAGTATCTGGTTTTCTGTCTTTTCCGATACATACGCCGGTAATTAGACCTAGTCCTTATTTGCAAGGTGAAGAGTATGTAAAGCTACAGCCATTTTTAGTCCACTTCCTTCGTGTAATCTGACCTCACCGACAAAGATAATAAGAGGCGAGATTTTTTAGTGCTTGCTGAAGATAAAAAGTCACAGCTTGTTCAATCCAATCTGACTTTTCAACCTTCTCAAGCCTGACCAATTGATATTTCGTATGTTCTACTTAAAACGTCTCTCTCTCTCTCGCTTTCTGAATATTTTATCTCAGAGATTCCAAGCAACAACTACACTTTTCACAGGATACCTGGCACCAATATTATTTCCTCGCGTTTTACAAATATTTCAAGTTGATTATAAATTTGTTGATTTATGGCTATTGCAAGATGATTTATTTGCAAAAGCAAGTCTGGTAATTTATCTCAATTTCGACCATTTCACTCATAAATCTTTACACCCATCGACGATTTATGATTGCATGCAGAATATCAAGCTTATGTAGAGATGTGGTTCACTCGAAAACCACGCTTATTCACTTCTATTCGAAATTCACCCGCCGCAAGTAACATATATTGACAAAACTATATTTGTGGTAGGATTAGATGGTTAGATGATTTTCGGTCTGATTCAAAAGACTTAACAGCACGCTAGCTATTCGAATGTTTTGTACGGAAGCGTACTCCTCAAACCCAACTCTTTACTATCTGTTTGATGTTACGGTCGGCAATCCAGAGGTGTTTGGCTACGGTAGACGTACAGTAGCGTTTGGTAACGGTAACTACAATTACCGTAGTTTTCAACTAATCAACTAATAATTTTCGAACTTGCAATTACAATTCGCATGACTTAAGTCCATAAAATTAACATACACATGAATTTTAGGCGAAATACAAGAATGACTGACAGTTTAGAGTGGTCTAATGCTGGGACGGTGAGTTCTGATTTATGGTTAGTTTGTGGTTTGAGAGTGGCGGGTGATTGTGGTAATATGGTTTCTAGTGTAATTACTGATAATATGAAATGATCTAGAAATTAGTTAAGATTTGTAAAATGCTGTGTATGCATTTTGGAAAAAAGTGATTCATCAATTTCAGTGTGAACAGATGGTAAAATTATTATTTTTGACGAAACTAGCAAGTTTTCATTGAATTTTTTATCTAGGTAATCAAAGGTCTGGTATAAATTATTTGAAAATGGAGGCAATCCAATCGTAGCAAAGCCAGTTTGAAAATTTGCTGAGAGAGATAAAAGCTTTTTGGGATGCATATTTCCTCTCTCCTGAAACGTAATTTGTTTAATTAGAAGTACTCAGATAATGTCCTTCTCCTTTGATTTTTATTTTTCATTTACATTCTTTTTCTTCTAGTCACTTCACAATTTTTTCTTACATATGTACTAAATAAGTAAAACCTACAAGCGTACAGTGTTATGCAATCAAATAGTGTCGCCACAATACTCCCCTGCCAGCAAATGCCAGGAGCGTTAAAGAATAACAGGAGTCAGCTATTTAATTTGGTTATAGGACGTCGGTACAGAAGTGGAATACTTTTTGAATCGTATGTGTTTACTGTTGTACGATTGAGTTATGGATGATTTACACGTTGCCAGTTACTAGCATGCCAGTTGAGGTGCTTACTGGCAATGCCAATACTGGCATTGTGATGCTGTCTCCTCACTGTGGGCAATGCCTCCTAGAAGTACGGGCCGTCAGGCTACGTAATCGTTTTAGCTATGACGTCAGTTTTTCGGAGAGCTTTGACATTTCACGAGGCAGTGCCGATGTACACGGAGATTTTACTTGCGGTTTTTTGACTAAAATATGAATAAAACGTTAGTTTTTTGTGCGTGGATGCGTTGTAATAATAATATTTAGTCATAACTTTCATTTTGTATCAATTAATTGTATCGACAGTAAATCGACACGAAACAGCACATAACCTAACACCAACCGATAAACATTTCGTAGCGAATTTTTCCAATTATACCGCACGCACCGCATTAATTTGTGTTTTAGCTGTTCACTAGCACTGTTCCGCGGATCTCACTTTGTTTTCAGTTCAATCAGTTTAACACAACCTGTACAATGAACATTTTCCCCCGGACGTCCCATAAGACTACGTGTGATTTTCGCGACATTGTTCCCGCAAACTCTCACGTCATCACTCTGCATTATGGCCCGTACTTCTAGAAGGCATTGCTGTGGGCCCTCATGTGGCCCATTGTGTAGACGGGCGATGACTTGCACTGGCCGACAGTGGCGAAGCATGGAAATGCCGATGGCCGAGGATGGCTTTCGGAGCGGTTTTTCGCACACATCAAAGCGGGCCAAAAATCATGACTCGGCCATCTAGCGACCCAGTATGTGGAGGCAAATTTGTGATGGTGACCATAATAGGTTAATCACAATACAGCGTTTTTCGCTGCGGCCAACGCAGTGGGCTGCGGGAAGTGCTGTCAAAAAATTAGAATGCACTCTTTTTTATGGTAACGCGCACAATGGCTGCGGCGGAATTTGCGGCAGCGGCGAAATTAGCCAAATTTCTAATTTTACCGCACCGCTAGCGGTGATACCTACCATAGGTTGGCATCACCACTAGGTTGAATTAACTCTGTTTGAATTAGGTTGAATGGTCTGGTGGAATAGACAAGCGATGGCTGATGAGTATTGTGATAAACCAACCTAATCCTCGTACAACAGGATTTAGCAATACAAAAGAAAAAAAAAATGATTTTGGTTGGTGCCTTGGTTGCATTGACAGCGACATTGTTGCTGCTTGTGATTCACCAAATTCAACTGCGGCATTCACGCCTCCCCCTGTGGAACGCTGCGTTTGCCGCAGCGGAAAACGCTGTATTGTGAATAACCTATAATTGTGGCGATCATTGCGACCATTGCAGTGGCTTATGATGGCCCACAGTGAGGAGGCAGCATGAGGGACAGGCAGCAGCTGTTTACACAATGCTAGTAAGTAGCATGCAAGTTATGCTAAGGCAGCTATTAGGTCTATTCGCGTACTACGATTAATTGCAATTAATTGCAATGAAGCCGTTTTTGTACTCCGTTTTACTGCAAACTAAAAATTTCCCCTTTGTCAGTAAATTTCAGTAGGGTCTGAGCTACTGAAAAATACTGAAAAGTGTCAAACGGTTTTTGGCGTTATGTTATTATGAAGGTCGAATATTTTTGTGGCGATAATTTACCACTGCTTAGGATGACTTTATAATCACTATTGTTCTTCCAAAAACCGAAAACTGCCACTTTTGGTTGTCGATTTTCAGGAAATGCAATAAGAACGTTCGCGTACATTCATGAATTTCCCCCACCACATGATTTAGGAAAATTCAGTATATATAACTGTTGAGCTGTCAATTGCTTTAAATCAGAGTAAGCTAACCATTTGCATAAGCATAATCATCATGGCTGAATTTTTAGCTTAAATTTTTCACCTTTTAATCATTAATTGCGGTGCTACCAAATCCGTGTGTGCGCTTTTTTACAGCACAACATTTTTGTGATTGCCAAGTAAATAGCAAAATTGTCAATGTCCTTCAACTGTATTCAAAGAACACGATCTGGCAGTGATGTTGGCAGCCTCGGAAATTACGGGAAATTAATCAAAAGGATACACTCATGTTTCTACTGCACTACAAGCTACTAGCCACAAAGTCGGTGACTTATTGGACTAGGAATCTAATTGAAATGAATCTGCTGAATATAATAAATGAACGAGCGATTCGACGATCTAAAGATACATGTGTGAAAACCGGAAAGGACAAGATTGTATTTGATTGGATGCAATTCAGTATTTTCTTTCCGGTTGCTTCGTTCGGAACATTCTCAAACGTAGTTAGTGCTATTAAATGAACGGTATATTCGATTTCCTGTTGTATTCAGGACATGAAAGCTCAGCATGCAGATTCAGATATACCATTGATGATGGAAGTATTTAATCGTAGATTAATAAGATGAGTCTTTTGACTAATTGGTTATGGCAGCTTAAGGATAGTGATCTTTGCCTTCCAATTGTTTTCCTAAAATATTCTACAGATATACGACTTATTTCGTTGTTGTTGTTGCTGTCTTTAATGTTGCTATCCCACTCTGCTCGAAGTACTAGCTTCAAAAAACACGGCTTATAAATTTCCAAGGGACATGAGCACTTGCAGCCAGTTTGGCTTGTCGTCCCAAACCGAACTCACTAGCAGATATCTGTGGAAAAAATATCTAAAAAAAAAAATAAGTATAGATACTGAAAATTGTTCATTTCTATAATGACAAAAAATCATCATTAATGCTCATGATAATATTTTCTTGCACACAAATCTAACTAAGTATCAGTTGTAGTCTAAAACCAAATTTATAATTCTTGTCAATTATGATACTTTAGTTAAAAATAAACTCCTTGGCAAAAATCGGTGGAATAAACCCCTTAACCAAAATCGACTATATTTGAATAAAACTCTGAAACCTTTTGATCAAAGAAGTCCCACTTATATGCTGACCTCAATTCAAATTCACACTAACCTTGAACTTCTCCAATCCAGCCATCACGAAGAAAATAAAGAAAGAAAAAACTTCCTTAAAATCAAAGCCCGTCTATTGATTTTACATGTTGACTTTTATGATGATGACGTGGCTGAACAACTTGACTGGCTTTGGCAGCTGGTTAGTATGAGCGAAAGAGTAAGTGAACAGACGAGTGTCAGAGAGGACATACACCACCTTTACATCTCAGATATGCCCCGTCCGAACCGTCAACTTAACCTAACCCTTGCAAGAGCATGTCAAATTCTATCTTTTCATTTTTTGCCTCAGCTGCAGAAGAACTCTCTTACCTTTGCACGGGACCTGATGGAAGTGAAAACGGGTCTCGTTGAGAGGCAGGTTACACACAGCATTTAATAGTATTAAATAGGTGTCGGTGATGGAGATAAAACTGTGATAATGACGATATCCTCTGCATCACCTGACAGCCAGCCAGTCCACTTTACTTCTCACTTCGCCGTTTCCGATAGCTTTCCATACTTGTTTGCCATTACAGAATCACACGCTTCCAGATTTAATGAGGAGCGAAAAACAGATAACGTGTGGTGGGTCGGTGATGGGTGCAAGGAAGAGAGTTTCGGAAATGGATGTATGTGGATACCCCTCCGAATGGTTGTGTTGGATCATATTTTTAGATTATCGATTTTCAAGGTACTCTCAGGACAATAAGGAGCATTGCTGATGCTGAACAACTTTGCTTCTTCGTTGGAAAGTTTTGACGAGCAGGCATACAGATGAAGGTATTATGTGTGGAAATTAATTATGAAGTATTGTGATTGAGATGCAATGATGTGATGGAAAATGAAGTGGATTCAACTCCTAATTATTTTGATATGAGATTTGTTCGAGGAGAAAGGGAAAGAAACCGCTTTCAAAGAAACCGCTGTCAGTTGTCATGAAGAGAACTAGGTTTGAACAGATTTAGATATATATGTGGTTTTTTTTTTTTACAGAACTTCAAGTATTTTATAGAATGAATGTTCGGAAAGGCAAAAAAAAGTTTACTTAAAATACAGAGTCTTGTTTACAGGACTAGTCAGTTAAATTGCCAAATTTGATTCCGGTTCCTTTGTTGTTGATCCACCTTGTTTTCGACTATGCAGACGGTGCGAGCCGCAAGCTCATGTATCTTCGGCTTCAGCTGTCATGTGTAGCATTTCGTTAGAGTGACACTTCTGTGAAATAGTATAGGGTACATCCCGCCAATTGTCTGCTGGGTTTCTGCTTCTTCAGATCACTGACACTGTAAAGGATGGTTGGGTAAACAATTGTAGAGTTTGAGTGTTGTGTGGATTTTTCGTTTTTCGAAGTTGGGATTTAAAGAGTGAAAGTGGTGAAAATGGTGGGACCAAAGATGTAATCTTGTGGACCAAATGGAGCTGGTACTATTGTGCGCTATGACTGTCCGTCTATTGAATATGAATCTGGCTAATATTTTTTTGAGACATTTAAGAAGGTCGAGGCAAATTCGGGCGCAAATTTTGACTGAATTTGGCCGCCTGGTTAAACTACAGTTCGTCTTACTAGATTCTGTTTTTGATATGGACATTTGAGATGTATTGGATATGTCATCCCCTGATTTAGGCCTGTAGTTTCTTTGCTAGGAGTGCCTTTTCTCCAGACTCTTCTTTGGGTATCCCATTTAATGCGATTTCTGCACAGTTTACTTCTTTCCCTTTTGGAACTTCCTTCGATGGTTCTTGTGAAGTCATGTGTAGTGCTTTAATGCTTCAAACGAGGTCCTCCGCGATTTTTAATGGGGATCTTCCGTAAGAGGTAAAGCAAGAGGCCGCAAGAGCCTTTCTCATTTTCTTGTTCCGGTTTACTTCCTCTTTTTTGTGTATCTAGCTAGGATTTTTTGTCTTTGATTCGTTCATCTTTAGGTTTTGGTGTGGAGCTATGTTTAGCTCCTCTCTTAGTTTTACGCTTTTGCGCCTCTATTCTTTGGAATTTCCTGAGATTTGGGATTCGTCCGACTGTTCCTTTAATCCCGTTGAACGTTCACTTGGGAGCACCCTTTTATTTCCTGTAAAAGTCCACTGGAGAACAGAACTAGAGTTCTATTGCTAAAAGGCTCTGAGGCTTTTAGGTTTGGAGTACTTAAGGCAGCCTTCTTTTTTTAACTGTTATATTATGTTTTTTTATATTTACTGTATTATAATTGTTATAACCTTGATCCAACGAGTATGGGGAATACAAGAGACCGTCCGTATTATCCTCTATATATCGGCCTAGGCGCTAAATTAGATTGGCTCTTGCCATCCGATATCTGAATTCACATATGCTTAATCCAGCAGTCACTTAGCGCTCGGCATATGCTATTCCGCCATTCACTTGAAGATTTTTTTCCTCAGGGAGTTATCTCTTTTAAATGTGAACATATTGGCGAATCTTTCTTTCATGGAAGATTGTTTCCAGCAGCTTCCACGTGGAAGTTCTGAGCGCACTTTCATAAGCCTGATTAATTATGGCAATTGCATATTGTCATATACTACATGTTATTCCTCCTATTAATCTGATGACTACATGGATGCTATTGTATTAGGACTGAGAGGAATGATAGAAGTAGCAACGAGGACTGTTGTTACTATCGCCTTTGACGCAAGTATCATGAAACCGTTTTTTGATATGAGATGAATAAAACCCTGACAACTATGGCGTCCAGCTTGCTCAAAAACAGCCAAATAGTGGCCGTGTTTTCAGTGGCCAAAGCAGAAAAAATAGTTAGGACGGGAATTTTGCAAGGATAAACTATCACACCTTTTTTACCCTGAAAGTCAACGAAATATTAGATACTTTATGAGCCAGTGCATTTGAAGTGGTGGCGGATGCCAACTGGGTGCGATGAGTTCTCACAAACTTTGTCAGATGTAATTAACCAGTGCTGGATCATATCCAAATCTGAGCCAGAAAAGCCGACCTCGTGTGTGTATGTGTGGGTTGGCTTCGATGCGCCTAGCACCACTTAGTACTTAGGCCAAAAGACTCATACCTCCGACCTACCCTAGCTTCCCAGACTTCTTAACAAAATCTACGATCAATGGTAGAGGAATAAAGGCTATTCATACGTGCTATATCGCAGCCAAAGCATTGATACCTGAGACGCGCAAACGCTGGTCATTTACAGAGGAAATGCTCCACAGAGTCAGCTTCTTCTAGTCAAGTAGAACAGAGGCTATCTTGTGTAACACCCATTCGGTACATACAGAAAATAAATACATATAAAAATAAAATAGAATAAATGGCATAAATCACACACACTCGCATCAATCGGTTCTCGTACGATCAGCAGTGTTGGGCGCGGTTACTACTTTGATGGGGGACCACAAAAGAACATCGCATGTCGTTGGCACGTAAAAACTCTACCTCCTTTCATATCACAAGCGTGGTTTACTTTGAGGAGAGTAAAAAAAATATTAAAAATAAAAAAATTAATATGTCCTCCTAGGCAGTTGTGTCCAGTCAGTATGACTGTCATGGCTTTGCAAACTTTTCCGCTCTTGTTGAGTATTCATACCGCAGTCACATGGTTGGGCTCTGAAAGGATGACCTTCGTATGCCTGGCTACTTCAGAAGTCATTCATCTGCAGATGCGGTCGGCATTCCCAAGGCAGGTTCAGAGCCCTGTAGTAGATTCCTTGAACCTTGGTCTGCAATGGCGTCAGCAATTTCATTTCCCTCAACACCATAGTGCCTTGGTACCCGGAGCACTCTATTGAATCTGGCAACAGAGTTCAATCGTACTCCGCACTCTTGGACAATTTTCGAAGAAGTCAGTGGTCTACGCAGTGCCATCAGCGCAGCTTGATTGTCACTGCTAATAGTAATACGTTTCCCGCTCCACTTTTCTTCAATTGCTCAGCAAGCAGGTCTCAAGATAGCGAATATTTCTGCTTAAAAAACAGAAACATGCTCTCCAAGAGAAGATACCCACCTATTTGATGAATGCAGGTAGACACCAGCTTCTGACCTAACGTCTGTGTTCGAGCTTTCCGTGAAGAAGATCTCGGAGTATCCCCTCGTAGACATCTGGATCCTTTCAGTCACTTCTGCTCCAGAAGATTATTTTGGGCTGAAGGGCACTCGAGTGTCCGAAGGCATAGTGAGAATCTCAATTACCGAACCCCTAATATAGCAATCCTTCATCGTCGTTTCCTAGCTGAGTCAGTCTGTGGGTAGAGCTTATGACCACAATCTGAATTTAAATGTCAAAAGGAGACAAATTGAGAGAATTGAGATTACCAACCTTACAGCAAACCAGCAAAAAGTTGGATTTGAACTCTTCATCAGGAAACGCAAAATGTCGGCTTTTACCATATCCTCCTCAACGGGATAACATTCAATCTTGCAGATAGTGTTAAATATTCGGATCTCATACTAGAAATGTAACTGAACTGAGAAAGAGCTAATATTAAATATAGAACTGGTAATACTTACGAAACCTTTTTCGTATGCTGATATGCCAACTCCAATGCCTGGGGTTTTAAACCTTAAGCAGCTTATTATATATTTGCATATATAGAGAGGTAAAATTTAGTGTACGAAGGAGCCTTCAATATCAAAAAACAAACCAATCTGCGGAAAATTTTTTGCATAAATATCACGGTTGCATATACTTTGACAGGAGCTTCCAGGGCAAGATACCCATGAAAATAGACTGAGGAATCATTTGAGTCACCGCTGACGGTGACACCTGGATCTACTCTGACGGACCAAAGCCAGACACAGCAGGCAGCTTAGCCATTTATTCAATAGATCAGAACCTTTACCAGATGTCAGACCATGCTACCGTTGTGACGTCTGAAATATATGCCATACGTATGGCAGTTGGGTCTATTAGCAGAGCCAACGATACCAATGACGGTTTGACTCGACAGCAGCGCAGCCATTTTGGTTTTTGAGTCTGGACAAGGCATATTTCTATCCGAATTATGTTAGTGGCAGGGTATAAAAAAAAACTAAAGACTTGGCGAGGAAATGTTCAGGAGTTAGGGATGTTGTTGACACCACAAGCAGACTAGACGTGGTCATATGGGCTAAAATAAAACCCGCATGGGAAGCAGGGTGGATTGTAAGATAGCCAGAGCATATGGTCAGCCACCCGATCCAAGCAAAAGCTCATACCTTACTGTATCATAAATGAATAGAATAGGACTGGCATCCAGCAATTTATGTAGAAGATACGAGCATACCCTTCGAAACTGGCCAGCCTTAAGTAATCTCCAGCGACAAATCTGACTGGGTCTAGGGCTTGAAGCTGGTAGAGCGCGTCATTTACATAGTTACAATCACTACGTTACCTTTGTGGAGTGACTGGTTCCACGATTTAACTCAGGCACTTATTCAGAGCTAGGTAAACTCAAAGCTCGAGGCGCGATTTCTCGTCCTAATCTAGACTCAAACTAAAGTCCCCACAAGCCAGTGCTCTACGCACTACACTCCACAAACTACCATGCTTACAATGACAGCGTGTCAAATGTGCGGGGTGTCTAAAGTACGGGATACTGTTACAGCTTCTCATGAACATTCTCATGACTAATGCAACATGTAAAAAAACCCAGATTCCTTACCTTCAATAGTCCACACTAGCATTAATGTTGCATTGTAAGTCCTGAGATCTAATTTCACTAGAAATCAAAGACAAAAGCATCATGCACTAGAAAAATTCGAATCGTTTGCTCTTTGTTCGTATACAGCGTCCCGAAACAACTTTTTCTAATAAAAAAGAATGTAAATAATAAACGTAAGCTGACGTTTTTTCGTATTTTACCTGCGATTCCTCAGACGCCGTACAATATTCACATATAGTACCACATTGTGCGAGAGTAATGGTGGCAGCGGCCATTATAAATTCAAGTCTAATGGGAACTGGAATGATTTTTTCAGCATTCGTTAGAATGATACAGCGAACAAAAGCAACGCGGCAAATGTTGGGGATATTTATTTTCGTATTACGGGAAAGATTTGTGCCTTGAAGAATGGGCAATTTGGTACGGGTAGTGAGAGTCAGGTGAAATCATAAGGATTAAATGAGTGGCACAGGTGCTCGAAATGAGTTTTGTATGTGAGTGAATATATTTGAATGAACGTTGATTTCGTGATTGTAGTGAATGCCGAAGAGGCTTTGGTTAGATTAATGTATTATTTTGTTGGGTAAATGATTTTGATGCCGGTATGCATTTGGGATTTATAGTTTAGTTTATTGAACGCTGTACGTCAATTTAAATGCTAACCGCTATTAAATTTTCTTTGCAGGATCGTAACTAGATGAGTGTGGAAGAATCTTTCATATATTTGAATGAGAAAAGTTAGACAAATTAGCACAGGATGGTGGAGTCATCAGGTCTAAATCGTCCACCAGCGGCACAACAGCCCTTGCCCCAGCATCCCCATACAACAGCATCGGGATTAAGATGCGGTGTTTTAGAGACACGTGTTCGGGGTGCCTGGTATCGGGTCTTAGTTACATTAGAAACCGACTATTTGTCAATTAGTTTGGATGAATCCTGTGAGCCGACAGATCATTCAACCACTTTAAATGGAACGCTTGGGTAAGTTGCCAGATTTTTATATAGATTTTGTAGCTTAATTGTGTGAAAAATAAAATTGCAGGAGTAATCATAGTGGACATAATGGAACGTTACAGTCATCAGCTGGTGCGTCTGTTACGTCGGAGGATGTAGACAATACCGATCATTTGCTAAATAATAACACTGTGGATAATGGAATGTCAGAAATATGTGATGTACCTGATCATGTTGCGAATCAAAAAAGACATGTAAGTTGATGAATGGAATTTAAATAGCATCCAGTTATTATTGCTCTACTAAAGTGAGAAGCTCGGTGCAGAAACTTACTAGAGAACGAAAGTAGTTAGTCTTTTTTAAAAGTAATCTAAAGAACTGTCTGACAATGTCTGATTCCCGCTTCTAAAGAAATCTATGTTTGAATAATTTAATACAGAGAGTCTACCACCAAAATTAAACAAATATAACTGTCTTCTGTAATCCCATTCCAAAAACGGGTTGCTCTTCTGTTTCAAATGAATATTTTTTGCAGATGATAAAGGTTTGAGTCCCCAGCCAAAACCAGAGCACCCGAAAGATCTTGGAGAGTATTTTTTAGTCCTCATGTTGTCCTACTAAATACCCTGATTGGATCGTGCGGTGAGAAACAGCAAACAAAGCTGACAAAGTTGATACCTCATTTTCGAATCCAAACACATTCATCGTCCAAGCCCCGCCAATCAACTCGGAGTATTCGGGCGTCGGCAACCCGAAGAATCTGTATACCATAGTCTCCAAAATTCTCTTTCGATATTGTTTGTCCAAATCACAATAATTGATTTGGGCTCTGGATGTATATACTAGCTGCATGAATAAATTCTTCTCAGTGTTACATCTATACGTTTTTTCCTCACCTACATAACTTCTTTATTTGCGCTCCTCTTAAATCTTTGCACGATCCTGACTTCAGAAGGTGGTTAGCTGCTGTTATTTGTGCATTATCGTTTTACAATAAGCAAAGTGGATCAGCGGCGTATACTATGGTGAGGTGGATCCTTTGGCCGAATTTTCAACAGTTACTGCTTCAGTTTGGTTATTTGCAGTACCTTTTTTTTGGGATCGTAGCCCATGTGCTTGTAACAGCGCACCATTTTGGGTCGCTTCCCGACTTAGGCATATGGCCAACCAATTCTTCTTAGTCCATTTTTAATAAGCTTCGTAGCGCTTGCATCCTCCAATTCAACTGCGCTATTCCTCTGTTCCCTTGCATTTGGAGAAAGCAGTGGGAATTTAAAATCCTCGATTCTTCTTTCTAAGATCGCATTTCGTCCTCAGTTTTGACGTTGTCGGGGTGAAGAACCTTGATTTTTTCTTCACGCTCCCCGTGTACCGGATCTCCGTTTGAATTGTATCACCGAATCTTGCCATATTCTCGCATTATGTTTTATCATCACTGCTTCCTTTTTAGTTCTAGCAACATGCACAAATACTATTGTAGTTGAAGCCAAGCATTTCCATTGATTTTAGAACGGCATTTCTTTCGTTCCATTTTCAAAGTTTCGTTCCTCGTTCCTGTCAACTGAAAGCTTGTTTAATTTATTTAATTTCATTTATTTACCAAACAAGGCGTCAAACACAAAACATTAATGCCGCGTTTCCAATGCTGGCTTGGAGTGAAATGTGTTTGCGTACACTTTTGCTCTCATGCACTTTCACATATCTTCCTCTCTCTCTAATCAATCTCTAAAATCTGTGGTTGAACTCTAGAGTGGGACCTATTTCAACTACAGCGTGAAGCTTTTCGGACATTTTCGAATTTTTAAATTCACTACTTTTCAATAGAAGGCGTTGCTGAAAGCTCTGTTTAAAATGAAGTGTAAGGTGTTGTTTTCCGCGTTAAAAAATAGATAATGTCATAGAAAATACAGTTGGATGAATGATTTGTGCATTGAAATCAATAAAGAAACAAATTCATAAACCATCTGTGATAAAAATAGTTATTGAAAATTAAATTCAAATATGTGTTACGAAAGATGTCGTTGTACCTTCGAAATTCAAATTCGAATGATTTCATGTGTTCAAAGTTGTGAGGTTGGAGTAGGCATTGCCGGAAAATGGACAAACCAAAGGCGTATGCGATTTCGATTTGCCTGTTTTCTCCTGGGGGTCAAGAATAAAATGCCTCATCAAAATTTCGAGTGAAATATTGTAATTATTACGTTTTTTTTAAAGTTTTTGATATTTTAAGGTGAAGCGATATAGTCCTTGATAAAGACAATGATGCTGCTGAAAATTAAATTCACGGAATAAATGAGAATAGTTTGCCTTTATAAAACACAATCAATAACACATCGATTGAAAAAAAATTGTTATACATGATTATCCCATATTAGAATTTTGTATTACTTTTATATATCATAAAAGTACATACCATAAACATATATTATTACGTGCCTTTCGAAGAAAATCAAATCTATCTGCTACAGACCTACTAAATGTTCAGCATCAATGATAATTTGAAAATCTGCTAAAGTATTCCTTGCAAACTACAGCACATTGCACATACCTAAAGGGTAAATGATTCGGCCTTTCTTGATCGAATTGTAATAAAGTCGTTGGCCATGGTGTCATGTGCATTCCAGCCAAGTAATCTGGGCATGGTTTAATTTCTTTTCATCCAAAGTAATTAGCATCATTTAAGCGCCATTGTCAGCTAAATGTTGGATTCAAAGTGACGTAGTGTGCTTTTTGCTCACCAAAAGTACTGGAAATTAGTAAATGGCCAAGAGTAATTTTCCATGACATTAATACGCTCAGCTCAGTTACCTCCATCTGCACATTCAACTCCAAACGTACTTTTACCTTCACCCGAACCTGTCCCAAAATCATCGCTTCGAAATAATAAAGAATGGCAGCACCGATTACTGTCCACTCATTTTATTCCTACAGAAATTCCTGATACAAAATCTTGCAGGATAAGTTCAGTCGATATCGAACGATCAACAAGTAAAGAAATCTAAAAAGGGTAACTTTAGTTCATGATAGCTAATGCGTACGCAGATACATTACACTTCAAGCCAGCATTGGAAACACGGCCTAGTTCTAAAAGTGAATTTTTCGTTTTTAAACTCCAAGCGAACATTCAAATTATTAATTTATATAACATCTAAATTTATTATTTACATAACATATGTATTAAAAATTATTATAGATGTTATACAAATTACTAGCTAATTTGATCGATTTAATCGTTTGTTTTCAAGAAATCTAGAAAAAAATCCGATTACATTAGTTTTTCATAAAATGCCCCCAAACTAGCAATGAGTGTTACAGCTTTGAGTTTTCAAAGCACAAAATGTCATCACAATTTTCGAATTTCGAAAATCTATCATTGGGAACAGGCCAACTCTACTCTGAGATTCGGCGAAAGCTCACTCCATCATTGGAAACGCCGCCTAACAATTCAATATAACAACAAAATACATATTTATCCAACACTTTAGAAAACAAAATACACCACAACTTTTATTTTATGTACCTTACTTTAATATATTTTGTTTTGATTTAAGCTAGTTTGATGGGAAATTAAATGGGATTAGGATGTTGATAGGGCCTTTAATAAGTTTGTTTTCAAAGTGTATTTAGAGATCCCCGAAGCGTGGTTGCTGCTTATAGAGTTGAATATTCTACAACACCTATTTATGGGCTCGTTATATGCGTAGGTAGTGTGTGATTAAACTCCTTGAGCAGATTTGCATACCTAGTGCGTCTTGGTTGGTCATTGAAATTAATTTTCTTGGAGAGAACTTCAACATCGACTGCACCACTTATAATGTCAAAGGTTAGGCATGCACTTAATAGTATTCTTCTAGAAGGGAGAGGCATTAAATTAAGAAGGCTCAGTCTGGTTTTGTAAGAAGGAAGATGTTGGAAGCCTTTTGGATCATAGAGGTCTCTCAAAGCGAAAAGTAAAAACTGTTTCTGAACATATTCTACTCTATCACTATGTAGCTCAAAAACTGGGTTCCATATTATGCAGGTATACTCCAATAGAAGACGCACCAGAGTGATATATAATGACTTGGTAACCCATATATTCTTGAACTCTTTAGCACGTCTCTTAATGAATCCGAGCTGTTTATTAGCACTGGCAAGGATTTTGTCATAGTGGGGGTTGAACCGCATCTTGTTGTCCAATACTACTCCAAGATCTATAATATGATCAACCCTATTCAATATGGTGTTGTTAAGGCAGTAAGAATAATTTTTGATCGTATTCTTAGGGAAAAGTTTATTACATGGCACTTGTTAATGTTAAGATATAAATTATTCTCATTACACCACTGTTCGAGAGATTGAGGCTTGGATTGTAAAAAAGTTGCGTCAGATTGCGTGTTTACTCTGTAGTAGATTTTTGAGTCGTCTGCATAAAAATATGGGGTATACCAAGCAATGTCTCAGAAAGATCAGAAATGAAGATGTTAAAAAACAGGGGACCTAGATGACTGTCTTGCGGTACTCCAGAAGAGGCAAAAACTCTTTTAGATAAGTGGTCCTGGAATTGAACAAACTGAGTTCGATCGCGAAGATAAGACTGGAGCCAATTAAGAAGAGACCCTGATATACCAAAGTTGCGAAGCTTGTATACTAGAGTTTGGTGGTCAACCCGGTCGAAAGCCTTACTAAAGTCCGTATAGACTGCGTGAATTTGACTTCCTTTTTCCATTTCACAGAGCACATCAGAAACCAGGATCATGAGATTGATAGAAGTCGATCTACCTTTACGAAATCCATGTTGTTGCTCATTTAGAAGAGGGTCGATTATGCGAGTTAGTTTTTCACAAACTAACTTTTGAAAAAGTTTGGAGATAACAGATAGAATAGCAATCCCTCGATAGTTTATTGCTTCTTGAATTGATCTTCTCTCTAAGTGCCTGATAAACAGTGTCATATATCATTGAACTGATGGAAGTAGCAAATCGGTATCCTATAAGCAAAGTTATCATAACTAGTAAGTATTAACAAAATATTAGCAAATTATATTAACTTTCTGAATCAAGACATTTATCGCTTCAACTAAATTAAAGCCATAACGCTTTATCATACCACCACACACACATACACATCGCATTTGACAAGGAGCAACAAATTTTCTCAAAATGTTCGTAATGACTAAGTAGCTAATGTCACCGAAGACATTCATTACAATACATCAGGTAGACTACGATACGGCACGATTCTCGAGATAGCACGTTCGATTGAGGGATTTTTCTCTTTCGCTTACTTCGTCAATCACCGAAATCCACTGGCGCTACCATCAACCAGAAAATGTTGGAAATCAATTTACCATTAGACATAGCAGTCTCATAACAGGCACGATACAACGGCAAATTAATGGTGTTCTCTTCGTTTGTGGGTAGAGCTCCCCATACCACTCATTTCCGCCCATCCGGTAACGGTGGTGTTCATCTGTTCCTCTGCGGTACCGTGCTGGCATGAAAAACAAACGACGTCTATTCGTTTGCAATTTAGGCACACGTTGAGTTAACATTTTCCACATTTTCTGCTCAATGCCTAACAGGTGGCGGCGGCGGTGTCTTCTGTTGGTGTAAGATTTCATTTCGACCTAAAGAGCATTAATTTTCTCGTAATTTCACTTTTTCCTTCTTCGTGAATTTATTACCGTTACATTGGTATCTGCACAATGGCGCGTACTCCCCCGTTCGTTTCTATTCTAATTCGTGTGGCATATGTTTCCGTGTGGTTTAGCTCGATTCACAAACCTGTCGACTTCTCTTTTCCGCTCTTCTTTCTTCTCTTCTCAGTGGGATATTCTTCTTGACATAGGACCATGAAGGAAAATACGTTCTATGACCATGACCGAAATCAATGGATTTCCTAAACGTTTTTTCCTTGAGGTGAGTGCTAACGTTTGAAGTTGCTGGGAGAGAGGAGGGTAGCAGTAAGGTGAGAATGAAGAAAATGAGTGAAGAATGTAGTAGGTTGTGTTTATAGTAGTTTAGAATAAAATTAGAACACTAATTTGCATCTTTCCAAATGAGTAAATACATTAAATGCTTGGATAATTGCATAGTAATGTCATGGTAAATTGTTGAATGAATTATGAGCGCCAAGTCATAGAGGTCATGGTACGTACATATTTCCTAGGTGAGCTGAAAGGAGAGCAAACAATTAAATCATACTTTATGGTGATCTTAGTGTATGCAGTGGGTTGTACGTAAAATTATCCAAATGAAAGAAGTGTGGTTGAATTCAGTTATAAACTAGTTTATTAACTTTCGATTGTTGGATTATGATCGATATATAACTGCCAGATCTTAACTGACAAAACTGAATATATCACGAAAACTGTGTGTTTAATCTTTTAAAGTCCGTATGCAAAGCGTTTTAGACATAAACAAAACTCTAGCGCACCTGAACCGCTAGAAATACTAATGTTCGATGAACAGTGGAAGAGTTCAGATTTTGAGTGCATATTCTACTACACGTGCTCCAACCTGTTTCGAGTGCAAAATCACTTTGATTTTAACAATGCATTTACTCATAGGGTGGAAAAAATTTCAGAAATTTCAAGATTTAGGAAAGACAAACACTGCAAAACTTTGAAAGCAGCATAACATAACATAAACAAAGAAAAATGCCTAGTGCTTGTAACACTTTACCACTTTACCACAATTGCCTCACGTCAAAATCAAATAACTCTATCGATCTCGATTTTATCCGATAATTTCGTCGAAAGTTACAGAGACAGAAAGATGTTTAGAATCAAAAAACGAAAGCTGTTTGGGACAGGAAGGTTTCTAGAACTTAGAATATTTCAACATTGGTAACTTATTTTCATTGTAAATGTTCGCAATATGAAGACTTAATGTAAGCATTTATTGACACGAAAAAAGCAAATCACGCCTCGCGCTGGCGTCAACTTGCCTCACATTGAACAAAAACACACTTGCCTCACATTGAAATCAACCTACCCTGCGAATTTCGTTTTGATCCGATGACTGCATTGGAAGTTATAGGGGTACAAAGAAATTTAGGGTTACCAGTCGCAAGTTTTCAAATTATCGAAAATTTAATATTTGTTGTTTATTGTCACTATAAGATCATTACCGTTGAAAAGTTTACGATAAAATCGCTTAATATACTGCAAACAAATACAAACGATCAATAGCTGGCAACCCTATCATGGTTTTTAACCAGATTCTTTCTGAATAGTGCTTATAAAAAGTTCCATTTAGCATATCAAATTCGTTTTAATTTCATGACTGCACTAGAAGTTATAGGGCAAAACACTTTATTTTCCTGAGCGAATTTTCAAAACCCAAAACACCAAAATTACCGTAGCTGGCAGCACCAACCGAATTTTTCAGCCAAATTTCGACCAAACCCGGCTTAGAGTAAGGTTCAGCTACTGTGTAAGCTTCATGCAAATCTGCTAACTGAATCAGAATTCACAGTGCAAAAAGCAGTTTTATTCTTTATAATTTTTCAAGATGGCACCACTGGCACAGAGTTACCCGCATTTCCAAATCGCTTCTATCAGACCTGGTCCTACTTAACACCAATCCATTTTGTGAATTTGAACTGTATCTGACAATTGGGTCGTAAGTTCTCGTGAACTTGTTTTTGATGCTTAAAATAAAGGTAAATTGGAGGAGGGTTACCGTTCTTGTCCGATGTGAAATTCCAGCTTCATCAATCAGAATCTTTCTTGTATTAGTTCGGTTCGGCCATATATATATATATATATATATATATATATATATATATATATATATATATATATATATATATATATATATATATATATATATATATATATATATATATATATATATATATATATATATATAATATATATATATATATATATATATATATATATATATATATATATATATATATATATATATATATATATATATATATATATATATATATATATATATATATATATATATATATATATATATATATATATATATATATATATATATATATATATATATATATATATATATATATATATATATATATATATATATATATATATATATATATATATATATATATATATATATATATATATATATATATATATATATATATATATATATATATATATATATATATATATATATATATATATATATATATATATATATATATATATATATATATATATATATATATATATATATATATATATATATATATATATATATATATATATATATATATATATATATATATATATATATATATATATATATATATATATATATATATATAAAGAAATATGAATTTTCGGCGAAACGAGTTTAATACTAATTTTCTTCGAAAATTAGTAAACATTTTCAACATACTCTTTTTCGATGACTTAGTCGCTGATGCTCCCGTTGTACTAGTAACTTAGCACTCTTTATTAAGTTCAAGCGTCCGCATTCGTGTTTTAGTAGTAACAACTTCATAAAGGCTATTGATTTGTGATCATGGTTCCCTTCTTGTCGATAAATCAGCATAAACATCCCACAGCATCCCGCAAAAACAATTCCACTTTGATTCAACTTTCGGAGGCTTATTCCGCAAAACGATCGAGTTTCCCGTACCAATTATTCTCTGCTTTGATAAGCTTTAGAGACGACATACGTTGTATATGCTGATTTATAGACAAGAAGGGAACCATGATCACAAATCAATAAGTTTAATTTGTTCAGAAGTGATGCAATTTAAGAAAGAGTGTGGCGGCAAGTCAACATAGAGTTGTCTCTTAAAAATTTAAAAATTGCACAATAAATCATGCTGGAAAAAGTGCAATGGTTTGGGGTGCAATAAATTACAGTGGTATTGGAAATTTAGTTTTTATTGACACTACAATGAACAAAGATATTTACTTGACACTTCTAAAAGAAAACTTAAACTCGCTGAAAAGTTTAATATCACAAGTAATTTTTATTTTTACCAAGATAAGGATCCCAAGCACAAAGCTTAGATTGTTCGGGAGTGGTTGTAATACAACTTTCCCCACATCTGGGAAACCGAACCGCAAAATATTGAGCACGTCTGGGCTCGCTTGGGTAAAAAATAAGGCAAAGGGGTGGAATTACAAGTATGTATTCTTAAGCTAAAGAGTGCTTCAAAACAGGAATGGAACCAAATTCCACAAGACTACATAAAAAATCTAGTAGAGTCTATGCCCGATAGGCTAAAAATAGGTCATAAAAAACAAGGGACTTTACACATATTAAGTAAATATTTTCACTCAATTTGACCATACATAAACTAATCGTACGAATTTTTCCAGGAAATTGTTCAAAATGTTCGGAAACTTTTTCACATATTTTCTTGGAATTTTAACATAATTTTGTTTCCTGTTTAAAATAACGGTTTAATTTGTTTATTTTATTTTGTTAACATGCTTTATTATGGATTAATAAATGATATTTTAAAAGAGAAAATTGGCTTCATTTAGTTAGTAAAAGTTTTGCATAGATTTCTTCAGGAATTATAACCTGTTCGGAAATTTTTCTCACCAATGTATGTCGTTAAACAAAAAAAAAATGACTATGTCTATAAATCTAGTTCATTGAAAATGCACTCTCCAAAGAACATCGAAAAATTCAAAACTGATAGCCAAGAAGAATATTGTTAGTGAAATCTAAATCAAATCCGCGAAATCTAAATCAAATAATTTTATTTCATTCATTTGAGAAGATTAATTGACCAGTCTACTTATCCAGTGAAAACTCTACGCAGACATTGCATACTTTCCTTCGATTTAACTTATCCAATATATTGCTGAGAGTTAATCATGGCATAAGCTTCCAATACGATCCTTCTTCACTCATTTTCCTGGCCCACTGAACAACATGAATTCTTCCACTTGACCATATTCAGTTGTTCGGCTGCGTGAAGTCATCTGTTCTTGTATCTTTTATAAATCAACAGCCGACGCAAGTATTTATTTGTGTGCAGACACACCGCAGCCGCACCTTTATCTAGTATTCATTAATGCTTTTTCCCCAATCTAGTAATAAACTTACACTCTCGCGAGCCAAGACACGACAGAGTTCATTAAAAGGATAACCTATCTTCGTTATTATTCGTTTCAGGTTCGCATAATTAAATCGGATAACAACGGCCTGGGCATTTCAATTAAGGGTGGACGTGAAAATCGTATGCCCATTCTCATATCAAAAATATTTCGTGGTATGGCAGCGGATCAGGCAAAAGGATTATATGTTGGCGATGCTATATTGTCGGTGAACGGCGAGGAATTACGCGATGCAACACATGATGAAGCAGTAAGAGCATTGAAACGTGCTGGACGTGTAGTTGATCTTGAAGGTAAGTGAAATGTTAATGCAGTTGATTGAAAAAATAATAGTTGTTAAAATGTTGGCTAACATTGTTTTTATTTCCACCAGTTTTCAAACGTTAGAACAATAACACATTCAATAATTAATGCGTGATGCATAGTGTGATGCATCTTATGTATTCGTTTCCAGTTGAAAATAATAAATAATAACTTGTGTAATCACTGCCACAGTCAAATCACAAGTGCATCACAGCTTCCCCGAACAGTATGAAACCATAATGATTCACCAAACTGTTTGAACACATGTTTCAAGTTCGATATAGAAATTCGCATGCTCTAAACGATGTAGTGAAAACGGTACAACAGGACGAAATACTATCTTTTGCCGAGCTCTGCTTCTTCCCTTCTCTAGCTTAAACATCACATTCATGATTTACGGCAGCAATTTTAACGGAATTTATGAGTGTCCGTGGTGCGATTTTCTTCACAACGAGTCTTTACCCTTTTTGCGTGGCGTGCATGCTACTGCTGCTCCCGCTTTCGTTGAGAACGACGGACCGTATTCGGCCCCATCTTGTTTCTTTCCATCGGAACAGAATCGCACAATGGTTCAAATTGAACGAGCGTAGAAAGAAGGGGCACTTTCATGTTGAAACGAAAAAAAATGAAAACATCCGAAACTCTAGTTCGATTCTGGTAAGAAAGGGTTCGTCTCTCCGGTGTTATCCTTTGTTCTTGGTGGTGCTGTCTCACGACTGAAATGATAGGGTTTTAACTTGTAGTATTTCTGTTGGGAGCGAGCATTACACAGTATCCCTCGTACAGCATCAAGTCAAAAAGTGCGGCAAAGAATTGACTATCGCAATTTGTTGTTGCAGACTACTTCTCCTGTTGCTGACTGCTGCTATTTGGTCGTCCTTGCTCGAAAAGAAAAAAAAACAGAACTTTGCAGGTCTGTGATTTTCTCGTGTCCTGTCTAGTCTAGTCCCTAAAAGGTTGGTTGAATTCTTCATATCTTAGATCTTTTTTTTCCATTATTATTTTGTGTGTTTTCCTTTTTTTTCGTCCTTTTCAAGTCACATTCACGATGGAAATATGGTCGTTTGGAGCATGGTTTGGTAAGATTAGAGTTGGATACAATAAATTTTCATTTGTCTTTGATAGAATTATGTAGCCCTGTGAACTTTACTTTTCAGATTTCATACTTTTGCGGCAATAGAGTCTATAGATGTACTTGGCTATTGTGTTGTGATATTTTTTTTATGAAATAAAATATGAACAAGTATGTTATGTAAGGAAAGATAGGGTTTAAGGACGAGAACATAAATCGGATTGAAAAAAGCTTTTTTGAGAGCTATTCTTGTTTAAAAGAAGCAAAAAAAAAACACAATGAATTGAGAGCGAAAATCTGAATTTAAAACAGATGGAATTTTTTAAGAAGCAGGGAAAGCAGGAAATGATTCCAAAAAAATGAGGATTCAAGAATAAAAATAAGTGTATTATTTGTTTGTCCTTATGTTTTCTAGGACGGTTTTTAAATGATTTTTTGGTTTTAATGCGATTTTCGAAGGAAGTTAGTCATGTTAAAAAATATATTTGCGTTAAAACCATCAATAACAGAGATACAACCTCAATTTTATCACAAGCATGAAAAGCCTTTCCGGTCAACTGGGAGCCATTTTCATCGATGTGGTTGCTTTTGAAGAAATAACTAAAAAACTGCTAATGTTAAAAGGAATTCGAGACTTTTTGAAAGTGATTTTAGACTGATTGACCAGAGGTAACTTCTGAAGAGTGGTGAGACTTAACCCAAACCACTGCTCTAGTTTGTATCCATTCTTTAAAATCGGTAACCTGGTAATTGATCCATCTTTGTCCTTTCTCATTTTCTTAGGACAACTCAGCTATAGTGCTGTTGTCTCGATCAAAATTTTGCAGTTACATCAACAGTAGCTCATAAAAGCAATTATTTTTGACCTACTTAATCTACTTATAGGGTTTCTATTAAACATATGTCCAATGCTGCTGTATGGCGCGGAGATATCGGCCACTAGGTTAAGGTTAAGGAAAAGTATCGAGCTATAAAAGTGAGCGTCTAGCGTAAGGGAGCGCTACAAATCGCAACCAGCTACAGAACAGTTTCAACTGATATGGCGAACGCAGGGCGGTGTTCTTGAATAGAGCATAAGCGGAAAGATAAATATTGGCTGTTCAAGCAACAGCGCGAACGTTTGAGCTTTGGAGGAGCGCTGGGCTACGAGCTCGAAAGGAGCAGGAACGATCATGCTAATTCACGCCTTAAAACCTTGGCTTCATTGCGACCACGGTTTGAACGGCTTCCATTGCATCCGCTTCAGAAGTTAGCAACACATGCTTTCCTCTGCAATTTGCCCTGTGATGCCGGAGTCAATCGTGGAGATGATGCTACAGTCAGACGACGCTTGGTCAGCAGTGTCAGCATATGTGGGGATGGTATTGCGTTTGAAAAAAGAGGAAGGATGCCTCATAGACTCCGGAAAGCCTGAAAGAACGGAAGTAAGCCGGTGGGACACCTGTTAGGTGCTGGCAACATAGCCGACCTGTGGTAATGCGAAAGCAGTTTCGACTTCGACTTCCGCGGTCGGCGGGTGATGTTTTTTAATGAGTACGAATCTAGATTTAAATATCTTTTGGTATTTCAACTCCCCATGAAGCATCAGATCGCAAAAAGGCCTGTGAAAAAGAACTTTTGTAATCATGCCTGAATGCAGATTAGAGGAGATATACCAGACATTTCACACCGTTTGCCTTCAAGGGTTTTCCGGACCTATTTAAGAAGCCCAGGGTTACTGATATGGGATAAAAAAAAACTATTTGTTGAATACATCCATCATCCCAACCGATTCATTGCTATCTGATTCTGGGTATTCACAAATCAAATGCTCCAGATAGTCGCTTCTTCAAAACAGGATGAACACCTATGCACTAGGTACATATGTCCCCCTAGGTTTTGTGCCCAATGAGTGGCTGCAATTACTCTACAAATCTTTCTACTCTTGTTGAGCAGGAATCCTGTAAATCCATTATTAGGCTTTGAAAAGCCGATTTCAATAGCAGCATCTTCACTCATAAAATATAGTATAAGCTGATGTGGTCAGCACAACTTTCCATAATGGCTGTTATATGCACATTATTGAAGGCACCTTCAATCCCCGAAAATACCTCCAAAGCGTACTCTTTGTAATGGAGTGCCTCTTGCACTTCAAGAGCTACTCTATGGAGAGCCATCTTCACAGATTTCGTTTTTAATTCAGGCTCTCGATACGGTTATTGTGGAGATCTAAATGTTTTTCGAATACTTTGAGGAGAAACGAAGTCTGGCTAATTGTCCTGTCATCTTTTGGACATGTGTGGTCGCTTATACCTCATCTGGGTATAAATACAATCTTAGTGATCCTCTAGGCTGCATGTATATACATGGTTTACCACTAGGCAACCTTTATAAATTGGTATTAGCTGGACCTGGGGACTTGAGCAGTTTGAAGTTGTCGATGGCCCAGACTAGTTTTTGCCTGGTCACAAGTTCGCTTATTCCTTTTGACACCGGACATCTGCCCACCATGGAGGTGGAGTCTTTCACATTTCTCAGCTGTTGTTTGTCCGTTTCTCATCTGGCTTGCATATTAAGCATGGCGTGATAGGGTATTTAACAAGCAGTTTCTTTATCACCGTTTCTAAAGTGGCTTATATTTTGTGCCGCAGCTTTTTTTCAGGAATTTTATCTGGGTTTCTGTATTTTTGATTTATAGAGCTCTGTTCATTCTACCTAGAAGAGGCTGACTCTGCCGGTGTGAATGCCTAGCCAATACCCTCAGATATCAGTGCTTTGGATGGGATGTGGAATGGCACGTATGCAGAAGATATACTCTTTTTCCCTGTCTAGAAAGGCCAGTAGTTTAGGAGGCAAGTGAATTTCAATACATAAAAGTCGCATGAAGCGTGGTACCGGGAGAGGTACCATTATGCACACCGGGAGAAGCACCATTATGCACAATATGAACGAAATCCAGAACCTCGACTTTTTTTCGTTGTCCGCTTCACGTGAAATGCCCCAAATACTAACTTAATTTACTAAACTGAATGTAGGCTATGTCAAACTACAATTAGCTTAGCCTAATTAGACCTAAATCAACCTAGGTTTTAATAATCCCTTCTGATTTGCCACCGTTGTCCTGCTATCTCTGCCGCACAATAGTACAACCTACCAGTGTAGAGGCGCAAAATCCTGCGTTCGAAATTCTCCGCTGGTTCTATGGTAGGCTAAGAACAGGTAATCCAGGATGAGAATGAGTGTGAAAAATGGATTTAGCATTTGCCATCATGCTCATCTTTTTAGTGAAAAAATATATGACGTGCTGAAACTGGGATTGGGCTACTTCAATTCTACGTAGGACATTTGGATTAAGTTTCAGGAATTCATTCAGGTAAATTTGAAAGTAACGTAGTGTAGGAACTCCAGCAGTTCCAAACAAGACAGCGCCTTTTTGTCTCTCAGCCTGATCATGTAATCTGCTAGGCTCTTGGCAGCTTTGAGCGGGTCTTAGCTCGACTACTATGATGACATTAATTTGACCATAGCTCACTGGAAAAGGAAAATCAGTAGTGAAAATGGTGTATAAAACAGAGCTATTGATAGAACTTTGTAGCAGTGAATTTGTTCTATTGACCCTCACATACAATTGTCTGTTACTAAGGACACTTGCAACCAACTGAATTATTGCTTTCGGGAATTCCAACTTGATTAGCTTGTATAGACGATATTTAAGGCTTTTTCGATATTCAAGGCACTACCACACCGGACCATAATTCATTGGAATTCTCAAAGCCAAAAAAGCCACATATTATTCCAGCTTTTAATAAGTTTTACAGAAACATCAACTTACTTCTTTTCTCGTATCCATAAAATCATATATTCCAAATAAAAAGCTAAAAACCCACATTTAAATCCTATCTCTACAACTCCATTACGCCAGATTAATTTCGTATTTGTCTTCTGTCCAACGCAAACTAATTTGGTTTGATTCCTTGATAACGTTTCGAATCATACCTACTTTGAGTCCAAATTACCATAAGAACGAGTTTAATTAATTTGAAAATGTTTCCGCATCACTTAACAGCATTTGGTCATTTGCGCTACAGAACTGTTGGTTGACCTTTTTGTTACGAATAACTGGACAAGTTTCAAATACAGTTCGAATACTGTGATACTACAATACTTGAAATATACTCGAAACTAGGATTGCACATGTGTACATATGTGTCTTTTTCGTTAAATAACTGAGGCACACATTTAGAGGATGAAAACAATTTGTGCTAAAAAATAATTAACTCATGATTAGTGATGAATTTATTCACAATGTTAAAATATTTTGGCTGTGATTTGTTAAAAAAAAACAAAATTGACCTCAGTAGCTTGGTTCGAAAATATTGAAGGAACCCAATGACAACTGGTTGAATATTTTACACATTTTCAAAATTTCAGCTTAGTGTTGGTCGTCAAATCAAGTTTTCATATTGCAGTCGCAAAGTGCATGTCAAATATTGTCCACACAAAATGTATGCTTTTAAGGAATCTTTTGAAAAGAGTATAAACTTCGAAAAGTACTGAACGCCGGTACCGTGGGACCGAACTTCACAAACTTTGCTTAAGTTAAGCATTATTTTACATACAGACTTTGAATAAACTACGAATGCTATTATAGGGCAAATTTACTTGGTTGTTACTGCGGCATGTTGTTTCGACATGGACAGCATCGAACTGAAGCGAAAATCATGAACTTAATATCGCAACGAACGGAGATATGAAGAACCGGAACGAAAGGAGATAAAATGCTAGACTAGACAGACAACGTTCAAGCCGTGGACGAAACCCGCCAGGACACAACGGGCCCAACTAATAGTTATTTCGACTGGCATGAGACACTACACTCTTGACCGCACTACGATGAACCGTTAGAAGTAGATAATAGTAAAAGTGTATACGGACTACTACACAACTACTTCCACTACACACTTTGCATAATGCTTGCTCCGTAAATTACAGTATTTTGTTTGTGAACTTTGTCCTGACAAAGTCGAATGTGTAGATGTGTGTTTAGTAGCTGTCCAACTCATTGAATTGATGGGAGCAGAAAGACGACATGAATGGAGGTTTGTCTCCGTGACGGTGATGATGTTTTATTGGGGTGAAATTTTGAACTGAAATCAAAGTGAAATGCCGTCGGGATGCTGTGAAATAAATGGTGAATTGTGACTTTTAGTGGACGAATTCTCTCGACTAGATAACATTTTGACGTTTCGGGTTCCTGGTTGTCTTAAAATGTCTTTGAAGAATATCAAGCACGATTCTGCAGGGGATAATCAGATTGAGTTTAAAACTACACTTATAATTTGTACACAAGAGGCTCTAATACTTCAGACAGATCCACGACGGTAGCTGAAATAGAATTATTTCAGCTGCTGTTGTGGGTGGTATAACTCCTAGAAAATTTTTCATATCCATTAATTATTTGATGATAACATCTTTCAGGACTCGGGTTCTAAAATGGCAAGTATCGTTTTAATTTCAAGTCCAGTAACAAAAAGTTCGTCTTAATGATAATGTCGAACCCAAGCCAGTCAAGGAAAATAAATACAACAAAAAATTAACAGCATGGTCCTTCAAAAAAGAGGACAAATGTTACTCAAATTCTTGCTAGAAGAAGAAAGAACAACCTTGCACTTCAACCAGTGTAAACTTTATCAATTTTCCCGTTGAATCTTTGATCCATGATTCAATTTCAGAGATACATGTCTTTAATCCATACAGTTTCACAAGGTAATACAAAGTAACTTGCTACTTCTTGAGTTTTATGTAAAAAAGAGGCAAAAGTAAAACTTTATGGTTTCATTATTTAAATTCAGATTCTTCCATTCCATACCCGGCAAACAGTGTTTGCAGCATGGCTAACTTCTTGCATACATACCATAGCTTCACAATAGTCCTCCACGCTACGAATGCGGACGTGATTATCAGCCTTATAATTGCTAGGTAATAACAACAACAACTACACAAAGGTTCAGACCCTATGTAGTGGCGAAAGCCCTCGTGCACTGTCAGAAAGCTTTCAAGGCTCGATTACTTCCATGTGCTTCTTTTTTCCTGGAAAACAGAACCTTTTTCGTTCTACCAATATTCCCTGAGAGACCGTGTTTCAAGCACCAACTATCAGTTAAATCCAATGCAAGTTGTGTATTATTATATATCACATTCCGAGCATTACTGACTGCTAGTCTGGCCACGTCATGAGCATAGGCCTGCGCACGCAGCCTTTCTTGTTGCAGTTCGTTTAACAGGGAGTTGACTAGCATACTCCAAACAGGAGCGACACACCTTACAGACATCCATTTGGCGCCTCCGTTCTCATTTAACAGTCGGTTCCAGCTTCCGTCAGAAATAACCTCTGCGTCAGTACAGCATGCATCTATTTAACTAATATGTCATGCCATGATCTCTCACAGTTTCGCATAGCTTCCGAAAAGACGCGCAGTCAAAGGTTTGAAACCAGAGATCAAAACGCATGATTTTTTTCTCTGCTGCGTCTGTTCCTCATCATTTAAGGGGTTAAACTTCATAAAGCCTATCCAGGAATTTCAACTTAGAGGAAATTAGGCTGGTCAGCTTAAAGTTTCTTGGACCTAAATAGTCATTTCTCCTCGGTTTTGGTTTGAAAATTACCTTAACCTGTTGAGAAATTGACGGACCATATCCCAGGGATAGACAAAATATTTCTTTTAAGCCTGCCTCCAGGTAGTTCTTCCTCAGCATAGCCGATTCCATGCAGGCTCAGCGGTACATGATTGGATCTCTGACCTTTTTTCTTGTAACCACATGTCTAACCATGTATCTTCATTTCCTACTGCTGTTAAGAGCAGAAAAATTGGTCAGAAGCAGAGAAGCCTTCTGCGTTTCAGTCACCGGAGTGCCCGTTTAGCTAGTTTGCTGCTATCTTTCCAGAGCTCTTGTAGTTCCCGGTTCGACTAAAGAACAGTTTTGCTGCATCTGTTCTTACTTATCGAACAGGCTCTATTCAGAGTGCTCAATCGATATATTATTGGCTTTGGCGTCTTTATCTTACCACTAGGCCACGTTTTACCAAGAAGTAGATTGCGCTGAGCCCAATTTATGTTTCTTGGTTTTCTTTACTTCATCACGGGTGTTGAATCGCTAGCAGAAGAGAACAGCAAAAATAGGTGATGAAGGTGGGATTAATGCCTGTGTTTTGAGTCAATAGCCCATCAGAAGCTGTAAAACCATCAAAAGTTGTAAAGCCAAACAGTGTATCTTCCCTAGTGTTGCATTTGTTGCTGCTCCAACTGGTATGCTGGGAGTAAGCATCGCTTCTCTGGTTCAGAGTACTGAATGAGACTCTTCCGCTCCTGTGCTGGCAATTGGAATGGAAGTGAAAAGAATGACAATCTGAAGCAGTAATTGATCGTTTCAGTTGAAAACTGTTTGCACGTGCTGGCATTAAGTTGATATGAAATCAGACCACAAGTCCTCACCCTCGTTGATCTTTCTTCGGAAAAGTTTGTTTCCCCTTCGATTAACCTGAGCTCGCTGATCCTGTACAATCACAATATAGGAGAATGCGTACAGTTTTACCAATTTTCTGTTTAGAAGAAAGAACGAAACAATCACATGCTGCAAGTTTGTCTGAACAAATTTTATGACGTCAGGTATGGAATGGTTCGGAATTAATGACTGTGAAGTTTGTCCAGTTTATAATAACCAGTTCGTGTATATATAATATCTAGTTCCAGTTTATAATAACTAGTCCCCGTCATTTGTTCGGGAAATTACTGCCCCCAACTAAAAAGACCGGTATCACTACGGTTTGTTTCACTCTAATATTCCACTACCTTACAAAGCACTTAAGAATTCCCCTGCATCCCTCCTCGTCTGTTGCGAAGATTTTGGAGAGAGAATCCTTTTTACAGGCACAGCCTTTTTCAAACTTCTAGCTGAACGCTTTTCCAAGGAATTGTAACCATGGGAGATGTGATCAGCCTGTAATCTCCCACACCAACTATAACTTTATGTTGTAATAATACTTGAGGCTGGAGCCTGCAAAATTCGAACCTCTTCCGTTCTGAAAGAGTGCAGCACAAGTGGATTTTTAGACTGAGTCTGGTTGCCATCTGCAGAGATAACATTTTTCGGATTTATCCTCATGATGCTATCCACTCACTCTTAGTGTGACGTGTTGCGATACAGCAAAAGGAGAGTATAGGTGCCAGTCTATATTTAAGAGATATCTACTAATCTAAGGCATTGCTATATTTCCTGTAAAATTTATAAAAAGTTTGTCCATCTTTGAGTCGTCTTAATTATAATTAATTTATTATTGCACTGCACCAGTGCTTCCTAAAATAATTATATGATTGATTTTTGTGAACAAATAATCAGCTTTTTTTCTTCTTTATTTCCCCATTGCTATAGCTACAAAAGGCTATTTCTTAAACTTTGGAATCATTATTGAAGAATGACCTCTAATAGTGAGGAAGCGAGCATTGTTTGACCAATCTACTTTACGAATAACACTATCGCATGCTAGATTTTAACAGCCCATGACTGGAAGGAGAGGGTAACTTTTCCCACTTCATATCGATAAATGTTACGAAAATTGTTTATAGCAAGATGATTTTGCTTTCTTTGGCCGCTAACTCATCTTTCGTTGCTCTGTTTAAACTCCCAGCAAATTATAAAAAACAAACGGTTGAGGTATTGTAAGTAAAAAAATATTTTGATCTTGAGCTATTTGATTTAAACAAAAATATTTTAAAAATGATTACCCTATCTGTCAAAGAAGCATCTTCGATGCGAAGCTAATAACAAAGTAATTCAAGTCCCATATAAAAAAAAACACAAACAATTCCTTCAAGTTCATTAGCTCATTCTCCGTTGATACCTCACTTTTAATATGCCATCTTATCTAGCAAAGATTAAGGCCAAATAGAAATTCCAAGAAAACTTGCTGGAGCTCTTCAAACAACAATAGACATGCCAAGTTTCATTTATGCATCCTCCCCCACAACCGTTAAGCTTCGAACCTGAACACTACGCGAAAGTACAGCTATTTGCCAAACATTTAATGAAAATCTCTCATATCCTTCACGACGACCGTTTCCTCCACTTCCTGGTACACTTTCTGAATGAGAAACCATTTTCTAACTAGTAGGACGTCGTTTTCGGTGACGGTTTTGTCGTTACCATGCCTGGATTTTGTCTTTGGATTAATAGCCGGACAATTACTGTGAAGACAGATCCAACGACTCTTCGATGGAAAACTAAAGAACATAGCATGCAACGGGAATGAAGTCGGAGCACATTAACATATCCCTTGCCATTAATAAGAACCTTAGAGTTGAGTCGGTATTCTGGAGGAGTTCAACTTGAGAATCGGTAGAAAACAAAGGCAGGAATGTGAACAAACGATAGTAAGCGACAATTGTGCAGTGCAGGAGAAATTGAATCATCCATTTTAGTGTTTTCGATGCAAAGGCATTGCCTAAGTTTTTGGTGCGGATTGTCATATGAATGCATTAAAGTAATTCTAAAAATGTCAAAAAAAATGTCAAAGGCGGATAATTTTTGTGAAAAAATGGCATAATGATTTGATTCCCACCAAAAATAAAAAAAATAAAAATATTAAGTAAGACACATATTTAAAAATGTCAGCATTAAAAATATATAACTAAATATAGTCTGTAAATAAAAATAAAGTTTAGTTTGTTTCTCACTGTTCTCCGATATTTGCAATTGCATAGGATAATTATAAATTTGAAGTTCGATACAAACATAGTCTTAGATGTTAGAAAAACTGTAAAGTAAATGTCGCGCCCAACGTGGGTGAAGCTTCATACAATTCTGAAAGTAGTTTTTTCGTGTATTTTCATTGATATTTTCCCAGATAACCAGTGCGATAAAAATACAGATTTTCGTAGAAGACAATCGAAATTCAAAATAAAACTTTAATAAACCAATAAGTAAACGAGTCATTTTCATAATTTTGTTTCACATCTGAACCGGAATATAGATAAATGTAGTTAAGGACTAATTTTATGGGCTAAAAGTAACAGTCCAATGTTTCGTTGTTGTTCAAACCAGTGCTCCTATTATACTTACATATATTAATGGATTTAAAAACACTTGAGGCGGAACCCCGAACCGGAGCCCCGTGGTACTCCCGCAACGCCAATCTCCATAAAAACCTGCGAATCGAGACGATTTCAGAGGAAATTAAGAACCGTAGTAGAAAATATATTGCAGCCCTCGCCCATCACCCCAACAAGCTGGCAAAAAAAATACTAACTCATCGTAAATTTCAGCGACTGAAAAGAACTGACCCGTTGGACCTTAGAAACGTAGAAACAACAACCGTTGGAACGTAGAAACAACAACCTGCGTAGCCACTTTCTTTGCTTTTCAAACTTCTTCAAATATTGAACATTGTAATTCTATAACACAGATCATAGCTTTGCTCTTTGCTGTCTGACTTTAAGTCAATAAAGTAACTTGGGTCCAAAATGTTCACGTCTTCAGCTGTGAGGAGTGCACATCACTTGTTTTAGCATGTAAGATTTTAAAACTAACTGAAGCTTCTTATACGAAGGAAACAGTTTAATAAACGTATTATACACAAAAAAAAGCTTCAGTCGAAAGACTATATAAATTAAAGATTTTACCTGTATTCACAAATTAACCGAAATAATTTTTCGCTTTAACCTTAAACCTAATATTTTCTTTACAAACAGTCACCAACTTACACCAGTTTTGCAATAAATATCTCGAGGTAATTACGTACTCTAGCTTGGAGTAGGTGTTGGCACGTTTGCTTACAATTATGTTTGGACCCGAAAAACATTTTCCCTGAAAGATCGTCCCAAGAACAAATGCCATCGTCCGACAAGAAACCAACAACAAAACAAAAACGACATCATAAATGCCATACAGTGGTCGAAACTCTCCTATCAAGTCACCGGTGAACGCAGCACTTGAACATCTCTTGAGCTGAATTTCGGAGAATTTCAATAACTTTATCCTGGACTGGAGTGTATGAAATGGATAATTTCTGTTACGGTATATCTGTATGAGTATGGGTCTATGGTTTACGCCATATTGGCCATGCCATTATGCTTTTCATTATGCCGAACGTGTTTTTTCGGAGAGATTATTCGGGACGAACCATCTTTCCGGTGAATGGTTCTGTTATAACTTCGACTGAAGTTTGTTCGTGAAATGGGAGTGAAGAACAGAGTCGTGTATGAGAATAATGTGAATGGACAGAAATGTCATTACTACCCATGTGACTCTGGTCTTTTGCAATTCGGAATAATAGTGTAGATATGTGTATGCTACGTGTAGTGGACTACTCTCGAACATAAAACGGTAAGGATGTGAATCAGCTTTGGAGGGTGTACGGACCAGGAACCTTGACCCAAACCATTTGAGGTTAGGATAATCAATGGAAAATTGAAGTGATTCGGTGAGAAAACAGGATGTCAAATGGTATGAGATGATGCGGAGAGAAATGTTTCGAAGGATTTCTAGACTAACGTGTAAATGGAAAATTGTACGTGTCATTAAAACTGGTTTATTGTCCGAGAGGTATTATATTTTTGTTTCTTTTATGGCGGTAGAAATGGTAGCTCAACTCCAGAGCTAACGATACATATTTCTAAGAATTTACATTGATTATAGGCTGAAGTAGATCTGTTTTCGGATTTAGAATTTAAGAATATTGTTGCATGCGCACACACACCCAAACTATATTGCGGCACCGCACTGGGACAATAAACAAGAAGTAAAATTGTTGACAATGTCAAATCAAAGGGGTTGCAATCAGCTGACACAAAACACAAGCACAAAAAGATAAATACGGGTCTAGATAAATCGAGAACCACTATTAAGCGTGTTTTTTCGCTCCCCCTATCCTTAAGAGACAATGCTATCCAGAACAGACGGATTGGAAACAATAACAACTCCTGTCCCAGTGAATTCGTTGGGACAGGAGTTGTTGTTTCCAATGCGTATGTTCTGGATAACATTGGTCTGGTTTGGATAGGGGAAGCAAAAAAACACGCGTATTATTGAACGATAGCAACGCTGACTAGAGATTAAAGCACATTGTGGAGAAAGATTTTAAAATGCTGGTGCAAGCCATCTAGTTTTGACAAATCTTCTGGACAAACAGGTATAAATACTACTCTGGCGCATCTAAGCAAGTTATGTCTTGGACTTAAACTGCATAAGATGTTAAGTCTTGGTCCTAAACTGGAGACTCGAACAGTTCAGACTTCTGCTAGAGCAGTACAATGCTAATGAGCAGCAAGTTTCGAAACTCAATTACGAGCGAGTGAAGTTAAAGTTAGGGAATAATAGGCGTGTTCCTCTATCCAGCACAGAACAGAACAGACGCATGAAAACAATAATACTCCTGTCTCAGTAATTTCACTAGTACAGAAATTTAGTTCTGCATAGGTCATTCAAGTGCTGTACTAAAGAATGTGCTGATAGAAAAAAAAAAGCTCATGAGAAGCAGCTTTTTTTGCCGTGAGGTGGCTTTGGATTTTTCAAGGCTCTGCTGAATGTTTTGGTAGTTAGGAAATTAAAAAAAGCCCTCATAATGTGTAGAAAGTTTCTATCTATTGTGGTAGTTTATACTCGCTATTTTTTCCCTTTATTTTCAACTGTTTTGTGCTACCACAGCGAATACAGCAACCTATAGCAATCTTAACGAGTGCATCAGCTGTTCTGTGATGGATCGTTTTTTTGCGCCATTGTTCTATTCTATTCTGCATCAGAGCAGAAAAACGCACCTAATAGGTAAGAGCAGAGCAGAATAGAACAATGGCTCAAAAACAAAAAAACGATCCAGAACAGAATAGCAGGTGCATTCGCTGTGGTTGTGCGAATGAATGCATTTTGACTGCCAATAGGCGTGTTTTTTTAATCCCCCTATCTATAACAGAACAATGCAGACGCATTGGAAAAACAACAACTCCTCCTTTCCATAAAATGAGTTGTTTTTGTTTCCAATGCGTCTGCATTGTTCGGTTATTGATAAAGGGAGCAAAAAAACTCGCCTAATGTCGTCATATCAACGATTTTGAAAAGATTTTTATGCAAGTTGGTTTGATGAAATCATAACGGCCGATAGAGAAGAGCAGAATCAATTCAAATCAATTGAAAATAATTCAAATTAATTCAAAATAATCAATTGCACCAGCTGCTACGAACACTTTCGCAAATATTAGCAGTTTCTATACGTTGGCTATGCGGACGATAACTCTGGCTCAGTGAATTCACTGGGACAGGAGTTGTTGTTTCCGATGTTACTACATCGTCCTGTTTTGGACAGAGAAGCAAAAACAAAGACGCCTAATTTAAGACTACGGCACACCGATCTCCTGGGTTGCCCAAAGGCTTGTGCAAGTGCACGTGCTAAGCAAATATTTACAATGAATGTTAGTAAAGAAAAAGTCCCCATCGTTACAGGATTCGTTGCTCGACCAGAGACAGGAAAATAACAGGGATGTTCAGTGTCAAATTAATCAAAAACTGAATAGACTTTTAGAAGAGCTAAAAAAAGGCTCAACTCTTAATTAATGTTAAAAAAAGGCTCAACTCTTAATAATTAGAGAATTAAGTACGAAAATTCAGAAAACAGTAGTGCAAAAAACAAGGCTGAAGAAGTCAACACATTCGGATCCTGCTCCTCTTCTGACATGTCGGTAATATTGAAAAACCAGAAACCGGATGTGGAGACTCCAACAGTTAACCCTAAGTAGACAATACAAAACAATAAAAAAGATTCTTTCTTTACTTTCGCCGAAGCCGAATTATTGGCAAGCGAGGGACTCCCATCCCTAAACTCAAAATCTAATCATAAAACTTCCCAAATTTCAACTTTATCAAAAATAGAACCAACGCTTAATCCTAGACTTCTCTACGAGAAAAAATCCATAGACTATCCCAAAGGTAGACCCAATAAGTCTTTGACAATATGGACAGTGGAATCTAGCTTTTGCCCAATTCCAAAAACGATAACAAACTGACCACAAATAGGTTCTCCGAGTTAAAGGTGCTGTACCACACGTACTTTTTGCCAGAGGAAAAACAACTTAAGGTCTTAGAGGTTCCGAAGAGGTCACCCCGATCGAGGTATTCTACTCAAAAAGCAGCAGAAGCCTATCCAAACTTATCAAAGTGCTCCTTTCGAGAGATGAAAAAAACATTTACAGCATCCAGATCATCTGCCACCTAGTTTGCCAGGTTGAGACACAAAAGTCTAGAGCCGACCAAGCCAATGCAACTTCTGGGCGATAGCGGAATTGACATTACGGTCAATCAGGAATCCTTTTTGTCTCGAACTGCCACATAGTTAATATAATTCTATAATTGTACAGAATTCTATTCTTGATATTGATCGGAACTTATTTCCTGAACTTTCTTCGAATAATTATCGCTTTAGCGCTCGTTCTAATTCAAGTTGAAACCAGATTTAAAAGATAAGCAACCGAAACCTACTACTGATTCTTTTAGCTCTATCAGTGGGAGTTTGAAATAAACCCACTCATTGAAATCCATTCTCACGTTCACAGAATCTTTCACTCATCTTCTCCATGCTAACTGACAAATCCTCCGCAGATACTCTCAATTAACATTTCAAGCTCTCTACTTAATTGTCTTCAGTTGAAAGCCATTAACCATCCTCTGCATATCTACCGTACTACCAGTTATTTTAATGTCACTAACCCTCAAACAGCCCACACACACACAAACTTTGAAAAAGGCCTCGGGACCTCAGATGTGTTTATCATTAAATCCTCGAGCCATCAGTATCAAATGAATAATAAACTGCTACAAGGAAAATATTCACTGGAAATCAAATTATAAACAAAAACAGGACGTGTTCGCCGCCAAAGTGTGACTTGCTTGCTCCTCAAAAATGTTACGCAGCAGCGTGCAACAATTTACTTCTTCAGTCGCGTGGAAAAAACGCCCGACCGACTTTTCCAACTCCCAGCGAATATTTTGGGTTTTAGCCGCCACAAGCACGGCTCGTAAAAAGACATGATCATTAAGTTTCGGTTTCAGTCCAACATCCATTCATTCACGATTCCATTCACTTTAGTTAAAATCCCTGTAAAACGACAGGATGGTGATGCTGATAAGACGTTTTTGTGGTTAGATTCTCCGCTGAGGCCATGTTGCGCACGATAAGGAAATAAGTCAGATTGCCAATATCTTACTATCTTGGCACCGGAAAACATTCACAGGACATGCCATACTTACACAAAACTAAGAGAAGTCAAGAAATGGAAAAAATTAGTCCTAAAAGTCCTATAAACATTTCAAAAGTCCATTAGCTTCCTAAAGCTACACAAGAGCTATTTATTTAGTACCTACTCCACACAAAGGATGATGACGAGGATGAGGATGACGACGTTGCCGCTACCGCTACATTGACGACAACGGAGAGTGTAAGGCGAATGATTAGGAAGGCTGTGTCTGTATGTCCTAGAAGTCACTAAAGTCTTTTGTTTCTATGAAAGCCAGGGCGGACTTGACATTTACTGTGGAAATGTGTACTCTGAAAGTAGAAAAATAAGATCCTCTTCTCGCTGCGAGAGTGGATGAAAAGTGTAGAAAGACGAGGAGAAAGAGTGAAGGAGAAAAGATGGCTGTTAAGTTGGCGTGTACTATAAAATAGCGTTCTATAAAATATCTCGAGTCTTATCATCATTCTTATCCCACTCGCAACAAGGACGGATTAGAATGAAGGATACGCATAGAATGATTTCGTTCCAATGAAATATATTGCAAGGGTTGCTAGTCGTGCAAGTGTGGGATCAAAGAAGTCAATAAAAAACATGATACTGTAAGAGCACCAAAAAACATTGTGTGAAATAAAAAGCTAGGCACATAATTTCTCAATCTAGATGATGACTGATGTGAGACTTATTGGTACTTGGTAATTTGATGTTTTCCAGCATCTTAAAAATTTAGTGGAAAATTAGAGATATTTCGATGGAATAAAGTGCATAGCCATAACTTTTTTTAATATTTCTTCAATCATCAACTACTTCGATAATAGCGCTTCAGAATGTGGCATTTAAAGAATAAGAATAATAATTAATATCGGCTTCTCCATATGTGTCACCCTACCGCCATAGCTAAGCACTAGCTTCGAAGGGTAATCCCCTGAGGTTTGGCATTTTGTTCAAAGATCTGTCAAACCAACTGTCAGTTGGACTGAAAGAACGTTAACTTTAGCTCGCGTTGGAAAAAATTAGTTTAGTTTATATGGATTCGCAGATATACCGAAAAATTCATTTTGCTCATGAAATCCTTATTTTATCCTGAAATCCAGTATTTGTTTCAAAGCAACTAGAAAACGTTATACCATGAAAAAATCGTTATTACTCTTTCTGCTCCATCTAGTGCCACCAAACTTGGCTTCAGCAGAACCCCAATGCAAATCTAATGTACATCTCTTGAACCCCTCCAACAAAGACAACACTTAGGAAATTAAACTGTTGTTCATCACTTTTATTCATCCTTGCAAACCAAACCCACTGCGAACGTGTCTTCTATCCCAGGCCATTTTCTTAATGGCTTTATTTTACAACGCTTAGTTGGGTCTCGTCGCGAGAGATTATGAGAATGCTTCTAACAAAACAACTCTTAATAAAAAAGTTTTCGTTTATTATCGCTGCAAGGAAAACCATAGTACTCTAGCGCTACCTCCATTCCATTCGGTACAGTCGTCCTGGCTTGTTTTGGTTGGTGCGTCTGGTGCGACGCCGCTCTTTGAATTCTCGTCTCAGTCCGTTCGTCTTTATTGGACTTAATTTTATGACATCTGAAATGATGTCGCTTCGCAACAGTGCACAACGAAAACGCTCCGTCCGTTACTGAAAGCACTGGCAACGAGAGAGATTTTATGCGTGTCTTCCCCAAAATTGATTATTCGAAGATTTCAACAGTTATTGGCCAAAGGCGAATTGCTTTCACACTTTTACAACACCATACTGTAAAACGAATATCTGCATTATCCTTTTTTTGCCTCCTCCTCCACCACCACCATCGTTATCCTGGCTCGTCTTGATTTCATTCATGGCAGTAGCTAAGCATGGCCATAAAAGAATATTTACAACAGTCATCCTGTCGTACCACGTCTGATCCTTTGGCACAGAAGATAAATGAAAATTCTTTATTTCTGTACTTTGCTGCTACACATTCTACTACAATCCTCTGCCTAGGACATTCCAATCACGTTTCGATACAAATTATAGGTTATGTTCGATATGATGTTCATCGTAAGATGTTCCGTTGTAGGATACAAAATTGTTCAACAGTAAGGTTTCGCGAATATTAAGGAAACGCTTAAATATCTCTGGCTTTTCTAGATACAGCTGTTAGTTTTGGTCTCGGAAATAGACGAGAATGATGATATAGGTCGATAGTTACGGGGTATAAGTATTATGAGGGGAACGTTAACGTTTCTCAAAAATATGCTTCGTATGAGATTTTACAGAGTGTAACCAATGCAAAATGGATCGGAAGCAGAAGATGATTTTGAATGGAAATTGGTTTGCTGTGCCTTCCGAGAAGTATTAGTTTTTTTCCTTGACAGTGTAATGGCATTTTTTATTTCACTTATGATGCGAGTCTAGAACTCATATTGAGATTTCATCTTCAAAATTTGATTTTGTGATATATGGAGCTAAAAATGTGGGATATGATGGGCTCAAGGAGAAGAAAATAGTTGCTGTGGTGTATGAAATTTACATTACAGCATAAATCTCTGATAGCAAAGATTGGAAACATGGTCGAAAATGGTAATTACTATTCTCAGGGTTGTATTAATTTAGTATCTTGTTGTAATATAAATATTTGAATAAATATTTGACCAATCGTAAATACTGAAACTATTAGTTCAATAGTTAGGTGTGCAGCCAAACAACGACGAAGGCGATGAGTTAAATTCATCGTTAATGGATGAGTGCTACCATCGCCAACTATTCAAGAAATCGTCCATGTGGATAAGTGTCTCTAAAATAATCATTCGCTAACCAAGTTATGAGAAGGGTGGATCGGTGGATTACTCCAGCTGGCAGTCTCAAAGACAGAGATTGTCATGCTGACGAAGCGGAGGATACCAACTGTCATACCCATGACATTTGGCTCCGTCGGGGTCCAGACTAACAAGTCGGTCAGGTATCTGGGAATCACCCTGGACACCAAGCTGACGTATTGGGATCATATCCACAAGGCATGTGACAGGGCTCTAGTAGTCGTCACTTCCCTGAGTAGACTAAATGGTCAACGTTGGTGGACCCAGTGAGACTAGACGGAGGCTGCTGATGGTGACGACTAATTCCATCTTGCTATATGGAGCCGAAATTTGGGGAGATGTGCTTCGAACTAGAAAGTTTCGAAAACGCATTGCCAGTGTCCAGCGCAACGGTGCCCTGCAAATCGCTTGTAGCTGCCGCACGGTCTCAGAAAAGGCTGTGATGGTTGTATCGAGAGGAATTCCGATCGATCTGCTAGCGTGAAATCGCTAGGATGGGTACCTCTTTCGTTCAAAGCTGGAAAGAACTGAGGCTTTGACGCACGCGTGTACGTAATAAAATACGCTGAACGGCTAAGCTGATTGGTTTTATTGAACCTTGGCTTAACCAGAGCCACGAAGAGGTAAACTTTTACCTTTGTCAATTCTTGCCAGATCAGGTTACTTCAGGTATCTTCTGACAAGCACTGTGCACAAATATCTCATTGACACCCTTCAATAAACATTCATTTCCTTGGTTTTTAAGGGAAACACTGGACGCAACAAGGGTTTTTAGACCCCTTTCCGTTACTAACCGCACTTCACATTGACTTTAAATCTCCTTAAATATAAATAACAAACGCGTACCTGGACTGGGATCAGACATTTTGTAGATTTTGAATTTAAACTGCAAGAGAGACGTGCACAAATCATGTAATGAGACACCGGCCAGAAGAGAATTAGGTAAGAACTGAGAACTGAGAAGTTAGATGAAATGTGATGCGAAGAACCTGTCCTTGAGGTCTAGAGAATGTGATAAGAGTAGAGTGGGAGAGTGTGGCAGGGGTGCGTCATTCAATCGGCGCAGCTCTCGCATCTGAGCTTTATCTTACCCTTACAAAAAACCTCTTATATTGACTTATATAATCTTCTGTGGACGCTCCTTTATAACATTAAAAAAACGAGTTGTACCTGCACTTGTGTTTTATTATATTTTTGTTACTAAAATTATTATTTTATATTATTTTTTGCGAAAAATTTCATAATAAAAAACAAATCGGTAAATTTTGAAAGACAGTATCTTGGAAACTATCTGGTCTACAGACACGGTTTGGGTCTTAAAATTTACCGAATAGATTTCATCATAAAACAAATCCTTTATGGTATAAATTGGTCCAAACGAAAAAAGGCAAACATTTTTCGATTTTGTTTCGATTTTGACAAGGTTGCGTTCGGCGCTCAAGGGTTATTCATTGAAGCAGCACCATAAACAAGTCAGCAATAAATCATATCCACCGGATTTGACGCTATGTACTTCTTCTTTTAGACGAAAAAGTTACTGGACAAAGCTGAAACCATGGATGACAAATGGGCTACTTAAATCCATTAGAAATAGAGATAAACTTCAACATAGCTTTGAGAGAAAAGTACATTCGCTATAGAAATAAGTTGAAATATCTGCTCCGCATAGTTAAATCTGAGCATTATAGAATCCTATTTGAAAGTAATAGCAATAATATTAGAAAAATGTGGGATCTAATTAATGAGGTTACAAGCGTAAAACGAGATATGACAGGTTTTAATAATTCCATCCAAAAAGGCTTTCGATACGGTAGATCATCATTTGCTATTAGTAAAAATGGAGGTGATGGGTATAAGAGGAATAGCGCTAAGCTTTTTCAGTAGAACCTAGTCAGTACGCATAGATGACCATATTAGCTCCAGCCTTGGTGTAAGTATTGGGATTCCACAAGGAACAGTCTTGAGTCCAATTCTATTTTTGAAATACATCAACGATTTATTGGAATTAAAAATAGCAAACTGTTCTCTTTATGCATTCGCTGATGGTACGGTTGCCCTTTTTTGGGGCAACAATTGGAACGAAGCAATTGAAATAGCTAATGACGGTATTAGTACAATATCACGTTGGTTAGAGATGAATAAAGTCAGTATCAATGTAAAAAAATCTGTATTTGTTCCGTTTTCCTTGAATTTATTAGGATTACCGCAGGAGACTCCTAGGGTTTTCATGCACAAACATTCATGCTCCTCAATAAAAGGCAATTGCTCTCCGCTTCTAGTAAACTCAACCGTGAAATACCTAGGCGTAGTAATAGATCAACATTTACGTTGGGACAAGCACATTTGCTTTGTCTGCGGTCGAATAAGGAAAACTATTTATAAATTTGTAGAGCTACGAACTATGCTATCTATAAATCAATTGAGGATGGTGTTTCTCGCACTTGTTCAGTCCATAGTAGAGTATGTAATTGTCAGTTGGGGAGGCTTAGCTACCAGTACCTTACGGCCGCTGATAATTTTGCATAAAAAAATTATAAAAACTGCTTAAAAAACCAATACGATACCCTACTCAATTTCTTTATTCTCAATTCAATATCCTTTCAATATCTAACAGTTATAAATTTAAAATGCTTCTATAAATACACAACCACCTTCGTGAATTTCCCATTGAATTAAATACAGGACACTCAACGCGTTAACAAAATCGCAGAGCACTTCAAGAACCACGTCATCTAACTACAACTGCTGGAAATCATGCGTCTTATGTAGCTCCACGACTTTTTAATAGCTTATCAGTCAACATATGTAAGATAACAAATTGTCATGCTTTTCGAAAAGCTGTGAAAATGTACCTCCAGGAAAATAATATTGCAGAGTTAAATTGTTTTTTCTTAATTAGTAATAACTATCTGCCAATGTCAGTTTTCTAAGTGTGTTATTAAAAATGCTGTACAAATTCTAATACAATGTGTTAAATACTTACTATAATGAATTAACTGGTATAACTTGTAAAAATATTGTTGAAAATACAGGCTCTCTTTCTATAGCACGAGCTATGCTCATTGTAGGAAGGCCAACTGTTCTTTTTTCTTCTTGTAATTTATCTGTGAAATGTAATTTTGAATTTGGCAATAAAACTATTATTATTATTATAATTATTATTACTTTAAGGAGCAATTGCGGCTGCGATCGTGTATACAGCCTGCATTATTATATTAATATAATACCTAAGTTTTTTCTGAAATGTTTGCCAGTTTTACAGTTGTAAGAATAACTTTTCCCTTTTTATTCGCATTAACATTAGATTTGCTTAACACTTTCGTTCGAAACATTTTGCAAGTCAACCTAGTGTAACTCACTGGCTTTTATTCAAACAAATCATGTAAATCATCTGGAAAGTATTTTTCAAACAATAGCTTTTACTATTATCCAGATTCTTTTGCAGCAATAATCTGACTGTGATTTCAATTCCACAAATGAATGCACACAACACATACGAACTGAAATACCTGAATGCAATGGACACCATACTTTTCTTATAGTTTTCTCCCCATAAAACCAAGTCCCTTCAACACATCTCAAAACCTGAAGAAAACATTCACGGATAAGAGAAAACGTATGCACATATATTCAGATGCATAAGCTTGCGGAACGGATTGTTTGTGTCTTGCAAAGTACATGCAAAGTGCACATGCAAAAGAGAATAGAACTCCTTAACTTCTGGTAGAAAACTATGCATACGTACTATGTTCACCTATTGTTCGTAGCGAACGGGGGGCCGTTCTATACTATTTCGAAAGAATTTTCGAATGCTCTGGCAAAGGATAATAGAAAACTTTTAGTAGCGATTGCTGCATTTGAATGAGAGAATTTCGAATTTTAGTATGCAGAAGAAAGATATTAAAGTTGGACCACAAAGAAAAAGACAAAAAATACATGGAGAGTCGAGTGCGAATAGGATGATATTAGATGGTTAGCATATGAAGATTTTAAAGCTGGCATTAAGGAGGTTGCTTGAGTGACTTTGAAAATTTAATAGACGAAGAGGAAGGATGGAAAAAAAATCAGGAGGTTATAAAATCCAGGAAAAAGATTATAAATTAACTGAAGTATTGTGACCGAAAATTGAGGCTTTAATATTGGAGCATGGTTTCATTTTCTCATAAGTTAGATTAAGTATAGAAATAAAGTATGTTTGGGAGTATGGAAATTCTGTTGCGACAAAGGCAAATTTTTTACCACAGACATCAGAAAATAAAATTGGACTCTGCAACGAATCAAATTATATTTTTTTAAGCTCAAAAAGCTTTAAGTCCTTGCTATGTAAAAAAAAATCCGCCTGCAAGATCTGTAAACAAGCACTTAAAATACAAAAAACCTAAAATAAATCTTATCCTTAGTCTAATCCATTGAATTTTCTTCTGTTTTGTATATTAATTACCAGGAGAGCAAATTTCTGAAGCAAAACTTGCTTCAGTTTAATCTGACAAGGTGCCTGATGTGGTTGGTACTCATCAAGACCTATTTCAGCGTTCACTGTTTTTCAATTCGAGATATTTAGAAGCTTGCTATATTTAGAATCTGGCATGCTCATCAAATTGCATCGGTATGCATGTGAAAGAAGGATATCAGATTTGCTGTAGAACTTCTTGCGAGCCCAAATTCTATCTTATTAGCTTATCTAAGAATTCCCGGATTAGACTTTTTGTCTAACAACAATTTAAAATATTTCCATGGCAATAATGGGGCTAGTGTGGGGAGTCTCTGTCATTAATAATGAGTGTTTCGACCCAAGTTCCTTACTCGAAAGCAGTCAGCATCGTGTTACACAAACACCAATCAAACTGCATTTACCGCACTGCGAATTTCGATGCGCTGTTCGGCGACTTAGTTGCATGATTCAGAACTTCTGTAATTGCATTTAATATCTGGCCGAAATCTTTGTGACTCATGACATTTCCTGAAAAAATTCTGCCTTATTGGCATTCAGTAGTGAAAAAATCGACAGCCAACGATAATAGGACGAAGAAATTTTTTTTCTTATAATCCTAAACTTTTTTAGTAGTACTTTCGTTCTATCAAAAGAACACGTTAGTGTTCCTGTGATATTTGACGGAATTGTATTTTTGTTCGTTGTTCTTTCACGTTTTCAACCTCTTATACGACTTTGTCGCATACGCATTGTCCTAAAAAATAACAGTTCTCCAATAAAATCGTGTAGCTTAAAGAGTGAAGCGTCCGGTTTGAATCTGGATTCTAGCATGATTTGTTTGTAATAATTTGAAAATTAAAAAATGAAGCAATGAAATTTAGTATTTTCACCACCTACAAATCTCTAGATGGTCTAAACGGGGAAGATGCCGGTTTTACTTTGCTATTTACTTTGCTATAATACAAATTTCTTTGCATATTAACTAGCGGCTGTATTTTTCTAAAACGATTGTTTGTGTGCTATTTCATGTCGTCGAACTGAAGCATCGCTAGTAAAACTTTAAATCAATTCCGAAGCATAATCGTGCCTGTAGTTTTTCGTCAATAAACTACTTGATTTGACCAATAGTCTCAAAGTGTAAGAAGCCTTACCAGTCCCATCCACATACCTTGTAGAGAAAGCATGAAGTTATAAATAATTATATTTATTATTTTGAGGATAGAGTAGCCTAGTGGGTAGAGTACTGGCTTCTTGCGAATCCAGGTTCGGACGAGGGTCCGCGCACCAAGCTTTGAGTTCACCTAGCTCTGATTAGGTACCTGATTTAAATCAGGGGTAAAGTGAGTCGTGGAACTAATCACTCCACACTCGTATCCACAATGATTAAAAAATTGTAGTGAAACTCTATACCAGCTTCAACCCTAGAACCGTACGAGGGTTGTCGTGGGATTGCTTTACTTATATTTATTAGTTTCCTAAAAAGCACAAATTTTAAGGAGGAAAATATTGAAATAATTACCGCTAGAGCCACGTGATTCATTTGTTAATTGGATAAAAAAAAGTCACCAGTTGCTATTCAATTTTGCATTAGTTGTCTTGAAAGTAGTGAACGCCGTATTTATGGAGCATTTGGTGTTGGCCCCGGGGGAAGCTTTATTCAAATTAGTTTGACACTCAAAGTGTTAAAAAATATGCCTGGAACTTTCGAATTTCAGATCCCGCAAGTAAACCAATGCTCATCCCGCATTGAATGTAAAACCACTAGTTTCTTTAGTCTGTAGTCAGTTTATATAAAATTCCAAATTAAAAAAATTGTAATCTCAAATGAAAAAAACCTACTCCTAAATCGAAAAATCGTTACTTAATATAAGGACTGTCCCAGTAAAATTTGATCCTTATAGGAAAATGAGGATATTTTTTACTATAGCTTACCTCGGGGATGTATACAGAAATTTTTAAACGTTAGCGTCGCTTAGAACGGAAATTGTGAATTTTTCTATTGAAGTTCAACATCAAGTTTTTCACAGAGACGTCATTAGTGATTTCGTGTGTTTTGTTTCTCAACTTTTTTTGTTAGATACATTTCTAGCTTTCCCATGGCTTTCTTTCTATTGATCTAATTTCAGTACAATTTGGATCAAACTCCTTCGGGAAAAAAGTGACGTGGTTGCTTTCATACCCCTCCAGCGTTTTCTTAGCATAATGACTTGGTGCTATGTCTGAACAAAACAACATGGACTCCTTACGCCTATTATTCAAAGGCAACAATCGCTTCTGCAGACATTTCTCGATGTAAATCTAGGCATTGACTGTACCTTCCACTATAAAAACATCGCTCCTTAGACCACTTCGACAAATCGCCCGCCACCCTATGTACTATTCGCGAAATTTACTGATTTGCTTTGCCTTAAATACTTCTTTCATTGTACCCTTCACTTTAGCAGTGTAAAATTTAAAGCTAGGAATCTGCCTGAAATCTGCTTTGACATAAATTTTGTCATCTAAAATGATACAATCGAATTTCGTCACATATTCAGTGCTGCCATTTCTTTTTTTCGAATAATGCTAGATTCAAGTTAATTAATTCAGATCTTGTAAAATTAGAATGCTAAATAATGCTTTCTTATTTGATTAAAATAAACATGATTCGACATTAAAACAATATATATTTATATAATAAAAACAAATTAGAAGCTTAAAATCTACTGCTCAAGATGATTTTATATCTATTACAGATATGTCAGTTACATCTATATCTTTTTCTTTTGTGTAAAGCTCATTTCTACCAATATTTTTCAAAATATCAATTGGAATCTCACAATCAAAACCGCAACAATTATTTATTTTTAAGTCAAGGAAAAGAATTAGTGTTGAACGCGATTGCTTGCATTTGAAGCCCTAATTAACAATTGATTCACATTATTCAGAAAAAAATATATAACTAGAATGCACACAATTTGGTAAACTTGAACTTGTAGATGTCTGAGGTTCCTGGGACCACATCGCTAATTTTTAGCATCATCACGATTTAATGGAACGAGAAACCTAAATTTATCATATTTAAAGCAATCCAAAACTGCCTTAATATTGGAATATCTACCTTTTCATTTTATATCACTTAATATTTCACTTTTTCTTTAAAGTTAATAGCACTTGTCACTAGCACTGTGATTTCCCGGGAATCGTAGGCAAAAAATAGAAGATCGAATATATATCCTTTTTTCAGGATATACCGTCGATCTTCTATAAAGCACAAAGGTGTAGCACTAGTTCTAATGAACTTGTGTTCTAATGTACTTGAATTCTGCAGCGAATTCATCGCCAGCGGGAGGGTTTGCAGCAGCGATTGATCGGTTGACGACAGTTTCGTCGCTGGGGGCCGGTTTACAGTCAAAATTTTCAGAATACTCTAGCCTAAAGCGCATATTTGTTCAAATGCAGCATCATTACATCATGTTTTCAAATGTTAGGTCTGTTCGCGATCTCTATGCATTGCCATAAAGTCGGTTTTAAACGCTGTTTTACTGAACACTGAAAACTTTCTCTTTTTCATGAAAGAGGATTAGATTTCAGTTGAACCTGAGCTTTTGCGAGACCCTGAAAAGAATCAAATGCTGTGGCGCGAATACGTATTTTGAAATAAGCGCGGCAAGCAATATATTTTTCGCGCAATGTTATTATGAAAGTCGAATATTTTTGCAGAGACACTTTATTACTGCTTAAAATGACTTTATAATTTCTATCAAAAGATTCTATCAAAATCAGACAACTTTCACTTATGGTTGTCACTTCTAAGGAAATGCCATGAGATCGTTTTGGCATTTTTCGTGAATTTCCTCCACCACTTGATTTAAGAACCAGGTGATTTAGGTCCATGAACGCAACTGATAGTTCACGAACAGAGCTTTTATTGAGAAAAATCTGATGGGCAAGATTAAAAATAGATGAGTGTTAGATTATTCTGAAAATTAAAATTAAATGCTAAAAATAATGCTAGTAACTTCGAATTTCTAATGCCGTTTTGGAAAAAATAATGCCAGATCTAGCATTCAAAATGCCAAAATGGCAGCACTGCACATATTGGCCGTATTATTTTCGAGCCCTCGCTAAGTCCTTGTTTACACTACCAGATTTTCTACTATTTCCTTTTTTTCTTTGTAGCGTTAACCCCTTCACTCGTCTGACCATTGAAAATGACATTTGAATGTCCTTAGTCTTGATGCTTAGCCTTTGAAAATATGATTTCGGGGTTTTCCACGTATTTGAAAATAATTTGCTTTCGTACTTTTTCTTGTTTCGACTCCACTTTGCCAGCTTAAGAGATATATAGGCATCTCTCAGCGAAAGTGGTAACTTCCCAGCTAGTTCACGTAGTAATTCGTAAAATTTTGAACTATTGCGTGTTTCTATAATGGTTGGAGTATTTCTGCAAACTGTTGAGATTTTTGTAACTGCTCGTGTTCCCTTTTTTGAGCGAGCCTTACTGCGGCATAGGCTCAGGTTGAACTCAGACTCGTCAATGAAAATCAGGCGCTTGTGATTATTGGGCACCCAGGAACTAAAATCCAATGCAAAAACTTGTACGTTTCTCATCAGACTCCGTCGAAAGCAAACAATACACTTCACACACATACACTTTTTGAGGGTAATTGCATGTTACTGCAGACTCTTGTGTATGGTGGACATGTTCAGATTGAAAACTTTATCAATTAACTTCGTTTTCATATGCATTAGAGTGAAAGCTGGACCCGCTTCGACGATCTCCTCAATATTTTACTTCCAGGACGCTGTGCTATTAACAATAAATTGCACAAAATTTTCAAAATCATCATTATTAACAGTAGCCCTACACGTCTACACGTAATGGCAATGATCGGCTTGACGACAAATATTTACGCACAAATATTTTACGTTTTATCATTATAAACTATTGCGAATCAGTTGACAGTTGAAACGTATGAGAATTTACTTCAGATGATCAGAAACAACAAAATAATGCAATACGAAGGTAATGAGTTGAAACATATTTTTATGATTGTTTTGTTATATTCAATATGAAACCAATATTTTTCAGGCAGGTATAACTTAGAATTTAAATATGTCAGATGTGCCTGCTTTTGATGTTATATGCATCATTGGTGTGTGTTAATTTTTAAGCTATTTACAAGATGGAGTTTTTGATTTGGGAAAAGGATTTCCTCAGTTGGGAAAGGCTATATATGCAAGTATGCATTGCGAGTTATCAGTCACAGCTAGATGCAAATGCTACATTCTACAAACAGGGTCTGTAACAACTAGAGGATCTATCATTGAAATGAACAGATATAGCTATGACATTGCTAACCACATGCATCATAGCTCAACAGAAAGTCAAGCCTTAAAACTAATTCAAATGTTCCCGCACACTAAGTTTTCTCAGAAGCTAATAAGCAAATACGATACACACACTGAAATACAAACTCTGCTTTGTACATAAATCGCTCACGGAGAAGCAATTCAGGTGTCATTTTGCGAAATTGCACACGATGATGATGCTAATTCACTGTGAGGCCATACATTTTCAACCCTAACTGACTGACTTTCCGCTTTCACACTTTAAACGGCGTGGCAGTGGCGGCAGCAATGGCGGTTGGATCTGTCAGCCACGTGTGAAAAATTACCTGTAACAATAATAACACTAACTTGGTCTTCCACACCGTCAAATACTATTTTCTTGCTTCAAGCCGCGTACCCGCTGAACACCATCGCCCCATACCATAGCAACTCTAGCATCCACTCTCCTGTCCTTCGCTACCCCATACAAATCCGAAAACGACGAATCCGGCAGGTCACGATGAAAAACAACCATCTTCACACCCATACCTCCATCCCGGACTCAAACCGTATCGGCCGTAACTGTGTTTTCACTGTCGCTGCTGTTCACGTTGCCCTGCCGCGCTGCATGAAATATGGTACAGGCGGAAAAGTGTATTTGAAAATAAGATGAATTTAAGAAGCAAGACTATTGTACAGGAATATAATCGTCGGTATTCATCACGAAAAGCGCGACGCTTGTTTACCGTTCTTCCTCCCCAGTGATAAGGCAATAAATTTATCTTATTCCTGTTTTGCTCCAATGCGCCATGTGAATGGGCCGTTGAGCGTGCAGGATATGATGAAAAATACGAGGAAATTGTGTGGAAGACGGAAAACTGTTCGATGTGGGAATATGCTCAATAATCGTGCAGGTGAAACTTTCCAGGAAAATGCTAAGACGAAAGTGACGTTTATGAGTGAATGTTGGTGTGAATATACTGTTTTATGTAATTAAAATTTAAATGTTTTTCGCATTGATGATAATTGAAATTTGATTAAACTTTTCTTTAGAATTTTATCTTCGTGCAAAAATATAGTGGAAAGCAATCCAGACGGTTTATATCAATTTCAATTGCCTTTGACAATTAAGATGAACCCCGAAATTATCAAAGTTATTTTTTTCACTAGAAAGTAAATAACGTCGAGCTTAATGATTTTTTAGTTAAACTTCTTTGATTTACTTTATGATTTGGGTCCGCTATTGATGAAGTGTATCTCAAACAAACAAGAGCAATTTAATTTTCATCTTGTGTGCCTTTCAACGTAATAAGGGCAGTGCACTATACGAAACGCAGTATTACAGGAGGTTCTTGTTTCCGTAAGTGTACCTTGTCCGGGTTGTGCCGCGAAAGCTACCTACCTAACTAATTTTCATACCCGTTTAAAAGTCGCAAGTTTGAGCTTTAAATTCATTCCTTTTTGAAATTTTTAAATCCATTCCTTTCGTGGTACTCTGGTGAAAATGATATATTACATTATAAATCCAAAGGATTCATTATACAGTTTGATAAAATAATTTGATAAAGAATGTAATCTGATCAAAACTCATTGCATAATGTAATTTGTTTGCAGTTTTATGTAGAGGTATGATGGGTTTAGTTAACCGGATCAATAAGTTACCATCATATTCATCATACTTCTTTATGAACGTATTTTTTAGATTCTACCAATACACTTTGGCTTTCTATTGCTTCACTTCTCCCAGAGAATCTTACTATTTTGAATGCTTCTTGGTTTCCCGTTTGTTGTGGTGAGTTCATGTTGAGTAGTTCATAGAGTAAACAAGATCATAAAACCAAAAAATGTAGCAACTGTGGTGACAGCCGCACTGCTAGCTACAGAGGCTGCGCAATTTAAACTTTAAAAGTAAGGATGGCCCCACCTAAAAATCGTTCCCAACAGGCCTTGAATATTGGAATCAGCTGACCATTTTCTATGCTCGAGACTATTATACCTTCATGTCTAGTAATTCCTGATATTAAAGTCAGGCTGTGTTATACCCTATATTCGAACAAAACCAAGTGGAATGCTTTCAGATGATACCTTACCAAATCAATATTTCAAAGAACACCAGTCAAGTCGTCAGAAGTAATCAATCCTGCAGTCAATCTTTTTAATGAGTATGTCTTGAGGTCAGTTGCTGCTGCAACACCTAAGTAAGTGGACTCCTCACCCCAGAATGTCAGTAAGTTAAAGTTTCACTGACTCTCACCAAAAGTAGTAAAATATAAGTGAAAGATGCATAATGAATTATCAACAGACAATGGGCCAGAAGCGTCACAGATATATCCACTGCCTTCGCCGCTCTCTTAGAATAGGTTTTCGCACGCCAGTATGCGGTTTTCCATCTGATTTCAAAGTTCACGACTCACATACAATCAAAATTTTAGCTTAAGAGGTGCAAAATACTATCCTCAAGAAAACCTGCTCTAGAAAATGTCCGTCAATCAATCTCACTGTCAAGACTATGCTCAAACTGTTGCGATCGATTGTACTCTTTTGGCTTTCTTACCTCTTCAACGCTGTCACTCGGACCAAATATTTTCCTAATGTAGGAAAAATAGCTGTGATCATAATGATTCCCATACATTAAAAAAACTTTATAAGTCTCTTGTCCTGCGTCGTCAAATTTTCGAGAAAATTCTACTAAATAAACTACTTCAAATGCTTGAAGATGCAAGAAAAGCTCAAAAGCATCAATTCGTATTTGGAGCAGATCACTATTGCGGATCCCCGGCATTGATGGTGTGGACACAGGATTTGAGTCCATCCAGACCAACTTGAAAGGAACGATCTACGAGGAAACTTTCAATCCACTTGACGAGGACGGGGTGAAGACCAAATGCACGAAGCTTGGCTAATAAGGTAGAGTGCCAGACTCTGGCAAAGACCTTCGAAATATCAATAGAGACGACCATTGCTTCACCAAATTGACAAAGGTCAACCTGTATCACCAAGCCATCGCCTCTTTTCGAGTCACAATATTCTTTGGCGACCCTATGCTCAGATTTTGCAAAATCTTTTAGCTCTTCTTGTAAAGCTTGAATGCTATGGAGTATCTGACTTTCTCTTGTCCTGATCCTCACCCTATGTTTCTGCTCGCAGCTGTGTTGTTCTGCGAATTCTCGTACTTCTTCTTCTGCATACTGCCTTCTTTGCGGTTTTTCTCAAGGTTCGATACTAGGTCCCTTGTTATCCCTGTTATTCATCAATAATCATTCCACTCTATCTATTCTTTCTGTCTTTTATTTTATGATGACTTAAAGATGTTCAGAGTAATTAAATCGCTTGCTGATTGTTACTTGTTATAGAATGATCTTCGTGCTCTGTGTGAGTGGTGTTCAGTGAATTATCTTACTCTGAATGTATCTAAATATTATCAAATGTCTTATACTTTTAATATGTCTTGTCTAATATTCAAATCGTCTCTCACAGTTGTCGACAGTTTTAAGGATCTTGATTTTCTTTTTTGATTCAAAACTTATATTTGATAATTATAAAGCAAACATAATTGTCAAGGCCTCTCATTTGTTCGGTTTCGCCTACAGGTTTTCACTCGTTTTACTAACATCACTATTTCCCCTTCATATGTTCTTTTAATTTGTGCAGAGCATCCTTGAATATTAATGTCACGTCTGGTTTTAAATGATGCTGTAGAGTGCATTCATATACCTTATTGTGAGTATAGTGATCGTTTTTCCTTACTCCAAGCTCTCTTCTTAAAGTCTCGGTGAGTGTTCCTTGACGAGTGCTTACTTTTCAGGCTCCTCCGTTGTCCTATGCTATCTGACCTTGGTTCCAAGCTTTTATTTCGTGAAATTAATCGTCAGTGCTTTTGATACAGTCCACATGAACAGAGGTTTTTTTGTTGTCTCAACAAGATGGCCGCAATATTATAAGCCAATCGTAAATTTCAGCATTTGAAAATAACTGACTTACTAGACCTGCCATCTCTAGCGTGGAACAAACAACTTAGCAGAATTATTTGCTTCGATTTACAATCCTACCAGTCGTTGTTTGGTTAAAGTCACTACAAAAAAATATTTGGCGTCCGAAACTAAGGTTATTTTATTTAATTCAGCTTAGCATTCAAAACGTCTACAGAATTCGAATATCGATACCTTCTCCAACCAACGACACTGCAATATGACAGCATTAAAAACCACTCGAAAACAATTCTTTCACAATACAATCCTATTGACTTGATCCAAAGCTTATTCAGACAAAAAATGCGATTGCAAATGTTCGACCAAAAAATCCTTTTCTTTTCCTCAAAAGCCATAAAAATAAATGAATTTCTATAGCGAAAAATCCAGAAAATAACCGTTTAAATCGCATTATTTTTACTTCGTCTACATCTATACCTTACATTCCCCTGGTGCGGTCGCCGGAAGTAACCAAGCCAAATATATGATACTCAGAGTTATCACCCTTATCTATTGAATAACATTGTGCCAAGCGGAAATTCACCACTTGGTCATAATTTTCACCGTAACCGTTATCATAGCCATTGTAAATGTACGACTTGTTTTCATTTCATCACCACATGTCCTGAGCGATGATGATAGCAACAGCAACAACAGCAACAATAACAACAAAGACGACGACAGCAACGACTAGAGAATAGAATTCTCCAGTGAACGAATGCTTTCCAGATACTTCTCCTTTCCGTTTCTTTTTCAAGCCCATTCCAAAGATGATTTTCTCTGGCAGTTATACCAACTGTTGTTGCGAAATGTGAAGAATGATGGCGTGGCAGAGTAGCATACTGCAGAAGACGATGATAATAACGTTTCAGCTAGGACATTTTTCGTTTGTTCGGTGTTTATTTTGCGTATTCTGTCACCCTCGCCGAACACGTGAGATGAATACTGTTTTTATGTCGGATTTTTATGAACTTTCATACGTTTCGTGGGCTGTACAATTCATTTATTTCTTGTTTATTTTCTACGAATCATTTAGAAAACCATCAAATATAACGGTAATTTGTTTGAAGATGTAAAGAAACTCTGAAGGACGAACAGATGTTCAATGGAAAGAAAAATAAGTGCTTAGTAAAAAAAATACTGAATTTGATGTGGTAATTGAAATTTTATTTGCGTTTTTTATTTGCCGAATATGTTTGGCTACGCAGCCTTATAGTAATACAATACTAATACAGCCTTACAATACAATAATGTCTGCTGAAGTCGTTTTGGGGTTTTGTTGATATCAATTATTTTCACGATATTTTTGTTTACACATGAGTCATGTATGTAAAATCGACATGTTCGCTAACATAGACATATTTGTCTAACTGGAAATAGTATCCGCTTGAATATCAGGAATGACTTTTACCACTTCAATCCTTAGCATAAAAAACAGCCCCCGAAAATAAAGAACGTGAAAAATCAACTTAAAACAGTTGAAACTTTGAGAAAAAACAATAACACTAAAACTAAAACTATAACAATCCGGGATTGAGTGGTCTAAGACAGTATTAGACCAAGAAGTTGCCACTATCAAAGCTGTCAAATGTTGACAATATTTCTTGACAGAAACCATGCCTAATGAGGATGCCTATAAATTCTTAGCAGTGTATTTATTAGCCCAATGAAGCAAACTTTACAAATTTAGGACAACAACTTAAAAAGCTAAATCATAAAAAAATGTCTTAAATGATACGATATTGCTGATTCTTTGGGAGACAATTCAGCAGTTCCAAGAGCGTTCTAGCTAAACTAAATGAAAAGAAAACACCCGAAAAAACAACTTGATATATCTGTAACGTTCGTGTACCTAGAGATTTTCAAAATTGTTTTTATATGACAGCTTTCAACATTTGGCCTGTTAAATGAGCTATTTGATCTGAAATTAGTAAGTATCAAATCTTTATAAATGCGTCATATATAAAAAGTCAATTTATGAACGGAAAGCTGTACAAAAGGAAACTAATGTAATCAACTTTCAAAAACAAAACACTTTCGATGTCGAAACAATCTAAGAACAACTTAAGAATTAAAGCAGACTGTTGTCTTCATTGCTCGCAGTATCTTCGAAATTAAAGCTGGCACTGTCAGCTTCCGAATTTTTATTTCTTGAGTTAAAAGCTTCATAGCCTAGTGCTCAAAGCCATTCTTTCAAAAAGATTATAGTATTCTCTTTGAATTTTCCCACACTGGGCGCCACTGTTTTAAGTCAAATATCGCATGTCAGTGTGCTCAAATTTGTATATATGACGAAAATTTCATCATGGCCATAAAAGCATGCATTACTGCAATAAAATAATGTGTGCGGAAATACAAAAGGAAATGCATTAAGTTGCTATAGTGCCATTTAAGGGCTGAAAGTGCTATATACTGAAAATATTTTTTATTTCCCCCCCTAAAAAACTGTTGGAGGAATTGTTGGGCCCCACCAGCTATTGAATTATTGAACTCTCAATGTGGAACGGGTAGCAGAACTGCAGACTTAGGCTGACCTTTACTGATTTTGTTGAGTGAAATCGCGGTGGTTGCATCTGGTCTTTTAATTTTTCATCTGATTAACGAAAGTAAAGAGGCTGCAGTCAAAGATGTTTTGGCATCCTCCAAAGATTATGTGTTTGATGTATTTTCGATAGGCTGGCTGCATTTAACCATAAAGTACTCAAATTTTGCTGCCATCGTTCGATTTTTATGGTCTTAGAATAGCTCCATCTTCTCGTCATTAGTATCCTGAATTCCATCCGCCAAAGGCTTCATTACCAGAATTACCATATTTCGAAGCTTTTTAGCGCCTTCTTTCTATTACTGTATTACCGCCTGCATGTTCCCCAACCTGTGGACCGTGAACTCGAACCTACCTCTCACTTTCAGGAAATCCGAAGAGGACTTACACTTTGTCCACTAGCTCTTCCGTTTCCGACGCCTTCGCCTCAAAATCCAAAGAGCTGTCCGCCTTGATGTAGGACGTGTTTAGCGCTGATTTAGCCTTCAGTGTCGCCTTCAAAACCTTACCCATATTATATACGGTATCAGCAGAGAGTTCCTGGATGACCAGATCATATATTAGCTCATTCGTAAGCAATTGGTCTAGTGGGTCCTGCATCGTGAACTGACGGACCGATCTTAAAACGACACCTACGAAAAATAATCCGATCCATACTATACTGTTTCGACACTATGTTCCTAAAGAAAATATCTCCACGGTCAAAAAGCTGAATCCGTTAATAACGGTCAAAAAGCTGAATCCGTTAGTAAATTCACAAAGAAAACATTCAAGGAAGAAAAACCTTTTTATATGAATAAGCATATTGTGTATAATCATTATAAATTAAATATCTATAGATACAATTTCAAGGCACTCAGTTGTTCCTTTCCGGTCAATTATCTTTTTAACATGATACAATTTTTCACGCACACTCAAGTATTTACAATGTTCTGAATTTCAAAATGAAAACCAGTTGTAACGGCAAAAAAAAATAAATGTTTCTGGTGCAAGATACTTATTTATCTACCAGAATTCTGCCATAGCAGCATACTGAGCTTTAAACACTAAAATACCTTTAGAGGCAAAATACTCAGTCTAAAAGTTTCATGAAACACTACTTGACACTACGCACAAATATTTCAAACTACAAAAAACTGTTATATGCCAAAAACTAAACTGAACTGTCGAATTGAATAAAAATCCGAACAATACTCATCAAATCCCATTCCCACTAATCACTCTCGAACTGTCCCTCAAACATTCTTACTTCACTTTCGCCTTTACTAGCATTCACACAAACGTCAAAACCAAAACATTTAAAGAACACTTCAATATTATTCGCAGCATACATATTTCGAATTTCATCCCGTACCGGCAGACTCGATACAAAACTTTTCACAAATATCCACACTGAAATATTTCTGATTTCAAGCCGCCAACGAACTATTCTAACGCCATAATAAATAACTCATTTACTCTTGAAATGTTCACCGCTGTTGCTGTCAAAGAGTCATTCAATCTGTTCATCCGTTCGCCAAATAGCAATTCAATTTACCGCAGCGCCATGATTGCTTCCATTGACTCGGTAGCGCTAAGCGATTTTGAAGTTAAAAATTAATTTGACACCTCCCAGCGTGGTACTGTTGTTGCTTGTGTGGATCAAATACCGTTGAACGAAACATGGTTTCCTGTCGTCAAATTATCTGACAGGTGACATATAGATGAGCAGTGTTTTTATTGTTGAATTAATTGATTAATTCGACTGCTGAAATTAGCGAAGGCAAAGAATGAGGCAGTCCTAGTCTTCCGAAAAAATGTCATATCAACAAACAATGGCGTATTGTTGTCTGGGTCTGATTGATCTTACCGCTGTCTACCGTAATAAATAATGCGAAACAAACTTTCACCAAAGATAATGCTACAAATGTGACATAGTCGTAAGCTCAAAGTGTCCAAATCATGGTTAAGCCCATTACGTCATCTTCGTTCATACCTACGTAACATACAGACAACGATCTGAATTCGGGATTCCATCATACTTTAGTTGTTGAACGGAAGTGAGCGCGGATTAAGCTGTAACTGTTCTTGTGTTGTGTAGGTGTGTGCATTTGGTGGTGACCGATATCCGTTTTAGTGGGTCTGTCAAGTTAATTGTCTCGGAATGTGATTTATTGATTCAATTTGCTCGGAAGTAGATTGTTCGGATGTTGCGTATGGAATCTAGTTACGATTAAATGTGATTTCCGGAAAGAAAGCAAATCTTTCAAGCGTAAAACAAAAAGAGGAAAGAAATACGAATGTAAATAAATTATGGACGACGTTGTGGTTTCTGACGTTTATTATAAAAGATGGACCTGTAGGAATAATAAATAATATGCGGTGCATAGGTCATTTGTTTCGAATAGATTATATGATCGGAATACAAATTCCTGAATATGGAGTGTGGGTGAAACAAACCCTTAAAAAGGAACTAGAAATCTATTTGTCTTTTCTCTGGCTCTATTTGGTTCATCTGATCAAATTTGTATAAATGTATGACACAAATAATTTTTGAGTTGAATGATGTTTGTTTGCAAGTATCGTTATTTTAGATGTTAGTTGAATAAATGCAATAAAAATTATTAAAATTAACTTTAGGATTAAGGCTTTAAGACCTGATACACTGGCATACCAGTAAGCTAACATATCACTTGTCTATGAGAAAACTGAAAACAAAAAACAGTTGATACGTGAAAAGTTATATTAATAGGTCAAATAGGTCAAAGCTTCGAGTGTCACAATGCGAGCAACGATAGGTAGAGCCAAGAGAACAAAACGACTTATGCAATGCGTTTTTGTTGATTTTGTGGGCCGATACTATCGGCTTAAATCATATAATACCCAACTTCTGGTAGTGATTGAACGCTTCACCAAATTCGTGTGGCTCAAAGCCCTCAACAAGGTTGTGGCTGAGGCAGTGGTTAAGTTTTTGACGTTAGATGTGATTTTGACCTTTGGCGTTACTTAGACGTTTCACACCGATAATTAGTCTCGGGCTTCTTCGCCAAATATACGAAAAACCATTGTTTTATTTCATTTTTTTCACACCTACGTACGACGTTCAAGAGAGTAAATTTATCCACGGCTATTCGATCTTACATTGGTGACGGCAAAGAAACAAATCGTTACAACTTTTGGAGTTATGACAGTAGTTTTATGAGAGGACAAATGGTCTAGGTAAGAAACTCTTCACTTAGATGTTAAGCTAACTACTTAGCAGTAACTTGTGCCAAAGTTTGGGAAAGGGATGGCCAGACGAAAGGTGGGTCAAGTGAGGTTCGAGTTGGTAGAAGATGAGGGTAAGCTTATTGGAACGTACCATGCAAAAAATCTAAAGACGTAGCTAGAGAGGAATGAGTTGGTCCCGGTTGATTAAGACATTCCCGGGTTGGGGTCGTCCCCACGAATGTTGTAGCTATTCAACCAGGGAAGAATTTTTCGTCAGTTTCACAGTATAGGCCAACATGGTTTACGTGATGGGTGTGAAAACGGATTTGAATGGCCCAAGTAATGAAACTTTTCTATTCGTCAACTTTAAAAATGGTTTAAAGCCCTAAAAAACATAAGGATGGTTGGTTGAAAGCGCGAAATAAGTACGGAAATTAAATTTATTCGATTCTGTGTTTCATCGAAGTGGACAGTGATTGAAGAATTATATTATTGGAACTTCTAGTTAAATTTCATATCAAAACAGGTCAAGAATCAGGTTACGGGAATTTTACCATAAAACATATATGTGCCATAAAATATATATGTATGTATATGCATCTCTTTCATTTGGTCGGGAGACTAAATGGTAAACGATCCATAGGTTGCTTGGAAGATTGTGGCGTTATTTAGGGAAATTAGGCTTTAATGACATTGAGTGTCACATAACTACTTTTCTGTGACCTGGAATCGTCAAGTCTCAATAATCTCCGAGAAAATAACCTATAAAAGCCGCTTACAGAAGTTCTCAGTGTCTTGCGTGCTGAATTTTAGGGTGCTTTACGAAGTGAAGCGCCATTCAATAAACCCCGTGCCATTTAATAAACCCCGTGCCATTCAATAAACCAGGTTTGGTGAGCGAACTTCGCTCAAAGATTCAAGAGCCACAATTTGGGATGAGTGAGTAGCGTTTACAGCCTGCCTTTGACTAGCTAGTTGGATCCAAAAGAACCATATCAGACGTTAGATAAGCCAGAGTAGGTGGGTACCAGCTGTCCGATTTCCTCACCTGATTTTAAATAACCATCAGCTGCCGCAGCCGAAAGAACCACCGTTTTGAGCACCGACATGGCAATTTATGCAATCCCGAAAGCTTATAGAAGATTATAAATACAACGATGTCTTAAATAATATAAATAATAATATATCATGATCAATAATGGTGATACCCTATTCATGCTGGGATGAACTAGTGGTTTTCATAGTCTGCTAGCCCCGCAGACTATGAAAACCGACTGTAGGATGAAATTATAGAGCGCATCCAAGAGAATGGTGAATTCATTTGGGGGTTTACGTGGCAATAATAGAGCGTTTTTCCAGCCATCTGCAAATTAACTGGTCCTTTCTTTCACTGTTCACTTTAACTGTGCTTGACACTTCCAAATTCTATCGCGGCTTTGGTGAAGATAGGGCGTAGTCTAAATGCTACGAAGGAATTGTCGATCGCCTTAGTATTTCCCACCTCATTATGTATATGATGCCTGGAACCAGGTTTGGCATGTAAGAGGGTGTAGAATATTGCGACATTTGCAGGATACAGTAGAGTGCAGTTGGGGATCTACAAGCGAGATGGCTACATTTCAAAAGAGAGCATAAAGCCTTATGATTTTTTTGGATGCAGTCACCAAGTGCTAAGATGACTCGCATGTTCTGCCCCTGGCAGTTGTGAACAGGAAGAACGAACTCGATTCAATCGCCATATCTTAAGAAACGATCATCGTGGTCACTAAGCGGGTGAGTGAGAAAAAAAAAACCAGCCTGCAACACATGATACACCAATCGGTCATGGACTATGTTGATAGTCGCCTGGTAGAGAGTGATGTTTTGGAGGGGCCGCCTTGACCTTGGGAGAGAATCGACGGACACGTTTGACCTGAAAAGGTTTGACGCAGAGCCAGGATGTGATCGATGAAGTACTGCTTGCTAACGGTCTGAAATGCGTTCTTGCTTCAGTTATCTTTGAATGGCATAGAACAAGTACTAAAATCGTTAGCTTTTCTGTTTATTTCTCAAAAAAGTGATTCCAGGGGTTGACTTTCGGCAACGCTTTGGTATAGTGTTAAACGTGCAGAGCTAGCAGCGGACGTCGATCGCTTCGGACATTTTGACGGATAAGACACTATGAAGTGGGTTTCTTTTATCTATAGGAGAGATGATAATCCTGACTTTGTTGTTGCAGGAGCAAGTTAAATTGATGGACGATGGACTAGGTTGTACGAAATCCGCGAAACATCAATAAGATGACAGACATCTCAACTAAATAGAGGTATTACCCTGATTTGCAGAAGAGGTCACACATCATACCTAGCGTTGTTGCTCTCGGGCTGAAGGGCACCTGTATAACAGTTCTCTGTACAAAGTACCGACTCTCAAACTTCTCTCACAACAGCAAGTAACTGTTTTACGTCAGCGGCTTCAAGAGTGCAATAAAAAAACACGTCTAATCACCTTTAGTGGGTCACAATTGATGTACATGAGTCAGACTCATTTTTCATACCACCCACTGGATCATATCAGCACTGGATTTTTTCAATTTTCAAAAAGAAAAAAAAATTTTTTGTCCGATTTACATGTTTTGCAAGAGCAAATTTTGAATTGGCCCCGTCTCGTAAATGATTGTCTTACAATCTAGTTTGTCCCATGTTCTGAAATTCAATAAATCTACTCTTTACTTTTGTCACTTTTCGCATTCTCTAGCCACCTGATTCGCTTGTGTCATTGTTGCATTAATTCTATTATTCTACGTCAAATATGATTTTTCTCCTGCAGTTTTCGAAATGAAAAAACTTTCAGTATTGCATTACTCGACAGAAAAATTCCTTTTTCTTTTTGCCTTCATACCGTTTCTTGTTTCTTTTCTTCGAAACAAGTCAACTTTATCTTGTCAATGTTGCAAACGACCTCTTTGATTCGAACCCTTTCAAACCCGTAGGACATTCATTTTTGCATGTATCAACGACTCAGATAACGGATGTTTTATATTTCAACAACATTTGCCGGAAAAGTTCACGAGCAAACCTGTTATTGCACTACACTTTGCCGTCGATGTCCAGTGAAATGAAGAAATCAGTCAGTCGAGCTTTGGCTGATAGCCATTTAGCAACAGTAAAAGAAAGTAGCAGATATAACGTGTTGTGTAGTGTGTGTTGAAAATTTCGAATCGCAAGTTCGTGGAACGACAGCCATTTCAAGTATTCAAAAACAAGTAAAACAAGGACTAAAAAGTAAACATGCTAAAGTAGAAAACTTCGGAATAACTTTCACAGGCTCCTTTTCTTTCGTTTTTCTTTTACATGTTTTTTGTTTTGCTTGTTATCCGTTTTGAAAGTAGTTGTGTTGCTGCCAGCATCAACACAAACATTGTTGACCGTTTCTTCTTCAGTTTTCATTTTCTTGTCGATAGAGTGAGGCAAGGGACAAGGACTCGAAATCAAGATGATTTTTCACATTTTTTTATGATTTTAGGTCTACCGAAATAAATCGACAGATGGGGTTTCGAGAGTCCTGTAGATTGTTCTGTAGTCAAAGGGTGACTGAATGGATAAACGTGTATTGACCATTCCACTTGTACCGTTAGCTTGTTAAGGATGATTTACGTGACAAGTCTGTTGACTGTTTTGGAATGTTTTTCTTTTGAAGGGTTGTTTTCTATAGAAAATGAAGCTATTAGTGTCGGGTAAAAGAATCATAATCTGATTATCGTTTTGTTTATTACTACCAAGCGTTACGGCCTAATTTCAGGCTGTTTGAACCAATTACTATTGGGCCATTTTGAAGAAAGAGTTTATCACATGCATTGACGGCAACCATCCGAAACAAAGGATCTCACTGCACGTGTCATGAAGGTCATGGCATATTTTACTGATTATCTGTTTCTGGCGCTAATGAGGACTGAAAACAAATGAGAATTTTCTAAGCTCTAGAGACATACATATTATCTAGGAAAACAAATATATGTACCTTCCATATGTTTGAGGCAGACCTTAACGTTTTTGGTATCCCATTTCGTTTGTTGGTCATGGAGAACGTTTTGAAAGTTCATTATCATGCATGTTTGCTTCTTATCTTATCTGCTAAAACAATTTTTCTTTTTCATCATCTGTGTAGATACTGTTAGGTTCGTGCTTCAACTAGGTAGAACCAATTCAGCTCGTTTACGCTTGTCTCTCTGTATGACGTTGAAATGAAGCGTGCCTGTATTCGGCCACAACAGATACAACACAGGTTAGAGGATGTAACAAGTTCTCGCTAGGCGAAAGTAGGATAGTGATTGATGTGTTGAACGAAACTTCTTGTTAAATGAATAAGCGAAAAATACGAAACGTGTGGAGATGGAATGTATACTGATTGAGTGGGACAAGAAGACAAGATGACATGCAACGAAAGAATTTCTACTTTTGAGTGATGCATGAAAGTATTTCGTCTTATTATCTAAAGTGGGTGTACTGAAGTTTTCATATAAACTTCAATATTATTTCTCAGGTAAAATACTCTAACAGTTACTTTGATAAATTATTTGACCTTTCATCAGCAAGCAACTGGTGATTTTATTTACAAGATATGTTTTCTTCATCTTAATATTTATCACAGTGTCTCGCAGCTTCTTCAAGGTAGTGTCAACTAGTCTACTCATCTCACTGAAAGCCAAAATCTTACACATAGCAAGAAAGAAATACACTACTTGGTTCATTCTACCATCATCAATAACAAGGCTCATGGTTAATGCATACCGTCATATCATTTTCTATCCCAGGGATAAGTAGAACTCGTGTAATTCTTGGATGGCATGATGACACTGAAATGTTTATATATGTTTATACATCGACACACCTGTTGCGAAGAAACCGTCGTCCGCTAAACGAAACAAGACAAAATGACTTTCGGATATTTTTCAGGATCTCTTTTTTTCGATCCTGAAAGACAGTATTCGGTCGTGTCGTCTTAATTTATATGACATTTAAGGAGGACATAAAAAATGGTTGTTACTACAGTTATGTTGTGAATATAAATCAATATTGATTTAGCTGAGTTCGGGACCTTATTTTCGGTAAGGTATCTATCTGTTGATATACGTTTTTGCTGTATAAAAAAATATTAATAAATTTAGTGTGATACTGTTGGCACACCTTAACCAGAATTAATGTTTGTGCAACAAAAAATGTAAATTATGAAATGATTGAAAATGTAAACACATGATTGATGTATGTTTGCAATCACACGCTAGTGAGTGCTCTAGCCATTACGCAAGCTTCGATAGCCGGTTTAAAGTATTGAAGCATTTGGAAATATTTCAATAAAGTCTCTTTTTACGTCCTTTTCATACCTTGGTTTTCGAATGGACTTATCTTTGTTTGCTTTATATTGCCTGTATCTAATACTATCCATTTTCTAATGTTACTGTTTCCATGCGCAAGTATATAAATTGCAACTACCCACGCTGGGCGCTCTATTGAATGACTAACAATGAGCTTGGTTTCGAACTGAAAGTTTCACTTAAATGCTCTTTTATCAACTCTATGAAATAATTTCTTATTTGGACCTTACGAATGCTCTAGAGCATTTGTTTTTTTAAACCACGCCTCGAAATAATATCCGCAAAAGCCGAGGAATAACTATCACCAATGAAGTTATATTAGCTTTTCCAAATTTTCTTTTCTGCATACAGGAAATTTTACGGATGTATCATCCAGAAGATCCCTCAACATGCTATAGTGTCTTTTAAACGTCCAGCCAGGCGCTACTAGTTCGTATTGCAACTTTTTTAGAGTTATCGCATACCCCACTGTTGCTTTACTAGCTTTTGTACGTTAAACTTATGCAAGAGCATTGGGTATTTTTTTCTCTCACTGACTGGAGTAAATTTTGTTTAGTCTCGCAATGGTTCAGAAGATGATTTGCATTAAATTTCTTCCCCTATGAGCTAAGTGCCTTCCTAAATAGTAAACATATACTGCTACGTGCTATATGTGTAGCTTTGGTCTCTCAAAATATGCAATTAGGCTCTTTCTCATATTCGTTGACAAGGCGACGAGGTTAGTCGCAGGACAGAATTAAAAGTAGCACATCTATCTATAGTCTGAAGAAAAAAGCTTAAACCCTGCTTTTAGGCTTACATGGACTCAGCTTAGCTGATGTATAGGAACTTTGAAGAACAAGGTTTTCACGCGGTTGAGGTATTCTTTCTTAAACTGAGCAATGGTCCCCCGAAACAAGTCAAAGTCCTTCTTCCTGGGCAAGCAAGAAATGGGTATTTATACCATTAAAGCATTTTATCTGAAAAATGTAAACGCAAAAACTACGCAGTGGAGACTCGCAATGCCATAATTAACAACAACTTAACCATGCGCGAAACAACTGCTACCCACAAGGCAGATCTTTCAAACCTGCTAGGTTTCATCACCACTTGCGATGCACTAGGCAAAAAGAAAAAACAGCGAAATGCGTAAACTGCGGCGGAAAACATCTCGTCAGTTATGGGATATGCCCTAAACGTCCGAAAAATGTGAGAACACAATTTGCGTAGGTCACTAAGATGCTGCTATTACTGAATTTAAGTAAATAAAAGCCCTCAGTACTGAAAAACCAAACCTATTTTTACAATATCCTGATCAAATCCTGAATGCAGAATAGTTGAACCATACTTTAAATTGAAATTTTAATTTATGATGAAAAACATGCTGGCAAAAATGGTGTAAGGAATGATTTCTGCATTCCTAGCTACCAAAACTTCCTCTAAAAAGCTTCTGGAACTAACTTCTCTAACCAAGCTTTTGTCCTCACTTGTATTGTGAACTCCATAAGCAACAAAACATAAGAACTGTTGCCATCATATCATCCTATTCCCTACCTAGTCCAAATAGAGGCAACAGCAATCAAAGTACCCACCCGATATTTTGATTTCTCCAACATATTTCCAGTGGGCCTATCTACTTCGGCCACAGCCACACCCTGGACATATGTCTCTCGTTACATTTCCACCACATTGTACAGACCACAGTACTGGATATACTCTCATACGATTATAAGCCAATTCTCTTTTTCATAAAATACGTTTACATTGACGATCCTATGAATTTCAAGAAAAAAACTAACTAAACTAACTTTCCATAAAGCAACGGCAAACGAAGCTTCCCAGCTATCACTTGAAACTTTTATCAATGCCAAAAGTAGCCCAGGTGAATGTAAAATTCACCACTAAGACTCTAATAGAGGGCTATAAGCCTTATAACCTCCCGAGACATTAAAGAACTAATTAAAAAAAAAAACAGAGTGAAGAGAAGAGCTTTGGCGAAGTTGACCGTAACTTAGATTGGGAAGCAAAACGACTGTCGAATCACATCAACAACCAGATCTAAATCTTAACGAATGACCAAATACTTCAGGAAAAAGAACACACTTGGCCCCGGCAGCCTCAAATGTAAGAACGTGGGTAAAATCGAAGATTTTACAGACATATTAGAACTACAATTTAATAAAAACCCAACAATCCAAGAGAATTAAGAACATGAGGAAGCTAAAACGGCCCAAAAAGATAGGGAGATTAGGAGGAGAAATCAAACAATTGGTAGTTTGGCTCAATAAATGTAAACCACCAGGACTTTACACGATAAAGAATATTTGCCTAAGATATAAATTTCAAAAAATAATAGACAGTGCCAATGTGATCTTCCGTACAAAAAGTTTCCCAAAAATTCTGGAAAAAAAGTGAAAGTTATTACGGTTCCACAGCAACACAATGATCTAACGTTTGCTCAAAACTGGAAGCGGACTAGTTTCCTATCTTCGATCGAAAAATTGGTCGAATTTTAAATTCATTCATAAGTCGAGAAAAGTGATGCCAACAAATCTAGAATTCCACTAGAGCGATTCAGTTTCAAAGTCAACGATTCCATCGAGCTGCAGCTACCTAAGCTGGGCTAACATATTCTAATTGGATTCAATCTAAAAATGTGGAAGGTCTTGTCATGTTTGACATTGCCATGGCATTTGATCCAACTGACTGGATTATTTTCGAATAAACAACCACCTCTCCAATACATGGCCAATAGAAGTCGGTATCCCGCAAGGTAGTCCATTATTGTCTATATTACATACGACAAAAATATGTCTTTTTGCAGACGATATCTGTATCTAGACAGGCAGAATTTATAACCACCAATCTTCAGTAATATAAAGACACTCTAGTGATAAAGATACAAATCAACGCAGAAAAAATGCAAGCGATTTTTATGACGAGACGACGAAGACAAAATCCAAGCCAGCTGACAGTAGACGACGAGCCCGTAGAATGGAAAACAACAGCCAAATACTTAATATTAGCTTATATCTTATACCCTTTAAACTTTATTTACAAGCAGATTATCAAACCTAGACCAACCGCCACCTACAGAAAAACTATTTTTTATCAAACACACCAGACGAAAAAATGACCCCACGCTGTCACTATCATCATCGGCTATCGACCGAGGTCTGGTCCGGGTCTCCTTCAACAAATTTTTCCATCGGTCGCAACTGCAAGCCAATTTCATCCAATCTAGCACACCTAAGCTCCGAGTGTCCTGGTAACCGCCGTTCCTTCAGCACTAACGATGCCATCTGCTGTAAAATTTGCTCCAACGGGTTTCCGAGCAAGCTCATTTTCGCTCACACGAGCTAAATGCCCAGCCCACCGGGGTCTACCTAGCTCTATCTTTGATATCATACTTACTTCTACAGTAACCTTTACTTAAAAATCCATCTTCTTGCTTGACCACAGCTGGTTTTTTTTAAATACTTTAATTTAAACACCTGTTAGTTCAAAAAGCTATAATGTCTAATAACGATCTTCCATTAAAGTATTCGCAGAAGTCGGTTGTTGACGTTACGCACCAGATCTTCAAGAGAGATGGTTCCTCGGGAAACCTAGAGTATCTAACGATAAGTGCAAACTCTTTCCAAGTATTTGACTTAAATGCTTGTATTATAATAGAACCAATTTCTCGCATCACCCACCCTTATGATTTATTTATTGGTTTAATGTCTATAACAACAGATCGAGTCCAATTACGCAATAGACAATGATAAATAAAAATAAAAATATAATATAATTCAATGATAAATAAAAATAAAAATAAAAATAAATATAAAACGAACAAGAGTATCATAATTCAATAGAAAATAAGAATCCAAAATTTAAATATGCAATTAGCCAAGATGAGCATGCATTAAACAGAATAAGTAATTACTTTATCCTTTAACATTTTTTTGAAAAGCATCAAGGTCGGTGGTAGGGAACCAAGTCTGAGTTCGTTATGCTGCCTAGGTAAACGTAGCAGCGGTGAAAAGTAATATGTATCAGCCCGTGCAAATGGAACATTAAACGTTAAAGTTGATCTACATGACCGATCCAATACACGGACGGAAACCAGGTTGCAGAGGTCTGATGGGACAAGTCGATGGTGTAATTTAAATAGAAGGCATTCATCAAAGAACAGCCTACGAGATTTCAGGGATGGAATTTGCAGCATTGTAAGTCTCGCACTATACCCACAGTAAGTCAAATTGAATTTGAAAAGCAGAGTGCGGGTGAACCTGCGTTGTACAGATTCAACCGCATCAATTAAGTACTGAAAATGTGGGCACCATATTTGACAACAATACTCAAGGATACTACGGACAAAAGAGCAAAACAGGTGTACACAGGTGGAGATATCGGTAAAATGCTTAGAAGATCTAAGTATAAAACCCGAGAGCCTGGACGCTTTGGCAGTAATATGCATTATGTGTTGGTCAAATAAGAGTTTAGTGTCGAAAATAACTCCCAGGTCTTTAAAACAGAATACAGCATCGAGAGAGGTACCGGAAGCGCAATAAGAAAACACTAAGGGGTTAGTTTTACGCGTGAACGACATTTGGCGACATTTTAAGACATTCAGAGTAAGATAATTTGCACTACACCAGTTGCTCAAAGTGTGCAGATCATTCTGTAACTGAAAGCAGTCTTCAATTGTATCGATTACTCTGAAAATTTTAAGATCGTCTGCGTAAAGAAGGGAGAAGGAGTTTAGGAGACCTGGCAGATCATTAATATAGATTAAGAACAACAAGGGGCCAAGTATCGAGCCTTGCGGAACACCAGAGGTGGGATAGAAGGGAACAGAGGAGCAGGAATTCACAGTAACAACACAAGCACGTTCATAAATGTAAGAAGAAAACCAGGAGAACAGCGGTCCATAAAAGCCATATTTTTCTAATTTCAAGAGAAGAAGCACGTGATTAACAGAGTCAAATGCCTTAGAGAAATCAGTGTAAAGAACATCCACCTGTCTTTGCTGATCGATGGCAGAAGCCACAGTATTGCTGAAAGATAACAAATTGGTAACAGTGGATTTACCCTTGACAAATCCATGTTGCTCCTTGGCAAGGAAAGGCTCGAGTAAAGGATAAATTCTGTTGTAGACAACTCTCTCAAGTAGCTTGCTAAAGCAAGGTAGAAGCGATATTGGACGGTAATTGGAGATACAAGCGGGGTCACCTGCCTTAAGTATGGGAAAAATGTTGGCTGATTTCCATATGGAAGGAAAAACACCAGAGGCGATGCTTAGGTTGAAAATAATGGACAGGGGTACACAAAGTGAAGAAGATAGTGACTTAGTTAGTATATTAGGAATACCATCAGAGCCAGAAGAAGCGTTAGAATCGAGACAACTCATTAAATATTCAACTTCTAAAGGGTTTGTACGAAACGACGAGAGCGCTCTAAGGTTAGTGCGAGACGACGAGGGAGTGGTGAAAGAAACATGTGGAGGAGAAAGAGGGTTTTGTGGGGAAGAAAATGACGAGAAAAAACGAGCAAAGAGCTCACAGGTCTCTTCAGTTGTAGCGGCAGAAGTTTCATCAAGAAACACCTTTTGAGGAATGACGGGGGATTTTTTCAGTGAATGAATAAATGACCAGAAGGGTTTTGAATTGTTGGAACTAATAGAAGCCTCAATTCTGGCAACGTAGGTACGCATGGCTTCTTTAGCGACCCTCTTTGCATGAGAGCGTTGCTTTTTAAACTCAAGCAAATCATCATGCAAAGCGGAACGTTTAAATTTGGCACGAGCAACATCCTTTGCCCTAAGGGCAGCAGCAACTTCAAAGGTGAACCAGGGAGCATCATTGGGTCTCCTGGGACGACATGTGGGAGTGAAGCGAGGAATGAGATTAGCGAGGAAGACATAAAGCCTATGGAGAGCCTCATTAACGTCAGAGCAGCGAAGAAATGAGTGCCAGTTAATATGATTGATTTCGTTCGCCATTCCAACAAAGTTGGCTTTAAAGAAATTGAAGCGCCGGTAGCAAGAAACTGTGGATCTAAGAGGAAGATTGAAAGAAATTTCTAAAAGAACAGGAGGATGGTAAGGGTCGGGAGGGACATAGGGTAGAGCATCGGAATCCAAATCAACAGAAGACACTGGGATATTAGAAAGAAATAGATCCAATATTTTGCCATTTTTATTAGGTACCGAGTTCAATTGGGAAAGAGAACATAAAGAAATGAATGAAGATAAAGTAAGCGAAAGACTGTTGCTGGAAGTGATGGTTGAGAAAGAGGTATTCCACTCGATGGAAGGCATATTGAAGTCACCACATAGCATTAAGTGAGCGGTAGGAAAACGGCACAGGAGATAAGATGAGAGCTCTGCAAAGAAAATTTCATAAAGTGAAGAAGGACTGTTACAGGGGATATAGATTGAGGCGATAAGTAATAGTGAAGCAGGAGCAAGAGAGACACGAACTAAAATACACTCCACTGAAGATGTAGTTGTAAAGTCACTGCAAACCGAACTAGAAAGAGATTTGTGGATGCCAATAAGAACACCTCCACCATCAGACTTGCCAGAGATTGACCGATCACGATCCTTGCGGAAGACAGTGTGCTGTGGTAAAATCTCACTATCAAAAATATCATCTGTCAACCAGGTTTCCGTAAGACAGATAATGTCATCAGAAGATAGGGCAGAAGAAAGACTAATTTTATCAGACTTGGTCCTCAAGCCACGGACGTTTTGATAGTACAGTGTTAAGGAACGTTTTAAGTTTGAGTCTTCTTTTCTGGTCTGGATCGAAAATTTTTTCGCGGAATTTTGGTGAACTCTTTTACAAAGACTCCAGGTGGCCAGAAGTCGCACTTTAGTAGGTCGTTGATGCCGGAAGAAACGGTGATGCAGAAAGAAGCAATGGTTTGCTCCTGCAGATTATCCGGAGTCAGCTTTTTGCACAGCAAAAGAGGTGGTGCGTATCCAAGCTTAGCAGCTACGTACTTTTTTACTGTTTCGGTCGAAGTACGATATGCGGTCGAAGTACGATATGCGCTAATATGCGTGAAAAGCCTTTACCCACACTGGGCGCTATTTTCAAAAAACTAGTTTCGTCAAAATCCTCACACAATTCATAACTGCTGGATTTTTTTTGACCAAAACATTGCAAAACCAATCATCTCAGAGCAACGCAGTCTACAAATAATAGCAGTGAACAACCCAATAAAATCCCTAAATTACCCAAAAATACTTTATTCCTATCCCACGAAAGCCATAAATCTCCCGAGACCCTTGAAATCCGCAAGTCCAACTAATTTATAATTTATCGAATTAGTTAATTTCTATTTATCTGCCTAAAAACATATCCTACAACAAAACCACCTGTACAAAAAAAAATGGCCAGAGAGAAAAAAGGATTTCAACCGGAACAAGTAGAAAATCTCCACAAAACGATGAAAAGTAAACAACATCATCGTCTTGGGCTTTTCGAATTCAAAAGAATCCGAAATCTCAACGGAATGGAAATAAAGAACAACGTGTAGCGTACGCCCTGAATACATACTACAACGGATTGTATCTACGTAGAATAGGCCTACGAATAAAATAAAATGCTCGTAGTCAAATGAACGTGCTGGGAATGAAGTGAGTAGAGATCGTGGTGTGAAAATGTTTAAGTTTTCTCAGTCAATCCGTTTGTAAGCTCTGTGAAACTAAACAGGAATGGTCTTATTCGTAGAAGTGACGAAAAGAGGTGTGTCGTAAAATATCCATAAAATTTCAGTTTTTATGGTTTTTCATGTTAAAGTATTGCTGTGATTTTTATAGTCCTGGGCTGTGCGTGTTGGCAAGGTGAGAAAATGAGACTCGAAGGTTGACGTGTTGGTAACCGATCTCACTGACATAGATTTGATTTTCATTAATGAAAATGTCAAACCTATATCTCGGATGCTCAAATAAATCTCACCGAAGATTTATTTTGCAAATAACTGTTTTGATATTCAAGCAAAATTTATTTGATGCTACCTTTACCAAGCAACAAATACAACCAAAAACTTCATTTACAGCTGCTGTCAATTAAATTTGCTGACTTTAAAAGGAATTTAGTTGAGAAATTCAAAAGTATTACCATCTCTTTCACAAGCTCGCTCGAAGCAATTAGATGTCATCGGGGACTTTCAAAATGTCCTTAAATTTTAAAACCATTCTTTTCATTGCTCTTGTAGATTAAGCTCTTCAAATTTATTTCTTGGAGTTCGTTGTGATTGTAAATCGAATGCACGGAGTGTTGGCTTACCGCACAAACGTGGAATAGAAATCAAATTCGACCTTTCGGTTTGATGGTTTAATGCAGACAAAAACAAAAAGAAAATCCTTACCTTTTACGATTGACGCATAATAAGACAGTGCAGAGTTGAAAATTTTCCTGGCGGGATTTTAGTCTTGGCGTTGCTGGATTTAACTGTAATCTGTGAAACTAAGTCTTTTTGGGGAATATGTATATTGCTAGTACATATCGAAATTACGGATTAGGTTTTCGATTTGATAGCAGGGGAAATGGAAAAGTTTCGGCATTGTATGAATAAGGCAGATAAGTACGTTAAGCTCTGTTTTGAACAAGCGATTTGGTGGGTAGGTTAAATCGTTTATTTTTCGAAACATTTTTACGTACCAAGTTACATGGTATTTTAAAATAGAAAAGAAAATATGCTACACACGTGATCATCCATACATACAATCATACGGTTGGATATTGTTTTGTTATTGTGATTGAAATTATATTCACAGTAAACAATTTATGACGGAATTCTAAGAAAAATAATAAGGTTTTTCAGGACTTTGAAAAATAAGCCTTTCTAGACAGTAAATAGACGTAAGTGTGTTTCATAGATTATTATGGCCCAAACATTAAAACAACTAACTTATTTTATTTTAATTTGTTTGTCAGGAAACAGTTAACCTCGTTAACATAAAGTAACCGACTTTTTTTGTTTTAACATTCAAGTCAAGAAATAAGATAAATAATTTTATGCTTTATAATGCTATCTTGTGCTTGTGATGTTATACGAGGTGTGACAATTAACTAATGAGACTGATTTTATTGCCGCGCTTGTGGTAAACCTGCGACCTTGAAATTCCCTTCCCCTCCCTCGGCATCTTTCTCCTCTCCATTGATCTATTTACCACCGATCTAGCTTGTTTAGTTCCCTTGCTTTGTCGTGTTGAGTAGACGTGTGTTGGTGGTGCTCGTCACGAAAAAGGAGAAACGAAATCAAGAGCAACGCGTCGCGATAAAATGTTGCATCAGATTGGGCGAAACAGCTTCGAAAACGTACGCTAAAATTGTAAAAGTGCATGGTGATAGTACTTTTAGTCGTGCCCAGGTGTTTCGATGGCATAAAGAGTTTAAGGAGGAGCGTGAAAGCGTGGAAGACGAGGCGCGGAGCGGGAGACCAGTCAAGGTGTGGACTGACGCGAATGCGCAGCGTGTGCACACCCTAATACGTGAAGATCGGCGTTTAACAGTCCGAATGTTGGCCTCAAAACTAGGCATGAACCGTAAAACAGTCAGACAAATTTTAACCGACGATTTTGGGATGAAAAAGTTTTGTGCGCGAAGATGGTTCGAAAGAACCTTTCTGAAGAGCAAAAGCAGCATCGAATGACCGTCGCAGAAGACTGTTTGGAACAAGTGGAAAACAATCTCACGCTGCTTGATCGAGTTATTACAGGCGATGAGAGCTGGTTTTTCCAATACGACCCAGAAACCAAACGTCAAGCTCACAATGGTTGTCTCCGCACGCCCTCTGCGTATCCCAATATTTGGCCTCTAAAGGGATCGCCGTGTTACAACAGCCACTTATTTGCCCAATATGTCACCCTGTGACTTTTTTTTGTTCCCTAGAATAAAATCGGTGATCAAAAGAACCCATTTTGAGTCGATTACAGACATCTACGCGGCCGTGACGAGGGTACTTGCGGACATCCCAGTCAAAGCGTTCCAGAAATGTTACGAAGCATGGAAAACGCGCTGGAATCGCTGTAAAGCTGCCCAAGGGGACTACTTTGAAGGGGATGGCAGAGTTGTAAAATAACTTTAAAATATACGGTTTTTATGAAATCAGTCCCATTACTTAATTGTCACACCTCGTATATGCTAAGACCGAAATCATTGGGTTACATCTACATATAGCGTACCACTATGCCCCTTTTGCTTGCTATAAATAAGAAACTATGAGATCGAATACACAATTCCAATTTCAATTCATTTATTGCTTAGATTCATTTAAATGCATTAAGACTAATTTATTCAAATCCCTATTAACACCTAGTGATGTTCCTTAGTTCACATGAACATTTTAGTTTGAGGTTGTTTGGTCCACTGGTGACCTTGTTAAAATTAACGAAAGGCTAAGAAAGAAACGATACAAGCCGATATTGGAGAAGCATGCTGTGACTTAGGCTTTTAAGTGAAGGATTCATTCGCCAAAAAAAAAAACAATGATCAGACGCACTTATCACATCTGTGCAAATCATTCTTGGGCGAAATGGAAAGGAACAATGTACTAAAACAGATGCTATGGCCACCACAATCATCGGATCTACTTCACTTTTGTGGGACGAGCTTGATAGAAAGGCCAAAGCTCTACATTCTGAAGTAATGAAAACATCTGGGGAAGACTTCTTCAATGTTGGAGTGAGATCACACCAGAAACTTTGGAGAAACTGCAAGAGAGAATGCCAGGAATTTGTGATGCTGCTATAAAAGGTTGATATTTGGAGGAAAATGTGTAATCAATTTAATTTGTGTATTATACATGGTGTTAGGTACTCGGAGGATTCTTTTGTAAGGAGGTATTCCTTGATATATTTTGAGAGATGCTCAAATTTGCACGATTCGTCTACTTTTCTTCGAAAAATTAGTGTTTCTAACGGTTCTTATGTGCTAGGGTTTTTTGAGCTTATTGTGTTCACGTAGGAAAATTTTGAAAAGTCAGAACATTGTGGAAAAACATTGGTGCGAACGAGGATTTAGATGTTAGATGTTAAGTAAATGTCTTATTTAAATGCAAAATATGTCGGATCAAAGTTTCAAGCTCAAAATAGTTGGAATTTTGAAAATAGTTTATTGCACATTCAAACAAATTCACATATCTCTCCACAAAAATATTTTAGTGTTGAAATAAAAAGCAATAGTGTGTACTAGAATAATATTAGGCTAAGGATAACAGTGCCTAGAAATAAAATAAACAAAGCTTGTCATATGCCAGTAAAATTAACTCACATTGAAACGAAAAAATAGCAATCACTTTGCACCTTAAATGGAAGAGTTAAAAAATTATTGTGTATATTATTTAATTAAATTCAAAAATTTTCAACATTTTCTCAGCTATCCTTTTCATGTACCATGAAATGAATGATATTTTAAAGAAAAAATATTTGGCTTGTTTTCAACTCATCATGCATCCTACACACACATGCATATATAATACTACAAGTCGAAAGGATGTCGAACAGCCAGCCGGCCACACAAATCTACGACTTGGGATTTCCTGGGCAATTTATCAGATAAATGGCTCAACCCATATTTTATTATGCAAGTTGTTGGCTATAACTATTCTGCCACCACGCTACTATGACAATTTTTCGCCATTAATATAATAGCGAAATATTGTTGGGAAAAAATTATTTGGGAAACGGTGCCTGCGATGATGTAGTATATGGCAAGTACGGGTATCGTACATATATTCCATGTAGGCTGACGTATAACGACAAAATATTGCATTATACCCATAGATCATATACATTTGTATGCAGATATGCCAAGCTCAGTATAGATAAAAATGAACGATATCTGTTTGGTTTTATGATATTCTGGCGTTAGTTTGCATTAGCGAATCATATAGGCTAAATTCGACACGAGCCGGCGCGAATATACGCAAATATTTTGGCATACATCTATGAATAGTGCTGGAACACAAATAGTTTCATGATTTATTGCGCTAGGATTTAAATTGCCTTTTATTTTCGACACTATAAATTTTCAACAAAAAAAAAACTCAGCTGCCGAAAACTAAAAATATTTATTTTTTCGGCGTCGTAAATAATACGAACAAAATCCTGAAGAGTTTTCGATTCGTCAAAGCATTTTATTTACATAGAAGTTTCAATAAGGGCATTAGAATTTTCATATAAAACACCGTTTTCCCGACCGAGCTAAAATTTTCAGAATATATTGGTGTACTCGTATGTATGGATTAGGTTCAAATTTCACAAACGTTGGTTGTCGTTAACCTTTTGACGCCAGAGGCCATTTCAGAGATATTTTAAGCAAATAAATTTTCAAAAAAAAAAAACCGGTTAGCAAAATGAATTTTAAACGTCTTCCAAACATGCATGTGATGTCGTTTTGGAGATTTTCATTCTTTTGTGTGCTCTAGGTTTCGTTCGCCATCAAAATTAATTGACGACTCTAAAAAAATTCAGTTCTACAAACTCTTCGATACAGCCCCGAGGCAATTAAACCTTCGTGAACAAAGAAGCTGTTTGCACTCTGGTATGGACTCTTTCCTCGAAAAAATCCTCAGAAGAAGATAAAATTTCGAATGTCATTTTAAAAAACGTTCCTGACTGCTTCTATGAACATCTTTGTGTTCTTTTTAACTCGCGTCTCACTCCTGGATATTTCCTCACTGCTTGGAAGCGTGCGAAAAACTCTCTATTCATAAAATATCAGGACCATACGATGTCCTCAACGTTCGTTCAATATCCCTTCTTTCGAATTTGGGATAAAATGATTCGAAAAGGTGATTCGAGAGCAGCTTACCACATTAGTACTAAATGTACTAAATGAGACGCCCTAAGCACTATTAGGGCGCCCATTGCAAAGTGATTGACTTTAAAACCAAGTTGAAGAAAGCATTCAGCACAAAAGAGTTCTGGTTGCTTACCTGATTGATCTATAGAAAGCCTTCGATTCCGTACGGGTTGACGGTCTTCTATATAAAACGACCAATTTTGGATTATCTACTGGGTCAATCACTTCTGAATTTGAATTGACTGAATTTGGGTAATCAAAAATTTTGGTAGTTATTTTGTAAAACTAAAAAAAAAATAAAGTATTTGTCACCTCCAATGGATTTCTCTGAAGAATTTCTAATTGAATCAGGTGTGCCTCAAGATTGGACACTGGACCGATTCTCTTCATTGTTTTCACTGCAGACATCCCTGAAATCTCAAACTTTTCTTTGAACTTATAGAGAATACCAGTTCTGGGCCACTTAAGAGGAGGAAGAGGAGGAGGAATAAGAGGAGTAAAGAAAAAGAGCTCTATAGTTTTTTGACATCAGTCGGTTAACCAGTCTTTTGCTGTTTCTACTCCGTTAGGTCGTTTTGGATTTCTTTGAGTCATCCGCAGATTTGTCTGATATATCACATCGTCAACACCAGAAATCTTTCAATACGAGTGTCAATTTTCCTTCATTTCACCCAAATCTGGAGTATGGGCCATGAAAAATCTTTGTTTCTCCAACTTGCTATTTTTTCCTAACCAATAATGAGTAAAATCACCAATAATGAGTACAATAAAAAAAAAACTAAAAAAAAAATTAAAAAAGAAATGATAAAAATTATATATTGCAAAATGGGTCTGCTTCAAAATCACTTCGTTTCTTCAACTGGATTTCCTAAATAAAGGCAGTTGATATCAACTTTGTCTTACTATTGCGTCCTCAAAAAAAAATGTTTACTGATGACAGCTGTCAAAATCATTTAATAGTACTGTCTGATTATTATTTTCGGGATTTAGTTTGAATGCTTAGTAGTCCGTTCACACTGTCGCTAAATCAGACGATTTCGAGCTGAAGAGCTTTAGAGCTGAATTGACCACAAATCTACTTGATTTGCCATACATTTGCCTCGGCTTCTGACAGTCGAAAGCTACCTGATTTAGAGTTAATCCAGTATGTTAATCCAGTATCAGGTACTATTATGTTTTTGGTACCGACTGAATTGTTCTCAGAGCGTGCTGATTTCAATACGTTAGAGGGAGAGTAGATTTGAATGAAATTTCATTCGAATTTCGTTCTAAAATAGGGAAGATTGAACAAAAAAAGAAAATGTAAGTTGTTCAGATTGAAAAGAAAATGTTTTTGCATATTCCTGCACCATTTTCAACAATTTTCGCTCAAAAAAATTCCACACATAAATTCGAATGACATTTCTCGCTCTAAATCTTTTCGCTTCAAATCACTTCGGCTAGTGGGAGCGCTTCACCTGATTAACTTGACAGTTCCTAAATTTACCTGATCTAGAGTGTAGTGTGAACTAGTGGTGGGCGTTTCTGTTGTTTTCAAAACACGAAAACGAACTGTTTTTTTTTAAAAAACAACTGTTTTTTTAAACTGTTTGAAAAAAATAGTTTGAATTAACGAAAAGGAACAAATTTTATGCTGTAGGACAATATATATATTTGAAATATAGTTCAAATAAGAAACATCGTTCATAGTTTGAATAATCTTCAATTAGTTCAGTGCAATGGATTTTTACGTATTAGGTGTTTCTAATACACATTTTATGTATTATGTCTTCCTACCAACGTAAACATTCATTGTGCTTCCAAACTGAATTGATACTTGTAAGGTACCTATTTTCCATTATATAAAAAAAATATATACTATTATTAATTTTTCTGTTGGTCAGTCTTTTCAAGCATTGCCATTCAAAAACATGATCATTTCAACTTTTTTAGATGTCAGGCGAGTTCTTCTATCACTTATCAGGTTCCCTGACTTGGAAAAATCCTTTCGCATGCAACGGACGTCGCAACGATGTTACACTTTGTTATGAATATTTCAGACAAATTTGGATACAACTGCCGATGTTTTTTTCCACCAGCCCAACGGACAGCTATGCATGCCTTTTTCATCAAGACGTGGTAGAATATCGTCTTTGAAATAACGGTTCACTTCTTTCTCAGCCCTTGTTTTTGAATCCGTCTGCGGTTTTTTATCTGCCATTATCTCGTTTAACACACACCATGCACTCATTTTTCCATGTAAAGGATCAGATTGAATCGCCACGGAAGTAGACGGTCCTTCAACAATAAACATGCACCCACTAGGGGGCCAACCTCTTCCTTAAGGCTGGACATGAGACCTAGGGGCACCTTACCTCCCGCGGTTTCGTTAATTTTACAACCCCGGTAGGGTTGGAGACACACTCGTGGCGACCTCCAGTCACGAGGAGGGCGTCAGCACACCCAGAGACGCCAACTGGTGATCCAAATAGGATCTCAACCTTTTCCTCCTTGGCACTTTTAGTGCTACTTTTAATTTTTCCGGTGGATTTCATTTTGCCGTATCTTCGAAACTAGGCCGCTTTTTCCCAGACTTGTATGGAAATTGCGCCCGAAACAACTCAGAATGGTCCCCGAATTCATGCTAGACAAAAAAAAAATTTGGAAAAAATTGGCGTTTTTGCCCAAATTCCCCTATAAAAAAATTGTTTTGCCCTTTAAATATAATTATTGTACTCCCCGACCACTTCCAATCACCATAGTTTTTGCCAAACTATGGCCAAAAAACTCCTTACTCCCCTACAAAACCGAAATTTTTGTATCACAGCAATAGGTCTTGGCCCGTTATGTCCCAAACCACTCTAACCCAAAATTGGCCGATTTTGTCCGATTTCAGCTCCTTTTGCCCTAAAAACGTTATGAATATTTAAATAAAATACTTGCAAGTACGAAAATATTGTTTTCCGCAGCTAAACAGTTTTCCACTGCCAAACAGTTCGTTTTAACAAACGAAAAACGGTTCGTTTAAAAAAACGAAAAACGATTCGTTTTAAAAAAACAGTTCGTTTTAAAAAAACGATTCGTTTGAGAAAAACGAAAAACGTTTCGTTTGAAAAAAACGATTCGTTTGAGAAAAAGAAAAACGATTGGCTATAGAAAAACTATTCGTTGTAGAATAGTTGGAATAATTGGTTTTAGAAATACTATTCGTTGTAGAAAAATTGTTTGTCGCTATTTGGAAAATCTGTTCGTTCGTTCGTTTTTTGCAGCCAAACGTTTTTTTCAAACTGTTTGGCGTTTTTGAGCCCATCACTAGTGTGAACACCATATAATCAGAATAAATTGAATAAACAGACAAAGTAAGTCATTTTACTCAAATCATTTTAGCGAGCGCATGTTCACAATCGAATCGAACATTTTTTAGTTAGTCGTAGCGTGAACACATTGCACTGAACGAAATTTGTATGTACTAGAACTATCAGCCATCATCAGAAAAAAATAGAGAAAATAATAGCACCGAATTGAAGCCTTAGCAATATCAAAATAAACTTTACCATTCAGATTAACGGATTTTGAATGCCTCGGTAATTCTTTGCAGTCATTTCAGGACCTATTTGTCTCTTGATACACTACCATCACAACGTATCTTATCACGTTTGCTTCCAGACAACACATACTACGTTCTACACTTATAACTTTATTTAATGATCAAATAAACTTAAGGCTTCCCCGATGACGTCCATTTACCCTAATCGTTGGTAATAATGTTATAAGAAGTTTTCCTCTTCTTCTCTTTCCATTCGCATCGTCAAAGACGTTGTGCTGTTGGTTCGTTGGTGTCGTTGCCATTCTCCACAAGTAGTTTTACAGTTCTTCCACTAACGTTTTGCTGTTGCTGCTGTTTTCCTGTTCTTTTTCTTCTCAAACTTTCCTATTCAACTCTAAGCCGTCCGTTATATCATCTCGTTTAGTTCGTGTTTCATAGGCGGCTTTGACAGTTGTTTAGGATTGACAGTATAGTGTGTTGGGCAACAGCCGTCCGTTTCTATATCTGAAAACATTCTTGCGCCTACTTACTAAAATTGTTGGTCTCGTATGTTTTGGCAGCACAACGAAATATATAAAAGCAGACGAATATATGTAAAGAAATTCTCAAAACTTAGTTCATGACGTTGCTGGAAAGTTCTATTTTTCGAGGAAGCAGTATCGAGAGGAAGCAGTATACGAGTACTCTAACAGTACCATAATTTCTAATTTTCTGTGTATCGTGTACCAGGAGTTATTGGAACACACACAATGTTCGATGGTTGGCCAGCTAACATCCTATGCTCTTCATATTAGGATTAGTCGAATAAAAGATGTTTCAGCTTTCGAATGAAATTAGATTATAAATTACGCTCTAGGATCAACAGCTGTTTAACTTAGCTTTATAAAGTTTTCGATTCTAATCACCAGTCGAAATTTTATTCAGTTCAGAATCTTTTTCGAATCTACTCTAAGAACTCTTTCCATTGATCAAATTCGAGAATTATTTCCATTAAGCTTCAATCCATGTATTTCAGCTCTTCTTTGTCCTCTTCTTCGATAATCACCTCCAGCTGAATTCGATATAAAAAATTATAGGAAACTTTCTTTCAGCGGTGTATGTTAGTGCTATGCGATTTACTTTATCCGATTACCAAAACTCTGTCTTTCTTAACTTGTAACATTACAAAAGTATCGGGTGCTAAACCTCTTCCACAGCTACCGAAGGTAATATTTCGAATCGTATGAAGTTCGATTCGTGAAAATTCCCCTTAGTCCAAGGCAAAGACAGCTGATATTTTGCAGGTTCTGTGCAGTAAGCAACATTATCCACCAGAGTATCATCAGTACGAAGAATCGCTAAGGAAAAGCATTTCTCTTAAGTTTTCCAATGTTGAAAAAGCAAAAATCGTAACCTTTCAGATCGTACTCCTTCTCTCCTGCTATCCTTCAGCGATTTTAGCTAAACGTATCGGACTCGATAACACGTGCCCACAATGGGCGCATAATTTATAAGAGAGCCAAGGATGTATTTTAGAGCTCTTGACTAGTACGGAACCACAGACTAAGACGACAACGGTTCGATTTGGTTGGATGATGGCTGGAGAGGATTTTTGTGTAGCTTGTTGGGCACTTGAGACAATGTAATGCCTTGCTCTGTTGAAAACGGATCCATGGAGGAATATAATTAGTTTTGAAGTAGTTAACATTTGTTTGTAGCCTTAATTATTTTTTTGGAATATTTTCAAAGTGTTAGGTTTTATCATTAAAAGTTTGAATTGGATGTTTTCGATTTAAATTTTTCAACTAAGCTGAAAGTAGTAATAAAAGAACGGTTTGTCAATCGGCTTTCAATACGAAAATTGATTTTGTTTGTATTAACTCCATTTTGTTTGTGTTGACTTGACTTAAAGCTGACTATTCAAATAATAAGATTTGTCAGGATATAAAAAAAATATGCAATCTACAGAATAAGTTAAAAAAACTGTACATTGATATTTTTCTGCCGGAAAGTTTATGAATTTAATTTATCGCTTAGCTATTGTTATTCTATCTGTGCTTAATGTTAGTCCAGTAAAAGTTGCTGTACCACCAAAAACATTCTTAATCAGCCCTAGAGGGCCAATAGATCCCGACGATTTCTTATTGAATACTAAGGTACGACAACATATGCGTCATATGGAATGAGAAATCTAAAGACATGGTATACAGACTCCTCAGGCTATGCAGCTCTATGAGTTGCAGATGCTTGAAGGGTTCGTGTGTATCGGCGCGGTCCAAGTGATGAATATGTTTGAACTCGAAACTGAGGTATCAAATTTGTCAAATCCTATTTCTCGTCAAATGATCCAACTATCCAATTTTGCAGGAAAATGCAAGCACTGGAAGATAGTTTATGAGATCTGCCGGGTACGTTTATAGTGGCTGGCGACTTCAACGCGAGATCTTTGGAGTAGAGTATGCCAACCCAGAGCACACGGGGAAAATTAATTATGGAAATGGTGGTCAGATTAAACATGACTAAGTCAATAGAGGCTCAACACTTACGTATCGCAGACCGGTGTTCGTTTTGGAGGCATTATCATCGCTGAGAAGGGGCTGGAATATAATGGAAAGGTTCTCTGGAAATAATCATAGCTACATCAGCTTCAGGTTATCAAAGAAAAACTAAAAACCGCGAAGCTCCAGTGGAAAAATACTGGGCTGGAATATTTCTCAGTTAGATAGGAGAAAACTTTTAGAGTCGCTTGACTTTACTGACGAGAGGATCACAAGCCGAGTAGGATTATTTATTTATTTATTTATTTATTTGAATCCATTTTAACAGGCTTCTGCCCAATTACAAAAATAGAAAAATTAAATAAATCCAAAAGAAGAAAATAGAAAAATTAACAAATAAATGAAAATATTTAAAATATACATATTAGAACTTCAACAAATTAAAGCTAATGTACAATTCAACATCGAAGAAAGTGCAAACAGTGCTAAAATTAAAAAGAAAATCAATCATTATAAGAAGCATTAAGAATTATGTCTTTAATTTGGGACTTAAATTGACAGATAGTGGCAGATCAAGCAGGGATCAATACACTGATGAGCTTCACCATGGGGAAAATCAAACGAGCGTGCGACGTCTTGATGCCACACCATAGACAATTTCCTGGGAAGCAAAAAGCTTATTGGTGGACCAAAAAAATAGAAGAAATGTGGCGAAGAGCTCTAGCGTGCAGACGTAGGACTCAGTGATCTATCAGTAGAACAGAAGCAACCTAAGCTACCACAAATCTTAAAAGAGCGCAAAAAGAGCTGGATAAGGCTACCAAGGTAAGGAAAAGCCAAATGTAGCAAGTGTTCTGCGATGAAGTGAACCGTTGAAATGAATTCCAAACTAGTTTCTGATAGGTTTGGCCAAATGGGTCCTGACACCGTAGTGGAAGCGGATGCACTCAAGCACATCGTGGAATCACTGTACCTCTCTATTTGCTGAAAAACGGTGGGTAAACTCCTGATAGGCCTATTGAAGCCACAAAAACAGGCAGAAATACGAGGGACCAGTGACCTTTCGAAGAATGAACATGCCACTCAACAATAAGTGCCTCCTACGAAATTATCGGTGCAGTAGAGAATGAAGAAGCTACATGGCATCATGCCGGGCCGATTGCGTTTCTAGCAACGAAGGATGGGTAGAAATTCTGAGGCCTTTGAGTGAAATTTTCAGGTAGCCATGTCTCGAGACCATTGAAAACTCGTCACCTTATATGTCAGACGAAGCAGGGAAATGCTTGTAAAATTATTACTGCCGGAATAGCACAAGACTCCATTCTCGAGTCAGATCTATGGAATGCTGCATACGACGGTTTCCTGCGCCTTGTTTTCCCAGAAGATGTGTTTTTTATAGGTTACGCTGATGATGTAGCTGCTGTCATTACCTCCAAAAACTCCACCTTGTCCGGCTTAGATTAAATAAATTAATGATAAGAGTTGAAGGCTGGATAGAAACCCATGATCTCCAGCTGGACATCACGAAAACTGAAACTGTCATGATGACAAGAAGAAGAAAAGAAGGAACCGTCTATTTTTTATGACGGTTGGCACTGAAGTAGTTGAAACCATAAAATCTGCAAAATATCTCTATATGTATGGCACGGGGATGTAGGCCACCGCCTTAACACGTTCACTGCCAGTGCGGCTAAGCAGGAGAATGTCCGTGGCTGGTCAGATAAAGATCATGGATGTAGTGACGAACTTTTTTCACGATTTACGATTTCATAAGCAACTTGAAAAACAACCCTATCAGTGCTCGCTCAGCTTTTTTGCTGTAGATGGTAAAAAAAAAACAAATCTTGAAAAGATGTTCGGGTCGACAAATTAGGTTTTCACTTGCTAAGCAAAGTCCATCTTCAAACCGGGTCAGAATCCGTTCTCGCATCATGCTTACTGATCTATTGGTCCCTTCTTACTTCAGAAGGTTCTATAACTTGTGGGCCGGTATAGCAACCCTCCTCTTGCTTTGTGCGTAGTATTTTCTCTATACTCGTATTCAAACGAATAAGTACTCAATCGACTCCCAAATGATGCAGGGTGCGACGCGCAGATGGGGTGCAACTCAGACCTGCAGCAGCGATCGGTCCCTAAGATAGTGCCGCTTCATGACTAACAAGTAGCCAAGAATACGGAACTATGCTTGAAAGCCCAAAACACATCTGAGCATTTCGCCGAAATGAAGTCATTTTGAACGTATAGCATCATCAACAAAAAAACCGGCCTGGCGTTGTGGTATGCATCAATTACTGCTTAGATGGCATAAGCAGTTGTATGTCCTTTTTCAAAGCCGTGCGGTGTGTCAGACAGATTGTCGGCTGATTTATTTGCTGACAGCAGCCGTGGCTTCAGCAATCGCTTATCGATGAGCACCAATCGGACAACTTTCCTTCGCGGTGGAAAGACCCTCCACCCTAAACATAAATTATATAAATCTGGTACTCTCTAATACAACTTTAAGTGCTTCGGCTGGAACTCCATCAGGACTCGGAGCCTTCTTGTTTTTCATGCCAGGCACTCCGGCTATCAGCTCCTTTTCCCTTGTTGGACCATGATGCTACCATTCATGAGCCGGGAACCCTTGATGGCTTTGACCAAATCGTTTTTGCTAACGTGTGGGCTGAAGAAAGCCCAGCAGCCTGCGGTATATTTCTGGGCCGCTGTGCCCTGTAACTGCACACCAAAGCGATACGCCGCGGATCAGCGATTTAATCGTTCCACCAGTAAATCGGGGGCAGTGTGCCTTCGTGGCATTGAAACATCGCATGCTATGCAAGTCAAATCCATGGTGCTAAAGACAGTAGCTTTGACTGCTGCCGGGGGGCTAATGGGTCCTTCCTCCAGACTCAGGTTTATCAATGCTACCATCTTACTTCTGTTTAGCTTGGCTGCGTTCCAACCAAGCGTTCTCCAAAATGAGTGGTATTGCTCCCAGCGATGTAGAAAATGATGTAGCTATGATCACTAAGGCTATCCGCACACGGGTCGTTGAGCTATCGTCGTAGATGCAATATTTCTACGCTTGGTCGTCACAACCTATGTAAATCAATGGGTGACCGCTAACGGAGCGTTAGCCTATCGTGAAGAGTGAGAAGCGTAGTCGGTTCACATTAAGTGCGTCTCAAGCGTTGTGCATTGCAGGCCTCAAGTCGAATGAGTAGTCGTTTTTGCAAGCGCGATGGATGACGGCAACGTACGATTCGTGGGGGAGGTGGGAAAATGCCCCGAATGGTATGATTTTACGACGCATACTGACGTTTTCTTGACGACCCGTGTGTGGACATAATACGATGATGACGGCACTCGTTTTCTCGCGAGTTTGACAAGTGTCAAACGCATCTCTCACGCATAGCATTGCTAACGACCCGTGTGCGGAGTGCCTGATTCAGCTATGATCCACCAATCATACGCGAGGGATGTCACTCCCTTCGATGGTAACATCGCAATGGACTTTGGTATGTTGACGTAGACCCCATGTTTAACACCAGCCGGTTCAACCTACATTCCGTCTTCGAATGTTTTTGGTAGACATGCCTCATTCCAAAGCTTATTCATCCTGCCTATCGTACTTTCTTTCTAATTGGCCTGTATTGCATTCCTTTTGTTTTTCATGCCCTTATTAGCTAAACTCATTTAAGTTTAGTTTTATTTAGTTTGTATTTGTTGTAGTTCGATTATTATTCTGTATACTTGCTAAACGATGTAACCTTGATTGGTGAATAAATAAATAAATGAATTTAATGAGTAGTATTTGCAATACAATAAATGCAATGCAATACTTAAGAATGACTGGTTTCAAATGGCTCTGCGTGTATAAAAAAAAACATTCTTTTCAGAACAATATTTAATCTAAACGAGCTGGTATTATCGATCAAATTATCTGGAATGAAAAATGATTGTCACATTCATTTTCAGTAGACACTTTATAAAATATACTTCATTTAACGCCGAATATAGCTTCACTATCACGAATAAATAGATAATCATAAAAGTCGCTGACTGTAAATTTAAATTAACATCCTGCATTAAATTAGATAGTTTCCACCGAAAAACCGAGTGGTCCTCCAACACACAACAATAAACTATATTTAATCTACCAAATGCATAGCGCTACATCTACTGTACAATGAAATTCAATTAGCCATTATTTCTACTACAATTTTTTCGCTTTCCATAGATTTTCATATTTCTCTCTTACATTCCTCTTCTTTCTGTTTACAGTGAAATTTCTACGCGAAGTGACACCGTATTTTCGAAAAGCAAGCATTATCTCCGAAGTGGGATGGGAACTGCAAAGAGCTTTCTTATGTCCCTTAGGACCTGGAGCACCAACATCACCACCTGCACCACGAAGTCCGCCGCGAGCTGATACACGATACATACCGTTACAACTGACACATCTCGCACGAAACTTAAAATATATAGATCCAGGTGAGTAGTAGGAGAAACTGAATGTGATTTCCTTCTGAAAGATGGCTGAAAGAAATTTCATGTCTGACGTGTGAAACGAATATTAAAAATATGAAAAAAAAGTTCAATGGAAATATACTAGATCGTCAAACAATTTTTGCTTCAACGGGATGTAGTCTATCCATGCTGCTCGCGTCAACTAATTAAAACGGTTTTTGTGTCATGTGCATGTGCTGCGTTGGATTTTCGAATTGTAATTTTGTATATGTACATTATTCTGTCTGTGCACTACTGGGAGGATAATTTCCAGGTCATCATATTCATGCTGATATTTTTTCATTCATTAAACCCACGCAATTTATGGGACAATATTTGCAAGCAGTTGCTACGTTGCATTGTATCGTGATGCGACAAAAATCTGCACTCTGATGACAGCACATTGATATTTCTTCGACTGTTCTGATAGTCAGCGCCAACATCGACACCATCAATCCGTAAGCCACCATGAAAATATTAATCTTCCGAATTGATGAGTATTCAATCGGCTGGAATTAATAACTTTTGATTGCTGTGCTTCATTTGTCGAGAGTATTTTTTTCGATTGCATTTCTCGCATTTCGGTTTTCGTTTCCATTTGTCATTCGTTCGTTCCGCGTACAAATGATGTTTTTCATTCGGTCGGAAATGCGAAAAAAGATGTTTTGCGACTTGGACTCCAGTTTGTTGAACATACATTTCCATATACTTATTGAATGACATTGTGTTGACATACGATGCTGTATCATAGTCGTGATTGGTTTGTAATTAGAGTTTTCTCTTGATAATGTTAATTTTTAAAATTGTATCTCTTTGATACGGATGTGAATGCAAAATGCGAATTATGACGCAATAAACGAAATAATTGGAATGTGTTGGATTAATGGTGATTACAGTGGTAATTGAAAGGATGAGAATATGAAATCGATTTGAGTTAATATTTATTTAATGAGTTTAATTTTTCCTCAGTAGACTTATATGGAACTGTCATTGTACAGTCATTAGATTCTCAGATATCACTGAAAATTAACCAAACATCATTCAATACTGCGGCTATGATCTGTCCACTGCTCTGTCCACAATGACCGCATTCGTCTCGGAAGAATAATCCAAAGCAAATCCAATTAAATGGTCCCAGAAATAACGAATTCACACTGCGTGGTATTGTCTAAACAGTATTCAGAATATACGGGATGCTAAATACACTTCGTTCCTGTTTCTAATGCCAATTAATCCAAGCAATTAACAATGACGCAGCATTTCGTTTTAATAACAACACATCCTCAAAGCATGCTACGCTAATGGTCGACTTATCCACGTCCATACACTGCAGACATATCCATGTTGTACAAACAAAACACACTGGCTATGGCCTTGTGTCCCATCATCCCGGCTATCTGCTGTTTTCTGTACTGTAATCTATCATTCTGTCTCTGGCAAAGAAAAACAACAAAGCTGTTTTTCGTTACTCTCCTTAGACCTGCTTCATTTCGTCTCTACCGTTTCCGGCCAACGACGACGCTCTTACCTTTTTAATCTTTCATTGTGGACTCGCACTCATCTCTCCCTTCCCCAAAAAGCTATTACTAACCATTTGTCCTGGGAGTTGTATTTTTTTCTTCACTGCGATGAATGAAACTGTCCTGTCGTCAGTCATACTTTCGGTGTTCAGAAGACAAAATAGGGAGGCTGAGACCAGACAAAAAAAATGTTGCAAAGTACTTAAGTAAATAAAGGACTCATATTCGGGATAGATAGAAATCTTCCTGAATAAAATGCATTTTTTGATGCTGGCGTGGAAGTTATAGTTCATCATTCCAAATAAAATCGAAAACTGCTGACTTAAGGTCAAGAGAAGACACTCTGGGCTACATAATTCTCTATAAATGAACAAGAATTGTCTTTTATGTTTGTAATATATATTTATTTTTTAATTGTTTCCAGTAATCCACAACTAATAACTCCAACTACTCTTGCAATCTTCATTACGTAACTCATATTTTTCACATTTACAAACTTCAAATCATTTATCTTAGCCATAGATATGAAAGAATATGAATACGAAATGGCTATCCGTGTACCCATACGTGAGTGTACCTTTTTTAATACACGCACAACATTGCTCTCTCACAAAAATTCCGCTCAGTGTGTTAAAAAGGGGCGCCCACTCACGTATGGGTACACAACCAAAAAGCCTTAATGCTGTGTCTTAATGCTGGGAACACCAGATCGGCGTAAAAGCGTGCAACGGGCAACACGGAAAGAAACGTTAATGTCAGTTTGATTTGTGTCGGGGACTGACAACATTGGCTTTCAGTCAAAAATTTTCACATAAAATTTGGAAATTTTTTGGCGATTTCGGTGGAAACGTACATCTACGTTTGTGCCCAATCTTTTGTGCCGGTTTCGCGAGTAAATTAGCGGTAAAAAGTTATAAAATAGTGCGATAATGAAATGCCGCGTTCCAGGCTGCAAAAGTAGCTACCGAAGTGCTTCGCAGGGGATATCGTATTTCGGGTGAGTAAAATAAACCTTTGGCAACAATTTCGTATAGTTTTTGTGTGAAATAATAATGAATTTCATTAACAAAAAGCATTTTAATCTCCACTCGCCGGTTCGGGAAAGAAATGTCAAACGACTTATAAAATGGCGATCGCTCGTGCTTTTTGTTACCATATGAACTGGGTAGGGCACACACAACAGTACCTCATTCTCACACCAGTAAACAAAAAGTCGAAAATTAGCACATTTCTCTCAGTCGATTTCCAATCCATTCTCTCTTATATCTGTGATCTTAGCTTACCGGTGCTTCAAAAATTTAGTGTGTGTTGAAGTGTAGAGGACACAGATAGAAGAAACTGGATACGAAATGGCTATCCGTGTATCTATAGGTGAATGAGCCTTTTTCAATAATACATGCACAACGCTGCTCTCTCACAAAAAATCCGCTCAATACACCCCTTTCTACCGCACTCAGTACCGAAAAGCCCAAATCCCCACCCCCTTATTTACGAGAAATGCTATGATTCGATTAAGGGGACATAGCACCTTCAAGTTGAAAAAAAATTGTTTTTTTCAAAGGTTAGTTTTTAATTGAAGAAGACATATCTTAATGAAACTTTGTACACATACTTTACTTGCTTTATACTACATAAAAGAAGTTGTTAAAAATTTTTGACTACAATTTTTTTGAAAAAAAAAACACCAAAAAAAAACCTGGCGTGCACGATAACTACCCTTCAAAGAGGCTGAGAAAAAAACAAAAAAAACGGGGTTTTCATCAGCATCAAAGTGGCCTTGGAATGAACTAAAAGTAACTTGAAAAGTAACAAAATGGCGGCATTTTTTTTCAAAAAACGATGTTTTTTCCCCCAAAAATCGGTTATAACTAAAATAATTTAATGCCGATTTTTTTATCCATAATTCATTCTGAGCATTAACATGTGCAGATTAACGTGTTAAAATTTCAGAACGATTGGATAAAAACATTTTTCTTAATCATGCACGCCAACTTGAAAACGGTTGTTTCGAGAAAATCGCGTTTAAAGTTCAAATTCAATATTTTTGTAATACTTCTCTTGTTCATACTTCTCCTCTCCCAAAGATTTTTGCTCTCTTCGAGCAGTTCTGGCCTCTTTAGTGTTTTTCCGTCTGGTTGATTCTTGCAGCATCTTTATTTTCTGCATGATCCAGCGCACATTGGCCATTTGTAATTCCCATGACTTGTATTATTTTGAAGATATCCATAAATCCTTCATTGAATGTACATGCAGAAATATTTGCAGCCATATTCATGAAATTTTTTCCGCAAAAAGTATGTTTAGGAGCCAAATTCCAAATACGAGAATTATAGCTTTCGTTATTATTCTGCGTCAAATTGCTCAAACAGCGCTTTAATAAATCTTTTGATGATAAGTCGTCATAAATAGGCTTTAAAACTTCTTGTACCTCATCATCTAAAGGTGAATGATGCTTGAAATTTTTTAAAGTATTACCACCAGCTGCCTCCGCCTTGGGCCAGTTACACCAAGTCTTTTCTCCAACAGGACAATAAGAGTGTTGAGCGTTCTCATCAGTTGAAATTTTTTGGAAATGTGCTGCCCAAATTTTCTTGTGCATGCTTTCAACCGAATTATAATTTCATCGTATAGGTAGGCCATAATATGTTAATAAATTTTTCATTAATTTTAGTGTCAGCTGAACTTTTTTCGGACCTTTTTTTGGAGGTTCAGCACTTTTTTTAAAAACAGCTTTTTCAGCTATTTTTTTTTTTTGTTTTTTTTTTGTGCCGAGGCAAACTTTTTTTTTGCTTTTTTTGATGAAATTGACTCACTTATTTTCCTCCACACTTTAGCCTAAGTCGATGTAGCGGTATAGCGAAGTGAACGAAAATCATAGAAAATATAATATATATACATATCATTTCAATTTTATATTATTAAAATCATGTTTTTAAAGCTTGATTCTAACATATTCAATCAAAAAACAAAAATCTATTTCTGAAAACATGAAGGTGCTATGTCTCTTTAAGTTAAACCCACTCTGTGAATTTCATTTCGATTGGGTGACTACGCTGGAAGTTGAAGAGGTGAAAAAACTTTTAGGGCTACCACCCTGAAAACTTTTCAAATAATCGAAACGTTAGTATTTGTTCTGTTAATTGTCTTTGCAGGATCATTCCAATTTGAAAACTTAATGAGAAAATCGCTTAGTAAAGAAATGACAAAAAATTAAAAAAATTACCATAGCTGGCAGTTCTTTCATGATTTTTCTGCGTAATTCCTACGACAGCTGGCTTATAGCAAGGTCTATTTACTACATTAATTTCGTTTTGATTTCATGACTGGATCAGAAGTTGTGGGGAAAAGAACCTTTATTTTGCTGAGCAAATTTACTATATTTAAAAGACAAAAATCACCATAGCTGGCAGCTCTATTCTAATTTTTCAGCCAAATGGCCTTCAACCTTTAAAAGTAATATTCGTACCTCAATATTTCCTGCTAATTAACTTATCTATCTTATTTTTATCTTTCGTGGCTTTGAATTGCATATTTTTAAATTTCTCGACTTTTAGTATCTGTTTTTATTTTCTATTTGTTATTTTCTGTTTCTATTTCCAAGTTGCGTGTAAATCGATTGTTGAATAAATAAATAAATAAATCACTTATATCAGACCTGGTCCTAGTTAACATACATGTCCTGTAAATTTTATAATGATCGGATTATCCGGTCATCAGTTCTTGTGAACGGAAATTTCGACTGCTGAAAATAGAAGTAATTTGGTGATGGGTTGCCGTTTTTGTGCAACTCGAAATTTCGAAAATTTCAAATTGGCATAGTGGACAAAGGTTAAAATTTATTAATGATTTGCATTTTTTGTAAAAAAGCAAACAATTTTCAGTAGGGTACATAATTACAACATGATAAGATTCCATTCTCAATACTTTTTTTAACAGATGTACTCTGCATATCTGAAAATTCACTCAATTGCCCGCCGCCGCCAGAGGGTTAAAGGTATCTTAATTTTAGCAAGTCATGGACCTACCCATTATATTTATTAGTGATGGGCTCAAAAACGCCAACAGTTTGAAAAAAACGTTTGGCTGCGAAAAACGAACGAACCGTTTTTCCAAATAGCGACAAACAGTTTTCCAAAAACGATTTTTTTTTCTAAAACGAAGAGCATTTCTAAAACGAACCATTTTTCTACAACAAATAGTATTTCTAAAACCAATTTTTCCAACTATTCTACAACGAATAGTTTTTCTAAAGCCAATCGTTAAAAAAACGAATGATTTTTTTTAAAACGAACTGTTTTTTTTCAAACGAAACGTTTGTCGTTTTTTTGAAACGAATCGTTTTTTCAAACGAATCGTTTTTTTAAAACGAACTGTTTTTTTCAAACGAAACGTTTTTCGTTTTTCTCAAACGAATCGTTTTTTTTTTCAAACGAACTGTTTTTTTTTTAAACGAATCGTTTTTCGTTTTTTAAAAACAAAATGTTTTTTTTTTAAAAAAAATGGTTTTTCGTTTTTTTAAAACGAATCATTTTGCATCGTTTTTCGTTTTTTCTAAACGAACCGTTTTTCGTTTGTTAAAACGAACTGTTTGGCAGTGGAAAACTATTTAGCCGCGGAAAACAGTATTTTCGTACTTGCGAATATTTTCGTACTTGCAAGTATTTTATTTAAATATTCGAAAAGTTTTTAGGGCAAAAGGAGCTGAATTCGGACAAAATCGGCCAATTTTGGGTTAGAGTGGTTTGGGGCACAACGGGCTAAGACCTATTACTGTGATATAAAAATTTCGGTTTTGTAGGGGAGTAAGGGGTTTTTAGGCCATAGTTTGGCAAAAACTGTCTTTACCGCGCTTTCGATGATTGGAAATTGTCGTGGAGTATATTAGTGATATATTAAAGGCAAAAAAAATTTTTGATAGGGGAAATTGGGCAAAAACGTCCATATTTAGCAAAAAAAAATTTTTTGATCTAGCATGAATTCGGGGACCTTCCTGGGTTGTTTCGGGCGAAATTTCCATACAAGTCTGGGAAAAAGCGGCCTAGTTTCGAAGATACGGCAAAATGAAATCCGCCGGAAAACTAAAAGTAGCACTAAAAGCGCCAAGGAGGAAAAGGTTGAGATCCTTTTTGGCTCATCAGTTGGTGTCTCTGGGTGTGCTGAGGCCCTCCTCCTGACTGCAGGTTGCCACGAGGGTTTAATTTACGAGATAATGGGAGGTAAGGTGCCCCTGGACTCATGCCTAGCCTTACGGAAGAGGTTGGCCCCCTAGTGGGTGCATGTTTAATATACGAAACATTTTTTTTTATTTCTTAATAAAATCTTCATGCTTCAATGAGGCGAAGTGGAAATCCGACTGTTTTAGATTAGCCAGGGAAAGTTTGGTATCAGAGATAGCTCGATGAAAAGTCATATAGATGACAACAGTATTAGTTGGTCCTATCTTAGTAATTTTTTTACTTTTGTCATTTTAACGAATACAGAAGGTATTTTTTTGCATACAATAAAATTAAATTGATTGAATTTGATCGGTTTTCTTTAGATGGCCCTTAGATTGCAGAAAGACATGCCAAATAAATGACCGACCATTGGAAAGTTACGGACAAGTTGCACAGACTAATGACTCGGTATTCTTTGAAGGTCATCTTGCACCATCACCATTCTAGCTTGGGAACGTTGTGTCTGAAGGGTAGGGGAGGGCATATCAGTCCGTTTCAATACATCACTGCAAATCGTATGCATTGTATTTGGAACAGGTATTTGGAGCAGGTATTTGGAACAGGTATTTTGAACAGGTATTTTTTCGTACTCGGACTAGTTATACCTATTATGTGAAAATCCTAGTGCGACCCAGCTCTAATTGTCGTACAGCATAAAATTTGTTTGTTTTCGTTAATTCAAACTGCTTTTTTTCAAACAGTTTTAAAAAAACAGTTGTTTTTGAAAAAAAAACAGTTCGTTTTCGTTTTTTGAAAACAACAGAAACGCCCATCACTAATATTTATGCCCTCCGAAAATTTCAGCTCAATCGGATCGGCCACTCCAGAGACTAACTGCCTTAATCATTTTGCTAATATATATATATATATATATATATATATATATATATATATATATATATATATATATATATATATATATATATATATATATATATATATATATATATATATATATATATATATCTCTATATATATATATATATATATATATATATATATATATATATATATATATATATATATATATATATATATATATATATCTATATATATGTGTATATATATATATATATATATATATATATATATATATATATATATATATATATATATATATATATATATATATATATATATATATATATTCAATTAAACGTATCGGAATCTTTAAAATTATTTGTTGGCTTAATACTTGGTTAGACCCCCTTTGGCATCAATTACTGCTTGCAGTCTTCAATAAATTTTAATTGTTTATGCAACATTTTCGAATTTTCCGCTGCAGAAGCTCCCATGCATGTTCTATTGGGTTTGGGAAGGCGTATTAAGCTGTGTGAGAGCGTAGTACAAGAACCATTACAAAAGTGCTGTGTGCTTCGGATCATTATCTTGTTGGAAAATCCAACCCCGTCCAAGGCACAACTTCCAAACTGATGGCTTCAAATATTATTCCGCCAGGTTCTTGTAAACATAGCGGCCCATAGTAATTTCAACAAAAGTTAATCTGCCGACCCCAGATGCAGCTATGGCTCCCCAAACCATAACATTAGCTCCTCCGTGCTTGACAGTAGGAATCAAATTTTTAGTCACTAGAGCAGAATTTTTTTCCTCCATATTCTAACGCGACCATCACTCCCGAAAATGTTAAATTTCGACTCATCGGTAAAAAAAGACTCGATTCCAAAAATCAATGTCCTTGTTAATATGGGCCTTGGTCAACTATATGCGCAGAAGTCGGTTTTTGGCGGATCTTAATTGTTTTTTTACGTGGAGTTTTGCTTTGAAACCCATTAGAATTTAATTCTCTCGTGATTGTTCTTCCATGGAAATGCTTTTTCCTTACCGTAGCCACTTGTTTCGCCAAATCTGGAGCACTTATTTTCGGATTTTTGTTCAACTCTTTTAAAGAGTAACTAATGTATCTGCGCGAAAGCTTTTTCGGTCGGCCAGTTCGCGGCTTATTTTCAATGGAACCAGTGTTCTCAAAAGTTTTGATAATGGTATGCACTGAACTTTGGTTTAGTTTCAGTAATTTTACAATTTCCGATCACGATTTACTGTCTTTTTTACACTGGACGACCAAATTTCTGACATCGCTATAAATTTCTTTTCGTGATAACATTTTGTGGTCCTTACGGTTCGAAACTAACGATAAAACTATAATACAGTTGCACAACTGCACGCACATGTACTGAATGGCAATAAGAGCAAATAAACAAATATTGAAGAAATACCGTTAGGTTTAGTTGGAATTTTTTTGTGTATAAGTCAGCCAGCATTGGCTGCCGTAGACTTTATTGCATTCAATTTTTGATGTTTTTATGAATTTATCTTCAAGTGTGCTTTGAAAAGTTTTTGTTTTTGTTTTTTTTTTTATAAATATATTTACGTTACTGAAAAAATGCAGATGGATCTTTGTAAAGCTTCTAATTAACCAGAGCCTCAACATAAAGTGATGTCGTAGACTTTTGTCATATATGTACATAAGGAATATACATACAGTGGCTCACAGTTTATTTGATACAGTGAGTTTTTAAAAATGCAAATCACTGTAACTTTGAAATAAAGAACCCTATTCAAAAAATTTAAACGTATTTGACTAGATGCATGTTCAACGAATACAATGCAAACCAAAAATGTTCTAGCAATATTCCTCGGCGTCCCTTAAAAGAGAAATACCACTGGCGCAGAAAAATTGCAGCTCACAGCTTATTTGATACAGACACTTCAATGCGAATAAACTTCTATTTCTCGCGGAGTTAATCTGTGTTGTTTTTGTTTCTTGAATTTTTGATAGTGTTTAGACATTGGCTTAAGTAAGTTTTAGCAAGATCTTGTAAGCTGAAGTGCCAAAATGAGCCAAATTTGTAAAATGGGTCATCGCACCACAATTGAACAGCGCGTATTGGTATTAAACCACTTTAAAAAAGGACAAAGTGTTCGAAAAATTGCTGAAAGTGTGAATTTGAGTGTCTCTACAGTGCAGCACATGATTGAGCGCTTCCTACACGAAAATCGGGGAGGAAATTAGGGGGAAAAATGCGCCAAACAATATTTTCACCGTATCCGACGAACGATACATTGTAAGGAAAGTGAAAGCAAACACAAAGATTTCCGCTCCAAAATTGGTTACTGAGGTTCATTGTGAATTAAGGAAGTAATGTAGTGCTGAATTCGTCCGACGAGTGCTTCGCGACCATGATTTCAGGGTCCGAGTAGCTCGTAGGAAGCCTTTCATTTCCAAAAAAAAATACAATAAGCCGATTTGCCTTTGCCAAAGAGCAAGTGGGAAAGCCATCCGCGTTCTGGAATGCGGTTATTTTTGCGGACGAGTCCAAGTTTAACATTTTTGGCTCCGACGGAATGTCATATGTCTGGCGCACGGCAACCACTGAGCAAAACAAAGAGAACCTCAAAGCTTCTGTGAAGCATGGTGGTGGTAATGTGATAGTTTGGGCCTGCATGTCTGCAGCGGGAGTCAGAAATTTAAAGTTTATTGAGGAAACAATGGACCAAACAAAGTACCTTGATGTACTCAAAAACAATTTGCTGCAAAGCACTGAAAAACTGGGTGTTAGCAACCAATTTCGGTTGTACCAAGACAATGATCCAAGGCACAAGTCTGGAATTGTGCAATCCTGGCCAATTTGGGATTACCCTCATTTGATGTCTCCGCCGGCACAGTCACCAGATATGAACGTCATTGAGAATCTGTGTACTTTGTTGGATAACAACATTAGAAAACACAAGATTTCTAATAAACAAGACCTGAAGAAAGCACTGCTAGAGGTATGGCAAAAAATTACTCCTGACATCACAAAAAAACTCGTTGATTCAATGCCGAATAGGCTCCAGGCTCTGCTTAAGTCTAAGGACTATCATACAAAGTATAGAAATCAACTGGAAACCTCATAATTCACAACAATTTTAATGTTTAATCAAACTGTATCAAATAAGCTGTGGCATGAAATTTGTTATTATTTTTAGTTTTTTTGTTTTTTAAGACGTAAAACATCAACTTTATAACAAATATAAACTTGTTTAATAAACAACAAACAATTGCCTTCAAAATGGTGTTCAAATTTTTTTGATATTGTTATTATTTTTTGAGTTATTGCAACTTAATTTTTTAAAGAAGCACTGTATCAAATAAGCTGTGAGCCACTGTATGTATAAAGAAATATGAATTTTCGGTGAAACAAGTTTAATACTAATTTTCTTCGAAAATCAGTAAAAATACGTGAAGCTTACTTTCAGAGCCATAAGACTTTCAAGCATAAATAAATCTTAAAACAAAGGCACAATATATCTATTTCATAAAATTCACTAGTGTGAACAAACGCTTTCTCGTAATCTTTCGCGGTTATCTAAGCTCATATACAATTTAAAGCCCTTCGCCATGCCATTATCAACTAACTCAGCACTAAATTTGCATATCGTCTTCCTCTGAAACGACACAAAAGTCGGCAAAGTAGTTTCACTTATCCGCATGTGCATGTATTTTTCATCAGCAACAACAGATGAAAAGTGGTGCCAAGAAAATCCTTACTAGTTTTTTGTCACTGCGCTTAATTCTACGGCCACATATGCGTTTCACGTTTCCTGCTTTTCTTTCATTTCCTGTGCAACAAAAAAAAAGTGCACAAGATGCATAATAGTGAATTATTCTTATTTTCTAGATGTTTTTCCTGCATACCATGTACATGTCATTATGATCTCAGCCTCTCGTACAGAACTTTGATGTCTCTGTGTGTTTCATTGAAAATATGCAAATTATGAAAATGTAGTATCCGAGAGAATAGTTAACGGAGACTGTTGGTAGTTACTACTGTTGCTGAATTTCACAATAGGCGACGGCGGAAGTAAGTTCTATTCTAGCAGAAATGGTAAAGTGGCGATGACGAAAATAGGAGCCGTAGTTGCTATTAAATTCCATTGTCTCCGAATGTGTCCATAGAGTGAAGTGAAAAGGAAGCACATATGCATGAACTGATATGCATCAAAAATTAAAAGTTTTTTCGGTTAAATGTTACGGTTTCTAGAGGAAGAAGAAGGTCGGCCATTAACATTTCCGTTTTTCTTCACAATAAGCTTCTTTTATTTTTCAAACGGTACGTGCTAGGTTCATTGCTGCATCGTCAAAGACGTATAGTGTGGAATGACGTTATTGTTAAAAAGTGACCTATATTGAAGTAGGAATCAACTCAGTGTTCTACTTTAAGAAAAATATCCAAAATCAAAAAATGATGACTTAAGGGGGACGGCTGATTGCCTCCAAATCCCGTAGAAAACTGTCTATGTTCTCTTATCTTTGAATAATAAAGGTGTAGGAAAGCCGTTACCGTTTAAGAATGGTGAATATTAATTTAAGATTCAGGTCCTCTTTGGACGCTATACCTGCCTCATCTTCTTTTTCCAGAGCGAAAAGGTTTGAACAGCCGCTCAACTTAGAAGCAGTCCCAACACTACTTTCCTCGACGGAACAGGATTCTGCTTCGGGCTTTCCAATCACTACTGTGCAACAACTTCTCGATCCAGTACTTAGTTATTCTTTCCAGGTCTTTAGAACTGCTCCTGCCTCTTCATTTAGAATCAGAATAATCCCTCGACTCTCAACAAGCTGCCGAATTTCAGCAACCGCCAATGAAGATCTCGAAAATTTCCTTTGGATCGGAATAGAAGCAGCGAATTCGTGCCCTGCATCTACGCCGACTAGTAAAAGAAATTATTGAAATTAAAGTAGCAGAAATTATTCCATCCGATTTGATACCATCGATTCCAGATGATGTACTTTTTGGCCATCTCGATGAAAGGACTATTTCATGGCCGTCATCAGTTTAGGCTTTTTAGAAATATATCTGCTCTGATTTTTTTGCTCAGCTGATCCATGTCGTTTCGGGCAGAATTTACATGGTGTCAAAGGTGTGGTTGCTTTCCAATAAAACTAGTTGCCCATAGGAACGAGTTTATGTCCTTGTATGACACAGCTGTCCTTCTAGTCCCACAGCACCGAGCGAAGCTGGCGGGTAGAGGTTGAGTACTTGAAGAGGAAGTGGCACTAGAGGCGGCACTAGTTGACGATCGAGTCGCATCGTTTACCGTTACATGTACGCTTTTCTGACCAAAAACGGGCCTCTGAGCTTTTCTCGGACCGGGTTCGGACAACATTGCTCGAAACAAGGGTGAGAATGATACTTGGGGCCATGGGTCATGTGAGCAGTGATGGAAACATATGCTCGCTCAGAGCCAGATAGTTGCTAATCAGGAACTGAACTTACTTAACTTACATCTTCAACTTAATAGCGACGAGATAGAGAACGTCTTCTGAGGGCTGTCACGGTTTTAATGGAGCGGAGATGATTTTATCAACCCGGAGCCGTTAATGAGCAGGCTTTATTCTGTCACTACCGCGCCTGAATATGGCTAGCCACGAAATGCTCCAACTTCCATCCCAAAAATGACATATCGACAAAATCCCTGAAGCAAAAATAGTCCAAGGATAATAGGAGGCGTTTTATAGACGGAGAGTCCTAGTAACCTAGCCTACATCCCATACATATATGACGAATCCATAACAAAGCCAGTTTGTTGTTGTTTTTTTTTGGGAGCAGATGTCAAAAACCTTCAATAAGTATCTTGAGAAAGATACAAGATTATGTGAGGTTCGTACTCACTAAAAAACATGACTCGCCGTCACCCACGGAAGTCCGAACCGGAACCGCTTTCACATTACTTCAACTTCTTCGACGTATCAAGTGTTCCATTGGCTTACTTCTGTTCTGTTAGGCTTTCAAGAGCTTATGAGGCATGCGTCCTCTTTTTTTGGCATCATCTTCACGATTGACTCCGGTGTCACAGGGCCAATGACAGAGAAAAGCATGTATTGCTCCTTTCTGAAGCGGGTTCAATGGAAAAAGGCATGCAAAGCGTCATTACTTTCCTTAGCACAATACTTAAGGAACTCCGTCCTGACTTATCCCAGTCTGTGAATGCATTTCCTGAAGTCGCCACGGCTCGATAGGAACTGGCACAGGTAGAAGTTCATTTCACCGTGGTCACGGTTAAGCCCAGGTTTTAAGTCGCGATTTAGCCGAATCGTCCATGCTTCCTTCGAGCTAGTAGCACAGCGCTACTCCCAAAGCTCAAGCGTTCGCGCTCGTGCTTGAGCAGCCAAAAATTTCTCAATGCGCAGCGCTCCCCTACGCTGCACGCTCACCAGCCTAGCTCGATACTTTTCAAACCTTAGCGCAGTGGTCCATATGTCAGCGCCATACAGCAGCTTTGAATGAGCCACTGTCATAAGGAACTTACGTTTACTCGCACTAGGACCGAGAAGGTTTGCCATGAGTCTCCCAAGCGAGATAACAGCCAGTAGCGCCCAATCGCATATTTTTCGGATGTGCTCTCCATAAGCCAGCTTCGAGTCCAACATCACTCCAAGATACTTAGCCGATTTTCTGGTCTCAAGTACTTCAGAGCCAACCGTCATGGGTATAATGGTTGGTATCATCCTCTTCGTCAGCATGATAATCTCAGTTTTTGCGATCCCCAGTCGGAGACCATGGCTTTCCATCCAGCCTTCTCATTACTTGATTGAATGTGAGTGGGGCGAGGTGAGGATTTCTAGATGTGATGACAGCGGCTACATCATCAAAATAGCTCACCAAGAGCATGTCTTCCGGCATTTAGAGGCGCAAGAGACCATCTTAAGCAATATTTCATAGATCTGGCCCAAGTATGGGCCCTTGTCCTGCTCCAGCTGTAATGGTTTTGCGTACAGTTCCCTGATTCGTTTCATAAACCAAGTGGCGATCCTTCAAGTAGTCTAGTACCATTGCCAGCAAGTATTCCTCTATCTGAAAATGTCGCTGAAGAGAATCCAATATGTCTGCCCATCTCGCCTAGTTGAAAGCGTTACGGACGTCCAGCGTTACCAAAAACACTATGGGCCTAGCCCGATGACAAGCGGCCTCTACGCGATCTACTGCGCTAATAACTTTGCAGATGGCACACCAGTTCTTCGTACAGCCGCCTTTAGCCGAGGTTTCAGCAGCCCTTCCAGAAGCTTCCCCGCAGTATGAAGCATGCAGAGAGGTCTGTACGCTGATGGTGTGTTGGATCTCCCTTTCACTTGGCAATTAGGGCAAGTCGCACCACTTTCCAGGATAACGGAAAGACACTCACTAGTAAGCATTCATTATACATACGTAGTAATATTGACGGTTGTTTCTACACCACTACTTTTAGAACTTCTACTGGAATATTGTCCGGGTCTGGGGCTTTTCGGTTCTTCATTCTGATACTAGCGCTTCGTAGTTCTTCTTCAATGAACACAGGGATATCTTCCTGGCGGACTATGTAGTCGTTTACTGCTCTCACCTCGTGCACTGGGAACAGCGAATCTACAATATTCCTCAGGACATTTGGCTCCATGGGTGGGTCGGGACCAATGCGGCCGAGATTACCTGATACTATTTTGTAGCTTTGGCCCAATGGGTCCCGGTCGACTTCTTCTCATAGAGTTTGCCACATTTGCTTTTTCTTCCGCTTAGAGCCAGTAACCTTAGAGGTCTTGGTCTTGATGTTCACGATAAGATCATTTTTCAGTTTGAAATCAAGCAACAGTTTCCACAACATCAAACTTTCTGAAATACCGGACGACAGACAAGTAGAAACAGTAGACACAGTTATACAAAAAAGTCAGTAGACTGAAATCACACGGGGGAATATTGGACGATAGTTGAAAACGATAGATGGATCACCAGATTTACCAATTAGAAAGATATGTGTTTGAATTATGATATAATTTAATATAGTGGTATATACGATTCGCTTGCAATATTTTTTCAAATTATTTAAATCTGGATAGTTTTTTGATTAGAATGTATACAAAATAGAATGTAATTTATATTTAATTGAGGGGTATAAACTCATAAACAATGTTTGCTATGAAATAGTGGCACATAAGGCGGGGAAACTAAGATCAAAAGTAGTGCAGTCAATTGTTTGAGGATGCAATTTACCAAATGGCCTCCGTGGAGACAGCTGATTTTCGAAAGAAACGCATGGCATTCATGACCGTCTCTGTGGATTTAGTCTGCTCAAAGATGGTTCACTCTCCAAAAGGATCACCGTTCATGGTACAATAAAATAAGACATTAAATGGCTCAGAAATTCAAATATAGACAACTTCGATTAATCGAAAAGATTAACCGGTGTTTTCCGTGCTTGAGCAATATCATTCCTAGGAATAGAATTCTATTTCCAAACCAAACCTGCATAAAAAAAATCTTCAGCCGCATAATACCCAATATTTCCGCAAATGGCCGACACACTTTTAACAGTCTCAAGCCTTGCACATGTATCTACTACATCGAAACTCTAAGCAGACACTTTCCTGTCTAAATTATGCAAATAATTCTGTCATTTTCCTGCATTTCGAACGAGGCGACCAGGCGAAATCGAGTAAAATTTCCAGTTGAATTTTCATGTTCCGGCTCTTATTGCTTGCTATTCGATCTCGGCTTGTATTTTCGCCACGAGCAACAATTCCCTGCTTCGCTCTTCTCCATTGCTAATTTGAATAGGACATAAAACTTGTACGCTAACTACCAGCAGTTTTTCTGGTTCGAAAGATACTCGTAGATAACTGGCCTCGGAAAAAAACCTTTCTCAGTCACAAAACACTCGACCTAGGTCCCGGGCGAATCCTATAAATCTTTTTTGCCTTTCTTCGTCCTTGCAGAAGAAGTTGGCTTTTCCTGTTTGTGTTCTTCATTGCAGTTTTGGAACGATTGGGTGAGAGCAGGAAGTGGTGCGATGATGTGGGTGGCTAGTAAGTTACGGCGAATATAATGTTCATTCAAGAGAGAACGAAAAAAAAGACATTTGTGACCTTTCTTGCCTCCGCTGCCACTGTACCGAAATGTAATTAAATTTTTTCGGATGGTGTGGTAAAGTCAATTCGAAAATAATCTCCCGCAGGAACGAACCGATTCAATATAGATTTCCCGAAAATGATAACACGGCATTGAGCACAATTTCGATAATAAATCAGGATCTAATGGTTTTTTTCCAGGACAAGAACATAGCAATTGAGGAAAAAGAGCGTTTAAGGTGGCGCTGTGGTGGAATTTAGTTAGTATATGAACATCGTCGTGATATTATGTAGTCTTCGACTTGATTTCAATCTTGCATACACTAATGGAATGGGACCTTCGAAATGAGTTATGGTTTTGTTTGGTAACAGGCACTTTTTTGAATTACATGCAAGGCATATTCAGATGCGGGATATTTTTTAGGGATCAAATATGAATTAAGGCAGCTAAACTGGTGGGTTTTTGCGTGGAATTTATGTTCGAATCATTATCACCATCCTCTCTCGATTAAAAAAATTAATTTCCCCCCAATATTTATGCACAAGTTTCAATTTTCCTTCATCGCAATTAATTGCCTTACATTTTGTACTGCTATGACAGCTAAATACATTCAATGACAAGAGTGTATAAGCGTGCGTATAGTTAATGACTGACTGGAGAGAAAATTGGTGCATTCATACGCAAAAAGTGCCTGAGTGTACAAAATGCGAAAAAATTGCCAAGAAATCCTATGCACCCAGTAAAGTAGTAGTAAATTAGTCCTACGACAACCCTTGTTGAGCCTCCCTCCTAATTTAACTCAGATACCTATTCAGAGCTAGGTGAACTCAACATGTGGCGTCCTGTCTCTCGTTCCTAGCGAACCTACATGCTGATCAAAGTTAAATGATGTTTGACACAAAATTAAAAATGAGATTTGGGAATCCTTTGGTGAATAAATCATTATCACGCTAAAAATCATTGTTTTTCTTCACTTTTTCCTCCTTTACAAACACGATTATAGCCTTGTAAGTCGTTGCCACAATTATTATGGAAACACACATACCGAATCATAAATATGAAAACCGTAACTAGCAGAACTCGAAGACATCTGCGTAAGTTATGGCGCCAGTTAGTCATCAGTGTCACCGATTTTGGGATCGTGGGCCTGGCTAAGTTGTACCTAACTAGATATGTATGTATTTAACCCATTTACTAATATTTCCAAATCAAGTAACATTTTACGATACATATAGTTTCCCCAACTTTATCAAGGTTATTTGCGGTTGATACACAATCGTAGAGTTCAGTTACTGCACTTGCTTCATCGGGATTTGACTAGCTTTCAATTTTCAATTTAATTTTACCTTTCATCAGAAATTTAAGCGTGTTTTAATCGCCAAAACTTTTATTAAGAAGGAATATTTTATGGCCTAATTTATACCGAGTCAATATCATAAACAAATCTCGCTCACGAATTTTTCAGCTTTTTAAATCTCCTTTGCCAGACACAACGATAAAAACGGAACGAAATTCAATTTTTCAGAATGTGTTTTAGTTTTCTATTCCAATTATATGTACTATAAACTTCGAAAAAAAACATTCCACTTCGACCAAATTGAAGTGCGATGGGTCTTCTTGATCATTTCTAAACAGCACATAATTATTACAGTTCCGGAACCGATTCTGGTTAACATCCAGTCATCAGCTGACCCAATCCAGCTCTCAATTTGCCTCGGCTTTCTTCGACGTTTTGTTCTATTTAGGCCAATCATCTACGAAGACAGTTGACAAAGAAATCTAGCTTTGAGAACCGCTTATTTTCGCTTTTCGGTAAGATAAAACCAAATTTTATTTACAGTCATTAAACTCGTCAAAATCCATCAAGAGAATAACTATGGTTGAAATGTACAAAATCTATTCGTCGTTAATTCGATTCCTAGCAATCTGTTATGTGATATACAATGTACGTGAATTTCTGTGTATTTTCAGAAGTAGCTTTATTTTGCTCGTTTATTTAATTTACAGTGTCATATCAACGCTTTTCCTGGGGTAGGTCATCCCCACAATTGTTACATGGCAGCCACTTACAATTGCAAAAGTACTCTATTATGCTGAATACAATGTTTGTGTAAAGTGCATCACGATTGTTTTTATTGTGTACCGATTTTTTTCCTAGCTTGTAAAAATATTTTGATTGAAACAATTTTTTTCCTTTTGAAGCTAGATTTATTTTAATTACTCGACATATATCGATATTTTGAGGGTAGTCTGCCCTCTTCTTCAGTTTCTATCGGTCTTATCTTAAAATAACTTAGATATCTTATTTAAAGTGCTTACTTTTAAAGTATTGACTAGTACTAATTACCAGCTAATTATCTATTAATTACATATTTAAGTACATTTAACTATCTATATTAATTACATTATTCTCATCACCATAAAATATTTGTTTAAATTAACCTGAACAATGGTGATACACAGTTTCCTTGGTCTGTGTTTAGTCACCTATCCATCGGGGTTTACCATATTATCAGGCTTTCGTACGCATCCAGTTTTCGTACGCATCCAGTTTTCGTACCTGCTTTACTTCTTTAATCACATCCACGATGCCACATGTTATGTAGTGTTCCTCCTCCATGATGTGTTTCGCTACTGCTGATTGTACAACCGTTGTGTTCCTTTTCCTTGCTGAGGCTGCTTCCCGCTTTTGTTCGGTTAGTCTAACACCAACTAACCGTTTCGTTTGACCAATGTATATTCTATCGCATTCTAGGCAAGTGATTTTATATATTCCACATTTTTCCTTCTTATCTTTTTTGTCTTTCACGTGCCATAATTTAGCACTTAATTTTTTGACGCTACTGGTTAGAACTGCTTTTATGTATATCAAACCGTTCAAGAAGTTCCTGATTTTTTTTAATATTTACGTGAAAATAATTGGAACTCTTATGGCTTTTTTTTTTGTTTTTCCTGTGTAATGAGCGTCGTTAACAAATCACGCTGTATTTTGTCCTTCTTCTTTTTGACAAGGTTTCCAATTATTTTCTCGTCAAATCCATTTTTCTTGCGGTATCTTTAATATACTTAACTTCTGAGTTAAAATTTTCCTGATCCATGGGCACTGTTAATAGCCGGTGGAACATCGAGTTAAAGGGCGCCATTTTTTGGGAATGCCAATGATTAGACATGGAAGGTTTTGTTCTCTGGGTGTGTGTGGGCTTCCGGTAGATATTAAATCTAATAAAACCTTCTTTCCTTATGACCATTAAATCCAAGAAGTGTAGTTTCTCATTGTTTTCGACTTTCATTGAAAACTGGACATCCTTAAGTGGTTGGCTCAATTTCTCCATAGTTTCTGCCAAAGCATGTTTTAACGATAGCTAGAATGTCGTCCGCATATCTCAACCAGACACGAGGAAGCAAACTTTTTTGATGAAATTTCTTCTCCAGTCTGTCCGTAAATATCTCACTCATTAGTGGGTATAAAGAATTTCCCATGTCAATACTTTTCATAGCTTTAAAGTATTTCTCCCTGAAAGTAAAGTAACTATCATTCATGCAAACCGAGGCAAGTTTTAAATAGTCTTTAGCCCTGTTCCTCTCTTCCGGTGAGCTATTCTTCTCTAATAGCCAGACCTCAAAGAACGCGAGTGCGTGTTTTACCGGCACGCTTGGGAATAGAGCCTTGACATCAATTGATGCAACAAGCTCATCTTCCCCTATTGCTACCACTCTTCCAAGTCGATCTATCGCCTCGTCTCGATTTTTAACCGTTCTATCGCTAATCATTCCTAAGGCCTACACTCGTCTACAATTCACTTTGCGAATCTCCTTGTCGGAGCGTTTGTAGTGGTTAAAATTTCACTTAGCTCATTTCCTTCCTTGTGTATCTTCGGAAAGCACCTAGCTCTTGGCAACGCCGGGTTTGAGACCCGCAGCTTGTTGATCTCTCCAACCGTCCCTTTACAATCTTTCAAGATTCTTTTAACTCGCTTGATAGAGTCTAGTAAGGGATCTTTCTTTAGCTCATGGTAATCTCCGTTGTTGAGCTTTTCCATTACATTTACATTTACATCATTTTTGCCCCTTATAACTACGGCGTTTCTTTTGTCTACTTTGGTATAATAGACCGGTTCCGTAGTCAACTTTCTGAGCACTCTTTGTGCCTTAACAGTGTTCCCCCTCTTACGGTTTTCCTTCCTGATGAGTTTAGCCGCATTTCCTCTAATCTGTGCTTTCTCTTGTTCGGAAAGGTTTCTTACCGCGGCTTCGACGTCCACTACCAAGTCTTCTGTAGGAAATTTTGTTGCCTTGACAGCAAAATTCAGACCTTGGTTAAGCAGTTCCATTTGCTCTTCTGTGAACTGGACCGTGGATTTGTTCACCATATAGTTGGGCATGGATCACTCGCCATTTTTAGATGTAGAGAGTAAACTTTGAGTGTGATTTCCCCTAATTTTTTATATAGGCTATTTACGGAATCTCTAATGAGATTCCTTTGGGCCAGCACAATTTGTTTGCCTACTCCTAACAGATGGGACCTAAATTTAATAGCATGACTTTTCAGAGTCACATTCTTTTTCAAACATAATCTAAGAAATCTTACGTCTTCAGAGATGCTGCCTATTTGTTTCTTATACACGACGAATTTAATAAAATCGGATTTTAGTTATTTCAAATTGTTTTTATTGTGTACCCATTTTGTTCCTAGCTTGTAAAAAAATCTAAATTGAAGCATGCATCACGATCTTTTGATCAACCCTGATTCATTTGTATGTGAGCAGATGACCTTATCAGTTAGTAGACTTTGACTATTTTTGATTTGGACTACGAACTACTGAAACTGGTCAGCAAACGATATTTAACGAGAATTAAAGGTAAATATTTGAATTTCTCTGTTATTGTAATGCAATTTAGGAAATAATCTGTTATTGTAATGCAGAAAAATTATTAGCCTTGCTAGGCATTAAATTCAAAGTATCCCAAACATGCTGATGTTGGTTTAATGCAGCTGTCAAAATAGAATATTTTGGTGTACCAGGTCAAAGAATTGAATGAAAGGCTTATTGACACATTCCAAAAAATTCCATTAAATCGCTGGTTTCACAGCAAACGCACGATTTTTGTTAAATCAAGACAAGTTTCTGTCTACAACGATCTCAAAAGCCTTTCGAATGTATATTTTTCTATCACTCAGACTGACATTGGGTCTATAAAACCCTGTCATACTTTCTGCATCACCCGATGTCAAGTCTGTTATGAGCCATATTAATGATGTAGTGTTGTGGAGACATATGTGGAGACTATGATTGAACAATTTTAAGAGCGCTTACCACGTCAAAACCAGCGAATATAGTCAAAGGACACTCAAAGTCAAGGTATGAGTCGCTTGAACGTTCGACACCTGAGCGAACATACTTAAGTAAAATAATTTCGTTTAGAAACCATTTGATTCCTTTCTCACCAGATAACTTTTTCCTGAGGGACTCAGCTCTAGATAAGAAAATTATTTAGTGTGGCAAAGTCAAATAACGTTTGTGGTGAATTAATAAAAAGTATAAGTTCGCATAATATGTAAATTTTATTGCTCTTAATATTTGTTTGAAATAGACAAAAGTCCATACGCCGTCTTACACGCTATTCAGTTCCATTTCTTGGCAGCATAAGCTCCCCGAAAAAAAATACTTCTCTCAAGAGACACATTCTGTTTGCCTGTCAGACATGAATCTACATAATGTTTTCAGAAAAATTCGTTAATTTAAATTTTTTACTCATCGAAATTATATCCCATATTTTGGTTGTTTTTTCAAGGGATAGTCCTGGGTTTTCTCCATCAAGGCAATGAAACGGCATTTGCATAGTATTTGAAAGTTTGTGGGAGTAGCCTGCTGGGTTCGTTCGACAGTTCGTTTACTCAAGTTCTGCATAAAAAGTAATGTGTTCGCTTTGAGCGATTCAGACTCGGCATGCGAAATGCAAAATGGCTTATCTCAGTTGCTACCGACTCTTTCACTCTCTGACCGTTACAGATGGTTTGTGCTTGTTTGCATTCAATTTCACATCTTTTCATCTTCCTGTGCGGTTACTTTAAAATGCAAGCATTTAAATGCGTTTTAGGAACAGTTTAAGGATGGAATTTTCGGGCCTTAAATTACTGATTATTTATTTGGTTTTCAAATGGGCGTTCTGATACCCATGCAAAAACAAAACTTACAAGTACTCATGCGAAAAGGCTTTTTTAGTATTTTGAATGTTAATATTGTATGAAAGAAATATAAATAGATACGTAAAAGATAGTATGGAACGAAATATTGAAAATACTCCTTCAGCAAAAAAAAACTCAATTTTATAATATAAATCTTTTCTTTTATACTCATCCATATAGAAAACCGATGCATCGAACTTCATTCGCCCGATGGTATCCATTCATGTATCCTGCGAGCATCCGACTCCCAAGAGGCTCTGGTCTGGTTCAATGCATTACATTCGGCAATGGGAAATAGTACTCAACGCGCCTTGAACGATGCGAACCGTGCCCTCGTGAATGTAATCGGCGAATTGAAGCACATAGGATGGCTGAGTCGACGAATCGGCGGAAGTGATCAGGTAAGAATAATTCAAGGATGTTCTTTTGCGTTGTAGAAGGAAAATGTGTTGATTTTACACTTTCATGAAGTGAAAATTGGAAAATCGTTGAATTGAATTTACTCGTAAATTGCAAGAGAAAGGCGCTAATATGCTTGAGTGTTTTAATTAAATGTTGATAAGATTTTGACAGAATCAATGAAAATTGGCAAAGTGAGTTTCTGTACTTAGAGTTTTTGTACTATGAAAGTCATCTTAAAGCACTCAAAGATCAGTTTCAGTTTTAATTGAACGCTGTCACTGTCAAATTCGCCTTACGCAGATATTTTGCTTGCTCCAACCTCGCACTTTGCATTGATCATAGGCTTCTTTCGTAATTTTAGTCTTACGATTGGCTTGTGAATTGCTTTGCTGATTTGCTGAAGCTCTGTACTGATATTTGCGGTGACATTTACTAAATTTATGCCGGTATAATAAACGTAATCCTATAAATTGTGTTACTACTTTAGATTTGATTTGGCGATAGCTAGGCCGATTCTAGTTTACGGATGCTTGGTCTGGTGGCCAGCAGTGAATACAAATACCTTTGCTAGAGTTCAGCGGTTAGCGGCTCTCTGCACTACAGGTGCCTTAGCTTCGACTCCTTCGTCTGTTCTGAACGTCCTGCTTCATTTCCCTCCACTTGATCTCTTTGTTAGAGGCGCTGCCGCAAAAGCTGCTGTCAGGTTTATGGAAGCAGGACACTTCGAGTCAAGATCCTTCGGCCACAGCAATATTGGATGGGGATACGCAGGAAGCACTGACTACCTGGTTTCCACTCTGTGCTTCGAGCGGGGATATCGGGCGACTGTGGGAAATGGGCAGGAATGGAATCAGCAAATGTGGCAGCAGCTCTTATCATGTACACTGACGGCTCTAAAACAACTGCAGAAGTGAATGCTGCAGCATAATTTGCAGATGCAGCTATGGAAGCAGCTTTCAGGCTTCCGAATCACTATGATATTTTCCAGGCGGAGGTTTTTGCGATACGTAAAGCCGTAGATCTGGTATATGCTAAAGATACTACAAATGAGGAAATAAATATCTTTACGGGCAGTCAAGCGGCGGTAACCGCACTGATGTCTCACAGATACATATCGAAGTGTGTACTCGATTGCATTCAGGCCCTGAACAGACTGTGACTGGATCACAAGCGCATTGAAGGAAATGATAGGGTGGACGCGTTAGCCAAGTATGTGGCTAGCCTTCTCCTTCGGGATGGGTAGACATCCCAACTCCTATCCAAACGATTAAGTACTCAATCGGCTCCAAAATGATGCAAGGTGCGACGTGTAGATGGGGTGCAACTCACACCTGCAGGGTAATCAAAATCATGTAAGGGTCATACAATCTCGTATCGACTAAATATTTCCTCAAGTTAACGTGAACTGACTGCAAACCAATGATTGGCACCATTACTGACCATTGACTTGTAGCAGCACATGCTATGAAAATGGGATTCCTAACCAGCGACTCCTGTAGGATGTGTCAAGAGTCTCATAAACAATCCAGCATCTTCTGTGTTACTTCCCGGCACTGGGAAAAACCAAACTTCGGTACTTCGCTGAGCCCGTGCTGGTCGATCTCTCGCACGCGGCGGAGCAAAAGCTGAAGGACATCCTTCAGTTCGTAAAAAGTCCAGCTTGAAATAAACCTTCTTTCTCGTGGTCCCACTATGGACCAGAAGGCCTTGTGCCAGCCAGTACAGCCTAACCTTAGATTTGATTTTACCTAGAGTGATAAAGCTTAGAGCCCACTCTAAATCAAAGGCACATGAAGAAGGAGTCCTGATCTTTTTCCACTGACCTTCCTGCGTAAGTGTGCACCCCACCCTGCATATAATTTTTGTCTGGTCACTTTCATTTGGAGTTTTCTCATCCTGTTCGAAACTATCATATGCAACAACAATTTTCAAAAATGGCCATAGACGCTTCACCGAAAATTATAACGTCATTGCCATTTTATCTTCGATTCCAAAACTTTTTGAATAGGTTGTCTACAATACGCTTTGTCCGCTAGTCGATTCTCATCGGAACGAACAACAGTATGACTCTAGAAAATGTCGCTCAAATATCAAAAACTTATCGACTATAGTTTCGGACGTTCTCTGTAAAATAGAGAAAAACTATCCAATTGACGCAGTTGTATTGATAAGTGTCATATTATAAGTTTTACCCGGAAATGCACAATCACGCAGAACTCCTTCTTTCTCAGCAACAAATTATTAATTCACGTTGATAGCGTTGTTAATCTTTGTGTTGTCTTAAGGCTGGTACTCTGACTTAATCGTGAAACTAAATTCTGACAAGTCTCCATTATCTGGTCATTATTTTGAGTGAAAAGATATTTTGCTGATTTCTGACCAATGAAACGTTAAGAATTTCAATTTTCGATCGATTTTGTTACTGAAAAGATATTTGCACAATTCATATTTCAAATTCACACACCAAATGTCACTTTTTAGCTCGGAAGAATGTACGGGCTTACGCCCGGGCTACGTAGCAGCTCTTGATTGTCCATCCATAGCTGCTTCAGCTAGGTACCGCGAATTTTGACACTTGCTAAAGTGATGCTATGCTATGCTTTTGGAGCAGGTATAGCATGCACATTGAACACACCTCTGGTTCCATCAGGTGATATCCAGGTGGCGTTATGGATATCTTTACGCGGGAGCCTGGTGCTCGCAATGACAAAGTTCTTCGATACTGCTAGTTCTATGACTCGAAGTCCATTGTCATTAGTGTCCTCATACAAACTATGAGTGCCTGCATAATGCCTGAGTACCGCCTAAATGATGATTTTCACATCATGCCTTGGGCAAGCATTGAGCTCGACCTGTTCATAATATGATTGTTTTTTGTCGTTATCAGATTCCTTCGTAAGTGCGTGGAAGTTCATGAGGCTGATGTTTGAACATTTGCCTCGCACGGAAGGGTGATTGCGTTATGCGGATGACTTAATATTATACATGACTTAAATTTATTAATTTGCGGGCAATTGTCGTCAGGGGCAAGCTGATTTCCTTGCCCTTAATCACTGATGCCAAAAAAGTATTCTACATGTAAACATTTTGAAGTGTAACCAGTTGCCCCTCATGTACTTCATATTCCTCGCCTAGTATTTCCCTGTCTGCCGCCTAGAATTTCAGATAACTTGGTGTGGAGTTTGATACTAAACTAAAATTTGACCTTAATGTCATGCATATCAAGACCAGGGTATCTAAAGTTACTGGCTTATTTTTATGTTCCGTTTACATGTTTACTAACATTTTCTCTTGCAATCATTTGGCTGTTTGGGTCGTTTTCAATATCCGCCTAGCACTATTGAGTCGGTTCATCATAGGTTTACCCGCTCACTATTTTTGAAGGCAATATCGTCCGTTGTCCTTCTTCTCGTGGTTACATCCTTCACATATCTTCTTTAGGAGCACGCATATCGTTCTTCCATGAGTGTTTTCTCGTTCTCTCTTCTCTTCATGGCTTTTACCGGTCTGAGCTCGTCTTTCAAAAAATTATTCTTGTGCAGATTGTGTGAAATATTCTTGATACTATTTACGTGAACGGAAACCCACTTTCTGGATTTTAAAAATGAACTGAAGCATGTTATCTTGAATTTTGCTTAAAAACATTTGTTTCAACTTTGTAAATTTAGTATGTCTTACATTCATTATTATATTTACTGCTTGCTTATTTCAGTAAACAATGCGCTCTTGCAAAAACTCTTAAAAGTAAATCGAGTCCCCGGTATGTTCTATAGGTTTCAACTTGACATTTATAACTTTTTCTGAATAGTCCTAGGAATAAAACAACGTTACTACCGTTGTTAATCGTTCGTTCACGTTTAACGAGGATATTTTGCTTTTTCATTATGTTGCTGAATAACAAATATTTCCAAGAAAAAAACCATATCGTCTAGACCACTTATTAAAAATCTCCTTGACCCATATCCAAAACAACTTCAAACGTTTTTTTTTTCAATTGAACCCTAACCGTCCGCCTTTTACCTGACATTTTCGTGCTGATTTCAAATTTCACATTAATAATTCTCAATTTCAATGCTTCGGTTACAGAGTGGCCGCTCAAGTTCAGAAAGTTCCGATGAAAATGACAAGTGGCAGCCCGTTTTTGTAGCTGTCACGGAAAGGGAATTTAGGTAAGTGTCACATTGCTTCGTGGATAAAGCGAGAATGTTCAATGATCTTTTAAATTTAATTGAATTTTATTGATATGCTAATTGAATGATATTCAATTTGAATTTGTTATTATAGAATATACGAAAGTGCACCATGGTCAGTGGAAGCTTGGAGTCGACCGGTTGAAAGCTGTTTATTGGCTTCAACCCGCCTGGCCGGTGCAGGGAATAATTCATCGTTGAATGTAAGTACACATTTTTAACACATTGAGTGCCACGTCACTTATATTTGAATGATAGCTATTGGTGCCAAACGTTGTCATTCACTTTTGTATAAAAATTAAGTTCATCTGTTTGAAAAAGAAGTAGTATATTCAGCAGTGGTTATAAAGGACATATGGCTACTTGTCAATCGTTCTTTGGTTTAAGTTAAGAGTAATACAATATGTTTGTAAAAACAAGGGCTATTTCACTTTAATAAGCTGCACACTCAAAGGGTTATAAATAGCATTCTTCAAAGCATATCCCTTAAAAACTGAATAATAATATCATAATTTCCACGTTTCGCTAACTTTCATTTCAGGGTCAACAAACAACGGTGTTCTGCGTGCGCTGTGGCACAACACGTGGCGTCTTGATCTATTGGCTTCGATCGGAAACGCATCGAGATATGGCGGGGTGGGCGCGGGCACTAGTCCAAGGCAGTCATAATGCCGTGAATTACCAACGTGAATTCTTATTCCGATGTCAGTATCAAGGACGACCTTGTCAGCTCATCGTGCATTTGAATCGTGGCTTTTCTCTAATGGAAAGTGGTTATAATGCTCCCGCAAAAACGTTATGGTCATTTCCGTTTGACAAGCTGAAAGGATCGGCAGATGATGGCAGCCGGATGTTATATTTAGATTTTGGTGATGATGGAGAATTCGTAAGTAATATTTTTTTAATACTATTATACTCGTATAATCCTCAACACTCAAAGACTACACTCTGTAATATATCGCTTATCCGCCTCAACCAGTTTATAGGGTAATTCTTTGGGCGATAAATTCATCACCAAACCTAAAAATTTGTGGACGATTTTTAAATTTTTGACTGCATTAGGAAGAAACTAAAAAACCTCTAGAGAAAGAATAAGAATAAAGAATTGTAAGCAGATGACCTTATGACCTACCTGGTTTTTTTTTTTTTAATGGTTGTCTTATCTTTCGCCTTTCAAAAATGAATGGAAACTTGGTCGATGCATTAAAAAATTCCCTTCTTCGTAGAGAAATTTGTCCCTTAGATAATGAAGTCTTTTTAGCTGCTATATATGTATGTCCTTCAGTCCGGGTTATCCTGATAGAAGATCAGCAAGCGATTGCTAAAATTGCGTTATGCGAATTAGCTATTCGTATGAAAGGATTGCATACGATTTTGATGATGAAGATGAATTCGAAAAATATCTTAACGAACGAGCAAAGCGGCAACACTTAAGCTTGGGAAAAAGTAACGAAGGAGGAAATTCATCGCAACTGGAAGCCTTCAAATTGAATTTTTATAGAGCACTGAATGATGTTAAGAAGTTTGACCGAAGTTCACCATTGCAAGTAGAAGATGCCATAACGAAGTATCCCGAAATCGTCCGAAATGCAGCGTTGCTCGTTACGGCACCGCCCCCGACTCAAGTATCTGTAGAACGCTTGTTTTCTGCTTTTAGAATAATTAAATCGGATTTAACATAAGAGGAGCGATGAAGTCAAATCTGATTGAAGCAATATTATTTTTAAGAACTAACCCGAATGAAGTGTTTTCTGTGTTTTTATATTAGTGTGTGAAATTATTTCCTATTTTGAAATAAATCCCTTTGATAATATAGCAGTTTATAATTTAATGTTACCAAAGGGAACAAACTAGTAAGAAAATATGATCTAATTGTAGGACAAAAAACGATTTTCACCTTCTGGCATTAACTATATACTAGAACTACGAACGTTTGGAGTAGAAGTCTGGAATCGGAGTCGTAAGTTTGGAGTCGGAGTCATTACTCGAGAGTCGGAGTTGCAAATGTTAGAAGGCTTATCATTGTAGTCGGAGTCGCAAGTTTTTCATCCCGACTCCACAGCTTTGATATATAGGATAGTAGGTCACTGGAATTTCTGAATTAGGATAAAATGAATGAGACGTGTAGGTACTAACAGTTATAACACAAGTACAATCAAGAATGTACGAACTGAACCAGGAGAGTGAGGACTGGAGATACCATGTTTTCCAAACTTCGGAAGAACAAGATCATGAACCACAGAAAAAATCTGAACATATTACAGTTACCTGCTTTTCTTGATCCAAATCAAATGCAACAGCATTAATGATTGAAAGCTAGTTGGCCAAAATAAATTTGCTTTTTATGAACCCGTTTTGACTTGGAGCTACAAAAGGATTAGACGGCAAAATGAACTCTATGGTAAATGACGCTTTCAAGTAGTTTGCTAAAACAAACAGGGAAGGAAATTCGAAATGCAAACAGGAACACCAATTTTTGGTTTGGAAAAACTTCTGCAGATTTTCATTGTGCAGGCATTATAGAAAACAGAGCACATAAGCGTGAAGATAGTAACTTAGCGAATTTACTTACCATACCATCGCAACCGTCAATTCTGCTATGAAGGGGATACATTAAGAATTCTACTTCTCTGAGGTTTGTACGACAAGAGAAGATTGTGGCAAAATAATAGGGAATATTTTATTGCAAGAAAGAAAGAAAAAAGTAGAAGCTGTTAATTGGCCTAATTAAACTTCATACACTGGAGGATGCAAGATGAGCTTCTTAAAGGGTGAACACAGGACCGACAGGATTGATTTGTTTTTCTATTGGGGATCTGATATGATTGATGTAGGCGCCTACTTCTTGCTTCGCGCATTTTTTCATATACTCCAGTAGATCGTATTTGGAACCTGTTCTTTTGTATTTACTACATGCTGTATATTTTGCTTCAAAAGTGGATGCTCTGTCAGCGTTAAACCATGGAGTATCGTTTGTTTCAGACGGACGGTAAGCTGGGGTAAAATCCGAAATCAGGTTCAAAAGCAACGCATGAAACTTTTATCAAGCATCATTATTACTAAGGCTACAAAAGAAGGAGAGCCAATTAATACCATTTATTTCAGCAACCAAATTGCTTTTGGAAAAAGTGTTATTTTATTAGAAGTATAGTCAGAGTATTTGTAAATTCTGAGCCTTTTTCTGCTTTTCCAACAAAGGCTATCAGAATAGACTTTCAAAAGCTTTCCAGCTTTAGTTTGTGAAAGCCAAAGCCCTATCTGCATTTTAGTAACTGTTCAGCTATTTGAAGATTTTTGTTTTTTCCTGTAATTTGTCAACGTCATCTGCCAGAAAGCTTGTGGCCTCATCTTTATCCTTTCCGTTTGTGCAGATTTGTTGAACAGGCTCGAAGGTAGATTGTTCGTGGACGCCCAAGTTGCATTTCCGGTAAAATTTAACTTTGAGATTAACTTTTTGTCGCAAATTTTTGCGCTTTTTTTAATGATTGTCTACAGGACAGTCTTCGAACGTTTTCGAGAAAAGCAAACGTCTAAACGGATTCCGCTATATCGTTCTCTCTCTCTCTCTTACTCTCGAAAAAAATTAAATTTAGGGAAAAGAATCTTACTACCAAACTTTGTTAGATTCCTATTCAAAATAGTAACAAACGTACATGAAATATAAGAAAAAATAATTTAGCTTTATTCGTCAGTCAGTGTTTTTTGGCAATTGAGGTGTTAAGATAAAGTGACTGTCGCAAGAGTATTAAACCATTATGACATTATCCAATTGGTCACTGTCATAGGGAAGAGTCCGAAGTTTCTCGCTTATGGAGAGACGAAGAAATTTAAGTCTTGCATCAGCAATACTAATGTCCAGTGATGCGCCATAAATGGGGACCGTTTGCGAGTCGAAGTCGTAAAGGTTGCATTTAAACACAAAATAATTGGCTTGAATTAATTATGAAGCGATATTTCGCGTAGGTTGCTCATGGTCTTTAGACAGGTAGAGTGTTTACGTATATAACCATCGCTTCAATATTCCACTGCCTCATCCTGCTCATTTGATGGTTAAAGTTCCGAAATGATTGTTAATTTTAATGACGTATGTAAATTTTACTGTTTTCATCATTATTCAGGAATTATTTTCAGTTTTGGAGTCGTAATAGGGCCGAAAATGATAAGTTTGTACAAATACATTCTATGAATTGAATTCATCAATTGAAATTTTTTCGAAGCATTTCAATCAAAAACAATTTATTTTCTTTTCCAGGAACTGGACATGGAGTGCTGCCCCAAGCCGGTCGTTTTCGTTATACATAATTGTCTTTCAGCAAAAGTACATTCCATAGCATAAAAACTCAAATTTGATCATCGTCGAAACCCATCTTCCTTTTCAACAAAAAAAAGCATCAACACAATAATAGGGACAAGAATAGTATCTAATTCACTTAAGAATTTTTCATATCCACGTTTATATGGTGAAATCAACTGTTTATTTATTTTTTACAATAAAAGTAATTAAAAGTAAAATTTAGTAAAAAAAAACCAGAATCTCAATCATTAATCAATTTCAATACAAGAATTGTACTAATTCTTCCAAAATCCATACATATGCAATACTTTTCGATAACTGTATTCTCGAATTATAACGTGCATGGAACCGATTTGAATATACAAAATCTCATCGTTAAACAAATACATTTTCACTGATTAACATTAAGTCAACGATAAATATATTTAAATAAATTTAAATTTAAAAAATGTCTACTAAAATAATGATAGAGAGTAAAGATCTCTGAAATCATTAAGTTTCTATTCATATGTCAAAAAATTAAAAATTTCGTAAAATTAGTTATTCATATGTATATGTATGTGCGTAAATCAATATCAATATCGTATATCAAAAACTGCCGTGAAAAAAAAACAACAAATTACGGCAGCCGAACAGAAAAGAAACAGTTTTTTTAAAAAAGAGAAAATACATTAAAAGTTTTTTAAAATCACATAAACCTAAGTGAATAATATATAAAAGTGTAGTCTTAAGTGACAACTTCATATCAAAATTCTATTGTAATATCAACAGATTGAACGAGACAAAATCGAAACATCAAACACTGCATTCGAATGAAAGCAGCAAATACAGAAAATGATGCCAATTCTCTCGAATCTCCATTAGCATATCTTTATTTTAATACTCTCGGAGTGCTTGTGACGTTGGAATAAATTTTTCTTTTTGATTTTTTTCTTTCATTTAATGTATTTCATGCAACAATGTCATTGTAGTCAGGCATTGGAAGAATGGAAGTTTCAAAGTGAAATATTTCGAAACGAGCAGAACCGTAATTCTCGAATGAAATAAGCTCTTCGTGACGAAGAAGAAAGAATGAAGCAAAAAAATAGAATAATGGCTATTAGATGTTGGCCAATTAGCATAGCAACAAAATGGCGTGCTGAGAGTCAACGATGTGACAAACAGATGTTGTGCAATAATAAGAATTAAATTTCATTGAAACTGATTGTCGTTAAAGTTTTCACAAAGTTAATTAAGTTGAAATGAATAAAATCTTTTCTTAGTTTTCGTATTCGGTTTGAAAGTAGAGTGTATTCGTATGAGAGGGAAATAATGTGTCTGAAAAAATATAATTCCTGATTTGTATGGTTCAATTAAATTTGATTGACTTGTTTCTCCTTCTTAGCAAACGTAAATTGACAACTTGTCCAATACTGCTTCTTTGTTGCTCTTATACGTATATCAGCTCAATGGCCAACCACAACCATCTTAACGCTATTTCAGCTTTGAATTAGCTTTTTTCAAAATTTCATTTCTTACACTTGCTCATAGCGAATGACATTATTTCATAGTATCGAAAACATGGCTATTTGTGAAAATGCATGCAGTTACATAGGGAAACGATGAGTGTTAACTTAAGAATTGATTGTAAAAGTGCGACTTTGACATGTTATTGAGGTTATGTTTAAACCAAAATTGATTTTTTGTTTAATGGAAAAATAAATGGAAAATAATAAAAGTCTATTTGTTATTTTTTCATTTCATAGAAATAACACAAACATATTTGAGGACATGGATATTTGTTATTTTTGAAGCAATGTTTTGTAGATTTGGTATGTTCCATAACTTACGGTGAACGAAAATCTGCTGAAAATATTACACCTCCATAAATGTTCGTAATCCTACCGAAAGTAAAACCCAGGTCCTGTCATAAATTTGATTTGCTTTCCGATGCAATACTCCAAAAATGTGCAAGCTGTAATATCGAGCTGTGGGTGCAACAACAGTGTGAGTTTTCACCCAACTCTAATTGAGAAAACATGAGTGAAGGCAGCTGAAATTTTATTCTCCTCGCGTCTGATGGCTTATGCTCTCAACTTTGAATAGCGAATCTATAAAACCATCTTCAACCAGTCCGCACAATTTCTTTTTCGAACAGTTGAGAATTGTCAAACATCGATTTTGGATCAAATTTGTTTGTTTCCAGCGAATCATTTTTTTGGGCGTCAGTTCGACTGAAGGGAGCTTGTTTCGTCCACAGAATAAACGTTATCCAGCGCGCTGTTACAAATACAGTAAAGGTGAATTTTTAGGGATGCTATTTCGAGCATTGTTTCGGATGTTTGGAGCTCTGAACGTTGAAGAAATATCTAAGATACGCAAAATCAGTGAAGAAGTTATTTACACGGAAAAACAAAATTTTTTTCTTGCAAGAAGAGAATGACCTAAACCACTGAAGTCAACTCTACAAGTTCTGAAACGAATGGCGTCGTGACAATAGATTGGCCTTCCGAATCTCCAGATTCTAATCCCATTTAAAATTTGTGGGGAACTAGGAGAATCTATCTGACGGAAAAACCTGTTCACAATTTGAAGCAACTGGTGCACGCTATCCGCGAAATTTGGTCCTCTTTGTCCACGGGCTACGCAGCAAATTTCATCATATTTAGATTCAATGTAGTGGTAAAGCTTTAGATCGTCTGCATATAGTAGATGAGGTATGTTTGACAGGACGTCAGAAAGATTGCAGATGAAAATGTTAAAGAGAAGTGGTCAAAGATGGCTACCTTGTGGTACGCCAGAGGTAGTAAATTTTTTTTTTTATAAAACTCTTTGAAATTTTACAAATTGGATTCGATAGTGGAGGTAGGAATTTAGCCAGCTAAGTAAAGATCCGGCAAGTCCAAATTCGTGCAGTTTTAAGATCAAGATAGAATGGTCAGCTCTGTCAAAAGCTTTGCTAAAGTCTGTGGAGACCGCGTCAATTTGATAGTCTTTCTCCATTTTACACAGAACATCTGAAACTAGAATTGTCAAGTTTGTGATAGCTGAGCGACCTTTTCTAAAGCGATACTGTTGCTCGTTCAGACGGCACTCAACTAGTGGAGAAAGTTTATTGTAGAAAACCTTTTCAAAAAGTTTTGGAATAGAAGATAAAATGGTAGCGCCCCTATAGTTTTCGATGCAGCGTCTGCCGCCATTTTTAAAAATTGGTGTCACAAATGATAGTTTTCCACAGGAGGGGAAGACAACAGTTGAAAGTGACCTGCCAAAGAATATATGCAGGGGTGTTATTAGCTGCTCAACACACATACGCGGGAAGGTTGGTGGACGAAGATCAGGACCTAGACCTTTGTTACAATCGAGTTCCAAGATAGCTTTAAGTATTTCTTCACGTTATATTTTGACAAAAACGGTTGGAGCTAATTCAGAAGGGGAAAGGTTTGAGTTAGATAGTTCTGGTGTATTGAAAATTTTCTGGAAATTGTCTCCGAAAAAAATCGCAAATAATTTTAGGAAAAGAAGACGTGATATTATTACGGGACATTGAAGAAGGATAACCGGCGATTTTCCGTTTCATATTTACAAAATCAAAGAATTTTTTCGGATCGTGGATTATGCTTTCACCGGTTTTCTTAATGTAATTGGCATAAGCATCGCGAGACTTCGTCATGTTATAGAAGTCAGATAAATGTGTTATATGACAAGCATCTTATAATGAAAATACATAACAAGGCTTCTATTTTCCCAAATTTCGGAATTCACACAAATGGTTACCATGGAAACATTTCTCTCCTTTGAGTTTTGATGCAGTCATCGGATCAAAGTCATACATAACCTATTTGTTCTCAAAGACAATTTCTTCGAAAATCAGTTTTCTAGCGGCTCTGATGCGCTAGTTTTTTTTCACTAATCCTGCCTATCTGTCTTTCAAAAGTCTTTTCCTATTCAGTCTCTTCTCAAACAAAACCAACGCAAAATATTCGATTGAAATCATATCCCCGACACGAATGCAACAGCTCCCCATGTAATTAATAAAATAGCTATAATAATACTACAATCATGTTCTTTCTATTCTCCCACTCAGCTATTCATCCCATTCATTCATCACGGCATCGTGAAAGGATTGAGCTGTTGGTGAACCGAACCGTACAAAAGGAGGGTAAAAGAAATGACTGGAAATAGACGGACATGGCAGATGCGGAGCAAAAGTACACGATACGGTACGAATGAGGAGAATCATTCAAAGAATCCCCAAGGCGAAGATTGAGAAAAAATGATGAAGCAATGAACTAACCGCTAACATCTCGAAGGATGCATCAATCTTGTTTAAGAATAGATCGTCTTGAATTACACTGATGGAGGAAGAGCTGGACGGATGTGGGAGTCGTGGTGGGAGTTCTAGTATGACGAAGAGAATGAGACGAGTCTGGGCGAAGAAAAGAGTCTAGAAAGAAAATGATTACCCTTCACTTGCGAGAAAGAATGATTCGTTTTGGTCAATGGACTCCGCACAGCGGTTGAGTTTGGTCGATAGCGGTTTATTCTATTCGAGGACTAAAGGGCCGGCATCGTTTCTCGTTTCGTTAAACTTCATATTTCTTTCGAGTGTGACGTCTAAAGCAAGTCCAGTTGTCCGATTCAGCCACGTAATGTTGTCAGGCAGATGAGAGTAATGGTTTCCTTTCGGATCTGTAACATGGATTTTGTTTCATGGTCTGATTTGCGGTGAACCGGCACGTAGCACGTTCATGTCTGCATTCCGAACCTTATTTGCCAATTAATCAATTTTAATGATTTCACAACGATAGTCATCGTAAAGATGTATGAAGTTTATCTTGAGGGCGATACAAGTAATTCGGGATTAATGAGATGAGCTTGGGTATTTATTTTGAAGCTCAAAGGGCTCATCATTGGCGTATTTATTAAATTTTAAAAGCTTTTAGTCTGTGTGTATAAATATATACACATGCTATACGTAATTACATAAAATATTCGAGGAAAATTAAAGTAAAAGTTATAAATTTTTTTATTAAATTTTTTTTTTATTTTCATCAAGAAATGCCAGGAATTAAAAATAACTCGAAAATTCATGTCACATTATGAGTGCACTCATATTCGCAAAATTCCATGGAACTGAAAATATCCCGCAAATAATGCATTTTATGCGATTCAATTTGGCGGATTAGGGCAATTAAGTTGTCAGCGTGGTATTGTAGATTTATTTATTAGTAATTCACTATGGGTAGAAAAGATACTTCTGTGGAACTTAGAAAAATTGTTATAAGTGAACGTAAAAATGGGAATGCTTTAAAAGAAGTAAAAAATAGGCTAAGAAAAGTTATTGGATTTTTAAGTGCATTATTATAATACATGAAAGTAAAACTAGACTTGAAAAAAACAAAACTGTATAATTAATTAAATTGGAAGAATTATATTGATCGAAGTTAAAGGAAAAATTCAAAAGACATTGCTTGTGTTTTGTGAATAACTTGTGAAATTTGTGAATAATTACTTGGGAAAACCTGTAAATACTTAAACACTTTGCCGCGTTTTACGAAAAAAATGTTTAAATAAAGAGTGGCCAAGAAAAATACATTTTACGATTAAGAAAAACAAACGCCTTTAATTCGCAAATCTTCATAAACATTGACCATTTGAGCTCTCAAATTGAGAAGTTTTTACTGATGAGAGTAAATTTACTCTCTTTCCTTTTTTCTCTCATTACTTTTCACAGCGAGTGTGAAGAACAGTAAATAGATTGCTCTCATAGGTGTGACGGTTGGTATCATTCTTTTTGTCAGCATGACAATCTCAGTTTTCGAGATTTCCAGCTGAACACCATGGTTTTCCATCCAGCCTTCAACTCTTTTCATTACTGGATTTAATTTGAGCTGAGCAAGGAGGGGGTTTCTGGAGGTAATGACAGCTGCTACATCTTCAGCGTTACCTACCAAGAACACATCTTCTGGCCTTTTAAGACGCAGGAACCTGTCGTATGCAGCATTCCAAAGATCTGCCCCAAGAATAGCTTCTTGTGCTGCTCCGGCAGTAATATTTTTCCGGAAATTTCCCTGTTTAGTCTCATATATAAGGCAACGGTTCTTCAGATAGTCTCGAGCCATAGCTAATAAGTAGTCCTCTACCTGAAAATTCCGCCCAAGTGCCTCTTAAATATCTGCCCATCTTGCTGAATTAAAAGCATTCCGGACATCCAGCGTCACTGAAACATGACCGGCCTAGTCTGCTGGCATACAGCCTCGGCGCGCTCTACTGCGCCAATTGCTTCGTAGATGGCACTTATTGTTGAGTGACCTGTATGAAACCCATGCCGATTTATTAAAATGCCACCGGCCTTTCGTATAGCTACCCGTAGTCGTAGCTTCAATAGGCCTTCCACGAGTTTCTCCGCTGTATCAAGCATATCGAGAGGTTTGTACGTAGATGTTGTGCTAGGGTCTCCCTTTCCCTTCGGAATCAAAACAAGCCATGCATCTTCCAAGCATGATGTGTAGATACCTGGGAACAACATGCATTATACATTCGCACAGCACTGGCGGCAGGTCCAGCATCACTGCTTTCAGCATTTCTGCTGGAATGCTGTTGGGGCAAGGGACCCTTCAGTTTTTCATTTTGAGAGCTGCACTACGAAGCCCCTCCAGAGTGAACAAAGGAATATCTACCTGACGGACCATGAGAGCATTTTCTACTCGCGTGTGATGCGGTGGAAAAAGCGAGTTCACGATAGAATTCAGCGTGTCCACCTTCAATAGTAGACTAGGACCCAGTCTAACAGAAACTAGTTTGTAGCCCCGCTCTCAAGAGTCCCGTTTTACTTCTTCGCAACGCGCTTGCCACATTTGTTTTTCCCTCGCCTAGATAGCCTTCTCCAGCTCTTTTTTCGTCCTTTTGTGTTCTGCGCTAGCTTGAGATGCTTCCGTACTATTTATAGAACACTGAACTTTACGCCCACAGGCTAGAGCTCTTCGCCTTAAATCCGCTATATCTTGGGTCCACGAATAAGCTGCCTGATCTGTCACTACCCTAACTCGATCTCTGTTGCCCTCACCAGCAGCTGTCGTCAAGCGACTCCAAGAACTTTATCTTATCTAACTTGGAAATATTCCAGCCAAGTATTTCTCGTCTGGAGCTTTTCAAGTTTAGGTTTTCTTCTGATAGCCAGAAACTGATGTGGCTATGATTGCTGCCAGAGTACTCTTTCATTACCCTACAATTCCTCGTGGGTTATATCAGATATAGACGTCTATATCTGATATAACGAGAGTTATATCAGATATAGACTCTCCGAACCCCGTTCTGCAGTTCGAAGGTGTTGAGCTCTTATTTAGTATAGTATAGTCATTTTTAATCTAGCCACCATCTCCATAATAGACTTTCCCCGTATGTTCTAGGTTGGCACTTCTCACTCCCAAGCTATCGCAGTGAAGTCACCCGCCCCCACTAACGCACCCGGCAGATCTCGTAAAGTATTGTCCAGTGCTTCTATTTTCCTGCGAAATTGTCTCATCACCTGATCTCTGTTGATCCACTCGAATCATTCGAGCATATGCAACGCATCGAACTGCATAGCCTGAAGCGTCTTCGATATGGTTCACTAGGCATTAAAATTTGGGTTCTAGATTCGCACACCAGCTGCGTGAACAAATCTCTCGTCGTACGTCACCTCTGTGTGTTCTCAGAGAATCCTCATCTACGAAGCTTCTTCTTCTGCGCTGCAAGCGCTTCTCTGAAAGTTCTACACACTCCTGACGCCAGAATATGATTTGCATCTCTTGGCTTTGCCTTCTCATTACACAACAAGTGGAATGGCGCAGCGGTGCATAATTTTGCGAGATGGCCAGTTTGAACCACATTGTCAAGAGTTGCTGCTCCGATGTGGTCCTTTTCAAACCTTTTTCATGTAACCGTACCCCATACAATTGTAGCAGCGCACCACTTCTGAACGCCTCCTAGATCTTATTCGCCCATCCTTCATAGCTTTTGTTTCCTCAAATTCTACTACGGCTTTCCGCGGGTCTCTTCCATTTGGGAGCAGTAAAATAATTTTAACATTTTCGATTTCCCTCCCTCGAATCGAAACCGGTCACTTCTTCCTCAGTTGTAAGGCTGTTGATGTCAAGGATCTCGATTTTGGTATTAGAAACAAGTTTTTTAACCTCCCTTAGTTTTTGCCCTGTTTTTAACCTCCACCGTTTGAATGACCTCACCAAGTCTGATGATATCCTCGCATTTTGCGAGTACCACGAGCACTCCGCCGTTTTTCTTATTGGACGTACCTGTGCCTCTACTTTGCTTGGGCTAATGCCTCCGCAGATCTGGTGAAGGACCCCCGAGTAAGTTTTCTTGGGGCGGGCTTCATCATAACTGCTTCCTTCTTAACCCAAGATGCATACGTTTTCTTTCGTCTGCGCTCACCGGATTTGGACTCCAGTTTTAACGGCACTTTTTCAGGAGATACTACCGATATCAACCTCTCCTGCTTGCCATTAATCTTCCGATAACTTTTAGCCGCAGTTCTTCCGATAAGTGGTTCTTATCTCGGATAGTGGTATAGCCGTGTTTCCGCCATTCGGGCCAGATTCAGGAGTCTTTGCCCGTTTTTGTGCTATAGCCTTCACAGCACGTGGAGTTTAAGCCGTATCTTTATTTTCCCGACCTTTCGGTAAATCTCCTTTTCGACTCATTTCTAGCTCGTCCTTTTCCACTTTTTCCTACAGACCTCAACCACATTGAGAGCTTCCTGAATTTCCAAAAGAAAATTCTCCTGTCGTGCCCATAGGCGCGCCGTAGGGGGGGCCAGAGGGGGCCGGGACCCCCCCAGACCCTAGGTTGGCCCCTCCCAGAAAAATAAATATTTCTAACTGCAGACACTTAAGTTTTCGCCAGTTAGGTTTTTGTGGTTATAAACAAGTGCAGTAGTGTAAGCCTATACCAACTTTCACTACTTATAACTTCGAGACTGTGTTATTTGTGGTATTTATTACGATGTTATGGGACTTATTTCGAGATATGACGAGAATATTTGATTTCGACAAGTTATACGTTAAGAAAAAGACGAAAAGCGCTTCCCCAATCATCCTTTTTTATTAAGATTATCTGTTCATTCCTAGTAGGCAATATACAGGTATTTAGGTAAGAACACTTTTATAAACTGGCGTTTTATGTAATTATGTTTTTTCACAAAACATAGTCTAAGTATTAAAATGGTAGACAATAAGGTAATTAACGTAGAATACAATTTTCGAAGTCATTTGGAGAATAAAAATGGTATCGCTGCCACTTTTATGCTATTTTAGAAGTCAATTCTAATTTGGAAGTAAATACTTCCACTGAAAATTTAATTTTAATGTTATCAAGAGAAATACGTCTTGACAGCTTTTTACAAAATATATTATTGATTCTTATTTTTCAATATTTTTATTTACATTTTTCTTAGCCTACTTTATATTATTGTATTGTATAGTACTGTGTGGATATGTGATTGTGGGTTGTGTTATGTGTTCTCACACTATCTATGACCTACTTGGTTTACACTCAGGTTAAATGTGTGTGAATTTTATTATAACCTGATAACTGCATCAGAAGTTAAAAGGCATAACACTTCAATTTCACCGAGTGTTTTTCCAAAGTGACACAACCACCACATGGTTCTTATCATATTCATTAAACTTTTTTCATACCTGTATCTACTCAAGACCAGTATATACCGATTGGGAATTTTACAAGTTAAGATTTGACTGTATATATAGTATCAAATTCATCAATCGTTTGCATTTTATTCTAAAAATCGTGTGAAAGATTTGTGTTTACGTACTTATTGTAGCTACAAGGTTGCCCATACATTATTTAAAAACTACAGAAACTTATTTTTTATGCCCATTGATGAGTCTTGTAAATTTTGGGATGGTCTGATGACTCGGTGTGAAGCTATCACAATGCGAAATTTTCCATAGAATTTCCATTGTTGCCAAAAATACACCAAAATTTCAGTTCGACCAAACTTCGCGATCCGGATAAATTATCCGAATGGTAAAATTCATGCACAATGTGAAAACTCGAATAGTACTTTGAGGACAGTAAGTGATATGGTGCTTGAACAATCTTGGAATTTTGTCAAGATGAACCAAAATTATTTGGAAACAGTTATCGGCCAAAGACGTGCTTTCAGAGGACATGATGAAAGTGGTACCAGTGATAACCGTGATTTTTTTTTGGAATTTTTTACATTATTCGCGAAGCATGATTCAACTTTTGCAAATAATTTTTAAAACAAGGTTGCGGACTGCTGTAATGGCTAAACACAAAATGAATTAATAAAAATATTTGCTGAAATCGTTCGCGAGAATAATACAGCTGAAATAAAAGAGTGCGGACTGATATCCATTATGGCAGGTGAAGCAAGGGTCCACAAAAAGGAACAACTCTCCGTGGTTGTCAGATTTACTAAAGAGCTAGCAGTCGAAGAAAGGATCTTAAGCTTTGTAAACTGTTCAGGAGCTAGAAATGCTTCGTATTTAGCAGATATAATTTTCAGCCTGTTAGCCAGCTACGGACTTAGTGAATTGCCTGTTGTTGTACAGTCTTATGATGGTGCTAGTGTCATGTCAGGACAAAAAAGTGGTGTACAAATCTAAATTAAAATGAAACACCTTGCAGCCACATTTGTAATTATCCTTGATGTGATGGACACATTTTTCACAATCGAAACGTGTACATCCTTTTTCAATGCCATCAAATCCCTTTAACTACACTTTTCGAAGCCATCACAACACGAATTGTTGAAGCAGCTTGAAGAGGCAGTTGGTCTAAATTCAAGGCGTAGAATGAGAAGTTTAAGCTCGACTCGTTAGTCAATGAGATTTCACAATTGCAAATATGTGGTAGATAGCTATGGGACCATGAAAGAGGCTTTAGAAAAAGAAATGAATGAGGGAAAATACAACGACTCAGTTTATTCATTGGGGATCTTTCATTCAATCAGTAATCCTAAGTTTGTAGTGAATCTTTTCATCTTTCACTATGTTCTTTTTATAACGAACATGTTAAGCACATATTTCCAAACTAAAAATGCAACTCTTAGGAATGGGATACATCTTGTAAATGGAACAGTTAAAACACTACTAAGTGAGCGAGAAGACTTGTATGTAGTTTGGGAAAAAATTAAATTATTCGCAGAGAAGAACTGTCTCGATCTCACATTTCTCAGATGATCGCGAAAACGGAAAACAGCAAAACGCACTAGTTTCAAAGATTTTGCTGTTTCATCTAGCCTTGAACACGCAGTTAGGGCTACGAAGATATCCCTGCAAACCAAATGGCTTGAAAAGAGTAAGTTACAGCACTCTTCCATCTCGCCAAATTATTTATGCTTTTTGTAGGTTTTCTAGGTAACAAAAGTTTGAAGCAAGAGGTCAATTTTTTTCTTCTAAGCTTAAAATATTCCAATTTCTTCAAAGATATTTTGAAACTTAGATATCCTCTTCTTCAAGTATAAGTTGAAATATATTTAGCTTCTCAAAGAAAAAATAGTCTTATATTTCTAATTCTTTCCATTCTATTTCCATATAATTTGTACAAGCGTTCATTTCTTAACGATCATAGATAATTCGTGTGTAGTTCGTACCTACCGTTCACATTATATGCATGTCGTTGTAGCTCATACATATTCACAGACATGAAGTTTATTTGATAATGCATTATGCATAAACAAATATCAAAGAATAAATTAACAAATATGTAATGTATTAATAAATTATGTAAGTTGTATGAACAGTACGTCTTGAACCTTTTGGTCCCTGGCCCCTGCCAGATTTTAGGTCACGGCACGCCTATGGTCGTGCCATGTTCTTTTGGGCCTGAGATTCTGTTACCATGACCTAGACGATAAGCCGGCATTTCCTCAATATCATTTTATTAACCATACTTTAGATCAGATCAATGGCAAACAGATTAGCAAAGGCAACAAAGAGAAACGGTGACACCACAAAATATTAGTCCTGCCGTAAAAATTTAACCTTTCCGTGACAGTTCTTCCTTCATCCAAAGGGGAATTCGTACTGATCCGTTTATCTCTACTTTCCGTTGCGGCTGAATCTTCCAGACCTTGAAATCTCTTCGCTATACGTTCTGTTGAACGAAGTCAAACTCGTTACATCAAAGAAAAACAAACGCTATCAAGATAATACAACATATATTTTTTTAAAAAAAGAGTTAACATTCGAAATCACCATAGATTTTTCCTTACAGTTCGGAACTCTATCGTAGTCGTATTACATGCGAGTGCAATTTCACGTCGGACTTCTTTAACCTTGCATCCCTTTTTCAGAACCATTACATGTACAATGTCTGCTACTTTCTTTGTGTCCAGAATCTTTCTCTTTGGGTTGCGCTTAGTTACATACTCTGGCAATATATGTGATGAAATAGTCTCGGCATCAAAAACTTTGTAGAGAATCATTCCAGTGAGATCGCCATAAGGTATTGACCAATTTAAGTTATTGTAAAACGTCGATGGAACCGTTGTACCGTTTGGTCCGATAACACGCAAATCCGGATTTCTGTGGAGTAGCACCAAGTCCAAGAGGTCGGTGTAGAATATTTTGGTTTCCTGATTCGGCAATACTATGTAGTCACTCATATCGGTATTGTAACTTCCAGTTGTTGTCACCTAACGAGCAAAACTTAAACTGCCTTTATTATTAAAAACTAGTCTAGGTTTTTATAGGCAAACATTTAAAGCAATTATGTTAGTAGTAAAGATCTGCTAATGAGGTTTGATGGATAAGTAAATGCATTTTAATAGTAGGTAAACGAATCCTAAATTCATTTGTAGATACTCGTTACCTTAATTGCATTTAAATTACCTTCAAATCTTCCTGTTAAATGCTTCCTTGATTTTATTGTTATTTTGATATAGTATTTACACTGCGTGTATGATGTTTATCTGCGCAAAATGTTTTATAGCCGTTTAACTTGTATCAATTTCTATTTTTCTTTTTGCTAAAATATATACATATGTATATTATTTTTTTTAAGCCTGGAAAAAGTTATTGTAGGGTTTACCCATTAATACATTGAAAACTTGAGTAGCCTAGTGGGTAGAGTACTGGCTTCTTGCGTGTGGGGTCCCTGGCTCGAATCCAGGTTCGGGCGAGGGTCCGCACACCAAGCCTTGAGTTCACCTAGCTCTGATTAGGTACCTGGTTTAAATCAGTGGTAAAGTGGGTCGTGACACTAATCACACCACACTCGTACTCACATTGATTGAAAAAACATTGTTATGAAACTTTCTACCAGCTTCGACTCGTACGAGGGGTGTTGTGGGATTACTTTACTTTTACATTGAAAACTTGGAGTAGGGCAACGTTATAGTAAACAAAAAAATAGATCGTATTTCACATTTATGTATTGGCCTCTCTACGATCACTTGTGCATTTTTTGAGCACCATATTCTACAGTTCTGTTTATTAACGGATTTTTCCGTAAAATTTCGCATCAACACCCAATTCAAGTATTCTCTGCGATCCATATTTTAAAATGATTGACTTCAACTGTATAAGTGACAGCGTGGTTAACGTGTGTCTTTGACAAATTTCGATATGCAGGGTTTTATTTTTTCAAGCACGAAATGGATAAACCTATATATGTGTTTACCATGGATGGGGCTTGGTAGTTTTTGTTGTTGCAGTTAAAATTGTATAAACAGGAGGCTGTTTATTACTCATTTTAAAATTACTTTAGTAAGGCATCTGCATAAAAAGAGCACGATACACCATTTCCAAAGCAACCGTCGTCAGGACCCGGTGCGTTTTTTTCTTCTTTTCATTATTTTATTAGTGATTTGATTTGCTTTTATTTACATAATTTATTAATATTATTACCATTATTTTATGGTTATTATATTGCTATAAGTTAATGAATAATTACTACAAGGTGGATTTTCTTTTATTGCTTTTAAAGTATATATACATATGTAATATATATATATATATATATATATATATATATATATATATATATATATATATATATATATATATAATCAAAAAAATTCAGTGACTATTTCGCGGGAACACGCCATCCGATTCAACTGAAACTTTCAAAATACATTGATTTATATGCAGATTAGGTCCAGGTCTCACTAAATGTCAATTATCTTTAACCCTTTGACGCCGGCGGCCATTTTAGTTATATTTTTAATATACCGATTATTCCGTCCAAAAATTAAGTACGCGAAATAAATTGTGAACGTGTTCTTAATGTGAATCGGCTAATGTTGTGGAATTTTTTAACCCCATGTGTGCGCTAGGTGCCTAAAAATAGATCGGGAAAATTTTTTAATTGCGATAACTTTTGACAGAGCTATTCAATCAGAACATATTGATATTATTTAGTTGTAAACTTGCGTAATCCTGTAGCTAGGGCAAGCGCTGAAAGTGAAAACCTTCAAATCACCGACTCTCCTGAAAAAATGTCGCTTCTTGGAAAAAAGCAAATTTTTTTATAAATCTTATGTTTTGTTTACATAGCCAAAGTAAAAAAATTGAAATTTTACAACGGGCACGCCTAGTAACCTTTTCCCAATTTGCCTATATTTTTAACATCAAAAACTTCTTTTAAACCCGCGACCCGATAATCTGATTAGTTGAAATTTACAGAATGTATTGGTCTTAAGTAGGACCAGGTCTGATAGAAGTGATTTTGAAATGCGGGCAATTTCGTGCCAGTGGTGCCATTTTGAAAAGTCACTAAGAAGAATAACTGCTTTTGGCCCTATAAATTCTGATTGAGTCATTCGATTTTGACGAAATTCACACAGTAGCGGAGCCTTACTTTGAACCACGTTTGGTAGAAATTTGGAGCTGCCAGCTATGGTAATTTTGGTGTCTTAAATTTTGAAAATTCCTGAGGAAAATAAAGCCCTCTAGCTTCTAGTACAGTCATAGAATCATAACGAAATTCAATGGCAAATTGAACTTATTGTAGGCAATACTCAGTAGAAATTTAACTTCAAAACAATGACAGGGTTACCAGCTATGGTTGTTTTTGTATTTTTTGGCATACCTTTAGTAAGCGATTTTAGCATAGAATTTTCAAATCGTAGTGATCTTATAGTGAAAATTAATATCCAATATTAAGATCTAGAAAATTTGAAATCTTTTGCGAATGGTAGCCCAAAAATTTCTTTGCATCCCTATAACTTCCAATGCAGTCATCGGATCAATACAAAATTCGCAGAGCAGGTTGACTTCAACGTATGACAGATGCGACATATTTTTTGCTTCGGTGCTAGCAAAGGGCTGCCAGCACTAGGCCTTTTTGTTATTTTCGTTCCAATAAATGCTTGCATTAAATATTTTCATCGCAAACATTTGCAATGAAAATAAGTAAACAATGTTTAAATTTTCTAAGATCTGCACATTTTTTCGGATGGCAACCCCAAACACATTTCTATCGCTGTAACTTTCGATGAAGTCACCGAAATTAAAATAAGCTTAGATTCTATTATTACTTAGGGTGTATTAGTTTTAAGTAGGAAAAGTAAGTAGTGGTAGAATACATACTCAAAATCTGCACAAATCCGCTACTGTTCTTCGAACATTAGTGTTTCTAGCGGTTCTGATGCGCTAGGGTTTTATCAACTAATCTATGTCCTTCCTCATTTTTTCCTTTAATTGATTCTGATCCTTATTATTCCCCTTTTCCAATCGATTTTCGTTCATTGGATAGCCCACGTAGAAAGAACAGAGCTGTGCTTTTTTAAAGCCAATTATCAACAAATCACTGCTGAGCTCCTTGCTATTAACTGGTTTTTTTTTCAAATGAATGAAGCTCTTTATTTTTACTAATTTTCGAAGAAAATAAGTATTAAACTCGTTTCGCCGAAAATTATATATATATATATATATATATATATATATATATATATATATATATATATATATATATATATATATATATATATATATCACAAAATTATTAGGAGAGATAATCTCTGGACTGGCTGATCCGATTGAGTTGAATTTTTCGGAGGACGTAGATGTATATAGTAGGTAGGTCCATCACTTGCTAAAATTCAGATACCCTAAATCTTTTGGAGGCGGCGAGCGTTTAAGTGAATTTTGAGGTACTCCTTTATTTCCAAACAGTGTAAATTTTTGTTGAAATAAATCTTTGGAAATGAAAACCTAATATGTTTTAAGCTCGTCTATGTTAAAAAGTTGGAAATTTTGAGCCGCGTGTGGGTGCAGCGTGCCTAAAAGTAGGCAAGGATTTTTTTTTCAAATTTACATCATTTATAAACTTTGAGCTTTGTCCATCATGTCAAATTGAAATTTTGAAAATTCCGGTTTGCACAAGAACGGCAACCCATCACCAAATTAACTCTATTTTCAGCACTCAAAAGTTCTGTTCACGAGAACTGACGACCGGATTATTCGATCATAATGAAATTTCCAGAACATATCGGTATTAACTAGGACCAGGTCTGATAGAAGTGATTTTGAAATGCGGGCAACCCTGTGGCAGTGGTGCCATCTTGAAAAATCACTGAGAAAATAATATAATACATAACTTCTGATTCAGCCATCAGATTTTAACAAAATCCACACAGTACTTGGACCTTATTTTTGGTAATATTTGGTGAAAATTTGGTTGAACATTTTTCGGATGGCAGCCTCAAACAACGTTTAACCGCTGAAGGTTTCGATGAAATCCTCCGATGAGAACGAAATTCAAAGGATAAGTTGATTTAAGTATGAGCTTGCTTCGTTGGGAAAGTGTTGCCAGCACTGAACATTTTCATCATTTGTGTTATGGTTGCTTTGGATAAGGAATGGTTGATATGATTCTACAAAAAAGTGTATTACGTCTTTCCACATTTTTTTGTCACTCAAAGACAATTTCTTCGAAAATTAGTTTTCTAGCGGTTCTGATGCGCTAGTTTTTTTTTACTCTCTTCCTAATTGTACCCTTGTGTCTAAATTTACTACTTATGTCACGTCTTTGCCGTGATTCTTATCTCCTTTGGTTTTCTGTGGCAGTATCCAAAGCTCTGCGCGAGAAGGATGATGCCCAAAATGAATTTCTTCATAGTTCAGCTGTTGGCTTTCCAGTGTTACCAATATTTGCAAGTAGTGGCCAAAAGAACAGTTGAAGAAGTGACACGAAGATGCTTCGTCCATATTAAAGCATATTTTTCTTCAAATAACTCGAAACTTTTCTGATCCTATGACCACTCCCTTAAAACAAACAACCAATTTCTTGATACTTTTTTCCTGGAAGAAACTACTTCGCCTATCCCTCAAGAAGTTTGTGATTAGTTTACTATGTTCTAAGCTTCTTCCTTTTCCACCCCGAAAATTTCCTTAGGGAATCCCGCTTTGACTCTGTCTTCTCAAGTAAATATTGTGATGACTAATCTTCTTGTGGCAGAAATCTTAGTATCCTTGTTGAATCTCTCTGTGATCCTTTGTCTATTTTATTTAACTTGAGTTTGTTTTTTTGGTGTTTTTCCTTCCGGCTGGAATTGGTAATGTTGCTAACTACCGTCTTATATCCTTCCTGTTTTGTTTTCCTAAGTTGCTTGAGCGGATCGTTGATGAAAGTATTAGTAGTGCTTTTGGTCACTTATTTTCTAAACAAAAACATAAATTCATTAAGGAATGTCCCTCGGATACTAATTTAGTCAAATTCATTCATTTTGTGGCCTGTACTTTGTTCAACGGTTTCTAGCTCCCTTATATCTAAAGTTTGCACTAAAAGAGGCTACTGCGGTCAAAAAGTCCATTACTGTAAATAAAAATGTTTGACTACTCACTTGTTGCACGCATTAGATCCAAATGCACTGCTAATTTTGTGCTTGAAATATTGCAAACTATTTTGTGGAACATGCTTCTCTCCTCCAGTGACATTATCAGATCACTTTGCATGATGCCACTCATCATTTCACCAAATAGCATTTCAAAGACTGTCGCAATATATGCACAAGAAACTGGCAATTCAAAACTTTCGACTACAATCCACCTCGACCTCTACCACCTCTCGTATAAGAACGTTTCGCACTGTTTGGAGGAAGATCATTTCATCGCCGCGTCGTATCGCATACTAGGTACCTAGGAAACACGCTAAAGATACATATATTTTCGTCGAAATACGATAGCCTGGAGGTGTGCAAGAGAATGGAAATTCGTATTCTCGATTCGGTGACGAGATAACTTGCAATTTTTGTCTGGATCCTTTTCGCGGGTGTGGGTCGGGTGGCAATGGGACGAGACGGATCCCGAGATGAGTGTGGGCCATGGTTGAAATAGGAGAAGATATGGACGGGTAGCAATAACAAGGTACCGGTATAGCTGTCGGTACTTCTTTTGTCTGTCTGAATTGCTTCGGAAGTGTTCTCTCAAGTGTTTTATAGCCCGTCATCTTGGAAAGTGGATACCATCCGCGAACGATGCTCATACTTCGATTCGGTATGGAATCAGCCGACGATGGCAGCAGCAGCCAGCCAATCGTGCCCAGAAACGGAGACGCTCTTTCAGCTCGGCTGGACTAAAGGTGCGACTGGCAGAGGATGCTGAAGAGCCTTTCGCTGCAGCCACTGGTTTGGTTTTCGTCGATGCTGCTCCTTCTACGCTCAGTTCGGCATTTTCACGTTTTTGAAATGCAAAGTGGATTTGCGATGAAAAGGGTTGAATACTAATTTCCAGTTTTTCTCTCTTGGGTGTGAGGAGTTGCATTCTCGCCTGGATTCAACTATATCATTGTTGCACCTTGCATCACCATCAACAACATCACAGGCGGCAACGGAAACAACGAAAGTATCATACTAGTTCCTATATTATGGATAACGAGGAACAAACTTTTGCATGATGCTGCTCGAACAGAAGAAGTTTGGATTCATTTTTCGCAAACGATATCGGGACACAATATGATGAAGCGATGAGGAAGCTATCAGAAGAGTTTTGTTCAAGAGAATGATAAAGTTGCAAGGAGCTACTATTGTAACGGATATGGATGTGGCGAGCGAATAATATGGGTAAGTGAAATTCGGATATTGTGTATCATTTGAGAGAAAGAAAACAAATGATTTCTACGGGAATCCGTGGGTGGATTGCTATGCAAGGTTGGTGGTTTGGAAGTAAGAAGTTTTACAAGAAAAAGTAGATATTGAAAAATTGCTTGATAAATGACGTTTATAATGTAATAAGAAAAATCTTATGCGTGTAGAAATTATTGTCAATAATCGATGAATTATTTGTTTAGGATTGCAACATAGAATTATATTTATCATTGGGGCATCAAGTTGAGTAGCACTTATTCCAAAAAAGATAAATTTGAGGCGATTGTACTAGACGATGATCAGATTATATAATAATCCACCCAATTATCTACTCTCTCATACTCTAACAAAATGTCGTCTTCATTTGATTTCGCCATCTCGAAGATGGCAGATATCAAGCAACATATTAGATCTCTGTTCAATAAAATATGTTGAAATCGCACGTGCGCTGGAATTGTTGTCATATACCAAACGATTACCTACTCAAACCATGAAGAAAACAATAAAACAACATCCCAGTGGATGGTGTGAAACAAAGTATTGAAAAACGAGCAATAACTGAGGTATAAAAAAATTGCGCCCAATGTGGGGATAATTTTCTGGGTCTTCAAACATCGAAGAAAACTAGTATTAAAATCAGTTTGCCCTAAAATTTGTACATTGTATTTGTACATAATTTGAAATTTGTACATAATTTGTACACTCCGCGACAAAACTTTTGGTCACCCTGGAAAAGTATCAAAAAATCACAGGAAATGAAATTTTGGGACCACATAGAATTTCCACTTGCCTCAGCATTTCGCCAATGACGTTTTCCGAACCTTAATGTATTGTTAGTTTATCTTAACGGAACTTTTATGATTTTTTTTTATTTTCAATGCGGCAAAATTTGGGTCCAGGTAGGAAGAAACACAATTTAATCCAAGAAAAATAAATGTTTATTATTGTTAATAATAATATTAATAATGTGTTGCCCACTATTGTTTCTAGACACTTCTTTCATTCTTTTTTGGAGAATGTGAAAAATTTGGATCAATTTTTTTTTCACTATTCTTCAATAGCCGTTTTAAAGTCTGCAACATAGCTGAATTGTTTTGCTTCAGAATAACCATCTCGCGACAATACACCCTAGCAGCTCTCAATAATCTGGTGAGAGTGCTGGCGACTTCAAAACATTGATTTGTGTTTGCTACGAAGTAGAATCACTCGGCAGTCTCGATCTATAACAGCTTTTGGGTGTCCTTAAGGTAATTTTTTTGGATGTTCAGGTAATTCCTCATTATATGTCTGCTTTTTGTAATTATTTTCGTTTTTTTTTCAGGAGATAATGTCGCATGTTCGTTGTAAATATTTTTCAATTAATAGAAAATATTTTTAGTCTTATGGTGACAGTAGGCGTTTTAGTGAAGACACCCCTAAATAAGTACCCCTTAAATTTCTCTGGAAACATACTATTTGGATAAAATTAGTATAGAAAATGAAAATTTGGTTATGCTTTCAGCTTGATCATGACAATGTTTTGCATATTTTTAATTTTATGCGGGCGTTAAATGTAAAATTAGGAAAAATTTGGGGGGAAATACCAACGATTGAAGAATTTGATGCTTTTTGTATCCAATCAAATTGAAATTCTCCAAATTCTTAATCATACAAGAATGGTAGCTCTACCTTTATAATAAGCATCTGAAATTTTGAACCGCGAGAAAGGCTCACTGGATAAGGGAGGAATACAAAAGTAACCCCCCTGTACAGATCAGATTTGAGTAACTTCATTGAAAACTACAACAATGACTGCCGCTGTACCGTCATTGAGGCAGTAATTTAACTCTGGGCTCATATACAGAGTGAGCTGACAACAACAATAGTTTTCATAGCGGTTGGTACAACTGCTATTGACTATTCTGAAACTGCCAGTTTGAATTAAATGAATTTGCAAAGCACTCTATAGTGTCAATTGTTTTACTTCAAATCTTGTAGTGGCTCATAAATTTGATAACTTTTTCGGGAAGAGGCGTATTAATAAAACGTTTATTCTAAAATCCGCTTTGAACTGAATGAAACTGGAAAATGCTGGCTATACTTCAAATATGTTTATATGCCAATAAATAAATATATTTACAGATTCAGGAGTGTTTTATTTCAATTCAGGAGTGTTTTATTTCACATCTATTGCACATTACATTGCAAATTATTTTACATACAAGTTTCCATTTCTGATTTCGACTAAAACCTAGATAAGATTTCATTTATATCTTTTCTATTTTTCATTTTAGTTTTATGAAACCCTTGAAGATAAATTAAATTCAAAAAGGTCAATATTACGTCATAGAGTGTTAAAAAAAAAATTAGTTACACCAACCTAAACGCAAGCACAGCGAATGCAGCAACCGTTCGGCTCGGGATCGTGTTTTTTTGCAACCCACCCTACTCTACTTCATTCCACTCTGACTAGAGATACAAGAAAATGCATTTAATAGTTGCATGGATTCAAATGCTTGAGATGATCTGAGCATAAAGACTGACAGCTCCGAGGGTTGGTTGACCAGTTCCAAGATGCAAAGGTCAAATCTGAGCTTATTTTCGAACGTAACTCCAAGGTATATGATCGAAGCGAGAACAGGCAATGGATATTCAATTGATAATTAAAAAGAGTTTGGCATTTGCTTGCATGCAGATAAAGCTTGATTACTTTATACTACCTTTCGGGAATCGTAAAATTGAATTGAAAATGACTAAAGTCTTCAATGAACCTTATATTCACAAAGAGTTTAGGATCATCGGCGTAAAATAGACATTAAAGAAAGGAGCGTAGGCAGGTCATTCACATAAAACAGGAAAAAAGGAAACCCAATATTATATATAGTTGAAAGCAAATTCTGAACTCAAAAGGTTTAGATTTTCAGGAAATATATCGAACACAATAAGATAACAAAAGAAACCAAGTCCATGATTTTGAGATGTCCGTAAAAAGTGCAGACAGCATTCAAGAATTAAAGAAAAAGATTGAGCTATAGATATAAGTCGAAAATTATCTGCCAAGGTCACAATTATTTGATTCCGGAAATTAATGAACTATGGTTTTTTTCAGGGGGAAAATAATCGGTGTTCAAAAAAGCTCTTAACAATAATGATAGTCAGAGAAAGACTCGTTGAAAAGGTTAAATCCAGAGAAAAACTCACTAGGTTGTCAAGTTTGAATGGGACTCGAAAAATGGAGGCAACCTTTATGACAAAATCATAAATTTGGCTTTAACTATCAACACCTACTCAACTGGTGTCATGTTTTCCGTTATATTGTGTTGAAATGATATTAACCCTCCGAGAACACAGGGGGTCAAATTGACCCCAGTGACCTTTTTGGAAGATCGCAGCGCTTAGGCCTGCCGGCAAAGGGGGGTACTATAGCCTCCTAAGTGTATTTTTGTGTCTTGACTATAAGTTTATACCGTTCGCATACAGTCCTAAGTCGTCAGTCGTCGCTGAGAAGCATTTGAAGCAGATTAAGGGGTCAAATAGACCCCATATGTACTCGACCTCATTTTGAGGTAAAACATCATTTTTTTTTTACTTTATAAATCGATAGATTAATTTAAAAAAGCCAAAAAATAAGTTTGCAAGTGCTTTTATATTTTGTTTTTGGTAATATGATGTATAATCTGCGTTCTAGTGTACGCAATAATTTGTTAGCTGAACACAATGATAACAATTTTGGCGACAGTGATTCCTCCGAAGACGACCATGTCTCGGAGGAATCAGAATCTGATTATTCAGAAGATTACACTTTTTTTGCAACCCTTTGTATAGGGCTAATTTATTACTCTACTATGTCTTGAGAGTATCCATATACATTTTTAGCTCAAAATACTGAAAACTGACAAAGTTATGATATTTTTTTAAATGTGCATATTTTAAAATCCTACCAATCGCCATCGTAAATATGCAAAATAAATGCTTTTTTTAAGGGTCACTACAGGGTTAATTTTTTTTATGATTTTGTCATACCTTGAGTGTATCCCCTTAAATTTTTAGCCAAAAATATTGAAAATTGACAAAGATACGATTTTTTTGTAAAAAAGCTGATTTTCAATAAAACTGTTTTTTTTTCGCGAATTTTTTTAAGTATGGTAAAGACATTTAAGGCACTTCTAATGGATGATAACTACTAAAAGGGATTTCAATCCATACCAACAGTTTTTTTCAAATGAAAATCTTCTGTGGCGGCGATTCTATAGACCAGGGGTGGGCAAACGGTCGATCGCGATCGACCGGTCGATCGCAAACAGTTCCACAGTCGATCACAGACATTTTTAATAATTTACTAAGTTAATTTAAAATGTGAGCTAAAAATTTAGTAGACGATTTATTCAGTACATTTTGGAATGGGCCTTGGGTTAATAGATCCAATCGGACAGTGCACGCAGTTTCAGTTCACACAAAAGCTCGCAGAGCTTTGGTGACGGAGAAGCCAACGGGAAAATCCGAGATAGCTATGCTCTCGATGTGTGCAGTTTATAGATTTATATCATTTTAGTAAAACTGCTTCACTAATGTTTCATTTCCTTAAATCTCTCTGTTCTATACACCTTGTCTGCATTTGCATTCGCCTCCCTGCTACCGAGATAGTAAATTGTCACACACAGCGCAAGAAATGTTAATCTCAATTTTAGATAAAATAAAATTAAAATTAAAATCTTTTCACGCCAATGTAGCTTGTGTAGTTCATTCTTTCGAGCTAAATAGTGATATTTGGTGTTTGAATTTTTAAAATTGAATTGTGTAAATGTCTTTTTAATAATGAAATCGTTCAAAAATTGAAATTCTTGACATCTTATCCGTCAGAAATGATAAGTGTCCCCGCTTTTCTGCATTTTAAACATTTTTACTCGAAAGAATGACCAGATAATGCAGACATGTCAAAATTTAGCTTCACGATTAACTTAGAACTAGCCTGAAAAATGAACTGCACCTATTAAATTGGCGTGAAATGATTGGAGACATGTGCCAAAGCTATTTGCATTTTCAAAGCGAAAGCATGTTCTAAGCAATTTTTCACGCTTAAAAGTGATATAATAAATTTCACGTCAAAATTTGCATGAAAATTGTACGCAAAATCGAAAACAGTACTAAGCTTTAGATGGCTTAGCTCAGGAAGATTTTTGCAAAGATTTCTAAATCTTTTGCCTGAAATAATTACATTTTTGGACACATTGGAAGAGAAACTTGAACAATTGGAAGATCCAGTATGGGTAAAGATATTAGCGTTTCTTACGGATTTTATGGGCCGTTACAACCTGCTAAATATACAATTACAAGGAAAATTAAAATATTGTTGACTTGTTGAGTTCGGTAAATGTTTTTAAGTAAAATTAAAACCTTTTGCTTCACAATTAAACAGGCAAAATTTTCAAATATTTTCCATATTTTGAAAAACATATTAAACTTACTGGTGAATCTAGCTGGAAGCTGAAAGACATTCTTCAGTTCGCGAAAGAGTCCGGGGATTTCGATGGCCGCTTGGACTGATTTTTTTTTTCCTGCCCCATTTATCTGGTAGCACTATGTACCAATAGGTCCATGTGGCCTTGTGACAACTGGTACAACTTAACTCAACCTACTGGTACATGTAATATTGAAATGTTTTGTCCTGAACTGGAAAATTTTAAACAAGAATTGGAGAGACGATTTGCAAATCTCAATAACCTTCAAGCGATTTTTGAATTTATTTCATTTCCTTTTAGAGAATTCGATAACGAGGATATTTCATCAAATCTAACTCATACTTTGCAATTGAATCTATCGAATCTAGAGTTAGAAATTTTAACCATAGCACGCGCAAATGAAAATTATTTTTTTATTTTATTACCAGAAAAAATATCCATTATTGAGATTGGTGGCAATGAGGATATTTGCATTTTTATCGATGTGAAGCAACGTTTTCTCAAATGAAAATAATCGAATCGCAACTTAGGAGTTCTCTGACTAATGACCACTTAACGGCATTTATTCGATTGTGCTTCAGTGCTTACAAGCCTTACTCTACAATACTTTTTGATGAAATGGAGAGTCACCCATATACATCAAAAATTAATCCAAAATATTTATTAATAAAGTACATTGCACAAAGTAGTAATACAATGTATTTTATATATTAATATCAATAAAGACTTAATTTAATTTTTATTTGTTTTTAATTTAACCCATTTTTCGAAGTCGATCGCGCATAAATTAATAAAATTAATGTCGATCATACCAGTATTAGGTTTGCCCACCTCTGCTATAGACGTTCAAAAGTGGTTGGGGTCAATTTGGCCCCAATTTTCCTCGATGATCGAAAAAATAGGTGTGTTCTCGGAGGGTTAAGCGTCAAATCAAAAAGACTATATCCAGAAAATATCACAACGAAAACATCAGTTTTAATTGTGAAAAATTGAATTCTTCGCCCATCAAAAAGTCTAGTCCAAACAAGCTACATTTATTTATTGCTGGAAGATTAAAACCTAATACTGAACATCTCTCAGCATCGCTTTGAAAACATAGGAGTAACGTTTTTCAAAAACATTTGCACTACAACAAACGTGTTTTTCTGTTGATAGCTTTTTAACAACAGCGTTTTCCAATGATTTTTCGCAATAACTTCTTGTTGGTTTAAAGTAAAGTTGAAGTAAAGTTAGACAAAATGATTGAAATCTACAATTTGAGTTTCCTGCTTCACCACTGAATCATTGTCAAAGTGCTGCACCAATGCAACGGTACAAATCACTAACTGTTAAGAATTTGGTAACTTCGTATCCCAATGTTTCTTTCAAAGAAACTTTTAAAATTTTTCAAGGAAAATAATACAGTTGAGAGAGAAGAAATAGGAGAAATTCACTGATGTATTCGTTTGCTTCAGGACCAAGCATGACCACAAAATAGAAGAATGCTCTGCGGGTTGGTAAAACTCGGAAAAGCATGAGCCCTTTTAACTTCAGATTTGGTTTGAAATACGTGTACAACATCCATGCTTTAACTTAATTTAATATACAATATCATCCCAACTTGCATAAGCTAATATTCTCTACGAAGAAATTATTTCCTTGAATTTGCCAATATAATATATAACATGCAATTTTATACAAGAAAAATGCCACACTTCATCGATAAAACTCAATATGATACTGAGTTAAGGAAATTCCAATCACATTCGAATGAATGGCATGATGACATTAAGTCGATTACCCTTCCTCCAACTGCTTCCATTCTCTCATTCTGTCTGATATGTACGTTTCATGAAACGAACTTTCTTCCAATAGGCACACACACACACATTTACAACTAAACCGAGATAAGTATCGTATTGAAGGATTGCCGAGTGCATTTTCTAAGGAAAAATATATTTTCTTAATATAAACCCTTCTCTAGCTTTAACCGAAGACTAGTCTGACGACCAGAAGGTAAAAGATCCTGCACTATTTCAATTCATTGAGCTATCCTTTTTATATCAAAGCACGAATGAAAGGAAGTGCATTCCAAAGTCAGTTTTGCAGTCGACTCTTTCCTTTGAATGCTACGTGCGTTGAAGCTTTGCAGAATATTTGAGCATTGCATTTAGTATTCGTATTCAGGTCATCAATTTATGGACGAACGTCCTCAACATGAAGCGTTTGGTGCTTACATTAAGTAATATGTGTATATGTACATATGTATCGTCACAGTTGAAATAGCTCAAATTTGAAATCGAGATAAATTTTAACGCAGAGCGAATGCTTTTGACCAAAATCAATGTTTAATCACTTTTACATTTTTAATGCTTTGACACGTGCTCTTTAGAATGTAAGTATTATCTATTTCAAAAGGAAATTTTTCATAAAATGTTGAGCAACGCCGTAAAAGAGTTTTATTTCCATTTTTTTTTATTGACTACTTAATTATTAGAAACATAGTCCAAAATGTGCACACAGAGAGAATTGTTTCATTAAATTTATTATCCAGGTTAAAAAAATTAATAAATTCCAGAAAATCCAAGTAAAGTTCAAATTTTATTACAATCGTTATGAATTTGGACAAATATGGTTGATTTTCACAGGTGTTTTGTTAATTTTCAATGAAATAAAATTGATTTCATTGCAATAAAGTATTTTCACTACTTTTCTAACGCCAACTATTACAAGATTTTATTTGAAAACTATCGTTGCATTCGGCAAGCACGCCACAAGGCGATGACTGGGAGGGTCAAAGTATGGTGCTAAAAATTTGCTGTTGTTAGATAATCATCAAATATTTATCTAGCCATAAATATTTTTACAAGATTTGGCAACTCTGCAGAAAGAAGCCGTTATATTGAATTTCTTAAAAATTGAGCTAATAGCTATAGTACGCTTGTTCTTAATGCATTTGTCATCATTTGAGTTTAATTTTTAGTGTAGTGAATATGGATTGGGGCGACAAAGAAAATAGAATTGCTGTGATTGCACTTCATAAAGTAGGAATGCAACCAAGTGATATTTTTAAGACTGTGCATATCCTTGGTATAAGCCGAATGTTTGTATATCGGGCTATTGAAAGATTTAATGATACGTCTGGAGTAAGTGACCGTGAAAGAAGTGGCCGTCCGCGAACTACTCGAACACCTCAAGCGGTTAAAGCCGTGCGCGAGAGAATTCGCCGTAATCCTCTTCGTAAACAAAAAATGTTATCGCGTGAGATGAAAATACCCCAAAGAACAATTTCACGTATCATCAAAAGTGATTTGGGGTTGAGTGCTTATCGCAGATCTACCGGGCATTTACTAACAGATTCGTTAAAAAAAAATCAAAACGATTACTTTGCCGGTACGCAAACCAAGAACACCGTAAAATTTTGTTTACGGACGAAAAAATTTTTAGTGTCGAAGAAACATTTAATAAACAAAACGATAGGGTTTATGCTCGCAGTGCCAGAGAAGCTTCTCAAGTTGCCCAAAAGGTTCAAAGAGGTCATCATCCAGCCTCAGTAATGGTTTGGTAGGGTGTTAGCTACAACGGGGTGATAAAGTTGCATTTTTGTGAGAAGGGCGTCAAAACGTCTGCCAAAATTTATCAAGAAAGTGTCCTTGAAAGTGTAGTGAAATCTCTCAACACGTCATTATTCAAAAATCAGCCTTGGAGTTTCCAGCAAGATTTTGCACCAGGTCATAAGGCGAATTCAACCCAAAAATGGCTTGAAGAAAATGTTCCAGATTTTATTAAAGCTGAAGATTGGCCTTCCTCTAGCCCAGACCTGAATCCGCTGGATTACGAATCATGGTCTGTCTTAGAGCAAATGACGTGCTCTAAAAGACATTCTAATATCGAATCCTTAAAGAAGTCTCTTACACATGCAGTCGCCAGCTTTCCGATTAAAGTCGTGCGTGCTTCCATAGACAAGTGGCCAGCTAAAGGCTTGTGTAAAGGCAAAAGGCAATCACTTCGAATAACTTGTTGCAATTTCAGTTGTTCACAATGCATTTAATAAATAAACAATGATTTCTTAACATATAACACCTCTTTTATTGAACAGTGCTTCAAAAAGTTTGTAAAAGTATTTATGGCTAGACTAGGTATTAGGGTCCCCCACGTCGATGAGTTCGTCGTTGGCGTACATTGGCATCCATTAACAATTGTAGGTGATGAAACTTCCTTTTATCATTCGCATTATTCGCATTATTACACATTGGTCCTGCTCGAATCTGGTTCACCTGCCTCGCCAAAAAAACACCTGTTGCATCTTTCACCTACAAACACATTTTTGTATGAAAAAACTAGTTCTAGTGGCATTTTTACTACTCACAGGAGAACGGTAGCTGTTTTCACAAACTGTACTCTTGTTGGTGCCCAATGCGGCCTCACACTGGGTAAGAAAACAACAAAGGCTTGTTTCACCTCAGAGTATCTTTATTACAATGAATAGTATGAATGTTATTACAATATTTATATGATTTTAGTCTGTCCGCAGTTCATTGCATATTTGCTGATGAAAAATACTTATTCTGCAATTCAGCTCTGCAATGAACTCGGATCGGACTTTACACTTGTACCAAGAACATAGTCCAATTAATTGATTAGCAATGTAGGTATTTTAATACAATGTTTATGTCGTTGAACTAGTGAAATTTTACTTATGAATTACAAATTAATGAGTGGAAGAAAGTGCATAGTGCAGTATAATGTATATTTAGTATAATGAATATGTGAGTATGTATTATAATGAATATATGTATTAACAGTAGCCTTTTATCAAATTACCTTTACTTCAAGCAACCAAAATTTGGTTTACAAGAGCTAACTGTATTGCGCAATACTTTTAATTTAAAAACACTAATTATATTATGCAATTTAGTAGGACTTTATTGTTCTCACAAATACTTTAATTTATTCCCGAGTTTGAATGAAAATAAAATGCCACACTAAACAGCTGGTCGGCAGACTAGATGCAGTGTTGCCAGACAAGCACTGCGGCTTACCCCCAGACTATTCCTATTTATCCCAAAAATTACCCTAAGTAGCCATTGTGACGTCATTTCCGGGAAATTTTTCGGCACTCTCAAAAACCTGTTATTTAAATGTAAATTTTTATATGTGTAAGACTGCCGTCACATGAAGCAAACTTTTTTAAGGTGAGGTGAAACTTTTGCCCACTCTTCCTAATCTTTCGGGACTTATTTTTTCCTGGGTGCGTTAAATTTCACTCAGAAAAAATTAGTCCCGAAAGGTTTATTATCGACGGAGTCGCGAGACAGACAGTTAGGCAGTACCATGAGAGGTCGACGAATGCGACCAATCACAACACCGCGTTCCGTAATCAATTGATGTCATTTTTTTCACTCACTCTGCATTTTCTTACATTACGAGATTATTATTTATTGAAACATCTGTTCCGGAAAAATGCATTATCCAATTTCAGAATGCCCTAAACAAAACCCTGAATATTTTTTTCCCTCTCTGTCCCCTGAAGTTTTTAAAATATCCCTAAATCTAGGGTTAAAATCGCTAATATGGCAGCACTGACTTGATGTCTCACCTATGATTTTTATTCTTTTTTTTTTGTTTGACTGGTTTTGTACAATGTGGTTGGTGTACATTGTAGTGAAAATGTTTTTCTGTATAAACTTTTAAATGTTTTATACCGTCGCTACACTGACGACCGGATAATCAAGTCCGAATGAAATTCACAAAGTGTATAGGCCTGGAAGAGGACCAAGTCTGGTAGAAATTTAATGAATATTCTGGGAACCCTTGCGGCAATGGTGTCATTTTTTGCTCTAAAACTTTGCAAAGCACTAATTAGATAAAAGCAAAATTTACAAAGCAGGTGAACCTCATTTTAAGCCAAGTTTGGTAAAATTTGCCTTGATAAATTAAGAGAGTAGTTTTCATTGTTTGATTACTTGGAGATGCCACCATTGAATTTTTCAGTAAAATCTTGCAGTAAAAGTTAACAAAAAATGTTTACTTTTGAGAATTTTGAGGTTTTTTCTTCATAGCCTTTTTTTTTCTATGATTATGCCAAAGCTCAGGGGATTGCAATTTGAAGCGAATGCTTGGCGATGGCGGTAGGGAGACACATATAGGAGAAGCCGATATCAATTATTCCATTATTCTTTTAAGTGCCACATTTATTTCTTATTTTCTAAAGCGCTAGTGTTATGCCTAGTCGCTACTAAAGCTTTTATGTGGCACTTAATTAATGAAGCGCTGCTATTTCGCCCAGTTGCCGACTGTTAAGACAACATAAGACGAACAAATACAGCCATGGGCATGGCGGGATTCGAACCCGCGGGCAGTAGATCGCTGCTTCGGACTGACGCGTTAGCGAGCTAACTACTAGCTACTAATACAATTCTCGACCGAAACGAAACGTACAAAATAACTTGACTCCAACGTAGACCCATTTTTTTATATACTTTTGGCATCTACCAGCAGGGAAATATTTTGATTATTTTTATACCAACAGAGTAGTTTCATCCCATTTGTACTAGGTGATGCTGTGATCAAATTTTCATATGATAAGTATCTTATAATGAAGCAAAGTAATCAGTGTTTTAATTGTGACTGGTATCCTTGGAAAGCTTTCTCCCCTACGGCTTCTGATGCAATCATCAGATCAAAATAGATATAGGTTTCCGCCCTCTATTCTAATTTTAAAGAGGACTTCTTTGCAAGTCTGTTCAAAGAAGCAGCAGTGGACCTGAAGAGAATCAGCCCATTCATGAAGAATTCGGATAAGGGCTATGCAATACGTAGCGTGGTACTACAATCAACCCATGAGTGCCAAAGTGAACCTTCTCTAAAGTCTGCTTAGAGGATGCATCAGCGGAACCAACCTACTTACGTGCTGTTGCTGCAACGATAGCCAGTGGTGCATTATGTACTTATTTTGAATACTTCGAAGCTTCCATTACACCCGATCATTTTAAGCCTTTCGAGTTCTATATCAACTCCCTTAAAGCTTTTTTTGGCATTTGTTTTGTTATTATACGTCTGCCTCTACTCCAAAAACCTGTGCACATTTTGCTCAATTTTTCTCTTCTTTCACAGTTCTTTTATACTGTCAATTAATTACCGTACCGACTGGTACCCTGTCTTCTGTTATTCCGTTGGAAGTCGAATTTTAAATGAGTTCACTAGATGTAAGCACTGGTTTCGGTGCTAATGGAATCACCATTTTTTTTTGTTTTTTATGTAATGTTAGCTTAGAAATGATTCCCCACGTTGGGCGCCAAAATAACTGAAGCAGTTCTTTCTCAAAAACAAAGCACAATTTAACAGCTAGTCCAAATCCTTTATTTGACAGTATTTCCCAACCATTACAATGAGTAAATGCACTTAAGGGGGCAGGTACACTTGGAATTTTGAGAAAATCGATTTTATTTTCTTTACATTTTCTAAAAGTAGCATATTTCAAGAGTATTCTCTGAAAATTTCAGACGAATCGGACAATTTTTCATGGACATAAATAACTTTGAATGAAGTCGTCGCGTTTTTCTCATGCTTTGAAAGCATTTTTCTCGAAACTATGTTTTCAAAGTCGGTGATCACTGTAACTCGAAAACGGCGTTATCGATCAGCATGAAATTTTTCTCACTTATTTGATATGTAATTATCCTTCGGATGAACGAAGGATTTTTCGATTGGACGATATTTTTTTTTCCAATAGCCGAAAAAGTGAGTGAAATTTTGGTCGAAAATGCAATTTTGAGTTCATTTTGAGAACAACCGCAATTTTTCGAAAAATCAAAATCTGCCAAAGTCCTTCGTACATCCGGAGCACTGTTATTAACTAAAAATCCCCGATTTTTTTTTATTTCGGATGATCCAGTGACAAGCTACAGTGATCACGGCAAAACAATTTTTTTTTTTTGGACCGTTCGAAAATTTACTCTATTTTGACTAATTTTCAACCTTGTGCCTTAAAAAAATTACAATAGCTTCTCAAAATATATTTCTTTCAAGTAAAAAAAACATTTGTTATGAATTACTTTAATGTGTGTCTGAAAAAAAATCCTGAAAAATAGCTTTTTCTGGACGTCCCAAGTGTACCTGACCCCTTAAGTGCTATTATTTTTATTGATTTTCATATGTATTCCATTTCGAATTGCAATTTTGAGGAATTAATGCTGTTAATTCATTTATCTTGATAATTAATCTATGAAAAAGGACGTCTACATTTAAAAGTTATTACAATTTTTTATTTTATTTTTCAGCGAGACAATAACGTTGTTATGAAACAATATATATTTGAATCTATATCGTAATCGAACAGCTCATAGCTACATACATTGACCATGTCTCCTCAACGCCACACCGCCCTATCCATGGTCCTCGTCGAAGTCCCAATGACCGCAAATAAACGCTTCAATTGCTCCCAATGCAACAATATTTTGATTCATGATTTCATATTTCTTCCATTGACCATCGCGACCCTATCGTTTAAAATACAACATACATTTTGCGAATCAACTTATTCCACTAACCATTCGGTCGGTTCGCACAGCTGCGGTTAAATTTCGAAAAGTGTCATGTTTCGTTCACGTGTACTAGTACCACACACTGCAGAGACCAAACTATCAATGGAATCCCGTTAGGACGAAGAGGGAGAAAAAAAAACACAAGCAAACCAGAAAAAATCAGATGTCCTTCCCGTTGGTACGGTTCCTAGCGCAAAGAAATACTTTTCTGCGCCATATACGACGGAATTGAACGGAACGGAACGTACGAATGAATGTGTGTCTTGATCGTAAATCTTCTCTCAGTTTGAATTGAATGAAATCTGTTGCCATCAGTTGTTCGTTCTCAAAGGAATTTCCACATGAGCGAAAAAACCAATTCGCCAGGGATGGGATCCGAATGTGAAATTGGAGGTCGAGTCATTCAGCAATGTTGAATTGCTGACTATGTGTTTTTTCCCCCCGGAGGTTAGTGTATGGTCGACACTGGCTGTTGCAAGTTTTTTTGCATTCCACATTTTTATCTTCATGTGGTTCTTTTAGGAATAGTATAAACTTGAAAGTGACAGGAACTCAGACTGACTGAAGCTTTCAAGAAATTCTATGCAACGCAAGTAAAGCTGCTTTAGTTTGAACGAAGAAGATTCCGAAATTATCATATCTGTAAAAAAAATTAGTCGGCAATATCTTAACACGCAGTGTCGAAAATGACAGATGACACATGTGTTCAATTAGGTTCGTATTGACAAATTACCTTCAAAAACTTGATTTAAAAACGAGTCCACTTAACAATCACCTATCTCCTCATAGGTATCGAACGGATAACACAATTTTGTGGGAACAATCGAAATGAAACGACAAAAACTTGAAAAGAATTTGGCGTACTGAATCAGAACTCGTAGGTTCATTGCTATTTTAAACGCCTGTGGACAGACAATTGAAAGTGACCAATAGTCTTCTGGCGTGTTATTGCGAAAGCCGGTGACCGACAATGGACCGTATCAACTGCACTTTCAAATTCCCAATTGTGCAAGCCAATGGTTCATCTCCTCGGGTCATCCTGGCTGATATACTAGCAGATATTTTGAGAATTTTAGGGAATTCGGTACGTGCAGCGCGTGCATTCAGGAAAGATGTTGTACGTATCCGCTGGAGCATAAAACGTTTTGTATGCTGGTTTTGTCCGCATCATCGTACGACGGAAATGCTGATCTCAGTCAGTCATGATGTTGCTGGAAGTTTTACGAGTCCACAGGGTAAAGTTTTTTTTTGATGGTTTCAGTGCATCAAGCTCTGATTTTTCGGTTTTCGGGAGAAGAGGAAGTTTGATTAATTTTACCCGCGGATAAAAGCTGCAATTTGTTGTGGTACTTTTTAAGTACAATATGTGAAATTAAATAACCTCACGTTCTCGCAAGGATAAAATAACCTAGATCATAAGACACAATCGTAAACATCTAACCGAATTTCACGTTTGTTTGCAATGACTTTGCGATTCAGACCACCCCGGACCCGCCCAATAAAAACCATCTTAAAGTAATATTGGGGAATCAAACACTCACTAACACAAAACCCTAAAACTTAATTCAAGACATTCGTTTTGCTGCACAATCTCGTTCTCTCGTACAATGGAAGAAATGTAGGAGAATACTTTTAACGATTGCGTTCCGCATGGCCAAGCGTCAAGTTTCAGTTGATGGTTCATAAATTCAACAATAATAAAAACAAATAGAGTGCAACATTGTATCTACGGCGGAATTAGTTTTAGAAAGTTTGAATCTCTTAACAATAAACATCAAGTCCATTTCAGTGTAAAATTGTTGTTACGTGTGCGTTACGAGGAGCCAAAAATACACAGCAGGAGCCAACATTGAATCGCAAGTTTAATATGCATGCATGCATTTATGTCCTCTGAACACATATAGTAACGAAACAAACCAGAACTGTGGTAATTAATAATAGATTAATACTAATATTTCCCCACATTACTTCACACGAATATAATAGCTAAGCAGTAAGTTAACTTAAGTGTGGTAACGTATCGGGTGTTGTCTTATTCAGTATCTGATTTTCTACTATTGATTTTCTACTACTGATTTTCTAACTATTTGAAGGGTACAGGGGAAGAATACTTCTAAACTGCCATTAGATGGCACCCCAAACTCATTTTCAGTAAAAAGTGGACTGATGCCTGAAGTACAGTCGACGCAGCGAGGCGCAGCCATCAGTGACCAAGCGCAGCCAACGAAATCGCCTGGTTACACTGAAACGTGACTAAGTGTCAGTGAAGTAGAAGAATTTTCAGTTGATTTTTGAATTTCACAGCGACATCTCTGTATCCGCCTGTAGCCTTCTCATGAATAATCGGACGCTCCTTCACTTGGGCTATCAGCATCTCTATTGTCACCTCGTTATCCAACACTGCATCTTTAATTGACTGCATTTTGAAATAATGCTATGTATTTTTTTATTTATTCGAGGGTGTTCTTTTCTATGCACTGTAAATGAGTTTAATTCTAACGTAAACTCAACCTTATATTTATGCCGAATGCTTTAAAAGTTTATTTTACTACTTGCCTTGTACCATAGTCACCTTTGAAATCTTACTTGGCTCTTAAACATTTTCCAATGTTATTTAAATTAAACATCCATTTGTTATACTATTAGCATAATATTTCACTGATGGGCTTTGAGGAGAAAGCCACATAGCCCTCGTTATAAATATGTAAGTACATTTGACTAGATCTGGCTTGTAGGAGAAAAAAACTGGTCCTTAAACCATAATTAAATTAAAAGTAATCCAACGACAACCCTCGTACGGATCTATGAGTTGAAGCTGGTGAGGAGCTTCTTTACAATTTTTTCAATCAATGTGAATACGAGTGTGGAATTCGACGACTCACTTTACCCCTGATTTTTAACCACGTACCTAATCAGAGCTAGGTGACCTCAAAGCTTGGTTCGCGGGCCTTCGTCCGAACTTGGATTCGAATCAGGGATCCCACAAGCAAGAAGTCAGTAATCTACCAACTAGACTACTCAAGTATTTTAAATTACTATAATCAATGTGCTATTAATTATCTTTCAAATTTGCTCTTAACTATCTTTTTATTTCACTTTTAACTATCTAAGCTATTCCCAACAAAAATTGTTTTCGAATTCCTCAAAAAATTAATAATATAAAATCAACTCTACATTTTCGCATACATTTCAAATCCCGCGCGTTTCTCAAGTAATTACAGCTGATTGCAACTCTTCGCTGCGACAAAAGTTGAATCCATTTTGACCTGAGCTGCGCCTGGCTGCGCCTGGCTGCGCATAGCTGCGACTTGATGTGCTCGCTGCTATGGAAAACCCATATAGTCAACTCAACTGACAGCTTGGCTGCGCCTGGCTGCGGTAGACGACGTCGCAGTGTGCTTCAGCGGTGAAGCCGATTTTCCCCTGTACCCTTCATTTGTATTCTGGTCATATATCTGCTGAGCCGAAGCTCGCTCAGCGGCTCGAGGCTCAATTAATTGGAGAGCGAGTGGCGCCCATCTACGACCTGTCTCCGACGAGTTAGCAGCCCTTTTTCAACAGGAGCCTAGCCAGATCTTGTTCATCCTAGACCGGGTTGGTAACAAATTGCAGTTAAGTTATATTTATTTACTGTCCAAATTAATAGAAACAGATCCAATTTTAGGGTAGACAAAAATTTAAAAAAATTTATAGCGTATTGAAACAGCAATAGTAGTAGATAAATTTTGTAGATTTTAAATGCATCTAAAATGCAAACGTGCTCCCTATTACAACTGATCTATACCGAAGTACCACTGCACCAGAAAAGTTCTCAAGGATATAATTCGCACTTGGTGCTAATTTTCGTTATAGAATAGGATCATAGGGCAAGAATTTGATGGAAGTATGTTCTACTACACAAGATTAAAACACCTTGTGAATTTCGTTTCCATTCAATGACTGGCTCGAAAGTTGCAGGGATAGAAAGTTTTTTTGGGGTTGCCATTTGTATTGTAATATCTTTGGCTTATACTAGATCTGCGGCTTTACGTATCGCAAAATCCTCCGCTTGCAAAATACTACACTGATTACGAAACCTGAAAGCTGTTTCTATAGCTGCATCTACAGAATATGCTGCAGCACTCACTCTTGCAGTTAGTTCAGAGCAATCAATGTCGATGCACAGCAGCCATTTGCTGATTCCTGCCCATCTTCTAAAGTCGCTTGATATCCTCGCTCGAAGCATAGAATGGGGACCAAGTAGTCAGTGCTTCCTGCGTGTCAACGCTCAATACTGCTCTGCTGAACAATCTTGCTCGTAGTATTCAGTTCAGATTCTCTAAGCTTGACAGAAGCTTTTGCGGCAGTGCCTCTAAGCCAGCAAAGGTATTTGTATTCACTGCTGGCCACTAGACCAAGCACCCGTAAACAAGTATCGGCTTAGATATTGGCATGTAGATCCAGTACGTTAAAGCAGGGCTTGGACCCCACGTTTTACTCAACACTCTTGCGGGTGCAAATCGCGTTGCTTGCCCACTTAACTCTCTCCTCTAAATTCATCTTCCATGTGAGCTTGCTGTCCAGAATATGACTGAAGACTCAAGTTTGTGACTTGAGACATCCTGATTGGCAGTTTTGTACATCTAATTCAGGAGTTTTGTACTTCCTTGTGAAGAGTACATGGTCAGTCTTATTGAAGTTGGTGCCAAGGTCCACAGTATTCACCCACTCTCAACTAGCCCGAGAGAATACTCCTTAAGCTGGCTAAGGGTATGCGAAACCTACCCAAGCCTAAGATCGCAATGTCATCAGTATAATCCACAAGCGTGAGTCTCTTGCTTCCCAACATTCCCAAAATTGAATTTGTCACCAGATTCCACATGAGAGGGTATCGAATCCCTCCTTATGATATGCCTCTGTGGACCTTCCTTATGATTTGCACCCCCGCCCACTCCACTAATATGAGTTTTTGTTAAAGCATGTTGCTTATCTAGCTACAAATAGCGGAATGGGTTTTGGTTACTTGGAGGCTCTCCATAATGGCTGTTGTATGCACATTATTGAAGCTCCTTCAAGGTAGGTCTTTAATGAGGATAATTAAATTTAATGAGGAAACGTAATGAACTCAGAGACTCATTATAAGTATAAATAGCAAGTTTTATTTCAATCAAACTACAAGCACTATTCACCCACTTATAAGATCCGAAAAATACTAAAAATTACTTTGTTTTTGCGAGCTATCTGAACCCGGAGGACTTTGCCTGGCTAAGCGTCATAGCAACTCCCAGATGATAAACCTTCACAATTTGATTCAAGCTTCAATGTAAAATATGAGGGTCTTATTCGCTGTCCCCTCCAAAACCGGTTTTTATCTGAACTTTGGTATTGCTGATGCGGATCTTGAGTCTGTTTATCTCTCCGCCAGCAAGAAATTTCGGACTCTTATCTTTGATAGCGACCATTCGGGTATTGTCCTGATTATCGAATACCACTTCGACAGTTACTTTATTTTACCTGCCAACAGCAAGAAGATTCGCGTAAAATATAAAATATTGATTGAAAAAGATTTTAGCGAAGAATGGCAGTAAAATATCTTGAAAGGTATCTCAACTGTGTCCATTTAGTGGTGCCTAGTAATGGAAAGCTAAAAAATGATGAAATAGCTGAAATTATATTGAGTTTAGATGAACTGACATTGAGCATGATTGAATCCGCCATCCCGCGATAGTCAAAAGCCAACAGTATGGAAGTTGACAGTATACTTCAGTTGACATTTCACCAGAGCCGTTTTTATAGGGAATCTCAAGAAGCTTAACGGCTAACTGTTGATTCATATGAACAAAATCTACGGGAATCTCGAGAACTCAGCATCAACTAGCTTATTATGAAGAAAGCCGCTAGTTGATTAAGATCAATCACGAAAACCAAGGGAACTGGCAGTGAAGACTGAATATCCTGCACAAACGCAGACGTGATTGGCGAAACGTGAAAAAATTCAAATCGGCTGGCCAACTTAAGATCTTGTTATAATTCAACCAGCATCTACTGGTAGATAATATTCCCTCTGAACAGCATAATGAATACTTCACGACCTTCGACCAACTGAAGACCATCTAACAAACGTTCATCTGGTATCGATGACGTCGCGAATATTGTCTTGAAACACCTGCAAGATAGGTGGGTTTACAGCGTTTGGACCAAATGTGACCTGACCTAAGCGCGGACTAAGTTAGTTTAGTCCTAAGGTGTTTACATCGACCTGACCTAAAATCTGGTCAGGTCGAATTTAGTCCTCGTTTGTACGTGACAGCTGTCATTTAGTTTAATTTTAGTTCATACACTGTAATTATCTCTTCATTTGTCTCTCAAATATGTTTCTTTAAATGATTTTGAGTCAAAGTAGAGGGTTGCGAGGTTAAATTTAATGCTTAGGTCGGGTGTGTTTACAGCAATATAGTCCACGACCTATTTTAGGTCAGGTCGCTTGAAATCGTGGACTGACCTAAACTTGGGTCAGGTACTCAGTGTTTACAGCAGGTGAACTAAAAAATTTAGGTGGAATTTGATGTATAGTCCGCGGACTAAGTGTCTGCTGTATACGCTACCATACTGTCACTACGCAATACTGTATCCTTTTCAACAACACCCTGGATAATTGCGATTGTAAACTGTCAAAACTTTCCCGATCCTCACACGAGGAAAAGGTCCCATAATACGTGTAAAACAAATAAGTCCTCTGCCAATGGACAACAAATACTACGAAGCTCTCATTAGCATCTCGGTACAAAAGTACGTTCAAGACGCTAAGCTGATTAGAAACTGTCAGTTTGACTTTTGCTCAATTTACGAAAATTTATGGCAATCAATAAGTTGGGAGGAGCTCACCTAGTTAACAATAAAGTAACTTGGAATGACAAGTGGTGATTAAGTTCTATTTTGCCCTAGAATAAGACTTTTAACCTCATAAATATCAAGGCTAGCTTAAAACACTGAAAAATTTTGCAAATCTGAAAATAAAAAACAAATGCTATGCTATGTTACATGAGAGTATGCGCTTAGTATTTTTCATGGAGCCATGATAGTCTGGCGCTGAAAGATATATTTTATAGGTCCAGCTAATATTTACATGGTCCATGCAACTACAAATACTACACTGTTACATAGGCGTTTGTGCTATGTGAATTTTTTTCAGTGCATATTCAAAACAATGGATTCAACTTTAATACTTTGATTTTAGCTAAGGGTATTGAACAACACGGAAAGATGTACAATAAGATGAGAATTATTTATCCCGTCGAGGAGATGTAATCCTTCCTTGTTGGTAGGAAAGTAAGTCGCTACTCTGTGCTGACCGTTAAAATCGCCACAGAGTGCAAAATTTTTGGTAACTGCTCCGAAAGAGTTGAATAACTTCTCTCAAAATCTTCAGTTTTTTGGTTATTCAATCTAATCGCAGCGAAATATTTACGATAGTTAGAATTTTAGTGGCTCACAATGCAATAGCTAGCTGTTCTAAAGTGCTGAACATGCATTTTATTATTTTTCTGTTTATTTTCTTCAAAACATACAAAAATTTCGTACTTCGCCACAATCAAATGACTTTCGATATTATTTCCCAGAGCAAATATAAATATTCCGTAGGACGATATCGTTCATTTTTATCTTTTTTACCGATTCCAGATTTAGTCCCAAGTGTCCTATTTACTTATATCAACCGACTGTGTTCTCCGTCTAGAAATCGAATCGATTCGTTTCTGTTTCATTTGTTGCCTAATCAGGAGCAACAGAACAAACCCATACATATGTCAGAATGTTTGTTCGTCCCCACGTGGGAATCCATTGACATTCTTCAAATTCTTTGGCTATGCTTGCGATTCGGAAGTCATGGCAAAGAATTCTTTCGTCGACGTTGTATTGGCCAGAGGCTCTAAGCAGATTGTGATGGATTAGAATTGAAATTGATTTGATCGGTTTTCTTTTCGGTAGGCGTCCGCTGTATAGTTTTCCTGTAGAACTACGTATGTAGTTCATGTTATTGAGTCATGGTAAAAAAATATTTATGGCATAGTATGTTAAAATTACGATCTAACATGGTGTGGAGGACGATGTTAATTCAGAAAGTGACATTTGCTGCAATATAATCATGCAAGCTTAGATCACATTCACGGCCTGCTACTTTGCAGATGTATATCTTTGTTTTATATGTTGCATGAGTGTGCAGTTCATGTTTTAACATTAGTTTACCAAATTGCTGCCGTTGATCCTGAAGTCAAGAAAAAGATCAAAGATATCAATCTGAACAATTTAGGCCATATGGATCCGGCATTTACAAGCATTTTCAGTAAAATGAGCTTGTTCTCTTGCGTTTAATTATCAGCACAAGCATAAAAATATACGAAACTTACAAGTTTCAACATTTTGACTATATAAACAATCCAACGGACCTCTACAATATGTTTATGCTTGAGTAATTATATTAAATTACAGATATCACGGATAGTTTTCACAGATCCTAGCATACCTTCACATATGCATACACGCTTCAAAATGAAGCATGTGCACATCTGCAACCAACCGTTTGCTGCCAAGAACTTCCTGCAGGGAACTGGACAACTCTTTAATTGAATCTTTTCGTGGACACACTTGGTAAGCTGGAGAGGATGTTTTTTTCGTATTATAGCCTTGGCACATGGAAGTTGGGATGGCTCGGAATTTTCAAACTTGTGTGTTGGCGAGAAAGCTTGCAAGAAGGCACACCGAGCAGCAGCATTCTGGTGTAACGTAACATTTGCCGATGGTGGCGAAATGAAATGCGAAAAGGACGTCGAGTAAAAGGTCACGACTCACCGAATTCGAATCGGTTTGGTGAAAAATTCTTGAAATTGGCAAATCAAGAGTGAAAACTCGTCATGTGGAATTATTGACGATGATGGTTGAAAATTGATATTAAATATCAGTTTGGTCAAGGTTCGTAGTAAGGATATTAAAAAATGTTGGATAGATGATAGGTGTGCTGGATAGATGATAGGTTTAAAGTAAAATTGAAGATTTCAGCAGAAAGTTCACATTCATTCGACGGATTTCTTAATGAAGGAATTCAAAGTTTTCAATGACAAGATTTAAAATATTGCTGCTAGATTTCCTATGTTATGCGGCAGTTGCCATTTAGTAGTACCGTAAAGTCTAGTAGTTGACGAAGTGAGTGCCAGTTTTGGAGAGCATAATCATTTCGAGAGCATAATCATTGAATGAGACGGAACAGGAAAAGAATAAAGTAAGGAGAAACGGTGTTACGTTGTAACAATGTGGGTCAACGAATGCCCCGTCCGGTATTCAGATATGTATGTATGAAAAAATACTCCCCGGGGAGGGCTGAATATACGCGAAGGCTCCATCACTCCACTCCATTAGGGAAATGATGTAACCACCACTCGTAGATTGCTAGCGATCGCAGCATCCGACCTGTGTTGTGTACTTGTCGGATGCTTACGATATAGATATCACGTTGAAAATGACAAATAAGTGCAAATGACTAATAAATGTAAATGGCAAACGCGCAAACGGAAAACAATGATCTACCGATAACCTATAACCGATATCGAAGAGGTGACAACGGAAACAACCTCACGATACGCCGCAAAGGACCACTTGATACGCGCTCCTCAACATTATCTGACCACTCGCACATTTACACTAACTAATCAAGCCCATGCAGTACCATCTCATGCACAACAGACAACAAACCTTACCGGAATCAGACGAAAACACGTCGCCACCTTTTTAAACTTTCGAAGAACGGAACCCTCGTCTCGCTTTTATTTCGTCATTATGCCTAGTACTATACTTTTCGCGAAACGAATTCAACGGTCAAATCCCATACAAAAAGAGCTTTTCAATTCGTCAGTAAAGCTCTTTTGTATGGGATTTGACCGTTGAATTCGTTTCGCGAAGAGTATAGTACTAGGCATTAGTCTTAACAGCAAAATGATTAACAGCTAGCGAGAAGAAGAGTCTAGCACGGCTTTTCGAATGAATGTAACCGCTCGAGCGCATGATCGACACGGTCAGTTACCGTAGAGTCGATGAATTCTTTCAAGGGATTGAAAGTTGCTTAGTGTCCTTGACCTGGTCCCGCGAATGCAACACAACGCATATTTTCATCTTAATTTTCGGATAGGCGGGTCACCTCAGTCAAACATGGCTTCATCGACCTTCGTTGGAATTGAGAGACGGATTACATCAACAGTTTGACATTTCCTCTGGCCTCCGCCATCGTTCTCCTGCTGGTTACGTTCCAATTCCCCGAGTACCTGGAAAGAAGCAAATTTCACACAAAGAAAAGAATTCTAGGCTCAAGATGAAGATCTTATCTGACATCTTCGACCTCCGTCGCAACATAAGTTCCTGACGAGCAACGCCAGAAATCCTTATCCGGAACGTCTAGGATATATCCTCTAGCTCTCTTGAAGTGCTCAGGCGCCGGAGCAATTATAGCCTCGGCCACTATAAGTGCAGCGGATCACCGACACGGTAGCTTATTCCCCGAGAAAACTCTGACATTTTGAAATGTCAACACAAAATTCGACGGTCGACCGAATTTCGCGAAGTGGAACGCATGCCGGTGAAATCCATCTGGAGTTGAAATATCGAATACGCGCGTGCGGCTTATGGAAAAAAAGAGAAAGTACCGCAGGATTGATGGAAAGCAGCGGGACATGATTTGAGTAGGTGAACATTGTTTGTGCGAACGTGGATTGATCAAGCCGAATATGTAAAACAGATAGTAAATTTTTGATTCTGTGAACGAACGTGGAATGGTCAAGCTAATACAATATGTTGAAACAGCAGTGATTTTGGAAAGGCGAATATTTACAAACCGGTGAGATGTTCGCCGTGCGTTCAAACCTATAAAAAAGAAATCTTGCTCCGATGGGGATTCAAGCCGACGACCCGGTGTGGATCACCAGCGGTACGAAACAAAGCCGTTAAGTCTGGCCAAAGCAACGACCACATCAACGGCTCCGTAGCGCAGAGGTTAGCACTGGGGAACGGACGGTTTGTGGTTCAGAATCCCGTCCGTGCTGATGAGGCTGGGACCGTGAATTGGGACTCGGTCGGAGTCAGGGTCCAATTTTTGTTTGTTTTCTTCAACAGGAATGATAGAGGTTGGTGCGAAAAGTAATTAGGGTTGATATTCTTTTAAATTAGTATTAAAAAACAATTTCGAAAAGATTGTTTTAGTTTAATTTTCTGCATGCGTTACATTTAGCTTGAGATAACATTAACATATTATAAAAACCGTGGAAGAGTAGAGTGGCGAAGTTAGGGAATACCGTTAACGAGCCGTATTTGTTAAACTAGAGATTTTCTAAAGTGGTTTTCGGAGTGTGAACGATTTACAAGAATAAAGAATGTTATTCGTGATCTGAAACTATTTTTTCGGCGGTTAGCGATCACGCGGCTTAACAGCGCAGGAGCTAGTAGCGCGCGCCGACTTGTGGTCAAAAATTTAGTCTGAGGTGGATTCGTGTAGTAACTCACTGACGCCGGTAAGCCGAAACCTCTATCTGGCTCTTGGTTCTTCATTTGGGAGAGTGAGTGGCGCCTACGCCCAATCTCCAATTGAGCATCCCGGGACCCAAACGGACCTAGCTGGTTGTCAATAGCCCCCGATTAGGCCGTGTGAGTAACAACTGGCACTTCTATCACCCGAATAAATAATTGACGCGAGACCTGAAGACACACTTTTTTATCACTCAACATGATTAATCCTATAATCGCTCAAGTTTTGATAAAAACATGTTTATGATATGTCGCTGTGGAGAAACATACAATTTGGTAAACGTAAAATGAGGTTTGAATGCCTTTCGTAGACATGGCGTCAATATCGTGCCAGGTTATTTCAATTGGAAAATAAACTATTCGAATCTAGTATATAACTACAATATTAAATATCCTAGCAGCACTAACCGCGTGTAAAGTTTTTAAAATAAGTTCAAGATATTGCCATTACGAGTACCTGGTTTGCTCGAAGCTTAGATATCTCAAAGCAGGACTAAGCCAGATTAATCAGATAGTAAACAGTATTACAAACTAGTGTTGGGTCGTCAGTCATATTGATATGTATTTGTATGAGTTACTCATTTTCAAATTTGAGGTGGTACAATGTCATACTTCAAATAAAGTGTCATGTTGGATTCCTTCAATTATCTATAAGTTTCCAGCGGCGCTGGCAGCCATACAGCCCCATACCATTACGCCGCCGCTACGGTAGGATAGAACATTTATGCTAAGTACTGGTTACGTTTTTTTATAGATGGGGGATTTTTCATTATTGATTGTAGCATACTTCCACAAAAGATAAGATTTTCATATTTTGGAGAATGATTTAATAGAGTATGTAGTTTTTGAATTCGGCGTTAACTAAAAAATAATAAAAATGGAGATAAAACGTTTATGCTAAGGAGAGCAGTACTGTTACTAATCTACTAAACAATTTCCCCAAAATGGTAGCTAATTACCACCAAATTTTTTGTTTAAGTATCGTGCAAATCAAACTCAAAACTAAACTCGCATGCATACATTTTCCCCTTGTACAGCAATCCTTGTGCCTCAACAATCACAAGTCAATCGCTTCAAAGTTGAGCAAAGCACATCAATATGACAAAAAATGAGGTGGTACAAATCAAACTAGTCTCGCGTACATACATTTTCCATTGAGTATTACAATCGCTGCGCCTCAAGTCAATCGCTTCACCTCAATATGACAAAAAAAATGAGGTGGTACAAATTTGAAGCTTGAGGTGATGTGACATTTTGTAGATGTGAATGGGACATTTGTCATGCATCTTGTATGAGTAACACAACACTATTACAAACACAACATAAGAACTCAAAAGAATAATTCAAGCGCATAACACATTCATCGAATGTTATAAGCGCCTTAGAGATTAAAAAAATTTTCAAAATGATAATTAAATTTTTTTAAAAGTTTTAATTGTTTGTCCACCTTTTCTTACGAAAATGAATGGCAGGTGTTTAACGGTACAGGCATAATCCTGTGTAAATTGCGCTTAAAACACTTTTTAATGCCAAATAAAATAATTTAATGTGTATATACATCAAACCATTCTGTATATACGACAAAGCACATGAGACGAAATTCAGCGTCCAATAAATAGTATAAATGTAAAGAAAATTTCAATAGAATATATAAGCAAAATCATTACAAATCACAATTAATAGTTCAATCATTTAATGGCAAGAAGAACCATTAATCATCACTCATACTATTAAACATTCCAAATATGAAGTAACTAACATAAAGCATTTAATACCTATGTTAGCAAAAGAATTTTTTTTCGACATCAACGTTACATTTAAATAATGATAGCTTCCCTATTTATTACTTGACCCAAATAAATTTTCTTCAGTTACACGGAGAGAAAAGTGTAATGAAATTATACAAAATTTGCAATTAATTTTATTGCAATAGTAGTAATTTTTTGCCCCATTACCTTTGTAATCAATTGCACTACACATTTTACTACTTTGTTGTGAATTATGTATACATGAATGTCTCCACTACAGCGCAATGAACATGTGTGAGTTGTAGTATGTAGTGGAATTGACTATTATTTGAAGGAAAATAGTAAATTTTCATCAAATTTGTAATAACATTCATGTTTTCACATCGAATTTTTGGAATAGTAAATTTTATTATCCACTGTAGTAAAAATCATTGCCGAAATTTCTCTCCGTGTAATGTAAGTTTTTTTTCTTTTTTAAAACTTTTGAGAAGTCGATAGCTCTGCTCGCTGAGTTATCAGCTCAGAGTAGCGATCTACTGCCCGCTGGTTCGAATCCCGCCGTAAGCTCATGATTGTATTTATTCATCTTGTTTTGTCAAGAACCGCCAACTGGCCTGATATGTATTGAGTTGTATCTTAGTGTGTAAAACTGGTTATCAGTAGCTCAATCACCGACCGCGCTTCAAGATGATAAGTTGTGTAGTTAAAGTTCAATTGTTTTAATAAAGTAAAAATACACGTATCGGACTTGATGACTTGATCTACTAAAAGGCTTCTCCGTGGCTTCATTGTATACTGAGGTACCTACGTTAGTCTTTTGGAATTCACGTGCGACTTATCGGGTCTGTCTTCAGGTCTGAAAATACTTTTGGCTGGTAGCGGTTTTTCTATAATTCCCCCTTCTACACACGGAAGTAATCTGCATCAATTATTAGTTTCAAACAGAGCGCTCAACAAATTTTTATCACTTGCTCAAGTTTTTAAATAATGAATTTTCGCACAATGTGTCGTCAAGAAAAATGTCCCCACATTGGGCGCCAGAATAACTAACCAAATATATAGCTTAACTTTCGTACGAATCATTTCTGAGTTAACCGGACACCAAACAAAAATTCGAAGGTCAAATTAGCACATGAGCAAAATTGATGGATACGAATTCACTATTAAACATGTAATTCTTAATGGACAGCTCTGGAATATTTCATAAAACCACACAAATCCTTTTCAAACTTCCTGCCAGTTAATTGACTTAAGTTAACATCAACTGACATATCAGATCCTCAGCACATTGAAAGAACTTTGCGGCGTCTGACAAAGTCTTACTTCGGACACCGATAAAACCACATATTATCAATTGTCTATCACATAGAATCACTTCCTAATCCTATTGTGCCCGAATAGTCATCCCTAAATTTCAGCTACAGTTAAGGAGATTCGAAGAAGAAATATTTCTTTCACATGGCTTCACTTCGGACAAAGGGGATTACGCTCCAACATGCTTAGCAATTCAAATTTAACATGAGGCACAACTATGATACACAACAACTATATCATCCGGCTTTCTATATATAGGTTTCTGTTTGCAGGGGGGAAAAACCAACCGGAAACGGCAATATGTTTGAGGTTACCTGCCAGCCTAGATTGATGTTGAGAAGGTGGAGAGAACTTTTCTAAAAGAACTCCAAAAGCAATCTTCACTCAACTACAATATCTCGTTTGAAAAGGTGTTATAAAAATTGAATAAGATTGGAAAGGATTTCTGATTTCCTTTCCATTTTATTCCTATACATACGCAAGTGGTAGGTATTCCTTTTGTATCATTTGCTGTACAGCTTGCTGTGAGTTTGATACTGGAAATGTGTGCAAACTACGTGGGAAGAGCCAGGCAACGGTCTGGTAGTGAACGTCCTTTTGTGTAATAGCCAAGGATAGATACGAGCTAGTGTCAGGTGCAGTAAACGAATTCACAACTACTCGTATGTACGAACGAAAGTCATGAACTGGTAACATAACTTTAATTCCAATAGATACGTGTACAATTCAATGGAGCGAAAAAGCGATAAAGTTGAAAAAATTTAATTTTCTAAATGAAGCATAAATGTTGGCTTTTCTTTGCAGAAAGGAAAATGATTTTCACAAAAAAAAATATTGATTGTCTCTTTCAGAGATGTGTGTCAGCCTTATTATGTTTAGTAGTTTTTGCAGCAAGTTGTAGACAAGAAATATAAACCATTCATGAGCTGCTCTTTTATTAGATAGCTAAGACTTCAATGCAGTATTATCTGCTTTTTCTATCGTTGCACTCTGAACTGGAGAAGGAACAGTTTGCACCCAACCTAGAAAATTGTCGAGTTTCAAATCGCAAGAAACATTTTCCCCGCAGTACGTACAAACACAGTCCTAGCGCCTCTTTCACGTGGAAGTCTCCTTCGAAAGGATCCGGATTTCTGTCATTAATTTACAATCTGGCTGCTTATGCAGCAAGCGGGAGTCACCACGTCTTCAGTCTCACCCGAGATCAGACCATTATCACACAAGATTTATGATCCTGCCGCTTCATCTGCTTCACAGCGCACCAGGACCTTTGTCGACTGGTAACAAGCACTGCCAGTCTTGCTGCACTGTTTCTTGCCCACGAAAGGACCACTTCACACCTCATCTCTCTGTCCCCGGCTCCCGGAGCAAAGGTACCGTAGACTCTGACCGACGTCGTCATTACTGAATTTCCGAGAATAATAAGTCTTAGGTTAAGGAGCTTACTGGCCAACTATTACAATGCGGTGGATGCCTGAATGGTTTCGAATTGTAACGCCATGCATTTCGACATCACCAAAAACGACGACGACAAGAAGCTGATTTATTGTAATGAAAGCTTGGCAGCCGGACCTATGGCTGGCCGGGCAAAAACAACTAGTGAAAACTCGAAGGTGAAACTGAAACGGGTTCGGAGATTAGCTCATTTGCATAATACTGTGTGTGCAAAGTGCACTAATTAGGTCAGACTTAATGGAGTGAGATGTCAAAAAGATGATGATCAGTTTGGGCTTAGGTTTTGTATGAAATTGTGGAATAATATTTGAAAATTAATTCAATGAATCAAAAGCGTTCTCAGGCTAGCAATGTACGATTAGATTGGAGAATATCAAAGCGAAATGGACTACGCTAAAGGCCACGAAAACAGAGTAACCGATTTTTTTTATTTCAGTTAAATCTAAGACAGAGAAAAGATGAGTCATGATGGTCAGACCAGTTCGTTTTCCAATCTAGGTGTATTATGCAATATTGAAGACAATAACAAAACCTTGGCCACAGCACATTTAACAGAAGAACAATTACACGACTACACTCTAACTAATAATAAATTCCACAAATTAAAAAGTTTACAGTGCAAAAGAAAAATATTATAGAAGAATATGACTTTGGTAATTTGGAAGACATAATTAGAAGATGGATTAAGAAAGGCATAATAGACGCTTATACAGAGATCAAAGATAGAAAGTAAACAGGGTTGTACAGGGTTGTATCTTTGCGCGTTAATTACGCTACTTATTATCTACATCATCAGCATCCGACCAGTACACAAAACAGGTCGGATGCTACGATCGCTAACAGCCCTACGAGTGGTGGTTACAACAGTAGCCTACTAAATTGAGTGGTGGCATCGCGACAACTATTTTCCCCTGGGAAATGTTGCTCTTTTTTCAATTTGTAAACGTAAATATCCATACATCTGAATTAGGTTCATCTGTATCTGCCGGTTTGAGTTTGTTCAAATGTTCACATATGTTCAAATATCGTTTGTAACCGCGTAACAGCGTACAAATGTATACTTCTACTCACCAGTATTGCGAGTATTAACGAATCATTCCAATCTTAATCTTGATCCTGCACGCCAATCAATGCCCCAATTTAAAACTATTTGAAAAAATACACCGATTTCCTTTTCTGTACATTATTAATTTAACGGAACTGTATTTCGCTCCTGTATAATTGAATTAATTTTTATTTTTTTATTTTTAATGCATGTTTTCCTGAATCTATGTTTGAAAGTGTTGCTTTTTATATTATTCATTTATTTTTTATTACTTTTATATTTTATGTAATAATTGAACTATATCTGTTGTTATCTCATTTCAATAAATAAAGAAAAAGGGATGACTTTAACATCTTATCACGTTCCTCAAAAATACGTAAGCCTTAAGATCAATCTGCCGAAAAAAGACCATGATGCAAACAACAAAGAAGATCCTCTATGAGTAAAATACTTATCTTAACAAATATAATTTAGAAAATGTGCATAAATTTTTATGTTGAAGTGCCAAATTTACAACAAAATGCAATGCAACCGACGAACTAAAACGAAGAATACAACTCGCTAGCAAAACTAACTACGCCGTTTTGCCTATACTAAAAACCAGGCCGGGGCTATCGCATAACTGTCTTTGAACAAAAAAAAATCACTTATGTGCTTTCGCAATACTTCAATGAAAGTTAAGGAAAGAGTGTGTCTAATTTAATTTTTTGCTCCCTCTATTTCAAAATCCTAGGCACGCTTGCAAAAACAAAGCTTCAAACCTATAAGTTCGTTATAAGACCTGTATTTAGCTTTGCTTGTGAAACATGAACGCCTTTGAGAAACGCATTCTGAAGCGAATAATTTTAATAATAGGCGTGTTTTTTTTGCTCCGATACAGAACAGAATAGAACTATGCCGCAAAAACAACGATCTAGTATAAAACAGCAGTGCATTCGCTAAGACTGACATAGGTTGCTGTATTCGCTGTGGTACCACAAAACCGCTGCAAATAAAGGGAGAAAATAACGAGTATAAACTACCACAATCGATAGAAAATAGAAAAAGAACTAACTGAAAATTACCTCGTTTAACTTTCTACACATTATGAGGGCTTTTTCTAATTTCCTAGCTACCAAAACATTCAACATAACCTTGAAAAACCAAAGCCACCTCATGGCAAAAAAAGACAACTTCTCATGAGCTTTTCTTTTTTCTACCAGCACATTCTATAGTTCAGCACGTGAACTACCAATGGGGAATAGAATTTATGTAATAGTGAATTCACTGGTACAGGAGTGTTGTTGTTTCCAATGCGTCTATTCTGTTCTATGCTGGATAGAGGAGCAAAAAAACTAATAAAAAAAATAATAAATAAAATAGCGAGTAAAGTACGATCACGAGCTGTACGAAATATTTCACAAACTAGAGGACACCACAATCATCAGACCACGGAATCTGCAGTGGACTGGTCACGTGTAATGAATGGACGAGTATCGAGTACCTGAAAAGGTATTTGAAGGAAAAACTGAGGGTCGAAGGCCAGTGGAAACCCCTTCAGGAATTGAACCCTGGTCCAACTCTGCCGATGGAGGTTGCTCATCGTTCCTCGGATTTTGTAATTGGTGTATGCGGTCGTTGGACCAAAACAATTCTAGGCATCATCTGCTAGAAACCAAGGCCCAAGAAGGGTTGTAGTGCTAAGCAAAGGATGACCACGCCGGAATTTCTTGTATATCTATCTATTGGAAAAACTACAACCAGCATTTCATTCGTAGACTATGTTTACCGTCGTCATACTGAAAATTGCAATTTAAATCCACTTAAGGCTTCAATTAATTTCTTTATGCATCAATGATTTTCTTCTCAGTTTTTTTCTGCATTCTACTTCTTGGATTTTTTCACCTCTTTCTCTCGATTAGTTTGCAAACAAAGAAAAACTTCAGCATAAACTTTGAGATTGAAACGAATTCCTAATAAACACTGCGCGTCGCATTCGAACTAACGAACAAACAACGGTTGCTAGAAAGAAATTCTCAGAGGATGTAGAAAAACGGACAGACGCGAGCTAATTAGACGAGCATAGGACAAAGCACTGAATATGTAAGTATGCATGTACGTAGGAAGACGTGTAGTAAGGAGACGCGGCGCAAAGAAATTTAATAAGACGACGACGATGCAATGTAGCTAGCTATGACACAAGAAACGATGACGAGGAAATGAAGAAAAAATGATGGAATACGAGTTGATACAGACCGTTGAAAGTTCCACTGAGAATTGTTTTTATATGTTTGTTCCAGGATGGTAAGGAGGAAATGGTTGTCGTTGAATATATGTATGCATGTCTGCTTGTTTGTTTATCGTAGCTGAACAAATAGTTTCCGAGTAACAGGCAACCAATTGGCCGTGCGAAATTTATGGGACAATATAAATTTCTATAGTCTGAAACAGTGCTTGTTTCGATAAAAGTAATATGTCAATGATATAGGGATGTATGTACCGAGCAACAACTAGTTGCAAATATACCGAACATTTTATTCAAGCTGTCTGTCGTTTGTGATATTAGCGTTAATAGAACTAAGGTTGAATGTGTATTCTATAAGGTTTTGCAGGTTATAAGCCATATCAGGCAGCCTGTTTTGAGGGCTATGTACCACATTGATGACTAGAATTCATTGAAACCCATAGGGTGGAAAAGGTTTCAGGCTTATCACTTGCATGAAGGAAAGTCAAACATTCCTACTTATATTCCATATCGGTTGCTTATGTTACAAAACTTTGAAAACAGCATATCCTGTCAAATAAATATAGAAAATGCTCAGTGTTTGTAACACTTTACCAGCACTACAACTAAAAGTCTACCAAAAAATCAGCTCACCCTAAGAAACTTCGTTTTCATCCGTTGACTTCATCAAAAGAAAGATATTTGGAGTTGTCATACAAAAAAAATTCCAGAACTTTGAAAATTGAAACAATGCCTATTTATTTTCATTGTACATTTTGGTCATATGAATAGTTTACGTTAGCATTTATTGATACAGAAAAGACAAAAACGTCTCGTACTGGTAACCCTACCCTGGCACCAGCGCCAAAAATATATCAAATCTGCTTCACATTGAAGTTAACCTACCCTGCAAATTTAATTTCGATCCGATGATTGTGTTGGAAGTTATAAAGGTAAAAAGAAATTTAGCGTTACCACTCGCAAGAGTTTTGAAATTTTCAAAACCCTGATATTTGTTGTTTATTATTACTGCAAGATCATTGTCATTTGAAAACTCTATGATGAAATTGGTTACTCAACATATGACAAAAAAATACAAAAACAACCATAGCTGGCAGCCCTATCATGATTTGCCAACTTGATTCCTACTGAATATTGCTTATATTAAGGCCCATTTACCAGATGATTTTTTTTTTAATTTCATGATTTTAGTGAAAGTTATAAGGCAAAAAGCTTCGTTTTTCTGAGCATAGTTTCAAAATTCAACACACCAAAATTATTGTAGCTGGCAGCTCCAACCTAAATTTTCAACCGAATTTCCACCAAATTTGCCTTAGAGTTAGGTTGAGCTACTAGGTGAATTTCGTCAAAATTTGGTTGTGGATCAGAATTGATAGCGCAAAAAGCAGCTTTTTCTCAGTGATTTGTCAGGACGGCACCACTGGCACATTAATGCCGACATTTCAAATTTGCTTCTATCAGTCCTGGTCCTATTCAATACAATATCCAATACATTCTGCTAATTTCAGTTGGATTTGATTTTCGGGTCATCAATTTGTAACCTAACCAGTCAAATTGAAATTTTAAAAATTTGGCATTGCACAAGAGCAGTAACCCATCAACAAATTACTTCTACTTTGAGCACTCGAAACTTCTGTTTAAGAGAACTGATGACTCGATAATCAAATCTAGCTGAAGTTCACAGGTTGCACTCGCCTGAATTAGGACCAGGTTTGATAGGATTTATACAATGACAGAGTGGTACCACCTCGAAAAACCGCTAAGGAAAAGATGGTTCTTGCTCTATAAATTCCAATCTGGTCACGATATTTGAACGAAACGACGTGAAAAAGATTTGGCAAAGACTGCCAGCACCAGAAATTTATCTTATTCCTGAACGAGCAGATGCTACCATTAAATATTCATATGCCAAACGACTACAATGAAAATAAGTAACCAATGTTTAAAATCTATAAGTTTTGGTAAGTTCGTATGGTAGCCCCAAATAGCTTTTGACCTTAATTATTTTCAATGTGTCCAATGTGTCCAAAATTCCAGCTTGTAAAAAAAAATGTTTAATAAAAAAACCGACTTTTTCTTGTTGAAGCTAGATATATTTAATTTTGTGACAAATATCGATATTTCGAGGGTAATATGCTCTCTTCTTTAGAGTCCTACCTAAGCTAGATTAAGATGAGACCGATAGACACTGAAGAAGAAGGCAGATTAAACTATCTATTTTTTTTATTAAATAGATCTAGCTTCGAAAGGAAAAAATCGGTTTTTTTATTAAAATATTTTTTTATCTTTTTATTCCTGTAACTTTCGATGAAGATATCGGATTCACAGAATAGGCTAGAACAAATTGAAAGCAAAATTTCTAAGTAGGCAGCGAGATTCGCTGTCAAAAATTTCCAAAGCACTAGTCTGCATGGAAATGCCCACATTGCCGGCGACCGAAATTCGTGCGAATATTTCGCTGTCAATGTGAGCATTACCGTACAAACCAGTATATTGGAATTTTTTGATAACGAATCTCGCTGCCTAATGCGAAATTTCGTGTTCAATGTGTTTTACACAAATAGGTTGTTGTAGACTTTTGGCTGCAGTGCTGGTAAAGTGCAGCAAGCTCTGAGCATTTCCAACATATACATATGTTATGGGAGATGCTACGTTTAAATTAAAAAAAAAATAATCATCCGATAATGAAAATAAGTAACAAGTGTTTCACTTTCAACAATTTTGGAAGCCACTGGAATCCTGAAAGGTTCAATGTACTATGAATTTCAATGCAGTCTTTGGATCAAAGAGGCGCATGGCATTCGAAACAGGTTAGCTGTAACTCACATCTTGAGCACATATTGTGATGTGTACGATTCTTTAAAAATCAGTATTTCTATCGGGTCCTATTCTCTAAAGTTTTTTTGTAAGATGATGCGAGATCTTAGTCTCGCAAAATTTGTATCTTATTGATACTGTTAACGTATCATTATAACAGCACAGATGACGGAGGACTTGAAGGAGCGTCAGGAATTGATGGGAAGTTTCGTTTGTGCATTTAACTGTAGAAGGAATTTAGGTTCACTAAGGCGGCAAACTCTTTCAACTCAGTATTTTCTACTAATGAAAATGTTGATATCCTGTTGCTACTTTTTCCACCAACAACATCATTGTTTTCCGGTACATTTTTGGATAATGGCATTCACAAATATTCCTTAATTTAACTTTTAAACTTGCAAACGGTTTTCACCTTAAGCACAACGTTCTATCTACATTTTAGTACCTTCAAGATATTCAGTGATTTGTGTTTTCATTTGTACTGGAGATACATGCATGAAATGTGCAATTTTCAATATTGATTTTAACATACTTCCACAAAAGATAGGTTTTTCAAATTTTTTAGAACTATGTAATAGAGTATGTAGTTTTTGAATCAGGTGTTTACTCAAAAATGAAAAAAATGCAGATACAGCGTATATGCTTAGCAATCTTTTGCATATCATGAACTGCAGCATTCACACTTCTTATTTAAAAGCTGTGCACCGCATTAGTCTACATAGCCATAAGGATTTCCTGCACACTTTTTATCTGCTAGCTCATTTTTTAATTTTGAGCTCCAGGGTGGTTCTATGCATAATGTCAGATCTATTTGCTTGTGCGAACCGTTGAATAGAGGGCAAGATTTGCTGTTCTTTCCCCAATATAAAAGCGTTTCTTAACTTTTTTATATAGTAATACATATAATAATAATAATTTTATTCATTCAATTGTACATGGATTTCTTACATGGATAACATGAAAGTTTTGATATTTAGCGGCTACTCTATTTTGACCTGCTGGTTCTTTTTGGATTTTGATTATATTTTTTATCATTCATTTATTTTCCGGTTTACACTTATAAAATATTACCCAGGTAGTACAATATCTGGGGTTGACTTAGCTATATAATACTTAAATACTAACTTAATTTACTTAAGTCTAACTACAATTAATTCAGCTTACTAAGACCTAAACTTAACTTAGGTCTAAATTATTCTCTCTGATTCGTTGGAAGGTCAACATAATTGAGCAGTATGTCCATGAGCCGCCGTTGTCCTGCTATCTCCGCCGGACACAGAAATGGCTCATTAGAGCCACTCGTGCGTCCGATACCTTGGATCAGTCCGTTTTCATGTCCGTTTGTCTGTGCGTAAAACCTTGTCGTCAGCTCAACAACCAGGTCCCTAAGTGGCTCAAGTCCTGTCTCCTAATAGAGGCGAGAGTTCCTCGGCCACTTTTTAGTTATCGGGTTGTAAAACCTGCCAGTACAGAAACGCAGAATTCTCCGGGCGAACATCTCCGCTTCTGCCATGGCAGATTTGGAACAGGTAATCCAGCATGGCGATGCGTATGTCAGGATTGGTCGAATGAGTGTTTTATAGGAAATGGATTTAGCCTTTGTCTTCCCCATCTTTTTAGCTACTTTAATTCTATGTCGAACATAGGGGCTAAATTTCAAGAATTCATGCTTGTCTACTCCAAGGTATTGCAATCTAGGACTAGGAGTGATTCTAGAAGTTCCGAACAAGACAGCGACTTTTTTGGCTTTATTGCGGATGGTTTGAGATCCCTGATACTTGGAAGGGTTCCTGAATACAGTCAGCTGTGTTGTGCAACTATTTAGCTTGATTCCCCATTCATCAATATAAAATCTAAAGTTGACCAAGTAATCTTCAAGGCTCTTCGCAGCTTTGAGCGAATCTTAGCTCGACGCGAATAAGAGCGTGTCATCTGCATGTTGTAGGACTTTAACCTGGAGCATTTCTTACCTCTGAAGCGATCGTGTTAATGGCAGTAATATGTCCTTATTTATATTTATTTATTTAAGTAATATGTACTTATTTGTTCATCAATCACGTTTAAATTGCAAAAAAAAACATATAAAATATTAATTAAATCAATAATCGTCTAAAAACCAAAGACATCACCAATTTGAAATAAATCAGTATAAGATAATAATATAAAATAAGAAATGAAAATATAAGTTAAAGGTTTTATTTACAACGAAAAACTAGCTTTAATGAAATATTATACAACTCTTCAACTTATCATCCAGATATTATATGCAAAGTAATAAAATGCAAACTATCTCTATGCATTGAAATTTCAACATTTCATGAAATCAATTCGAATCTTATGCATGTAAAACTCATTTTCACCCTTTGTAATCCTCACTATCTTCTATGTACCAATTTCCGAAATCCTCAACATCTTTTACAGCACCACCAAAAATGCTCCGGAAAATAGGTTACAGCCACACTTGAAAAAACCACCAATATCTCAGCATTTTCCCTCGAAATGAAAAAAACAACCCGCATTCAACCCCTCAGATGGTTGGTACAAAGAATAACACGAAATACAAAGTGATAATAATTGCTACAGATATAATCCGAATGTCTATCATCATCTCCTGGGGAGTCCCATTCAATTTCCGTTGGAGCAGAGAAGATCATCGGGATACGATTGTAAGACTGCTGTAAGCAAAGAAGGGACTCTTATTTTTCAATTCTTCTTTAAACTTCATCCACTAAAGAGATTACGGAGTGGAAAGAATATTATTCGGAAAGTTTATGATGGTTACCATCGGTAACATAAAAAATTTCATAAAGAACCAAGGACCATGATGGTGTTGATGATGAAAAGGTGTTCACGTTGAATTCGATTTTGGTTAAGTTTTTGCGCTGTTTTTGTTATTTAGGGTACGCAGAAATTTACGAAATTACTAGCGTTGAAATGAAATACGTGGTTAGCTATGGGCCAATAAATGAGAAAAGTTTTCGTTTTCAATTTCGGTTGAAGATTTGAAGTGTTAGATTTTCTGATGATTTTCACTTGTTATTATCCTAGTGAAATAAAATAACGAAAAACTAACTGGGAAATTTAAAATTAGCCTTGCTACTGGTAAATTCATAAATGATGGAATCCAATCGAATAGAGCGGGGTGATGGAGATTGCAGCTGTTGCCATATTTACATCAAAGTGTAATAAACTGACTGACAATAAAATCTTTGCTACAAATTCTAGTAAGATTTGTTAGATGATGGTAATTTCAATGCCGAAACACCTACAAACCCTCAATTCATTGAAAACCTCCATTTACTCATGAGTCTTATTCAAAACAACATCTGCTTCCTCAGACTCCAATCGGCCTTGCAAATAGCCATTCAATCACTGCATAAATGAGTACATCTTAGCAGCAACCATACAAACTGCCTACCAGGTAAACCTACTTCACATAGAATAGAATCAATAATTGAAGCTAATTTCCAACGTCAGGGTCATCACGTCAGTTAACCTCAAAACTTCTATCGCTATAGTTGCAGAACTTGCTCTTCGACATTTTGAAGCTGGATGGCTTTCGATCTTATCGCAACGGCTCGAACTCGATGATATTTGCTGGCGTTGCTGAAAGTTCAAAACATCAACACCAAGTAGCCCCTATAAAATGTTCGTGGTCATTTCGTTACCTATCCGGCATCGATGCATTGAAATTGACATTCAGAGATGTACCGAATACCTCATCTCTGAACAGACTCGTAGCTACGAATGCGTGAAATACCTTTCCTGGCCTGAGCTCGAATTTCTCAGGAGACCATTAATAGGACGAATATAATAGACTTGAATGTACAACTGACTCTCTGTTCAGTTGATGATCCTTGGCATCAAGGTGCAAAACCGTTCGTTATGCGGTATGCTGAACCGCATTGGTGATGCACTTGTAGCTTTGCAGTTTTATATGTATTGATCGCTGGGTGTACGAATACTAGGAAAAATAAGCTAGAAGGGAAAGGTAACTATTTGAAAAAGGCATGCGTTCTAGTCCCAAGCCTAAATCTATCGAGCATTAGTATTACATGCACAAAGTAGTATTGTCGCTTGAACATCTTCGCATATGGACCGAAGTAGTTGGAAGTTTTGAAATGAACCTTCTATCGCTATCGGTGGGATAGTAACAATGGTATTGCGAAGTGTAGGTGCTAAATTATCGAACCTATTGTCCGTAAGTCACGTTTTCAATAACTTTCCCATATCCAACCTAGTTTCGTGTCAGTCTGCATCGATAAAGGAACAGGATGGACTTCGAATCGTGTGGCACATTTGCGAATATATTCTCATTCATACATATCAGTCTGATATTTCTGTCGATTTGCAATTTTTTGTGTCAATTCAAGAGTATGTCGAGTAAAGTTGATTTTAGCAGGCATTTCTGTCAATGTTTACCAGGTAGAATACTGGAAGACAAACAGAAGATTAGATCCTAAGGCTAACATTTTGACACCATATTTAACAAACTAAAATCTTGATGACTTGAAAAAAAATCCAGTGTATAGAAATCGCCAGATATTCTGATTTTCGAAGAAAAATAAAAGAATCGTTCAGATTTTGCATACATTTTCTACCACACGTGCTCTTTACTACAAAGTAAAGTAAAGTAATCCCACGACAATCCTCGTACGGGTCTAGGGGTTGAAGCTGGTAGAGAGCTTCATTACAATTTTTTTTTAATCATCGTGAATACGAGTGTGGAGTGATTAGTTCCACGACTCACTTTACTCCTGATTTAAATCAGGTACCTAATCAGAACTATGTGAACTCAAAGCTTGGTGCGCGGACCCTCGTCCGAAGCTGGATTCGAACCAGGGACCCCACACGCAAGAAGCCAGTGCTCTACCCACTAGGCTGCTCAAGCTATTACACCCAACCTATTTCAAAGGCCATGCGTCACTTTGATCCAAAAACTGCAGCGAATCTCTCCAGAAAGATAGGTTTTCGGGGCTACCACTCGCATGAATTCCAAAATTTAGGAAAATGAAACACTTGTTACTTATAATCATTATCGGATGTATATCTTATAAAACTTTGGAAGCAACATCTGCTGCAACAAAAATGATGAATATGCTAACTGCTGGCAGCACTTTACCTGCATTGGAACGAAAAGTCTACCACAAATGCTTCCAATCAAAAACATATCTTGAGAATTTGGTTTTCATCTGATATCTACGTGAAAAGTTACAGGGGTGGAAATATGTTTGGGGTTGCCAGCCGAACAATTTTCAAAACTTGGAATGTTCAATCACCTTTTTTCACGTGAATATCTAATAGTAACATCTTTTGAAGATACTACTCATAGTATACTAAATGTTCTTTACATTGAAGCCGACACACTCTGAGATTTTCGTTTCAATCCTATGATTGCATTGAAATTTATAGGGATACAGAAGAAATTTAGGGTTACCACCCGCAAAACGGTTTAAGTTTTTGTAATCGTAGTTATTATTTATTGGGACTAAAAGACAACTCCCAGTTCAAAATTTAATGATAGATGGGCCTAGTAATGAGATTGCAAAAATTTACAAAAACTACCATGGTTGGCAGCCCTATCTTGATTTATCAACTAAATCCCTACCAAATTTAACTTACTATAAGGTCCACTTCCTGCATGAATTCCTTTTTGATATCATTACTGCACTGGAAGCTATAGAGCAAAAGGCTTTATTTTGTTGAGCAAATTTTAAGATTTAATTTACGAAAATTACCATAATTAGTTTCACCTTAATGTTTCAACCAAAGTTTTACCAGACGTGACTTAGAGTAACGCTCAGCTACTGTGTGAATTTCATTCAATTCTGTTGACTGGATAGGAATATATAAGGCAAAAAACAGTTTTTTTTGTGATTTTTCCAGATGGCACCCCAGCCACAGGGTTATTTATATTTCAAAATCTCTTCTATCCGATTTGGCCCTACTTCAGACCAATATAATTTGTAAATTCCAACTGAATCTGATTATTTGACCCTGAGTTATCGCAAATATAAACTCAAGGTGCTAAAAATAGAGGTAATTTGGTGATGAGTTACTGTTCTTGTGCAAATAAAAATTTCAAAAATTTTGGCTTGCCTCTGTAAATAGAGCATGAAGGCAAAGCAAAAATTTGTTTTTGAGGATCGTTGGTTTGAAGGTTTTCTATTTGCGTACCTACCGTAGCATCAGGGTTACCTCCACATGAATCAAAAAAATGTTCCTCGAGCATTAGTTTTCTTCCTTTTTTCGCAGCGAATTTTTCTTTCTTACGCTATTTCCTTTTCACGGGATTCTCTACCATTGTCCTCTTTTTGTACAAAATACTACTAAAGTAGAACCCCTGATACCAGTCTTAGCTGTGGTTCTGATGATTTTTCGAATATCTTAGCCCAGTTTTTACCTTTTTCCTTGTTTTTTCCTCTTTCAATAGTCTACAATCTATGTATAACTTTGGCTACAGTCACTTCCCTGTGGAAACCGGCAAATACGTTTTTCATACACAAAGCTGGTGATCCTATTTGCGTCTCAAAATATCGCCCCATTTTCATCCTTTCTTACCTCAAAAAGCACTTCAAACTATGCTTTATAATAGAGTCCACCCTTCCGTCTAATCTTTTCTAGCTACAGAGCTGCACTAGTTCATAAATTCAAATCTACATCGACCGGCTTGATTCCTTCCACCAATTCAGTGACATCCGTATTGGATTAGAATAAGCAAGTAGATGTAATAATCACAAATTTCTCTAAAGCTTCTGACGCTACGAATCACGATTTCTTCTTCTGAAGCTTTAAATTCATAGTATCTCTAGTCGTCAATTCTCCTAATTCACTTCCTATATTGTTGGCCGTACTTTGGTGGTAACATTCAATTCCTGCTTCTCTGTTCCATTTGCTCTTACCTCAGAAGTTCCGCAGGGGTCGATTCTTGGCCCTCTGTTGTTCCTGTTGTTTATCAAAGACCTACCGTCACCTACGTTCCCATCATACCTGGCCAAACAAATATAACTCCACGCGCGAGCAAAGATCGCTGACGCTATGCATCGATGCATCAAACAATTGGATGCAAATTGGGAAATCAAACATCAGCTATAAATTTGGCATTTAAAAAACAATAAAAAACTAGGGTTCAACCCTAAATTGTAATTTTTTAAACACAAATAAATCTTTCTTTTAGTTATTAACTTGTACACGTTTTCGCTGTCTTTTGTTAGTTTCAATATGTTCAGATTAATCGGGATATTTGATTATTGTTATCAGTTGCAAAGTGATCTCTCTAACGCACTTACTCTGAATATTCCGAAGTGTCACCAAACGCACAAAACGACTTAAATTATTTTCTCTAGCCCTATTTTAAATTCCTTTTTAATGTTTCTGTAAATTTTAAGAACTTTGGTGTGATGTTTGCTTTGAAGCTCATTTTTGCCAGCGCCGCTAAACTGTCTGGCTTTATGCTTAGGTCGTCCAAATCCTTAGTTAGTCTCTCCACCGGTGAGCATCTTTTCTTGTCAAATGTCCTGAGTGTTTTGCAAAACCGTTTTCAACTGTGGAGCCCCATTACCAATACCCTGTGTATACTTTAGAATCCGTCCAACGTAAGTTAACCCACTCATAGTTTTACAAATTCAACATCGCTTATTGTGAATATAATCATCGACTTTCGATATTACAGACTCCTTCCCTTGAACTACGTAGAGTATTCCTAGACGAGTGCTTCTTTTTCAAACTGCATTACTGTTTTCTTTTTTCCAATTTATGCAGCCAGGTTTTTGTTTAAGAATCTAGTCGATCTGGGAGATCCTTTTTCGCGTTTAATGTTCCTTTAGTGCGGACTGATATCTTGTTTTATTCACCGTTGTTACGCATATTTAGACAACACAACAATCTGAAACTCAGTCCTCCTTCGTTGACGTTCTTTACACACAAAAATCTTTCGAAAAATAAAGTCTTCAAATCTAATGTTAAAACTTGTAAAATTTTTAACTTTTAATGTATAAATGTTTTTCTAATACTTTTTTCTTACATTGTAATGCTCTGTTGCTTGTAGCTCTGCTCGCTAAAGCGTCAGGCCGAACAGCGGTGTGCTACGGGGCGTGCGGGTTCGAAACCCGCCAGTGCCATGGCTGTAAGTGTTAATGCGTGTGATTGTCTATGTGGGTGGCAAATGGCCCCAAACTCGTGGCCTAATGCTGGCCGCGTTCCCGGCAGCCCTCTTCATTAACCTAACCTTATGCTCTGTTGCTTTGATTATTTTTCTTTCATTATTATTTGATACTCTGTAATTGGACGTAAGTCTGCCCTATTAGACATTTGAACAAATAAAAAAATACGTATATCGGCATACTCCCATTAATAGTTAAAAACGTTCGAATAAAAATTGAAATCTCATTTTATTACCAAATAAAGTAACGGACACAAGGGTATTTAAAGATCAATCAATAAATAAGCAAGAGGCATTATATATCTATTATTTATTATTGGATTTTTATAAAACTGGGCGTCTTATCGAAACTTAAATTTTATATAATTTTCACGAGCTCTATGCAATGGGATTTTTTTCCGTGTTTCGATTTTCTTTCTAAAATAACAAATATCAGCTTGCAAATGTAAAAGACAACAAATAATTTTTTAACTTAAGCAACATAGATTACATCTGGTTAAACTATGATCAGCAATTGGTCCAATCACTAAGGTCGAACAGCATTAAACATTGCAACTTGTACTTCTCCTCCAGCACGGTTGCCTCTAGCAGCACGCGTGCAATGCATTTCGCCATCAAATAAATCCTGCGGTAGAGTATCTTTCTTAACAAATTCAATCCATTGCTTCGAACTTTCAAGGTCCTCTTTCTGAAAGGAAAATTGATTACAACACCATCAACAATTTCCTGTGTCTTCAGCGTACCAAATCATCATCAATTCGAAAGTTGATTCCGACGATTAAAGGACCTTCGGCATTTGTTACAGTTTTTCTCGCGTCAACCATGTCATCGATAAGTGATAGGGTCACCTCCAATGAATCGATATAAAGATATTTTAAACGGCTCAGATTCCGCACTATCTCTTTTAGATCCTCATTTGATAGTATTGTGTTGATTATATCGAGTCTTTCCAATTTAGGATAAAGTTTGGATATTTCTCGAACACTGTCTGCAATCGGATGCGACAGGTTCAGGATGATTTTCAGGGTTTTGAGGTATTTTCCGCGGTATTCAGCGAGTCGCAAGAGGAAATTTCTTACAATCTCGTAGTTATACGACCAAATAGTAATGTGAAGCAAGCTAACCATTTTCGATTCTTCGAAGGTATCACAAAGGTGGCTGTCGAGTCCTAGCCATTCAAGTTTTTCCTGAACCTCAACCGGGCATTGCAGTTTTCTGCCTATCAGTCCAGTTAGAATAAGATTCAGTTTTTTCAAATTCCTGTTTGCATTCAAAATATTACATACAATTTCGGTAATTAAATTATGGCATCCTTCAAGATTCATTTCGACTAGTTGCGTTAGTTTGGCTAGCTGCACCCCCGTTACAAGTGGTGATTTCAAATGAAGTATTTGTAGCTCCTTGTTTAAAAAGACGTAGTCATTCAAAATTTCTCCTTCTTGTCTTGTGGGAAAATTCGCTCTCAGCTTCAGAGAACGTAAACTTTTGAAATGATCGAGTGATAGTCTTTCCGATATTCCGGAGTTAATTCGAAGACTTATTAAAAACGGACAATATGAAGACATAAATTGACAATAATAGTTCAGCATTTTGCCATCTACTGCATCACAGGTTATTTCTCGGAAATATTCACCGAAATCACGAAAAAGTCTCCGGGCAGCACCAACTAACAACGACAGCAAGTCATCAAGATGGATCTTTGCAAAAGGAGTCTTTAGAAGTAAGAAATGATGGCATGTCGATGCGAAGTTGAAACGATCGTCGGACGGAAACCATTTCATGACATGAATCAGGCAATCATCGTTCAACATTGTTATTGATGGTAAATTATTGTCATGTGGTATTGCCATTTTTTTCTGTGGAGAATGTAGTGCAAGAATTAAAAAAAGTACCGAAATTGCTTTATTTTTATAATGATCGCATTTCACGATTTTAGTGCAAACTGCGCAAAGCTAGCAAATATATTCTAACACAATAACTATCTAAAGTTAAAATCGAAGTAAACTCCCACATCATGATCAATTGCATATGACACACTATCACTTAAACCATGTGTAGCACGTTCATATGCTTCTACAAATTCCACAAAAAATGCATTACAATTCGATTATTTTTTCCAAAGTCGAACGTTATGATGTATTTGTAATGAATAGTATTAATTTTTTTATTTAAGCACCATGAAGTGACTCACCTTAAATAATCCGTAGGCTTAGTAAATAAACAAAATAAAATACAATACAATATTTTCGCGACACAATCTGAACTTGAAGCTCTAACCGACAATACACACTGAATACACTAAACGTCTGATCGATACCGCTATCTACACTGATATTGCGGTATCGATCAGACGTCCAATGATCCTCCAGCAAACAGATTTTGGCCAGCTGGTACAATCCAGGTTTCACCGCTGCCCAGTTCCATGTACAAATGACAGTGCTCGATAGTAGTCAAGCCTGCTCACTAGCTGTCAATCTGTTGAGTTTACTTACTAACTATAATATCAGCGTTCTTTTTTATATTTCTCTTAATTTTACATGTGAAAAATAAAACATAAGATATTAAAGCGGATAATAAAATATTTTGCGGGAGATTCTGGAATACATATTTTGAAAAAGTTAGCCGGTTCGAGCATTTCTCGATCACTTCTGTACCACTAATAAATAATTTACTGCAAACAATTTACTTTGCTCTTCCGATAAAATTACGCTTAGAGTATTACATACAACTAATCGTTGATTCTATTATCGAATATATTTATCATTTATCATGACTAATTTTTCTCTCAGACTCTGTGGTACTACCATATGTGCATAAATCGTATTTAACGTAGTGAAAGTGAATCGTATTTAACGTAGTGAAAGAGAATATTATCATCAAACAGTTAGGAGTTATGGTATGTGGGCCAAACTGTTTAAATAACTAATTCAATAAATAGTGACGGAATTCGTAGGATTCCTCGAAATACGAAGCAAATAAATAGTAGTTTTAAAGTGAAGGCATGACATTTCACACCATTTTCTTTCAAACATTCTATAAATTTGAATGTGCTTATGTTAACTCTTTTTGTACTTACTTTGGAAGGAAATTTGTATAAGAATCACTTTTTTCCAAAATTCCTATTTCTATGCATATCAACACGAAATTTCAGTTAGTTTTTCACCAGATTGCGTAATCCGGTCTAATTTTTGGGACACATTGATGTTTGTGTATAGGAAGTATCTTTTATTTACAAACGAATACCTTGAACTGGTTAGCGACAGCGAGTATTTTAGTGAATTTATAGGCTTTATTTTACTTTTGAATTTCTGTAGAAACAACAGCTCGTATAGTGAGTAGAACTCTAGCTTTCAGTGTGTGAGGTTCCCGGTTGGAATCCAGTTTTGGACGGGGGACCTCGTACCGAGCGATGCGTTCACCTAGCTATGAAGAGGCACTTGAGTAAAATCAGGGGTAAATTGTGATACGGAACTAATCACTCTACACTCATATATGTACATTGATTGTAAATTAGTGACTGAAGCTCTCTACCAGCTTTAAACCCTAAATCTCACAAAGGTTGTCTTGGCATTACTTTACTTTAGAAATGTTAACTCTATACAGGCCCGGTGCCTCAAATCAGGCAAAAAAGATTGTCAAATTTCGACTTGCGCTAATTTAACACATTGATGATTTTGACACATTGATGGTCGCAAGAAATACACTTGTTTTTTTGTTTTGGATGCGAGAGCAACCCTGTAGCTACCGTAGGTGTGTAAGCAGAATATCTTTAAATCAACGACTATCCTAAAAACAAACTTGAAAAAATCCCAAGGATAAATAAATCTTATTCTTTGTCCACACAATCGTAATGAAATTTTAAAATTCGTCATGAAGTTAACCTCCATTTTTAGCGCGCGAAATACACTGGATGTATTAGATATTTCCGTCGGATCTGATCATTGGGTCGAGACCGAGGACCCGATCTGATATAAGTTTATTCAAAATTTAAATTAATTTATTAATTTTCCAAACAAGTCACAAATTATATATACAGTTAGTATCACAAAGCGTGTGCGCTGCAAACAAAAGCTGATTCTCATTACTTGGAAACACCGTTGCCAGATTGGGGTATTTTCCGCCAAATTTGGGGGAACATTTGAGCTCTGGGGGATTTTTTTTTTTGGGGAAACTCAGCCTCGGTATGTTTAAGTTTTGAAGATTATTTATTATTTTTGGACTAACCACTACTTCGTCATAAGCATTCGTGAAGAATAGATCTAACCAATTACCATTTTGGTTAGGGAAACAACAGCAATGTAAACTGAGCTACTATTTCAGGAGAACAATAGACAAATAGTCACGATCGCTTCTGTAAATCGTCTAACGAATATCAAAGATTTTCCCATTATTATGAGAGGCATTAAGCCAAGTTTCGTTGAAGGCAAGTAAATTCAACGAATGCCAGGATGCGCTGAACAAGAAAAATCAGGCATATAAATAGTTCCTTGAAAGGAACACCAGGACGAAGAGAGAAAAATATGAAAACCTCCGACGAGTAGCAAATAAGATAATTAGATGTAGGAAACGAAAATATTATGACGAGCAATTAAAGAGCATTGACGAAAATCTGGCGAGCAATAAAACTAGGCAAGTTTACACAGTAGTGAAATGTTTAAGACGCGGATATCAGCCCAAGACGACACTCTGTAAAGACGAAATCGGCAACATCATCGCCGAAGATAGCTAGATTAAGGAGAGGTGGGTCTGCTATTTCAAAGAACTCCTTAATCCTGCACATGGCTCAATAATATCAGAGCCGATAGACATCTCTGACGAAGTCTCGATCGCACCTCCAACGCTGGAAGAAGTCAAGTCTGCCATAAAAAGCCAGAAAAACAATAGAGCGCCGGGCATTGACGAGATTCCGGTCGAGCTAATCAAATACGGTGGAAGCTGCCCTATAAAAGCCATCCACGAATTGATCCAGAACATCTGGGGTCAAGAAAAAATACCGCAGGAGTGGCGCAAATCCATCATATGCCCTATCCATAAAAAAGGAGACAAACTTCGGTGCCAAAACTACAGAGGCATATCGCTACTTTGTACATCCTATAAGATACTGACGAAAATATTAAAAGATAAAATAAATGTATACGCAGAAAAGGTCTTTGGGGAGTACCAAGGAGGCTCTAGGTCTGGTAGATCAACTACGGATCAGCTCTTCACAGTCAAACAATTGCTTGAAAAATGCTTGAAAAATGCTGGGAATTTAACATCGACGTCCACCAGATTTTCGTGGATTTTAAACAAGTATATGACAGTATTGACCGAAACATACTGTACAAAATAATGCTATACTTCGGCATCCCGGCAAAACTAGTCCGGCTGACCAAAATGACGATGACGTCGACAGCATCACAAGTCAGAATCAACAACGGTCTGACTGACGCCTTTGACACAAATGTCGGACTAAAGCAAGGAGACGGGTTGGCCCCTCTGCTGTTCAACCTAGCACTTGAGTACGTGATAAGGAAGATTCCTGTCGACACAGGGGGTACGCTTCTGTATAAGTCGAACCAGTTAGTGGCCTACGCGGATGACATTAACATCTTGTCCCGTTCCTTCACATCCGCCAAGGATGGGTCGAAGACCAGTGGGAAAACCCAGAAAACGCTAGTCTGACTCTGTCGACGAAGACTGCGCAAAGCTGCTCGGCTTTCGAAATTGGAGGACGCGGTCATTGAACCGAGACAACTGGAGGCGTCACCTGCGAGAAGCCAAGGCCCGAGAGGGTCTGTAGTGCTACGACGTCGAAGTAAATTCAAAAGGAATGATTTGTCGTCAAGGTATAATCTCCTTAATTGATGTCTCATGCCACCACAAATGTGATAAAAAAAAGTTTGATGCTTTTCTGGGTTTGATTAGGAAAAATGCCTAACAGTGTTGACTGATTTTCGTAAGGATGCAAATGTCATGTTGTTAGGTTTAGAGGTATAATTTATATTGGTCGTACTCGTAGTAGAAGTGATGTTTGTGGCAGTCTGACTGAAAGCTTTGGAGGAGTTCTTATTGACTATGTATTTAAGTTTGCTTGAGGGAAAAGAAGATGACGAGTTGAATGCTGGGGCTATATATTTTGCAAAAGTGAGTTAGTTCGTCATAAATGTAATTGACAATCTGTTGATATGATGTGCATGGATGACATGATGTGTTATTAAGCAAGCTTGAAAATTGTTCACATAGCCATAAGAAGTTTTTGTAATCAGATGTAGAAATTTTATGAGAATTTCAAAACACATTTTTGGTCATTCTAGTCTCATATTTGAACAATAAACCTTGGTTGTTGGTGGCTTTCCATCCGAAATTGTAGCAGCTATCTTATAGATTTTTTTCAACATAACGTAATTTTCTGTTTCTTAATATTATCAAACATGTATAATTATTTTTTACTAATTAGCTTCCATACAAACCTTTCACATGACTGGTTTCAATCGCTTATCTGTTCTATCGTAGACAATCGAATATATAGTTCCATCAAATGATCATCAATTTAAAATTTATTAGTGGTGAAGATACAACAATTAACTTGTTATTAGTATTATCTATGACAAGATATCTATGCTAGCTACCGAATCTATACGTCACTATATCCTCAATCATCCAATTGTTATATCATTTTTTGTTTTGTTTTTTGTAAAACAAAGATGGAGTATACACTAGACCTACGAGTGTGAACAACAAGAAAACAATATAGAAATTATCTAGGAAAATGGTTTTGTTTTCTTAAAAAAAACCAACATGATGATGGAATAAGATTAGTTCGTTAATGGTGTTTTAAGTGGAAGGTAGTGATATAAGGTTTGATTTTCTAGTTCATGCCATCGGTAGACAAACGGTATTTGCAAGACGATTTGAGGGCTGGAACGAAGTTGTAAAACATGTAAGAATATGATTCCAACGAAAAAACATAGTTTCTTTCACAGTTTAATAAAGAACAATATGTCATGACTAAGAGACCACAAATCATGTGACCTATGTGATTGCTCAAAATTCTTAGTGATTTTTCCACGATTAAAGCGAAGCATAAATAAAATTTTTAACTCTTTTAGTGCGTACAGATCCGGTTAAAACTCAAAGAGAGGTAGTGAAATGGAAATTGCGTGTTAAACATTCGATCAATACAAGGATAATTAGAAAACAATTTGGAAATATTTATGTTTGACATATAGTAGGAGTGCATATGTGATAGTAGCTGACGCAAGTAGGCGTAGCACTCATAACAAGACAGAATGCAACCATTCATCTAAATAAAGTTTACGATGAATTTAAATGTTATCTTTCTTTTTTGAACGTCTTTGAACAGTCATAATTAGCTACATAGTTTTTAAATTAATGTTTAGTTTATTTAAATTTTTACTGACACTCATACTATATTGTCATTGCGTTTCCCCCATTTATCGAATTATTATCGGGAAGCAAATGTCCAGTGAAATATTTTTAATTAAAGCTGTAGGCTTTGTATCCAAAATTTCATACGAATACTCATAAAGTTAAAATTAACTCGCTGAGCTTATCGGGCAGCTATTATTTCGGACTGAAACATGGTCAAGATAAATGCGTTGTATATCTATTCCTGAACAATTTTTTATGTGACATTGAAAATTTACTGTTGCTTTCCGGGTTTTTCCTCTTTTTGAAACAGCTCAAGACAAAATGATTGGTGCTAAGACAGGAAACTTGAACCTGTCGAAACAGTTTTACTTCAACTTCTCCAGTATGCACAGCTTATCTCAAAGAACGGACGTTATAGCCATTATCTTAAAAGCAATTCAATCGATCATGTGCTAGCAGACAAATCATTCACGATATGTCTTATTCCGGTGAATAGTTATCATTGATTAATTTTTATAAAAACGTTTGTTATGATAGCATTTTGTTTCATTATCATCAAGCACCTGTATTGTCAACAGCGCACTTCTCAAGTAGAAAAAATAAATCCGGGTCGGGTAGTAAATGATTCACCGAAAAATACAGTGTAACAAAAGTGTCACTTTCACAGAATCACAAAGTCAGTTAAGAATCCGGTATAATTTTATTGAACAAATTGAACTCTATGAACAAATTTTTTGAACTATGAACAAATTTTTTTCAGTGAATAGTGTTTTATCGATAGTACTTTGAAAGTTTGACTATCTGAAAACACATTGCTAGCTTGTTTTTTTACGAAAATCTACTATCGAAAAAAACCTATTATTTCCTTATGCGGTGGAAATCTCTGGCGGCAGTTTTCAGCAGAACTGGCTCAGTTAATTTTTCTGTCGATGCCTGAATTATTGAGAATGCTGAAAACAATATTTTTTAAATAGAATTTTTATTTTTAAATTATTCAATTTTTATTCGTTGGAAGTTATAAAGAGAAAAATAATTTTAGTAAGTTTAGGAACTTATGTGTCATTACAAAAACATTATAATTGTTTACACGTTCATTATAATTTGAAAATTGAATAATAACTACTCTTCGTACAAAGAATGCAAAAATTGCCATAGCTAGCAGCCCCAGGTCAATTTTTTAACCAAAATTGTGCCAAACTTGTTTTATACTAAACCTCGTACTGTTAATTTTATTAAAATCTGATAATTGTATCAAAAGTTATAGTGTAAAAAGCCTTTAAATATGTTCGTGATTTTTCAAAATGGCACCTCTGTGATGGAACTACCCACATTTCCAAAAAAAAACTTCAAAAGGATAGTTGATTTGGTGCTTTTCTGTTTAGGTATCTGACGCAGTTACAGGGTTGCCCACACATTTATTAATCGCACACGCTCGCATTTTATGAGCTCGCTAATACGCTCTGCAAATTTCGTGATGATCTGATAATTTTTTCGGAAGTTATCGCAATTTTAAATTTCACAAATTTCCTTGCCTACTTTTTGGCACTTAGTGCGCACATAGAGTTTTAAATTTCCTAAACAATATCATATTTAAGCAAGAAACATTATTGAATTTCCCTTTTTGTACTTGATTTCTCAAAATATTTTATTTCCACAGCAAATCAACCCAAAAAATTCATTAAAACATCCGCTATCGCCAAAGGGTTAATGATATTTTACTATAAATCAACAAACGCTTTACAACGCATATGCACCATTAAGCCCTAAAAATTTTAGCAAGACGCGATTCGGAGAAAATATTGGGTAAATTATGTGCTGATATATATATATATATATATATATATATATATATATATATATATATATATATATATATATATATATATATATATATATATATATATATATATATATATATATATATATATATATATATATATATATATATATATATATATATATATATATATATATATATATATATATATATATATGAATTTTTGGGCAAAGTGATTTTTAAACTAATTTTTTTGGAAAATAACTCAGAAAGAACAATCCTTCCTGAAGGCAGCTGCTCACTCATAAGATACACTACCATTCGCTTACTTAAGTTAATGAGTGTACCACCACTCGTAGGGTTTTAGCGTATTAGTGGAATCGCAACACCCGACTTGTGTTATAGTCGGACATTACCAATATGACTATTGATTAGCTTTCACGGCATGTCTTCACCGAGCTGGCTTGAACCCAAAGGGATGGCCAACTCAAAATGTTTTACTCCCTGAACCAAGAGAGGAACAAATTGGCACCACAAGCAAAGCCCAAAAGTATTTCCCGCAGAGCAAATTTTATGAAAAATTAAGAGTCGAATTCTTGCTTAGTGAAAGTTTGAAATTACTATTAGGACAAGACGAAAAACGACTCACAGGATCCTGTCCTGGAGACGTAAGGTAACAGCTTATTGTTGAGAAGTTCCAGAGGTGACTAGCTCATATCTGTGAGAGTAGCCGGCGAAGAGCGAAGAGAGGTTGGAGCACGCTGAGTATCTGATTTTATTGCGTTATTTTTATCTAAATATTATGTACATCAGGTTATAGAGAACGGGAACATAAGGATGGCACCAAAATCCATGATCCTAATTGATAGACTCAGCAATGACGAGCTAACCTGTGAACTAGAAATAAGAAGATAGCCAACAGGAACTGTGAAAGCCATGATAGGAACTGTGAAAGCCATGATAAGGAAGCCTCAATAGGTACTTCCCTGTGTTCGGTAAAAATATATATATATATATATATGTACTCTGGACGTGGACAATGATGCAGTGAAGAACAAAATAGATGAATTTCAAGCACTGGTTGCGGTCTTTACAGCGAATTCGCAAACATCTGAGTTCCTGATTATAAAAATACAAATCAAGTTTGAAATACCACAGTTGAGAGACATACATTCAGAAAACAAGGATATGAGCGATAATGCTAGCAACTTGAAAGTATGACTAATAACGTCCATGGGTGAGGTCTTGATGATGGCTGCAGGTGAGAATATAAATATAGAGGCGGATTTAAAGGAGGATGGAGGCCGTCAGATTAAATAATTGTTAGCCAGTGCAAACGAGTCAACTTGGACAGCAGACGATCTGTATGATTCTCTGTTCTCGACATTCAGGCCAATTACAATGTTCACGAAGAAGTGGGGAATACTCAAATAGCGACTATATAATAGGTTCACTGACTGCATATTTGGAATTTTGACCAAGCAATCGTTTCAGTTAGCGGAGGAGATTTCGGAGAACAAAGTTTTGATATTGCACCAGAGGTAGTGTCGAAGATGCTGGGTGAATTCTAGTTTTTCAAATACGGCGATCGACAGCTTGCCGAGATTGCAAGAGACACTCAACACCAGAGAAATTGACAGAGGCTGAGGTCCAGGTGAAGAAGGATTTATTCAGATATCACGCAAATCCGTGCTTAGATGATGAGAAATCAAGAATCCTCTAAAGGAGCAACCCCCCGTTTTAGCGAACCCAGCTAGCATTCACTCCGAACCACACCAACGCTGTCTTGAATCTAGTAAAACGTTCCTTAGAGACCACAAGTGTAGTAGTGGAATAGACTGCGTAGAGTCCTCCCAAGGGTCGGACCTAGCGTCCATCCAGATAGACGGTATGCAATGCAGGAACTGCAAAGGCATCGGCAAAATCACCCAGAGCTGCAGAAACTGTCCATATTACTGAGGATTGACTCATCAAACTCATTTTCACAGGAGCCACAATTGTGCAGTACGGTGTAATGGAGCGTCACGAGAAAGCACAGGGAGTCGAAAATGTTCAGGCAAAGAGTAGGCCGCAGAAGAACGCTAAACAGAAATGGGCAAATGCCGCAGAGGACAGACAACTATGCTACCTATTAGACAATAAAAGAGGGAACACCTGGCCACATTTTGAAGTGGATATCCGGATACGGAGGTTTTAGAGCCTGTTAGTCCTTTGCACTTCAAATGTTGTGATGGACGAAAAAAGTTGGAAACTTCTAGACGAGCTCAGACACCAAATAGAGGTTTATCTGGTTGGCGAGTGATCTTGAGTGTCAAATTGTGGTAATAGTGGTTATTCTATTTATATTACGAGACAAAACCCGTTGGTTGCATGTGCTGCTCCTTACTCACGTATACTTCAACAGTTCGGCTTAGTGATAGGAATAATTTTGCAAGCGCTCTGTAAGGTGAATTGGGAGAACAGCTTTAATGCCGCAGTACAAAGGTAACTGTACAAAGATAACTGTCAGAAGAGGAGTTCGAACGTATTGTCGGTTGGACCAAATGCGTGAAGCGCATTATTCAAAACAATTTCCCACTGTTTAAACACTGCAGCTTGATGGGGTATACAGAAGCATATTAACCTAAAACTGAACAATATATTGGAGAAAGGAATAGACTAACAATCATCAAGTCCATAGATATCATCCATAATATTAATGAAAAAGAAGGACGGCACCTATAGCTTCTGTGTAAATTATCACAAAATAAAAACACCAGCAGACCTGATGCGTATTCAATACCTTATGTACCGACTATGCTCAGCCTACGTGACGTGAAGTATTTGGCGCCACTGACGATAATCTTCAAGAAGAATCAGAGGCTAGTATGGAGATTGTGAAAGTGTGTCTATCGCTCCGATCCTCACGTGCCCGGACTACAGACTACTCTTTTTGGCCGAAACGAACGCGTTGAATTTCAGCCTGGAAGCAGCACTTTGACAAAAGTACGAAGATCCTGAGAAAGTAGTATGTAATTTGAGCTGCCTGTTGCCGAATGCAAAACGAAGATATTCAGCCACCTTTGGCTATGGAAAAATTGAGGCCATATGACAACCGGGCTCAGTTTTCAGTCTACAGTCTATTATCTTACCACGATCCACTCATGGTCACAATATGACCATTGTGGATTACGTTAGCAAATTTTCATCAATCCCCAAGTTATGGGACGGGGTCAAGTTTAGGAAAACTTTAATGCAAATTTAATTTATCCGCAAGCCAGCCCGGCAAAAAGAAGGAGCAGGACATCAAGCGGATGCTGCAATTCATCATCGATGCGCAAAGGGGTTTCAGAACTTGTCGAAAATAGTATGTGCGCTAGGTCCTTAGCATACATACGACCATAGGTACACGACAAGGAACAGACTGAAGCTAGCCAGAGTGCACTAAAACTTCAGGTCAGGGCTGAAGAGCTCGAAAAGGTGTGCGCGATTGTGCGGGAGCGGATGAAACTTGTACTTTAACAAAGAGCTCAAAGATATAAGTTACGAAAACGAGACGTGGCTTATGAGGAGAGAGATTTCGTCTGGTGGAACAATTGTGCACTCTCAAATGCAGCAAAATTGTATCCCGCGAAACTAGTGTCAAAGTATTTTGGACCCTTTCGGACTAAGAAGCGGATGTCCAGAAGGACATATATCTTGGTAGATGACAAGGACAAAAAAGTGCACACATGGATGAATTTATGAGGTATTTCAACACTGAAATCGTCCTCCATCTTTTCCGTTTCTCTTTCTTTTTCACCTTTTTCCATCATCTTCCTTCCACCCTTCCCCATTTTGATTTTCCCCCCTTTTTTCAACATTTCCGCTTCTTTTACCTTCGACCTGCCGAGGATAGGATGTTGCGGGCCAAAAAGTAATGTGCAAATTTAATCTGTAGCAGATCAGTATCGTGGATTGTGAGGTTAATATGAAGATATGGTGGAATGAAAACGGCAGGTTAAAGGGGTGGGTAGAATTAAGATGATAAAGGGGAATAGTGCGCTAAAATCAGTTGAAGTTAGAGTTGTACTTTAAGGAAATTAGACTGAGTAGGAATAAGGATTGGTTGTGCTGATGTATTCAAGAAGTTGTAATGAAAACCGAATAAAGAGTGAGGATAGTTGAGTGTGAGGATTCATTATGTTAGTATGTATGTACAAATTGTACAAAGAAGAAAGACAGATGAGGATTCTGACTTTACAATTAAAATATGAATTGAATAATATTATGCACGGTTACAACTAAAGCATAAAAGGTTAAGAGAATATGATAACGAATGGAGTACGAATAGGCATTTAATAGAATGCCGCCTTAATTGAAAAAGAACCAAGATTACATAGGTAAAGCTGTGATTTCATTTTTGATCATTCTTTTCTTTGGGTAATGTATAAACTAAACATACTTAATAGATAATAGTCGAAAACTAACATAGACATAATTGTTGCTTGTGTATAGCATTACATTAACTGTTTGCAAACAAAGTTCTTTGACCGCTGAATTTTTGAATGCCAGTACAATATTTTTGATAATTCATATAATACGGATTAAGATTCAAGTTCACACGTGTCGCATTGCGTAAGATTTTCAAATCGTCATTTCTCTGCTCTAATTGCTTTTGCTGAAATATTCTAGATTATAAGCACACAATTCGTGCGAATATATTTGAACTTCCAGTGAAATGCTCTTCAATTGGCCTTTTCAATGATAATTGAATAAGATTATCTTCAGCAACGAAAATTCAATGTCACTTATTCAGATCTGTTTTTGTGGAGAGAAGTTTATTTAAAAACCGAATGCAGAATTTAGAATTGACGATCTGCAATCAAATATCTTCAATTGATTTTTATGTGGTTGAACAGATAAGTATTTGATTGAAATTATGAGCTTCATATTTTTTCTGACGACAGTTGTTAAGGGGTAGAGAATGAAAGTGTTCTGAAGACAGTTGTAAAAATGCAGAGAATGAAAGTGTTCTTGTCGGAAGAAAGCTCTAACAGTGATTGATGGTAATTTTTCAACGTGCTCTTTGGAAATGTTTTAATGTCTTCAAAACATATGTATGTATATACATATATACAAACATCACAGCAAATAACAGTCCGTCTGGTCGTCAATAACGTTTTTATTTTTTGCCGACGGGAAAAAATTATTCGGTGCTAGATCAGTACCGTACGATTGATAACTGAACAAATCGATAATTTAGGTCCTCAAATATTCGGTTATTTAGGCTAATGTATGAAAGCTAATATTGTTATGGTGTCAAAATTTATCTTTGAATTGACATGAGTTCCAAATTTGACCTGATTAACAAAATTATTACTATTTTAAAAACCAACGATGAATAAATGAAATTTCAGGCGAATATCGTTTTCGGCTACGAAATGGATAGCCAAAGGATACAAAGCTATAACTCGCAAAAAACCAGCTCCTGACAATGTAACATCACGACTTGCTAAAGTCTTGTCGACATTCGATTTGACCAATTTGGGTATCGGTAGTACACTAGGCATAGGCATTTACGTCTTGGCCGGCCAAGTTGCTAAAGATATAGCCGGACCAGCTGTTGTACTTAGTTTCCTCATTGCTGGTATAGCATCATTGTTTGCTGGACTGTGTTATGCGGAAATTGGACCACGAGTTCCAAGAGCGGGCTCAGCTTACAATTACAGCTACGTCGCCATTGGTGAATTCATGGCATTCTTCATTGGATGGAATATGATATTAGAGTATGCAATCGGTAATTATAAATATATGTATGCGACCGTAAAAATTATATTTCACGAGTCTTTTCAGGAGCTGCTAGTGTTGCTAAGTCGCTGAGTGAATATTTAGACTCACTGCTGGGATACCCCATGCGAGATTTTTTCATAAAATATATACCGATATCCGGGCCAGGCTTAAGTGAATTTCCTGACGTATTTGCGTTCGGAGCAACGATGGCGTTCACGAGCAAGTCAACACATTGAATCGAAGAATGTTTTGAAAATTTTCAAATAGTATCTCCTTATAGTGGCCGTGGCGTTTGGAGCGCGTGAATCATCATTTTTCAATAATATTTTCACTGTGATCAATCTGTTAATAATAGCTGGAATCATCATAACGGGAACTTTCGCAGGTATCTAGATAAAAAAAATCTATGACAGCAAAAGTACTAATAGTTTTTTTCAGTCAATACAAGTAATTGGCAGCTGGCACCAGAATCTATACCAGAGGGATATGGAGTTGGTGGTTTTATGCCATATGGATTTTCTGGTGTATTACGAGGAGCAGCCATATGTTTTTATGGATTTATTGGATTCGATGCAATCGCAACTGCAGGTTTTTTTTTAGAAAGACTTAGTGTTAAGTTTTGAGTGAAGAATTTGAAACTAGTTTTTGCTACTAACGAATATTTTCCCAGTTCTTAACGAGAAACTATATTGACAGGAGCACATCGTTTCAAAAGTAGTAGATACCTCACTTAATGTTCACACTTTTTTTGAAAGCACAGTATTGTACAAAAAAGCATATACAACACATAAAAACAATTTAAAACTTTATTAGCGTAAATTGGTAAAAAAAAATAATAACGTATTGAACCACTTTGCTACCCGTGATGAGAAAAATATCAAAACTTGCAGAGAATGTTCAACTTAAAGGCAAATAGTTTGAAGACACAAAATTATCCTGCAGCACGATCTCGCATCTGCAACTTCTCAGCATCTGGGGCCGGTTAACTTTGAAGAAGAAGCCGTCATCACGATAACAATAGCCGCAGCTTAATCAAGATCATATATTCACGACCCTCTGTACCCAAGCCGGTCATTTCTATAGCTGCGTGTAATCACCCCTACATATCAGTTTCTGCGCCTTGCACATTGAACTCTTCGCTCACCGTCCCACCGTAAACAGTTCGCTAAGTCATTTCTTGTAGCTCCCTTATGAGAGCGAAACTAGCAAAAGGACAGCATCTCTATCCTCGCTTGAAAATTGTTCTTCGGAAAAACTTCTGGCAATTTTGTTATCTTAGTTAAGAATTTTATTCCGAAATGAAATCTAGTAGAAAATCTCTAGTGTTTTAGTCGCTGTCCACAAGTTCCTCCAAGGAACACTCAGTATTGAATGTATTCCGCATAAAAATGCCTTATGCAAATTTCGCAGACAACCAATACGTATTTTGTTGTTTTGTTGTCAAAGCCTCTAGATTAAACCAGTAACATCAGATGTTTGAGATAAATTTCAGAGCAGTCACATGCGGCATCAACTTTTGCTTGTGGGTTCAGTGCTGGGACCACCTCCAAGTTGGGAGACTGCCTGGATCTCCACATTCTAGGAACCGAAGAAAAGATGAAACAACTGTTGTGTCTGAGGAGGATATTGACCCGATCCTTATTGCTAATGGTGAAGGTACTTCAAATTAGTCTTCTATGCAGTAGCCAGGGGAGGGGCTTATTTTGGTCCAAGAACCATCGGTTAGAAACAACTGGGTTCGCAGGCTTCGTCCCAAAGTCTAGTCGAAACAAGCATCTCCTAATTGGAGGGCCATCAACAAGTGTTCGTTCTCTAGCTAAAGGTGGACATGTCGTAGCAAAAATGAGTAAGTTACCTTTATTAGTAGGACAATAATAGACTATCGCTCGTCCGATCCCCACTGCAAACTTCTCCGAGAAACATTGACTGGATATTGGTGAATCCGACAACTAACACCCTTGCCACCGCTCTCAACTCTGTGTCCTAAGCAGCGTGTAAACTACTCAAATCTAAAAGGGAATGTTAAGTCCCCATACAGAAATGTGGATATCACCACTCTGTAAGTAAAAGAAAAATTTAACAAAAAGTTGATTAAAGTTGATGGTACACGAATCAACGTAGCTCAAGCCCAGAATTTGAAGATTGAACTGCATGATTGAACTACAGCTACAATCACAGCGACATGAGCTACGCATTGTAACTAGATCAAAGCAAATTTGTGCTTTCAACTTGCTGACAGCTCCTGGCTTCAGTGCTAGCCACAACACAGCGGCATGTTGTGTTTCAACACTTAATTGCATTTTGGCATGACTCAGAATCAAATTTTACCATTCTAGGATTTTACCGTAAAGAGTTTCCGCTTGTGAGAACGTTGGCTAATTTGCTCCAGGTACCCAACTAATCTTATAGTTTGCGAAACGCTTTCCTGGCAGAGCTGAATGCAAAATGATGTCCCTTGAGGGTGGGCTCATGCATGTGTGTGACGATGGCTCCAAACTGAACAATAAAGTTAGCAACGTTACGAGTTGAACCATTGCAGTATATTGCAGGTGGAGGAGGTGGCTTTTTCACAGAGAGGACCACGAAATTGTTTCTTGCCACTAAACATACTTTTATTCAAGAAACGATTGCTTAGCTCACGTACAATCTGTACCGATCAAGATAACGTCACAATAACTATGAGGGTGGGTCATTAAGTTTGCTAAATAGGAGGCAAGAAGTGCAAATATAAATGCAAAATTATTCTTCTTTTCCAATATTTTTGCCTGCAACTTTGATACATTTTGCAGATTTTGCAATTAGTTTTACCTTCTAAAAAATGTTTTGTATTTATCGGAGAAGTAAGCCAAATCTGCGTCTTTCACTACTTCATCGTTTGAAAACTTCTTCCCATGATGTTTTTTTTTCTTCAATTTTATGATAAGGTAATAGTCGCTGGAAGCCAGTCGGGGCTGTAAAGTGGGTGTTCTATAACATCGACAAGGAATCAATGCGAAACGACTCCTGTGAATAGGCGCGTTATCGTGCAGTTTGGTTAACTTTTTGATTCATTTTTCGCCCCCTTTTTTCTTTTCTCCGGCTATTGAGACACATTTATTTCTATAATCGATCCACAAGATCCCTTCTGAGCCCCATAAAACGGCCAACATGACTTTTCCAGCAGACTATAACACCATGAAATTTTTTTGGTTGGTAGTACGCCTTCTTGAGCCACTGTTTAAAGTCTTGTTTAGACTCAGGGTTATAACGATGAATCCAAACCTAATCTCTAGTAACAATTCGATTCAACACTCCATCCTCGTTTCCACTACTGGGTTTTTTTTTTGCGCTGTTGGAAGGTGAAAATCTTCAAAAAGATGTTTCTTGGCTCCTGCCCTGGAATATGCTGAACTTTTACCGACTAAAACCACCTCCTTCTTCTTCCACACTCCCGGCGCGACTACTTACACAGCATTACATCACGGGGGTCAATCAGCCCCTAAAGATAGTTGCTTCTTCCTTCTTCTTCTTCCTTCCGCGTTGTTTGGGATTCCGGCATACAGTGTACGATATTTTCCGCTGATGTCCATGTGCCTAGTACCGTCTCTAGGCGTCTGTAGGCTACTTCTGTATGCTTCAAAGCGCGAGCAACTGAACATAACGTGTTCCGCATCCTTACATAAATTTTTACATACTGGACAGTCCGCTACTCTGTTGTGTCCAAAACGGTAATGATAATAACGATACCCGCCATGTCCGTGCAAAAATTAAATTAGGTATAGCTCGTTCCTCCGTGGCTCTTTGACATTTATCGCACAACATTGGAACTTATTACATAACAATGGGCATCCAACGCCCATTTTGCGCCTCCTCCCAACTACTCTGCCATGAGCGCATTGACACTCGTCTTTCAATCTCTCGCGTGCTTGTTATTCGTCGTTTGTTTTTGCACAGACGAGACTCTTCATCTGCAAGAATTTTAATGGGACGCATACTGGCCTTTACACAAGTCGCCTCATAGCGCAACAAAAAACGCGCAACAGGTTCGAAGTGCAATCAATCGATAGGCTCCTTGCATTTTTCACCGATTCGATTTTATTTGTAGCGCTGGTGCCCACTCTGGTGCTGCGTACAGTAAGTAAAATAGAACTCACCACCCGAAATCAGTAACCTTCGACTTTGCTTTGGGCCGCCAATATTGGATAGCATTCTAGCGAGTATTGACCCAACAACTGCTGCCTTCTTACCAGCTTTCTCCAGATGAGGTTTGTAGCTCAGTTTACTGTCGATAGTTAAGCCTAAGCATTTTATAGCAAGCTGCGGAGTAATTATGCAGTCTCCAACCTTTATCCGTACTACTGGTAGTTTTCTTCGCTTCATGACTAGTATCATTTCCGTGTTATGATCAGCTAGTTTAAGCCCAGCGCAACCAAGCCATGATTTAATCACCCAGATTGCTTCGCTTGCATAAGTTTACTTTACGTTCCAGTGCAGCAGGCCAAGGACAGATTCCTGTGGTACTCCCGCCGTTACCAGATAAAGTTTTGGTCCCTCATCTGAGTCATAGCATAAGGCGCTTTCCCTGAAGTAATCGACGATTTTACATGTTAAATAGTGTGCCACTAAATTATCGACCAACGCGAATGCAATACGGCTCAATGATAATACTGAGTTTCATTAAACTAACTTTATTAATGACCTACCTGTTCATTTCGCGGACTTAATAGCTTTAAAAGCACTTCACCATGCAATCCACCCGTTTCGCCTCTCGAAGACTGGCTGCCAAAGCTCACGCCAATGATATTTATAGTTATAATTTTTCATGGAATTTTGAGTTGCATTATTACGCAAAGGTAATGATAATCCAAAGGTAATGATAATCAGTATTAATCAAGGTGATTAAACTTAAAAAAATATTTATTTTTCAACATAGTCTCCTAAAAAGTTACTACATTTAGTCCGTCTCTTTTCCAAACCCAAGTAACCCTTAGAAAAAAATGATCTGTCTGTACTCTCTCAAAACGCCTCAACAGCGGCGATCATTTCTCTATCATCTTCAAATTTCTTGCCCCGGAAAGACGTAAAAATCACTGGAAGCTAGATCTGCTGAATAGGGCGGATGTTCAAGCAGTTCGAATCCTGTTTCTTGAATTGCAGCTATCGCAACTGCAACTTTGTGAATAGGTGCGTTGTTTTGACAAAACACCACTCTCGCTTCGTCTTTTTTTCTTAACAGTCTCGCGTTGTGAAAATCTGATATAGTGGTTCGCTTTTCTAAATATTCCAACCTAAATAATACCTTCAGAGTCCCAAAAAACGTCCCATAACCCTCCCTGCCAAACTCGACACTTTGAATTTCTTCGGCGTCGGTGAAGAGGGTCGCTTCCAGATCATCGATTGCAGTTTCGTTGATGGATCGAAATGGTGGATCCAGGTTTCGTCCATGGTCACAAAACAAGTAAAAAAAGAACTTCCTGATCTGCCTGAAACTTTTCGAGTTTCACCTTTCAAATGTCGACTCATTTCTTCTTTGGCTCGTCGGTTAACATTGTCGGCCTTCAATGCGCAGATACCTTCTTTATATGTAATTTGTGGGCAAGGATTCTTTGAACACTGCCATACGAGATCCCTGTGACCTTAGCTACATGACTGATGGTCACTGTTTGATCTGCCAACACGACATTCTCGACTTTTGTCATGTTGTCTTCAGTGAGGGACGTGGATGGACGTTCTTGTTGTTGTTCATCTTCAGTGACTGTTCTTCCCAGATTAAATATGGAGGAGCAAAGTCCCCTAATGTTTCCACCAAGTCGCTGTGTATGTCTTTGGTAGACTTTTTTTTCAAATACAGGTACTTAATGACAGCTCTAATTTCGTTTTTCTCCATTTTTCTCTCTTTGACAGTTTGTATTCAAATGAATGTAGCTCCCTAGAATCGCGGCTTATTTATGTTTTTGAAAAAAAAAAAATTTTAATTTTATGCGACCTGGAAATAGCCGATTATCACTACTTTTGGATAAACTCTCGTACACGAGAAGGTCTTGTTTCACGATAGTTTTTCGATTTTCGATTTTTCTCGATATTTCGATTGGTAGAGTGAAGTACGATTTATTTATTTTACAGAATCAGTTGCTTTCAATGCATAAAACTTTGTTCGCTTTCGCTCTAAACATAATTTAAATCTTTAAATTACAAATTTAATTCTAAGCTTCAACTAAAAAGAACTCTTTTTGCAGGAGAAGAAGCCAAATATCCACGTCGCTCAATTCCATTGGCATTCTGTTTTTCATTAGGTGTCATATTCGTTGCGTATTTATTCATGTCAATGGTTCTCACCATGATCATTCCATACTACGAAGAAGATTCCAACGCTCCGATCCTTTTCATATTCCAGAAAAAAGGCTGGGTTGTCGGTGAATATTTTATAATGATTGGTGCCGCTTTTGGACTGTGCGCCAGCTTGATTGGATCGATGTTTCCATTGCCACGAGTCATATTCGCGATGGCTGCCGATGGATTGATATTCAAATTCATGGGGAAAATACACGAACGTCATAAGACACCGTTCATTGGTACATTAATCACTGGCTTCATAACGGCATTAATTGCTATGTTTTTCGATTTGGCACTGCTGATACATATGATGTCGATAGGGACTTTACTAGCCTATACAATGGTTTCTTGTTCAGTTTTGATACTGAGATTTAGTGTTGATGAGCAATGCGAGCATCGTAGAAGGATCAACTGGGACGTAGTCAATGATAACTTTTTCAAGAAACTCTGTAATTATGATGGCATTCGCGTAGCATCCGAATACAGTTCGAATATCGCAACGTGGGGTTGTGCTTTCTACTGTGAGTGAAAACTATTTGACAGTAATTGGAGTCATCTATCATCTTGTCAATTATCCTACAGGTATCCTTTCCATCGTTTTGGGAGTAATACTCAATTTTTACGTTGACGATGTAACTGATGGCAATGTTTGGGTGTACATATCAATCGGTATTGGTGTGATTATGATCTGCATTGTCTTGATACTTAAACGTCAACCGCGATCAAGAAAGGATTTGGCATTTCGAACGCCATTGGTGCCTTGGATACCAGCTGTATCGATTTTCTTGAATTTATATTTAACAATTAAACTGGATAGTACGACATGGATTCGATTTGCAGTTTGGATAGTCATTGGTATGTTTCTTAGATGATTCAAAAGGATATCGTTGAGTAATGATACTTATAGGTTTGCTCATGTACTTTTGCTATGGTATTTGGAATAGTAAGGAGTGCAAAAAACGAGCCCATACTCATCAGAATGGAACAGCCAGACAACCGATACCTGTTATTACAATAAGTGAAACTGTACTTTAATCGTAGTTAGTTGTAAATATTTTTAGCTCAGTGGAAATAAGTGATTGTGATAGCTATCGTAATTGAAAGATTCAAAGTTTTTACCTTGCCGGATTAATAAAAAATTGATTTTTAGGGTTCAAATTTCAGAAGAAACAATGTTTATCCTCGATTAAATGATGTGATCATTTCAATCAGATTTAATTACAAGAACCTGAAACTCTCCCCCATTTAATATTTCGGCTTTCTGTAATAGTTTACTACATTATTACGAATGCCAATATTTTCGCAGCGCTAGAAATACTACCAATAGCTTCCCGTAACCAACACAAATCCCATACGTACTATTAAATATATGAAGCTGGTTATACAATTCCAATTACAAACTACAACATTTAGACCATTTCTAATTTTAACTTACCTTATCGAAAATCCATTAAACTCAGGTATTACCCGAAATTGTAGAGAATTAAAATTCACTGCTCGAAACAACTTCCATACAATACCATCTACTGTTGGAATTCTTATCGCAACACCAGATTTTCATCTTATCTACAAAGAAAAAAATTATGTGTGACATATACACATTCTGTTTAAATAACAAATAGCATCTAGTTTATCACTTGTCAGCTACATAATGATCAAGAAACTACCAGAATTCAAAAAAATCACTTCTTACTCAGAAGATTCTTGGCTTCGAATGACCATAATCAACAGAATATTTGTACATATGTACTTTGGTATGAGTAGTAGGTGCAAATATATGTATACGGTATATAGAGGCAGACACATATCTATTTTTCCATGATCATAATTGGCATAATTTAATGCTTTATAATGCCATTGCAAAGTATTAAAATACGTATCTATTAGAATACCGTTATCAGTCGTCCGACACAAATGCGATGACACTTTTAATGATACCACCTTAGCACAGTGTCTGTATGGAAGTTAATATTATGAGTATAGAATCATATCATCTAAATCGAAAGTACAGGTGCACTAACACAAACGACAGTGACAGTAGTACATATAAAAATTGATACATGTTTGAACCGTTAATAATTATAACTAATTAGTTGCTGTTAGTGTAGCCAATTGTTTCTACATGACTTTTGGTGGCCGTATTTTGCACAAACATTTTGATTTATTCTATAGTAATGGTAAAATTGTAACGACTGAGCTATGTGCTACTACTCGCATCTATAGGTTGCGAACAATGGAATTTCTACAAGATATCATACAAAAATTCACCAATTGTGTGAATTTCGTAAAAATCTGCTGCATCGGAAGCTACAGGGTAAAAAAAATTTGGCATCGCTGTCAGAGAATCGTCTACCTTCAGACCTGGCTCTATTGAAGACCAATGCATACTGCCAATTTCAATGGGATCTGGTTATTCGGTCGTGAGTTCTCGCGAATAACAATTTTGGGTGCTAAAAAGTGTTGGTAAATTGGTGAAGGGGTACCAGGGGCGAATCGTCGATGTACGCAAAGGAAGCAATGCTGCCCTGGCTAAACTACTTAGTATAATCCATAATCAATATGTCACAATCAAAAGACTTACAATTAAAATAATAACAGTTATTTTCTTACAAAAGACAAAACTCCATTGCTACTATGGATGGTTTTATTTTATAACAGTCTAACTACAGAGCTTTCAAGGTAAATTTACAGCGACGCAACGAAAACTCAAACGTTTTACTACAAACCACAGGCACTGCATACCATTCAATTCAAAACAAACAGTTCATTGAGATATATTACACAGAACAGTGAACTGATCTTGCTTCAATGCTCAAACTCGTGATTTTCACATACTTAGATTTCCACCATACGCATTACTTACAACATACTTACATACTATTTAGACGCTTTGCTTAAATGATGCCCACAAAAATTTTGTTGTTGTGCTCAAATCACATCGCGGACGCTGCTCAGTTCTCAGCGTTTTGGTGGATAGAGAAATTAAAAAAAAAACCCTTGCCCCATCCACCTGCTGATCGACCCGGAAATCTTTGTGAATGAATGAACTTAATACGCTGCAAAGCTATCAGCGTCTTTGTTATGTTTTTGTTTCCACTCATGATTTATTTGTTGAATTTCTTCTGCTCCTCTGCGTACGAGTCGTTCCCCTTAGGAATAGACGCATTTTCTGCATTGTTGACATGTACACATGGACGGTGAAGTTTCCCCAGATCGGTTTTTTGTGTCTGCTTTGGGTTTGCTTTCCCAAAAAACGTAGTTTTTCGGTTCTGGTGCTTTAGTGTGGGGGCATCGGATTTCCTGGTCGTTTACACAGCCATTTTTACCCCTAGTTTTTACAATAATGGATGTGTAAACTACGTGGAAATCCGAAATAATCGCAAATAATGAGCGAAAATGACGAAAATGGAGAAATAGAGGAAAATCACAAAAATCATTGAAAATTGTAAGAAAAATTGAAATATTGATTGAATTTTTGAATACTTTGAGGACCCGGACGGCCTTCATGTATGTTGAATTTCGTGAATTATAATACGTGCGTGGGTTTCTAAAAAAAAACGCACCAGCTATAATTTCTTTTGACCACTTGATTGTTTTGGACGCCAATGTTGCGCTGGAAAGTCATCAGCGTCTGTGTTATGTTTATGTTTCCAGAATTTGTAGACTCTCTTCTGCTCCTGTTCTTAAGAGTTTTTTCCTTTCTGATTTGATGCTTTTTATGCTTTGATCGCATGGCGTATGTACGGTGCAAGTTATTGTGATGTTGATATGGAGAATAGAATATTTAGGAGTCACATTGTTTCGTGTACAATTTTCCCCAGATTGGTTTTTTTGTTACTATAATGCTTCGTTTTTGGCGAACATAGTTAACGGGGTCTTTGATACTCCTGATATCATACAGGAAATCTCACTTAGGGTACCAGCAAGAAGTACAAGATCTAATCACCTCTTCCACATTCAGATTTGTAGAAACAATTATGCACAAAATTCATCAATGGAACGGTTGAAAGCTATCGGAAACGTTGTTGCTTTTCATTTGGATGTATTTAATGTAAACAAGGATAGATGAAAAAGATTTATATTGGATTTGTTCTTATAAACGATTTTTCTCTTTAGACTTAATGTAGTAAGCATATATGTTAGTATCAGTTTAACTTTAATTTAATATATTCTTCAGCTGCTGGGTAATTATTTCTATGGACAGTTGTCCGTTTATAAATGAATAAATAAATAAATAAATAAATAAAAAAGCAGTTTTTCCGCAATGATTTTTCAAGATGGCACCACTGCAACAATGTTGTCTATATTTCAAAATCACTTCTATCAGACCTAGTCCTAGTTAATACCAACATGTCCTGCAAATTTCATATTGAGCGGATTATTCGGTCGTCAATTCTCCTGAGCAAAACATTCGAGTGCTGAAAATAGAGGTGATTTGGTGATGAGTTGCCGTTCTTGTGCAATAAGTGCAATTAAGTCGACTAATTGCTTCATTAATTTTATTGTAGCTACATCACTCAAAAGAATCTTGTCCAAAAATAGACGACAGAGTTGAAAATTCCGTAAGATATGGATTTAGTTATATAAGGAGTAGGTCCATGTCAAGTTCAGATTAAGATATTTTTAACCCTTGGGCGACGGTGGAAATTTCAGTGAATATACAGGTGCCTTTATAATTCTATGCAAAGAAGAATTATGGAAAAAGCAAGTATGGTGAATGATAACTGATAATGTTGTATGCTTGGCTAATATAATGTTTCTGGATTGTTTAACTCTATGCGAGCACGAAGAGCGCTAAATTTCCAGTTGCAATAACTCCTGACAGAGCTCACATGATGTTTGTTAGAAATACGCATGTGCGATTTGGCAAGTGTTGGCACGTGAATAAACCCTTTAAACCATGGAGCCTGCAAAAAAATTCGAAAAAAAGAATTGGAATGTAATGATATTATATCTTAGGACTTTCCAGCAGGGCCACTATCATTAGGGGTCTAATTGGTAGTAACGGTCCACTGACGTTGGCCTGATAGTTTGCTACATGTACAAACTCTTCGCGGTTCACACAGAGAGTTTACTTCCCATTTGCTGACATTTTTCTGATTAGTGTGAACCATTACATTTGAAGCAGCAATATTCGATTCTGCAGTTCATTGGACATGCTCGAATGATTGTTCAACCGGTCGAAAATCTTTTTTGAGTCAGTGGTTCTGATAACTTTTATCTTGCATGGTTCAAAATATCTAACTCCGCTATCTTTTTCTCTGAAAGTGAGGTTTCTGCTGATGACCGAAGAGTTCTTTTTTTTTGCTCTCTTAATGGTAGATGCTCTTTCTTTGGATTCGTACTAGATTGGATTGCGTCTCGTGCGTCTCCTTTTGTTCATATATCCATATTGATTGTTGAATGATTTATGTCTATGCACTAGACACTTCAAGATTTCCTGCATTGATTTGTATGGCTGACAGTTACGCAGTTTAGGAATCCAGGTATCAAAAACTTACAAATCAAAAACTTCGAAAGATCACTTTTTGAGCCTATGCTAACTAGATGGCCAGCAATTCACTTAATAGATTGATTAGTGGAAGCTATTAAAGCCATAATACAGCCTTTTGATTAGCGGTTTCCCAATTTCTTTTATAACCGAAGAAAAAAAAGGTGATAACCATCAAAAGTAAAAAAAAATCTATCCATCATAATTGATCATGTGAAGCCAATTTGGAAACTGTAGATTTGATCAGCAAATAGTTTCAGCAAGACAGCAAGACCACACGAGATCCAGACTCTGCGACAATAAATTTTAGGAACACATTCGATGAAATAGATTTCACGGAATCACATGCCAATTAATTATTTTTTAATTGACCACTCATTCACGCTTTCTTTACAAGCTTTACAAAAAAATCACTTGTGGTTAGTCCGACTAATCTCAATCAAACGATAACCTAAAAATCAAACCACGCAAATCGAAAAACTTGCATACCAGCATGTTCGATTACTCACCGATTTGACTGTATCTCATCTTGCCCATAACTGATAAGCAATGTGTGTGAATTTGATTACAATTTTGATAATATTCTGATATGGCCATTGTTTTCTACGCTGTATGCGAATCAAAAACAAAAAAAAAATAAAACTATTCACGGAGTGCCTGAAACACCAGCCGAATCGAGAGAAGCTCGTAGCCATTATCTCTACCGGTTAGCGAACTTTTTTGATATTTCACAAAATATTATTAAGTTTTATATTTCAGTATTAATTCAGATAGTTGCACCCAAAAATTTCGTGGTTAGTGTCAGTGTGTGTTGACGGGAGCTGAGCAAAAAAAAATCCACTGTAACGGTAGCTGGACGCGAAGCGGGTAGAAAATCGAGAGCAATCACACTAAATCTCATGTGTAAATAAGATACACAACATACGTGACTGGAGTGCTTGTTGAAAGCATCTAGGATCAAGTGTCGTGTATTTTTCGTCGCAGATACAAAGTGAGTGAAAGTGATTTTCGAGGGAAAAATAGTTATGATTCCGTGGAAAATTCTGTGAAAAGTGATTGGTTTTATTGAAAATGTGATATGATTTGCAAATTAGATACATTAGGATTTGAATTATTGTGCGGTATTATATGACGAAGCTATGAGATTTCAGTGAATCAAATCAGCATTCAGATAATGTAAGAATGTGAGAGATAAGATTGTTTGTATGATACGATTAGAAGCTGTTGCATTATTATCAAGGGCTAATAAAACTAAAGATTTGATTAAACATGATTCATACAATAGGAGCAAACATTTCTAAGTCATGCAAAGAAACATGATTACGATATTTCTTTACATTTCGAGAGAGAAATTCACGTGCCCATAACCCGAAGACAAAAAGATAGAGCTGGAACACTGTGTGAATTAGATACATCCATGTCAGATGTGATCGATGAAATCACGCACATGATCATTGTGCGTGAAAACAATTATCATCTTGATTCAACCATAACAGTCTGGATTGATATTTTGATATATTTTTTATTTGTCAAATACAAAAATAATGACAAGTGTTTTCTTAGTTTCAATCACATACTTTTATTTATTTTAAAATAGCCTGATCACGTTCTTGTCATCAAATATACCATAAACAAAGTTCGATCTCACCATACTAGCCGTCAAAATATATGTAGGTCAATAAAACTTGTTTACCCTTAACATTAATCACTACTGTCTTTTCACTGATAAGATAATTTAATTAGCCGCAAAATCTATAATGCCCGAAAGATTTATTCACCATAGAAAAATCCACCGCTCCACCAGAAATCTTCCGCTGACTTAGAAACAACCAACAATCAAATTCAGAACGTAATCGCTGACCTAACCAAATACATTCATGTTTAAAAGCAATAATTATTCATGATTAACTGTGAATGCTTCCGTCAAGTGAATGTCTCTTACTTATTTTCCTACTTATTTTTCAAATAATTAATAAACAAAAAATAAAAGTACTTTTCGAAGGTCAGCGATCATTTCTCGATTTTCAAGCAAGAAGAAAGCATCTTGCGAAATCAGTAACGTCTGAGATTTCAAAACATACACGACTCAATAGCGTCTTCGATGACTCAAGTGAATAATCAAAAGATTGATTTGTGCGAGACGAAAACTTCTAGAATAGCGGATTTTTCGAAAAGTGAAAAGCATCAAAGCAAATGATTTAAAAAAAATAAATTAATAAATAAATTGATAAATTATATTGTGATCAAAAATAGTGCATAAAGTGTCGAAAGGTGGCAACCGTGTGATCAAGAAATCTGGAAGCTGTGTTAATTTTTTTATGAAACCCGGAATTTTCAATACCGTTTCGTAGAGGTCATATCCATCAACTCACGATATTAGACGGATATCTAAGAATATTAGATCGAATTTAACATACGTAACGTCAATAAGGTAAGCAATTTTCGAAACTTCTATTGAAATGCCAACAAATCCGGTTTATCAGATACTATGACGTAGGAAAATATTTCAGTTCACGATAACTTGTCAGATAAAAATCTATAGGCCATACTTTTTTGAAGAATTCCATTTACGGTCACTGCATTGAAAAAGTCTATTTTATGGATTTAAATAGTCTAAAAGTTTTATTTATTCCACTCTCTTTATAATCGCAAATACTATGCGTCATCGTCTCAAGACAATAACAGCTAGCAATTAGCCTACTTTTGATGGAAATATAATTTTGTTAATTTTTGCGGTTTTGCGGAAGATTGACAGTAAACAAGGCTGTATAATTTATTTGGTATTTATCATGTACGTATCAATGATCGAAGTGATCCGAATCGAATAAGCTGTCATTGTTTGAATTATATTCACAGGCATGAATTTTGCTCCCCATTTTATATGAAGTGAAGGCTTTTGCGGAAACGCTCCCGACTATCATCTTCAATCACATTAAATTGGACAGTTGAAAATGAGCAATCGCATTTTGTTGGTTAAAAAGGGCAAAGTTATTCATGAAAAAAAATCAACAAGGAAATAACTAACCGGCATTGAATAGCTTTATAAATTATCACAAACATATTAGCTCAAGCTCGGAAGAATAAGAGCGTTTTCTTATGTTACTTCACATCGTCAAAGAGTACAAAAAATTCATTGGATTATAATAACAGACTGAAAAAGCCAAATCAACCTGAATAATCAAGATGCTGTAAGAAAATAAGATCAAAAATTTAAATCACTTTAAATGACCCTACAAATTTTTAAGCCAGTGGTTGGGTCAATTCTATTCCTTGGGGTGGCGTTCTGGTGGTCAAACAATAAAGTCGGGAGCGGTGTATACTCAAATGACCTGAGTCTCAAGCTGTTTTTCCGTCTACCAGACCATTGTAGTGTTTTTCAGGCGGAATTTGCGGCTATTTTTCAGGCAATTGACTGACTTCTGTGTAAATGAATATTCGGAGCCAATATTGGGATTTTCACAGATAGCCAAGCGGCTGATCCTTGTACAGTATCCATGATTGTTACTGAATGCCATGCATCCATTAGGAAAATGTTGAGACATTTGGCAGTACAATTGATTTGGATACCTGGACTTAAGGGTTCTCAGGGCAACTGTGAGGGCGATGAGCCAACTAGGCTTGGTACCTTGCTACCGGAGGTCTCATGCTCCCTTTCAATAGGAATACCAATGGCATCGGTCAAATTGGTCATTAGGCAAAAATACCTTAAGAACACTAAGAAGTCCTGGGCAGAAGACCTGGGCCTCTGTTGATGCACATCGAATCAAGCAGCTATTAGGCTTAGCCCGAAGCACTCTGCATTTTTCTGTGGGCGATTTTACGGGCCACTGCCTTATAGAACGGCGTGCGCAGCGATTGGGCGCAGGTTTCAACGTCGGGCTTTGGCCGCTTGGATCAATCTCCTCCTATTGCCTCGGTCACGTGACCGCGTCCTCCAATCTTGGAATCTCAATAGTTGCTCGGAATCCGCATACACTGAGCTTTCCCAACGAGCTCTTGGTCTTCCTCTTGGCCTCGCTCCGTCGACTCGTCTTGCGATCATGACACGTTTTGGCATACGATCGTCATTCATGCGTTGCACGTGCTCAGCCCACTGTAACCCTTGTAATTTGACGATTTTGGAGACTTGCAGCTCATCGTAAAGTTCGTACAACTCATTGTTGTACCGGATGCGCCATCTATCTCGGTCGCGTACAGCCCCGAGAATCCGCCGTATAACTTTCCGTTCGAAGGTGTCGATCATATTTTCGAAGGCTTGGGTCAGGGTCCATGTTTCGCAACCATAGCACAGCACAGGTCTTATGATAGTTTTACAAACGCGGAGCTTAGTCTTTCTGTGCACATATTTCGATTTCATAATGGGGAGGACCGAGAAGAATGTCTTACTTGCTAGTTTTATCCGTCGCTTGATTTCGTCAGTTTCATTGGCGTCACTCGATAGATTGCTACCCAGGTAAACGAAGTTGTCCACGAATTTGATGCAAAGGTCCCCTACGTTGATGGTCGTGTGCGCTGGCGTCCTTGTCCTAGATTGCACCATAACTTTCGTTTTGTCCTCGTTGATTCGTAGTCCAACTTCTTTTGCTGCGGTGTCAAATCTAAGCAGAAGTTTTTCTGCATCCGTCAGTTTTCCAGCCATAATGTTAATGTCATCCGCGTACGCTGCTAATTGTGTCGACTTAAAAAGTAGCGTGCAGCTGGTGTTTAGGTTCATTGCCCGAATAGCGAACTCAAGTGCCAGGCTGAAGAGCGTGGGCGCTATTCCATGGCCCTGCTTCAGGCCAAACAGAGTTTCAAAAGGATCCGTCAATCTGTTCTGGATCCGGACCTGCGAGACGGAGTTGGTCTTCGTTATCTTTATAAGTCTAACTAATTTGGCCGGTATACCAAATTGCAGCATGATGCTATATAGTGCGCTTCGGTCGATGCTGTCATATGCTTGTTTAAAGTCGACAAAGATTTGGTATACGTCGACGTTGTATTCCCAGCACTTTTGCAAAATTAACTTGACCGTGAAGAGCTGGTCGAACAAAAGAAAACTGAAAAGTAAGTATCTATCAATTCTAATAAAATAATTATTTTGATCATAACTCATTACTTTGGGTTCATTGACTATTAAAGTATATGATACCACTAAGGCTTGAACATTTAAAGTCTGTTCAACGAAAAAGCAAATTATCTTTTCGATTTATTTTTTATTTTTTGTTTTTTTTTTTATTTGTATGTTCGATTCTACATTTGTTTATAAAATCAGGTTTTTTTTTTACAATTTTCGCGATCCTCAGTTTCTAATCTTTTCTCGGAGTCTTTTCATCTGACGTTTGATCTGAACTTCTCCTATGGTTTTGGCTGTTTGATTCCATTCTTTAAATTATTCTTCGTCTTCCTTAAATTGCCTTTAACGATTACCCAATATAGTTCAATTGGTCGAAGCTCTAGGACATTTGGTGGATTTAGCTCCTTTTCTACAAAATTCACATGATGTTTTTGAAATCATTGCATCGTATTTTTCACGTAATGAGCAGGAGCTAACCCACACCAAAATATTATAGGTACATTATCTTTTATAAAAAAAAAAAGTAGTAAACGTTTCTGGAGACATTCTTTGATCTAGATTTCCAAACTGATCGCACCTATTGTGAAGAATAGGGTGCTCTTTTTATAGCATTCGCAAATGGCTTGTCAAACAAGCGCTTTTGTGCCAAACTTTTCGACCTGAACTGATCTTTCTTCTTGTGGAAGGTCTTTTTCTGGCAGCAAGTTATAAAATTGAAGGTCCGGAAGTGTATTGAAGTCGAATTTGAGGTACGTTTTGTGGTGCAAAACAAAGCAGAGATTGTTCTTCTATGTAAAATTTGTTTGCCCTCTCAATGGATTTCCTCAATTGTTCCGCACTTCTTTTTGGAAAGTTTTGTTATTTTCATGTATGACTTTACGTATTTCCTTTTTTTTGGTTTTTGCACTGTCGATTGCGATGTTTTACACTATTTCGTGATATCACAAGTTGGTGCAGACCGATTTGCATGAATTGCTTCGAACACACTGCACTCGAATTCCTATCTTGCAAGCAAAAAAAACATTGCACAGAATTTAAGCGGTCAAGCCGTATGACATATAAATGCTAACATTAATTTTTAACATGCAAAGTTTGCATCAGAACGACTTTAAATCCAGCTACATAATGGCGCCCAACGTGGGGATCGAATCTTATCTAATTAAATTCTGAAGCACTTTTGTACTTTATTTATTTATTGTCGCGCAAATCTGCTAGTCAATTTTTCGAACTTTTTTATTAGCTCTACAAACCTTGTTTAACATTGAATGAATGAATAAATACATGGAGCGGGTCCGGATGGCTGCTAACACTGCAACCTCCTGGTAATCTATTGTGCCTCTTGGTGATTTATTGTACCTGCTAAAGATCTATTGTGACTTTATATCCTAAAAGCTATCTAGACTCCTAATGAACTTGAAAATAGCCTGAGGAACGTCTGAGGAACTTTTTCACTGTCCTAGATAGAGGGAAGAGTCGAGACAAGCAGCTTTAATCTTTGTTCCGCTTCTTGCTTATCCTGTGGAGGTCCTTATGCAAAAAACATGGCTTGTTAAAGCTCCACATAGGGCTCTTACGCCACTTTAACGGAGAACCTTAACTTTTTTTGCTGTCTTTGTATCGAAACTAAGGTAGTCTTTTGAGTTTTTCAGGTTAAACTAGTAGCTTTCGACTCTTTTTTAGTCTATGTTTTGATTTCCCTATTCGTATCAGCCTTCAAAAGGTCCCAGCATAGAGTATAACCAAAGTAGGTAATTTCGCTTCTTTTCGAGCTGATATCAGCTGACTTGTTTTCTTGGCGTCACTCATGGCCATGATGCCATATAAACTCGAGGCTGTTCTGTGCCCCTATTTAATTCAGGGCGTATTTACTTGATCGCGGTTGATACCCTTGAAAACCGTTCGGCTATACAATAGAATCTTACTGCTGACACTTCTAGCGTTCCTTATCTTTCTGCTTTGCGTGGTCTTATATAATTTCTTCTTGATAGATAGTGCCCTCCTTCATTTTGCACCTGGATCCTACGATCTCTGCTTTCACATTTTTTTCTTCTCTTTTCATTCTATTCTTTTCATTCGTTTTCACATTTTCGCGCCTTTCTGAGAATTATTTCTTGATGGTACTGTGACCCTGAGTTTAATTTTTATTTGATCGCTGAAGATCAGCTTTTCTACTATGGGTCTAATATCCTACAGTATACTGGAAGAGCCTTTCATGTCCTCTGATTTTGAAGTGTAGTGGCCCAAGATTTAGAAATGCTTTTATCTCTGCCGTTAAGATGGAGTTGGTTGTTCCCGTAATGAGCAAGCAGACCATCTTTTCAATCTTGTTGAGCCTGTAAACAACAGTCCCTTTGTAATTCCTAGCCACCATGCTATATTCTTGGATAAGGCTCCGCACTCTTCTGTTAGTTCAGTAGTTACACATTAGACATAATGTTTGCCAATTAATCCAAACAATAAGCCTTTCTTAAGTTTGCCTACGTTTTACTAATACAGGACATCCACGATGAGGGTAAAAAGCTTTTCCGTTTATTTCTAGGAGATCTCTTCATCTTCAGATCATCATTATTTTCATATTCGTTTCAAAAAGGTTTTTTTTATCTTAAAAAAAAGTTTTTACAAGCTTTTGACATGTGATTTTTTATTGAGTGTTTAAATTTTCAGATGGTTAAGATTATGGTTAAATTTTCCAGGAAATTACGCAAATTTCTACAAATATCCACCTGCCTATCTTATAGTCTATTATTTCAGTTTTACGGTAAAGGATATCAATTTGAATTCCGTCAGACTTATGTGCCTGTCTAGTATAGTATGTTGAATACTGGCTTGAAGCTCATATGGTCATTGGTTTAATTCAGGACATTCGGCATTCGCTTTCACTTAGTATGCGAATTGGAATTTTAATAATAATGAATGAACTAGTCATATCACAATCACACATATCAAACATAAAGAGAAAATCTTACTTGCTGCAGCTCAAATATACGCGGAAATGGAAAAACGGGATTATTTCTTTTTCAAAAGTCATTAATCAACATTAACCTACAGTATGATAATCTATTGCAACAAATAATCGTTATTCCCTCAATTGATTACAGGTTGAATCACTAATAGAAAACAATCTATATTTGTTTCTTTAACGAAAGATATTCCCATACGCACTAATGTAGTGGTTTCGCCTCTATTCGTGTCATTACATAGGCATCGCTGACTCACATTATCATTTCGTTTTTATCAGTATTTTTTTATATCAAAAAGATAAGAAATACATATAATTATATCACATTCCAGGCTAAACAATTGATATATATGAAGTTACTCTTTTATTTTATTGAAAGCATTTCCTTCTCACATTTATCATGTTCTATTGCACGGGTTAATGTACGAAATATAATTCAGTTTAACCATCGTTTTAGTGTTTTGCCAAATAGCAAAGACATAAAAATATTGCCATCAATTATTTTCATCAATATACATGTGTAGATTTCTCAAAAGTATTTTGGCGAGAGACAATTCAACCAGCTCTAGCATGTATCGATTTGGTTATAATACACCTCTAGACATGTAGTTTTATTTACTAAAACCTGGCTTGAATAGCTGACAGATGTTTTCACTGTATGTCTAGTGTTGGTGCCGATTCTGATTGACATTTACAGACATATTTATGTAATTATCTGCAGAGATAAGAATTGCATCAATTAAATAGATACAATTTGTGTGCTATCTGTGTTAGTTCTGAATGAGAACATTTGCCGGCGTATGGAATTAGACGAGTATATTTTTGAGATTTACACCTTTATTTCGTGCTTGGATAAAAGTCATATAGAGAAATTCAAACCCAAACTGTTTTTCACTGCTGAAACAATCAAAAATGTTATTTGTACCGGAGTGACTTATAACGTTTGACAAGTTGAGAACAGTTGTCAACACCACTTACAAGTGTTTGTTGCAATCAACTACGTATTTTCCCCCATTGATAGCTTTAGGTTTATCTTTTCTTGACTAAGCCTGTAATTAATGATTAATGACACCGTCTTAATAAGCAGCAACGTTTCTAGAGTGACTATGATGGATTAAGATTGTTTACGGAATGTATATAAAAATTCAATTGCAAACAAGTAATGCAAATTTTACTAGAAATTGTTCGAATGTTTGATCTTGATTGTCACTAAAGTGAGAATGACTAGGTGGTGTCAACTGTTTTCAAATACTTTCTTCAAAACTGATGTAGAGTATCATAAGCTGTGGAAAATAGCGACTGCAATCGTGCATGTATCTTTAACTTTAGTTTGTTTGAATGATTAGAATGCTATATTTTCAGTAACGTAAAAAGGCAAAATTTTACTACTGCTGTATTTTTGAAATACAAACGACTAATGTCGGTGAAAAATATGCCAGGTCACCAAGACGAAATCAGTAGGACATAAATGCATAAGATGATAAGACTTTTCTGTCAAAATGACTGCAAGATCAAAAAAGCCAAAGTGTTTCCGTCGTCCTTTTAAAAACTCAACAACTGTATCTTCTAATATACCAATGGGTTGGAGTTTCTGAACGTTTATTTGGGTGGAAGAAGCTTTGTTTTCGGCAAAGAAGTAAAAAGTTGAAAGTCTTCATTGAGGCAAATGGATACAGTGGAAAATCTATCAAGGAAAAAACTATGAAAATAAATTGTTCCGGGTCAACGAATTCAGGAAAAGTGGTTGTGTTTTTTTCATAAATTTGAAATTGCTATTACAGCAGTAGTTAGATCCATCTGGTGCTGAAGAATACGGACTATTGTTGAAGCGTGAAATTTATTTATTTATTTATTTATTGTCTAAATCAACAGATACAAATCCAATTAAAGATTAGACAAAGAAAAAACTTATATATAAAAAGAAAAGAGACTATAAATTAAAACTAAACAAAGTATAATGAGGCGGTGAAATTTAATCATAATTAAACACAGATATGACATTAAAAATTCAAAGAGTTACTTCATTTCATGCGATAAAACGCATCCTCTTAACATATTTTTAAAAATGCGTAACGAGGGCGGAAGAGGACCAATATTCAAAGAATTATGTTGCCTAGGCAAGCGTAAAAGAGGAGAGTAAAAATATGTATGAGTACGAGCAAATGGTACGTTGAGGATAAATGAAGACCTGGAAGAATGTACCGGGTCACGAACAGAAAACTGCGCTCCGGGGATATAAGTAATAGATCCAGTAATCATTTTATACAGGAGACATTCGTCGAAATACACTCTGCGTGAAATAAGGGTAGGGATTTCAAGGATGGAAAGACGCATACTATACTCACAGTAGGGAATACGGAACTTGAGGAATAGTGAGCGAGTAAATTTACGTTGTACAGACTCAACAGCATCAATTAAGAAACGATAATGAGGACACCAAATTTGACAACAATATTCGAGGACACTACGCACAAAGGAGATGTACAAGCGAACACACGAGGAAATATCAGTAAAAGGTCTGGACGCTCTTAGAATGAAGCCGCACAAGCGCGAGGCCTTGGATGTGACACGCAAAATGTGGACATCAAATTTTAATTTAGTGTCAAACATAACACCAAGGTCCATGAAATTATCAATAGGATGGAGGGAAGAGCCAAGGATAGAATAGGGAAACGTGATATGGGATAATTTACATGTGAACGACATCTGGAAACATTTAGCAACGTTAAGGGAAATACAGTTGACAGAGCACCAGTTACTCAGAGCAGACAGGTCATCCTGCAGCTGGGAGCAGTAATTCACTGACTCAACCACCCTGAAAATTTTCAGATCATCAGCGTACAAGAGACACGGGGAGTTGAAGAGAGAAGGAAGATCATTAATAAACAGGAGGAAAAGGAGAGGACCAAGAATTGACCCTTGCGGGACACCACAAGTAGGATAAAAGGGGGAAGAAGAACAAGAGTGAAACGTTAATTAATAGTTAATTAAAGGAAAAGCTAAAGATAATCTTGAATGGCGATCAGTTATCACGAGTGGTTAAGATAATACACAGATAAGTACACGAATTAATGGATAAATAAATCCCCAATATACGGTCATTCAGTCAGTAGGAAAGTTAATTCAAAATGATTAATGCATAAAAAACTCATATATCAAATTCGACTAGGTTAGTAAAATAATATCAAGCAGTTGCATTTTGTAAAAGCAGTAACTTTTGCTTTGTTTGCTGATTAAATTAAAAGAAAAGTTTAAAAGAGAAAGCCGTAGTTTATTAGTTAATGCTTATAGTGTGTGTATGTTGTGTGTATGAGTATTCGTTAGAGACAATTTATGTTCAATTGCGATTACTTTCGTTTTCTTATATTTATTTATTCATTTATTATGTTTATTTTACAATATTTTTGAGAATACGATAAGTGTAAACCGGTCCCGGCCATCCACAATTTATCGTCCACGCAATTCTCATTTTGGCTAATCAACACATATTATTTTTTTCTTTTATTTGACGGTTGAATTCTGGTTTTTATAATATTATATTTTGTATTTAAATTTAAAAAAAAAACTGAATTTATCGGTTACTGTTTTGTTTTAATTTTGAGGCTTGTTTTTGATAATGAAAGTAATAATGTCCCTTTTTAGCTATATATATTTTTATGAAATAATGATTCCTACCCTGAAACGTCCTTGCCATTTGTGTTTTTTTTTCTATGATGATGCCAACGCTCAGGGGATGCCCTATTATGCTATAGTACAGCCTTGGCGGAAGGAAATTTAAGGAAGGGAGGAAAGAAGGGGTTGAGTTTGCAGGAGATAGCGATGCACGATTCGCTTGAACAATTGTGGCTCATAGTTGGCGGGGAAAACAGTAGATGGTAGACTGTTCCATAATCGTATTGTCCTAGATAAGAAAGAATCATGAAATTTTACGGTACGACTGGCACTGATAGAAAGGGTATGAGAGTGAGCGCATTGGGAGACTCGGGTGGTGCGCGTAGGAGGTGCTCTACAAGGGAGCAGACTTGATATTTCATTAGCCCAAAGACCACAATAACACCGATGAAGAAGGTAAAGGCAACCCACATTACGTCGGTGCTCAAGGGATTCAATACGTGAGGTAATAGTTTCATCGCCAATAAGCTTGAAAGCTTTGCGTTGAACTTTGTCTAGTTCCGCTAAAGCAGTGCGGCCTGCCCCAGCCCATATATGGGAGTTATACTCAAGTCTTGGGCTTACGAGAGTCTTGTAGATGTGCGCTATGTGTGATGGTGTAAAGTATTTCTTGCCTCTCTGAAGGAATCCTAAGCAGTGTTAAGGGTTATGACGTCAGCGTCCCGTATGCGATTGTCCGCCGTCAACACCCACGCCAAGACTGAGCTAGTCGACTGAGAAAAGGCACGCGGCGAAAGACTTCGACAATTCCTTAAAAATTAGTACTCTGTACTGACTACGGCTTGACAGAGCTTTGTCAGTCGTAACAATCTATGTACCTTTGGAATGTGTGAGCGGCATTTCTGAACCTGAAAGGCATTATTGAAAGTGCGAAAATCTCCAAGGGCTTGAAACAGAATGTTAGGAATGTTTTTTTCTGCGACGGAGACTTCACGGTATGCACGCACTAGATTGATTGTCGAGAATAAAGTTTTTCCGTGGAGATTAGTGGTAAAACCCTGTATTAAAACGATGCATTTATGGTCCCGAAGTGTAGTAGCATTCAGTTACCTATGATCTTCGCATGTTCTCCATTTTCCTCCAATATGGAGGGACTGACCAGGGAATGTTCGATGCTCGACAAATTCCTTGCTCGTTCAAAAGATGGTTGCGTTTTTTATCAGGAGGACTTTCCACGATGACAGCCACTTCTTCTAAAACCACAGAATCTATTAATGCTACCACTACGTTGAATTTTCAGACAATGCTTGTTATACGGCTTGTAGCAAATTGCACCTTCATCTGCGCAAACCATAAAGCCAGTCGATGCTGTCAAAATGGCGGCAGTTTGATATTATACACTGTTTCTATGCGTGGCGAATAACTTAATAACAGTCGTCAATCATATTTCGGATTGCTGCAGGAGTTTTTGGGACAGTATTTATTACCGGTGTCTCCAACTGGCGACACAGAATCGCAACGTATGTAGTCATCTCGATTTAGAATACTCCAAAATCATTGCTGAGACCGAATGCCATTGCGGCCGAGGCACTGAGGAAAACTATGATTTATATATTCAATTCGTTAATCAATAATAGCGGCTGATATCAGCGTTCAACCCTGGCCGTCATATGGAAGGCCGGCCGCGACTTGCAATCTGACAGGTACTAATGTACTTTTATTGGTCGCATTGGTCCAAAAATGTACGTCGACTGGTCGAAAAAAGGTACATTAAGCCCGCCATCTTGGTAAATTAATTGCTTCTGCGACCGGCCAGGGTTCAACGGAGAACGTGTGTTGATTGTCGCGGGTTATCATTGGTAGTGATATACATAAATCGTGTTCGAATTATTTTCTTAGATTATTGGTACAAATTCATAATATTTTCGATAATAATTCATATTTTTTCAAATCAACTTCGTAGATTTAAAAAACTACGATTGGTTTAAGCGCACCTACATTTTATGTTTATCGTCCAAGATTAACCCGTGTAGCGCCGGCATGATCAGTTTCGAAAAATACGAATTTGATTAAATGCATTAAAGCAATCGCACGATCACCCTTGTGCGGGTCTAGGCTGGTAGAGAGCTGCTTTACAAATTTACAATCAATGTGAATACGAGTGTGGAGTGAAAAGTTCCAGGACTCACTTCACCGCTGGTTAATTCAGGTACCTATTCAGAGCTAGGTGAACTCAAAGCTTGATGCGCGGACCCTGGTCCGAACATCGATTCGAACCAGAGACCCCACACACAAGACGCCAGTGCTCTACCCACTAGGCCACACAAGCTTAAATAAAAGGGAAATATAATTGCAGCAGTGTTCATATAATGCCAGAAAGATGGCCGAAATGTCTAGCTAGTGAGATGCGCTTCTTTTTTCTCTGAAAATTTGCAAGTTTTTAACTTTTTTTTTCGGAAACTTAGTTGCGCACCTAGTCTAAACAATTATAAGTTTTTGGGCAAGTAGTAATTATATTCTAAAATAAGTAAAACAAACAAGCTATCACTCATCCATATTCTATCTATATTCATCCATACTTGACCTATCTTTTTTCTTTTTTTCCATCAGGACATTCGATGTTTTGATTGAAATCTCATTGATCATGATTAATTATTGTGTCTGTGTTACAATCGTTTGGACTGTATATCAAGGAACATGCACGATTTCACATTTCTTATCTTAATGTTTATATTTTTCATAAGAATCAATTAAATTTGTATAATAATTTACGGCCTATCAGCTTTTGTTATTAATCATTGATCTTCAACAATTGGAAATAAGTGAACGAAGGGAAATATTTTGATGTTTACGGAAATTTATTAATATGTCGTTGTTGTGTATGGAAAAAATATCATATGCTGGAAAGAGATTATATAGCTAAAGCTAACAAAGACTGTCAATGAAAACTAATGGTACTATCATTGAATTTTCTAATCAAAACAAATACGCATGTTTCCTTGTTTTCAATGTGAAATAATTTCCATCAATTTGTGGTCAACTCGGCATAATTACAAAGTATTGATGCAATGAACAGTATTATTGTGAAAAATGATGTAACGATGGATTCTTTTTGCTGACGAGCATTTTAGGCAAAAAAAAATCATAAATTGAGTGAAACAATTCGAAATTCCAATTCAGTGATAGCTGCGTAGGATAAAACAATAACAGGATAGTAAAGAAATTGTGTCAAATGATGTTTGTAATTTGATTTGTAATAAGTTCTTTAGCTACGATGAAAAATTCGTCATTGGTTCTATTACACTATTGATACACCGATATCATTAGCACGATAATCGTCCGAAAGACGAATATTCATCATACCAAAGACGACACTTAATGATGAAAAACGACTATACTTACAAAGATAAGGACGAAGTAGTGACTTCAGTGTTAGAAACAGTAACTTTCACTCTAATACAATTTCGCTGTAGAGTTGTCCAAACGACATCATGTAAGCTATCAAAGATTATAAAATTATCAGCAAATTATTTTTTCGTTGTCGCACATTTCACTTTAATAATTTTTGAGATACTCATATACATTGGTTATGAATGAAGTCTCAACGAACTTCAATTCAAACCTCTAATCTAGCATAGGTTTTACTGAGACGCCTTAACGCATGAAAGTCTTTGAAAATGTAATGCTACTGCCAGGATATGTTAGAGTCGACAAAGCTTTGGAATTTGTGATTTAAGTTGAAGACACATGTACATAAGAGTGTAAAAATAACATTTTTTCGAGAGTATATTTGATGCCTATCATAGAAAAAGTACGGCTTGTAATGGCGGTGGCAGTGTCTATTACGTTTCTGTACGACGTGGGTGAAGCTAAAAAAATTTCATAAGCGCGCTAGGTCACCGGATGGAAACCTAAAACGAATACGGCTACCAAAGAACAGCGTCGGTTCGATATCAAACATTTTTGATTTAAAAAAAAGTTTCAATTTTAGAATTTCTAGAACTTCATTGCTCTGTCAATTTTATCTATTTATAGGTAGCATCGGCTAGTCCTTTACCTCTCTCAATTTCCATTAGTTATCTTTAACTTTTTGACAGCAGCGGACAATAATTATATAAAATAAACTTAAACTATAGAGACTTCGGTTGAGTTTTGTGATTCAACTCCAGGTAAACTCATAGCCAATATTTAGATCTCGTTTGGCTCTCGTCAGTTGAGTCCAATTCTTTGATTGCCTTATTATGATAGAAACTGATGATTTGGTTGCAATTATTATTTGTAGTCTGAGTCGTTATCCTTTTGTCTGAAACATCCGCTTTGTTTGCTGGTTTCTAGTTGCTGAGAAGTGAGATTGCTCTAGCTGGCAAGATTTATTTCACCTTTCTTTTTTCGGAGTTGAAAAAACGGAATAAGCGAAATTTGACCCTATTAATTAACCACATAAAAGGAAATTTTTTGAGCTTAGATGAATGGGATTATTTTTTTTATTATAGCTTACCTCCTAAAGATATAAATATTACCTCCTAAAGATATAAAAACTTTAGTGCCGCTTAGATTGGAAATTTTGAATTTACCAATTGAGGGCCGAAATTAAGTTTTTCACAGATGCCTGATTAACGATTTCGAATGCTTTTTCCATTCGTTTTGTAAAGTCAGATACATTTTAAGGTTTTCCATTGCTTTCTTTCAATACTCATTTCATTTGAGCCCAGTATTGTTCCATTGACCTAATTCCAGGACTATTTGGTGGGTTGGCCTCCTTGGGGACAAAAGTGACGTGTTTGTTTTCAAACCACCCCACAATACTGACCCTTAATGTCCATTGATGAAAGGTAACAGACATTTCTCGATGTAAGCATGAGCATTGATTGTGTCTTCCGCTACAAAAATAACACTTCTTAGACCAAATAGCCGAATTGACTGCCACACTATGTACAGTTTAGGGAATTTACTGGTTTTCTTCGACTTAAATACTTCTTCCACTGCACCCTTCAATTAAGTAATGTGAAATTCGTAGCCAAGAATCTGCCTGAAGTCCGCTTTCACATAAGTCGCGTCATCTAAAATAACACATCACTTCGTCGATCGTATGATTTTCAAGCCCTGGTTTATATACTCTCACGTTGTAAAGTTTCTTCATTCAATCGACCGTTGACATCGATGTATCAGCAACTACTGCAATATCTCGAACGGAAATGTTAGGTTTCATCTCGAACTTTCTGACAATTTTCTTCGTTAAGTCCTTGTCTATGCTTCCAGATTCTCAACATGATCTTCTTTTCCTTGCAACAGCTAGCCTCTTCTTATAATTTACCATTATCGTTAGACCGTTGAAAGTGACGTTTCAACGTCCTTAGCAATCTTTGAAAACTGGATTTGGGTCATTTACACATATTTGAAAATAATTTACTGTCATGCTTTTTCTTATTTCGTCTCCATGTTGCCAATCAAAGAGCTCCTGGATGAATGAATACTAATATATCTAGTTTTCTGTCTTTTATATAGAAGGTTATCATATGACTTAAAGATCTGAAGCAGGAACATTTTCACAAAGATAAAAGGGTCAAATTTTACTAGAACAGCCCTTAATCTTTATATTAATGTCATTTGACTATATTCTCTGCCTCAATTGGCGCACTTTCACTGCCAACTGCAATTGATGTGGTAGGGGTAGGCAGTTGCTTCATTTTGCGCTTAGTCGGTACTGACGATGGAGGATTGTTACTTCTATCAGCCGGCTCATCAGCTCCTGATTTGGGCTCATCAACTCGGTGTTTCGTTTCTTCTGTTTTTAGCAATCCTTTCTGCGTCTTCATCAGTTGTTGTAGGATCTCTACCATCTGCTGATTGATTTGGCTCAGCTAGACGATCTGATATAGTTCGATCTTTGTCTGATTCTTCTTCCTCCTCCTCGCATGACACGTTTTCTAATGAGTCTAATTCACAAGCTTTGTTGTCAGAGACGTGCTGTGAACCTTCATTTCCATTTATTCCGGCCAGGACTGAATGAAGTGCCATTTAAGAAAAACCCTTACTAAGTGGTATATTCAAAATCAAGTAATCAGGATTACAAGTAAAAAAAATTTATAAATCCGTTGTATAGCTGCAAAAATTTCTTAAATACTTATGGGTAGTTGCTTTCGGAAGAAAGAGGGCTCTATTCCGAGAGTCACCTCTCGTGAGATCTCTCGTCACTTCGAAAGTCACGTCACTTACGAACCGGTATTCTGACAGTCACGTGAAGTGACTCTAAGTGAGGTGACTACGAACTTGTGTTTGAATGGCAACTCCTGAACATTGACGTTTGAAACTTACCACGTCCATAGCAAACTGACATCGACCGGTTCTCGTTCGATCACCGAAGTTAAGCAGTGTTGGGCGCGGTCAGTTCTTATATGTGGGGGGGGGGGGGGGGGGGGGGGTTGGCTTGGCGCGCACAAACTTTCCCTCCCTTCTTTATATCACAAGTGCGGCTTACTTTGACGGGAGTAGAATACAAAAAATTAAAGTTCAAATGGAAGTAAGGAAAATCGAACGCAAACAGGAAATTCCTAGGGATAAGCAAATGATTAATGAAATAAAAAAGAGGACGGTATTAACAAGGTATTAACCAGGTATACTAAAACTTTCTATACAAGATTATAAATATAGTCGTTAGGAAAAAGTATTGGTGAATATTAAAAGTGGTTTTTATGTGTTCGCTGTGCTTTTTCAGGCTTTGTGGATGACTCTCTATTACTTCAATAAGAAAAATTGTTCGAATTGTCACTTGTTGGTTACTTTTTATCCAATAAAAAACGAAAATTCACGAAAAACACAACATAAAAAAACACAAGAAGACACACTGAAGAAAAACAACCAATCAAACATAAAACACAACAAAAATTAACACACAACAGCAAAATCACAAAAATACGAGCCAAAAATTTATCAGGAAAAGCGTCTAACGGCTATGGCGAACACGTAGCCGAGTTTAGCCGCATTATATCTTCAAAATAAAATTTGTTTACTTTTATTTTCATGATTCACGATCCAAACTTCGTCAAAATCCTTCTTCGTTTTATTCAAAATATTAATTTATATCACTTCTGTCTAGAGTCACTTGATGTTATCGAGTAACTGAAAATCTCACTTCACATGACTCTCGTCACTTCATGTGACTCTCGGAATGGCTGACAGATCGAATATGTCACTTGAGGTGAGATGAAGTCACCTCACGTGACTCTCAGAATACGAAATCTAGAGAATCACTTCATTCGTCACTTGAGGTGACTCTCAGAATAGGGCCCAGAATTTCTGCTTGTGTTTCCTCCAGTCGTTAGATTGAAAACAATGTTTCTCCTCAATGTGATTTATCTTTCGCTCTCCGTAATCCTATCGGCTGCGTGATAGCAATTCAAAATGCTGCTGATTGTTTTTATGTCCCACTGCATCGTCTGTTTTTTACTCTTGGAACTCTACAATCATACATACGTACTCTCAATCATACTGGCGAATCTAGGTTTTATCGATGGCCACAATGCGGATTTAAACAATATTCTCGTCACAGCAACTCAAGGCGAACTGTGTGTGCGTGTCAACATCGTTATGGTTCAATTCCATTCACGAAGTCAGTGTGAGTCCAAACTGTTGAAAACCATTACGAAACGGGTGAGAGGTTGACAGTTTCAGTCAGTATTTTTACAGAGTTCAAATATCAACACCGTTCTCTGTTCACTAAATCACCTTTGTTCGTTACACAGTTTTGTTCTTTACGCAGTAGCTAAAAAAATGTTTGCTTCAACTTTGGGCGGCTAAGTTGCAATTTACAGTTTTATTAGATTTTATCACTCTCACACGAATTCAAAACTACAAATATTGTTCAACACTGAGCTGTGTCGTGCTGCGATTGAGCGTGCTCACAGGGTTGAATTCCAGTTGAATTTTGACGTCATTAAATGGTAAAACAATAACGTATTAAATCGAACTTCATCATCACAATGTGGGTGTACCAATATCATAAATCAATTTTCTTCATTATAAATTCAGTGTTATTGCAGTTCTTATTCAAAGACAAATAGAGTAGTCTACTTTTACAACCAAACAGGTAGTAATTGTTTATTACCAAACAATTTTAAATAATTTTTGGTCTCACGAGCAACATCTCAATGGAACAACGAGCATCACCTCGTTCTTGTCTTATCTCATTGAAATTTTTATCTGTATCCTAGCGTAAATATCTAACTGAAATGAAACATATTCATACACAAATCATTTTCAAATCAACATTCCTCTTATCACATACAACCCGTAAAACGATAACATCTTGTAGAATTAAACAATTATTGTTTTTTCCCCATTTTCTTTTCAGACTTATAACTCTACTTTAATAATAGAATCGATAGGATAAAGATAACGTTATGGCACAATTATCATATTGGAAAGTATTAACGCGACGGAAAGCTTTAGATTCCGGCAATGAAGGTGATAGTAAATTACATCGAGTGATGGGAACGTTTGATCTAACAGCTCTTGGGGTTGGTGCCACGCTCGGTGTCGGAGTCTATGTTTTGGCCGGACATGTTGCTAAAGATCAAGCCGGTCCGTCAGTGATATTATCATTTGCTATAGCAGCGGTGGCATCGTTATTTGCTGGTGAGTATTACATGTGATGTTTTTTTTAATAACTTTATTAACTGTTACCTTCGTACAAGAAACTTCAATTTGTTGGAGAATCTTAGATACTAGAACACATTATGTGCATCCCTCACGGTTGAGGGCGCGCACATTTCGGGTGCAAAGTACGTTAATGACATAAAATGAGAGAGAACAAAGTTGATATCAGTAGTTTAGAGTTACTGTGAAAGAGATTGAAAACTGAAACAAGTGACTACACAAAGTTGTTTGCTCTACGTTGGTTTGGATGATGGGCAAAGGCTACAATATATTTTTCACTGCGGTTCTTCATTTCCTCTGCAATCATTTCGATCCGCAGATCTGTGGGTATATTTGCGTTACGGAGGTCCTCTACATGAAGGGCGAGCTGCTGCCCTGAGTTGTAAGCCACAAGTCCAGATTGGCTTCAAAACAGACTTGTAGACGAGCACTTTAGAGTTGAGAGAAAGTTTTGACTTGCTATTGAGCATATATATGAAGTTGATAAATTTGAGCTTCAACAAATAAAGTTAATAAATTTGAGCTACATTTCTAGACAATTTACTTTGTTACTTTGAAGTAGTCACTCTTTGTTAAAATATACTTGAAGACAAGTTAGTTTAAACAATATGAAAGTAAAGTGGATGGATTTGGTTTCGTTCATTTTGCTTCTCTATTTTGTTACCACAGTTGCTCCAGTTTTAATTGCAGGGTCCTGTTTTCTCTTGCCACAAGACTTTGTAGCGTGAAACTTGCCACAAATATAACACACGCTGGATAGTGAACAATACGTTTTAATGCGGTCACATTCCTGGCCATTTGCACATTCAACAGAGCCTTTACGTTAGATCGGCTCCTCCGCGGTAATCCTGCATGCATAAGATATCCCAGGCCACATATTTTGTGAATTTCCGCCATTCTGAGATTACTGGCTTCCAACTTTGATTTTACTGTTTGTTGAATATATTTATTATGGATTTCACACTAAACCCAACGGATTCAAGCTCCAATTTTATCTCATCAGCATTAACATCAATTTCTATACCTTTAATTAACACCGACGATCCTTTTCAGCTTATGATAGCGCTGAAAATCTAATTCTTTTGTCACCTTTCTGAAGACATCTTCCGAGCCAACCTCAGTTTTTGTCTCAGAGACTTGACCACGTATTAGTGGTGTAATTTGGAAGTTATTCCCATCTGGGCGATTCGACTCTGACTCAACTTTAAGTATTCAACCCCACGACTCCGACTCCATAGCTTTGGATTTTAGATACAAAAATACTGATTAAGCTATTGTTTTTTTTTTCTCTGAGATAAATAAGTAGCAGCTTCATTTGCTTTTTAATTATGTGATTTCCAAGTCATTTGCGTCTGCGAGTAGGTGATAATAGTTGATTGATTTAATTTGATTGGTTGCAAGGAGTGGGTTCAGCAGGCCGCTAGCACTGCAGCCTCCTGGGTTTAATTCTTGCTCTTTTTTTGGCCTTGGCATCAGCTTCGTCGTTTCGTTGTTGCCTCCCACGACAGAGGATCCATATCAACTCGAGACTGCTCTGTGCACTTATTTCATTTAAGGTCTTTTTCACCTCTAAGAGTATAGCTGAATTTATGTGATCAGGATTGGTAGCCTTGAGAGCCGCTTGGCTATTTGATAGGATGTTATTTTTGACCCCATTTTAGTGTTCCTTATTCTTATTACATGTGTGAAAAATAGTTATGCTTGATAGATGGTGGCCTCTTTTGGGGGAGGAAAAGGCATTTTGCATTTGGTTTCTATGATCCTTGCTCCTACTCCTCAATCCATTTTTAAGTCTTCCGTACACTGCATTTGCGCTTCTTTTTACTAGGAGGTGGGCCCTCCTCACAGTTGTTCTTCAATGAATTTGTGACCTTCAGCCTCTTCTCAAAAACTGCTTTGGTATTTATTTGGCCGCTGAAGCTCAACATTTCTATTATGGGCCTGATGTCCTCCAGGATTTTGAGGTGGCCTTTTAGGTCTCCTAGTTTGTAAATGTAGACATATTGTAGGCGTACAAATATTCTAAATCAGCACGACAGTGGCTCAAGTTCTGCAAGTCCTAACCTCATGTGCGACTGCAATGGTTACAGTGGAACATTGCAGGTTACGATTGCGGAAGAATCCATGGCTAGCGAATTTTCTAATATGTTGATTGCATCTCTTTTGCTGGCTGCATTTTCTGAAAACGCGAATAAAATATCAGCTGGGAGCCCAACTGTAGTCGTGCCTGGGGAAATGATGCCATCTCCCAAATCTTCACTCCACACCGTCTGATCATAATTTATTCTACCGTCAACAAAATCATTTGGACAATGAAATTATGAGTTATGGGCGTTTTGGAGTTGATGTCTTCGTTTTCTGCTTTTCATAACAGAATGTGGCGTTAGAGCAAGTTGAGTTTGTCTGAATCAGGCTGTCTTGTCTTCACATTGCTCTGCTGTACAACAGCTGATCCTCGCGTTTGCATCATCACGAAGTCTAGTATAAGTTGGCTTCGTGTTGTATTGCTGATTATTGTAGGTAGCAGGTGAAATCGGTCAAATCGTCTGGGCTTAGTCTGCCTTACAAAGCATAAAGGTTCTATCTACATTTTAGCACTTTCGAGATATCCACTGATATGTGTGTTGATTTGTACTGGAGGTATATGGAGAGTGCATTATTTAATATTGATTTTAGCATAATTATGCAATGTAAATAAGAAGTATGCAATGGAGTATATAGTTTTCGAACCTGATGTTACCTCAAAAATGAGAAAAATGCAGATAGAACCTTTATGCTTAGTAAAGCAGTACTGGCAACTGCCACAATAGTTTGGCTATTCCGCTGACATCACAATCAGTTATAGCAAACTGAAGGCGAAGACATGGATTTGGAAAGGCCCTAAGTAGAAGACGTTAAAACGGTATTCAAGAACTAGAACAAGTGAATCTCGCGTCAAGAAGTTGGAATATGTATAGCAACTAAAGGAAAAATTGTTCTACCAATTAAAATATTTTGTTTTGATAGCTATGATAATTTGAATCAGATTAAATTTAAAAAAAAAAGAAGTTTCCACATGTCTATTTTCTTGTAATATTGTTTTTATATTTCCAGGACTATGCTACGCTGAATTCGGGGCACGTGTTCCACGGGCAGGATCCGCTTATATTTACAGTTACGTTTGCATTGGAGAGTTTGCAGCATTTGTAATCGGTTGGAATCTCATACTCGAGTATATCATAGGGTCAGCAAGTGTTGCACGTGGTCTAAGCTTATATTTAGATTCATTGATAAACAACACTATGCAAGTTAGTTTTCGTGAAGTGGCACCTATCGATTGGGGCTTCCTGGGAACATATTTCGATTTTTTTGCGTTCGGATCGGCTTTTTTGCTAGGAGGTAAGGATTAGTTTTTGGATTTTATTTAAATTTTATTTAGAGTACAAATTATATTGATTGGAAAATTGAGCAAAAATGAATTTGAAATGAATACACATTGGAGAGACAGATTCGACAGACAGACATTTGACAAATTAATGGATTGTGACTATAGGGAACATTACGCTATCTAAATAATGAATTTCACATTACCACTCCTATACGTTATGACTAATCTTCAAAACGATTACGCAAATATTAAACTGTAATCGGAAAACTAGAAATATTTGCCTGCATTTAAAATTCTCTGTCGAAGGTCATTTTCATTCTTTGATATGAAACCATTGATACGAAAAAATATTCACTCGAACTGACACAACAACAGTGGCAATAAGTTTATACGACCGAAATAGACAAATTCAAACAAACAAGCAATTCAACCATCAATTCTGATTGAGCCTTAAATCATTATATAATATATGAATATATTCCAATACAACCGTCTCTTGAAACGATGCAACCGTGTCCAATTAATTCATATGAATAAGACCGATATCAATGTTTTCGTTGAAGTACGGATGTGAGTAAAGTTGCTGTAGGTAAATATATAAGTAGTCAAATGCCAAATTAGAAATCATAGCAAATATGATAGTATTATCAGAACACACCATTGATTATTATTTTGTGCGATTCGGAAAAAAAACCGGGAGTGTCGGGCCTTTTAATCAAGGGTCACACGAATGAGCGATTGTTATTAGAAGTATGACGTTCAACATTCTGTTCTATACGAACTGACGCCACTTGAAATCGTGTAGAATGAGGAATAAAAGAGGCAAAATGATGCTTTACATCTATCGGAAAACAAAGAAATCGACACATGAACATTACAACTTAGTGTTATCTAGGGCATTATTACAAAGATGTAAATGGTCAGCCTAATTTTATAGTCATCGCAAACGAATAATGATGTAAGAAATGAAGATTATTGCATTTATGGATTGAACTATTGTTCTTTGACACAGACATCACTCAGGAAATAAGTTAGTAGAACAAAACAAAATAAATCAGAGCAGATACTTGAAAACTACTATACCGTTCAAAAAAGTCAAAAATACAAGCAATAGAGAATTTTTTTGAAGAAAAATCATCAATGATTTTAAGTCAACTAATAGTGCGATTCCGAATCTAATGAACCTAAGGAAACAAGTTCAAAAGCATTAAATAACAACTCCGACTTAGATCACCCTGTGGTATATATTTACTTTGATATTTGCAACTGCAGTGTCAGAGGTGCACCCTCAAGGGTGCACCTTGCACTCAACCCAGAGCTATTTTTGTATCCAGACTTGTCCTGATACCACCTCAAATGATGTAAGGAAAAACTTCGAAAGAATCCTTGAGCACACAAAATCCTTTATCCCCAAGGACTGTAAATCAGTTATTAAGATAAAAAACCAGCATTGCGTATCTTAATTTAAAATTATAGCTCCAGATTGTTGCTCTATTTCGATTGCCAATAGCAATTTCTAGCCCCTGAACTCCGTTGGGCACGAAATCGTCGACAAAAAGACAAATAAACCAAGCACTGCAATAAAAAACGGGACGAACTCATCTCAATACTCTACGACAACATAAGGCAGATACGATCGAAACTTAGAAGATTTATGATCTCTCTAACGTTGAAACTTTTGATATTGTGATCATTGAAAAGTAGCTTTATGAAAATCTTCACAATGATGAATATTTGAATTCGGTATATACAATAAGATAGATATGAAGATCTTGCTAAAGTTCTTGTAGGAGTTGGTATTCTTCTGGAATGAATTTATTTTTGCTCGAGTCAAACTTACAACGAAGAAGTTTTTGTTAGCTGTCAACTATACGCCACCAAACTTCGCGCATACCGATTACACTTGGCTAATCAATATTATGCAACTCATATGCAACGACATTATCTTTATGGTTGATTTCAATCTGCCAGGACTCAACTGGTGCTCCTCAGCGGATGATACCTACGAAATTCTGACCTCTACATGTTTGGAGGGCAAAACGACATCTTCTGGTGAGAATCAGTGCATACTTTCGAAACCACTTTGTCAAATAAAATGTTCAATGTATATAAAAAAATAAAAATTTTTTTTTCAATCTTAATCATCCCGCAAAAATACAATTCCAATATCCCTTGTTTTTTATTCAAGCCAATTTTTTTTCAATTGCATCCAGAACTCAAATGGAAAAATGCAGGACCTAATTTTTGCGACTGACGCCACTTCTACTGTGGTAAAACCCTTCACATTATCTCTCATCGACGAAACCGCGTATCATTGTGAACTCAACATCATTTTTAATCTAATCAAAGTCTAACTATACCATATCATCTAATGCACCCGAACTGAAATTTAGTTTTAGACGAACTAATGTCGATCAATTGCATAATTTGTTAATTAACTTTGATTGGTCTTCCGTGTTACAGGAACTTAATCTAGATAAAGCTACATTTTATTTCCACCCTCGGGTTTTCAGCCGTTTTTTACGGTGCGCGCCAACTACTTTTAATAAACGCAAGATTCGTTTTCCCTTGGATGTCTCCATAGGTTTGACATTTGAAAAATTCTAAAACCAAAGCTTGAAAACAGTTTCTCTTGACTCGCTCAGAGCCTGCCTACCAACTTTTTTTTGCGTTGAGACATCTGTATCATAGAGAAGATACATTTTCATATCAGATATATACATAACAGCTAAAATTTAATTTTCAAGCACAACTTAAGAGATTTTGGACTGTTGTTAATTCTAAAATGTACTCGCATAACGGTGGATTTCCACTCACATTTAAATCTAACGGCTAAGATATTGATGATTCTTTTGTTATTAGTGTGTTTTTTTTTATAAGTTCCAGGTAAACCTACGCTTAACCGACTTAATAGAGGCAGATAGGTATTGAAAACGAGGGGATCAGATTTAACATGTACATATATTCAAAAATTCTACGAGCTAGGGCAAAATAACAACTACAAATGGAAATGTTAGCAAACATGTAATGATGAAATTAGACTTTCGGCAAATTTTGGCATGCCGATCGTGTAAATGGTTACCTTGTCTATTCACCCCTTCACATGCCAAAACATGGAGGGAAGTAATTTCCCAAGTTGCTCGACGAAACGTTTGGCGAGAATGTAATTTTGGCTTAAAAAGAGCGCAAAACAAAACCACCAACTTTGGAGGGCCTGTTCGTGACATGGATGGCATTCGGTTTGATATCAACATCACCCAAAGGTCTCTTGATACAATAGACTGGGAAAAACCAGACAAAGAATACGCAAATATATGGGGGTATTTTTATATGTAAATGACATCTGGTTGCACTTCGAGATGTTTCAAGGAAGGAAATTAGATTGACACCAATGAGGAAGGACAGTTTGAACATGATGACAGTCGTCCACAGGTTTGATGGCTCTGTATAACTTTAGGGTAGACGAGTCACTACTGTGATAGGGGGAATAGTATGTAGTATAGGAATATACGTACGTGCCATGACTATCTCGGCTGGCGGAAGTCTAAACTTAAGCTCCTCCGGTGACTGCGGGTAATCTGTCTTTCAGAAAAGGTTGACGAATATTTTCAGGCTAGTACCTTCCCAGTAAGGTTAGCAAGATACCGATTACCTCTAACGCCAAATGCTTTCCGAAGCGGTTATCCCGAAACCATCAACAAGCCTCGGAACCGGAATCTAACTTATATTACAGGGTAGGCTTTGGCCTTGCGTTAGGACTCACCGTCGAAATGAGATCGATGGAGAGAGAATGAGTCCTAGGGCCAGGATGCCGGTCGTAGATTAGAAGTAGACACGTCTAAAGAACAGTCTTTTGTACTGCTGACGCCATCTTAGACTGTAGTCGCAAAGATCGGAGCGGTTGGTTGTATGATGAATGCAATCTAGTGACAGAAATTTAGAATGTTGTGTACCGGCAATGCAGCAATCTCATAGAACACGGGCACATTAGGAGGAATGTAAACGACTCAGAACAACAGAGAAGAAACTTCACAGACAAAAAAGCAGCCTTGGTAAAATACCTGATCTGTGAAATAGAAAGAACTAGAGACCAGGCGCGGAAGTTCTGCTAAATAGTCTGAAACATGACGCAGTACATCTATTCTCCAGCGGAATATTCAGAGATGATCTAACCAAAGACTGGCACCTCATCCAGTCTATTATTTTTCAATTACCAAAGGCAACTTGCACAATTGAGCTCCGGCTGTACGTGTTAAAACATATGTATCTGTGATCAAAGAGTTCCACTCCTCGATAAACCTCCAATCATGCAGAAGACACATGTGCCGAACATTGACTAAGGTAACAATAAGAACCTCTCTGAGAATTGAGATGAGAAAATTTGTTGTCAGCATTTGCGAGGCATATCGTAGGTCAAGGTGAAGTTAAAAAGTGTCTCCCCTCTACCGTTCACATTTAAGCTATCCCACACTTCTTGATGAGAATTAGAGTAACCTCTCGGAATTAGAGGTATAAAAATCTTTCTGACCGCCGCCAGTACATTATTGATGGTATCACAGAGAGGATTCCTTGTGAGGTTCGGGTGATATTTGGGGATTTGAAGAGAAATTACTAATAAGGCATTTCTTAATTTCGGTGAATGGCTAGAGCAATTTAATTTAATCTTCCTTTTTCTGTATATTTCAGTTGCCCTTGCATTCGGGCTCAAACAATCGACGCTGCTGAATAATTGCTTTACTGTTCTCAATGTTGGAATTGTTCTTATAGTTATAGTCGCTGGATCCATTAAGGGTGAGAACGAACATATTTGCTGTTACTATCACTGTCCATTTTAAAACAATAATTTCCTTTTACAGCTGACATATCAAATTGGCAAATTTCTCCTGCGCAGCTGCCGCAAAACAGTACGGCCGGTGTTGGTGGATTTTTCCCATATGGTTTTGAGGGCACTATCAGAGGCGCAGCCACCTGTTTTTTCGGTTTCGTTGGATTCGATTGCATTGCTACGACCGGCGAAGAAGTGAAAAATCCTAGAAAAGCGATTCCACGTGCAATCATGTTTTCACTGCTCATTATATTTTTGGCTTACTTTGGAGTTTCGACAGTTCTGACACTTATGTGGCCATATTATCTGCAGGTACGAAAATACCAAGGTCAAAACGATACGATGGTTGATTTTAGAAATTTCATTCAATTATTTAGAATGTCAATGCTCCGTTGCCTTATGCCTTCGAAATGATCGGTTGGCCAGTGGTTCAATGGATCGTTACGATTGGCGGTATGATAGGTTTGATAGCGAGCATGTTTGGAGCTATGTTTCCGTTACCACGAATTATGTATGCTATGTCACAAGATGGACTTATATTTCATTTCTTTGGAGATATCAGTCCGAGATTTAAGACACCCATAGCAGGAACTATTTGTGCAGCAACATTAACGGGTGAGGATTTTCACTACCAATAGGGACAAATATTTATATTTCTATGTTTTTGCAGGTTTAATGGGGGCCATTTTCGATTTGAGGCAACTCGTTAACATGCTTTCGATAGGAACACTAATGGCTTATACCGTTGTTGCAATATCTATAACAATACTTAGGTTTGGAGCCTTAGACACTGATTTAAAACCAGGTCTTACCAAAACCTTTTGTAGGCATATGAACCATGATAACAATGGCAAACAACCTCCTCCTCCGGAAATGACAGAAGGCACTAATCTAGTCAACAATCAAAACGAGCGAATCAATACATCTTCAATGTTGATACAGGTTTTCAATTGTCGACGGGTGCAAATACCAAACGTCTTGTCGTCAAGAGTGGTCGGAACTCTTTTACTATTCTACTGTAAAGCTCATGGAACTATTTTTTCGTGATTGCATTTTAACGTTGATTGATTTCAGGTGCTTTTTGTTTTGGATTCAGTTTTACATTTCTCTATGCAATACAAGAGATTGAAAAGCTTCAACCATGGGCGATTGCAGTCGCATGCGTTTTCCTGGCATTGATATTGATTCTCTTGCTTGCAATATCGGTTCAACCACGAGAAAGTGCAAATAGTACGTTTACAGTGCCGCTTGTACCTTTGATTCCCGGCATCAGTATTTTTATAAATGTATATTTAATGCTACAATTAGATGTTTACACGTGGATTCGGTTTGGTGTTTGGATGATTATAGGTGAGTATTCTAATTTATGGGCGGATAGTTTGGGAATATGTAGTACTATTTAGTTGCATACAATCTAGAAACTTATTTATTAATAGGGATGGTAATACAATTTTTTACATCTAATTTTTGATTAAGAATATTTATGGCATGTTATGATAGGTTCTATATTTATTTTAATACCATAATCTTACAAATTAATTTTGCATGTGAATATTACAATTTCTTTCGCTAAACAGGTTTACCAATGTATTTAATTTGCATATGTGTCTACAATCGTACTGAGTTCTACAACAATCGCGCATCTTCAATCACTTATCGCGGAACATCATTCGATGATTTTGTTCCGCCTCAAATCGACCTTGAAAAATCAATGCCCAACGGAACAATCCATTCGAATGCTGAAACTCTATCTATAAAAACCGCTGAAGATATAAACGGTATAATGATTGTGACAGATAACGATAATGCAGTAGATGAGTCAGTCAAGCCGAGAGCCCCAAGTCCGAAAGAATCATTAGATGAAATCATACCAGCTTCTGAGCTCTCTGGAACAATTCGTGAGATAAAGACACCGAACGGACATAGTCTGTTCATTGAAGACGTCAATCCTACCAGCTCTAGTATTGCAGACGAAGACGCCAAATCAGTCATAGCGATCCTCGACGATGTCCTTAAAGTCGAAGATCTATCAATGCGAGACTTGTATAGAAGTTCGTCAATAGCATCTGATCAACTACCTTCATCGATTGAAACAGCGGCTATCATTCACAACTCATTCGAGGACCTGGCTGAAGAGGAGGGTGACGTCAACCATAATACAATCGAAAAGCCTCCTGACGAGAGAGAAGAGCCCAGTAGCATAGACAAAGAAGCTGTGCTTGTAACTGCAACTCCTATTGATGAGCCTAGTCAAAACGAAATTTCTTATCCACCCGAGCCCAAGCCAGATTACCCTGGAGCACCAGAGACCCCGAAAGATTTTGAAAATTCCAGTGATGATGATAGTCCTCCACCTGTTCCACCCAGGGACGATGCCCCGCTCAGCTATGCAACCGCATCCAATCTTGTAAGCGACACACCTGCAGACCAAGCGATTTTGGAAGCCGTGCGAAGAAGATCTGCGTCTAAGACTCCTTCATCATCCCTCAAGTCATCTAGAAGGTCCTCTGGTTCTTCCGAAGATATTTTGGTAACTCCTTCAAGATCTTCGCAGAAATTTCGAGACCGATTAAGTAAAATGATTGTCAATCCTCCAACGTTTGCCAGAATCAGAAGAGCTGAAGAAGCACTGAACGAAGGAACGAATGATAGCACTGATAGTAGCCCACCTCCCGGGCCGTACCCAATCAAACTGTCAAAAAGTGAGAACGACCTAATACATATGATGCGATCAATAAATAAAGATATCGAAATCGGCGAGAGCACAGAGCCTGTTCAGAATGGTACTGTAAAAAACGATGACAATAATATACCAAAAGCGCCAAAATTTGACCCGGTGCTGTATAAAACCGTAGGAAATCGATACAAAAGTACACAAAAAGAACGTCCCAAACTGGATGTCATGATGCCGAATAAGCAAGAAAAACTGCGACCAAAAACCGCACCAATAATCATTTCTGAACCAAATGATACAGAGCCTCAACCTAATTTAGAAAATCTACCATTCAAAGAAAAGCTGGCCGTACTACTGAAGCGAGGTCCTTCCTATCGTTCGCATATTCGCCCAGAAAGCTATCCGAATTTCAGTGCACGCTCTCGTTCGGTAACTCCAGAGCCACCAGAAACTCTGACGACTTCTAATCGTAGTGCAGAAAGTGCCAGGCAATCTTCGTCATCTTCACCGGTTCCTGTACGGGATACAAATACTAATATCGACGATCACAAACAAAGATTTTCACAAGTCTTACAATCGTTACGCGAAGAAAGGCAGCCAGTAAAAGAGCCAATCAAAATGGAAGAAACTGTTTTGGAAAAATCAGCTGAGCGACCGATGACCATTGAAGAAGCTCTTAAACGATTACGACCAGTACGAGAATCGATCCGACTCGATTAGATTGTAGATATTTAACTCCAAGCTCGGAAAATTAAATTAATAACATTGTTGTTTCTGAAAATACTCTACATACAACTTCATATACTAACTGCATGTTTCTAGCATATTATTTGACATAAAATAATTAATGCATGCATTTGGATGATCATAAGGATTGTTTGAAACAGGTATTACTATAGAACTGTACTGTTGAACTTGTAAGTTTAATTTGGAAGCGAAAAACTTTTTCTGTTTGTGCAACATATTAATAAGTATTTTGAATCTCTTGTCATAGCTCTAGCACAAAAGGTGAATTAAGTTGCCGTATAGGACCCCCTTAATCAAGCCGACCACGAATGCAGTTAACGTGGAAAATGGCGGATTTAAGGAACAATTCCTAACCAGTGTGCGTAATGTCTTTTTTAAATCGCTAAGGGAAATGACAAGCGCGGGAACTCAAGAAACATCAAGCTGGAGAGAGTTCATTATGACTTTTTTCTCTACTTTTCTGCGGGTAATATGCAGTCACTATCTCATACAAATTGCCTGCTTTCGAAGGGACTTTTATAACGAATTGCTTCACCTCACATTAATTGGAATCCGTCATTGAACCGTCGATAAGCTAAAATAGAACCGTAATCATTTGATCTAAACTTGGCATATTAATGCAGCTGATGTCTCAATTAGCCCAAAACATTGTGTCGTACACACTAGTTTATCAAAATCGGCCTAAAGAAATCAACTTCCTATCCTGAGATGAATTTTTCGAATCAATATGTAATCTTCCGATCGCAACAGCCAATCGTCCATATCAACAAATTGGTTCATTGAATTGATAGAAACTCCGATCCGACTCAACACTATCTTAATTTGACCGCGGCACGGACAACAACATTAAAATGTTCACTAAATGTGGTGTAAACTGAATTGGTTGCAAAAGCATTCTTGTGATCCCACACTCGACTAGTCACTTCCTACATCCTACTCGTATTTATCACTAAATCTTTTCACACAAGAGCCAGCACACAGAACAAAACCCGTTATCGGTTGAAAAATGTGGATTTCCGTCACTTTTTTTGAAAATGCAGCGAAATCAAAACTGGTACCGTTTGTTTTACGCTAAAAAAAATGTCTATGAAATTATGTTGACGATAAATTAACAGACCCAAGGACTCAATTAAAAAGGGTTCTTATAGCATTTTCTTCATGTTATAATTTTTTCGCTTTTTTGTCGGTTTCGCCTCCTAATTAAACTGTTACTATACAAATCAAATTTTTTAACTGAATATCTATTTTTTCTTATGTTTACTAGTACTGATTTGTTTCTTATTTTCAGGATTCACATTGTACATTTGCTATGGCCTGCAAAACAGCTATAGGGATATGCATCGATCGTTAAGTGGTTGGCATAAATTGAAATACAGCGAGTATTTTTAGGACTGCTTTCTTTTAGTTTTTGTTTTTATATTAAAACAAACGATGATAAAAAGATCTTCTTAAATGAAACAAATCGTAATTAGATATCAGTTTCAATAATATATAAATGAAAACGAGAAAAAATTTCATATTATCTTTTCTGTTATCGATTTATTTATCATGTTATTTTTTAAGATATTCTATATTGTAAATAAATCATTGTGAAAAATAATGATTTTTTTTTGTTTTCGGTCACGGGTATAAGAGACTCGATTCTGTCTGGTAGTAGCATAAGATGCATCCAGTGCTAATACTCTTTTCTTACGCACCACAGCTCCATTAGAAATTATCAACAACTTCATTTAAAATCATACAAAACTTTCAATTGTTAAGATAGCCACCGTAACTTCAACGTAACTAATTCTATTAAGATTTAAAACCGTAAAGGACTATGACTTCTTTACTGGAAAATAGTGTAACTAATTTTGTTCATAGAGACGTAGAGAGGGCATTTCAACTGAACCAAAGTCCAGAAGAGAGCCTGCCAAGAGGTGCTCCTTGAGCAAGATGGTCTACAAATGGCCGTGAAAGCATCATCGTCCACCTCAGCGGAGCGTTAGAAAATCCACACCCGACGGATGCTGGTGTCTCGCTTTCGTAGCTCACCACGGCTGCAGTAAATTCACGAGCATGTGGTGAACCTTAGTCCGGAGAAAAACATTGCTCTACGGGGTGGGTTATTAAGTTCCCGGAATGTATAGGTAGATCATTAATGAGGATAATTTGATGAAACGTTCAGAGACTCATTATAATTACAACAAACAAGTTTTGTTTCAGTCAAGTCATTATTTTTTTTAACTAGCGCTGAACAAGCAACTCAATCTGGGTGAAAGTATAAAATATGGACAAAACAAGAAAAGTCGGCTCAAACCAGGATGGAAAAGATGGCATTCGTTTAGGGGACCACAAATTTTAAAAACTATTTTAAAACCAACTAGCTGGAAATGTGTTACAATGTGCGTAGTGTACAAAGAAAAAGACTGAGATCGCAGGTCAATTATGTTTTCAGATTGATAGATACCTTTCTAATTTGATTTGAAAATTGGTGGATACCTGGATACCCTAATCCTCACATTGGAGCTAGCAAGCTTTGATTCATCATTCATTCTGCTGTCTTTTTCCCAGGAAATAAAAAATACCTCTTAAAATTTTACTTTTTATTTGAAATATCTTTTCAATTTTTTACCTTTAACTGTCAAAATTAAAAAAGCATAAGGTTTGAAATAGCATGCATAACTTGAACTTTCATGAGATTTTTGGTAACCATAGGGAGTACAAAAATCATCGCAACAAGTTTTTTCTTAAGCTGCTTCGGGACTGTATAGTTAATATTGAAAATAGATCTATCATTGGTACGTTACACATATGAAAAATATTTTTTTTATTTAGCTGAACATCAGTTTTCTATTCGCAACATATTGTACAACAGCCATTTTTAAATTTTTAAATAGTCAGTCCAATAAGAATTCTTATAATTCGCATTTGTGAGTAATTCAAATATATTCAAAACTAACGAAATTCAATAAAACCCACCTACTACTTTCAACTAAAGTTGTCTGAGATACAAATGTGTATAAATATTCCAAGCCACCCTGCAACTATGAACAGTTTGACAGATCTCAAGAGAAAGTCATAACAAACATTCGACTACTCATCAGCTAAGAGGTTCCTGGATCGTTGTACGACGACCTAGTTGGAAAACAATCGAATATATTCGTCAGCATTAGAAACCTTTCAATCAGAGGCTACCTAATAAATTTAGATGCATTAAATTACAAAACGACTTCTTGAAAAATGATTGCAGGTGGTCACGGTGATCCGAACCCCAATACGTCTTGGGTCAATTCACGTGGATTTTGGCTAGCATACGTTCTCGGTATTTTCCTAACTCATCTGATATTGTTATCTGTACCGTTTATCAGTATACCGATGGCATGGACAATAACCAATCTTCTACATAATGCGGTAAGTGAACTCAGTTATTTTTAGCAGATATAAGACCACTTGTTTACAAGTTGGACACGTCTGATAGGTAACAAATCATTGTGATGTCAGACTTATTATAGATAACGAATGTGATTTTCCCGAATTCCCTTAATGTATTTCTATACTGCTCTCATATTTATAACCAGGAAATAAAGGCTAGACATGTATTTGAGGAATACTCGTCTGTTGTTCTTTAATTTCCTGCAATCTGATATAGAGGTGCAGTTAGGCCTGATTTGAATATTTGATATAATCAGTCCAAGATCGCTGCAATTACCCAATTTTCTCTTTCAACTTCTTCCCACCACTAAAAATGAAATCTAACGCGCCATCATGTGCCCAAACATCTTTCGCGTTGCGTTAAGTGTAGCATTCTCACGAAATAAGTACTTTGTCTCATTAAAATTACGACTGATTTCTGTCTTATTACAGGCACATTTGTATTTTCTACATTCGATCAAAGGTGCACCATGGATGAGCACCGAAGATGGAACCATCTCGCTTCTCACACATTGGGAGCAAATCGACGATGGAGAACAATGGACGAAAACAAGGCGATTTCTAACAGCAGTTCCAATAATTGTGTACGCAATGAAATTGGAAAAAGATTCAATGGCTTTGAAATATACTTTTATTTTCATTTGCAGGTTTCTACTCACGTGCTTGTATACACGCAACGATAGCGAACATTTTATTATAAATTTTATTTCACTGATCATTGTCACATTACCGAAACTTCCTCAGTTTCATGGCGTACGACTTTTCAATATTAATAAATACTAAGCAGTGGGTCATGAAATATGGTAAACACGACTTTCGAAGAAATGTTGGAAACGTCTGCAATGCCATTCTTTCGAATGTCTTAGAATTCTATGAGAATGATGAGGAGCCTAAGTGATATTTTAATAAGCTCGCCTATTTAATTTTGTAAAATGTTTGTTATTACTATAATGAATGAAAAAATGAACTCAAATTGGTTAAAGACTTTGCGTTTCTGTTTCATGAAAAGCGAGAGAAAAACGGACATGAATTTTTATTTGCGAGTTAGACTGTTGATGTGCTCAAGTTTTGAGGTGTTTTTATACGTTTATGTCGATCGTCAGCCCGGTTAAGGAAATCATCAGTCAACAGAAGTTTTTGAGCCTGGTTCTTTGGTTTACAAGGCTGATCCGCAGTGAAAATTTAATGAAGATGTTGGCCTAGGACTGAGCCTTAAGTAACACTATTAGATATCATTTTACATGAATAACACCATTAGATAGCATTTTATTCTAAATTCTATTTAAATAAAATTTCGTACATGCAAAAGGGAGCGAAAAACCTTTAATGATCGACTGGGACGCCTCGATTTAGGTATGGTTATCTGGGAACGAAGATCTGACCAAAAAAAGCCTTGGCAAAGTTTGAAAAGTAAACACTCATCGAGGAACAATCAACGTGCGTAAGGACATAAGAAGGATGGAAAGACGAGAGGAGTATTAATTATTATTATTACGGCAGTTGCGGTTGAGCCTTTTTCAAAGTGTTTTTGATATGTAGCTTAGATCGCATCCACGTAATGCATCCTGGGCAGTACCAAATGATCTAACCATTACGATGATTCTTGTGGTGACAACTGAGTACCTGCTCTATAAGTAGTTGCTTTTGTGGCATTACCAGAAGTATCATCCAGCACAAACTACAGAAATCTTACAATTTTAATTCAGCCTCTGCTTCCTATGTCAAGGAGAAGACTTATTTCACGTCGGGAGTCCTAACGACGCAAGAAAAGTGGTTAGAAGGCTGACTCCACAGACAACCGCAGGAGATATAGCTGGAAAACCTGCTCCACCAATTCGGGAGAACTGGCTTCCAAGAGGTCTTTCGCGGACCTCTGGCCAAACAATCGTTCCTCCTGTTTCGATGCCTCGCCGTTCTAAGGCAACGAAGCTGAGCATTAATGAGAGGTGGAAGCCAATACGTATTGGCTTTTTACACTCACTTTCCCGGTAGTGAGGACACATTTCCAACATTACCAATAGAATCATACGATTTCTGCCATTTATGATTAGTTTGTATTTTAACTGGACATTATTTGTCTGGCAGGCATGAGAGTGACTGTGTGAATCTTTCCAACGACTTTTGCCGGAGCTGTAGATGCGTGAAGCGGAAACAGTTATTCACATATTGTGCGAATACCCGGCCCTTGCTAGAAGAAGGAAACATTCCCTTACCTCATACTTCTTCACAAGTCTAACGAAAGTAGCGTCGGTGGACCCGAAGATCATCCAGTTCTTTTGGGGTCACCTACCAACCTATATTCGTTCTTCGTACAGGTCCTCGACGAAGATGAGTTCGTTGTGATACCTCTGTAATCTATGTAAAAATCAATGCTTGATTGTTCTCCAGGGAGTGTTGAGTTCGGTGATGGTAGAATGATCCAATCAAGCTGTAGTGAAGAAGTCAACGCCCTTCCAAGTGTGTTGACAACTGGGTCGTTCCAATCTGGGTATCTACTGTTGCAATCACTGGAGGTTGTTTTGAGTACAGGAATGTTTGCTCTGAAATCATTAGTTCGATTTGTACGCAGCACATATATATAAACATCATATACGATGTTATTCTTTATTCTGCAACACAAATTTACCGGCAGATAGTTTCATAGCATTTAATGTGGGTGGAGCTACTTCTTCAATACGAAGAATGGAACTACTGTATCTGAGCCGTTATAGCACCTGAGAAGGAATTAGTGTGAAAAAGACGATTTATGGTGGAGAGTGAGGTGAGTTTCGGGAAGTAGAATTACATCTACCTTATGCCCTTGTAAAAATTTTTAAAAAGCAAGCCTTTTGGCATACAAAAAAAGAGGAACCTGTATTCAGGCATGTGATTTTCACGTTCATGCTGAGCACATGCTGACGACGAATTTTCTCTTGCTAGTCATTTATTTATCTAAACATTTAGTTTTCCAAAAGATATGAATACATCCGTACCTGTGATCTACATTCTATCTTTCATGCAGAAGTCAAAGACATCCAGTTCAGCCACTCTAGGCTTATTCAAATTCGAGATAGGATTTACTGACGCCTGATATTTTATTGTTGGAATATGTACTTACTGGCTTGATGAGCTACTGTCTTTGCGTGACTTTCTTATGCCCAGCTTCCACTTGATTCCTAATCTGGGTGGACATACTGCATCCCCGGTAGTTCATAAGATGTTTATAATTTCCACAATTCACACAAAAAGCTAGATTCAATATTCTTGCTGGTATCGCTCTTCTCTCGCAAATATTCTTATAATTGTTGTTTCGGTTTACTTGATACAGCGATGCTTTCTTCCACAATTCATAGCAATATACCCACACGATTGGCATCTGAGGAACTGTTTAGTACTGCGTGGACATAGTTTCTGAAAGTGCACCTTCTGATTGAGAAAATATCTGATTTGCGTTAGCTGGTCAAGTTTACCGTCTACAAGCGGTTGAACCAAAAACATGTCGAGCTGAATCTCTCACTTTTTCAAAGCGCCAATTTTAAAGCCAGTTCGTGCTTTGTCGATTATCGACTGAGAATGAGTGACGGATTTCTCACAAGATTACTGTTTTGGCCTTCTCGTCACGTGGATGTAGGTCAAGTATTCTACTCATCTTTTTTCAGTTGCTCGAAAATCTTTTTACCTAAATTATTGTTCTTTTTTTGGGCAATTATACAGTTCTTGCTCACTCTCTCTAATCTTGAGAATGCAGATTCGGGCGTGGGACCGCGCACCGAGCTTTGAGTTCACCTAGCTCTGAATAAGGTACCTGAGTTAATCAGGGGTAAAGTGAGTCGTGGAACTAATCACTTTACACTCGTATTCACATTGATTGTAAATTCTCTCTACCAACTTCAACCCCAAGACCCGTACGAGGGTTGTGGTGGAATTACTTTATTTTTTTTATACAGTTCTAGCTTGATATCTTTCTCGCTCGTGCTCTGTGTACTAGTACTAGTGCAATCGTTGTGCGCACGGCTAATATCATCAGACCTATAGTGAAACTTGTCCATCATCACTTGATGGGGTTTGCTGGACGTGAGGAGGATATTCTCATGTATTGACTTCGTTTCGGCCCCTTCAAAATGATGCAAACAAATTGTATTTCGTTCACCATTAAGGCAATTTACACTCATTTATGGACTTATAATTGTCCCCTCAATATTTGTGTGGAAGGGTGGTACAAATATTCAAGTGTAAAGTATTACTTACTTCATCAAATTAAATTTTATCGGTAGCTTAACTTAACTTAAAGCAATAATTATATATTTCACGGCTGAAGCCCGGCAAAACGTACTTTACCAAATAGGTTAGGTTAGATTAAAGTGGCTACCGATCGACAGAGACCTGACCACAGTCGCACTTAGCCACAAAAGAGGCCCGTTGTAATGCCACAGGAATTTTTCTCTCGCCTAATCACTTAAGCCAGGAAACCATATGCTTCCTTGGATAAATTGACCAGGGATAGTTTGTCCAGATTTGAGAGAAAGGGTTCTCCAAGCGCCGCCAAAGTTGCCAAAGTTGGGCACAAGACGGATTCCTCCTCATCCTCAGAGCCACAACTCCGACAGAAGCCGTTAAAACCTGTGCCAAATCGTTGCGCATGCCGTCTAACGCCCACATCACAACGCAGGGCGCACGAATTAGGTCTAACAGCTGCCAGGTGCGATGCGCGTTCATGGCGACCCAGGTCTGCTGTGTTATTGCACAGGATAATTCATCTGCCCAGGACTTCCAACCGCCCTCAAGATATTTTTGCCTAATGGTCAATTTGAGCAATGGCATCGATATTCCTATTGAGGAGAAGCATGAGACCTCCTGTAGCAAGGTATCAAGCCTAGCTAGTTCACCGGCCTCACAGTTGCCCTGAAAACCCCTATGTGTAGGTACCCAAATCAATTGTACTGCCGAATGTCTCGACATCTCCCTAATGCCGCGTTTACACATACGGGCCAACGTCTCGTGAGGGCAATTGACAAGACAAGACATTCGACAAGACTCAGCAAGACATAGGGTGAATTGTTTACTTAGGATATTGCACCATGCAACTCGCACCATGCACCATGCATCTTTCGACAGTTGTGAGCTGTTTTGTTCAGTTCAGTGAACGATGGCTGAGATACAGGTTGTGACTATTGCAACTGCCTGGTGTGCGTTGAGTTATTTCAATCTGTGCCACGCAAGGATATGTTTGAAGACAAGGACTAGACAAGGAGACCGTTTACACACTCACCTTGTCAACATTTGCCATTCCTCGGCGAGAATGTAAACGCGGCATAAGAGATGCACGGCATTCATCGACAATCATGGACATTGTACAAGGACCAACAAGGGACTTAATAATTGCCTTTAACTATTTCAAGAGCCGCCTTATCCATCCGGCTGGCGGCAACCGAATGTTTTTAAGTCCTAAAATTCTGTAGGTTTTTTAGCCCGATTAAAGGGACTCGACTCGCCCAATTCGTCGGTATAAGTGTGGCTGAATTTAGCATCGAAGCTTTTGAGATGAAAAGATGTAAAAGACTAAGAAAAGCAACAGACTATATCATTAATACTACAACAGCAGGAGAGTGAAACGTGCTGAAGCATGAAATGAATTATATTCTTATGATTTGAACAGCTTTATACAATTTTACAAGATCGACATTTAAGATGTATCTACATTACTTTATTTCACAGATAAAATTTCATTTACAATCACAAATCATAAATAGTATGAGAACAATACGTGTACAATGTCTCGTTAATTAGTTTTATGTCCTCACCACGTTCTGAATTGAGAAGTGTAGGAATACGACTTTGGTTGGATATACAAAACTGGCTCAACATTCACGAGCCGCTGGCTGCGAATGGGCTTTACAAGTTTGGCGCTTTCGACAACAACTGGCTGAACATCAACAACTGGCTGTACACTGACAACTTGTGGTACCGCCGGCCAAACTTGGACTGTACGAGTATTTGCGATTGATTGAACATGCTGCGATTGAGTTGTTGATGGTGATGTCGTCGTTGGTTCAATTGCATCGTCATCTTCATCATTCTTTTCTTCATTTGAAGAAGGCGATTCCTCTGCAGCCGTTGGTAACTGAACCAAAGCAGCATTAGTCAATAATGCAATTTTCTGAATACCACCTCCTGGTAACTGTATAAAGTAGAATCCTGGTTCAAGTCCTTTAGGAATTTTCGCTGTGGTGTTATCCGAAGAAGTATTATTTCCTGATCCATCCAGTTCAGGTTGAATCGTGGTGGTCTGCTCTTCAGGAGGTCCGTATTTATCAGCTGGCGGACCATAACTTGATGATGGCTCTTGAGCCTTCTTCTCTTCTGTAGGAAGATTAAATGCACGTCCTGGTCGAAAACCTGCAGCTGGATAACCACTTGCTTCTGATGGTGTTGTTGAGGGAGACCACGATGATGACGAGGGAGTCCAGGCCGTTGTTGATGGCGTCCAAGAGGTAGTTGGATTGTTAGGAGCAGAAGTTGTAGTGCTTCCAGGACCTGGTCTCCTTGTTGTCGGATAGGGCAAATTCCTTTGTGGTAATGCAACAGCTACTCCAAAGGTAGCCACCAAAAGGAAATAATTCAATTTTGCCATTATGATACTTGCAGCAGACCCAAGTGAATGATGTATGAATCTAATCGAAACTGAATGATTGACGATGTTATCATTTCACTTTTTATACATTCTCACCGTTTAATTTAATTACAATTCAAAATTCGTATTCGCAAGCTGTCATGGTCAATGCTATGTGATTATATTTATTAGTTAAGCACCCAATCGTAGCAAAGGAACATATCGATGAGAATCCATGTGTTTACGATGGCACAAAAAGATGACTTATTATTCTTAGTCAAGCTAAATAATTCATTTCACTTTTATAGATACACCTGATTAGTATTCAGTTGATGTCATGGTCGGTTTCGTTTCGGTATACGTTACAAGTTCAACTTCGGTACTAATGGTCGTAATGGATTTTAGGTGTGACAGAATGCATTATTTTTAGGTTGTAATGCCAAGATGCATGATTCAAAAATATATTCTGCATGCACAGCTATAACGCACTCTTAATTAGTAAATATGTCACGAACAAATAAATCCGTATAAGGAAATAAGTCTTCGATTTTCGTCAAGTTCAATGCACTTTATTCGTGAATAGTAATGTTTAAAAATAAACAGAAATCATAACAAGCACTTTGAAATAATTCTTTTAGAGTGCCTTGATAATTTCTGTTATTGATTTCAATGAAGCATTTAACCTTTCGAATATACCAATGAAATATTTAACTATTGTCGAAACGAACGTTAGTTTATTAGTTAAAGAAGACATTGAAAAGCGACCTTGCTAAGAATAAATTTTAGTAAAGAACTGAAATCACTCATATCTCAATGCTCCTTTTTGGTCCTCATCTCCTTTATCTAAATTGTTTACTATGAGCACGTGCTTTTAACGCTTCCCACGATACTATTCCTTTTTAGAGGCAACAAGTATCATCCTACTGACATTTCAAACGCAAGCGCATTCTATATCTTCTGATATGACACCTCCGATATGGCATTCGCTCGTCTGATAGTTCCGCTAACATCTTTTTTACTATACTAGATCACTTATTTTCGCTTCAGTGTACAAATCAATCGAACGAAAAAGTGACTATCAAAACAAATAGGCTATTCCTGAAAGGCAATTGCCTGGAAAAAGAATAACAAGGTAGGTAGACGAACCATTTTCTTATCCTTTTTTCATGTGGGATAAAAGATAGAAGCAAAGTAAGTGAGAATGCTCCAAGTTACATACATATAACATATGGCTGAAATTCAAGAAAATTGATTGACGTTGCGTAAAATTCTTAAAATTGCAGGATTTGAATGCAACCCGTACGTACAAACAGCATCTAATATATCGGTTGAGAGCTAAAAGGAACTATTCAATAGGACAATATGCCGAGCACAAGACGCTTAATCCTGGGCCACGTCATGTCGGGCCTATGCTCAAAAATGAATCGCACAAAGCATTTACCAATCGACATAATGGAAACTCCGCTAAATCGATGTTTGAACACTTTTGATATAACGTTATTAGGTAAGCTAAATGCATAATACAATTTAAAATTATTTTCTTTCTTTCATAAAAAAGTATTATTACATGTTCCAACATAAATATTTACCTGAGAAACAGGTGAACAATAGTATTTTTACTATTAGATATTTCGAAGAATTTGTTTATCGACTCTATGGCTAAAAACACGAATACTGAATTCGGTTTACTTAAAAGCCAGATTTTCAGAGCTGGATATTCTTTGCCTTGCTTAAAGATGAACAGGCTCTTACATACATATATTGGTTGTAAAATTTGACTGGACAATGCGTTTGTGAGCCGCGAATAACCCGGTTCTTTTATGAAGTGCTAAAATAGTTCACTTGAACGACCTACTCGACCAAGTTAGCTAATCAGACCGATTTCATGTCCGTCTGTATTTTCAAAGTATAATGTTACTTGTTCTACAACACGGTATACTGGCCGCAGACCTACATCTGTTTAAGTGATAGAGAACCCTCAGCCACTTTTCAGCTACCGGATAGAAGAACTTGTCACTGTAGAAGCACCGCTTTTCCATTTACACCATGCCCAGTTTCGGTGGAATATAAGGATGCGCACATTAGGATAGGCTCAATTAGGACCTAATAGCATATTGATTTAACTTTGGCGGGCATGCCCATCTTTTTAGCGAAAAAATGTGGGATGTGCTGATATATGTATAGATTTGACAAATTTGATTTTACTTTTGACATAGGAGTTCAACTTTAAGAATTTGTGACAATCTACGCCAAGGTAATAAGGACGTGCCAAAAATCATGTACATGCTTTGAAACATATTTCCCTTTCTTTGTTTTAAAACTTATCTTGGAGGAGAACTACTAATCAAAATTTTTGTTTTTAATTTTTTTACTGAAGCGTCAACAAAAATGTCAACGTTTGGCAGATCCAAACGAAGCATTAATTACTGGTTTTAAGCTGCTTCCAAGGCATCCTTATATTATTTCCTTAAACTCTTCACCATCAACAGCGCAACAACCGATAGTCCAGTTTAGGCCTGCCGCAGAAGAGAATTCCTGGGGTTCCCCTTCGCTCATACGAGATAGGTGCTCTGCTCACCGAAGTGTCCCGAGTTTTATCTTGGTAATTATATCTAGAAATAAAGATCTAAGCAAGTGTTGATTTGCCTGCGATGAAGCCACATTGATATTGTCTGATGATAGTTTTAGCGTATGGAGCTATTCGCTTTTCCGGAAAGATGATAGTATTTTATAGGAAGTACTCAACAATGTTATACCCCTACAATTGCTGCACATTGTAGAATCTCCCTTTTTATGTATGGGGCATATTTTTCTTTTCCGCCATTCTTCAGACACATCTTCATGCTCCCATACGTGCAATATAACTATATGAATTGCTTGGTGTAATGTGGGCCCTCCATATTTAATCAGCTCAGCTGGCATGGTTGACACCAGGGGCTTTACTGATTTTCAGCCAATTTATGGCTCTTCGCATCTCTTCTTTGCTTGGGGACGGCAGCACAAGGTTTTCTTCTTGCATTGGTGCAAATTCCAATTCTTCAAATTCCGTTCAGCAGTTCAATAAAGTGCACTTCCCATGGCTCCATAATGTCTTCAGGATCGGTGGTCGCATTACTCTCTTTGCCCTTACGGTACGTACAGCGTGGTATGTACTGCGTCATATTTCGCACTATTTGGTAGAACTTCCGCGCCTAATGCTTCTTTTCTCGAGAACTCATGAACGGATCATCAGATCAAACTGAAATTTACATTATATATTGGTTTTGCATAGGAGTAGTTCTGATAGGAGTTAATTTAAAATCCGGGCAATCTTGTGGCTGCGACGCCATCTTGAAATGCCGACAATAAAAAAAAAACAAAATTCTCCCTATTACTCAAAAAGAAATTCACAGAGTGACTTGCTCTAAACACGAAGCCAATTTTTGTACTCACTGTAATTTTAATTTTTATAAATAATTATGATTTTTATTTTAATCCACTATTAATCAGAGTTTTTCTCGAAAGCAATCAGGAGTATTTTTTAAAGACAGATAGTTTTTGATAAATGGTCCATTATACTTCGATTACAAATTTCAACCCTAAACTTAATTCTTCTTTTTCTGTTTTTTAGGGATTGGGCATATGGTTGGAGCTGGCATTTACGTTTTAACCGGAACCGTTGCCAAAGAAATAGCCGGGCCTGGTATAGTCCTATCATTCGTACTGGCTGGTATTGTTTCGATGCTAGCCGCTTTATGCTACGCTGAGTTTGGAACTCGTCTACCCAAAGCTGGATCGGCCTACGTTTATACATACATCTCCATCGGAGAGTTCTGGGCTTTTATTATCGGTTGGAATATTATTCTAGAGCATATGCTAGGTGCAGCCTCTGTTGCAAGAGCTTGGAGTGGGTATGTTGATTCGATGGTCGGAGGATGGTTTGCCAATACGACAATGTTAATCACTGGAGAAATGCACGAGCAGCTCTTCTCTAAATATCCCGATTTGCTGGCTTTTTTTGTATGTTTATCATATGCAGCTGCTTTGGGTGCTGGCGTGAAAGCTACTGCAGTACTTAACGGACTACTTACAATGCTGAACATTCTAATTATGTTGCTCGTGACATGTCTTGGTTTTTGGTATGCCAATCCCAAGAACTGGAGTGAAGCTGAAGGCGGATTCATGCCGTATGGAGTTGGAGGTGTTATTGCAGGAGCTGCGACTTGCTTTTATGCCTTTGTTGGATTTGACAGTATAGCTACAAGCGGGGAGGAAGCTAAAAATCCCAGTTCATCTATTCCACTGGCTACCATTCTATCACTTTCCGTTGTCACCGTCGGCTACGTCCTAGTCAGTGCAGCACTGACATTAATGGTTCCTATCAGAGACATCAACCCTACCGCATCATTGCCTGACGCTTTTGGCACTTTGGACATACCTTGGGCCAAATACGCGATTTCGATTGGAGCACTTTGTGGCATGACAACGACATTGCTCGGATCATTGTTTGCATTGCCCAGATGTATGTACGCTATGGCATCTGACGGACTACTGTTTTCGTTCTTGGGGAAAGTGAACGCAACAACGCAAGTACCACTGATCAATTTAGCAATATCAGGAATATGTAGTGCGCTCCTGGCACTGCTATTCGATTTAGAAAAGCTAGTTGAGTTCATGTCTATCGGAACTCTATTAGCGTACACAATAGTAAGTGCCAGTGTGATTATTCTAAGATATCGACCGCCACCAGTTGAAGAGAATGTAACCTACGCACCAGACACTCCTGATGAAGACGATGATAATACTTCTCAATCTAGTTTAGACACAGCTTCTCCCACTAGCGATTTGATTGAAGTGGCTCTAACCGGACGCTTACGGCCTCAGTTCCGTTGGCTAGAACCATTACTGGGTCGCTTCGAACCGGGCGCAGCGGCATCTGCATCTGTGCTTCTTTTTTCCGTGCTTAGTGCTGCCATATGCTTCCAATTGGAAATATCTTGGACAGAGCTCTATGAAGGAACATGGTGGGCACTGATTCTCTACGGTTTTCTCATATTTTGTACGGTCGCCTGTGTTGTCGTCATCGCTGCCCATCATCAGAACACCCGTGGACTACAATTCAAAGTGCCATTGGTTCCTTATATTCCCGCCTTAAGTATCTTCTGTAACATCGAGCTCATGGTCCATCTGAGTCCTTTAACATGGCTTCGATTTTTCATTTGGATTTCAATTGGAATGCTTGTCTATTTCCTCTATGGAATCCATCATAGTAAAGAGGGTGAGTCTGGAACGTCTTATTCGATGCTTATGACATCATCGGAAGCAACAAAAGGACATTGGGGTGCAACAGCAGCTGCTGCTAAAACAGCCATACAGAAAATAACACGACGGAAAGCCGATGATAAGAAACCTATCGTAGAAGAAGAAGAAGAGGAAGAACCGTAAAATTGGAAAATTGAACCTGATGTGCTGTGGCGTCTTAATAATTTTGACATGAATAACGTGAACTGACTTGTAGGCAAATGATTTAATGAATATTATGTGATCTTAACTGTAATTTTGATTTTATTTTATAGTTTGGTTTAGTTTAAAAACATGTGGAAAAATATATTTCACGTAAAATTTGTTATTTTACGATATGCAGATTGCTGTATTTCGATCAACTCTAAAATTTGTTTTGAGGTGATGTACTTTAAAGGAAAAGAGTTTGATTTTCAATTTAAACTACTTTCATGCCAATGCGCACTTCGAAATATCTACATTCCACATTGAAACATAGATACCACGAACTTAGTACAAGCAAAAATTAAATGAGCTGATTAACTATTATGACCTTAAGAAGGCGGATCAAAAGTTACTTCTAATACATCTATTTTTCAAATCAGCAATAAATACATGAACTAATTATATACATATATAGTATATACGTTGCCGAACAAACGGATAAAACTGAAACATTGACACTAAATGAATTGAAATAATACTAATCTGCAACTTATTTTTAATCCTAGCAAGTCCTAGAGAAATCGTTTTCATAGTTGTAACAGTTATGAATCAAAAATTTGTATGATAATATAATATAATTTTTAAACCCTATCGCTCAAAGTATGATGTAACTTTATAACTTTATTTAAGTGTTATTTATATCGGAATGATTTTACTTCTGTCAATTTATTGTGAACAAAACAAGCAATTATTCGAAACTAGAATTCGAAATATTATTTTTTTTAAGAAAACATTCAAAATTTTAACCAATTTCAAGTATTTCAAGTATACCAATGACTCGCATACTTCTTGTGAAATTTCACGCAAAAAATCTACATATTTTTCATTGGTAACTGTGCCAAATAAAATTTTCGCCTGGTTTTTACATTCTCAAGAACAAGCCCTAAAACCCCTATTTATATTCAAATCTTCCAAGCGACTTAAAATATATTAGCTCAATTGTAATTTTCGACCAGCCATATGACTACAATTGACCAGAAATATAACTACGACTCGAACTGTGTAATGTATTTGACATGCTTTTTATAGAATTTATATTGTATCATGTCATCATTCAATGTTTTTTTTCGTTAGTTTGTGTTTTCTGTGTATCAATACTTTAATAGTTGTATGGATATGTATTTCTATAAATAAATAATTGTGCAATTATTTATATTCAAGAGCAATTTGCCAGCGAAAATATAACAAAGAGAATAATAATCTTATTTTACTTCTTAACTCGTCAAAAACAGATAACTACTGTTTTTTTTATAATTTGTTGACCAGGAAGATATACATACATACACACCAGTAAAAAAATATATTAATGTTATGATCTATCATGTATTTTAAAACAGAGTAAAAAATTTAAAAATGAGAGGTATTAAACATAAACTACGTATGATCTATTAAATTAACAAAAGTGAAATAAAACAATAGACAATTATATGAAATAAACATATTATAAGAAAATCATGTATAGAAATAAACTAAAATGATGGCTGAGTATAAGAGTGTTTTAAATTTAGATTTTAGTGAAAGCTAGTTGAAATTTTATTTCAAACAAGAAATAATCAGGTTTATGAGCTTATAAAATCACCGAAAATTGAACAGCTACCGACTTCTTCGTTGACGCCGCTACCAGTTTGTCATTATGACAACTTCTGCAAGTCCTTTTTTCTGATCAACAAGTAGTCGTGTTCAATTCGAAAATTGAATTGTGTCAATGCATTCAACACAGCAGAGAATAAAAAAAAAAAATCGAAAATTAAAATACTTTACATTCTATCTATCAGAAATCAGCAGTCTCCGCTTTTCTCAATTGTCCAAATTTCGTTCCAAAAAATGACCAGATAATATACTTTTCAAAATTTATCTGCACGCTTATCTCAGTACCAGTTTTAAGGACCTAACAAAAGATAATCTGGATAACCGAACCACCGCTTCTCATCATTGCTCCTGGAATGGATAAAGTTCTTCGGAAGGACTTCCGGCCCCATGGTACATGGTAGTTCACTTCAAGATCGCGTAGGAACTTTCGGCCTAGCACAAGACAAATATTTCATACTCTAGCAAAGTAATGTTTTATTGTTCCTCCGCTATCAAGGAAACACCACTATCGACCGAAGGAGATATTATAAGATAATTAGAAAATCTATTCCACCGTCTATGGACAATTGGCTGCACCTCTGTTCAAAGGTTCTGAAGAAGTGGTTTCGAAGTCTTCACGAACTTTTGGCAATTAAATCTACTCTCATATTTCGACCCGTCGCAATGCCAAGGCAATGAAGCTTAACACTAACGAGAGGAAGAAGAATGCACCAGAAACGGCAATTAGACAGACTTAGGTGCCTAAGATACCACCTCCACTTCAGGCACCCAATCCCAAAGCGTCAACTTTATTCGAGAACATAGAATCCGGAGGAATGCCTCCCAGGTTTTAAGGAGATTAGACAGCGTCCCTCACGAAAAATGATCCCATAGAGACCCATAAGTAGAGAAAGCTAAACAAATGGAATTGTCGTGCAGCTCAGGCACGCACAATATTGACTACTCGGAATCGGCAAAAGTCAATTGAGAAAACAAGCCTGTCATTCCGTCAACTCTCTTAAGTAAGGTAGTTTTATGTAAACTCTCGCTGCGTTGCTTTTTCTCTAACACTAATCTAATGATATTAGGTTATTTTTACCTTTCCTTTTTACAATCATTTTTTGTGTTTTTGCATTGTAGATTTTTTTTTGATTTTTTTTTTAATTGGACTTCGAACTGAAAAAATTATTCTAACAATATAAATAAATATAATATCGACGATTGTTAGGTTCTCTTGCAAAGTTAAATTCCCCAATACATTTTCTTTCACTACTGCAAGTCTTTTCTCGACCTTTATAAATTTACTTTATGACGACGCGAAACAGAGACTAAAATGTCCCATCAATACATTGTAATCCAATCAAAAATCACCTCTAACTGGTAGTTAAATTTTTCATTTGATTCATATGAAATGCATGTGACTAATTGTTTAAATGCTCTGCAGCAATGTCATTTTCAATACGAGTTAGGGTCAGCGAACAATTCGATCAATCTGAGTGTCCGAAATTTGATTTACGGTACCCATTCAACTTCCGATCGTGTCGAAAAGTTATTGTTTTTATTATGTCAATGATCATTAGGTATCACCTCAAACGTCTTATGAATATTAATGAGACAGGTTTTTGGCTGATATAAAAAGTAAGTCATTTGTTTGAATTATCATCAGTTAGTTTAGTGATACAACTAGAATCATATCTTTATACATTTCAAGTTGGGCTTAGTGATTTGTGTGATAACTGAGCCGATACCATGGCTAAATACACTGTTTTAATTTTACTCGCAATATTTGCCACTATCAGTGCTCTACCGCAACGTAATCGCCCGTTCCCAACAACAAGAAAACCAGATCCTGCAGGCACTACGACTCCAGCTACTGGATCAAGTACTACATGGAAGAATGACCCATACCCAGCTGCCGGGTTCCGCCCAGGAAGAAATTTCGATCTGCCGGCTGAGCCTAAGTCTGCAACAGAGCCAGGTTATAATTATGGACCGCCATCACCGAACTACGGTCCACCAGCCATTGATGTCAGAACACCAAAACCGGCTACTGCTACACCACCTCCCACATACGACCCTACAGCACGCGATGCACGAGCCCAAACACCAGCGCCAGCTCCTAGTTATTGGCCACCGACGCGAGAGCCGCGAAAGTATACTCCACCTCCGACTGCCGATCCTCTGCCAACTTACCTTCCTCCAACCGACAAATACGGTCCTCCAGAAGGTACTCCAACCACAACTTCTGAGCCAGAACTTTTCGAGCCCACAACTCAACGGTCTCCTATGCCACGAAACTTAGGCAATGGTTTTTACTTTATCCAGCTACCCAATGGATGGATATCGCGTAGTGGACTACTTGCCGTAGATTCTTTTGAGCCAAACTCCACCACAACCCCAGAATTAGCTGATGTCGAAACTATAGAACCCGTTTCAACAACCTCATTAGCAGCAGACAGGGTGCGACCTGCCGCTCCTGCTCCAGTTTCGCCGTTTGTTCCAGCCGCGCCAGTTTCACCAGTTCTTCCAACCTTTCAAATACAACCAGTATTACAAACTCAGCAACGTAATGTTCAAGTTTGGCCACCACGGCAGCCAGAAAAACTGGTAGCTTTTCAACAGAAAGCTATAGCTCGAAATGTTCAATATGTACAGCCTGAATTTATTGTTGATAGTCCTCAGTACGTACAACCAGCCATTCAGGCTGATAACATTGTGGAACCTGCTCAACCATTGTATTATGTTCAGCCTGAATTTTACTCTTACACTTCTGATTTTAGAAGCTGGTAAGATGTGATATATTGTTTAGATGCATTCGTTTTTTGTTCTGTATAATAGCTGTTGAATCTTATAAACTAAATAAAGTTGAAATGAAAATAAATAAAATAACTTTATCATGAAAAATGTTTGGAAGTTGATTGATTAAATGATAAATGTAAACCCATAACTTGCAGTCATCTGCAGAATGATCAAATGTGTTTGCTCCGCATGGAAGCAATATTTATTTAAATTTGATTTATTGATCAGAGTGTTTAAAAAAGCAAAAATACAATAATAGCACTGCGAAGACACAGAAAGAGGGCAACGAATCACTGAAAAAAGAAGGTAGGGTCTTCGATCGGTACCCCAGGCATACTGTACATTCGTTTTTTTCAGCGCATGATGCGAGGGAAGAAAGCGATCACACAATCCACCAGGAGCGGAAGAAAAGCTGCGCAGCGTAGCCACCAGAACGGAGAACCGAAAGGCCCCGCGTCTGGCTAACATCTCAACAGAAGTGCAGAAAGCAATTATAAAAACCCGTCAACATTGCTGCGCATTTAACATGGCGTAATAGTCTGATTGCAAATGTTAAGGGAGACCACACACCACACCACATACTGCACATACTGCAAGGAAACTTCTAGAACGGTTACTGAAGCCTCGGCTAAAAAAAACCATACAAAGAGCTGGCGACCTTTCGAAAAATGAATACGGATACCGCAGTGAGCTCTCAATAATATGTGCCTTCCGCAAAGGTCCACATGTCACCCCGCTAGACCTATCGTGTTTTTAGTAACGCTGGACGTCCGTAACGTTAAACTCAAAAAAGTAATGAAAAGAGTTGAGGGGCTGGATGAAAGGCCGCTGAATTAAAGTTTGAAAAGTATCGAACTAGGATGGTAGGCGTGCTGCGTAGGGGCGCATGGCGAAGTGTCAGCAGCTACACAACAGTTTCAGAAACAGCCGCGTTAGACATAGTAGGAGTAGCCCTAATTGATCTATTGGCGAACGAACGCAGGAATGTGCTCTTGAACGGAAGAAGAAAACTAGTAACTGCTCAAGCACTAGCGTGAACGCGTGGATTTTAGGACGATCGCCGGGCTACGAACTGTAAGCGGCATGGGCGGTTACGCTTATTTGCGCATTAAATCCTTGGCTTGAAAACCTTTTCCTTTTCGAGGAAAAAATATTTCAAATAAATTGCTAGTCACAGTAGATATAAACCGCCTGATGTCTTAAGGGTGAAGATAATATAAGTCTATCTTCAAATTTAATTTGTCGAAAAGAAATTTTTCAAAAGAAATTTCATATCATGCAGTAATTTCAATCAACTAATATTTTAACATCAAACAGTATGATCAAACAACATAAACTCAATGAAGATAAAATGTCTTTAGAGAACATTTACGGAAGTTTTTAAGCAATAAGTTGCTTCGAAGTGAAGAAAATTTAACCAGCGGCTATTCGTATACAGTCAATTTCAAAACAGTGTAAATAATTGTCGATTTGTATGTATAAAGTACAAACTGTTTAAGTACTTAAGTGCAATTGACTGTCAACAAATAATTATGATTAAGTTTGGGTTTTAGGTTCAACTTTGGAATGGATCCAAGGAAACGCCCAAGCTTTTGTAAAATATTACTTTCTGTGATACTTGTACAGCTATCAACTTAGTATGTAAGCTTTGAAAAATATTAAAACCTTCTTGTTTACAAATATGGCTAGTCGTAAGAACATGAAGATTCTAGAAAATGATAGAAAACTGTTGGCAAAATAGTTATGATATCAACGTCTATAGCGAATGTGTCATTTAAAAAAAATTGTGTTAAAACGTACGGTCAAGACAAAGTAAGTAATTTCAGTTAAGACTCACCCTAATTTAGACAAAACGTATTCAGACGATTACAAAACTGGAACAATTCATCTGAAACAAAGATTTCAAATTAGCAAATGAAAATCTCCAAGTAATATTTTTCTAATTTATCCAAACAGCAAATTCAAAATATACATTATCCATCTACACAATTTTATTCACTACTTCCATCATTTTTAGATTTGCGTTCCTTCAGAATGCTCGTAATGAAAAATTCACCTGCCTTATACGAGCTTCGAACGAGCGGCCCACTTGCTGTATACAGGAAACCCAGTTCGCTACCCTTCTGCTCCCAATGCTTAAACTTCTCTGGCGTTACGTATTCGTTTACTTTTAAGTGTCGCTTTGTCGGCTGCATATATTGCCCCAGTGTCAAGCAATCAACACCAACGTCGCGTAGGTCTTTCATTGTTTGTTCGATTTGTTCATCGGTTTCACCTAAGCCCAGCATTATTGAACTCTTCGTTACCAGTGACGGATTAACATTTTTCGCTTCGCCTAGAACCTTCAAAGTTTGACGATATTGTGCCCGTCGATCACGTACGAAGGGCGTAAGAGATTCAACAGTCTCTATATTATGGGCGTAGACATCCAGACCGGAGAGAGCAACTGTTCGAACACTTTCCAAATTACCACGGAAATCGGGCACTAAGCATTCCACAAAAATGTTGGAGTTCCTGCAAATAAATGTTTATTGTTTGAATGGGTTCTTTGGTAAATATTAAAAGCTTCTATTTTACAGAGAATCGAAGTGTTTAAGGTAAATGCGAATATATTTATTCGAATGCATACAGATACAGAACTTATGCTAAAACACCAGCATCATGTCATGGGTTTGAATGATTTTTGAATTTACTCATCTAAAGAACCTTTTTTAATGTCATGTTTAGTTTTTTCAGAAAAATTTCGCAGAGGTTGAGGATGGGCAGGCAATTCATATTCAAAATATAATTTGTAATCAAAACTCAAGACGACCAACATAAATAGGTTTATTCAATTTGTCTAAAATACTGATCCACGAAACTTTTCCCTGTTTACTTCATTCTTGGTCACGAATTATGCCATTGTTACAAATACTAATTCATGAATTCTCAATTACATTGAAAAGTAGCCTTCCTGAGAAAATCACATGCAAAAACCTCTGCAGCTTCAACTTTTACCTGATCAGGACATATCCATTAAACCTATTACGCCTCGATACCTCCGATCCGAGCGCCGCACAACTTTTTTCTTTGGCCATTTTTTCTACAAGCTGAGAACAATTTGAGAAAAATTGAATTCACCGGCGCTAGTTGGTTTACAGTTTAAATAAATAACAGTAGAAAAGTGTAATAACGAAAACAATTGATAGTTCCAGTGCGCTATCAACTATCGAGCGATAGTGCAAAACCATCGATAGTATCGATAGCGCTATCGATAGTTTTCTTTCTCTTTGTCCAAAACTATTTACGGGACGAGATTAACGAGCTAAGATTCAAAACAGTATCTGACCGTTCTTCAAGCCGATAAATCGGAATTTACAAGTTTTACAAGGCAGTAAGTGGATATTTACGTTCCGAACAGTTGCCCAGTAATGGTTCAATAAACCAAATTTAAATTACACTGTCCGATGATTTCATCTGATTTGAGCTTTGGGAGAAAAAATAAAGGAGTATTCAAACCACCATGTTTACACGATGCAATGAGAATCGCAATGATTAATGGATACAATGGGTACAAACTATGTATTTTTTGGTTAAAATATTTGTATGAATAATTCGAATTAACTATTTGTAGAAATAATTAGTCTATTACAAAAAGCAGTCCCAAAAAAATTGCTTCCTTCACTTCATACTCCCTCACACATAGTTGTTACTCCTAGTACTTCCCAGACAGTTGGCGTATTGTTGTAAGGAATAGTACAGTTAAAGTCAGCTATGGTATTTCATCGATTATAATCATTTATCATATCTAGTATCTAGTCAAAAATTAACTATTTTGAATTACTACGTTTATCGTGTGTTTATACTGTACAATTTTCGCCAGTATATCGTCATTTAATTTGTGTCGGTAGAATTTTGTGCATTAATTTTCTACACTCAAAGAGAAAATATTCTACCATATTTAAATTGAATCTAAGATATGTCCCAGATGTATTTTGGTGCCATTGCATGATGTTTGCGCCAAAGTAAGAATTAAAATATTATCCTTGAGAGGCCCTTTTGAAACCTATTTTTTGATACAGGTTGTATTTGTTTCATAATTTAGTGTTGAAATTGCCTCGTTTATTACTCTCCGAAATTTAGTGCTATTGGCAGGTGATCGTTCAGATCTGTTTGTGAAGCACTTCTTTTAAGCTCTTGCGTTATTCGATTTGATTCCTTATTCATTTTAAATAAGTTATTCATTTTCACAATTTCATACGTTCTATTTTTAAATTCAAATGTTTGTTTGGAACATATTTTACAGTAACGGTGCTACCTACTGTTAGCGGTAAAGTAAATATATTTTACGTATGAGATAAAAATATGCTCATATAGTGTTGTAACTACGATAAATAGTCAGGTTTCAAATAGCATTTTTGACGTTATCCGAAAATCCCTGAATCTACTAATCATGTCGAAAAAAGTATGATAAAATTTGTTTTATATAAAATTGAGATTATTTTCTTTATATTTTCTCATCTCATCAAATGATCCTAAATATTGTCCTTTCTTTACATATATACACTTAAGTATTAACCCAGACCAAATTTTCTTTATTGTAGAAAATAGTACGAAATAATAAATCAAACAGATTGTAGGTAAATTTAAACTTAACCAAAATTTTCTTTCGTACAACAAGGGAAGCTAATAATACGCATAATTGAACTTGACTTACCTTTCTTTGATTTCACGAACAGTTTCTGCAATATGGGAAGCACCACCATCGGGAACATCTGTTAATTTATGTTTAACATAATCATGTGTAAAAAATGGACTTTTGAATTTCAACCTACCATCACGATCCACTGAAGTCAAGACAATATAGTCCAAGCCCCATGAAGCTATAGCCTTTGCCGTGTTCACTGGTTCTTCCGGGTTCAAAGGAGGTGGATTTCTAGCTGTTTTAACTGAACAGAACCTACATCCTCGAGTACATGTGTCGCCCATTAACTAGAATTATTTTCCAACGATAATCGAATTTTCAATGTTTCTTAAAGTTATCACAAGTGTCATCAGAGCAAGGTCAAATGGCGCCAAATCTTCTGCGGCTTTTTTTCGTATGCTTCTCTACTTACCATGATTGTTGCCGTCTGTGTTCCATGTTCACCACCTCCCCAACATTCTCCGATATTTGGGCAACGGGCTTCTTCACATACTGTCGCCAATTTCAATTCGCGCAATTGATCCTTAATTTTATAGAAGTTTTTCCCAGTTGGAATTGTAGTTTTCAGCCAGGGCGGAAGACGAAGACGTTCGCCATCATCTTTGCCGCGTCTCAGTTTACCATCGTACGCGCTCCAATCTTCGGCTGCGTTGTCGGGAATTTGAACGAAGTCCTGAAAACTCGGTCCATTAGCCAGACGTTCACGAATTTCTTCTAGTTTTTTGAACGAAGCAGGACCCGAATACGATTGCGAATGAATCGGCTGTAAAGTAGATAAGAGCTCAAAATATGCCATATTCGGGAACTTAATATTATTTTACACTAATAGATTTAGTCCTTAGGAGACGACAACAAAACATCCCATGCAATTTTACGGCAACAAATTACACCACAATCTAACACGAATCAAGCAGGAATCACACGAATAGCAGACGAATAGCCAGAAACCAGCTGTTTTGCAACGTCAAGCAATTCACCTCTGTGATAATTTGCGACAGGTTGCACCAACTACTTTTATCATGTCAAATCAATCCACCAACACACTTCCCCTTCGATATGTCAATTCGTTCGTGGTGGAAATAGTTTGTTGTGCTGTCAGATTTTCACTTTATTTACATCAATTTTTTACAATATGTGACGGGTTTTCACATATATATTTCGTGAAATGCTTTATAATGAATGAATTTCTATCTTTGCACCTATTAGTTTAATCCACGAACATTCTTATATAGCGTGAAAGTGTAATCAAAGCAGTACCCCAGCGTCCACACTCGAAAAGACTACAAATTTGTTTACATCGATCTTTCAGCAAAGTAAAGTTGTTTGTCGTGAACCGATAATCACAATGGGTAGGTTTCATTCAATTGCTTATCACAGGTAGTGTTATCTAAAGATAAAATCCCTCGCGATAAGATAGTGTCGCAGAATATTAGATTGACTGGGTGCGTGTCTAACAAGGTGGGGCTTCTAGCTTAATTGACTACCATCTGACACTAAGTGCGATCTCTTTCTTTCGCTTTGAAAAAGATAAGTCTAAAGAAGGAGATCGAGATAGTTGATCATACTTTCTTTAGATTTTGAATTGTGGGGCCCTGACATTCCGTATGTTGGGATCTCGAATTGTATAAGCGACGAATTCCAGTCGTATTAATCTATGCGTAAGATAAGTGAGGCAAACATTACTTCCTACCAGTTGATTCAACCAATATATAAGAGAACGATTCTTGCCCGGCTTGAAGTCTTAACTACTAATTAATAGTTAGTCTCAGATCTTCTTGACCTTAAAATATACGGTACGCTCTAATTCAGAATGCTCAATTAAGTCGATCCGTCAATGATTCACCCTGGCTTCCAATTAAATTATCGTGATATTGCTACAATCGGTGAAGTAGTTGGAAATACGGACGTGCTCATCACACAGGTTCGCATTGATTGAAGTGTTTCGTATAGTGGAAGGCTGAAAATGCCCTCGCAGCTGCCGCTATTAATCAGTCAATTGTTGAATACACGATTTTGTGAATTCTTTGATTTGTGATAAGAAGTAATAGTGAACCGATAGACGACCATGGGATCACGTAACCGTGATAGAATTCGCGATCCTCGCGAAGAAATCCTTCTCGAGACTAATTTCGACGATGACGGTGTCTCAACAAAGGCTTACAACAACCACCAGCCACAACCGAATCGACGAAGAAGCACATACCGATCGGAAGTCTCTTTAGATCGATATTCGGACGTACATGGAATAAGGCAGTCCAGAGGTAGGAAGAGTGACAAAGCGCTTTCTATAGTGGTGTATACATGTTTGTAATCGTTTGTTGGTGCACTTCACTTAGTGCCGAACACCTATCTTGTAAATTGCTTCCTCAATGCACATTTCACAAAGTTCCGTTTATATGTTATTGTGTTTGTTTTCCACTGCCGTTTTTACAGTCATCGCTCTTCAAGTTTTGTTTAAAGTTATTTGTATCGCCAGACCCAGTTTAAGTATTTTGATTCATTTTTCATATCTTACTGGAGCGTACATATATACGCACTAATTCAATTGCTTTCTCATCGAATGGGTAGATAAAATAATTGGTAATAACAGCTGACGTCAATCGAATTGTAAATTGTGAAAGCCATTAAGGATGCCAACTAGATCGCAACCGGAAATGAAGTCACCGGTTGCAACGAGCATCCTTTTCGATTTGAATATGTGTTTCAGCTTGATGAAGGTATTTGTAGTTACCATTTAAGTGCTTCTCATCACCAGGTGCATTGCCCTGAAAGTCGAAAACTGAAATGAAATGTGTCTCAACAGTTTTCATGTCCGCTTATCATCGAGCTTATATCACTGAAGTAAAAAATGTAAATTAACTAATTTCATAAAATTGAATTATAGGTGATTGCTGCCGAGCATGTATGACCCGCATTCCGTACGCTACCCTAATAGCCACGCTAATGTGTCTATTGGGTGTAGGCATATTTTGTGGAACAATGTATCGTGGTGCTTCGCTGACAATCATTATGCTGGATCAAGTATTTCATATAAGACTACTATGGTAAGACTCGTATGATGTTTGTGAAACTGTTTTTCTAAACTCATAATCTTTTAGGATTGAAGCAGTGCAAATGATCTTTGTGATAATAGCAGCATCAATGGCAGCTTTGGGTTTCATGATTCTGTTTGTTGGATTCCTTGCGACTGGAGCGACTCGACATCGGGTTTACAGAGCATGGAGGTCGCGAGTGGGCGGAAGGATTTCATGTGCGGTGGTATGTTTCATATGATGTCTTATAAAATCATTACTTTAATGACTTTTCTTTTCAGTTTATGGGGATAACTTATCTGCTGAATTTCGTATGGATGTTGATTCTCTGTTTCCTTGTCGTCGTCACATTTATTTACACTATGTTCTGGAATATGTGCTCAAGTGTGGAGAAGTCTAGAACATGCATTGACTTGACACAGTTTCGTAAGTAGATATTTCACATCGCGCACTAATTTCACAATTCCCTCCCAGATCCTCGCAAATATTGTCTTGAATTTTATTATTTATCGTAACTAGCAGGGCATAAATATAAGTACTACGTTTGAAAAAAGCTTAAAATTATGGGATAGAAATGACTTTAATAAGGGATGATGTGGATGTTGTTGGCGTTTGGCATTTTCTCATACTATTCAATAATCTGCCGCGTCTGTTAGCATGTGGATATTAATAGAGCAAACATCAGAAATGGTTTTCCTGACGGGGGTATTTATCACCATCCTATTTTTTAAGAATTCAACTCCGATAAAACATCTAATGGTATCGAATGATAAGAAGGCTCATGTCACTATTATTCTATTTGAGTTTTGGATTGTTCGTCTTGTGTTTGTTGTAACAGCCGGCTACTGGGCATAATACCAGCCTCCACTAATTAGGCATAACACCAGCACTTGACAAGAATAAAGTGTGGCACTTAGAGAATTGTGGAATTAATTGTAATCGGCTTCTCCCATATGTGTCTCCCTACCGTCATAGCTAAGCATTCGCTTCAAAGGGTAGTCCCCTGAACTTGGCATTATCATAGAAAAAAAAGTCGAATACGTCGCTGCACGGGAGGATGCCCATTTCAGCTTCCGCAGTCTGATATTGGCGTCCTATAGATCGTTTAACATTTCTTACAGTTTGTGGTTGCACCTTATTCGTCATTGACTGTTTTACACCAATTATTCGGCTCAAGACCCGTCTTTCGAAGGCGTTGAATACGTCTGAGGCTAGTGTCCATAGCACAGCACAGGTCTTATTATTGATTTATAGACGGAGCTTTGTGCTCCTGTGTAAGCATGTGGTCTTTAGTTTACCGCCGTCCTGAATCAAAAAGTCTTATCTCCATTTTTGTAGTTTTCAGAAAATTGTAATTTGCGTTTTATCGAGTTGGCACAATGTAATAAAAACTTTGCAATGCCAGAAGAGGACTTCGATTAGATACCTTTTTTTATTAGTGCAGAGAACAGCTTACACACTGCAGTTTTAACATTGATTTCATTTTCAAGCATATTGTATATATCGTAGTGCACTTTCTTTCAGCAAAAGTTGTAGCTCGTCTTCTTCCCGGCAGTTTCGAATTTGTATGCTCTTGAATAAACCACTTTTGAGCAATTTTACTTGCATCCCAAAATTCAGCATTTATCATATCCAGCTTTTCTCTCGAAATTTTAGTTGTGGACTTTTTCTCGCAAGTTGTCCCACACTGTGCTTTCACACCATGCTGTTTTTTCGTTGATTTAATTTTTTAATTTTTTTTACTTCAATAGATTCCGAATATATTTTTCTTTTCCGTGGCAGTCCTTTCTTCATTAAAACATTCACACACGTCTATTCAGCAGAAGTATCTCTTCTTGCACTTTGATTAAATTCTTTCTTTGCTGTTTTGTTGAGGTCATTTTGCATTGTCTTGAGGACGTCTTATCGTTCAAATCACCACAACTATTATTTTTGTCTTCCAAATCATGTTTATCATTTCGATCTATATTACTGTCATCATCTCTGTTTTTTACTTTAACCTCTTCTAAATAACACCGATTCCATGAAAATGGCTAGTTTTTAATTCATCCCTGATGTTTTCGCTCTTGACCACAGATCTAACTGTGTACCAACAACTCCTACTGCTGTAAAGAACCAGAAGCGCAGATGTCTTCTGTGTTTCAATCATCGGGGCACCCAGAAAGTTAATTCCAGTAAAGACTATAGAGCTTTTTGGGCTTGGTAAAATCATCATCCGGTCATTTTAGAGACTCCAGCTTAGTTGAGTGATTTTTCTCCAACACCTTGCACAGCCTCGACGTCTCGTGCAATTTCCAGGCCCTCACAGACCGATCCGATTATCTCTTTTTATAGATTATCTGCATGGTTTTATAAGCAAACCAGTCTACGCAGTGTTGCTCTTACAAGCACGATTAAGGAGAACCCTGAAGAAAGTGTCACTTTTATTCCTGTAATCAAGAAGATAAATCTGCAAAACAACATCAACACATTCTTCGTGTAAATGACCGCTGCGCCGTTACACTCGTTGACTCCTACACGTCTAACGCATTCAATAAGAATGTTTAAAAATCTTAAATCTACTATTTCCCCCCGCTAAGTCAATCCTGAAGTTTTTAGCGATGGAACGTCCCGGTGTAAATTTCTTCCAGCGCGTTAATTTTCCTTCCGCCGAAGCTGTGCTATAAAAGCATCGATAAATTTTGGAATTAACGTTATCACGAAAGAAATCATGCAACTCAAATAATTTGTAATAATTTTTTCTCTTGTTAGTTAACATCGCAATCTAATTGACTGCATGTTAGAGAAAATTGTTCAAGCAACGCCAACTGTATTTTTTCCTTCTCTTTCTCAAATCGGAATTTGCTCACCAAATCATATTATATCATAATTATTTCTTCTTTTCAGACTTCATGTTCCCATCGAACGTACGCCAAGAAGACTTGAACATCTGCGAAACATTCGAGAAAAAAGCATTTTGCAAGGATGGTGTCGAACCGTCGGAAATAATGTTTATTCTAGCGACATTAGCTAGCTTGCTAGTTATTTTAAGTCTTATTCACTACTTGATGTGCCTTTCAGCCAATTATGCACACATACGTGATCATGAGAAATTCCAAGAACTGCAAGAACTACAAACACTCAATGAAATGGAATACAGTGCAGCATCGAAAGATCGTTTCTAGAATAAAGCCCGGAAGATATATTTCGAAGAGATTTTCTAAAACCTGCGAACAGGACACATTTGTGATGCGCGCAGTAAGGTTATCTAAATTCATACATTTATCTACCTTAAAAATGCTGAAAACATCACTGCCATATTTGAACAGATTTAATATGAGAAATAGTAAAATGTTTGGATATGTTCAAGCATTTCAGAATCGTTCAAAGCATTTAATCCGCTTAAGCGGACCATCAGCTACTTAATTGATTTTTCAAAACATACCTGAAACGTTTACTGAAGCTAGTTTTATCAAACAGTGCTGCGCGCATCCAAATTAACTTTTCGAAATATATCTTCTGATGAAGAAACAGATATACATGTAAAAAAAGGATAAACTGCACAGAAAGCGATGAAGACAAATAATATTTTTATACGAAACTAAGTAAGTAGTACATATACATATTTATATAAAATCTAAAATGCTAATTGTAAAATAAGATTTCTTCAAGATTTGATAAACTCATATACAGTAAAATTAAATCCATATCACCCATGGAATTTTCAGCTTATATTTTTCCAGTTTATTTTTATATTGCTTGAAACAGTACCTATTGACTTGTATCCAAGTATAATATGAATATTCACACTTTCCTCCCAAGTAGAGTGCTTCAAATACTTAATGTCAATGCCCGATCGATCAGTAATATTTTCACAATTAGTTTCAAAAATACAAAGCTTTAACAAAGTCATTCCACCCAACCGAATCATTCCAAATTTAAAATTAGAACAAAAACTATGCAAAAATTTACTTGTTTGGCATAGGTCTAAAGCGAAAAAAAATTGTACTAAGGACAACCATCAACGTACAAGGTGTCTATATTATACAAAAATGTTTGTAAAAGCTAATACATTTAAAAATTAGCGAAAATGTTTATGGGAAATTTCCGACTTTGAACCAGTCAGTATTTGTCTGGCAATGGAAATACACTATGCTTAGAAATTTAGAAATGATCTATTGTTAAATAATTTTTAACCACCAAACTTACATTTTACATACAAATACCTATCGCGTATATGTTTCAAATCAAAATTTAAACTAAGTTTAGAAAATATAGCAAATCATGCAGCTCAAAATATTTTCGTTTTTAGAAACTATGTTCTTTATATATGATTGATTTGATAGAATTTTTAAATGTTTATCAACTTGTTCAATTGTTTTCTTAGAAAACAAGTATACATTATAGTTTTAAGGCATATTATAGACATGTAAACGATAAGTAAAACAAAAACAATCTTTTAGATGGTAAGCCAATAAGCATGTAATAGTTTTTTTCACATAATAAATTTCATCAAAACGAAGCAATTTATTATCACTTTCTGATAAAATGTTATACTTTTTTGGACGGGTGTCGAAAAAACTTTCATAAGGTTCCTTACAAAAGACGCAGGATTATGCGAGATTCTAAAACATTACACGCCGTGCCACTAGCACATCAGGTGCCCCCACGGCAACATTCATTCTGTCATAAGGAGTATGTAAACAATCCTCTTCTCTTTTCAGCCGCAATACCGCCTCTATATATACTGAAACACATACCCAACCGTCTTCTGAATGAAGCATCGCCTCCGGTGTCGCAGATGGGCGGATGGGTGTCTCAGTGGGGTAATGGCGTAATTGTATCGTAATTAATGCTCCGTGCCAGGGTTCACTCTTCGTTAACAAAATTTGAAGCAGAAGTTGAAAAGAAATTGAAGTGGATTTAAAAGAAATGAAGTAGATGACCGATTGGGGTCATTTAATTTAAAGCATTAATTTACTTTTCATATAAATTAGGTATATATTATCATTTTTACTATAACGGAAAAAAATTTAAGCAAAACCACGTTAAAAGTTCAAATATGGTTTTTTTAAATAACAAATTAAGGCATAATGCAAATTTTATATACGAAACATAATTATATTTAGTCTTTATCATTTCTAAGCGGTACAGTATTATTTTTTATATAGTTTAGCTTAGCATTAGTGACTTGAACTAAGTTGTTCGTTGCATTGAAAAAGCATTAGACTAGAAAAATGTTGCTGTCAAAGCTCGATGCAAGAAAAAAATTACATGAAATAGGAAAATTTTTTCTGATTCGATTCGAACCGAAAATGATATAGAATTCGTAGGAACTGAAGTAGTGAAATAGCTATCATTTTCAAAATAAAAATGAAGTAAATCTACTTCAAATGGAGTAAAGTGGGAACCTTGCTCCGTGCTACTTAATAGCATATACATACGCTCTGACATGGGCTCCTCCGAATGAATACATCCTTCCAGATCGTAGATAAGTGAACAAATGTTAGTCTTAAGACGTATACGGGAAATTGTATGTATGTTAATTTTTTTTTATTTTACCCAAAGATAAATAAAAGTAGCTCACGAGTGCTTGCGAGTCGTGTCAAAGTCACTCGTCTGGATCGTGCACACATTCTCGCTCGCCTGCTATCGTTTAGACTCGGACAACATTATTCGCCCAAGTTCCGGATATTTAAATTCGGCCTTATTGCTAGTGGAGACGGCAGGCCAGAAATTTCGTACTACTAAACTATGCCGTGCCAATATATGTCATCTTTCTGACACTTCTCCTCGGGTAGTTGAACTCTTGTTGATTTTCATAACTATGGAGGCACCCACAATCGTGCAAACGTTGACTGATACCTGCTAGTTGGAAAGCCAATAACTTTTTCTGAGAGTTAAGAAAAACCGGAGTGAAAAAACTATGGTGGTATCGATAAACGATGCCTGATACGTGTCGTGATAAGCCAACCTAACCCTCATCAAACAGGATTCAGTAAACTAAAAAGAAATTGTTGATAATCTTCGTCGGCCCGACCACCGATCTACTGAAATCAATCAAATCTAATTGTCTCAATCGTCATCACTTAAAATCAAAACAATGGCTTGAAATGTTTCCTGCATTATGAAATCGCAATGTACGCGGACGGATACAAGTACTGGCTTGCCTACAAAACAAATACAACCAGGTAAACTCGTCTATCATATGCTGTTGGTGTTTTTATTTACTCCAATCAAAAACAGTTACTATCGATGTTGCCGTTACATATCATCAAAATGTCCTGGACGATGCGTAGACGAAAACGGCAAAGTTCGTAGTACAACCGCTCACAATCATCCAGCCGAACCAGATCGCGCTCTCGTTGATAAATTCCGTAAGATCCTGACACAACGAGCGGCTTCCGAAAAGACTGAACTATATGCCATCTACTGTGATGAGGCAACTTCTCGACATTCGGATGCTGCTATGCTATATCCTTTCGCTTCGGCCAGATCAGCAATGCGTAAAGCAAGACGTAAACAATTGCCCCAAACACCGAACACAGTCACTGATATAGTTGATGTGTTGGATACTTCTGACTTGTTTCGGGTTAATAGCGGCCCGGACAAAGACTCGATTTATCAAAAAACCATTAAGCTAGAAGACTCGATTTGTATGATATTCATGCATAGCAAAACAGTTGAACTGTTTGGAAGGATCGATGAGATTCACTTGGATGGGACCGTTGAGTTTCATCCTGATTCGCTTTCGCATTATCATTTGATCACTGTTCATGCAGTGCAGGGATATATTGTAAGTGTCTGTCCTAACTTGCTTAAAATTTTATCAAGAAAATCATTCATAAAATAATCAGGTTTTCTTTTACAGACTGCTCCGATAGTTTACTTCATAGTTACAGCCAAAACACAGTCAACTTACGCCGCTCTCTTTGCTTACATTCGCGAAGATTTAAACATTTCACCAAATATGATAATGTCTGATTTCGATCCGACGATGCAAATCAGCTTAGCATATGCATTTCCTGAATCAGTGGTGAAAGGTTGTTGGTTTCACTATACAGATGCAGTTCTGGCGCAAACGAGAGCTCTAAACCTACAGAAAGAAACGTACAAAGGTGTCGGGGCGAGTGCACTTCGAATGCTTCTAGTTTTACCATTGCTACCAGCCGAATATATGTCCCCCGGTCTGGAATCTATTAAGAAATGGATGAAGGAAAAAAATATATTCTCCATGGATATGTCGAATTTGTGCAGTTACATCGAATACTCTTGGCTGCGGTCGACAGGAGCCGAGAAAATGTCAATTTTCGGGACCCAAAGAGGAATAATGAATCACTTGAAAAATTTCAACAGGGAATTATCGACAGTCATAGGAACAGAAAGCCCCACGATTTGGGTTATCTTGGGTATATATTTAGATTGAAGCGTCTTTCGGTCAATCATTTTACTTTCATTTCAGAATCAATAACACAGCTAGCGACAAAAACTTACGTGAAAATCAACAAGAAGATCAGGCTTGTTAGAAATGAAACGGCTGGAAAATCAGCAACAAGTCCTAGTCAAGCAGGTACGAAAGCTAGACGAAAAAGTGATTTGTTTACCGAAACGATAATTTCAAACGCGACACAACTATGGATTAAGACACCAGTTCATCTCAGGAATCCTCTACAATTTCTTCAACTAAGTAGTCATTGTATCAATGACTCGATTAGTTTAGGAAATTTGTCGGATATTCGGCATTGTAGCACATCAGCATGTACTTGTTTTTCGCCATCTATTTCTGCGGCACAGCGTCAAATAGCCAAGTGCCATGAAGAACATCTAGAAACCACAGAAATGATTCTGCAAAATGATCTGAACACCATCATTTTGCCTTCCAACTCAATCGCGCTAACGCAATATCCTATCACAAACGGCGTTATTCTATCGGAAAATGAAGACAACGTCGGCAGAGAGAGTAGTAGCAGCCTACACTGTATCCCATGCCCGCAAAATTACACAAATAACAAAGTTTCGATCAGTTCACCTGCCCCGCAAACATCCTGTGCTAATCAATTGCTGCCAATAAGGACAGAAACACGGCAACCGGTTTCTTCAGATCCACCACCTCTTGCCTTTTTTCCAACTGTCAAACGTATAGCACACAAAAGAAGATTGCCCATTTTATCAGAGCCACCACCTCTGGTTCCCATTAATTTCGAACAATATAAAAAAGTAGAAAATAAATTATAATAAGCACCCGCCATTGTTTTTTCTGTTTTAATATGTTGGTTGAAATTCAAGGCTTTCGGTATTATATTCTGACCATGGAAATTGAATAGTGCCAATAGGCTCAACAATTGGTCTAATTACGATGATAAATTAATGCTATTCAAAAATGGTGTGCGCATGGCGAAAAATGCATCATGAAGATCTTTGTACGCAAACATTGGACGACGAGGAACTGGGTTCGTTTGGAGCTGGTGAAGTGATTCACCCTTACTCCATTTTTCTCGGTGAGCGGTCTTGCGCTCAGCTATGAATCTTGGCTACATCGGGTACTTAGATTTAGTTAGTGTGCAGATGGTTTGCACTAGCTAGTGATTTTTCTGAGGTGAGGGTATATTTCGTGTGCCCTGGTCGGGAATCTAAGAATGTCCATGGTGCTATTAGTATGTCGGTCTATATTGTCGAAGAGCTTTAAAGCTTTGTCGCGTATGTATTTTTCTACTGTTTCGATTCTAAAGTCCTTATGTATGTCCACGTTTCTAATATACCATGGAATTCGGAAAATTCTCCGCAGTGCGAGATTTTGGCAGGCTTGTAGGTTTTGTTTGTTTGTCTTTGAGGTTTGTCCGAATGCAAGACTTCCGTATAATAATGCCGGTCTTAGTATTTGTTTGTATATAAGTAATCTGTTGGTTTTGTTCAGTCTTTGAGATTTAATGAGGGGAAAGAAGGCATGGAGGAGTCTGTTGCAAGCGCTGCGTTTATTTTGTATGTGTGTCGTCCAAGTTAGTCGGTGGTCGAACGTGAGTCCTAAGTACTTGGCTGTCCGTTGCCATTCAATCTGTTGTTCGTTCACAGTCAGTTTTCGTGGTGTCTGTCTCCTCTTCCGCGTAATGAAAATTGCCTGAGTTTTGTCCGAGTTGATCTTAATCTTCCATTTGTGGAAGTACCCTAGAAGCGTATTTATGGAGAATTGCAGTTGTGAGACAACTGCTTCTGCTTGCCGGGACGAGTGGAAGATGCACGTGTCATCGGCGAATAGTGATAGTTTAGCTACGGGCAGTTTAGGGATGTCTGCAGTGTATATATTATACAATAGGGGAGATAAAGGAGATCCTTGGGGAACTCCAGCTGCAATTTGCCTTTCAGATGATAAGTGTTTGTCAATTCTGACACAGAATTTTCTGCCCTTGAGAAAAGATCCAATAATCTGGATAAGAGGAAGGGGTATTAGGAACTCATGCATTTTGAAAATCAGTCCTGCATGCCAGACTTTGTCAAAGGCCTTTTCTATGTCGAACATAACTAGCCCGGTCGATTCTCTATGGTTAAGCCCTGTTCGGATGTGTTGGACCACCCTTGCTAGCTGGAGTTCTGTGGAGTGAAGTGGCTTAAAGCCAAACTGTTCTTCCGGAAGAATGTGGTTCTCGGAGACTTTTTCGCTCAAGCGAGAAAGGAGAACGCGTTCGGCCAATTTTGCTATTGATGACAGGAGGCTGATTGGTCTCCAGTTCTGGGGGAATGTTAAGTCTTTACCAGGTTTCGGTATAACGATAATGATGGCTGCTTTCCACGCATCTGGATACTTCCTCAAACGGAAGATGGCGTTGATTATGTCTGTTATGTTTTGTAGTATATTATCTGGTAGGTGAGTCAAGCACATGTTGGTAACGCTGTCTATCCCAGGTGATTTTCGTCGTTTCAGTCCATTCACCAGTATCTTCACTTCCCCAAGGTCAGCACATCTTAACGATTCTACCTCCCGAGGTTCAAGGCTGAGAAGATTTGCGGCCGCTCGTTCAATGCATTCTTGATACTCTAGGTCGTCCTCGGATGAGATGTTCTCCTTGAATTGTGTTTCCAAGGATTCTGCAAAAACATTAGCTTTATCTGCACTGGTGTATTTTAGGCCTTGAGTGCCGCAGATTGGTGGCATTAGAAGTTTGCTTTTGGTCTTGAAGTATCGAGACAGCCGCCATAGGGTGTTACCCCCAGGCTCGATGCTTTGCATCAAACTCTCCCACTGTTCATTCTGGTGTCGGGATATCTGACCACGTATGTAGTTGGTAAGCCGGTTTGCTTCCCGCTTTATTCTAGGGTCACCTGTGCCTCTAGCTCTTCTCCGGAGTTGGTTCCTTCTCCGTATAAGTAACTTAATCGACTTAGGGAGTTCATAAGGATTGAGTTCATCCTTTACCGGAATTGTGATCGTATTGTCCTCTTTTACCTGCTTTATGATGTTAGTGAGGTAATCTATTGATTCCTCTAAGTCGCTGGCCGTTTCGGGTGTTTCTAGGGTGGCTACTTCGGCCAGTGCAACTCGGAAAGCATCCCAGTTGGTAATTTTCTTCTCTTTTATGGGGTCGTCAATGTAGATGTTCTCTACTCGAAAGAGGACCGGCCTGTGGTCAGACGACAGCTCGTCGAGGACGTTGATATGCACATGTTGGTTAAGTGCGTGTGAGATCCCTATATCTAGGGCGTAGCTGTTTATTGGGCCAAAGTGCGTAGGCTCATTGGGGATATGCAGGTTTGATTGTCTATCTGTGATGTAATTGTTTAGCTCGATCCCAGCTTTGTTACTTCTCACAGCTCCCCAATGGCGGTTGTAGGCGTTGAGGTCTCCTGCAAGGAAGACTGTGCCTTCATGATCGAGGAGTGCACGGAGGTCTTCAATAAACTCCTGTGATCTTGGTGGCCGGTACGCTGAAACCAATACAAACTCGAGAAAGCTCGTTTGCACTTTTATAGCAGTGGCTTCCATTCCCCTGAGGCTGGGAATAGGAACAAGATGGTGGGTGATGTTTCTTCTCACGAGGATTGCAGTGCCTCCTCCCCTACCAGTCATTCTATCGTTTCGGTATAGGATGTAGTTGGGGATCCGGAAGTGGTCGCCGGGTTTGAGGAATGTTTCCTGTAGTAGCATGATATCAATTTTGAAATCGATCAAAAATTGCCTCAGCTCGCCTTTTTTGGGCAGTAAGGAATTTGCATTCCACGTGAGAATTGAAACCTGGTTAGTGGGGTTCATTTGCGTGCTTTTGGTGGGATGTTTGGCGAATTATGGCCAGTGAACATACTCTGAACCATTTTCGCCATCATATCTTTCATTATTGTGTGTAGCTGTTCTTGCATGATGGTGAAAAACTGGCCCATGTGCTCGGGAGTGGTTGGGATTGGTAGGTTAGGTTGTTTAGTTTTGGCTGGAAAGTCTGATGGACGTTTGGTCGTGGTTGGGATAGGGGTTGGGGGAGATGGAGTAGGATTTCCACTTGCCACTTGTGCAAACGATTTCCTCAGGTTCTTCGGGTTGCGCGGGCAGCCCCCATAGCTCGCAGGATGTTCACCTCCGCAGTTAACACACTTTGGCTTTTCTTCCTTCGACTTTTTGCAGACTGAGAAGTGGTGGCGTCCGTCGCATTTAACGCATCGAGCCTGAGCATGACAATTGCTGGCAGAGTGACCAAACTCCTGGCAGTTGTGACACTGGGATTGTCCACCTCGCGGATTTTGTGTTTCAACTTTGCACATTAGGTGGCAGATGGCTTGTACGTTATATATTTCCTTTTCACTTCTAGGAAGGAGAACTTTCAGTAGCTTTGAGGGACCTGATCTGATTTTAAGGAAGAACGCTTCGATGGGGTGGAAGCCCTGACGTTCTAAGTCTTCTTTGACTTCTTCTGGCGTTAAACCGTAAAGCCCTCGGATAATAACATTCAGATTTTTTTCCTCGGGAAGGTAGTACGTGTGGTACTGTACCTTCAGTTCGGTGAAGATCTTGGTGATCTTCCTGTGGTCGGAAATGGTTGAGGGAATAATCTGAATTCCCAGATATACTCTTCTCGCCGCTTCAAACTTAACTTGCCGTTCCTTGAGAAGTCGGGCCATGGCAGTCCATTGGTCCGGCTGGCGTAGTATTATCGGTACTGGCTTGATTGCTGGCGGCTCAGCATCGATTGTTGTCGGAGGTCTGTTTGGTGCTGTTGTAGTCGTTTCGTGTTTTTGTGATGAATGACTTTTAGTTTGTGGTTGCGTTGTTTTTGTGTCGTTTGACTTTTTCGGTTTGGTTTTATGGGTGGGTGCAGGAGAGAGAAGTGGAGGGTATTCGATATCGTCAATTTGGTCTATGTATACATTTTCTCTTTCTTCGGAGTCCGTAAATTCCTGTTGCATGTTGTTGTTGTTTTCTGTATGTTCTATGTCGGAAGCCATTTCTGTGTCATCGAAATGTCTGTCATTTTCTGCTGTTGTTTTGTCGCTTTCGGAAGCGGAGGTTGGAGAGATAGAGGTTGTTTGGGGAGAAGAGGATGCAGTTTGTTTCCTTTTTCTTTTGTTTGGTATTTTCTGATTCTGTTTCCGTTTGTTTTGTTGTTTCATTAGCTGACTAATTAATTCTTCGTTACGTTTCAATAGTTTTTTATTGTCACGTCGTTGTTCAGTAAGTTCTTTTTGTGTGTCTTCCAGTTGCTGTACAATTTTATTTAGTTGTTCGCTTAGTTCACGTTGGTTTTCTCTGTCCTTTTTGTTTTGCTCGAGCTGATCCGTCAGAGCTGCGATCAGTCGATCTTTGTCCGATTCGTCCATTGTATCCGTGTTTTGTGACATGGGTAGGCTTTGGTCTCGCTCTACGTTGAACAAGACACACTGCCAGCCCCACACTCAGAGTTCGGTATTTATCACTATAATTGCTTACTTCTCTGTACCCTGACGTAACCTCAAAACGTTGCTGTTTGCTCGACCACTCACCTGCTTTCTTTCTAGTTTTCTTCTCGTCTTTGTTGTTTTGGCACTTTGGCACTATTCTGGCACTTGGTCTGTGTTTTAGCACTTTTTAAGTATTGTTTGCTTTGTACACGTGCACCGTTGTCGCTTGTTTATTTTTATTTTAACACTATTTGTCACTTGCTGTCAACTACTCGCTGAGACTTGCGTTCCGTTTGAGTGTCCGAACAAGACGCAAACATTGGAAATACCAGTGGAGCTAGTAACCTCGAAAAGTTTCTAAGTTTAAATCCTGTCACTCCGGATTTGCATACAAAAGACCGACGATAGTTAGACTCAAAGCAGATGTAAGACGCTTAGTGTTTTGTAATTTTTAGCGCACACACAAGATGTACTGTTTATTCTTTGAGCCCATTCAAGTCACCAGGTACGGATGGTATCAAATCAGCTTATATTCAGTGGTTAGTAGAGGGCAATATGCTCATATACGATGCCTGCTTTAGTATATTACTATATAGAAAACGAGAGTTGTGTTTATCTCTAAAAGTCCCCATTCATGAGCAGTCCAAACGGCCTGAGTCCATTTGGCTTGAGTCTGTTTGGTTTAAGTCCAATTTAGCTCGCCACTCACGATAGAGCCTCTATCCATTCACTCCATTCCATTTTCTGTCATTAATTTAGAAAAAAATAGAAAAAAACCTGATGGAAAAAATATTTTTAATTTATTAATGGACCCGAGCCATATGGAGGAGTTGTTTGCAATTGCAGGTTGCATCCACACAAAGAAACGAAATCCAAAAAGGAAGTGGCAGAAAGGATGGCTTGCCGAACAGAAACAAATGAATCACGTTAATTTGGTTAAAGAACTCACACTTGAGCCCTCTGATTGGCAAAATTATTTAAGAATGGACGAAACAACATTTAATACGCTGTTACAGTTGGTCACCCCATTAATCAAACGAAAGGATACGAATATGAGGCAAGCCATCACTAATCACGAAAGATTGACCCAAATCATGGCCACCACCACTCACTATGCTGAATTTTTGGATTAAATAAAATAATCAATGAGCTTGTCACAGGTCAGCGTGTGAAGACTGCCACGTTGTTTGGACCGAGGGTTCAACACAAACGACCAGTCCATTTGATGGATTGTAAAAACTCGGCATACTAATACCCACACACGGTCGAGCCAAAAAATAGACCGATGGCCTGAGTTCATTCACTTTGCATTGATTGGAAATTCAATTTGGTTCCTTCAGTCCATGAGTCCTTCTAAGTTCTCCCATACACGGTGAGATTTTGGCCTGGCCTCAAGCCATTCGGACTGCTCGTGAATGGGGGCCTTAAGGCAGTGAAAGCATCGCACTATATGTATTATAGATCAATTTGTCTAAGTACCTTTCTATTGGAGACTTTAGGAAGGCTGGTTTGGTATTGGGTGATCAGTGCCTTAGACTCTACTCTGATCTCGAAATCATTATGGTGACCCCTCGAAAAGGACAGACCTGGGGCAAGCTAAATCTTGGTGAACGACATTTCTGTTCCAGCGAACGCCAATTAGAATATTCCTCAACCATCTCTGACTCAATGCTCTGAAGCTCAGATCCCAAGCAAAAAGGAATGGGCCAGGGGATTATCCCTTGGAAATAGCGCTGTGGAAATGAATACCGATGGCTCGAACTGAACGACAGAGTGGAGTGTAATATATTTTTTCCTGACCTAAACTTGATGCTTTCCTTCAGCTAGAAAAAGCCCTCATAATGTGTAGAAAGTTAAACGAGGTAATTTTCTGTTAGTTGTTCTAACGATTGTGGTAGATTATTTTGGCTGTTTTCTCCCTCTATTTTCAACTGTATTACATTTGAAAACTGCATCATGTACTGTTTACCTTAGCGGAAATTAAGCGGCATGGAACACTCTTCTGCGAAAATTTATTAAATATATTTTTAAAACCCTACCAAATAGAATGTTAGAAGTGATAGATAGTAACGGAAAATCAGTCCATAATCAGTTATTAAAATAAAAAATAGCTGGCCACCAAAATATTCATTTTTTTTAGCTCTAGCGTTTTAATATTCATAGCACTTATATTTCGTAGAATCCGATTAACAACTACCTGAAAATCTGATTAACTCATTAAGGAGTAATTAAGAAGTCCTTTTTTCTATTGAATTTTCTATAATGATTCTATTAGCTCAATAGTGCAGGTACTTGGGTTTTTTCCGAAAGCGAAAAATTTAGGGGTACCTTATCACTTTGCAGCGGAGTGGATTTAAGTTAAATTTAATATCCATTTATTTTACTTAATTTTAATATATTGATGATCCTAAAAGCCCCTTTTACGCCAAGAAAATCTCGCAGTTTATAAAATTAGTTGAGTGTAAAATACAGTTCGTAACGGATCTAGAAGAGTAGTAGAATTTTCACTGTTAATAAGTCTGCACACACGGAACAAATTTTTCCAGAGAAACATGGAATCTGAAACGATTTCCACTGACATTTTAAATGCAGACAATCTAAAGACAACGCACCTAATCAAAATTAAACATTTTCCGGCAATAGTTAGTAAGACAGAAAGTAATTCTGAAATGGAGCATAAATTCCGAATCAGTGAAAGATTCCGTGGACGATTCATGTTTTACCCGTTGGGAGCCAAAACACCCGGGAAAAATATTTCCATGGCGCTGGAAATAGAATCGGATAACTCATACGAATTCTATGGAAACGTGAATATGTCCATATTAGGAGCAGATGACAAAAATTACTTCTCGACGAAAAGTTTATGGGCAGTTTACGACGGCACCCCAATCCAGGAATTACTGAAGGCAAAGTATCTGATCGGCGGCGTACTACGGATTCAAATCGATATTTATTTAAATTGTGTGCACATAGCTAATGCACGAGATCAACTCTACAGAGGATATCTGCGGCAAATGATTCGTTCCGGTATTAGTGGTGATACGATAATTCGAATTCAATATCATTTTGATTTTTACGTTGATGATTATGTAATGCGTCAATACTATAAGAACTGTAATTCCATACGGATTGGGAAAGACATACGTAAAAGACCAATTTATGTAGTACCCAGAACCGATCCTTATATATTTCAATGGTCCCTTATCGAATCTTACATGCTCGAAGCTAAGTTAATTCGTGGAAATAGAGAGTAAATAAGTGTTTTTATATGTATTTATAGTTTCATTGTTTGTTTATATCAAATATAAAATTTTAATGAAAAATTTGTTTCAATCTGAAAGACCCGAAGATAAAAAAAAACGAGGTGCGCCTAAACCAGTAAATATGCACAAGTGAGTGAGAACTTGTGGAATAACCTATGGGAATAACTAAAGCCAAAGTAGAGGCTAGAGAAACTCTCGAGCAGACGATTGCAGTTGCTTAAATGGGTAGCGTTCGAGGTACATAGAAGTTGCCCAGTCTTCTCTAATCGTATTTATGCAGCAAATAGCGTTTTAATTTTGGAAGTGAAAAATACAAATAAAAACTAGAAAATAATATTTACAGAGACGACTTGAGTTCCGTTTTTGATAACTGTTATTTTCTTTGGTGTGTATTGGTGGATTCAAGTTTCATCAACAGCAAACAATTCAATAACTGTTAAAAGCCAGTTTATTTTGCTCAAAACGATCCAAACAAACTTGCGAGGCAGGCATTCGAATACGTTTTTGGTTAAATGTTACCAAATGCGATACCCATCTTGTTTTTATACGCAGTCACCGAAAAAAGTATGTGTACACCTAATCCGTTATCAGATTTTTTTCGAAGTGTTATTTAAAAAAAAAAATAATGCCATGAGTGCCTACATTCCTAAACACATTGGATTTAGAAGGTTTTAATAATTCTAAGAAAATATAACTCCGAATAATTTATTATCAGATCAGTTTCATTGGCGTTTACCAGTGGCGCATATTTTAATAAGTTTTCTTGCTTACATTGTAAGAGAAATTTAAAAAATGGAAAAAAAAATTGAAAAAGCTTACTAATGCCAAGATTGGTGTAAATTTTTGAGTTGACCAAATGTCCATCTATGCGTCCAAAATCATTAATAGAACGAGAAACTAGTGTTATTTATATTATCCAAGAATAAGAGCGCCGAAAAAGATATTTTAGAATTTATCGAACTTACCATGGATGAATATATTTATTTATCAATGCTTAAAATAAATCGTAGTGATTCTAAAATATGAGGAGGCTTGACAAGGAATGTTAAAGAGAATATAAGTGAAGTAAACAATTTATGAAAATGCTGCCACAATAGCGTGAAATTTTCTCCGAGGGTTTGGCACGTTAAAGTTGACACCCTGTAGAAGGAAACATCTAGGAGAAGGGACACGTCTCTAACAGAAAACTCAATTCCCCAGCCTCCCACTATACTGACCACTCACTCGTACAAGGGCGGTTTTGCGTCTGTATAGGCACAAAGGCTGGAGCATCCAACGATGAAGGTTGCGGCTCCCTTTGGTGTTCTGAGCCAACTGATTCACTATCCGAAACCAGCTCTTGATTGACGATTGACTGATTTAACGGGGAATCTGGGCGACGATCCGAAACCTGCAAGACTTTTTCTGGGGGATTTTCTATTGCTTGAGTCCCCTTAGTTGGAAGCTGACGTTCCATTCCTCGAGCTCGTGGGCCTGTCCTTATAGCTTTGGGCTTTACCCGTCTTGTATCACTCGTCTCCACTGAGTATTACTGACCAGTGGTTAGAGGGAGGTGAAGTACTCGGCGAAATAACGGACATTCTACAATAGTTTGCAACCACAGCTTAATGGAAGACCGGTGAAACTGATGTTCACAGGTCGTGGCTACTAATAAGTACAAATGGAAAACGGCAATTAGCGTGTTTAAAATGCTTCCTTAAAAATATCATTTTCCACACTGAATGGAATATTATGTCCAAAGGTACTTTGATTATTTTCTAGCTACATATTTCATAAGCATCGTGAACATTTTTCGCTATAGTATGTGTCATTTTACCGAATTTTCTAAAAGTTGTTTGAAAATTATGCATGGTCAAATCATTTAGCCGTAAATCATGATGGGATACTTGGCTATTAGGGTGAAGGAAACTCTCTCATCCTCATGACCCGCATCACTATTTATTTACCTGAAAAAAATTGATTTTGTCCTTTAAAATTCTACATTTTGGGTATTGTCTTTAGATCATGATTTTACTATGAGGATTAAGATATTTCAGAGTCGGTATCATTTAAAACAAATTTTAATTACACGTTAATGACCCTAAAATAAATTATACTGAAAAAGGTAATTAGGACAATATTTAAAAGCTTTGAAATTAGGGAGATTACCTTTTAACTATTTCTTATTATAGCCAGGTAAATATATTTGCTTATAAAATGGTCCTGCTAAGGGTTCTGAAAAGTAGTACACATTTATATGTGATTACAGTTACATCTTAGGCATAAAAAAAACAAGCAAACATGGAGTCCGATACGATTTCTATCGAAGTTTTTGATGCAACAAATCTGAAGACAACGCAGCTAATAAAAATTAAAAATTTTCCGACAATAGTTAGAACATCCGAACAAAACATTAAATTGGAGCACGAATTTCGAATCAACGACAGATTCACAGGACACTTCACATTTTATCCGTTGGGTGCAAAAACACTCGGGACCTTTATTTCTATGGCGCTGGAAATAGAATCGGACAGCTCATACGAATACTATGGTGACGTGAATATGTCCATATTGGGAGCAGATGGTAAAAATTATTTTTTGAAGAAAAGTTTGTGGGCTGTTTACGACGGCGCCCCGATCCAGGAATTACTAGATGCAAAGTATCTCATCGGTGGAGTTCTTCAAATTCAAATCGATATTCGGTTGAATTACGATTACATAGAAAATCTGAATTTCCGTGACTACAGAGGATTCTTGCGGGCAGCGCTTCGAAGCGATATTTACGGTAATATGGTGGTTAAAGTTCAAGATCATTTTGATTTTCATGTTGATAATTATGTCATACATAGATACTATAAGACATATAATTTGAAACCGATTGGTAAGAAGGACTCCCATGACAGACCAATTTACGAATTAGCTGATGCCGATCCCTACGTGTTTCAATGGTCGCTGGTCAACACGTATATGTATGAAGCTCATATGGGTGGTGTAAATGCAGGATAAATAGTTTAAAATATATTATGTTAGTAGTAGATTTATAGATCAGTTGTGCAAATAAATTTAGTTTTTCAATAATCTCATTTTTTATTTCATAGGCTTTTCATAATAAAAAATGATTTGAGCTCTTGTTAAAATTTTCGAAATTTTTTGTTTTTAGATATTCATATCCAAAACAACGCTGTTATTTAGTGTGCGAAATTCCGAGGGCTCACTTAGGAATTCAAAATAATCTAACAGCGAAACAAAAACTTCTCCACTATCGTCGATAGACAAAATAGTCATCTCCCGCCAGGAACTCTGCATAAAGAGATCTTCCTGATGGTATGCTTGTACTGCACTCCAGATTCTTGATACTGAAAATGTAGCTATCTCGTATCTACCATCGTCGAGTGAATACAGGCGTGTTTAAGCCATAATAAGGAATACCGATTTTCTCCTTATGGCCAAAACATGGACTCATCTAAACAAACTTTTCAAGCAGAAACTCAGAAGCATTGAACCGGGTATAGAAATGTATCCGGAAATCAACGCCTTCATGGCCAAAGGTGCGACATTTCTCGACGAAATAAAACCGTTTTTGCTGCAGTATACTATTTTTCTTCACCTTTTACCGATGAAAAAACCAATGAAGATCTTTCATTTGCAGCTGAAGATGTGCAGAGTAAAAACCAGTTTAATTGCAGAGAAAGTAATTTTGCTGCTAAACACAACGGGAATGTTAAAATAAATCTATCCGTAAATGATCTATAGACAATGCGATGTATATAAAACAATGATAGCTTTGCTTAAGCTGCCAATCGTCAATGTATACGACTTTTCAAAAGTGAGCCTACGATACATTTCTCAAACATAGTCCTGCATGCTGCAGCTGGCATTCAAGAATCGAAGAGAAGATCATCAACACGTCCCAAAAAGGTCGGAGAAGGGACATCGATCATGAGCCTTTTCCGTTCCAGCAGCTGACCGTTGGATACCAGCAGCAACAAGCAAGTCGGTTATACAAAAAAGCGATATCTGTAAGCATATTATTCAGATAGTTTCAACTGTTAGTGTTAGAAAAATAGTTTAATTTTGATTTTTTAGATGAATATCTGAATTCTCAATGCACACTTCAAACGAAAATCCATAGGCTTAAGTCAATAATAATAGCTTGTGGGTTTATTGGAAGTATTTAAGTGTGTATTGTTAAATAATTTATTTGAAATAAACCTACTTCAACCATGGCAGTTAATCAGCAGCGAATCGAATTGAAGCAATCTTTCAAATTTCCAGACGGACATCTTTTCCTCTACTCTCTTGCCATTTTGCCAACCTCGGAGGCAGCTAAGAACAAATCCTTCTTGTTTTCACCCAAAATTAATTTTTCGTTTCTATTCGATAATTTTTTGCACTGTATTTGTGTTTATTTGCTATCTTTCCTTGCTTCCATAGCGTGTTATTAATTTTCTTCATTTATTCAGTTATTTCTCTCTCGGGTTTTCTTTTTTCAAACTTTGCGATTAGTCTGCTTAATATAGCGTGTCATTAACAATTTTGCTACATGTGGACTAACGCACTTGATGTAGAATAGTTTTACAGCCGAACAGTCTGAATCTGGGTAACGGTTTATCATTTCGGGTACCAGACAAATGTGGGGCAAGCTAATACTAGGTGAAAGTGGCAAAGAGCAATATGCATTATGAGACATTAGAATGCAAACAGTTGAAAAAATACATAGATGAATCAAACTTCAAAAATTTTAAATCGTTTTCCGATTACAGATGACAATGACTAGGACGAAAAAATACCGTACAGAAATTTTGTTAGTCAGTTCAGAATAGCCATAACTTGTTCTAACAACCATTTGCCATCAAAAGTCTCTTACTACTATTTTACTATTATATTCGCAATCCACGTCTTAGTAAAAGAATTGTCACCTTGCATTCATCCGGTGCCAACTCAGGATTGCAATTTCTACACCACAGCGACAAAATGTATAGCAACTAGCTAGAAACTAAGCGCAAACAGCTAGTCAGTAAAGTTTACAAGCTTAGGATTATTAGAAATAGACATCAATTCTCGGAAGACCCTTTTCACGGCGGAATTTTGACGTATGCTAGGAACTCAAAGCCACAAAGGCGGGGCGTCTACAACTGAAGGCCATGCTAGAACTCTATCCTACAATAGGCGTACAATAGCACTGCATCAAAACAAATTTAAATGCCTGACTTACTTTTTTCTCGAGGCCAGCTTGTTATTTTCTCGGGGCTAGGTTGTTTTTGTTTTTCCGAAGCAACACGATCTACAACACCATCTTCAAAGCACTCCACAAGCTTGATTTCTGACACTATTCACCATAATCTAAATATTAAAACAATAACTCAGCACTTCAACAAGTAATTAAATAAACTGAGCACTATTCCACGCCCGTGATAAAAGCCCGCCTTTTCTAATGTCAATTCGTTGTCTTCTGTTTAACACTCCTCTACAAAATGAGATAGATCGCGCTAGGATCGGCCGAATTCTCCGAAATAGATGTGTCTTGGCTAACATGTCATGGCTAGATATGCTGTTCTACTAAACATAAACGTTCTATATGCATTTTTCTCATTTTTAAGTTAACACCAAATTCGAAAGCTACATACTCTATTACATCATTCTACAAAATTTGAAAATCTATCTTTTGTGGAAGTACGTTAAAATCAATAGTGAAAAATACACTCTCCATATATCTCCAGTACAAATCAAAACACAAATCATTGAATGTTTCGAAAGTATTAAAATATAGATAGAACGTTTATGCTTAGTAGGGCAATGTGAGAATATGGATAAACAGATTGATAGCTTGGTTCTTTGCTGCGGTTTCATTCCATCAATTTTTCGAGGACCTTTATATAAAATGTTTATTCAATAATATGAACAAAAAACACAACTAATAAATTAACCTTCTGAAACCGCTAAACTAATCAACCAAAAAGGGCAATCGTGTCCCTTTGATTATTGTTCTAATTCCGTGTCGGTACTAGCCAACAGGGATTTTATTGCACATTCAACACGCAATAATGTTTTCGAGCCAATTAAGAAGAAAAAAATATCAATTTTTGCACATTATTCTTTATTTTATTCACATATTCTACCAACCAACCATTTTTTACTTCAATATCTAATACATGTTTCTATCTTCGATTCGTATTATTTAGCATTGCTCAGTCTAATTTGCTTGCGTCAGTAGCACACAATCTGTTGTAGGTGTTAGTAGTGTGCTCTTGATTCATTATTAATCCTTCGGTTCGGTTTCGTTACGTGCACGTTTGCATCGGGAGGGTGAGAAATCAAAGCGAAAAAAAGTAGGTATTATAATTACCTTTTTTGTATTTTTAAGCCAGACAGAATGTCGACAACGTCACCTTGTCATTACTTACTGACAGTTTTTACGTGTTTTATTGTTTTTCTATATGTTAAAAATAATAGATAGCATATTCGACTTTAATCGATAGCAAACGGTTAAATAAGACCCATATGTTTTATTTAAAATGACAAAAACAGCTATAACATATTTTCCCGCTTCTTAGCTATATACATTAAAAATATTACAAAATTCCGTAAATTATCTTTAACAAGGTAGATTTCACATAATCTTTTTCATAATCGTACAGTTAATCTTAATACATCGACTATGTATAAAAACTACGAAATTTGTGAGCTTCAGTAAGTAATAAATGATATACAGACAGGAAAAGATACCGATAGAGTGAATCAATATGATATTTATTTCGAAGTTTAAACACCTTTCATTATTTTTAGCTGTTGTTATTTCCGTTGATGCTTTTTTCATCAAGAAGAAATCTCCTGAATTTTATTTTAATTTTTTTTTATACAAATAATAGTTAAATATAATTTACATAATTCCATCCATATCATATTAAGAATAGTATTCTTATCATTTCATTCTATTTATATATTTCACATTTCTTGTTATATATAACTAACTATAAAGTATTTTTATATTATTTTAACTTAGTATTTTTATATTGAATATAAAATTAATTTGTTTTTTGTATTTTTCATTTTTCATGTATTTTTTTAAGGTTTATCAGTTTTAGTTGTTTTTTTTTTATTTAGCTCTTTTTTACGATTACTGCACAATATCACCTTCGTAAATTGTTTTCAATGCTGGCTTGCCAGGTGGTAGGTTTTGTAAAGCTTCTTGTTGTTCGCGTAATTGTTTTCGACGTTTTTTGCTCCACATTTCATGGCAATCTTGCCAAGTCGGTAGTTTAGGCGCAGCCATACTGGAATGGATGGAAATCGAAAGTGTTAGATTTTTTGCAAATTGTTTTATGTAAGTTGTATTTATGCACGAAACGATGTACGAAAACTATTTGTATTTCTAAACATCACAAATCACGAGCGGACAAACGATATTTCAAGATAAATACAACAGTATAGAGTTTCTTGACCGGGATCAAAAGTGTAAAGAAGATTATTGCCAAATAGTCTGGACGAATCATCCACGAAGTCGATAAGTTGATACATATGAGCTCTGAACAAGTGAAAATACGCCATAATATTAGAAAACAAAAGACACATACCTTTCGGGAATCACATTTTTCAGCCATGGCGATTTCAATGCATCTTCAGCTGTTATTCTCTTGGAAGGATCCAGCTCCAGCATTTTATCCAATAAGTCTAATGCAGGTATGGGCATAAATTCAAAATCTTCGCGTAATCGGCGTCGATACGGTTTCTTCAATTTCAACGTGGCAAATAATGGCAGTTGTATGACAGAAGGCCAAACAGCTGGCGCAGGCGTGCCACAGACTCGTGATATTGCCTCCAATAGTTGCATTTCGGCATTGGCTTGAAACAGCGGCCGTTTCCAAAATAGTTCACCTAAGATACATCCACAGCTCCAGACATCAATCGCCGGTCCATAACGTTCTTCGCCTAGCAGAAGCTCTGGCGGACGATACCACAAAGTGATCACTTTATTCGTATAAGGTCTTTCACGATCTTCAGCATTGTAAAGTCGAGCCAAACCGAAATCAGCCAATTTAACTTCGCCTCTGGTAAACACAACATCGTTACTATTCGTGTACAGAAACAATCGCAAGCATACTCACTTGTTATTCATCAAAATATTCGAACACTTGATGTCGCGATGAAGAAAGTTCTTTCTGTGGCAATAGTTAAGTCCTTCCATCACTTGTCTCATGATACTCGCATTATTTTCTTCATTGAAATCAACCATTCCCGACTCCAGCAAACCCATCAAATCATGATCCATATATTCAAACACTAAGTAGAAAGAACCCTTGTCCTTTCGAAATTCTAAGGCATCTTGTTTATCCGTAACTATCTCCCTAAGATTAACGATATTCTTATGATTCAACTGTCGCAGAATTTTGATTTCCCGAACAGCTGTTATGGGGAAACCTTCCTTCTCATGCTCCAAACGTACTTTCTTCAGAGCTACATATTCATTGGTGTGATTATCACGAGCCTTATACACCTGTGGATGAAAAAATGTCAAAGGTCACTTTTTACGTAATATTACATGAAGGAATCTGAGTCATACCTGGCCATAAGTACCTTCACCGATTTGGGCAATCACCTCGAAAACATCTACGCACCGTTCACCCCAATCTCGTACATTTGCTCTCGAGCTGCGCCGATTCAAAATCGTCGGTCGCTTCGGCTTGACTTTCGCCTTTCCACTACTATTTACAATTGATTTTTCTGAATCTTTCGAGAAGTCAGATGGACTGCCAATGTCCTCATCGCCACTAAGCTCTTCACTGCCAGGCACCATCGGTGGCATAGGTAAATTTAACAGACCCTTCTTCGCCGAAACAGGTGCCGTCGTACTGTTGCTATTACTATTCAATGAAGATGACAGAGGAACTAAATTCACCGTCGCCTTGCTTGATAGGAGACTAGTAGTTTTGCTATTTTTTGGTTCAAGCGAACTTTTAATTATAATGCTGTCATCCAAGTCGTCATCATGCGGAGGACTCGGCGTCGGTGCATTCGCCAACTCGGCCACGTTCACACCCGGCGGCATGGGCAGTTTAGTAAGGCTTTTCGATTTACTTATAGTAATATTGACTTTGGTCTTAGAATTCTCTGACTTGCTTTCTTTATTAGAGTTTACACTATTATTAAGTGGTGCCTCGTCACCAATACTGGGATGTGGCGGTGAGGCTAACGTTCCATCTGTAGCATCATCGCTCAGATTATTGTTCGAACCAGTCGTTTCGATTTTCGGCATAGGGATGTCGACTATCTCCATTGAACTTTGATTATTTTCCACTTTCACACCGTTTGCAATGGGTTGTGGACCGTCGTTAGTTTTCGCTAAAATCACGTCATCGTTCGATGAACTGTTTTCATTCGTACAACCATTACTTTCTTCCTTCCGTTCCAGGATTTCCTGCAAGTATTCCGACTGTAGGGACGTTTTCTTCGTTTTTAATGTGAAATTTGTGCATACCTGTAAGGCCTTCTCTCTCTTATGCTTGTCTTTGACTAATTCAGCAAACAAACTCGTGTCAGTCACATTGATTTTTTTCTCGTAACCGAACCGAACCTTTTTCACTTCCGGTGACGAAGACGATCCACTATTTGAACGACGCTGACGGGGTGATCGTTTCGCCGACCTGGATCGATCCGGTGAAATACTCTCGCCATGTCGTTTGTATGATATTGACCTAGAACGTCGTTTGTGTGACGTAGCAAGAGGACTAGTTGGACTCCTGCTCGACAAAGATTACAAATCGTAGAATGATTAATTCACTCAAATCTAAACTATTCTTACCTCGAATATTTCCTAGAATTTGGTACATACTTTTGATCTCTATGCCTATCGTAGTTCCTATCATAGTCTTTGTCGCGATATTTTCGATCGCGATCCCTTTCACGATCTCGGTGGTCACGGTCTCGATCTCTTTCACGTTCACGTTCACGATCTCGATCACGATAATCATTGTCACGTCTAGACGAATGGAATTTCTCCCTGGTCACAGCACTACCACCGTTATCATAGGATCGTTCACGAGTTTTTCGTCGCTTGACAGGTGGCGGTGTGTTGTTACCATGATGATAAAGGTTACGACGATCTGCTGGTTGAAAAGAAATACAGGTGTTAGAAAATATCAATGCAAATGGTGTATGAATTGAATACTTCGCTTTAGAAACATGATGGGTGAATTTGTGATTCACAATTGTCGGACAATTTCTTAGGTTTTTTTACAACAGAATTCTCAAATTGACTTCAGATATTTTATTCATAGCGCAATAGCAAAGTTAATTTTGATGGTTTACAGAAATTCTTCGTTTTGTTTTCAAATTGGTTGCCACGGGTCGCGGTCTTATGGTTTCTATGGTGAGCAAGCAGATGGATATTTTTTGTTTGTTTATTTCAATAAACGAACGCAATTATATTTACATAGTAGCTGACAAAATATTTGCGTTAGTACTAAAATTTGTAGCTTGTAATTTACTCTGCACATCTGAATGTAGAAAAGAACATTAGATCTTCTGACAGTTCGGGATTGTAAATGAAAAGTCCTGATGAATATCTGGTGCATCAGTGACATGATTAGCTATTCTGGATAAAAACAGAGCATCAATGTAATTACTACGTGCATCTAAGATATTCATTTTTGACAAACTTAGCGGATTAGAAGTTTACAAGCTTGTATCGCAGAAATTTGTATGGAACCTTCTTCATTGTATGTGAATAAGCCCTATACGGCTGTGAAACGATTCCTGGATCTCTATCAACGTTAACTTGCAAAGCGACACACTAGGAATGGCCCAGGGCAGTTTTGTAGACTGCTAATGGACATATGCCCAGGTGGCGGACAGTGCCAGCGTACGAATAGGAGCGGATATGGTCTAGTTGTGATCGCTATGATAAAAGATAACATCACTGGCACATCTGACTATAGACGTTGACAACGATTAACTGTCTGAATCAGCCGCAGACCAACATATTCTACACCTCTCGTTAAAGAAAATATTATTATCCCATCTCCTCTAACATTTTATCAAGTTCCATATTCTTTCCACCCAAATCCGATTGTACCTAGCAGGTAATGATCGACTCCCCTTTGTGTAGATGCACACACAAGGATTTGCAATGCTAGATCACGAAGATATCATTGGAATTATTCACAAGCACAAATGATATCTTGCAATCTGGTATTATTCGCTATGATCTTTACATCTTGCGAGCATTGTATCTCTGGCTTCCCGAGTAATGTATCTAGCGTTATCTAGTTGCTACGATAATGAGTAGCCCGTATGTCAAGGAGCGCTAGTGACGCGCTGTCCTGCGTCACTCGGTGACAGTGGTTCAAATTCTCAAAGGATAATGGTAAGCAGGTGTTGATCGCTGTAACTTAGCCCAAAAACAGCATTACAGCGCAAAACAGACTAACGCAAGCGCTTAGAGTTAAAAAGGAAGCAGTGATGATAAAGCCCGCCGTCCAATGTTTGGATTAGAAACTGAGGCATTAACTTTGTCAGCTACTATTTCTCCCAGAACGACTCAATCAGGAATGTCTTAGGAAAATAGAAGCACTAGAAAATATTCTCTGACATTTTCGGGCGCTCTTCATTGTCAGCGCTGACGAGTGACTGGAGGCTAGAGGATTACTATGGAAACTTTCATAACTATATCACGTTCCGGCTGTCGGAGATTATAGATAGATTACACTCCTAATAACAATTTTTTCATACAGTTTAATTTTAACTTTTTCAAACACTTTCATTCATGATTTATAGAACTTCGAACAAGACTTCCTTCGCATTGAAAATTACGTAGCAAACTCAAACAGCAATGGAAATATGACCATTGTTATGCAAACAAGAGATAAGAAAATACACTATTTATTGGTAATCTACTGTCCATCACGAAATAGGCAGATTACATTAATCTTTTTTAATTGCATGGTCATAAATACGACTTAAATACGATAGCGACATAAACACCGAATCATTTTGTCGGGGCTTAAATCACCTAAAAAAAGAAGTTTTTTGTGCGGCTCCAGCTTAAACTACGATTTTGTTCATTGAAAAAGTCAGCGTTTTTGCCGATTGATGCAGTGAATTTTCCGAATTATGGAACATTTAGTCGTCCTTTTCATCAATGGTTGGAAAAAATCGCTGCTAACAGTAAAATCATCGCTATACTAGTACAGTTAAGTAATCCCGCTAAGGAAATCCAAAAGAAAGGCTTGGATCGGCTTCTACCAATGTCTCAATAGCATCCCAGAGACTGCTAGGTTACAGAAAACTGTGTCCAAAAAGGCCGCCAAGCGAAAAGGAGGAGGAGTGTCGGCCATCTTTGGATATACCCCGGAAGCGCTGCTTAGAATACACTTTTTAAGGTGCATAACTAGGAGCAGCGATGAGGCTGAGGAAGAATAGAAAGGCCCTGATCAGACACCTCATGCATTTTTGATTAAACAAATCATCACGTAAAAGAAGTTTGAATCGGCAATAAACTGCTTCAAACCCTCTAACTTACCAAGACCAGACGATATATATCCAGCTTAGCTGTAAAAAGCCACAAACCATTCTGGTGCACATATTAGAACGAGCTTGGAACCCAGTTGCATCCCAAAATCGTGAAGATTGGCGCGGGTTCGGCCGATCTAAGAAAATCATACAGGCCAATTAGCCTCACAACTTTCATATTGAAGACCATGGAGAAGCTGATTGACTTATTTATACATAAAGAGTGACCTCTGGTAAAGATGCCACTTCACGAATTTCAATTGGCCTACCAAAAGGGCAAACCAACTACATCACATTAGCTGAAAAAAGGCATTGAATGGCAAGGAAATCGAACTATGCGCCTTCATGGACATAAAAGGAGCCTTTGACAGCACAAGACATGACTTGGTGCTTCCACGCTTTCCAGAGAAGGGATACTCTTCAGTAAGTAGCAAAATGAGCGAGTAAAATACTAAGGCATCGAGTTGGATACCTTGAGATTACACATGGAAAACCTTGAGATTCAGAATGCAAAAAGTGTTAATGCGAATGATGCGAAGGTTTATACACAAACCCTCAGAAAAATAGCATAGAAACATTTACCAAAAAAAGAATAATATAAATTGGAGTCCTAAAAATTAGGGATACAGTCGCATGTCTGCAAGAATTAAAATATCTGTAAAAAAATACACCAAGATTCGAAACTCACCTGGGACAATCACCTAAACAAAACGACACTGAAGGCCACTAAGGGAATCTGCACAACGAAACAACAACAAATGCTTGGATGCAATTGGGGACTATCTTGAAGGCGGACACTATGAGTATACAAACAAATAATGAGATCTATCATCCTATATGGAGCTGCAGTGTGGTGGAAGAAAACCACACAAAACCTGCTGTTAATAGGCTCAACAAGCTTCAATGGACGGCCTTCCTGACGTTTACTGGAGCAATGACAATCATTCCAACGGCAGGAATGGAGGCCCTTCTATACATAGAACCGCTCCATCTCAAAATATAGGTGGAAGTGGCGAATCAGCCTACAACAGGCTTACAGGTACAAATCAGGAGACAAAAACGGCCGTATTATAATCCTGGAAGATGTCAGGCCCATAATGGATATTTTGAACTTCGGCGATCAATCAAAGACCAAAGCAGTCTTCGGGAAAAGGTTCAAAGTCACAATTCTACCAAGAAATAAATGGGAGAATAGCCCAACTCTGTCATACAAAGGTTGTATATTGATGACTCAAAGTTGGATTGTGGAGTAAGAGCAGAGATAGTAGGACCTAAGTGCAAAATACATTTGTTTTTTCAAAGGAGGCCACCATCTATCAAACAGAACTATCTGCCATACTTAGAGCCACACATATAATAAAGTTAAAGTAATTTCACAACAACACTCGAACGGGTCTAGAGATTGAAGCTGGTAAATAGCTTCATTCACAAATTTACAATCAATGTGAATATGAGTGTGTAATGAATATGAGTGTGTAGTGATTAGTTACACAACTCAATTGACACCGGATTAACCCAGGTACCTATTAAGAGCTAGCTGAACTCAAAGCTCGATGCGCGATCCTTCGCCCGAACCTGGATTTAGCTGATATAATATAGATATGGAACATTAAAATGGTTCGAATTATTATCGGATAGTCAAGCTGTTCTCAAGGCTATCAATCGCAATCACATTAATTTAGCTGTACTTTTAGAAGTCGGGAAGGTCCTAAATGAAATAGGGGCACAGAACAGCTTCGAGTTGATATGGATCTCCGGCCATGAGGGGCACCAAGGAAACAAAGAAGCTGATACTTAGGCCAAAGAAGGAGCGAGAATGCCTTTCTTAGGTCCTACTTTGTACTGGAGCTTTACAAAGGCAGGACAAGGTAATGCAAATATGGAGCAAGAAAAAGATCGGAAGCTCCTGGTTTAATCTTGAGGAGCGCAACGTCTGATGCATATACTGTGGAGAAACGGCAGAGTGTGTAATATATCTTCTCATACACTGTCCAGCACTAGCAACTGGGACATAACAAATGTCCCGCAAAGGAAGAAACATCACGTTCATACGAAGCCTGGATATCCTATAGGGTGCAACTCAGAGCAGACACAACAGACCCAGGAGGTCGCATTGCTTGGGGCCTTCTGAGCCCACTCCATACTATCAATCAAAGTAAGGTAATCTCACATCAACTCTTGTCGAGTCTAGGGGTTGAACCTGGTAGATTATATGGATGTCATATGTGGCATTAGTGGGAGTGCCAATTTTTATTTGGAGTACAATTAACGCTAAATTAGCGCCAAAATTATAGAAATACTTTGGAAAAGTTGATTTTTGAGTTTTGAGGCTTCATATCGATATTTTTTGGAGTATTCCCTTAGCATTTCACATCAATGGATAGATAATTTCATTCAGATAACAGTGCAATAAAGTTAGTTTCATTATTTGCGTACATTAAAAATTACAGACAAATTAAGAAGCACAGCTTGCTTAGTTTGATATGAAGTAGCTCTCCATCATTTGATTGGAGCCAATGAGCTTGAGTGCGTAGATATGATACACAACTAATCAGTTTACAGTAGGATTGAATTGTTGGTATTATTTATTGGAGTTCAAAGGAAAATATTTGTCAGTGTGTTAAGGGATTGCTAGAAAATTTGTTTTTTTTCATTGTGTTCTTTTATTTATTAAGCTTGTAAGACGTAGTAAAATTATAGAAATGCCAAAAAACTTGGCTAATCACTCAAAAAACGGTGTAAAATAATACTATTATTGACTAATATTTTGATTAAATTATCTTTTCAATGATGTACAGCTTTGTGGCATTATTTTTTTTTTAAAAAACCTTTGTTCTATAAGCCCTCTTACGTCAAGAATATGATTTTTTCCACAATTTTGGCAACTGCTGTATCATTTATATCATTTTTTGCATTCTAGAAATACAAACTGTCAAATAAAACACGAATATTCACAACCCCGGCTCTGTCATTACCAACCTGATGCTATGGAGGAAGAGTCTAGACTGTAAATTTTAAGTGAACGATCTCGTTGAAAGTATACTGAATTAAAGCTATAATTGTGATATGCTCAAAAGCTACCTATAGACTAGGCAGCTTGCATGCAGTTTTCCAAATACTAAATACACCCGATATGGAAGGAAAAAAACTAGACTAACTACTGAAGGAAATTAAGATAATAAGAACTAAAGAGAACATTCGATCATTTCTTTGGAATAATCGACTTCTTTATGGGTAATATGGGTTTGCAGCTAACACACTCACATAAATAAAGTAGATGTTTCCCAAAAAAAAGTTTAGATAAATCTTTCACTGCATCGAGGCACTGCAGAAAGGATAACCTACAAAGGGACTTTAACAGAAAAGGTATTGATCATGTTAATTCTTTGCAGTGAGAAAACCTTAATATAGAACATTTTCATGTCATTAAACAGCCACAATTTAGTGTATAGTTATACTATGTCATTCATTTTATTAGCAGTATTCATTTTATTGAAGGAAATTTAGCTAATGAAACCAAGTTTATGGAAAAAGGACAACCAATTTTATGGAAAAAGGACGTAAAAATGGTTTCATTAGTTAGATTTTGCGTCACATTTCAAAACTTTTTCCAGATAATTTACCATGCAATTCGGGCAACGAGAACACACATAATTCACTTACCAGGCGATATAGTTGTCCGTCGATTCGACTGTTCAATAGTTGAATTGTGCGATGAATGATGGTGATGGTGATGATGACTATGATGATGATGAGAATATCCGGAAGATGATGATGTTGAAGTATGATAGTGATGTCGATCAGCTATCAGTTCGTCATTGTTCGCCGGGCTGTGATAATTGGACGATGATTTTGCTTTCGAATGACTTACGGCTAAGGGAGGCGTGTGAGGTGACGCAACATAGTTGCTATGCGACTGTTTTTTCGTACTACTACCAGATGACGGAATGATCGTTCGTAATGGCGGCGTTCGATGGTGCGTTGACGACGAAGTTGGGGTTCGATTTCGATGTTGCATATTTGACGGTCCGTGAGATACGCCGGCATCCGAATAGATACTGGTCCTGCTGCCCGGCCGTAGAGGCGGTGTGCCCAGCGAAACAGGACTTGTTTCTTTCAGCGGAGTATAGGTTCGGTCCCAGTGAGCTGGCGAGGTTTGTTTTGTGATTGGCGGGGTGAAGTTGGTTTCGTCTAGAACTGAGTCGTTATCCGAAATTGTTTCAATGCTCGACACTGACTTTTGTCTGCGTTTTTTCCGCTTTCGGTTCTTACTCTTACTTTTCGCTGATTTTCTATGTTTTTTGTCTTTTTTGCTCTTTTTGCTTCGTTTTCGTCCGTTATCGTCGTCATCGTCTATTGATTCAGAAGAGGACATTACTTCGCCCGCCGACTTTACTACATTATCCTGCACCTTAGGGCTTCGTACTGACGATGATTGCTGCATGGACGAGTTCGACGAAGAATTTATCGGCGAGCCAATTATCATTCGTCTCACCTGGCCAGGCGACATTTTCGCAATATTTCTCTCGACTTCAAGATGAGCATTTCGCTGCTCTTCGTCCAGATCATCGTCGTTCGAGGATATTTTCGTTACCAGAGATGTTCCTAACAGTTTCACATCTCGGTGTTCTTTCCTATCGGTATTATCACTCAGCGAAATGCTTTCTTCAGTGTGTATTTCTCCCGCCTCGGGAGCTGAGAAATCTTCGGAGCTAACATCAGAATAAACAACAAGTGACGTTGAACGATGCTTTGAGTCCTCTGCGTCGGAATCGCGTGATCGATGACGTTTCTTCGATTTCTTGTTAGACTTCTTCGAATGCTTGCTACGACTGCTACTACTTGTGGTGGTGGTAATGAATTTCACACTTCGCTCCTTGTCCATAATACAGTCTAGTAGGATATGCAGTCTGCTGTTTGCAGATTCGATTCGGCGTTAGATGCACAATGTGTGCGTTTAGATTCGAACGGATTGAATAAATTTTGGCCACACACTGTGCCTTTTAGAGTTGGGCTAAATTGTTTTGGAGCCAGTCTTGTGACGTGGATTTTATCCTAGTGTAAGTAAGCACATCATGGTACCTAAAAATAAAAAAATAAAACTATTTAGACACTCTGATGTTAAACATATTCCGATATTCAATTTTTAATAGGTTCCAATATTTAAGTATTTTCATTGAATTTAAGGTATTAAAAATAGAATGTGTCATATTAGAAATAGGAAATTTTTCTCTTGAAAGCTCGTCAAGGCTCGTCAATTGTAGGCTACAATTTGAATTTAGAACGCATTGGTTTTTGAAAAGTACTATTATTTCAATATGTTTCAGACATGCATTTTAAGGATGATGTATGATATCGGCCAATAACAGTTTCTTATCTTTGCTGACATCTATCTTTTATTGTCGCTTTCCTGGGAAAGCTAGGAGGAACTAGGATGAGTAAGGAAGATGAGATGAATGAATGGGATGGAAAAAGCAGGCGGAGGGATTTGGAAGGAGGAGAATCGTGGACGCACTTGGCATAAGAAGGACGTGAAAGGCTTCATGAAGGAACGAAGAACACAAATAAACGAAGCAAACGAAGTTCAAAGAGGACGTAAGGTGCTTCGCGAAGAACGAACGAGTGGGTTGAATCAAAAGAATGGATTGAATAAAAACAATAGAATTTAATTAATACGCTATGCTGTGAGGTTGATTCTAAAAAATGTTTAGTAAAAATAACCATATCTTAAACTTCACAAGAAAAAAAATACAAATAAAATTGGAAAAGACAAGATTAAAACTTTAAGTCCCTCGATTGTTTTCCGATTTTAACGCAAATTCATCGATCGCTTAGGGCTTTATCTCATTTTTAAGATAGCTGGTATCCTTACATTGATAAAATTGGCAAAAGAGGGCAAGTGACGCGATTAATTCAAAGACAGTTCACATGTCAGTTCTGCATATAACACTTGGACTTTCGGTTGTTTGATTGATTTTCTTGGAATTAGAAGGAGAACGATGGGAATGAAGTTAGCTGAATGGACCACGAACTTTTAGCATGTATACCGATGGCTTCTAATGATTTAAGGTATACGAACTACTGTCTACATATTGAAAAGAGCATAGAGCAGCCATTAAATTCACCAAATCAACTAATGTATTTTAGAGTGGTAGTGTTAAATGTTGTTACTCAGATATTTGTCTAGTGTCAAAGCTTTATCTTTTAAGGGACCTAAGTTTAATTTAAATATCAATAGAGAATCCGCTCCATTTCAGTAAGTCAAATCGAGGAACTTTATACAGTGCGCGAAATAATTATATCGGACAAAGAGAATATCGGGAAAATTATTTAATTTAATTATTTAATTAAATGCACGTCGTCCAAGAGTTCAATACTTAGCTGAGTTCATTTTATGTGAAATAAAACCAATTTTAGACTTTCCCCGGGAGCCGAATGCAGCCCATATCATGAGGGAACCTCCTTGAAAGTTCCTTCTATGACACGTTTGCAGTTCTTTACGAACATCTCTCCAATATCCATGACAGCCATCAGGCCCGTCTAAATTGATTTTTTTTTCATCACTAAATATGACAGAATCCTATTCATTTGTCCAAAATCTATGCCGTTCAGCAAATTCTAAACGTGCAGATTTATGACGTGACAAAAGCCTTGGTATTTGCAAGCGTTTTCCATATTTAACATTTTCACTATTCTTCAGAATCTGCTGAACCCTTCGCGTAGTGATGGGAAGATTCAATTGAAACCGTATTTGTGAAGGACTTAGCTTTTTATTAACAGCCAGCCGTTTGATCTCTCTTTTAGACCTCTCACTGACTTGGGACGGACGTCCTGATCTCTTGATTTTGGCGTAGTAGCGTAAGCGTAAGTAGCGACAAGTAGCGTAAAGTGCCGTTATATTGCGGTCGCTTGCAAAAATGATATGACGTCATCACAAATAATGTGAGACTATTTATTTTCTCAGAAATACCTAGTGATAGTTTGTATGTTATAATTATTTCGCGCACTGTACTTTCTTGCTTGAATTCAAATACAAGCCGATCTCACGGCTCCAACGTAAAGGTATGTTAACAGCGTCTTTTTTGTCATAATCTTGTTTTTTTCCACTATTATTTTGATCTTTTTTTTAGTTTACAATAACACAATGGGGTCAGCTTCATTGCAGAGCCTCTTCTTCCTAGCAGCAGTAAGCCACTTAGTCTAGAAACAAGCAATTAAAATTATCATCATCCCCCGAAAGGGAATAGGATAGGAAAGAAATCCCAAACCACACTCTCGACACATTTAAATTGAAATTATATTATATAATTAAAAAGAAAACATAAATAGGATAAATGGAGAATAAAGAAAGTAAGATAGAGTTAGTTGATGTGAAGTTAGTGGAAAAGATGAAAAATAAAAAAAAAACATGCAAAGAAGAAGCTCTTTTATAATATAAAAAGATAAATTAAAGGACTTTTAAGAAGAAAACAAAACGAGAAAGACTGCTCCCAGACAGCAACAGAGTGCTGGTATTAGGGATGCAAAAAGAAATTTTTTTATTAAATTTAAAATAAAACTCAGCAATCAGGAAAAAAACTAGTAGTAAATAGTACGAGATTTACTTTACATGGTTCTAATGTGATTCTTCAGCAGCCTTTTAAGGACGGGAAATATCTAGCATTCTTCAAAGAGTTAGGTAAATTGTTAAAGTTTTCCATAGCTAATCTAATAGTATCTTTATGTTTTCTATTCGTTCTAGAGATATCAAGCCTGAGATTATCTTTAAATCTTGTGTGATAGCTGCGATAATCACAGTGTCTCATTGGAAATATGGAAGATTTTATATTGTTATTGAGTATTTTATATATTATCTTAGCTTTTTCCATAAATATAATATCCCTTACATTGAATTTATTTGTTTGTCTGTATAGTATATCACTTGGAGTCATTCTATGAAATCCATGCACTGCCTTAACCATCCTATTAAGTATTCTATGAATTGAGTCAATATTCATCTCTCTTTTTTAAAATGTTCGTAAATTTCAAATTATCTTAAGCGTTTCGCACTTTCTAAGCGTCAATAAGGATACATATTTCGTACAAGAAACAATAAAAAAGAGTTACGCACATTATGCTTTGAACTCTTAAGCATCTTGCGGGATGATTCAAATGTTGAAACTTAATAAAATTTTACGAAAACGGAGTCCTGAGTCATTGCACTCTCAATAGTGAATTTAATTTAGAAACTGAAGGTTATAGTCAATTGATCGGGGAATTTGGATACAATCCGTAGTGCCAAGATCAAGACACGCAGATTGAAATGAGAAGTGATAACCTTTAAATCTTTCACTATTATGACGAAAGTTAAATGTGAAAAAAATGGGCTCCACGATTGCAGATTCGAATAACTATATTTCGTAATATTCGTTGTCACTATCTGTTGACTCGTGATTCAGAATGAAATAATTCTTGTTAGTAAGAGTACAACGAAGATTTTGTCGATTTCCAAAAAAAACCTAAAAATATGCTATACGATGCTACACCATATTTTTGAAATGACTTTCGAGGCCAACGAAGCATTCTGATCTGTCCATGAGGAATAATTTGATCCTACTCAGACGCACAGAAGTCACAACTGTACTTACGTTAAAATAATGTTTCCTGACACAAGTTTTTCAATCACAAATCTACTAAAACATCTATTCACTTACGTGTTTTTATCATCGGAAACACAACTCTCCAAATTCTCCTAATCTGTCAAATAGGCGTTGCAAGGATACGGCTACTTAAAGATCAATCAACACCCGTCGCGATAGCGCCTCGCCAAACCGGATTCGAATCAGAAGCTCATCGGGGGTTCGTTCGACTTCGATAATAACTAATATGAAATTTTGGAAAACGTCCACATAAGTTTATAGATGAAAATCAACTTTTGCACGTCCGCACAACAATGTTGATAGCACACAAGAAGTGTCACTTTTCACCGCTATCACCAGACCCCACTTCGCCCCCTTGGCCTAAATTCAACTTCGCAGTATGTATTGCTACACTATACACGACCACCATTCACGGTCTTGGAACTTCCAAATGCGATGGGGGTGCTCCGCCAACACTACGTTGCAAGGATCCTGTGGCATATGCAATTTCACACTAAACGAGATTTCTAACGAGCTCTAAAAACTAAGCGAACGAATCGTAAACGCACGCACTCGGACCCGATACCGAACCGAAGAGAACTTCACGTCCCAGTTCACGTCACTCACTCTACATATTCGAAAACTCACTTGTCACTCACCCAGTTTCTCCTTATTGAACTTTTTCCTTTTTGTCTGCTGCTGCTTCTCACTATCCGTTTCGCACCGTTCGAGTTGAATTTTTCGTCCCGACCGAGATACGAAAACTGCGAATCACGGCAGGGATACAAGCACTTGCAATAGTTTCCCGATTCCGTCTTGATTTTAATCTTGAACGTCGCACAATCGAATCGTAAATTTTTCCGACTTTTACGTGATGGATCTCTTACTGCGGTGAGATCGGTTTGCGGACGCGACGAAATTATCCGGAAAATTCTGAGCTTTCCGGCGGCTCGTTTCGATAAATTTCAATTCAAGCGTTTGACGCAAACTGTAATGGCTTCTAGCGTACATAAACATAAAATCAATTCAACGCGATGGCGCATATTTCATCAGATTCATTTGCCGAGCCTATCGAGAAAAATGGTCGTCGACGACGGCACAGAAATATTCGCTTGCGACGATGCTCGCATTCACCGCGATATCGTATGAAGTTATGTGCGAGAATGTGATGGCTTGTTAGTTTCAGACCGTCTGACTTTAATTGTCATAGAATAGCTTTGCCACTCTCGCTAATAGAATATGAGCGACGCTAAACAGAGATAGACTATCTCGAATTCAGATAGCCGCTCCAGCTGAGTTGAAAATCTTCTGTCTTTGTCTGTCATTATTTCTATATGTGACAGTTCCAAAGTACAGCTCAGTACGAAGTAGAGCTAAAAGTTTTAAGATAATCAGGTAATACATTTCATGTAGCACTCGAAGCAAAGAAAAAAACGATTTCACTAAAGAGAAGGCACACAGTTGAACTAAATTTCCAAAATAACTCGAATGAATTAGCAAATAAGTCGCGGCTACGTTCGTTATTCGAATCTGTCATCAAAATCACTGTGTACACTTCGGACGAAAACAATACTCATTTTGACAACTGTCATTTTTGAATCTGCATTACCGACATGATTGTAAACGCGTTGCTGACCTTTGACGGTTTGTTGGCGTTTAAAAAAATAAAATTATGGTGCTCGGAGTGTTTTCGTATAGATATATTTTATAGCGGTTTAAAGCAACTTTAGCTCTTGCAATAGTATTTTATGCGTTTCGACTTTGTATTGTGAGTGTACAAAGTGCAATTAAGTGGTGATGGCGAATGCAAATGAAGGCTTTAGCGATAGAATCGAGGTAGTTTGAGCAACAATTACTGTCGAGAAAAAGTAATCTTCCAAGGATTTGGCTAATCACTGTATTGTTTTAGGGATATGACTTGCTAGATGTATTGGGAAAAGGTGGCTTCGCCACTGTATATCGAGCCAAATGTCGGAACAGCAACAGAGTAGTGGCAATCAAAATGGTATGGTTGTTTGTAAATAGTAGAATAGTTTTTGTTTATTTTGTTTCAATTACCATGCACAAAGCATAAGTTTAGTACATACTAACAAAAAACAAAATTGAAATTCGAAAATATTCGACTCGAAAGTGTCGCATATGAAGCCTCTGTGACGGATAGATTTTGGCGCCTTTACGCTTCAATGCACACATTGGCCCAAGTCCTTCGGTATTAATCATGGGTATCTATTTTATCATATTGGATAGTAGGTGGTAAATTCTGTTTTAAAATCTATTTGTGAAAATTAATCAATTTTGTAAATTCTATTTGTATGTGAACTATATACGGAATAAACGGGTTAATGTGTTCAGTTCTTGGGTGGGTCTCGTAGCAGCTTGTAGACTACTATTTAATGAACAGAAACTAATTTAGTTGTAAAAAAAAATCAATTTAGTTTCAAAACGGAAAAAGTTAAAAGAAACAATGAATCTCACGGCTGTGACCTTTTGAATTTATTGCTTTAAAATTAAATGCGAATTTAAACTATACTAATTACACATTCAATGAACTGCCCTTGGTGAAGATTGTCATACATTCAAGCTGTTTTAAGAAATCGATTTTATAGAAAAGTATTTCACAGCTTTAGTTCGTATTGCAAATAAAATTTGAACTCACAAAGCGATTCTGGTCACTCATCCTCTGCGGGACACTACAATTATGGGAAAATTAACCACAGCTTGGACGAAAGTTTGCTTTGAAGACTCAATACTTCAATGCTAAATAAGCAAGCAGTACCTTCTAAAACAAATCACAACTTTTTTTTTTTTTTTTTTTTTTTTTTTTTTCCTCCTTCCTTCCACTCTCTCCATCACTCTATCAGCGTGCACAGTCCATGTGCACCATCTTTACCCTCCAGTAAATTTTTCATAGTGCTTCCCAGGCAACTAATTTGTTGGTATAAGGGACAGCATAATTCTTATCAATAATATAGACTCACTTTTATTAACTTATTGTTGTCTTCATTGACTTGTGTCCAGAGAAAAGTATAGAAAAAACTCTGGTGTTATTTGTCATTGTGCGTTGTTACTTTTTATGTGCAATTTTAAGTTTTCTTTGAATCTCATGATATTGGTTGAGTTCTTTAACGGATCTGGCAATGTATTGTAGAAGGCTATAGCCTGTTGTATTGGATCTAGCTTTAATCTATCCGTTCTTGGTTTGCAAACTAAAAGGTTGCTGGCTGATCTTGTTTCTCTGCTAGTCAACTCTCCAACAGTTCGAGGAATATCTGGCCATTTTAGTCCGTTATTGATAATTTGGTAAATTATTTTGCCTCTTTCAAGATTAATAATCTGTTGGATGCTCAACAACCCTGATCGAGTGTACACATCGACCGTTGGTGTTAAGGTCGGCAACCTAAATATAATCTTTATCGCCTTAGTGACAAGTCTCCCAATTAGCTCGATGTTATGCTTAGATGTTTGACTCCACAGGACTGCTCCATATTTCACAGTAGATAAGATAAACGCATTTAAAATTAGAAGTTGAGTGCCTTTTTCCAGGAAATCATGTCTTCTTAGTGTTGCGATAAATGGTGCAATTTTTTTCCTGATGTAGTTGATGTGATGGGTCCAGGACATCTTTTCATCCAAAATCAATCCCAGGTATTTTATCGATTCGACCTTCTCCAGTTGAACTCCATCAATTTGAATGCATGAATTAATAGGACGTTTATTTTTTTGTTGGAACATAATGTATTTAGTTTTGTGGACATTTATAACGAGTTTGCTCTGGCGCAGCCATCTCAAGTATTTATCCAAATCCATATTTACTGTACTTTGGATGGCTGTCTCATCTTTTCCAGCATATAATAGGAGTGTATCGTCAGCAAACAAAACTATCTTACCAGAAAGCCTGAGATCTTGTACGTTCACATAAATAAGGAAAAGTAAAGGTCCTAAGATAGATCCCTGTGGAATACCCTTGTTTACAGAACATTCCTGACTGGTGAAGCTTCCTTGTTTTGTCACTATTCTTCTATCCAAAAGGTAGTTTTTAATAACAGCTTTAAATTTCATGCAAATCCCATACTCTTCCAGTCGCAGAAACAAAATCTCGTGGTCAATGGTATCAAAGGCCTTTTTTAGGTCGACGAAAATTGCTGCCACGTAGTTACCTTTATCCAGCGATTGATTTATGAACTGAACCGCGTCAAGCGTAGCCGCAATAGTACTGCTGTGTTCCTGAAAACCATACTGCATTGGAGCCAAAATTGATGTTTCTTTGATGTAATCAATCATTCGAGCATTTATGACTCTTTCAAACACTTTGCTTAGCACACTGGTGACTGCTATTGGACGATAATTTGAAGGATTGGTAGGGTCACCTCCTTTAAAAATTGGTGTTAATCTCGACAATTTAAGACATGCCGGGAATGTACCGGCTTGTAAGTGGCTGTTGGTGATTTTCACTAAAATCTTCGTTATTTGCTGCTTAAGCATTTTGATGTCTTCTGATGTTATGTTATCGATACCTGGTGACACGCCGTTTTTTAAATTGTCGATTATTTCTGCCACTTCACTAGGTATTGTTGGTCTCAAATGTATGTTAGATGTTTGACTTGGGTTTGAAAAATGGTGTTGTTCAGATATTTGAGGAAAATGTTGCGTGATATCTGACCCAATCGCTGCAAAATATTTATTTAAGTGATCCGCAATTGCCTCACTAGAGGAAATCAATGATCCATCCATCTGTAATTCCTTGATGCATGTTGCGGTCCGAGAAGTGCCTTTTTGTGTTTTAGCCAGTTCATTTACTATTTTCCAGTATTTAGCGCTATTTCCGCATGAAGCTTCGAATCTTTTAGCGTAAAATTTCTTTTTCTCTTCCTTTACTAATCGATTTGACTGGTTTTTTAGCTGCTGGTAGTTTTGTCGTTTCATCACACAGTTGGGATCTGCTTTCCACTTTTTATAGGCTTTTCGTTTGAGTCTGGATACGTCAATAACGCTTTTAGAGATCCACGATTCATTGCGAACCCTTACCTGCTTCCTAGATGTTGCTTTGATTTTCGCTTCAGATAGGATTCTTATTAGTTCTTCAATATCTACATGTGGATTGCTGCTCAACTCTTGCGTCACATACTTCACGAATTCGATTTTGTTGACAGTGCTGATAGTTATTTTCTTCGGAGGCAACTTTTCTTTAAGGCAGGTCTTGATCAAGATATTCAGTACCTTATGGTCTAAGTCTGGCCATTCATCATCATTATAAGAAACTCGTTCCGTCAGGTCTGAACTTCTTACAACAATATGGTCAAGTAAGGTTTTCGAGGTCTCAGTAACGCGCGTCGGCCTGATCGAATTTATTTGTACTGCATTGTTGGATGTTATGACATCTTCATAGGCTTTTTTAACATTTGACGAAGACAGAAGATCGATGTTGGTGTCGGCAATTGTTATAATCTTTTCATTTGATGAGTAAAGCTGATCGATGTAATCTAGGAAGCAATTATTGTCCTCGAATGGGGCTTTGTAGAAAGTGCCAATTTTAATCTTCTCCCGGTCCAGTTGAAGTTCCACTATGATTGTGTTGAACATTTCAGAAGATGTGATAAGTCTTGATCCTATGCTTGACTTTACAAATATTGCTGTACCTCCTCCACGGCCCACGTTTCTGCAGCAGAAATAGCTGGTATACCCGTTTGGTGTATATAAATGCTCTTCATTTGGATATATCCATATTTCATTAAGAATAACTACACTGATGTCATTTGTAGCTAGATAGACGTTTAGATCATCAGATTTGTTTCGAATGCTCCTTATATTGGCGTACAATATTTTTAATAATTTACTTTGATTAATTTTGAAGTGGATTAAAAACTATAATCTATTTTATGTTCATTAATTGCAATCATCTTTTTGTATTCAGGGCATTCATAACTATCCGCTCGATGTTTAACGTTGTTATTCCTTTTTTGGGAGCAGTTTATGCATTTTAATTCTGCGACCGTGCAAGCATTTGTCTGGTGGCTACCAGCACACTTAGCGCAGATGTCGTTTTTTTTTACAATTTAATGCTTTGTGATTAAATCCCTGGCATTTGTAGCATCTCATGATGTTATGGTCCTCGATGACAAAATGTGTCCCAAAATCAATGTTGATGTACTGGTTAACTATTCGATCAAATAGCCTTCCCCCGACTTCAAAAAATGCTATCCATTTACCAGATTTTTTTATTTGTCTCGTGTGCACAACCTCAAATACATCATCCAAATTAATTGAATGATTTAAGTTTTTTATCTCATCTTTTAGCTCGTCCGTTGTGTATTTTCTTTGAAGACCCTTGATCACTAGTCGGGGAAGCTTCCTCTTAGTAATTTCTGCACTGTATTTGTTTGACATTTTCTCATTTATTTCTTTTAATAAAATTTCCGAGTTCTCCAGTGAATTTGTTTTAATTATTATGCCCCCACTTCGGAGTGGCTTAGTATACTCAACCGGAGTTTTCAATGCGCATGGTTTTATTTTTTCTTTTAAATCTTGTATGGTTTTCCCAGGATCCTGCTCTTTCCTTGGTTTGATTACGATGCCTCTATTGAATTTTTTGGGCTTTGGCTCACTTGGTTGTCTTAGCATGTCCGCATATGATGGCTTTTTTGGTTCTTTAAAGGCATCAACCTGAATATTTTCAAGCTTTTCTTCTATTTTCTTTACTAGCCGGTGAGTTGATTCAATTTGTGAAATAATTTTATCTTCACGGCTTGTTTTTAAGGCAGCATTGCATTTACTGCAGAACCACTTTACCAAGTCACCCAATTGTGCGATGTTATTATAATCCTGGGTGGAGATACCAATGCAGGTGATATGAAACCACCTATCGCCGCAAAAGCCCTCGCAAGCTATGCTTTGGTGGTCGTCCTTCACCACTCTTCGGCACTTGCCACAATTAGTGCCGCTGCTCATGATTGGCAGCACTCACTTTCGCTGCAGCTGAAAAACTATCGATAACTTATCGCAGACACACACCAATCAAACCGAAAAAACACTCGTTCAAAAATACACAAATCAAAATCTGAACTTAATACAACAAATCAAAATCTGAACTGCCAGCAGATTGATCATATATTAATATGAAGTCAGGAAAATTATTTTTGAGCCCCTGTCACGTAAAATCGGTCCAAAGTTTCTTGGCGAATACTGCTTGATTGAACGGCTCGACAAAATCATTCTTATATTTTGTTGCAAGGTTGATGGCCAGTAGAGATATGGTTCACTCCATTCCTGATGTAAATTAGTATCCACGTTCAGACCCCCGAAAAGTTACCTGCAGGCAGCTTCAGGGAATAAACTTTTTTATTGTCAATGAACAAATTGTGCAGTGGGTGTCCGTCTCGTCCTTAGTGCGCAAAATTTTGTGCTTTTTATAGGCACAAAATGTCGAATCTGGTTCTTGATTAATGCGAGACATGCATTTTTGCGAAATTTTAGTAAATTTTCTGTTTTTGGAACTGATTTGGTTACATACGGAGTCTTTACAGTGAGTGGACAGTCGAATCTAATCGAAAAACTTTGCAGTGCTGTCTATAAGGGTATCAACATGTCCGGCATGTGACAAAAATCATGGCAATTGATAGCGTTGTAGTCGTCTCGTGCTTGACGACGAATATTAACTTAAATCACCATTAAATTAATATCTAGATTTACTGAGGATCTGCTAGGAATAGCCGCAAAAGTTGAATTGGAGAGTATCTGTTAACAGGAGATTATCTTCCTGGAGAGTGCATAAATTCTGTAAAATTTTAAAAAGCGTCTAAACTAATGCGTCAATCATAGTGGTGTTGTCGAGATTAACGCCAGTTTTCAAAGGAGGTGACCCTTTGACCTCTTCAAATTATTGTCCAATAGCCATCTCCAATGTGATAAGTAAAGTGTTTGAAAGAATCATGAATTACTTCAAAGAAACTTCAACTTTAGCTCCAGTGCAGCATGGCTTCCAGGTGCACAGCAGCATTTTTGCGGCTATCCTTGATGCGGTAAGTTCAAGAATGGTTCAGTGGATAAAAGTAATCGAGTGGCAGCAATTTTCATCAATCTGAAAACGGCTTTTTCATAGTATGTCGGGTAACAGTCTGAAAGATACTGTTCAAATATAGTATGCGAAAAAATACAAACTTCGAAATATCCACATCGAAATAATTTTAGACCAATAATTATTTGAATGTCCTCAGATCAGGCAATTTAAATATACCATCGTCGTTACCGGTTGTTTTTGCTTGGGTGTATGGACACGGGATTTTTTTGTTTGTTTTCGGAAGTGGGTCGGCAACGCCAAAAAAACACGGAAGACGTCCGCCTGACGTGGACTACCTTATTTTGTTTTATTTTGCTTGGGCTTTCATATAATGTAAAGAGCTCGAAATTGTGCAAAATTAACTGCCTTAGGTTATTCATAAGTTATTTAAATCAGATAGATAGCGATTGTGAAAAAATATCTTTTTCGAAAAACGCTTCTCGTCATAGGAAAATTCACAAGAGCGGGGCGAGACAATGCTCGCGGAAGATCGGATAGTACGAAGATTCAGTATCTGTGCATCGAAGGGGCTCACTACGGAAATACATACATGCCCAGATCCATATTCCGTCAGTGGTCGCTGGCATTGTCCCTTCTCTGCAATGCAATTTTTCATTTTTTCATAGTCCATCGCCCACAAAACCGGACGACGTATACATCGACAAGATAATTATGTCGTTTTAAAATAAAATTGTGCATATAAGGGTAAGAATAATATGTGAATCTTATGACGATATCGATGGTTAGCCGTTGTTGGCACAAAAGGTGAAAGGGGCTTGGCTTTGGAGAAACTAAATGTAGCAAGCATGAAAATAAATTGAGCTTAACAGCCACTCATATCTCCAAAGCGTCCCCATAACTTATTTCACTAATTTGACTGATCTGTACCCTTGTTCTCCCTTCTCTTCGAATTTTCATCTTTCGCAAATGCTATCTCATAGTCTTCTATTGGTTCACAATGTTTCAAAAAAACCCTTGGTAATATTTTGACTAATTTTGGCTGTCTGCATTAGGCTTGGGTCGTTCATGAACGAACGAACTAAAAGAATGTTTCCGTTTACTGAACTGAACGAACTAAATCATTATTTCATATTCTAACAGTTCACCATTTCATGTCCGAACTGCTTACCATTTGTTGTCTGGACGTTTCATCAATTCGTCTCCGAACGTTTCACCACATATATCAATTCGTTCACTACTTTCGTATCCGTGTACATTTCAAAAGACACGAATGAACGACAATAAGCAATAGAAGAAAAGCATGTACGTAGCTTGACGATTTGAGAAGCACCGCACATAAATAATGGGATCAAATCGGTATTGAACTAGGTTTCGGCCGGTTATGATAAGATAAGCTATTGCGAGGATGTGAATTGGAGGAATTCAGTGAGAAGTTTCTCAAAAGCGAACGAGATATAGTGATTGAACTGAATCTACTGAACTTTTTTGCGCAGGTCCAATGAATGATTTAGCATTGAACTAGTGAACTGTTTTAGTGAAACATTTCACTAAAGTGAACGAGATCTGGTGAAACATTTCACTCTACTGAACTATTTTGCGCAAGCCTAGTGTGCAACCTAATGAATTTTCTTTTTTTTTCGCGGGTTGTGCATCACCTTCCAAAAAAATTTCTAATGAAATTTCAAAACGTTCGCTTTTCTCAGTAAATGTATTTTTAAATGATATTTATTTTGTGCAAAAAAATATTTCGAATCGCGTTCGAACCTTCTGTGCTGGTATATATTTTTTTGGAAAATTATAGTCTGTGATTTGCACCAAAATTTGCAATCGAGACTCAAATCTAGGCCACTCAATCGAATCAATAAAATTAGAAATATTTTGCTGCGACTCAATCGTCAATAGTGCAAAAATTGATAATCGGCTACCACTCGAAGGTTTCTCGTACCGTTTCGTTGAACGTATTTAATGCATATGATGGTGTCTACTAATGCCTACTGTCATTTTCAACCTATCTTAACTCCTAACTTCGAACCCTCATTTGATTACAAACTATAGGTAAAATCTCCTTTATTAAAAGTGTTTATAGTTTTTTTTCAATACAAATATTTTAGTTTCCAGAACTAATAGCAAGAATTATATTACAGATCGATAAAAAACTGATCCAAGCCGTGTCTATGGTCAATCGAGTCCGCCAAGAAGTGTCTATACATTCGCGACTGAAACATCCATCGATTCTTGAACTTTACACATTTTTCGAAGATCTGAACTATGTTTACTTGATTCTGGAACTAGCAGAAAACGGTGCCTTAAATCGGTATTTGAAGCAACACAAGAAAGTCATGTCCGAACCGGAAGCGGCACATATACTCAAGCAAGTAGTTGCCGGGCTTTTATTTTTACATTCTCATAAAATCCTTCATCGTGACATCTCGCTATCAAATCTGCTATTAACCAGAAACATGCAAGTGAAAATTGCCGATTTCGGTTTAGCGACACAGCTCAGTCGACCCGACGAAAAACACATGACAATGTGCGGGACACCGAATTATATTTCGCCAGAGGTGGCGACCCGAGCATCGCATGGACTGCCGGCCGATGTTTGGGGTCTGGGCTGTATGTTTTATACATTGCTAACAGGCCGACCGCCATTCGACACAGACGGCATTAAATCGACCCTAACAAAAGTCGTGATGTCGAATTACGAAATGCCTGCCCATATTTCGATCGAAGCAAAGGATCTTATTGATAAGTTTCTACGAAAGAATCCATCGGAGCGAATAAGATTAGAAGATGTGCCAAATCATCCGTTTGTGCTGAAGTACACGACCTCGAATGTTTTGAAGGAACAAAATCATACACTGGGATCATCGGGTGATAGCGGCATTCTCACGATTTCCAGTAGTAAGTATGCTTATAAATTTCTCTTTGAGAATTGTTTTATAGCAAAAAAAATATGCTAAATTCGAAAATCAATTTTTCACTTTTAGATGGAACAGGACCAAACAACACTCGTCAAAGCAACTACTCTGCACAGCGAAGCAAGTCAACGGATCGGTTTAAAAACTTCGAAATGCACATGATACCTGAAGCCTGTCAAGAAATGGGAATTCAAACCACTCCATACAGCTCAGCACCCGGAACCCCCATGCCTTCCAAACCTCAATCATGGGGCATGCACCAATATCTGCATGAACAGCAAAAAGATCAAAACGAAAATATGGACACTGACAGCGGTGTATCTCAAAACTATCGTTTCAATCACAATGTTCAAAACGCTTTCAATTCCAAGTCAAGCTCACATTATTCATCTTCATCGTCCGAAGTTCACGCATCATGTCATTCGAATTACATCCTAGACGACATCAAGTACGACACAAACAGCCACAAACCTTTTGCGACGACCGGAGATCATTATACTCCCGAGGATCCTGGGGGAGGCGGAAGCTACGATAGATTTGAATTTTCATCATCAAAACAGATTCAAGACATCCAAATGTTCAATGCGCCGCAAGACCGACAACAATGCGATATGAATTACGTTCAAGAAAATATGTACCACAACATGGTCCGTTGAAACCTATTTATAACCGTTCCAATCCTGCTAATTTATTGTTTTTATTACAGGAGAAACGACACACTGAACGATTGCAACAGTATCTAAAAACGCCAATAAATCCTGCCACACAAAAAGTCCGACAAAAACCAATTACAAGTACACCAGCAAACGCTTTGCCGTCTTTCTTCCCATCCCCAGCTCCAACATGTCACCTACCTAACACGCCCCCAGTACCTACTGCCGTAACTGAGCCAGTGCCTTTTTCGCCAATATTCCCGGCGACAGAAAATACAGACCAATTACCGATCCCACCATTAAAAACCGACCGTCTCCTTCCGACGCGTCACAGGACGAAAAATGCGATTATGAGTATTTTGAAAACGGGCGATGTGATGATCGAGTTCATCAAGTTCAAGGCACGCTACAACGAGGAACGCATAGTCGATGTGTGTTGGGTGTCAAAAGATGGCTTACGTGTTATAATATTTCAGCCGGAGCAGGGAAGGTGAGCATAATAGCGTCATCTTTCGAGTATAATACTAATAGAGTTCAATTTCAGAGGCATTCCGGTCCGTAATGTTCCACCGGAAATTCCAACAAATGGAGCTGATTTCATGTTCAGCTACGAGAACCTACCGACAAAGTATTGGAAGAAATATATTTATGCTTCACGATTTGTGGGCCTTGTTAAAGGCAAAACACCTAAAGTTACGTATTACAGTCCTCAGGCTAAGTGCCAGCTAATGGAAAGTCTGACTGATTTTGAGGTGTGTTTTTACAATGAAGCGAAGATTACAAGGACTTCAAGTGGTGAAGTGAAAATTATCGATAGCAATGGTTGTTTAATCAACGTACCTCCCGCGTCACTCAGCGGGACGACGAAGAATCTCTACGACCATTCTATGGAATGCTTGGAGCATTGTCTTTTACTGGAGAAAACTTTGAGTAATACTTTGACAGATGGAACTTGCTTCCCGATAATTATTGGACGCAGACCAACGACGGAAATCAAGGGCGAAGGAGGAGTCTTACGGAATAATACAAATATGCATTTTCAAACGCCGAAATCTCAACAGGTTCGTATCGCGCTAGTTTTAGATTGCAAACGATTAAGAACAAACTCTTTTAGTTGCCATCGTTTAACTTAACCATGAGCACACTGTCATCAAATCGGCCTGCTTCCGCCCAAGCTAAGATTCAATTTCAAACGAATGTGCCTGTTAAAAAAATTAACGTGCCTGGAGTCGGGATAGCAACGCAGGTATTTCAATATACACACTAGTTCATTCCGCCGAATGATTTGACGTTGGATATTCTCGTTTTTCAGTTATCACAGGGTGTTGTGAGCATACAATACACTGACGGATCAAAATTGAATATTATTCCGGAGAGTCAAGGAGGCGGGGTGACATTTACTCCAGTTGGTGGTGTGCCAACACATTTTTCAGTACAAGACGATCTTCCGTTACTGTTACGCGATCGACTGGCTCATATTCCAGTTGTAGTGAAACAACTTAAAACCAGTCTGGCAAACGGAGATGTCAATGCGCCAGGATTCGCTAATTCTAATATGAGGCATTTTAGATAGATAAGGTTAGTAGTGATCTCGCGATTATTCAAATTTTATACACGTTTAAAATAGTTTATTTTTAAATATTTTGTCAATGTAAATGACTGAAAATGTATAAAGTTTATATTAGTTTATAAATGATATTAGGAAAGTGAATTTCGTCGAATTTCTTTATTAGGTTAAGATAAATTGAATTAGAAAAGACTTTTAGAATGAAGTATTTTGTAGCTCTGATTTTTACTTCAGATACCTAATTTTCACAGATAGCTTTAGGAGTGTTTACTAGTGTCCGACCGAAGCTTCGACCACGGATACGGTCATCTTCGGTCCTGAAAAGCACCTTCGGCTCCAAATTCGACTTCGGTGAATATAAGCCGAAGGTTTTCCCGAAGAAATTAAATGTAGCACATTAGACATTTCGAAACTCACGGAATTAAATGAAGTATTCGGAAATGCACGTGGAAAAGTAAATTGGGCGTGGTAACCACCTATTTTGGCAGCGGTTATTGAAAAAATTAGCACCACTATGGCCCGATAATCAATCAACAAATGTATTATGGACCTTATAATTATTGATATGATTCCGTGCAATGTCAATGTAGTTGAAGCTTTTTGGAGGCTTGATTTTACTGTTCATAACTCTCTTATAAGGGACAGATATGAATCAAAAAAATATTTTAGACTTTCATGCCAGCAACATGTGAAAAAGCCCGAAAAGAAGTATAACTCCTAATTGAGCAAGCTGAATGGGTCAGTTTTACAGCTGATATTTGGGGTAATTCAACAAAAAAATATTCTCTACTGAGCTTCACAGCAGTGGCGGCTCCTCAGAGGTGACAAGAGAGCCAATGTCTTCTCGACAAATTTACAAAATACATTGGCTAAATTAATATATAATATTTACATTCCTAACAAATCCAGCATTTTGCTCCAAAATCTCCACTATTTTCGAATTTGTGCATAAGTAAACATTGAGAGCAGCGCCTCAATGCAAGCAGCAAAAAAAAAAACAACGCGATATCAATTCTATACCCAGGCCAGAGCACTGCCTCAGTGCAAAAAATAAAAACATGTACCAAAATAAAAACGCCGAAATTAGTGCTATACCCAAATTAAAAAAAAATTATCCATCAATCCTAGCCACATCGATATCGAGTACAACGAAAACGAAGGAAGAGAAATGAAAATGAGGCAGGTTAATATCTGCCTCATCTATTGCATTTTTATCTATAACTTATGTAGTTTGTGTTTGTCAATGTCAATTTGCAGGTTTGAAGTGATGACACCTAGCTGAAGGTGTGAAAAATAATACACAAAATCAAGGAAAATGGTAAGCCTTGCGCGACTGCTTTTAAAATTGGTCACCACCTTAAAAGTGAGTCCTTAATCATCTGCCCTGAAAATGGGACCTAAATAAAGAAAAGGATTTGCCTTAAAAATGAGATACAATAAAATTTTCATTTCTTGTGCGACTTCGAGGTTTTCGGCTGCTTTAGGTGTTAAAGCTATATTATGTGAAGTCCGGACTATTTACTATGACTATGTTTTCGTTTAAAATCATGTGTTTCTTATTCCCGTGTATGTCGTAGTGTGATCCCCGGGAATCCCGTGTGATCCCGGTAGATGATTCAATTCGACTTTTGAAATTGTGTCTAATATCACGGTTTCGAATAACTCTCATTAAACCTTTTTCTTTGAGCATACTCAGATCGGATGGGAACTTCTGCCAGCGCTCTCAGCCACTACGTTTATCTTCCGGCGAGTTATTACCATAATACAAAATTGATATCAAACCGAATCGAGAGTTCTATTTTTCAGTATTTAACCCTCCGAGAACACAGGGGGTCAAATTGACCCCAGTGACCTTTTTGGCCGATCGCAGCGCTTAGGCCTGCGGACAAAGGGGGTGCTATAGGCTCCTAAGTGTATTTCTGTGTCTTGACTATAAGTTTACACCTTTGGCATACAGTCCCAAGTCGTTAGTCGTCGTTGAGAAGCATTTGAAGCAGATTAAGGGGTCAAATAGACCCCATATATACTCGATGTCATTTTGAGGTAAAAATTCAATTTTTTTTACTTTATAAATCGATAGATTAATTTAAAAAAGCCAAAAAATAAGTTTGCAAGTGCTCTTATTTTTTCTTTTTAGCAATATGACGCATAATCTGCGTTCTAGTGTACGCAATAATTTGTTAGCTGAAGACAATGATAACAATTTTGGCGACAGTGATTCCCATGTCTCGGAGCAATCAGAATCTGATTAGAGTAATCAGAATCTGATTATTCAGAAGATTACACTTTTTTGCAACCCTTTATATAGGGCTAATTTATTCTTCTACTATGTCTTGAGAGTATCCATATACATTTTTAGCTCAAAATATTGAAAACTGACAAAGTTATGATATTTTTTTAAATGTGCAAATTTTAAAATCCTCACAATCGCCACCGTAAATATGCAAAACAAATACTTTTTTTAAGGGTCATTATAGAGCAAATTTTTTTAATGATTTTGTCATACCTTGAGTGTATCCCCCTAAATTTTTAGCCAAAAATATTCAAAATTGACAAAGTTACGATTTTTTTGTAAAAAAGCTGATTTTAGATAAAAATGTTTTTTTTCGCGAATTTTTTTAGGTATGTTAAGGACATTTAAGGCACTTCTAATGGATGAAAACTGCTGAAAGAGGTCTCAATCTATACCTACAAGTTTTTTCAAATGAAAATCTTCTGTGGCGGCGATTCTATAGACGTTCAAAAGTGGTTGGGGTCAATTTGACCCCAATTGTTCTCGATGATCGAAAAAATAGGTGTGTTCTCGGAGGGTTAAATTTATTCTTGTTCCAAAAACATCACTTATTAACAGGCTATTTTTAAAATTTATTGTTGTGGATGGTGTTTTAGGTTGATCGTAAGATCAAATCAATTCCGGAAAAATATTTTATTCAGGAATTGTTATTTTAGTGTTAAACTACTTTTTTAATTTTTTACTTCAATTGAGACGTCTTAGTTGCTATAGACAAGATATAATATTTTTCCAGGGTTTTACTTAGTTTAAACTGAATACTTGCGTTCCACCACTTAAGCTCATCACATGCTGATGATAAGCTAGATTGGCTCCAAATAGTCAATTTAATAGGAAACTTTTGTTTCTTTTTAGTTTTTGCACAGATTTTACCTCTAAAGCACTCAAATACCAAAGAAAAATATATTTTAGTTGACTTACCTTTGTTCCAGCTGCCATCGCGAGTTTACGGCTGATGTTGCAAGTCACGTTTGTTGATTTTTTTTAATGATTTTAACGTTGTTAGAGTCCATGTGAAAATATATTTGCATTCTGTACCCGTAAAATCTTCGAATCAGAAAAGATTTCTATTTCTTCATGCATTTTTTTGACTATATTAATATTATTTTTGGATAATTATTAATCAAGCCGATGATTTTTGATTTTTAATAGATGACTACAACTGATATAGTTGTACTTTTCACCTTCATCGTAGCGGTTTCTTCAAAGCGGTGTCTGATTTATTTCGTTGAAGATTAGATAAACTGAAACTGTAAGAATATCTTCATTATTGTGGTTTGTTTAAATATCCACGTCGTTTTTATTTCGATAACTGTCAAATTTATCCTTGATAAGCCGGTAAAGATGACGAAGGTGTACCCCACCAGATGTCCAGTTTCGGTGAATTTTCATTTTTCTAAAACTCGTAGACTCTGATAATTTTACTTTGAATGTAGATCACATTGAAATTTTCATGCAAACGCAAATAACGCACTTTTTTTAACTCTACTGCCTCAAACATTTAGGTATCGTACTCATATTTTTCTTTGTGAATTAGATTATCGTATTTAACGGATATTTGTAGAACTTCTCATTTTTATGAATATGTATGACCTATTACAAAAACAAAGGACAGACCAATAGTTAGTTCAATCGCAACTCAAAATTTCAAAATTACCAAGTACGAAATGTATCACTTTATTTAATAAATTTCACGTTTCTTTCGAAAAAATAATAATACTATCTTAAAATCTAAAGATATCAATAGTTGCCTTAGGTAATGAGCTATATGACAAAAGCAAAACGAATAAATCTAATAAAAAATTTTGGTTTCAGCACTTTTTTAGAAACAGTATCAAAAATATCTTCTCATTAATGCATGCTTATTATTATTTAGGTATTTATAAACACAAGATTTACTGAAGGTGTTTGTTAAGCTAATATTGCCGTCATCATTCTCTTTTTCACATGAAAAAAAAACAAGAGAATTTCGAACACGATCGAGAAATGTCAGTAGTGAAAATTGGTTGCATCTGGTTTATGTGTAAGTTGCCATTAAATCGATAAAATAGTTAAGCAACTCAAGTGTAATTGAACTATTTATCTCACTCAATAAAAGCCATTAATCAATTTATAAGATTGAAGTGTATGCACAGAGAAAGAGAAAATGATGGAAGTGTACGCGTTTATCGAGACCATTGATCGAGATTTGTAATTCAATTGATTAGTTTGACACGTTGAAAGGTGATGATAAAGAACCGTAAGTTTTAGGAAACTAACGGCTTGAATAAATGGAAAACTTTTTCTTCCGAATGTAAAAAAATTTCTAATCTCAAATGCAGTTTTATGTTTGCTGGAATTTCTTGTCGAAAATATTTAGAATGGAAAAATTATTCAAGTTACAACATAGTATGAAATTATAACGAGTATATGAGGGATTTGCTTTTGTAATGCTTTTCGCCTCCGAATTTGAATCCTATATGAATTTATATTAAAATGAATCGATAGAGTCTAAACTTAAATGATAAATGCTCAAATATTTTTGGTCTAACAATTACAATATATATAGAAAACTTTTTTGATATCGCTCGATTTCAGATTATTTCATTTTTCGGTAAATTGTGCGTTTAGTTGCCCGTCCGCAAAACATTCCCGATATAAAAACGACACCGACGAAAGAAAGGATAACCACTAAAAAGAACTTTTTTGCCGGCGATGTAGTTACTTGCGTTATAAGTTGACCCATGTCTTCTGGGGGGACAGCTAGCAACTGGAAATAGATTAGCAATGTTAAGCACCAATTGAAAATATTTTGAAAAAAAACATACTGTTTCAGCGTTCCTAAACATTTCCATTCTTTTTGTGAGTTTGATTCGACAATCTGTTTCCACAGCTTTCGATTCGTCTTTAAGAATCGTTTGTAAGCATTGTAGTTCTGAAAATAAAAATTGTAAGTATTGCTTGGTGTGGACATTTGAACATAATATCTATAATTACTTCGACCATTTCCACTAGGCACATCTGAACAGTATCTGAGTAGATCGTTAGTACACGAACGCAACAATAGCGGATCTACTTGAATGTCGGCTTTGGTTTCTTGTATCAAAGTTGCGACTTCAATTCGGCAATCGTTTCTCACGATTTTACGTTGTACGAAGGCATTCTTCAAACATTCCTCGACTTCGCCGTCGTCTTCTAATTTGTCGGTATTTTTACCACATAGCACCTCGATTTCTGATTTGCAGAGCGTTTGTAACAATGGATTTAATTTGTAGTTAAGGGCTTGGTCCGAAAGAATAATTATCATTTGTTTCTCACATTCTGAATCCAGTTTCGATTCACGGAATTTATTTTTCAGACAGTTTATCATCTGAAAGAGAACAGAAACATTTAATTATGATTAGCAATACGCAGACTTATATGTAATGCGAATCACAAGTACATCGAAATCAACGTACACCGATACAAAATTTTCAAATTATTTAAAGATGCTCCGATTCGAGCAAGTTTTAGGCGTATGAAAGATCCAATTTTAAAATGCTCCTGCATATTTTATGCCAGAAGGTTTACATTACACTCAGCAACCACTCATGTGTGTGTGTGTGCGATTGATCTTTTTCACTGTCGTTAATATTAATACTGATGATTTTCTGTCTAATCTATGTTGGGAGACAATTCGTTTTGATATGAGCTCGAAAAGCGATAGTATAAAACAGATAAATTATTTCGACAAGCATCGGCCTAGCCGAAGATGATGATAACGGCGTTAAATAAAATACATTTCATTTCATCTTATAAACATGAATGGAAATATAGAGATGCAAACAAACAGCTTATCTTATTTTGTGGGGCCAAACTAAGGTAAGCTGATTTATGTAACTAGTTTTGATAGATGCATAATAATATCTTGAAGTCGCGGTGGTTTAGTGTTTCACGTTTAGTTGCCTTGGTTTGACCGAGTTAGCTGTTTATACTGCTGTCCGTTAACATTCAACATCCCGGTTTACTCAGGTTTGACGAATTTCCAAACTCAAACGACCCAACATAGCCCATGGTGACTCTTTTCCTGTCACTACCTTTGGCAGGAACCTTGGACTGATTGACTCTCCACAATTGCTTTCTACTCAATCCGTAAGTGCATTGGGGAAGCGATAGGTCTATTTTTAGATCTCTTACTGATCATCGATTTGACACTACCCAATAAGGTAATCGCTACGAACAATCATGGGAGGGGGTGAGTTATTTGTTATCTATTTATTCAATCATCCAATACAACAGAAATTTTCTAATTAGTGCATAGATAAAATAAGTTTAAAAAGTAAAATAATGACAAAAATGAATATTTATATTAATTAAAGAAAAATTCATTAAAAAAACGGAAGATCTACTAAATAAGAGAAAAATACAGCAGTTCTGTTTGAGCTATCGGAAAACTGTATAACGCTATTTTTTTAAAATCAACCAATGTCTGCGTTAAAGAACCAAGCTCAAGGTTGTTATGCGTTTTCAATATGGTGAATAAAAGTATTCATTGGTGCGGGCGAAAGGGATATTAAAATTGGTTGTCGCTCTATTGGAGCGTTGTTACCCACCGACACAGATTTGACAAAACCTGATAGCGATGCAGTTTGAAGAGAAGACACTCATCAAGGAATACTTTGCAATATTTTAAGGGCGGAATTTTTAGTAGGGTTAGACATTCACTATGTGCAACATAGACGAAATTAGATTTGAAGAGCAAGGAATGAGAGAACCAACGTTGGATGCACCCTAAGGCATCTATAAGAAACATGTCATGAGGACACCACACTTCACAACAATATACAAGGATATAGTAAACAAAAACACAAAAAGACGCACAGAGTTAGAGATATCAGTAAAAGGTTTTGAGGATCTGAGTACACTATCAAAACCAACAAGAAAAATTAAGTTTGCCACTGTCGGCCACTAAAAGCCATCGCCCGTCTACACAATGGGCCCCATGTTAGCCCACAGTGTGGAGGCGCCATTAAATGTTAAAAAAGATAGGTAGTAAACGACAGAAACGAGAAGAAAATATATATAATAATTCAGTGACAGGAAAGTGGGCGTAAAAAGCTTTTTGTTAAAATCATTGGTAAGGGGCTTTAATTCTATACCAGGCAAAGCCGCATGGGCCATACTTATGATCTTAGACTAGTTCGGCTCGTTATGTTAGACTCCTCGATTGAATGATACAAATTTGGAATTGGATATAACCAGACATAAACCTCCTTTTGATCGTCCAAAGAGAGTTCAAGCTAAAGAGTTGAAGATAATATTAAAAGCATGTTTGGTTGGTTAGATTTGCCGAAGCTCAAAAACCTAAACTAGTATCCAATTGTTCACAAAGAATATTTAAAAATGATACTTTTAATTGATCGGAATAGTTGGTCATTGCTCCAACATCGATACCATTTCAATCCTTTTTCATTGAGAAGTTGAAGTTTATTCTTATCAGGAAGATATTCTTATCGAAATAAAAAAAAGAAGACTCTATCCTATGTGTATATTCATAAATTTTTTCAAAGAACACTTCATCTATTAGTATTTTCAACTTTGGATAAGATCAAGTAGATATTGTTATGTAGGGGGCTCAAATTATTACGATTATTCCAAAAGCGAAATCGCTATAATTTGAAAGCTGTGGATATATTACGGGTAGATATGAGACCTTAGATAAGAGGTTCTCGCTAAACAAAAATGTTAACAGCTATATGCACTTAACAAACATAAATTGTGTTGATAAGTTTAACCAAAACAATGTCAATCCTATATGAAAGCTTTTAGCAATTCGTTTCAAAAGTAGCCCGGATCAGCCTCGATGGACAACTATGCACTAATTCGGATAATGTAGCAACAAAAAAATCGAAAGAACGTACAAATTGTTTGTAATTAGCATAGAAAGCTTTAAAAGAGCTTATGATCAAAAAAAGACTGATTTCAATGAAACCTTTCCGGGGTAAAACAGTACACATAAGAGGTTATAATTCATTCTTTTTTCGGCTTTGGATCTTTTAACTTAAACTTCTGGTTACTTTAACACGGGCGCTCTATTTATTTTAATATATTTGTGTACAACGATGTATTAGATATATGTTTCAACTGTCATATAGTGCTGAACCCGGTATTATGTTGATCTTTTGATAAGGAATATTTACACATACCTCTTTTACGGGGCCCAATTAGAAAGTTGTGAGTTTCATTTTCGCAATATGTAAAGTACATTGTAAAACAATAATAAATGAACTGTTTTCGCTCTAAATCCGCTGGGTATATATTTATAGTTATACAGAATGTAAGCAGCAATGGCTTGTCAATTATAATCGTATCGTAAATATTGCAAACTCCACAACATTTAAGTATACAATCAGGAAACTACACATCATTTGGTATTTAGTTTATTCAATTAATTTATTAATAAATTTTATTGACTTATAAATTTATTTCTACTAGTTAAACGATTTCTGCACAAACACTTCAATAATAATTTCAACTAACTAATAAACATTGGAAGCTGATAAGCTCGTTGAGTAAGTACATGTACATTTTGAACGAAGAAATACGTTTTATCAATCAAGATAAGATATTACCTATAATTTATGCAATTCATTAAATCTTGTCTACATAAAATTCGCGATTCTCTTCATAACGTCGGGAGTCTGTGAGCTGATTGAGCAGACACTCGGGGGTATTTAATCTGTTTACACAGACAGTGATTGTGGCAGAACGGTAGATATTTGTATAGCAATTTCTGGTCTCCATACGCTTAGCTTCATTTTAATATAGTTGTTTTTAATCAGTTTGAATTGAACTGAAGACCAGATGGGTGAAAATAATTGCTGTACTCGTAAAATGTTTCGATCGAAAGTGACAATGTTTGGCGGTCTCGGAATTGCCATAATTATAATCGTTATTGTTTCAGTGCTTGTTATTACAATGACTGATGGTCTTGGAGCGGATGAGGTTCTCGTCACTTTGCCTGATCTAGGCTCACTTCAGGGTTCGATTGGAAAGTCAGCATGGACCAATAAAGATATCTATCAATTTCGTGGTGTACATTTTGCTGAACCACCTAGTGGCGCACGACGATTTAAGGTATGTAAATAAGTGCGAGTGATTGTTTATAAGTGGCAAAGTATTTGCAGCACAGGAAACATTATGTAAGATTTTATTGTAAACATATTTTTAGTCGACTTTGATTTAAAAAGACACAAAAAATAACCATATTTACTAAAAAAATCCAAATGCAAACAAGTGGATATAGTTGATCTCTGATTAATAAAAATTAACTGATCTAAGAGAGCAGAACATAAATAAATGTGGATCAAGTTAAGAGTGACAATCTACACAATCACAGAGGAAGTATATAGCGATTGAATGAAGTCCGGCTGGTAATATGCTGCCTAAGCTGATTACATTAATAACGCGACTTTTTATAATTACAAATTAGCCGGTCAAGAGTATTTAAATGTGTTCAAATTTGAGCATCTAGAATCGCTTTTGTTCAGATTCAATACTTAATTCATTCAAATGATAGTTTCTTTAAAGCACGAATACACAAAACATTTTATTCAGTTTGGTAATGTAGTGTGCCTTGAACAAATGTCTGATCAAAGTTCAAATAAATATAGCATGTTTCAGTAAAAATTTAATGGGCGAAATCTTATCACCTCAATAAACCCAGAACAAACTCAGATTAAATAAAATAGAAAGAGAAACACACAAAGATGAGGATTAAGACATAATAAACACACACGGAACACGACCAGAACTCTTGCTGGCTGTAGGGTCCAAAAAGAATATTAAAGCTTATATTTCAGAAAGGAAGATCATAATGAGCGGGTATTACTGTTGGGAAGGCTTGATGACTTTGATGGTACAACGGTAGAGGGAAAAAACGTAGCAAATAACTCACAAATCTCTTGGAGAAAAGAGGCAGCATCGTCGTTAAATGTAAAACTGTCCGGAAAATATTTTGAAGTTTTCAGTAAGTTAATCTAGGATCAAAAGGGTGTTGGATTGTTACAATGGAAGAAATTCTCTGTGTAAATACCTATGTGTAAATGTAAATAGATGTCAAGTTGAAAATCAGAGCATAAAAAATGAATGGCCAGCACGTAAAAGAAAGTATACTAATTAATGATGTCGAGCTCAGAAGCAATCCGGAAGTAATCAGCTTTGAAAAAGTTTAAAAAACACCTTTTTTCGAAGTGATTGAACAAGCTTCAAATTTATGTCGAGCGCAGGATGATGTGGATCGTGGTTATCGTAAGAAATGATAGAAGAAGAAAGATATATATTATTGGGGGGAATGTTAGAGAGGGCAAGATTCAAAAAACGATTGTTAGTATTTGGAATGGAATTAAATTAAGACATAGAACAGTAAGTGAGAGCCGAGGAGAGAGAAATGAAAACTGCATATCTGCACACAATTGTCGAAAATGTCATATCCCATTGAATGAACAGAGGAGAAACGCTTGTAAAAGTATAATTGGACAATTCACTATAGAAACATTTTTAAGAGGATACGGAACAATTACAAGGAATATATACATTAACAAGTAGTGCGCAGGCGACATAAGATAGAGGAACTCGATCTGTTGCCATCGGAAAATAAACTCTTATTGTATAAGGCTATTTTTAACTCGGAGCAGCAGCATGGTCCAACTATGCTAAAGCGCGCATAAAGAAAATGCAAACAAAGCAGAACAACATTTTAAAAATGATGCCAAATATATCTTTTTACTTTTCCACATCTCCTAGACACTGCATTTTAAAGAACGACTTGATAAACATCAAAATTAAATCCTGCAAAGAAACATTTCAAAATTATTGCCGATTGGTACAAATAAAGCCCTATGATATCCACAATTACAAGGTCGACAGTAATAGTCTTTTTTGACTATGATTCCGGCTTTATAATTAGGGGCAATTAGCGCTCAGATCACTTTCAGTTAAGTTAGGTTAAGTTTTATTTTAAAAAAAATTGTATATGTATAAGAGGTTTTTACCAGAGAAATAAATTTACTAATTGCTTAAGAAATAAATTTTTGTAATTGCTCCTCATATAAATTGTCGAATCAATGAATAAGCGTATTTGTTAGTTGTAAGAGTTATTGCTCGAACTTTAAAAACGTTTGGTGAAATAATTATGAACAATGTTAACATTAGCAGAAAGACTTCGATGCGTTTTTTTTAACAATATTCTATTTTTTAAATGTATTTTCTAAATGTTAAAGCGTTTTTGATTCGTGTGAATCGTGACTCGGTTACCGAGAATGTTAAACTATTGGTTTTTTGCAGCCACCGATTCCTCGGGCACCATGGATTGGTCCTAAAAATGTACGACAACATGATATCACTTGTCCAGTAATAACTACGCTCGAAAAACTCACGCCCGAGCAATTAGACGGACGCGACTGGGAGGATTGTTTGCACTTGTCAGTCTACACGAAAGATGTACTATTAATGAATATTCTTTTCAATTCACACGACACTTGAATATATGTATATTTATCAAAACTTTTCTTTCAGCTCTCTTCAAAATTACCAGTAATGTTTTACATTCATGGCGGTGGTTTCACAAACGGCTCTGCACCGGACCATCCGCCAGGCTATCTTCTCGAAAATGATGTAATTCTCGTTGTTACACAGTATCGCCTTGGAGCGTTGGGGTTCCTAGCAACGAACACTGAGGGAATTCCAGGCAATGCCGGAGTACTAGATGTGATTTTGGCTCTCGAATGGGTTCAAAAATACATCCATCTCTTCGGAGGGGACCCGAACCGAGTCACAATATTTGGACAATCGGCTGGTGCTGGAATCGTAAGCCTTTTAACACTTACTCCTTCAGTACGTGATGGTCTGTTTCATCAAGTCATAGTACAATCAGGATCAGTTTTTAGTCAATGGGGAGGTGAAAGGCGCCCGATCCAAAAAGCTCAAAACATTGCAAAAGCAGCTGGTAGTCAAAATGTTGAAAATTTAGATGAGGTCAATAAGTTATTTATGGAAATGCCACTGATGAGTTTGTTGCAGTATACAGCATTAGAATCCTTCAGACCCACATTACATGATTTTTATGGAGTCTTTCCCGAAAGCCAGAAAAACCTATGGATGAAAAGTAAAAAATCCTATCCAGCTATGGGCGGAGTTACTACTCATGACGGGACATTTCAATTGGCTGGTAAGAGTGCATGCATCGAATTAATTCTAAGTCCTAAGCAATAGAGTTTTTAACTTTCTATTGTAATTAAAAACAGTCTACTCGTAAATTTCAAGAAAAGTATCCTTTTAGCTATATATAACATAATTGGTCCACAGCTTGAAGCTAGCAGGGATGCAATACAAATGATTGAAGATATATCGTTTGGTCTTGGGGTGAATGATGACAGTGGCTATACTAATGTCATGGGAATGCATACATTATTCACCCAAGAGCAGCTCGAACGAGGTAACTTTACAGAGATGATACCAGCTTTCATAGATGTAAGCAAAAGTAAATCACATGAAATATCAATTTTCAAAATAATCTTCCATTTCATTCAGATGTCGAATAATGTTGTTATTAAAGTTCCCACACTTCGTTTTGTACAACTGAATGCACAACGCGACCCCCATAACACATATCTCTACACATTCGACTATGCTGGTGAAAAAACTCGATTTGGCTATGGACACCCCACCGAACATCTTCCATTTGATGGAGGAGTACATCATTCGAATGATAATATTTATATATTTCCAACTATCCCACTGCAAAATGCTAAAGACATTGCAATAGCAAGGAGAATGTCGAGTTTATGGACATCGTTTGCAATAACAGGCGTTCCACGTGCAAATGGAGTCGACAACTGGCCGCCTTTAACAAGTATGTTTGGATGGTAAACGTTTTTACAATAACAACTTTTAATTCATCTTTTCACTATAGGAAAAACCGGACCGTATCTACATATTAATGAGTTCTGCAGAACGTCTAGTGATTTTTTGAAAGAATTTACAGTAACTGTAGATGATAAAACGAACAGTTTAGTACGTCCTAAGCGATATTCTGGCAAATTGTGATTGTTAATTGAATAAATATTAGGTTTTTGCCAAAAAAAGCCAATGAAATGTTTTATAGGTAGTTTTAAGGGGGCAATTTAAATGAGGTCAATCAATTGTTTTTTGAATATCGTTGATGAAATTGTTGGAGCATACAGCATTAGAATTCTACACGCCCTTATTACAGGATTTTTATGGAGGCAGCACGACCTATGGGCGCGAAGTAAAATTATATCCACCCACTCGTGAAATATTTCCCCCCCCCCCCCCCCCCCCCCCCCCCGAAATATTTCGCGTCTGCTTAGATGTACTTCAATGTATGGAGTTTATTTTTATGTATTTTGAAAAATTGATTATTTTTTGCGAATTGCCCCGGTTAAATTTTATTTCTTAAGTAAATATTTCCCATTGAATACCAACTACAATACGTCAATATCAGGTCTTGGTCAAGCTTTATATATTTTTTGATTGACGGGCGATGAGTTTGCAAAAAAGTTTGCTTATATTACAGGGAAAATATTGTTGGGTAAAATCGTAATGCGAGTTCATTTGGAATAATAGAGTCAAACCTAAGGTTAATGTTTGTTCAAAATGTATCTGAGTTAACTATTAACAAGGAGGACATGTGTGCTAATCATGCTTTCACTCTCACCGAACTGTATAGATGAACTATAGAAGTTTTGAAGAAATGTTTGAAAACCCTCCACAGGTCGCTCGAACATTTCGAGCAAAAGTATGTTGGCTTTTTCACATATCGGGTAGCGGATGGCTGCCTCATTAAAATAAAGTCATATTAACTGGATTGTTTTCCATGGACACAAGCACACTCAAAACATACTTGCGTGAAATAGGAATCTCTGTCATTGATGTTAAAGTCATACAAACCGAATCAGATAAACTACGCCACGCAGGTCATACTCTGTGTTTGCTCTACTTTGATCGCAAATTGAGTATCAAAGCATTCGCTCTATGTAAACAACAATATATAATGAGAGTGATGGTTGACTGACGATATTACAAGAAAAATCGGTCGGGTTTCTCACAATACCGAAGATACCAAAGATAGGCCGACGGATAATTTTCTTTGAATCTAGTCATTTGCTGCATGATATGCAGTTAAAACGACGTACACAATCCGTGCCTTCTAACAAAAACAAATTCGACAAAATACGTTGCAGTAATTGATTTGGGAGCCACATATCGTCGTTCACTGAGTGCCCGAAACTATTTGAGTATATCACTATCTGGACATAGGAATAAAAAGCGAACAAATGCGAAAAAATACCAGCCAAAAACTTCGTTCTTTTGCACTTCTATCTGCATGATCATTGAAATAGCCCCACAAAAAACATGCAAATAACTCCAAGCACACGAGCACAATGCTCAATTTCGAACGCCATATCAATTCTTGGGATATAAATAGTCCTAAAAGAAATAAGCTGTTTAAAATTTTGGCAAGTGATTAATTTTTTTTTTGTTTCTGTTTTGATTAGAACTAGTAAAAAAACCGGACAAAACAAACGTCTGTTTTTGCCACCATCAAAATCTAAATCTCGCACATTAAAAAAATGTAAAAATAATCAACCCACTTTTCTATAAGCTCAAATGCAATAAAATAATTCTGACTTACCTGTCCGTTAAGTTCCTCATTTGGCTTAGCTGTTGCGATTACTCGTGAACAATACTGTGCTATATTCTTTCCGCAAGCGCTCTGTAGCACGGGATTGAAACGAAAATCGGTGTTACGTTCAATCATACGATTCAACACGATAAGATTACATTTTGCATCAAAGCGCGGTTTATTCTTGTTGTATTTCAAACAGTCTAAGAGCTTTGTCGGTTCAGTATTCGAACAAAACATCACTATCATCTCCTTGCAAGTGTTTAAGAGCGTATAATCAGTTGAACTATCATCCAGTTCAGATCGTTTTACGTTAAATATTGCATGCTTACATTGATCGCCTAGGAATTGAGTTTTTTCCTGAAGACATTCTAAAACCTGTGAAAGTATGAAGTAAGACAGACAATGAAAATTGTCGTAACATTATCGAATAATATCGTCAATTGTGCCTGCAAGTGAAATTGTATGGTAATCAAAAAAAAATAGTTAGCGGTAGTCTTTGAAATATGTAAGTTACAACCATTATGTCAACTTGCTTATATGGAAGCTAGTTATATGATCAAACCACAAAAAAGCTAACTCTATGTGAAACATATACGATACAAACACAGTACGATGAAACATAAAATGAAAAAAGCGTCACACTTGCATTTTCGTTATTCACCTGACCACCTTCTTGGGGTATTTGCGCGCACAGTTCCTTGATTTCCTTCTTACAAGCATTTTTCAGCTTCGGATCAAAATCGATATTTTCTCGTTGCTGATACAACTGCGCCTTAACCTGTTGCCGGCATTCTTTCGGAATCGTATGACGCTCGCCACGTATTGTATTATTTCGCATTATTTCACTTAGACAAGCCACTACGTCATTTTTTGTCATGCTTGCCTTGCAGAAACGTATAACATGTGGACGACAGGCTTCTTTAAACTTGTAAGTGAAGTGATAGTTCTTGAGAGATATGATTTGAAAGTGTTCGATCGCAACTCGACATTTCTGCTCCTGGCGTAAATCGGGATCGTTCTTATGTGAAATGAGACAATCCATCACCTCACCTGGAACACATAAAGATAGTTCGGATAAAGCTAATAGGCTTAGTACGGATGAATTATATTGACCTTCTTCTTTGGTTTTTCGGAAAACGTCAAAGCAATATTTTTCAATAGCGGAACGACAAACAGACATCACAAGAGGATTTAGTTTTATATCTGCAGCTTCATCCTCGGTATAACTAGAAACAGCTTCCTATAAATATTCAAACACATTTATCAGTTTTTTATCAATTTGCTGCAATTCATTTATATTACCTTGCAATGTGGTTGCAATTTTTCTAAATTGTCCTGCAGGCATTGCATTTCGGCACCCTTCTCTGTTTTGTCATAACAATATATCGATAAGTCACTGAGGCAATTATCTTCTACCTCTGGAATCAAATCGACAGATACTGCTCGCTGGTGCATTACTCTTTTAATTTCCTGAAATTAAAAGTTCAATTTTCGTGTGAACAATGGAAATTTATGGTTGCATTTCAAATCTTACTTGTAAACATTCAGCTTTTAAACTCTCCGTTTTATTACCATATGCATATCGATGCAAACACGGTAATATGAGAGGGCCTCTTTCCGGGTCCATTTGACCGTCGCTCGCTGAATCCCAGATTTTCTTCGCTTTACATAAGCGTATTGCATCATTTCGACAGTTCCGATAGAGTTGTGGATCTAATTTGAAATCTCGTGCAACGAAGTACTGAATTAGCAACAATGCTGATTCGCAGGCTGGCGTCATAAAACTCGTTCCGATTTGTTCCATCAAACAGGACATAACACGAGCATCGCCACCATCAGTATTGCGACAAGCAGTATCGACAACTGGCTGGCAAGCTCTCCTCAAGATCGGATCAACTCGCCAATCTTCACCCGCGTCCGACACCTTGATCAAGTCTTCCAACGCCCTTTGGCATGTCGACGTGACACGTCGATCTTGCCTACGTTTCGCCCGTGCATGTTCCAACAAGCAATGGATAATCTCGCCATTTGCTGTGTTTTGAAGCTCGGTGTCACCACAAAATTTCGGTATATCATCTTTGCAGCCGTTTAGGATTTCCGGTGACAGTTGGTAATCTACCATTAGCATTTGGCGATGGTCCGTTATTTCGACATGGCAGTCGTTCCTAATTTTGGTACCATTTTTCGTAACCGACTCAAGGCAAAGAAGAATTTGCGCTAAACGTACACTCCTATCATTTGAAACGCCTTTTCGACAGTGATGCAATCTGATGTCTTCCTTGCAAGCCTTCGCTAGACCTCGGCTTATTTGGTAGTCGTGAGCAAGAAGTTTATCGCGTCTGAAAGAATTCACAAAGAAACGATTATTATGAGCACTTTTTAAGGACGAGCAAGGAAGGAAGTTCAATGTAATTTCGGAATTGAATTGCGTAGTTTGTATTTTATCATTCCTAGTAGATAGTAGTACATATTGTGTTGAACATCCGCATACAGTGTGCAACAATATTATAACCTTCCTTATTTTTTTAATTTTGTTTTCTAATAAAACAATTGACCCTATATTATTTGCTTCATATTTGTTTTTATGATAAAGCAACAAAATCGAATTTAACATTTATTTACCTTCATGCAGGTAAGTGTAAAAAATACCACTTTTGATGCAACAACTTCTGTTAAATGAGAGGTGAGGATAAGTTTGGAATTAATTTGCAACAGTAGCGCATAAATTTTGATGGTTTTCTGCCTATATTGTCCAGTTTACGTTCACAGAAGAAATTCGGTATATTTTTTATCTTTTTCAAGTATCGAGGATTATACTATTCGCGAAAGAAAAAAACCAAAAAAAATCGTTGCTTCTTTCGAAAAGTCTCGTTATACTCTTGGCTCTATATTAAAGTATCTAAATTTTAAATCCGCGATTTGACGCATTAGATATTAAGTATAAGGTGGGGGTGACTGCCAAACTTGAATTTATATGCTATAAAACCTTCATTCGATCTTTGAAAAACAGTCCTCGGCCGCCAAGTGATCGAGAAACTTTTCCCTTTTCCAGGAGTAGTTTTTTGCTACTGTGTAGTGAAGCAGCCAACTTAATATTATATTCAGACGGGCTGATCTGTGCCACCTGTTACAACCTGTTGCTCCATAAACACAGGCATGATCTGCCATAACATCGGTCGATCATGGAAGTTGTTCGTGTGTCTATTTTTATTTGAAAATGATTTTCAATTTCGTGAACTTCTGATCGATTTCGATTGATGTTTCTGGAAGTTTCACAGCACTGCATATTCAACGTTTTCTAATCTTAATCGTCAAGATGGAATTTCACATAAATGTTCTTGAGTCGTGAGCTAAACCTTAATATGAGCCTTTCCCCGCGATTTAAAAGATATTTTAAAAGCGGAATTTGGATTAACATGGTTTTTAATTTTGTATTCATAGACATTTGCGAAATGCCCTATGCTCCACAAGGAGTTAAAAGGAACCAGAGAGAGAGGTAGAGAGAGAGTAATTTGTAATAAACAATAATGGAAAAATTAAGACTCGATCAGGAAAAGCGTAGGATTTAAGCACGGTTTCATATGTAAGGGATGTTAAAATGGAAAAAGTGGAATATGCTTTAGTGATGTGGATAGAAGACCAAGCTAAAAAAAGAGTCCCAATTGATACAAGAACCATTGTCAGTCATTACAAATTTACGGAAAAATTAAACTTAAGTTATCATCGTATTTTTCAGTAGAAACGAACAAACTTTTAAGTGCAAGTACTGGGTGGTTTGAAAGATTCAAAGAGCGGCATTCTCTGCACATTCTTAAGCTAAAGCGCAAAAATGCCTCTACTGATTAACTTTCAGTTGAACAATATGCTGAAATGTTTGCTGCCAACTCATACACACCGGCTTTTAACGCAGACGAGTTTGAATTATTTTGGGAAAAAATGCCACAAAGGTCTTATTTGCTCAAATTCTACAAAACAGCAAGTGGGCACAAGACAGGAAAAAGTCGAATAACGATACAATTTTGCAGCAACGCATCAGGAGATTATCTAATAAAGCCATTAGTCATCAATACATTAAATTTGGTGGTCAACAAAAAAGCGTGGGTAACTGCGACCTTCCTCAACCAATTATTTTACAACTTTTTTGACCCGGATATCAAACGATATTTAAACAAAAAACGACTGTCCTTCAAAGTTCTCCTTCTAATTGACAATGCATCAGATCATTCTCAAAATACTATTCAGCATAAAAATGTACAGCTGCCATTTTTGCTTAAGAACACGACTTCCCTATAGCAGCCTTTAGACCCAGGACCCGCGTCCAAAAGGGGGTAACCTCTTCTTGAGTCTTATGGGAATTCGATGAGCGCCGTTACTTTTTCTAAGTTCTGACAAAAAAGACCTGAGTCACCATCTAGCGGTATTAGCTGATGACTCGTTGTTTTGAGTGCCTACATCTGCTCGGGTTTGACCGGAGTAGTGTCTGTGTCGCTAATCGAGTGTAAACAATCTAGTTGTCATGTGAGCGGTGTTCCAATTTTTTATTTTAAGAAATATTTAAGTACCATTTTCGGGTTCTTGCACAAATTCACGATGTTTGGCATGATTTTTCGATCATTTTCAGTTCAAGTTCTATCGTTCTAGCGCAAAAATTGGCCGATTTATTATTTATTTTATTGCTTTTAATATTTCAAACGATTGTAGAATGACAATAAATTCAAATTTTTTTTTTTTTGATTTTTTGGGTAATCTCTTTAATGTGAATATTATTTAGGTTTGTGAATGGTTAAAATATGATTTGCAATTATATTTCTACATTGAACTAAATAAAAACACGAAACGCGTACTGTGGGTTATCCCCTTTTGGACGCCAGTTACCTCTGGGATTCAAAGGTAATTGAGGGTGGTAAAGGGTTAGTCGATGCAACCTTTAGAAGGACTAGCGGGAAATAAAGTCCTGGAAAACATAAGACTTCAAGCGTACACTTAATGTGTTTTACAATAAACAGGATGGCATTTAAATTCGTTATGATCAATTGAAAAAGCCAGTTGCATTCGATGCCGTTTAAACGTGATTTTTAAAGTTTTAAAATTGTTTTAAATTGTTTTAAAATTGTTTTAAAATTATTTTAAGAGTTGCACTCGTCTAGTTAGACAAAAGATTGTAGATTTAAGAGAGAATTAGGCTTGTTTTATCGACAAATTGCCAGCTGCCTAGAGTGTTTCATAAGAATGGTTTACGGAGCACTGAAATATATTTCCCCGAGTTAAAAGAGCCCGAAAGACAACTCATAGTATGGATAGGCAAATTTTCCGCAAATCGAAACGCAGTCCAAAAAGATCAGATATCGGAATTCGTCGCGGACTTTTCGAGGAAAGTAGTGATATTTCGATGAGAATAATTCAGAAGACGTCTTGTGAAAGCCGGACTACATGACAGGATAGTCAGAAAGAAGCCCCTAGTAACGGCAGCTAATCGGAAGAAAAGAATGGATGTCATTTGGAAACAATCTGGATATGAGTGGAAATTCACCCTTTGGATCGACGAATCAAAAATAAATCGCATTGGCCCTGATGTCAGGAGACTTGCAAGGCGACCAAGAAGTAAGGAATTTGCACGAGGTTTGGTGTTGAACCAATACACCGTATACAAAGAATATTAACCAAGAAAAAGTACGTCGAAATCTGAGAAAGTATCATGTTAGTATGGAATGAAGAGAATCTTCCCATTATATGTAAGTTCCAGCAAGACAACCTTCCCAAACCGACGGCCAAACACACAAGTTTCTGGAGAAGAACAGCGTCACCGTTCTAGAATGGCCATCAACGAGTCTGGACTTAAATTTGTAGGGATACATAAGATAAATCATAGCAGTAAGAAATTTCACAAACATGAACCAATTATTGGAAGCGTTGAAAGAAATATGAACAACCATACCTGTAGAGAAATACAGAATACTTATAACAATGGTTTCCTGGCACGTCACTGATAGTTTTTTTTAGTTTATTTATTGATTTTATTAGCTCAGAGGATTACCCTCTTTAAGCGAGTGATTAGCTAAGGCAGTTGGGAGATACATGTGGGATAAATCGATATTGTATACTCCATTCGTTCAAATTTTTATTTCTAAGCGTTATAACTAGTAAGCTAATTCGATTTCTGCATGTTTATTATAGTTGTAGAAAATCTAAATCTTATTACCTAGTTAGATAGTACTATAATTCCGGGAGAGGCCCAAATTCGCACTTACCTCACCACCTGGTCACGGCATTTGGAAGTCAAATTCGGATCATCTTTATGCTTTACCAAACACTTAAACACCGCATTTGTACCGGACGGAATATTTGGGCAAAATCGGATCGAGTCCGTTCGACATGATGTGTAGAACTTTCTGTCCAGTTTCAGGTCTTCCGATTGTTGCTGCGATACATGCAACACTTGCTGCTTACAACCTGATTTCAATTCAGTCACTTTTTCTTGCAGACAAACGATTGTCTCTCCCTGAGAAGCTTTCTCACGATCGGTATTCAACCGGCCACAACCCAACTGCTCAATATCATCTTCACATTCGTCCATGAACTTTCCCAACAAGCGGTAGTCTGTGAATGCAATGCCTTCCAATCGGTGAATCATTTCGCGACACGGGCCACTTGGCTTAGTAGATTCCAATTGATCAACCATGCATGCCAAATATACACCGGCAGTTGTTTTGTCTGTGTGACAGTTTGAAAACTTATCTAAATCTTTATTGCACACTTTCCGTGTCAGTTGAACTACCGAATCATCCAAAAGGATTTTCCTGGTGTGCTTCCAAATCAAATGTTGACATCCATCCGGCAATGCTTCTACTTGAGAAGACTGCAATGTTTGAACGCATTCCAATACAGATAAGTCATCTGAATCTTCGCGTAAACAATATTTATGTAAATCGTGGCATTCCGGCTCGTTCAATAAGCTCGACGATCCGTCAAGAGCAGCACGTCGCCATCGATATTTTAAATTATCTACAATAACATCCCTTGTGTTGTGTCCGGCTAATGACAAGGTTATGTGGAATACAATTAAAACTATTGCAGACGGCCTCATCTTTCAACCAAAAGTTTTTGCCACTCTGCGACACTTTAAAAATACTCTCAGTATGCTAGATTATCATTGCACAGGTTAATAGGTGTTGGGAAACCGTTTGGATAGAAGTACTTTCTTTGACAGGACGAAAGATCTTTCGAGATTTTGGTCCTGATGTTTTCGTGGAAGTTCTACTTTGCAGATGATAGCACAGATGACAGTCGAGAGAGGTGTTTTGACGTTTTTTGATGATGTGACAACTAAAATGTCATGTTGTCGAATAAGAAAGAGGAGGATTCTAATATGAATGTGAGGAGAATCGTGATTGGAGCGCCCGTTATTCGGGGAATTACCAAAAAGTGATCTGTGGACCGTGAATCAATTAATTTAAATATTGTTGAATGTTTTGTTGCATCGCTGATGTGTATGATATGATTTTAGTTTGTAATAAACCGCCTTGATGAAAATTTAAGGGAAATACTAACGTAGACCTGTGCTACTCACATTCCGTCGATAGTTAGTAAAATATGTAGTGGTAAGAGAAGGTGGAAAATACTTTCTCAGTTTGAAAGAGATATATAATGTAAGTTTTTCAATAAATTTATATTTAAATCAATAAAACACATGCAAATCAGGTTAGCTTTGATTGTTTTATTAACTATTTCCTCTTAACGTGATTATAATACTTTTCGGTAAAATTCAGTCTGTTGCAAATGCATTTCGTTCGTTTTCCAATTATTGTCCACATCTTAATTTACGATTTGCACACTTTTCCTCGGCGACTTGTTGGAAGTCTGCATGAAATTGACGAAATCATTATGTACGGTCTCAGTTTCAGTTTGATTCAAACAAAATACTCACTGCTTCTGGCACCACAATTGTAATTCTCCATGAAGCACGGCGAGCCGAACACTTTAAAGCAGGAACCGTTGAAACCGCATGTGGGATTCGCTTCGCGACTGCAAGCTACGGGGCATCGTGGGGCCGCAGAAATCATCACCAGGCCTATATAAACAATTACAATTTACTTTATCACACTACGAAACTCAATTTTATAGCACAATCAGCACACGTGTGTCAATCATCCAAATCACTTACACATTAGGACAACGGCTAAAACGTATACGGATTTCATCGTGTCGTAAAAAATTTTCACAGTGAAATTCTTAAACCGAATGCTGCAAAGAAATAATGCAGTGGAAATTCGAGCCGGGCGCTTTTATACTGGCCTCAAATGAAAACGATCAGCGAAATATACTCATATATGTAGCTTTGCGTGGTACCCCGTCAAACTGAAACCGAAACTGAAATTTACAAACCGAAACCGGTAAACTCGTTTATCGATATGAATAAATTTCCAATTTGATTTCAGCGCCTTACAAAACTAGACTAGATTGTTTACGTGCGTTTATCGAAAACAACAATTTTACAGGAAATGCTAATCGCACGTAGACAAATGAGTTGAACATACGAGGCATTCATTATTGCTCGTATTATCAATTGATTCGATAGTTTGCACATGAGTTTTGTTATGATTTGCTAAAAATGAATTCACCTTTTTATGCAAACTATTTGACAGCTGTTATTTGCTTGATTTCGGTTTTGTTTTAAGGTCAAGACTGTTACAGACGGTGTGTCATGAAGTGGGATCTCTAGCAGCCCGTTAATGACAGTCACGTTCGCGCATCTCGTGTGCATCTTAGCCCACTGCAGAAATGGAAGAAACTAAAGGAAAGTTCTAGTTAAATGTATTTTCCAAACACATTGTTCGAAGATGATGGGGTTTGAAGCGCGGAAGGTGCATCTTCGTTCATGGTCTAGGCCATCTTTACAATCATTTTCGACTGTACCCATTCGAATCAACGTCTAGTAAAGGTCTTTGTACGAAAATGAGATGTTTGTGGAGACGTAAATAAGAAAACCTTGTTATTAAAAACTGCTTAGCAACAGCGGTGTTGTTTATCGACAATATGAAAATTTATGATAAACGGTAATGTTTATTCAACGTATGATAAAAATTTGCACAATTCGCGAATGCAAGCGAATGTTTTGAATGGCGCGAAATTTGATTCGAACTGTTTTAATATATTTTATGGGTTTGGCTATTAGTAGTTAATGATATGGCAATGAATTTAGAAATTTTGCCTTATCGTGAATATGGCAGTTTATTTTCTAATTATTTGGCTTGGGTGAGGTGCATAGTTTATTATAGAATTAAATGCATTTGTGTTTGGGCTTTTTATTTCTTTTGTTATTCACATTAAAAGTTGAAAAAATTAATTTTAAATTAAAAATTTGGATTGATGGACTAAGTATTTTCACAGTTACAGCAAAATCTTACTTTTTTTTTGTATTTTCGTTGTCTTCGCAAACAATTTCAATCAATAGTTTACCGAAATAGGCAAATAGTGACTGACCGAATTCATCAGAAAGACGAAAAATTAATAATAATTAATTTTACCGTACTCACAGAAATAATAACAAAATATTATCACTTACAATGGGATTAGGAATGTTTATTTTTGCACAAATGTCCACTCATTTTATCAAAATTTAGTATTTTATTTAGCATTGCTATTTAATTCGACTTGTTAGTTAGCCTGACGGATGGAGTGTGGTGGTGACGATTTTAGAAATCTTCAGCAGCCAACTTCATATTGAAGTTGATGTTAAGAAGTTCTTCTAGAAAAAATCAAGAAGTGTGCTTGTTTTAATTAAGTGTTTTTGTGAAAATTAAAATGTTTGTTTAAAATAACTTTGTGTTGTGACTAAACATAAAAACTAGATAGATAGATAATATGTTTTATTCATTATTTTCGTTTTGTATATAAAAGCTTAGAGTTTAAGTGGTTTAGACTAAGGTCTTTTCAAACCTTGTTTTCGAAATTTGCAAAAAAAACTTTGTTTATGGATGCTTAGAGCTATTAACTAATTCTACTGACGAACTAATGGTCTTAAACCTAAGTCTGGTGTAAAACTTAGGTTTAAGACCATTGGTTCGTAGAGTTAGTTAGTAGACGACGCATTTGTTAAAATAGATGCAAAAAGCGAATTGTTAAGGCCTTGTAGATTATTATAAAAACAAACAGTACTTTTTTTGTCAGCTTATCAACCATCTTAATATTGTTGATGTTTGTTTTGCGCAGTCAGTAGATTTCCGATGTCTGACGCAGCACAGCAAATCCACACAGGTAATCCATAGGAGACGATTGTTCGGATTCCAGTTTTATGTATAAGTAATTCATTATATTTAGAGAAAAAACAGTTTCAATTTATAAAGAAGCTAATCGATTTTATTGACAACGCAATTTACTGCAAACATTGGCTGTATGGTTTTTAAATGACAAACTTCTATCAAATGTGGTGGCAACATATTTCCTAGTAAATATTTTTCCCCAAGAAACTAAGAGGATGGGTAAGAAGATTTATACTTTTCCTCTTTCAAGTGAACTAAATTGTTATTTTTTCATAACTTATTTTTATATTCCATCTAAATCAGTATTCGTAAACTTGTTCTAACTTACTCCAACGGGAATCACTGTAATACATTCTGGCGGAATTTATGAAGCAAACAGTCTTAGCAATGCACATGTAAGCTGCTTGAAATCGGTTTTAGAAAAAGTTTATGATTTATCTATGAACATCACTCGCAAAAATAAAGGGAAAAGAACTTGCGAGCATACATCGGCTATGGATAGTGTGCTATATAAAACGGAAACATGCACATTTCGGAGCATTTCAAATCATCACGGGTAAATAAAATGTGTAAAAAACAAGAGCCCCAATACCCCCTACAAGCTGCGAAAATACGCTGTTGGAATTTCCAATGAGCGTCACACACATTCCGGGTCATGCAGAGGTACGATCCACCGCCGGGCAAAGTTTCAATACGCATTCTCCCTAGATGACGGGAATGCAAGAATATGATGTCGGGCTTTCCGAAAAGTTCTTTTTATAAAGCTATAAAGTTGAAAGCTCAAAGTTCCCCTTATGTATGCCTTACCAGCCTAGGACATGCAATGTCAAAAATAAATTAACATGCATTACGCGGAAAATTTACCGAATATATGCCTTCCCACTACTTTTCCCGTTGGGACTTTCTAAAGCATTTGGCCGGTGATCACTAACATCCAAACAAGTATCATTGATATAAGTCGCAAAAATTGGTCCAAACAGCTTTTTTTTGTGTGTGCAAATTCATTCATGCAATATTGTTCATAAAAACTATTTTTGCGAAAGTAGTAAATTAGTGAAACACACGACCGAGTAAACTGATTACCTAGTAAATTGACAGAAATTAAACAAAAAATATAGCTGAAATTATATTAGGGTGATGATGCAATAAGACGCGGATATCAGCCCAAAACGACACTCTGTAAAGACGAAATCGGCAACATCATCGCCGAAGATAGCCAGATTAAGGAGAGGTGGGCCCGCTATTTCAAAGAACTCCTTAATCCTGCACATGGCTCAATAATATCAGAGCCGATAGACATCTCTGACGAAGTCCCGATCGCACCTCCAACGCTGGAAGAAGTCAAGTCTGCCATAAAAAGCCAGAAAAACAATAAAGCGCCGGGCATTGACAAGATTCCGGTCGAGCTAAGCAAATACGGTGGAAGCTGCCCTATAAAAGCCATCCACAAATTGATCCAGAACATCTGGGGTCAAGAAAAAATACCGCAGGAGTGGTGCAAAGACAAACTTCGGTGCGAAAACTACAGAGTCATATCGCTACTTTGTACATCTTATGAGATACTGACGAAAATATTAGAAGATAAAATAAATGTATACGCTGAAAAGGTCTTTGGGGAGTACCAAGGAGGCTTTAGGTCTGGTAGATCCACTACGGATCAGCTCTTCACAGTCAAACAATTGCTTGAAAAATGCTTGAAAAATGCTGGGAATTTAACATCGACGTCCACCAGATTTTCGTGGATTTTAAACAAGCATATGACAGTATTGACCGAAACATACTGTACCAAATAATGCTATACTTCGGCATCCCGGCAAAACTAGTCCGGCTGACCAAAATGACGATGACGTCGACAGCATCACAAGTCAGAATCAACAACGGTCTGACTGACGCCTTTGACACAAATGTCGGACTAAAGCAAGGAGATGGGTTGGCCCCTCTGTTGTTCAACCTAGCACTTGAGTACGTGATAAGGAAGATTCCTGTCGACACAGGGGGTACGCTTCTGTATAAGTTGAACCAGTTAGTGGCCTGCGCGGATGACATTAACATCTTGTCCCGTTCCTTCACCTCCGCCAAAGAACTCCTGTTGAAACTTGATCAGGAAGCCAAAGAAGTAGGCCTGAAGATCAATCAGACGAAAACAAAAATCATGACGCAAACAAGAAAGAAGACCTCCATTAGACAAAATATAATTTTGGACGAACATAATTTAGAGAATGTGGACGAATTTATATACTTAGGCTCGAAATTGACAACGAAAGGCAGTGAAACTGACGAAATTAAACGGAGAATACAGCTCGCTAATAAAACTTTCTACTCCGTTCTGGCCCTACTGAAGACCAGCTGCATACACAGGAAGACGAAGCTCCAAGTATACAAATCAATCATCAGACCTGTGTTGTGCTACGGACCCTTACCCAAGCGTCCGCAAATACGTTGAACGCCTTCGAAAGACGGGTACTCAGGCGTATAATTGGAGCTAAACAACAGTGCGGCCAATGGCGGATAAGGTACAACCACGAGTTGTACGAGGTTTTTGACGAGCCAGAGGTTGCTACAATAGTGAAACTGCGGAAGCTGCAATGGGCTGGTCACGTGCAACGAATGGACGAGCATCGAGCACCTAAGAAGTTATTCGACGGAAGGGCCGAGGGTCGAAGACCAGTGGGAAAACCCAGAAAACGCTGGTCTGACTCTGTCGACGAAGACTGCGCAAAGCTGCTCGGCTTTCGAAATTGGAGGACGCGGTCATTGGACCGAGACAACTGGAGGCGTCACCTGCGAGAAGCCAAGGCCCGAGAATAGTGCTACGACGACGACGATAATGCAATAGCTATGCATCAATTAGAATTTTCTGTTTCGAGCTTATTGTTGCAGCAATCTAACGCAATTAAGATATAAGCTCTATTACAGGGAAAAGTTAATTAGCGCCCAACGTGGATCCATTTTGGTACTATTAGGGCAAGTACGCGGAAGAAGGCTAAATCTAGATTATTTTCTAGACCTGAAAGGTTTATAATGAAAGTTGGTTTTACTGAGTTATTAATAAAGTTGTTACTGACTAATAAGCAGAAGAGTAAGAATGCTAGCATTTAAAAGGAGAAGAAGGCTAGCATAAAAAAGGTGAAGAAGAAGATCAGCATTTAAAAGCAGATAAAGTAGCTTGTATTGTTCGAGAGGAAAATATACAATTTGCGCTAAAGATAATCAATGTCAAGGCCATGAGAGAACTAGAATCAGTTAATTCTATTTATTTCACTGGCCATAACAGTGAAAGGAATTTGTTCCTCATAGTGTTATAGATGTCAATTTGAAGGATAAGAAGACGATGATGAGGATCAAGAGGCATATAGGGAATGAGAGCAATATTTGAAGAAAATGATGATTTTGAAAGATTGGACAGAGCAACGTCCAGAATTCTATTGCCAACATTTGGAATGCTGTTTAATTATGAAAGGGAACAAAGTGAGAGAAGCGATGACGTCATTAATGAGATACTATCAGCTGAGATGATAGCAAAATAGGCAGCATTCGAATTCAGAGTAGGAAGGTTGACGTAACCGGTGGAAAAACGACTATTGAGGTAAAAAGAAAGTTTCGCAAGGAATCATTCATAAACAGACAAAAGAAGATTATAGGGGATAAATATCGACGTGATGTCTAAGGTTTTACCAGGGAATTTTAGGCACAAAAATACATTCAACAAGAGAACAGAAAAGAAAATCACGACAAAGTGTTCCGTTGACTGATTTTTTAATGCCAATGAGAACACCTCCACCATAGGATTTACCACTGAATAAGCGGTCCCGGTCCTTACGGAAACCGTGTAGTTAGGTAAAATTTCAGAATTAAACTTATTATTAGTGAGACATTTTTCCATTAAGTGGGTCGGATACCCGAAAAAATCAATTTTGGTTTTATTTCGTGGACAGGAAGCAGATAAAAGAAAACTTGAAAAAGAAGGAACTAGCGATTGTGCCGGGGCATTTTCATACAAAAAAGTACAATATAAATGGCTGTGAGCTTTTCTAAGTCTGCAAAACATTTTTCGTCAAAGCTTCAACACGGTAAGAGCTAGATACTTCATTTTTTTAGAGCTTGTCCGCTAGTTACATTCAAATTCTCATAGGAGTATCGTGAAATACTTTCACTTTTAATAATTTTAATTTTTGTGCAGAGAAAAATGTAGCGTCTTTAAATAAATTGTAAATTTTGATGTACCTCAAGTTAGTCCTTATCTAGAACGCCAGAAGGTCAGAAATCCGTAAATCGTGAACACCAACAGATACGGTGCTATGTATGTAAAGATGCCGCTTCCTGATTCTGCATGTTGTCAGGCGTCAATTTTTTGCAGAGAAGAAGTGGTTGAATGTACCCAAGATTAGCAGCCGCATATTGCCTAATCGTCTCGGCTGAATTGCATATAAAGAATTTCAGGACTATTTCAGACCTAGATGGACCTAAAAACGCAAATTAAAATTGTGGTGGGTGTGGTCTTATCTATTGTTTTAGTCGGCGGAGATTGTTTCTACACATCACAATCTAACTACTCAGATTATGAGTAGTTAGATAGTGAATAATAACCAACTGGTTGATATTGCTGGTCCCAAAGCTGCGCTTTAATGTGTTGTGTTATTTGTGTCTGGCATTTGTTTGGCTTTTAACTCTGAATATATACGTATTTCTTCTTCTAAGTATCTTATTTTGAGACTAATATTTCATTACCAGTTGTTGCATTGACTTTCTCTCCGCTCGAGAGAGGAGCTGTCTTTTTGCCAGGTTGTATTGTTATTTTTGTGCTTTGTGTATATGAATATTTTAGCTAAAAGACATACATGTAGACATATACAGTATTTGCTATTATTACTGAATAGTATCTCAGCTCGATGATTTATAAAAATCTATTTGGTCCTCGAATAACCATTATCATCACCTTTGCCATGTCTCGTCGTATCTTACTTAACTGTAAACGCACAGTAGCCAACTACAATATTAATATCCCCCTATGGACAGCATCTGAATCAGCCCATACTACCGACCTACATACCAACCTACGAACCAACATACATTGACTTCAATCCTGACACATTCATCCTTCTTAATATTTCTTTCATAGATCTTGTAGAAGTTACAAACCGCCAGACGCATCTAGAAAAAAAGATACATCTGTACATATTTAATGATCTGAATGCTTTGACCACGCAGACAAGTGGATTTTCATGAACAGGTAGAGATGCACCTGTCTCGATGAAATGCCGTAAACAATAAAAAGGTACGTGCATGTGTAATCGAACTTGTGATGAGTAAAAAAGTCTATCAGAAACAAGTTCCGTGAAAAAATAACCGAAATAAATTCCGGGTGCGGCAAAGAAAGTTTATCAATAAAACTCGAAGCAACAACAACAACATCACCAAATCCAAAGTCGCGACATGGCGAGAGAAGAGGAGATTTTTTTGTTTAAGTCCGTATTTAGCGTTGTGTTGTTGTTGTTTTTTAGGTACCTGTATCTTATATTTAGGATTTGATGGAGGATGAGTAAACAGGAAGTGGAGACGATCTCATTTCGCGCGAGTTGTAACGTGTTGTGTTTTTCCACGTGCCGGGTAGTGACTTTGATGACAGATTAAGATAGCTTGTGAGATGCAATAATTGGTAATTAATACGTTGGTGATGATACTTTTCCAATGATATTCATCTTTTGCGCTCCCAATGAATTTTGTTGATTTGTTTGATAAATTTTCAACATCAGTTGATTAGGAATTCATAGCATTGTCTAGTTGACTATATTGCGATTACAATTAAGAATAAAATGCATTTTCTTCAAAATCATCACCCATCCTGTTTATGCATTTCCTGTTGATCTTTATCGAAGCCCATTGCACAGTCTTTTCTGTAATTTTTATTTTTTTATAATTTCAATACAATGCAATCAATTCGTATTGTCATTTTCCCGTCTACTGCTCCTGATAACAAAAAATAATTATTTCAAACTTGCATGATAGTATATAAGAAATGCAAGTAACGTAGACTTGCATTATTCGAGTGCAGTCGACTCAGTGAAAATGAAATCAATTTTTCTTTCAACTATTTTCTTACTAGGTACTCAAAAATCTATTTGGATTTTTTTGGAATCCAATCTAATATGTTTTTTTTTATATTAAAAGCACTAATTGCTGGCATCACGGCCAACAAATGTCCTATTGCATGTACAAGAGAATTAAATCCAACTTGTGGCTTTAATGGTTCGTGCTACAGAAAATTTGGATCTCCGTGTTTCATGAAATTGTACAGTTGCGAGAATGACGAAAGTAAGTATCAAAAGCTTGATTGTAATTATCAGCAAATTGTATTTAATACTTTTTTCACAGATTTTGTTGTTGCTCATGCAAAAGAATGTGCCTCACCAGTGAAACGGTGCCCAAAGTAAAGTTATATGTCCCGAAAAATATGAATATTATCAAATAAATATGAAAGCATGAGATGTGAAGTTTTGTTTCGGAGATTTCGATTGGTGTTCTGCTTTTATTCCCACTAGTTTCAAAAAACAATTGGGCGTATTCCAGAATTGGTAGTGAATATGAGGAAGTAGGCAATGATACTGAAACTGGTAGCAAAAAATATGAACAATTATGTGTTCATAATTTTCTTTTAGAGAGTTCTCTAGACGGCGGTGTATTTTCAAGTATTATCGCTAGCCTAATGAAACTGACACCTAATTTTTGAACGGGAATCGAAAAACCTTTCCAAGGTTTCTTGCAAATGATACAGGTTTATTATTTGGATTTATTATATCATATCACCCGCTGCCTACGGGAGGCCAAACCTACTACCCGTTCTTGCCATTACCTTCATTAAGCCGAGCAATTAGGACGAAATAAGTATCTATCCGAATGGCTTAATTTCGATTTGTAAAGTTTTGGAGAGCCTGTGGGCATTACTTCCTCTCTTTTCAGTCATAGCACCAACTCAGCCAACTACCAAGATGCAACCGTGCACTGTAAATATAACATTACCTGCACAATCATCTCCGGCGTGGCAGAGCCGATTGCAGAGAAAAGCGTGTCTCATTCTTTTCTGAAGCAGGTTCATTGGAAGATATTGCAAAACGCATAATCACTTTCTCAGAGCATTTTCAGAGCTCGATCCTTATTTTCCACATTCTTCAAGAGTAAGTCCGAAAGTAACAGTGACCGAATTAATTCTAGTTCAAGTGGAAATCTACTTCACCGTGGTCGACGCTAAAGGCTGGTATTGAGATGAGCATGAAGATAAATCTTGACATTTCTCAATTATCTGGCCATTCTTTGGAACGAAAATTTTGACAAAGTGGAGACTCTGCCAATTTCTGACGGATAAAATGACAAAAAGCTCGATTTTCGATTGTTTTTGTTGTTGCTATGCGTATAGTGCTGAAGACATTGGTGCCATTCAACTTACTTCTTCAAACTCAAACGCTTATTGACAACAAATATCATTTTTTCGCTCGAAAGAATGATTTACACATTCTAAATTGGCGTGAAATGAGTGAAGACATGGTCCTAGTGCCATCCATATTTTCAAAACGAAAGCAACTTTTCGTGTGTTTACCGTTTTGGCGAAATTGCAAGCTAAATTTTAGCTTTAAAACTGTATGAAAACCAGCAGACGAGAAGTGGATGAAAAATCAGGTGACTGTATGTGTGAATGAGAGAAACTAAAACGAAAGAAGAACACAGGGTGAGTTGAAAAAATACATCAAGGATTGAAATAGTGAGCAGAAAGTGATTGGACGCTCAATGGACCCTTACGTTAGTTGAGAGACTATTTGGTCAAACAACAACTCTAAAGCTGAATTAAAAATTAATCTGGAATCGGAACTATCGTTAGTATCTAATTCGAATTAATTTTTATGCGAGAAAATTTGTAAAAAAACAAACTATATAAGAAACTATACTACATATATAGGAGCAATGCCAGAGCGTATACACAGTTAAGTAGCGTGGAAATTTTTTGACTGTCAAAAGTAAAATTTCGAATCAGCTGGTGTCTGAAAAGAGCAAAAGTGAGAGGAACGTATACTGTTAAATGTAAGAAAACAAAGAAGAGGGTTAATCAATAATTTTAAATTGCACCATTGAAACTCACCTGGAATAATCATTTAGACAAAACGTTACTGAAGGCCCCCAAGGCACTCTAGATGACATAATAAATGTTTGGACGCAATTGGGGAGTGTTTTCAACACAGACAATATCATCCTATCATCTTATATGGAGCTGCAATGTAGTGGAAGAAAACTACACAACAATCTGCTGTTAATAGGCTCAACGAGCTTCAATGAATGGTCTGCCTGTTGATTATAGGAGTAAAGAGTCCCACTAAACCTAGAACCGCTACACCTCAAAATTCAGTAGGACGCAGCGAAACAGGCTAATAGTCTACAACAGACCTACCGATACAAATCAGGAGACCTAAAAGGCCACATTAGAATACTGCACTCATAATGGAAATGTTCAGCTTCAGCGATCAAATAAAGACCAAAATAGCTTTCGGGATGAGGTTTAAGGTCACAAATCCATGAAAGAACAAATAGGAGGATGGGTCACCTCCCTTGTACAAAGGAGCGTAAATTTGGTATACGGATGGCTCCAAGTTGAATTGTGAAACACGAACAGGGATCGTGGGACCCAAGTGAAAAATGCATTTCACTCTCACAAAGGAGGTCACACCTAGATTGCCACACTGCCATACTTAGAGCCACACATATAGTAAAGATAAGGAACACTAAAAGGGTCATAATTAAGATCCCATCGAAAAACCTAGCGGTTTCATGGCTATCTTAGAGGTTAGATAGGCCCTAAATAAAATAGGGACAAAGAACAATTGGTATAGGTTAGGTTAGGTTATATTAGCTTCCATAAGAAAGAAAGTTTAATCCAAGCAGCCATCAAAGGCCCTGAACTTTTTCACGAACTGAAGGATGTCCTTCAGCTTTTGCTTCGCCACTTGCGAGAGATCCACCAACCAGGGCTCACCAAAGTATCGCAGTCTGGTTTTCCCCAGTGCCGGACAGTGACATAGGAGATTTTGGATTGTTTCTGAGACCCTCGGCTCTTGACACATCCTATTGGTGGCGCTGATTAGGAGACCCATTTTTCTAGCATGTGCTGCTATGACAATGGCCAGTAATGATGCCAACCAGTCGTTTGCGAGATGCAAGATGCGAGATTGTATGACCCCCACATGATTTTGGTTACTCTGCAGGTCTAATTGCAGCCCATCTGCACGTCGAATATTGCATCATTTTGGAGTCGATTCAGCATTTAATCGTTTGGATAGGAGTAAGGAAATCACTCGTCTACGCCGACAAGCGCGGGACGCTTGACCATTTGGAAGACATCATTCGCCGCGTTATTCACGGGATACGGCTCCAATTAATGGTTAGATTAGTTGAAAATTGGACCTCACATTTGGACATTCTCCGCACCAGTCGTGGCACTCACATGCTCGAAATCATATTCACATAAAAATGACAGAGAATGATCTTTCCAATAAAACCAATTTCATGGCAATCAAAATAAGAAATTATTTTACGTTGTAAGACGCAGGTTGTGAATACGGGTATGCTTCCTAAAGTCCTCACTCGCAATCGATTTTTTCCCGGGACAGTTCAGTATCATGTTGTCAGTATTCATTGTTAACTGTCAAACACTTTTTGCTGTGAACACTTTGCGGATGAATGGTTCTTACTTTGATTTTCTGAAAGAGATACAATTAGGTATGTTCTATTTTACAAAACTGATAAGAAACAAATGAAATTCAAAGAATATATGCATGAGTTGCGTTTTGCATGCAAGCATTCTATTTGATTTCACGTTATTTACTATTCGACAACACTAAACATAAACAATGATATGCCAAAATTACCCTAGTTTTTTATCCTCATTTTTTTTTTTAATAAAGAATAGTCAATAAAAATTTCATTATAGATACCTTAATCGCATTATGAACTACGCTAACAAGTGTGTAATAATTAATCGTTTACCGTATTTCACAATTACGCATAACACTTGATAATAATCGAAACAAGTTTTTTTGTTCCGTTTTCCTCAATGAATTCTTAGGGAAATTAACAAGAATAGGATTAATATAAAAGGCATAACAATTTCTTAGCGCAGACATAATTGCAATTCATTCGGGTAGTCTAAGTGCATAAAAAGTGTGTTTCAGCGTTCTAATCAAGTGTACGAAGCGAATCAATTCCATTATGAGTTCTTTAAATATTTTGATGTTTTTCACTGGTGTGTAGAATATTGGAGTGACTTTCTGTTTTGAAAACTTAATAGTTTTTTTTCTTAGTTTTAATGCTTGCTGCTACGGCTGAAATTTGTCCCAAGAGGTGCACGTACGAGTATGACCCAGTGTGCGCATTTAATGGATACTGTTTCAAGGCATTTGGTAATAAATGCTTTTTGGATAACTTTAGCTGTCAGTATGGTGAAAGTAAGTTTTTAAATTGTTTTGCATCAAGTTTTCGAGTTTTTAGTTGCTTTTCTTTGCTTAATATATTTAATTGGGAAGACATGATAAAAATAAGTTTTTTTCTTTTAAAAAAATTGTTAAATTTCATGGTTTTAATATTTCAAAAACTTCTAAAGAGAATTAACATAATCATAAATTAATAAAAATGGCAGAATCTATCGAGAATAGGTGTCATTAAAATAGTTATTGCAATAAAGGTTAAGGTTAACAAAGGTAAGCTAACTCATTTTCTCCTTTCTTTATTTCAGATTTCACTGTTACTGAGCTTGGAAAGTGCGCACAGTGTTGTGCTTAATTTTTATTTCAGTTCATAGAGTTTTTCTTGATGGAATTATATTTTTCATGAAAAATATTATTTAGCTAATGCATTTAGTGTATCAAACAATACAGAGATAAAACAAATTTTTTTGAGTTTTTCTTTGCAGATATAGTTAGTAAAGGACTCCCAATGCAACCCTTTTCCAGTCTAGAGAGTGATAATCTTAGAAACTTAATTTACAATCAATGTATATGAGTGTGGAGTGATAAGTTGTATAGCTAACTTCACCCCTGATTTCTCAGCTTACAGCTATCTATTTACAGCTAGGTTAATTCAGAGGTTAATTGATTGATTGATAGCCTGGAGTGGGTTCAGAAGGCCCCTAGCACTGCAACCTCCTGGGTCTACTGTACCTCCTGTGGTCTACTGTACCATGTCCTATAGGATGTCCAGGTTTCTAATGAACCTGGATATGTTCCTTGACGGGACATTGGTTATGTCCCTGATGGAGGCAAGATCAGAGCTAAAAAGCTCTAATCTTCGTCTCGCTAGTGCTGAACAGAGTGTGAGAAGATGTTCTACACACTATGTCGTTTCCTCAGAGTATTTGCAGCGGTCTTCCTGCTCCTCAGCGATCCTGGGAAGATACTTTTTGCAGAGAAAGTGGCCTGCTAATGTTCCGCATGGGGCTCTTATGCCACTTTTGCAGAGAGCCACTGCTTCTTTTGCTCTTTTATTATCGAAGTTAAGGTATTGTTTTGAGTGTTTTAAACCCTCAATATTAAGCCAGTAGCTTTCGATTTTATTCTTACTCCATGCTTTGATTTCCTTGGCCATATCTATCTCTGTAAAAGCCCAGTCCGGAGAATGGCATATGAAGGGCATTCTTGCTCTTTCTTTGGCTTTGTTATCAGCTTCTCCATTTCCTTAGTGCCCTTCATTGCCGGGGATCCATATCAACTCGAGTCTGTTCTGTGCCCCTATTTCATTTAGGACCTCTCTCACGTTTAAGAGTATAGTTGAATTTATTTGATCGCGATTGATAGCCATGAGAGCCGTTTGACTATCCGATGGTATCTTAATTCTGATCCTTTTAGTGCTCCTTATCTCTATTATTTGTGTGGCTCTACGTATGACAGATAGTTTTGGTTGATAGATAGTGACCTCCTTTTGAAGAGGGAAATGCATTTTGCACTTGGAACCTACACACTACACAATCCATCTTTGAACCATCCGTATAGCACATTTGCGCTCCTTTGTACGGAGGAAGAGCCATTTGTCCCTTGTTGGAATAGTGACCTTGAATCTCTTCCCGAATGCGGCTTTGGTTTTTATTTAATCGCTCAGGTTCAACATTTCCATAATGAGCATTATGTCCTCCAAGCTTTTGAGGTGACCTTTAAGGTCCCCTGATTTGTATTTGTAGACTAATGTTCTGTTGTAGACTAATGTTCTGTTTCGCTGCCTCCTCCTGAATTTTGAGTTGTAGTGGTTTCAGTTTGAGAAGGGTCTCCATTCCTGCCGTTGGAGTGGAGCTCACTGCTCCTGTAATCAGCAGGCAGGCCATCCATTAAAGCTTGTTGGGCCTATTAACTGCAGTTTTTTGTGTGTTTTGGTTCCTTCACACTGTAACTCCATATAAGAGGATAGGTCTCAACATTTGTTTGTTTGCCCATAGTGTCTGCCTTGGAGATAGTCCCCAATTGCGTTCGAGCATTTGTTTTATTGCCCAGAATGCTTTAGTAGCATTCAGTGTCGTTTTGGTTAAATGGTTGTCCCAGGTGAGTTTCTTACCTAGGTGGATTCTAAGGTATTTTACCTCTTCCTACAGATATAAGACTGTGCCCCTAATATTTAGGGCAATTTTATTTAAGGTTACGAGAAGGTCATCAGCTAGTAGGGACCATAGCAGGGAGGCAATAAGCCTCTATGTGGACAGCCCCTCCTAGTATCCACCCTTAGTCTCGGAAACACACTTCGATACCTTAGTATTTTACTCGCCCACTTCACAACTTCTTGAGGAGCATCCCTTCTCTGGAGACCGCGGTACAGCGAGTCATGTCTTGCATTGTCAAAGGCTCCTTCTATGCCTTCAAATGCCTTTTCTATAACTTGTAACAGCTTATGTGCAGCTGATATAGTTGATTCGCCCTTTTGGTAGACAAATTGAAATTTGTGAAGTTTTATCTTTGTCAAAAGATAATTCCTTTTGTATAGGTCAATTAGCTTCTCCATGGTCTTTAATATAAAAGATGTGAGGCTAATTGGTCTGTATGGTTTTGACAGGTCGGCCGGTTTGGTCCCAACTTTATGAATGAACACAACCCGCGGTAGTCGCTACAATTTTGGTATATAGCTGAGTTCCAAGCTCGCTCTAAATATGTGCATGCATGCGTTCTAAATATCTTTGCAGCCGAGCTGGGTAGATTCCGTCTGGGCCTGGTGAGCTAAAGGGTTTGAAAGAGTTTATTGCCCCTTCAATCTTTTCATATGTGATGATTTGCTTAGTCAGAGATGAGTGGGGTATCTAATCAGAAACATCCTCTTCTTCCTGAGCCCCACCACTGCTCCTAATTTTGCACCCTGGAAACTTCCAGTGTGTCATGAAAGGAGGTTGTCATCGCTCCACTTGGAGTTCTAAGTTCTTATGTGCCCTTGATAGCCTTTGGATAGAGGTTTCTGCAATCTGACTGTTTTTGAGATGCTATTGAGACTTTTGCAGAAGGCACTCCAAGCTACTTTTTTTGGATTTCCTTAGTTCTTTGTTATATTCTGAAAATTTCCTCTTATAGGCCTCTCAATTTGATGTAATTTTAGCACGGTTGAACTCCGTTCTTACGGATCTTCTGAGTTTCTATAACTTCCCGGGAGCACTGGCTTTCTCCAGGCAGTTATCGTGGTATGATTCAAGGATAATTCTGGTAATCTTGTCCACAGTGTCCTCCAGTTCTGTCTTCATAGTGGAATTTGGGTGCAGGCCATGAAGTCCCGATGTAAGGCCATTTTGATAGCCTTTCCAGTCCGTAGACTTTCGTTGCCTCTACTTTAACCTTTTTTACAATATCTTTTCCTAGTTCAAAGTTTACATACCAGGATCAGAGAAAGAAGTGACTTCTAGGACATTCCAATTCTTTACTAAATGCGCTGTATTGTTTGACACCAGCGTGTCTATTGCCCCGTGAACAAAAATACAAGACCGGGTCATAAAACCCTCCTGAAAAATTTTTGCTTTTTGACAAAAAATTCAAATCATTGATAAATTTTAGCCTTTGTCCATCATGTCAAATTGAAATTTTTAAAATTCCAATTTGCACAAGAACGGCAATCCATCACCAAATTACCTCTATTTTTAGCACTCGAAACTTGTGTTTACGAGAACTGACAACCGGATAAAACGATCATCATTAAATTTACAGGACATGTTGGCATAGCTAGGACCAGTTCTGATATAAGTGATTTTGAATTGATAGAAGATAGAAGTGATTTTGAACCCTGTGGCAGTGGTGCCATCTTGAAAAATCACTGAAATCACAATAGAGTTGCCAGCTATGGTGATTTTTGTCTCCTAAATCTTGTAAATTTGCTCAGCAAAATAGAGCTTTTTTCCCTATAACTTCCGATCCAGTCTCGAGATCAAAACAAAGCTTCGTTGGAAAAGTATTGCCAGCACTGAACATTTTCATCGTTTATGTTATAGATAAGTTTTGTTGCTTTGGATAAGGAATGGTTGACATGATACTACAAAAAAGTATATAATGTCTTTCCACATTTTTTTGCCACTTTCTAGCGGTTCTGATGCGCTAAACTTTTTTTTTATTAATTTCATGCCTGGTTAAATTATTGGTGGCAGCACATATTTTACACCCCTTTCCAATATAATATAAAATATAATCAATACTTTCAACAGGACATGAAACATTAACCTACTTTTTATTCGTTGCAACTGAAACCTCAAATTTCACAGCAAATGCTATAAAAATTTAATGAAAAGACCACCACGTATAATCATTATGTTCAGCACAGACGGTTGCCAAATTCCAGATACATACGAAAGAAAAATACATAAAGTGACCCAAAACAATTTATAATCATAATCAGGATATTGCTTACTCATCCCTTTATTGTGACACACGAAAGCAATTGAACCATATAATTTTCAACTCTACAACAACTTCCACAGTTGAGGCTCGATAGCACTTGAATATGTAATACTATCCGTACACGATTCCGTACATAAACACATTCACCCCCAGTGCACAAGAAAACTCCCTTAAGGAAACTCTGACTATATAAACGTAACGTTTGATTTCATTTACATGCGGAATCGAGGGTACAATGCACTGTTGCGCTCAACCACCTTAATACCCGCATTATAAAAACAGCGCCGCGACAGGCACACGAGCCGCTATTCGAGTGCCTACATATTTTAAGGTGCGATCAGTTGGTCAAATTTTTTTTCTCATGTCATCAATGGTTGGATGGGTCATGTGATCGTGAATACGGTGCAGGGAGACCCGGGAAAGTTAAGGGTCGCTGCACTCAGTTTAGAGTCAGAGCTGTGTATTCCCGAAATGCATTCTGCAGTCGTGTTAACAATTCTCTCGACTTTTTGCCCTTTCTTCTTGTCTTCGTTGTTCGTACGCTTTTACCTTTGTATATAATACGAAACCACGTTCTCCGTCGATGATCATCCACAATTTAAATTTTCGCTTCCTTCTATCAATTTTTTTTTGTGTCGAATTGACTACAACATATGAAGATCGCGTTCCGAACAGTTAGTCCGCACGTGCCGGCTGTCGTTTTAACCTTTCGGAAGAAGACTAAAGGAATGGGGAACGCGTAGTCGAAGTGCATAGGGAGAGTAAGAATCAAGAGGGTGCTGTTGTCATCAGTATTTTTGATATTGTTTTTGAGGTCCAAAGGTTGTGGGGATTTTTCCGAGATCCTTCACATGTCTAGTTGATCTGGTGGTGTAATATGAAAAATCTTGGAAATTTCATAGAAATCATTTAAAAATTATGATATCCTTTCACTCTGTTTCGATATTCACGACTGGCTTTCGAATCCAACTGCCCTCATTTCAGATTATAATAACAATTATTTTCACTTCGAAACGCTCCCTTTGCATGTGTCCAAGGGAAAGACTCGTGCCACAGTGCAGAGCGTATGGACATTGCGACGGGCCCTGGATGATCATGTGTCAGCCTCCTTTTACCATCGACGATGAAAAAGTGCAATAACATGTGTTTGATGTCCATTCAGTTTCATGATGATGTTCTTCGATTTCCAACGTCATTCGTTATTCTTGAACATCGTTGGGGGAATGCTACATACGTGGATATATCTACATACGTACATGGGTAGAAAAAGGATATTAAAGTCTGTGGATGAGAAGAGATTGTGGCTTGAATCTTCGATCTAATTATAAAGTGGAAATGGGGTTTTTTTTCGGATAGCCACCTTTGCTTGGATTTTCATTGTTCAATTAATTTAATTTTATCGATTTTGACGTTTAGATATCACTAACATAAACATTCTGAGAAATCTGGATTGCATGGTCCAATCAATTGTTTTGAAATAACAATGTGTCAAGGATTAAAAATATTTTTATATCCATGCCTGAACCAATTCAGGTACCTTTTCCATTGTTTCAAAATCGTATTATTGCATGCTTTTGAAATTTTTAATTTCCGAAATCTAAACCGCCTAAATTAGAACAACGTATGGAATTGATATAAAAGACGCGGGCAATGACTTGTATGTTTTTTGTTGGCGAGGGGCAGTGTGAGTTGCGATGATGTTATCCGTTATCTTAATTGCAGAGACTTTAGAATTTGTTTCATTCCTTTTCATTTAAACTCAACATTAGACAAGCAGATGTGCTTTGGAATTTGCTTTTGATTGTCTGGCAGATTGATGACATTGATAAATCTGAAAATTAAAATGAAACAACTGATAGTGACAGTTTTTTTTTCAATTTCTTTGTTCTTAAGCCCATGATCCGATGAGAGCATTAGTGTACCTTTGGAAAAAGTTGATGAAAATATTGTGTAAGGCCCAATAAGAACGCCAATATTGTACTATGTTGTAGCATCTAAATATGACCTGACATAGCGGCACCTAAATAAGTTTGTTTCATATGTAGTTATTTACATTGACCTGAAATTTGACGTGTTTATACTTAGTCCTCATTTTTCCGTGATATTTGTCACTTAGTTGGTTGCATGGATTTAGATTTTACTTCATATTACACATTTTACAAAATTTACGTAAGCTTTCAAATTTTACAAACTTTCGCTTCTAAAATTTTATTTTTGCATTACCAACCACCATTTAATAAAACTTCGAGCTGGCATTATTTCATTAATTTATCTAACCTCACAGCTTTCCATCCATAATTAGATATATTTGTTTTGAAAAAAAAAAAAACACAAAAGTCTATCACAATGTATTTGAGTGTGTTTATGTTTAAAAACGAAAGACTTAAGCAAGTAACCTGCTAAGTAAAATGCTATGATGTTTTGTGTGATAAATAACTCTCCACACAAGATGGCGGCTAATAGTTTGGTGAATATTTCATTGTGGTTGGATAAGCTGAAATTCCAATTTGTCCGTGATTATCGCTATCACAGTAATGTTAATCGAAATTAAGTGAATTAAATTGGCAGACTGGTTGCTGGCTGTCACTCGTATTTAAAAATTGTTTGTCAAAACTCAACTCAAACTAGGCAAAACTCATTTCGATTTCGATGTGATGCATTGTGATTCCAAGAAAAATTCGTAAGTGAAAATCTTTAGTCGTAGACATACAGTGGGTAAAAAAAGTTAAGGCACAAACTCTCAGTAAGAATAAAAAACTTATTTTTAATTCTACTTTAATCAGAAATGATGGTGGTTTTGCATTTAATTATAAGTTTTGAATGTTTACTTTAAGAACAATATCAAAAAAACTGAAAACGAAACAAATTTGACAACATTGACATAAAATTTTTCACTGAAGTACCAAAATAGCGCAAAAAAAGTTAAGGCACATCGCAGTTTGATCTAAAATTATATGTAATCCTGGAAAAAATACCGTTAAATGTACTTAAAATCAAGAAAATATGATATTTTTATTCAGTCTAGCTTGAAAATTGTTTTGTAAAAGTAATTTTATTGAGTGTGTTGTTAAAAATGTGTGTAAAAAGGAAATCGGTAAGGACAGAAATCCGTGAATGTATTTTGCGACGTTGGAAAACATGAATGGCATATTCTGAGATTGATATCTGAAGTGTAATAACAAAATATAAATTAACCAAAGCGTTTGAAACAAAGCATCGGTCAGAAAAGCCTAAAATCTTATCTGAGCGTGAAAAAAGTTGATTATCATTCGAAATATAATATAGAAAGCGGGTTTTAAGGGTAGAATGTGCCGAGATAAATCTTATATTAGTAAAAAAAATGAAATTGTTCAATTACGTTTTGCTTAAGAGTACGTAAAAAGCCAAAATCATTCTGAAAGTCCATAACTTTTGTTGATGAAGGAGAATTTAATGTTTTTGGATCTGATGGGCGGTAATCAATTCGGAGCAATGTCGGCTTTTGGCTATTTGTAACTGTCCAAAGGTTATTAAGGTTATTATTTTCAAGATTCGGGACTCCAAAATTACCGTAGCTGCCACCTCCAACCTAATTTATCAACCAAATTTCTACCAAGCACGGCTTAAAGAAAGGTTAGCTACTGTGTGAATTTCGTCAAAATTTGTTGACTGAATTAGAATTTTTAAGGCAAAAAGCAGTTTTTTCTAAGTTCACATTTCAAATTTGGTTTTATCAGACCTGGTCCTACTCAAAACCAATACGTTCTGTGAATTTCAGTTGTATCTGATAATCGGATCGTTAGTTCTCGTAAACAAAAGTTTCGGATGCTAAAAATATAAGTAAATTGGGGAAGTGTTACCGTTCTTGTCCGTTATGGAATTTTATATGCCTTACTTTGGCTGTGTAGAAAAAGTATAAGATTTATATATAAAGTACTTTTTTCTGAAAAGCGAAAATTTTTCAGGAGACTTGATGATTTGAGGGTTGTCCTTTTCCAAGCCCTCCGTAGCTACAGGATTATCAGCACGTTTATAAAATACATAAGTTTACAGCTTAGAAGCATTAATAGGTATTTGTTGTGAGTTTCACAAAGATTTGAAAGCTATATCAAAAGTTATCGCAATTCAAAAATTTCCAAATTTTCTCGATCTTATATTTGGCACCTAGCGCACATATAGGGTTAAAATAAAATCCAAAATGTTAGGTTTAATATTCTCATTTGAAACTCGTTCATTTCTCAAACTCAATTTTATTGAAAATTATTTGCCGATAAAATTATAGGGATATTCAAAATATCACTAAAATGGCTGTCGGCGCCAAAGGGTTAAAGATAATTAACATTTGGTGATACCTGGACCTATTTTGCATATAAACGGCTTTCCGAAATTAATATCAGTTTTCATTCATGCATTGTCATAGAGAATTCTTTTCATTCGAAGGTATGCACCGTTTCCCATTAGTCATCAGCTCATAGTGCACACCTAGCTGATGTGTCTTTGTCATTGAATAAAACTCGCAGATGCCAAAAATTGTCGCAACAAAACCAATAATCCTCCATAAGTATTCTCATAGGTTAGGTTAGCTTAGTGAAGATGGTTGACGGACCGCGGCCAGCATTAGGCCACCAGTTTGGGTCCATTTGCCACCCTCCGCTGGCTTATTAGTGCTGCCAAGTGACCGCTCCGCCAAACTGGATCAGCTGACTCAACGTGACGGTACTGGCCACCTCTGCTAACTCTTGAAAGTGGTAAGAACCAAAAATCTTGAGGCGTTTAGTATTTAGAGCCGGACAATCACAGAGAGTGTGCTCGATGGTGTCCTCTTCCATCTCGCACCTCTTGCATAAATTGCTGGATGTCAGTCTCATTCTGTTCGCATGAGATGCGGTAAGGCAGTGCCCTGTGAGCAAGCCGACCGTGGCTCTCAAGCAGTTTCTGCTGAGCTTGAGCAGTTTCCTGCTTTTGCTTGGATCAGGTGATGGTCATAATGTCCTGGCCACCCTGCAGCCCATCCTGTTTTCCCATTCGGATTTTAGTTTGGCCCATATGGCGGCATCAAGTTTGCTTGTGGCGTCAGCAATTGACCGTGGTACAGTGATGCAGGGGCTATTACTAGCTCCTGAACCTTTTGTCGCCAATTGACCCACATAATCCGGATAGGAATATGCCTTGCCTTTTCATTGAGAGCCACTCTGCAAGCGTTAATAGTTTTTGAAGAACATCTGTAAGACGCAAGAGAGACGCGAAATGTCATTGATCTGGTTGATATTCCGCTAATGGACTCAACTGCCATGCGTATAGCATGTACTTCAGACTGAAAGACGTTAGCATGGTCCCACAGTCTACATCACAGGTTAAGGCTTAAATCCGTAGAAAACACGCCCGAGCCAACTCCTGTGTCCGTCTTTGATCCGTCCGTGTAAATCCAGACGCCCCCATTGGTGGTAGCTCCCTTTTTTATAAGTCAGGTATGTATACACTATGAGCATGTGTCTGATGAAAAACAGTGCATACCTTCGAAATCACTTATGTAGTTAAAATTCATTTTTTTATATTCTCGCAGTCAAAACAATTCTATATTTATGCAGCTTTAAATGTATCACTATCTTTAAATGTTTCAATACGGTAATATATCCACAGCGCATCTCTAATCACTATTCAAAAATGTCCGACATCCATCTCTGCCGCCACTCGGGAAAAAAGTTCGTTATTTTCCCTATTCATTTCAATTCGATACAATCGCGTCACGGTCACTTGATCACATCGGGTCGGTTAAGAATCAACGTGTGCCATCTGAGCTTCAATCGGAACCATCAATCCGCGACGTCGTTTCCCAGAAGTCTCCGCGACTCCTACTCGTATTCTGGGTGCCTACCCGCCCGTACTCGTGCGCTCATTCGAAAATCTACAAACAAAAACACAATCTCCGCTACACTTGAACGATTCTCGTACAGCTGCGCGACTCCGCCCGCTTTGATTACTTTCGTGGGCTGTGCGTTGCTTGTGTTCGTCGCGTGCACGACCTCAAGTTCGCTGCGCTGCGCTCCGACTCGAGTGGTGGGAATGGTAAGGTAATCTCTTCACATTTCGATGAACGCGCCAGGCGGTCGGCCAGTAATAGATAGATACATATTTTCATGTTGTGTAGGAAAATTTCATTTGGATTAGTTCGGGGCGGAGTTATTCTGATTGTTTTCGTTCTATATATGGTGGAATAGTGGAATACGAGGAAAAGTCATCGGTTGAATTCGAAATGAGCAGTGATAATCATTTTATATCGGAGATATAGAACGACATATGGCAAATCCGTTAGACTTTGAACGTAAAAAAAAACAATTTAGAATATTATTTCAGTAGGTATCTGAGTATGTATAGGATTTTACGTGAACAAATTTATGAGGGTTGCAAGGGGTTGCGATAGATAACTCTGTTCAGGTGTGCATCTAATTTTTATCATGCCGTTTCATGTGATAAAAATTCAATAATTAGTGAAAACCTCAAAGTCAAGGTATGTATCTGTCAAGAGTAATTATTATTTTCTACGGTAACCGACCCCTACCGAATAAAATTTCGATGACAATTGAAATTGCTACATCTGCTTGCTTGATCTAATCGGTTTGATTTGACGTTTCTGGGTGACAACAAAATCCAAACAATTCTTTGCTCTCGCAAGGTTTTTGTAGAATTTTGTATGCGTTAAATTATGCGAAGAACTAAAAAAATTCAAGGCAAGAAAAAGTATTTTTATAGATAGTAGGTACTATATATGGAAAAGCACCAGCTGGTCAACAACTTTTCGAAATGTTATTATATTATTGTGCAGAATTTACTGCCAAATTAAATAGCGAAGGTGCGTTACAAAACTACACCAAACTGGGAGATCTATAAAAAGAAACTCTCATGATATAAAAAAGAACTAAGAAAATCCAAAAGAAAGGATTGTAGTACCTTCTACCTAAGTCTCAATAGTATCATAGATACAGAAATCTCTGTTCAAAGGCGATCCAGGGCATATAGGACAATTTAGAACTCCAGATGGAGTGATAACGACCAACTTTGGAGACACGCTGGAACAATTGCTAGAACACACTTTCCAGGGTGCAAACTAAGAAGCAACGATGAAGCTGGGGAAGAAGAGGAAGGCCCTGATCAGACACCTCACTCAGCTCTGATTAAACCAATCATCATGTATGAACAGGTTGAATGGGCAATAAAATGCTTCAAACTCTTTCAATCACCAGGAGCAGAAGAAATCTGCCCGGCTCTACTACAAAGAGCCACGGAGAAATTAAAAACCATTCGGGTACACATATTTAGAGGGAGCTCGCAGATTTAGCTAGACAACAAAATGTTGGTGACTGGCGTGGGTTGTGCTCATCCTCTAGAGTGGCAATAAACCGGCCGACCTGTCAAAATCATACAGACCAACTAGCCTCACATTTTTCATATTGAAGACTATGGAGGGAAGCTACTTGACTTATACATAAGGAGTTGTCTTCTCGCAAAGATGCCCTCAAGAAGTAGCAAAATGATCGAGTAAAATACATAGGTAGCGAGGTGTGCTTACGAAGCTGGAGGAGGTGATGCTAAGGGTGGACACTAGGAGGTGACGTCCCCAGGGAGGAGTATTATCTGTCCCTACTATGGTTCCTACAAAGTGATGACCTTCACGAGGTCCTCAATATTAAGAGCCCAACTGCTCTCGGCTACGCGGACGACATCATGGTAACAAATTAGAGACTCACACTTGGATAATCTCGCAGCAAGCTAATCTTGCTGCTGTGAGACAGAATTGTATTTCAGCATGGAATAGAGCAGAGTTCGGTCATGCGAGGATTTTTGCCGAGGAAGCTTTTGGCCGCAATGCCTACTGGATTTGGAGTTCACAAATCGTATTCCTGGTAGGGGTGAATGGTGTGATGGTGTCACCCTCGAAAGTGGGCATGCGTACACTGACGGCACAAAGCTAAACAATAGAGTCGGGGGTGGTGTATACTCAGATGAGCTGAATTTCAAGCTGTCCCTCCGTCGACCAGACCACTGTAGTGTCTTTCAGGCGGAGGTTGCGGCTATTTTTCAAGTAAGCGACTAGCATCTGTGTATTTTCACAGATAGCCAAGCGGCTATTAAATTCCTTGCTGGTCCTTGTACAGTGTCCATGATTGTTGCTGAATGTCGTGCGTCTCTTAGGGAGATATCGAGATATTCGGTTGTTTAGTTGATTTGAGTACCTGACATAGGGGTTTTCAGGGCAACTGTGAGGCCGATGAACTAGCAAGGGTTGATACCATGCTACCTGAGGTCTCTTGCTCTTTCTCAATAGGTATACCGGTGACATCGGTCAAAAATATCTTGAGGATGGTAGGAACTCCTGGGCAGATGAATCATTCTGTGCGATAACAAGGCCATCCTGGCTATCCATGGACGCGCATCGCACCAGATAGCTTTTAGGCTTAACTCGTAGCGCTCTGCGTTGCAATGTCGGGGTTCTTATGGGCCAGTGCCTTATAGGGCAGCATGCGCAACGATTTGAGTTTAACAATTTCTGTCGGAGTTGTGGCTCTGAGGACGAGGAGGAATCCGTCTTTTATCTCATGTTACAGTGCCCAACTTTGGCAAGGAGAAGGTTGGCGGCAACGATTGAGTTTAACAATTTCTGTCGGAGTTGTGGCTCTGAGGACGAGGAGGAATCCGTCTTTTATCTCATGTTACAGTGCCCAACTTTGGCAAGGAGAAGGTTGGCGGCACTTGGTGCACCCTTTCTTTCCAACCTGACCGCACTATCCCTGGTCAATTTAAAGGGGATAGTCCGGTTTGTCAAAGGAAGCAGATAGTTTCCTGAGTTCGGTGAGTAGGAGAGAGTCAGTTGAGCCTTACCTAACCTAGCCACTTGAACCTAACCTATCCTAGGGGCACAATAGTATATCTGCAGGAAAATGGTAAATTATCTAGGAATTCACCAAGATACGAAACACACCTGGGACAACCCCCTACACAAAACGACACTGAAGGCCACCATGGCACTCTGGACTACAAAACAAATGGTTGGACGTAATTGGGCACTATCGCCAAAACAGATACCACGGGCATACACACAAATGGTGAGACATGTCATCTTGTATGGAGCTGCAGTATACAGTATATCATCTTACACTGAAAGAAAAATCTTGGTAAAATCAACAATTTTCCTTAGTTGTTTTAGCGTCAACTACGGGCTATAGTTGAAACAACCATAAAAAAATAGTTGATTACTTTTATGCACCATGACGCGTGGTTGATAAACAACGTCCGTGGTGCAAAAAAAGTAAGCAACCACAAACAATGGTATTCCAACAATGTACATAGTACGAAGTAACTATATCCCATTTTGGTGTGCTCTGGCAGGGTTAGCTCTAGAAACGTACAACCCGGGCATTTGTCCGAGGCGGTAAACGTAAAGGGTTTAATAAAATCCTACTGTTTTGCCAAAAGACTAAAAAAATATTTGCAGCCCATAATTCTTAATGTTTTTCAAAACAGCCATATAAAAGCGGCACTGATAATTAAGTAAGAAAAAAAGCTAGGTCAGAGCATATACACTGTATGCGCTCACTGCTTCGGCGCTGCACTGCATGGCAATGCGTGTCCTTTACATGCATACATTAATTGCACAAAAGGCGTCATATAGCGTAATATAAAGGCTTCACAGCATAACATGAATATGAATTATATCGAACAGCAAACCGAACACAATTTTGCCATGTAGCATATGAAACTTCTATGATAGAATAGGAGTATGAGTATGAGGAGTATGAAAAATCAACAATTTTCCTTTGTTTTTTTTAGCATCAACTACGGGCAATAGTTAAAACAACCATAAGAAAATTGTTGATTACTTTTATGCACCATGACGCGTGGTTGATAAACAAAAAAAAATTTCATTCGGAGCATGAAAAACGTCCAAATGTTGAAACCATTCTACTTTGCGTAGAATAATTCCAAAGACGTTGCTCACTGAATTACGTTTGTTGGAATCAACTATTGCAAAGTAGTTTAAGTACCGTAAAAACTGTTGATAATTCGAAACGTTGAAGTTTAGAGTGAATTGATGAATATTTTTCTATTGATCAACTAATTTTCGTGGTTATGAAACAATTAAAACAGTTGATTTCATGAACGTTGCGATATTTTTTGTACAACCAGAGCCAACTACTTTTATATCGTTAAATTAACTATATTAACATAGTAAAAATAACTATTTTCCGTAGTTCGTTTAACGATTTTGAATGAATCGTTGCAATACTATTAAAAATAGTTGAACCAACCAAGAGTTTTTCTTTCAGTGTATATGGAGCTGCAAAACGACACAAAATACTGCTGTTGATAAGCTCAACAAGCTTCAATGCATGACTGCGAAAACAATGAGGTTCACTCCAACGGTAGGAATTTAGGCCATTCTGAGCAAAATTCAGGAGGAAGTAGGGAAACAGGATATCAGCCTACAATAGACTTACAGGCAGGGGCGGATTTGACCATTTCGCCGCCCTAGGCCTCAGAAATATTTGCCGCCCTTTTCGTGAATTATATGTAACAATGCGCGATTATTTTTGCGATTCCCTAGAATTCGCTGTTTTTCGTTACGCCCGAGCTTACAAAAAAGGAATATCAGAGCAGAACCGGCACCAGTCCGTTCGTGAAAATTCCCTATTATTGCGCCCTTGCCACACAAATAATTATTAAAATACAATCACGGTAAAGAACCTAAAAGTACCTAAAAAAAAATCCAAAAATACCAATTTTTAACAGTCCACAACCGTATACACCTTTAGATCGCATATAATTCCAACGTCTACGTTAAAATTTTTATAAGTAAGTTTACTATTCCGTTCAAAGTTTGCTTCCGCCCTTGACTGGAGATCAGCTATGAACTCGACTATTGTAAATTAATGTTCGATATATTATTAGTTAAAGATGAACCCGAAATATTTTGACCTATGTTCTAGATTTCAATTTTTTTATAGAAATTATTTTTTTACAGAAATTAATTTCAGTAATGAAGTACAATTTAAAAAACACGTCAAAAATAAAGAGATTCGCATGTAGTTGATATACCCTGTACCATAAAAATAAAAAAAAAATCTCTGAAAAATCAATGCACGCAAATATTTACCTCTGATAAGCTTTTCCTAAAATGAAGAGGTATTATTTGGGTTCTTTTTAGGATCTCTTTAGGTCTTTTTACGCTATTTTTAGGTATTTTCATATACTTTCTACGTACTAATTAGGTATTTTAGAGTTTTTTTGATCGTTTACCATGATCGCATTTCGATAGTTATTATAATTCAAACTCTTTAATGTCCGAAAAAAATCATTAGAGGTGAATTTTCTCGTGCATTGATTTTTTAGAGAATTCGGTTGGCTTGAGGTGTTAGGCTCATTCGACTCAGATATATGTACATATACGACCCAAAACAAAAATCGAAAATTTGCCGCCCCCGAAATTTGCCGCCCTAGGCCCGGGCCTACCGGGCCTAGTGGTAAATCCGCCCCTGCTTACAGGTACAAATCAGAAAACCTAAGAGTTCACCTTATAATCCTAGAGGACATCAAGCCCATAATAGAAATGCTGAACTTCCAGTGATCAAATACAGGCAGCTATCAGGTCGAGGTTCAAGTTCATAATTCCATCAAGGAACAAATAGATAAAGCTAGTGAAAATAGCACTGTTATTTCGATTTCATATCAAATGATATATTAAAAATTGTTAACGTTGATCAAGCATACAAGAGTCGCACAATCCTCCATTCCACATATAAATTCAATCCAAACATATCCGAATCAATATATCTGCAATCAGCATTTGACACAGATTATCTAAATGCTACTGTTTCTAACAACCTTCAGACTAAATTCTATTAATTACCAAATATTATTTTCTCACCTGAATCCTCACACTCATCACTGGCGGCGTCAAGAGGGTGAACTGTATACAAAAAAAAAACTCTAGCGCACCTGAACCGCTAGAAAACTAATTTTCGAAGAAATTGTCTTTGAGTGACAAAAAACTGTGGAAAGACGTAATACACTTTTTTGTAGAATCATATCAACCATTCCTTATCCAAAGCAACAAAACTAAACTATAACACAAATGATGAAAATGTTCAGTGCTAGCAACACTTTCCCAACGAAGCAGCAATAAATTAACCATAACAAGCTCATACTCAAATCAACGTATCCTTTGAATTTCGTTCTCATCGCAGGATTTCATCGAAAGTTTCAGCAGTTAAACGTTGTTTGAGGCTGCCATCCGAAAAATGTTCAAAACTCGAAAAATTTAAAAATGGATTCCTTATTTTTATTGCAAATGCTTAGCATATGAGAACGTTGTTTGAAGCATCTGTTGGTGCAATATTTATGGAAATGGCTAATGCTGGTTAGCCTGTGTCAACACCATACCAAATCTGCTTCACGTTAAGTTAAACCCAACCAGTAAATTTCGTTTCGATTGAATCACTGCGCTGGAAGTTATACGGGTGAAAAGAATTTTAGGGTTACCACCCTCAAAACTTTTCAAGTTTTTAAAGCGTTAATATTTGTTGCTAATTTTCATTGCAGGATCATTTCCATTTGCAAATCTAATGACAGAATCGCTCAGTAAAGAAATTCCAAAAAATTACAAAAATTGTCATAGCTGGCAGCCCTTTCATGATTTTGGTACGAAATTTCTATGACATTTGGTCCACATTAAAGTCAATTTACTGCGTGAACTTCGTTCTGATTTCTACACTGGACCGGAAGTTATAGGGAAAAAAGCTTTATTTTGCTGAGCAAATTTGCAAGATTTATGAGACAAAAATCACCATAGCTGGCAATTCTATTCTAATTTTTCAGCCAAATTTTCATCAAATGTTACATAGAGTAATATCCAAGTATTGTATGAATCTTGTCAAAATCTGATGGCTGAATCGGAAGTTATAGGCCAAAAACCAGTTTTTTTTCTCAGTGATTTTTCAAGATGGTACCACTGGCACAGGGTTGCCCGCATTTCAAAATCACTTCTATCAGACCTGGTCCTAGCTAATACCAACATGTCCTGTAAATTTCACTACGATCGAATAATCCGGTCGTCAGTTCTCGTGAACAGAACTTTCGAGTGCTGAAAATAGAGGTAATTTGGTGATGGGTTGCCGTTCTTGTGCAAATCGGAATTTTGAAAATTTTTATTTGACATGATGGACGAAGGTTAAAATTTATCAGTGATTTGATTTTTTTGTCAAAAATCAAAAATTTTCCAGGAAGGTCAATGATTTGAAGGTTTTTTTTTCAGGAGCCTGCCGTAGCTACAGGGTTACCCACACTATCTCGAAAATCCACGTGTGCTAAATCTTAGTCAACATTAACACGCTCTGCAAATTTCACGATGATCCATTGTTTTTCTTAGAAGTAATGACAAATCAAAATTTGAAAAAAAATCCTTGCCTACTTTTAGGCACCCTGCACCCACACACGGCTCACAATTTCCAATTTTTTATCATAAACGAGCTAAGAACATAATTAGTTTTCATTCCCAATACTTTTCTTTAATAAAAATTTACACTGCTTGGAAATATAGGAGTACCTCAAAATTCACTAAAACGCTCGCCGCCGCCAAAAGGTTTAAGATATCTGAATTTGAGAAAGTCGTGGACCTACCTACTATATACATCTACGTTCTCCGAAAATTTCAGCTCAATCGGATCGGCCAATCCTGAGATTATCTCCCTTAATCATTTTGCTGATATATATATATATATATATATAAAGAAATATGAATTTTCGGCGAAACGAGTTTAATACTATTGTTCTTCGAACATTAGTAAAAACATTGTATGGAAAAATATACACAAACTCGCATACATATATCGTCTAAAAGTGCTCAATTGATTCCAATAAACCGAACAAGGTGAAACTCCATCCATACGCAAACACTCTCGACGAAAACTATCTATTTACCAGCATTTATCTACTGTCTTTCATTTTCTTCTTTCGTTGACTTCGGTTCGGGGGTTGAACTTTTGTATGGGTGCGCTCTTCTATGTAGAGAATATCTTTTCATAAGGTAGTAGAGTTTAACGTGCGCCCACCAGCTCATATCTCTTCAGGTGAATAGCAGCAATCAGACCGTTTGTGTCCAGGCAAGATTGGATTGGAAGGAAGCCTTCTGTTCGGTTCGATTTGAGTTCAAGCCCGCATCGAATGGAGCCGCGATTGGACTTTTCTGTTGTTGTTGTTGTTGCTGCTGCTGCTATTGTGTATATAGTGAGCGAATCGAGTGTGGCGGTAAATGACGACGACAACGGCGGCGGTACCTTTCCATCTACCTTTGCAAGTAGATTAAGTCAGTCAGGTGCTAAGCACCGAATAATACGGTTATCTTTTCTCATTGTTGCGCCGGGCATCCTGGAGAGACGTTTTTCATGAAAGATTTTAGTTTTTGTTTTGTTGGTAAAAGTTTGGATGTGATTCGAAATCTAGTTAATTATTAAAATAATATAAAATCGGGCGTTTTGTGTGTTATTTACTGAAGAGACAATTATTTTGTGAAGTTCGGTAAATGAAATACGTATCCATTGCTTGAGAAAAAGGATTAAGTGTGAAAGTTTAGCAGAAAGGGTTTTTTTTTGCATTTCGAACCATCGTTTTAAAGAGATATGGCTGGTAAGATAAAAGATTTCATACAACAACTGCGCAGTGTGGAGAGTTGCTTTTCAACTGTGCCTTGGCAGAGCATTTTACCTTCCTCCCAATAAGATTTCATAAGCCGAAATTACACATGAAGATTTATGTTAAATTACAGAGAAAAATTTTGAAAATCGCCTATAAAAAGCAACCTTAAGTCAAACTTCCAAGCCTAAAAAATTATAGAAATCTTAAGCCTGGATTCAACGATCTTTTTTTTTTGGTAGATAAACGTGGTTAAAATATTTTATTAAATCCTGAAGTGATTCAAAAATGTTTAACTGCATCATTGTGGACTTTGAACATGTTCTTGAAATTGCACATGCTAATATAACTACGATCCACAGTGTGTCGTCCGGGTCAAAGTTTATAGAGACTTTATTTCATAAAGAATTTCTAACCGAGTGAATTCATGAGGACTTAATCTGTTTTTTCTCTAGTTTAAATAAATAGCCTGCTTAAAAATATCACAAAAACCTATAAAAATATAAAACTGTCAAAACACATCCAAAATGTCAAAAACAGTGACTATTGCTGACTTAGAAACATATTCACAATGAGCAATAAATCAAATCTGTGTCCTAAGACGTCTCAAATTTCATAATTTATTCTCTGAATAAATTAGTATGTTTCCATAGAAAACCAAAGCACAAAACTAATTTATTAAATTGGATTGTAACAGAAAATCAAATTTCAGCTCCCAATTATATTCAATCAACAATTCAATCAAGAGTATTAAGTGCTCTTATACTTACCTATACTTATATGACAATAGAAATTACTATTTAACCAATCTACTTGCATATAGGTATATCGTTTGAGGAAAACAAGTTAGGGTGTTTTTATCGCGGTTCCCACAATTCTTCACACGTGCTGTAGATGTGATAAACTCACGTATATGTGGCATGTTTTGATGACTGTAGAAAACGCAAAGGGAGTAGAATTCAAGCAATATATAAATTTAATAATTCAAGGGTATTTTAGTTCAGGAAAATCAAGAGGGATCTTTGTATATAATTACTATTGACTGGCATTTGTGATAATTAAATTACTGAGGCGTTTACTTGTGAAATTTAAATAAATTAATTAATCTACATTTATTAAAATTGTGAATGCCCCTATAATTTACATTAGATCTTTATGCACTAGAATCCAATCTCTGCTAATGATATGTTGCTGGCATGTTTACCGAGGAATTTCATGCACTAGAATCCAATATCTGCTGGAGCAACATTATTGACTTCGATGTAGATTTCTCCCCCTATTCCATTAGCAACAATATTGCTGAAATCATAATTAGGTAAATTCACGTAGGAATTTATAGGATTACATTGACTAGTGGAACCAATCCTCTTACAACTCTACGCTTTGGCATAAAATGAACTTTTGAATTTTTCCAGCTGCAATGGAACATTTATCGCCACCGCCATCGCCACAATCAACACATCAGCACCATAAATATCCGCCTCTGAATGCATTTAGTCCCCTCGATATGACCACGTCGCCCAAATATCTTCTTCAACGAGCTTCTGCTTTCAACACTGCCTTGGCGTCTGCTAGTCAGAAATTCGGCAATAACGGTTAGTTTTGACACTCTCTTACTCAGAAACTTTTCCTAAAATCCCAATCTAACTTACATTTCAGATTTCTCGCTCCTCTATAATCCAATCCTGTACTCGAGTGCCTTGCTCTGGCCACAGATATTCTTCCCGACAACATCAGGCATTTCGACTCCCTCGACACCTGCTACACCTCGCTCGCCCGGCTACTCGAGCCATCGCGACTACATCCTGACTCCGGAAAAGGAAGACCAGATCGATGATACCGATATGATGCCGCTCAATCTCTCAACGAAACCATCATCTGTTTCCATCATCGATAACAATTCGAATAGTAGCAACAGTAGTTTGCAAGATGATCGCCTCCATTCGACACCGCCGCCGTCGTCTCCCGGCGGCTACACATCGTCTCCGGCACTTTTGGGTCATCATCAGACAGTGCGGCACAATTCGTCGATAATTTGGTCGCCGGCCAGCATGTGCGAAAAAGAGGGCCGAGGCTCGATAGCAGGAGCACGACATGATCGAAGCGAAGGCAGTGGATCGGATATCGGTGGTACTAGTCGTGACGATCTCATTGTGAAAAAGTTTAAATACTCGAGAAGATCAAGTTTCCAGCAACGGGCTCATCATCATCACCACCATGAGCAGCAGCAGCACCACCACCACCAGCAAGACTTATTGGAACATGAACGGCGTTTAAGCATGATGAGCGGTCATCACAGTTTGCCAACACCGCAAACGCCACCATCTCCAATCCTATCCAGGATACCAGCCGGACTACCAGATGTAGGACAGATTTATCCTCGATTCCATCAACAAAATACCGCGTACCATCTGCAACATCGAACCGGTCGAGAATTTGACTTTTTTGCGGCTGCGAAGAATGTTGCGCAATCGTCGTCGATCGAAAGCGGTGGAAATGCTAGCTCTAGTTCGAATGTTGCCGGTGACTTTTACAATGCGACGAGTAACAATAACAATAATAGCAATAAATTCAATAACAACAATAATAATAACAATATGAACAGTAACAATGTTAGTGTGTGTAGTGGAAAAAGTGACACGGAAAGTGCAAGACCCGATTCAACGGCATTTATAGTGCAAAGTAGTGATTTAATGTCATCGATAAGAGCTTGCGATGTGGATGAGAAACGCAGAGAACGAAATTTTCAGGTAAGTTATTTGGTTTTAAAAGTTTTCCTTTAATGTATGATGATTATTTGTGTTTTTTGACTCAATAATGTCAAAAAAATGTGTTTTTAGGACCAAGTTTTAATCAAATATTTTTATTCTATTATCTTGGACACAAACCCCTTTATTACGGTTTTATATATTGACGGATTATGTTCGGCTGTTTAATGAGGGGAATTTGTGGGTGATATATATGCTATGGTTGCACGATTCAAGTAAAAACATAAAATATGAACTTTTTCAGATCAATTTTCATGTTAAAATTTCAGTTGGAAATATTCGATGCCAAAGATAATTCATTTAGAAATTATTTTAAAATTGTAATTATTTAGTATTGCTTTCAATTTAAAGGGCTTTAAGGATTGTTTACTGTTCAGAGAAAATAAGTTCATCTGAATGGTCTTTTGTGTGGAGCTTATGACTTAACATTTCAAAATCAAAGTGAAGACATATTTGATTTATTGTGAATATTTTTTACCCCAGACGTTTGGCCTATTTGTTTTAAAAATGTTAATTTTTTCCAATTTTTCCTTCCCTCTCAGTTTATTCGTAGATATAGTTATTTCGAAGGTATCTTACAATTTTATTCAGTATATAGTGAAGATCACTTATCCATTTAAAAATTAGTGAAGATCACTTATCCATTTAAATGACATTTTCAAGGACCAAAAATTAGTTATCTTTTAGTCTTTGACGGCAGCGGTCATTTAATTGATTTATTTGAAATTTCCGGTTGTGATCAATTTCGACAGCGCTATCAAATTTATACGAAATTTGCAGTGTAAAAAATAGGCATTTGTCTGATTTTTGATTAATGTGCAAGCAGCCCTGTTGCTATGGCAGGTACACAAAAATAATTTTCTTCAAAACCATCGAGCTTTTCGAAAGAATTCACATTTCAGGAAAAATTCAAATAATATATAAATTTGATGCTTATTTCACCCTGTCCGTTTAACATTTTCTTCATCTCTCATCACACAAAAGCGGTTTGCCAAACTATCAATCATTTCAGCAGTTAAAATATGTGTTCGTGAAAACTCACGACCGAATCATCCGATAAGAATATAGTGGCTGTGGTAGAATCTTTAAGGCAGTACTCTGGTTTAGAGGCACGATTTTGAGGTGATTTTACGGACGCAATAAAAAAAAACCATAAACATTTTTGGTATATATTTTTTTACGTCTTTTATTAACATTTTAAAAGTACAAAAATGTATTCAAAAAATAAAAAAAATAAAAATCGATGTAGATACATGCCGGCGAAGTGAAAGCTAAAAAAAAACTTCTCTCATGGTTGACATGATTCCAACCTTCCTGGCGGTCTGAAACATACATTTTTGGTAAATTCTGTAATAAGAAGAATGCGAAATTCGTCTGACGTAGGCGATTTGAAAAAACTTTTTTTTTTCACAAAATGGCGTTCATGTAAAAAAAAGTTGGTTTTTTGCCTCATTTTTTCAACTTAGGGGATTTTTAATAAATAGTAGAAAAAAAATCCCTACGTCAGACGATAACCAATAGTGTTAAGAGTGTTTGTGCAAAATTTCACGTAAATCGGTTCATTACAACTAGAGATATCATGTCAACCGTATCGAGAAAAGTAGTTCCGAGAAAAACTCGTTTAAAACTTGGAGTCTCGTTTCGGGCAGTTAGTTGGCGTGTCACAAAAATAGCTGTAACTCCAAAAATAATTCGAATTTCCGAAAATCCTTTTAAAAGCTTATTCTTAAAGGTCTAAAACTAAAACTTTGAAAATATGCAAACGGGAAAAAATCGATTTGATCTAATTTCTAGACCAGAATACCCCCTTAAATACCAAAATTTAAATGAAACTGCAACGAAAAGCAAAACATTCGAAAGAAAATAAGTATGCAGCATCAACATTGCCTAGGTACTCAATCGCTGCATATTTAATTTTTCACGATTTCTTATCCTTCGAGAGTCGTAAATTCGAATGTGTAAAATAGAACAATTATTGTGTATAAAAAATATTAATTTGACTCTCAATTTCGTTTTTAATCGATTATTTGTCATTCATTTTCCTTTTTTTTTTTTTTTGATTTTGGGATAATATATATCCATCGATAATAATATCCATCCCTAAGGCGAAGAAAGCATCACACTAAAGGGTCATAGACATAGGCGGGCCGTGGCCTAAAATCTGGCAGGGGCCAGGGACTGAAAGGTTCAAAACATGCGATGATTTTGTTTTTGATTGTACACGTACTGTTCATAAAACTTATATAATTTACTAATACATTATATTTTTGTTGATTTATTCTTTGTTATTTGCTAATGCATAATGCATTATCAAATAAACTTCTTGTCTGTGAATACGTATGAGCTCTATGAGCTTCTTCCACATGCATATAATTTGAATGGTAGGTATGAACTACTCATGAATTATCAATGACCGCTAAGAAAGAGAGCTTGTATGAATTATACGGGAATAGAATGGAAATAATTCAAAATGTAAGAATATTTCTTCGTTTAGAAGTTAAATATATTTCAACTTATACTTGAAGAAGAGAACAACTTAGTTTCACAATATCTTTAAAGAAATTGGAATATATTAAGCTTAGAAGGAAGAAATTGATCTCTTGCTTCAAACATTTGCTACCTAGAAAACCTAGAAAAAGCGAAAATAATTTCGCAAGATGAAAAATGCTGTATCTTACTCTTTTCGAGCCACTTGGTTTGCAGGTATATCTTTGTAGCCCTAACTGCGTGTCCGAGGCTAGATGAAACAGCAAAACCTTTAAAACTAGTGCTTTTTGCTGTTTTCTGTTTTCGCGATCCTCTGGCAAATGCTTATATTTTACTCTGAGTAGTTTATCCAGACAGTTCTTTTCTGCGAATGATTTCATTTTTTCCCAAACTACATACAAGTCTTCTCGCTCATTTAGTATGTTTTAACTGTTCCATTCATAAGATTTATCCCATCCCTAAGAGTTGTATTTTTAGTTTGGAAATATGTGCTTAACATGTTCGTTATAAAAAGAACATAGTGAAAGATGAAAAGATTTACTACAAAATTTGGATTACTGATTGAATGAAAGATCCCCAGTGAATAAACTGAGTCGTTTTATTTTCCCTCATTTATTTCTTTTTCTAAAGCCTCTTTCATAGTCCCATAGCTAGCGATCACATATTTGCAATTGTGAAATCTCGTTGACTACACGGTTAGAAATTTTCGGATAAATTTGATAAATTTTGGAATATATATAGGTCCAAACGAAAGTTAGTATCAATCCAATAAGTTTGTTTAAGATAAAACAATTTGATCTGATAAGATAAATGTTATCTGATAAAATCAATACCAATTATTCATATAAATTGAATAAGACGCTCTTATAAATGGTATCCGAATTGCATATAAATGAATACACCAGATTCTTATTAAATGTACACCATTTTGAATAAGAAATATATTATTCTTATATCGAGGTCACACGATAAATTTAACCCATTTTCAAAAACGCCAAATCTTATTCTGGTTTTTTCCCTCTTTTTAATATGAATATATATATATATATATATATATATATATATATATATGTATATTGTTATTAATTATCCATTGTGATGCAAACAGAATGAAAGCAATTAAATATTTATGCATTCAAAGATAAAAGTCGGTATTGTGAAAACACTTGACATAGTACACCAAGTAAAACTTTCGGGCATTAAATTCAATTATGTACTGTGAGATGGATAACGATTATTTGTTTTATTATTTGAAAAAAAAAACTCGATAGATTTTATTCATATATACTTTATTCACCAAAATCAAAGTTTTACAATCTTCCTGTAGCGATTAAAGTTGTTCCTTATGGCTACCAAATAATTTTCACAAATAACTTTAATAAACACTCCCGATCACATTTTTGCGTTCAATTAACTTGATTTACAAACTCGAAATGCTAATTGCACGACTTGCGTCGAAAAAGTAATTCTAAATAATTCGTTTCACGATACCACGAACTTTATATGAATTTATGATAAATATTATCCGATCTTGGTATAAACCACCCGTTTACACGAAACTCGAACAAAAGTTATTCCAAAATAGGGTAGAACAATTTTATCCAACGTCAACATATATAATCTATACGAATATTAGGATATATAATAGTACACCATTGTGAAGATCAATTTTATCCGAATGTTTTTCACCGTGTAACGAGTCGAGCTTAAGCTTCTCATTCCATGCCTTGTATTTAGACCAACTGCCTCTTCAAGCTGCTTCAACAACTCGTGTTGTGATGGCTTCGAAAAGTGTAGGTAAAGGGATTCGATGGCATTGAAAAAGGATGTACACGTTTCGATTGTGAAAAATGTGTCAATCACAACCAGGATAATATTATGAGCTAGACAGTGTACAAATGTGGCTGCAGGGTGTTTCATCTAAGTTTAGATTTGTACACGATTTTTTTGTCCTGACATGACACTAGCTCCATCATAAGACTGCCCAACAACAGACAAGTCCGTAGCTGTTTAACAGGCTCAAAATTATAGCTACTAAATACGAGGCATTTCTAGCTCCTGCACAGTCTACAAAGCTTGAGAACCTTTGAGAATCAATGGGCATAAAAAATAAGTTTCTGTCGTTTTTAAATAATGTCTGGGCAACCTTGTAGCTACCATACGTACGTAAACACAAATCTTTCACACGGCTGTTAGAATAAAATGCAAATTATTGATGAATTTGATACTAGATTTATACAGTCAAATCTAAACTTGTAAAATTCCCAATCGCACCGAATTATTTATATTTTTAGCACCTGGAACTTGCGTTTACGGTATCTCGCAACCGGATAAAATTCATAGAATATACTGGACTTGAGTAGATACAGGTTTGACAAAAGTTCAATGAATATGATAAGAACCATGTGGCAGCTGTGTCACTATGAAAAAACGCTCGGTGAAATTGAAGTGCTATGCCTTTTAACCTCCGATGCAGTTATCAAATTGTAATGAAATTCACACGCATTTAACCTGAGTGTAAACCAATTAGGTCATAGATAGCATAAAAGTGGCAGGGATAACATGTTTATTCTCCAAATGACCTCGAAAATTGTATTCTACGTTAATTACCTTATTGCCTACCATTTTAATACTTAGACTATGTTTTGTGAAAGACATAATTGCTTAAAACGCCAGATTATAAAAGTGTTCTTATCTAAATACCTGTATATTGCCTAGTAGGAATGAACAGATAATCTTAATAAAAAAAGGATGATTGGCGAGGCGCTTTTCGTTTTTTTCTTAACGTATAACTTGTCTAAATTAAATATTGCCGTCCATATCTCGAAATAAGTCCCATAACATCGTAATTAATACCGCAAGTAACACAGTCTCTATGTTATAAGTAGTGAAAGTTGGTATAGGCTTACACTACTGCACTACACAACTCTTGCTGTAACCACAAAAACCTTAGAGGCGAAAACTTAAGTGTCTCCTGTTGGAAATACTTATTTTTCTGGGAGGGGCCAACCTAAGGTCTGGGGGGGTCCCGGCCCCCCCTGGCCCCCCCTACGGCGCGCCTATGGTCATAGACCGATTTGCCTAAGCTACTTTCTACTAAAGATCTTACAGAGAGAGAGAGAAAGAGAGTTGCGGAGTATTGGATATCCAGTGCTTTAGACTCATTTTTGATCTCGAAATCACAGCATGCTTATATGAGGAGTAAATCTATCAAAACAGAGCGACATACCCTAGTTGAGCATGCTGAAAATCACTTGCATGTAAGGAGTACACGCTGGCATTTATAAACATCGAGAGAGCTTCCAATAACGTTCGCCCTCATGCAACTATGAATGCTCTCCAAAACCTAGATGTAAGTAATTTGCTTTAAAAAATCAGGTATTATACTCGACATTAGGTAGCTCACCCATCAATCGAGTAGTCAGTACGGCCACTACTTAAGGTGGTGCTTTGTCTCTCTTACTTTGGAATTTAACAGTTAGTGGGCTTCTAAGGAAAATTGACCAAACTAGATGCAAAGTTGTAGCAAAGTTAGCCGTATTTAAGTCTGTAAATCTGAAAATGACAGAGAAAGTACGTAGGTTAGTAGCCTCATTTATAACGGGGCTCTCTCTACTACTCCAATGAAGGCACTATTGTTGATGCTTCATTGGCTTCCTACATATCTGCTTGTCTCGCAACATGCAACGTGCGCAGCGGCATGATTAAATTGTGGTGATCCTTGAACAAGGACAAACATTTTGGTGCAAGACTTTTATTATACTGTTTCAGTGGACATGGATTATACTCTTGCCCAACCATCTCTGTGTCAGCGGTTTATGACCCACCAGATCCCAAGCAAAGAGATGTGTGAATGCTGTGAAAATATTGCCGATGACTCCGCATTGTATGGCAGAGAGTGATATGGTATGTTTGCCGCTGACCTTAGCTTGAAGCTGTCCTTTCACCTGCCGAAACACTTTAGTGTCTTTCAAGCGGAGGTATTTAATCAGATATTCGGAGTGAATATTTACATTTTCACTGACAGCCAAGCAGCTGTAGAGTTTCTTGCTGAAGTTTCCACTTCCTCAAAGCTAGTCCTTGAATGCTGAATGTCTCATTTAAAGTGGAAAAAATCAATGATTTATTTATTTATTTATTAATGTCCAAATCAACAGAACAAATCCAATTATAGATTAGACATAACAAAAAAAGAAAACAAATATATATATATATATATATATATATATATATATATATATATATATATATATATATATATATATATAAAAAGAAAAAAGGCACAACAATATGAGAGTTAATAAAGAAAAAAATTATATAAAAAAAATGATGCACCTATTTTGGGTACCAGGTTATAGGAACATTAAGGAAAACTATGGCACAATAGCTGGTACGACTCTCCCGGAAGTGCTCTGTCCTGATTAACATTCCAATAGCTTCACTTAAACGGACCATCAAATACTTAAAAGATGCTACAAAGTCCTAGATGGAAGAACTTTCGGAACATCGCTAAACAATTAGGGAAAACTTTGACATTGGTCACTCAAGGAAACTTCTTGTTTAAACGACGGGATCCCTTCACGCAACGTTAGCTGTCTGAACTGGACATTGTCTGTTTGGCAGACATGTAGCAAGAATGACTGCCCCTTAAAATGACTTGTACCGGAGCTGTCGATGCAAGAAGCAAGACGAAAAAGTTCTTACATGTATGCACAGTTCTCGCTGGAGGACCAAAGGATGAAGTCCCTTGGCCGATACTTCTTTACTAGCCGAACCAAAGTTTCTTTGGGGGACCTAAACGAAATCACTTAGTTCCTCAAAGAGTCAGCTTAATAAGGTTTGTGCACTGCGCAATGCGGTGTCACAATGGGGCCTTGTGTGCTCAAGGGTGTCTTCTCCTGAGCCTATTTGAAGCTGGTAGCCGCGTAACGTAACCTGACCTATCATGAATAAAACAGTAACAAATAGCAATAACAGTTAAGTTCCTGAAGAGACGAAGAATCACTCTGTGATTACATATAGTGTCAAACTTTAAAAATGATCCGATTTCGACATCAAAGAAAGCTTTGATGGGGGCCATCTGGTTAAATATTTTACCTCATGAATCAGTTCTCGTGAAATCTTTTTTGTTTTGCTAAGCTTTGAAGGCAGCTTGGACTTCTTCCACCAGCAGAAGGGTAATTTTTCTGGCATGTCTATTGGTTCACATATTACTGAACCATATACAGGTTAACGCTGCTGGGAAATATAAACTTTATATTTCAAAGAGTTTGAAATTTTTATTTTAAAATGGAAGCAATTTCTCCTTAATTTGCAAAGGATATGTTGCCAAGTTTGCCTTTACAGTGTCGTCTGGGACTGATTTGAATGTCTAAAAACTCTATGTCTTAAACTCTATTCTTTAAGGCCGTCTTGTTTAATTGCTTGTGAATGAACAACTTGCAAGCAATTTAACAAGGCAGCCTGAAAGAATAGAGAAAAAGTAGTCGTCTTAGTATATTTCATATTTTACATTCAATGATGTTGTTTGCAACTATTTGGGGGCTTTTAAGCAACTATCTGTACACCTACTTTTCTTACTTGAATTACAGCAAATAAACCAATAATTTTTTATGTTCCAAGCTTCATCAGAAAAATCAGTTTTTCTGCAAAATTTTGCTGGTAAGCCTGCAACCTTATCCCCACTCATATATTTTCAGTGTCCAAATACATTTTTCACATTCCCAATACATTTGCTTTGAATTTTTTCCCACACTGGGCGCGATTACAAATTGACGGGTTTGTGCATGCCTCTCACTGTTGAATATCGTGTGTAATCTTTTACCCTGAGTTTATGGTTAAGATTTTATCGATTCATATTTTTAGGATACGTCAGCGCCAGGTTTGCTATTCATTTGGCTTTTAGTAATAGTTTCTTCCTCAGTTTAGTTATTCTTAATCTTTATGCTACTCTGGCCAGAGGATTGTTCCTTTGACCTTTGATTTTCTCAGTGTCTAAGAAGGTAACAACCATATTCCTTCTTAAAGCGAGGCATGTGTTATCATAGCCGCAGAGCAATGATATTCGCTGCTTGATACAGATCCTGGCAACAATCGATGCTCGACGAAAAAAGTTTGATGAAGATGCTGGTGTCGCTCGCTGACCAAGATATCGTCAAGAACCTCTCATTGATTTGTGACAATCTTCAAGATGTCAGAGAAAGGTCATTCTACCACTACTAACCTGATGGTGCTGGTTTCACATCTTCTTCACATGGTCAAAATGGAGAAATTAGATCAAATTGACGCAATCTACACTGACTTCAGCAAATCATTTGACCTTGTTAACTACTTCATTTTGATTTCCAAGCTGCAGCAATTCGGAATTGCAAGGTCTCGACTAAGATGGCTTAGCTCTTATCTCCTCAACCGCTCACAACATGTGAAATTCTAAGGGCTTATCTCTAAAAAAATTCATTTCACTTCAGGTGTGTCTCAAGGTAGTCATCTTGGCCTTCTGCTTTTTATCGTTTTAATATGAGACTTGTCGGAGGCTTTATCTGATGTACCTTATCTACTCTATGCGAACGACCTAAAAATTTATCATACTGTAAAGTCACCATCAGATCCCAACTTTTTTCAATTAAAACTGGAACATTGGTGCTGCGTGAACAGCTTACTTCTCAAAATCGCAAAATTTTCATGAGATTAGCGTTTCTCGAAAAAGTAAGCGCGTACATTATATGTAGGTACCTTTTAAGCAATACGGCCCTTAGCAGGATTGACAACATATTAGACCTCGGTGTGGTGCTGGATACACTTTAATTTTAATTTTGACAAAATGATTTCTCAAGAAAGTGAACGACCTGGCTTCATAAAGCGACCAGCCAGGAAGTTTCAGAGTCTTACACTATACACTTTGCTCGTTCACCCTCTTCTTGAGTATGCTTGCATTATCTGGAATCCGGTTTTTGAAATTCTCAGCTAGAGATTTGAATCTGTTCGAAAGCAGTTCTTGCCATTCACTCTTAGAGATCTTAACCATCATTGTGATTTTAGCAATTTACCGTCATATTAATCTCGTCTTATAGTAGAGTTCTAAACTGGTCACCACATGCATCCAGAAGATTAATGTTATCTGCCTGCTTCAGTTTCGATGTCATTAGAGACGCTGTCAATGTCGACTCCATACTGGAAATATTTGTGCTTAATTAGTCCGTGAGAGTCACTAGATGAAAGCTAGTTGAATATAGCATAGCATCGCGTATGCTGATAATGAGCCAATAAATAGATGCTGCAAAATATTCATCAGTATGAGCCAACACTTTTCCCCCACTATATCCAAAGCGTCCTTTAAAAACAAAGTTACCAAAGCTCTCTTATCCTACCCTCACTAGTCTCCCGGCCTAGTATCCTTTTTATGACTTATTAATTATTTAATTTCGTTTTTGTTTTTAATAATTTTGCGTGTTCAATATTGTGCCATACACATGTAATTTAAGTGATATGTATTTATTTATTGAATGTTAACTTATTTAATTGCAGAGTATTCAGTTGCATTTTATATCTATTTTTAGTTTTTTGGGATTTTTTATTTTAATTTTTATTTCATTTATATATAATTTTATACATTGTTTGGTGAAATAAATAAATAAATGTCAGATCTTTGATATTTAAATGAAAGAAAGCAATACATTGACTGCCACAAACGCCAACTATTTATTCGTGCACTCGTGTGTTCTATGGACTCGATATCATTATCAATAAAAACGTCCTTCAACATTCTCGGCAACAATCAAAATGACATAATATCGCTCTGCTTAAGTAAACTAAAACATTAAATCCTCTTCAGGTTTAATTGCTTTTCGTGTTACTTTGACCCTTTCCGTTTATTTATTTTGTCTCTCTACCCGACATGAACCCGGACTGTCGCCTCTTTGAATGGGCCTGACACTTATCCTTTCCACCACATTCTCTATTATTTATTATCATCACCGCAAACAACAATTGCCCTTTGCATAGGACGATTTTGTCGATTCGATTCATATATTTTTACGAAAATATCGAAAACTGATAAAATGATTACAAGTCGAATAAAGTCGAGCTACAATCAAAAACGTTTTTGTCTAATTAATTCGTACAAATCGTTTATATCACGATAAGTGTCAGGAAGTGAACGGGGGAAGCAGACAAGGAATTGATGTTCTATTTACATAATATTGTGATATAGCACAAGCAAATTCAGTTGTTCGAATGGATTGATGGAGTCATACTTGACGCGTGTTATGCCCGAGTGCTTCCATCAAAGGTAATTTGATTTCAAAGTAAAGAAAACCGTTTGTGGGGTGGTCGAAGAAATAAAGTTTGCTTTCTTATTATCGCCGTTATTTGGGAATATTATCTGATTGATGGCATAAAAGATCTGATAGTGCTAGGTTTGAATTGTTTGGCCGGTGTTCAGTTCTGTTTCTTTCCATTTGAGACAACAAATAACTATCTTCTTCAGTTTATATATGATTTTATCACTTTTTATGTATGTGTATTTTATTAGTAATTACTTTTTGATGTATTTTTTCATTCACAAATATTATCGTTTTCTGAATTTATTCATAATTTTTTTGAATTCTATTTTACATAGTTATTTACATTTATATGTTTTACACATATAATTATGTCTAATAAAAAAATCTTTCTTTTCGACTTGTAAATTCTAGTCCTCGTCAACCTTGTTATTTGCAAGGTAATTTCATTTATTCCCAAAAATGTTTAATTCTCCACGAATTGAATTCTCTATCTGTTAGATGCTACTTTAATCTAATTTTTCTCACCCACTGTTTGAAAAAACACAAACAATTCAAAAACTACTTGTCCAACCCTTTTTATAAAAGAACAATAAAACACGATGTCCATACATATATTCAATGAGGTCAATGATACAAATCGAAAATGCATTTGCTTTGCTTATGACGGCAATCATAAAAATTAAATTGTTGCGTGTGCAAAATTTATTATGTTTTCATTTTGACGTTACGATTATGATCATTATATCACTTAGGTATGATGCGATTTTCATTGCACGCGCGAACACATATATCGGTATGGCACAAGGACAATTGAATGGTAAAATAAAAAATCGATGCAAGGTTAATAGGAAAAATGTAATGGAATGAAATTATGATTATTATGATGATTATTTTAAATGCAAAAAAAAAAATTCATAGAAAAATATAAGTGTATTTTAATGATTGTAAATCAATTTATTGGTGCAGTTTTTTTAATCGAAAAAACTTATGAGAGGTTCTTACTTAAAATCATCACCACGAAAATCATGGCCGGACGGCTTTCGCAATATTTCAACTAGGCCGTGCTACTAGCACCTATCAGGCTTCTTGTCGACTTGCTTTCGTTCAGCGAGCTATTTCTGTAGCTTCTCCACACTAAACGCGTACTATTCTAGTTCGATACTTTTCAAAATTTAAAACTTTTCCCCATATCTCCGAGTCATACAGCATTATTGAATTAGTTACCGTCATAAAAAGTTTAAGTTTACGCGCTCTAAGAATGCGGACGTTTTCCATGAGTCTCTGAAAAGCCAGATAATAGTAACAAGTGCCCTGTGACATTCTTTTCGGATGCAGTCCCTATAAGTCAGCTTCGAGTCCAGCATCATTCCAAGATACTTAGTCAACTTTGTGCCCCCATTAATTACTTGAGAGCCAACCGTCATGGTATCCCCAGTATCTCCAATGCTGATTGAGTGATACAGCTGCCTCCACTCCACAAGAAATGTGTGAACTTTTTGCTTCTTACTTTTCCTCTTTCTTCTCACAACAGTCCTTCTCTATTTCTTAAAATCTTCTCTTCACATCTTCTCCTGAATTGCATTCGTCTCGAACGAACGCTCTTGAAGTTGGACTTCTGTTGAGTAATATCGATGGCAATTCCGGTAGTGGTTCCGACGATATTTCAAATATCCTGGCTAAATCACTTCCATCATCTCTGTGCGTCCCTCTCTCTATCTTGTTCAACTTAAGTATATCTTCTGGCTCTTTTCCTTCTCGCTGGAAAAAAGCCAAAATTTTTCCGATACATAAAGCCGGTGATCAAACTATCGTTCCATTTCCTTTCTTCCTTGAAAAAGTGGTCTACAAATAAGTCTACTCCTTTATCCAACCTACTCTCGCTCAAGAGCAAATCCACTGTCAAAGGTAAATTCACTTTAACCAACCTTCTTTCCATTACACACATGGTCGCATCCGCTCTTGACCATCAAAAGCAGGTTGATGTACTATCTACCGACATTTCCAAAGCTTTTGACTCTGTCAACTATGATCTCCTTCTTCAAAAGCTAAGGTACGATGGCATTGCTGGTCGTCTTCTTTTCTGGTTTAACTCTTACATCCTTGGCCGTACCTGTATTGTAACTGTTACTACTGAATTTATATATTCATGTTTAGGGGCAGGGGTCTTCCCATGGCGATGGAAAGTTGCTCGTCTGACGCTCATCCATAAAGGAAAGGGAGATTCGAACAATCCGTCCATACACAGTCCGTTTTTCATACTAGACACGGCGGGGAAGCTCCACGAACGGCTACTGTCAGCAATTAGATCAGCTGGTGATCTGTTTGATAGACAGCATGGCTTTCAAAATGGGCATTCAACAGTTGATGCCATCTCAGCAGTGATTGGGACGGTAGCAGGAGCGAAGGAGGCATGCCCTAGCCTTCTTAGCTACCGCCGGTTGTTCTGCTAGTGACGCTAGATGCCCAAAATGACTACAATTCGGCAAGGTGGACTGATGTGATCTGGGTTCTCGAGCATAGCTTCCGCATTCCTGACTACCTGTTGCTCATGATATGGGACTATCTTATTTATTTATTTATTTAAATCTATTTTAACAGGCTTCTGGCCAATTACAAAAATTGAAATATTAGATAAAGCCAAAAAAAGATTTTGTAAAAGAAAGAAAATTAACAAATAAATGAGAATGTTAGAAAAATATTCGGTAAGGTGTTTGGAGGAGGCTTGTCACCTCAGGGGCAGCACAGGCGTCTTCCTCGGGCCTCGTGGGTTACGCTGACAATTGTCAACCACTAAGTGGGAAAGACGCGGCAAATGCCACCGATGGTAGGGCAATCCACTGAAGCGGCAACCGGAGGGTAGTGATTGAGCCGTCGTCGTGTAACAAGTCTTCGTGACTTATCGCTTATTACCGTTTATATCCATTACCGTTTATATCTATTACCGTTTATATCAGATACTGAATATATATATATATATCATATTGTGTGTGGTAAACGCGTGTGTTTTATTGACAGTTCATTAACACAATGTGACAGCAATAATCACCTCTAGAGCCGCCAAGTTTGCCTGATTCAGACTTAATCAAATCATGGAACGATAGATTGTCGACCATGGGCTGTAGCCGGCACTGTCGAAGACAGAGATCGTCATGCTGACAAAACGGAGGATACCGACCGTCATCCCCACTGAAAGAAAAATCTTGGTAAAATCAACAATTTTCCTGAGTTGTTTTTGCGTCAACTACGGGATATAGTTAAAACAACCATAAAAAAATAGTTGATTACTTTTATGCACCATGACGCGTGGTTGATAAACAACGTCCGTGGTGCAAAAAAAGTAAGCAACCACAAACAATGGTATTCCAACCATATACATAGTACGAAATATAGGCAGGGGAGGCGTGAATGCCGCAGTTGAATTTGGTGTATCACAATGCAGCGACAATGTCGCTGTTAATGCAATCAAGGCACCAACCAAATTCATTTTTTTTTCTTTTGTATTGCTAAATCCTGTTGTACGAGGATTAGGTTGGCCAGACCATTCAACCTAATTCAATCAGATTTACTTCAACCTAGTGGTGATGCCAACCTATGGTAGGTATCACCGCTAGCGGTGCGGCAAAATTAGAAATTTGGCAAATCCTGCCGCTGCCGCAAATTCGGCCGCAACCATTGTGCGCGTTACCATACAAAACAGTGCATTCTAATTTTTTGACTGCGCTTTGCCGCAGCCCACTGTTTTGCCACAGCGGAAAACGCTGTATTCTGAACAAAATAGCGTCATGCAACGTAATATAAAGGCTTCACAGCATAACATGAATATGGATTATATCGAACAGCAAACCGAACACAATTTTGCCATGTATCATATGAAACTTCTATGATAGAATAGGAGTATGAGTATGAGGAGTATGAAAAATCAACAGTTTTCCTTAGTTTTGCCATCAACTAGGGCTATAGTTAAAACAACCATAAGAAAATGGTTGATTACTTTTATGCACCATAACGCGTGGTTGATAAACAATTTCATTCGGAGCATGAAAAACGTCCAAATATTGAAACTATTCTACTTTGCTTAGAATAATTCCAAAGACTTTGCTCACTGAATTACGTTTCTTGAAATCAACTATTGCAAAGTAGTTTAAGTACCATAAAAACTGTTGATAATTCGAATCGTTGAAGTTTTGAGTGAATTGATGAATATTTTTCTATTGATCAACTATTTTTCGTGGTTATGAAACAATTAAAACAGTTGATTTCATGAACGTTGCGATATTTTTTGTATAACCAGAGCCAACTACTTTTATATCGTTAAATTAACTATATTAACATAGTAAAAATAACTATTTTCCTTAGTTCATTTAACGATTTTGAATGAATCGTTGCAATACTATTAAAAATAGTTGAATCAACCAAGAGTTTTTCTTTCAGTGCCGATGACAGTGGGCTCTGAAGAGGTCCAGACCAGTAAGTTGGTAAGGTATCTGGGAGTGACGCTGGACCCTAAGCTGCCCTACTGGGACCACATCCGTAAGGTATGTGACAAAGCTTTGAGAGCCGTCGGCTCGCTTAACAGGCTGATGACTGACATCGGTGGTCGTCCAGCATAGAGGTGTAATACTGTATGGTGTTGGAGGCTGCCGTGCTGGTAGTAGTAGGAGTAATCCTGATAGATCTGCTTGCGCGAGAGCGCAAAGAAAGGTACATCATACTCTTGGAATCAGGCAAAACATGGGCTTTAGCGCCCTCTCCAACTTTGGCAACAATGTTGGAGTGAAAGCAACAAAGGTCGCTGGACGGCGACTTTGATGGGTATTTTAGGCCTTTGGGTCACGGAGAGGTAAACTTTTACCTGTGCCGAATTCTACCAGGGCATGGTTACTTCAGAAAGTATCTTAACAGAATATTTAAGGTGCGTACACTGTAATGAAGGTACGGTATGAATGAGCACGATGATGCTTACCATACATTCTTTGCGTGCAGTCGGTTCGCAAGTTTGAGGAGCGGCCTCGAGTCCACAATTGGTAGGGTCACGCCAGAGTCGATTGTGGAAACGGTGCTGTGTAACGGAGATACCTTGTGCACAGTTTCAATATATGTTGAGAAAATACTGCGCACAAAGCGAGAGGAGGGCTGCCTTACCGACCCACAAGCTGCGGTAAATTCTGTAGTAAGCACCGCTAGTTGAGCAAGTACGACTGGGTTAAAGTAATGCGAAAGCGGATTCCAACCCGTCCCTTCGTGACCTGTAGATGGATTTTTTAGTACACTGAAAGAAAAATCTTGGTAAAATCAACAATTTTCCTTAGTTGTTTTTGCGTCAACTACGGGCTATAGTTAAAACAACCATAAAAAAATAGTTGATTACTTATATGCACCATGACGCGTGGTTGATAAACAACGTCCGTGGTGCAAAAAAAATAAGCAACCACAAACAATGGTATTCCAACAATATACATAGTATGCAGTGTGGAATTATGTTTGTTGAATTTTACATTTGTATGGTAACGCGCACAATGGCTGCAGCCGAATTTGCCGCTGCGGCAGAATTTGCCAAATTTCTAATTTTGCCGCACCGCTAGCGGCGATTCCTACCATAGGTTGGCATCACTACTAGGTTGAATTAACTCTGTTTGAATTAGGTTGAATAGTCTAAAAGACAAGCGATGGCTGATGTGTATTGTGCCAAGCCAACCTAATCCTCGTACAACAGGATTTAGCAATACAAAAGACAAAAAAACTGAATATATTGCCGCAGCCCACTGCGTTTGCCACAGTGGAAGACACTGTCATGTGATTAACTTATGAAGCGTCATGCAACGTAATATAAAGGCTTCACAGCATAACATGAATATAAATTATATCGAACAGCAAACCGAACACGATTTTGCCATATAGTATATGAAACTTCTATGATAGAATAGGAGTATGAGTATGAGGAGTATGGAAAATCAACAGTTTTCCTTAGTTGTTTTTGCATCAACTAGGGCTATAGTTAAAACAACCATAAGAAAATTGTTGATTGCTTTTATGCACCATGACGCGTGGTTGATAAACAATTTCATTCGGAGCATGAAAAACGTCCAAATGTTGAAACCATTCTACTTTGCGTAGAATAATTCCAAAGACGTTGCTCACTGAATTTCGTTTGTTGAAATCAACTATTGCGAAGTAGTTTAAGTACCATAAAAACTGTTAATAATTCGAAACGTTGAAGTTTTGAGTGAATTGATGAATATTTTTCTATTAATCAACTAATTTTCGTGGTTATGAAACAATTAAAACAGTTGATTTCATGAACGTTGTGATATTTTTTGTATAACCAGAACCAACTACTTTTATATCGTTAAATTAACTATATTAACATAATAAAAATAACTATTTTCCGTAGTTCGTTTAACGATTTTGTATGAATCGTTGCAATACTATTAAAAATAGTTGAACCAACCAAGAGTTTTTCTTTCAGTGTATGTAAAATTCTTGCATAGCCCGTGGTTTTTTGACCCGGGTATCTTTTGAAGATTTTTTTATTCTATTTAGTCAACAAGACTCTTGGGGTTGGAAATCAAGGATCCTTCCACAGCTTCCCATGGCTGAATCGATTTTAGCTATTGGTTTACCTTTATAATGAACGAATAGGTAGTCTACTTTGTAGGTGAAAGTAAGAAATCGAAGCAAAACGCCTCTCTGTATATTCTAGCACTCTTTTCTCTGTACCTTGTCCACTTGGCCGGTCGTAGGAAGTGCATCGGGAAAAATGACATTTGCTCAGCTGTTGAATAATTGTCAAAGCTGATACCACACCACACCAACATTTTCACAATTTTGTTAATTAATGTCCTGCTAATCAAAATTCTAGCAAATCCCGTGAATTGACTGATGAAATGCTGTCAATAAAACACATGATAAGATATTAAAATCTATTCATTCATAATTTCAAAATCGAAAGTTTCAATCCAATAACAAATTGCTTTCGGTACAAAACGCTCATCTCACGACCGGGGAAAAAATTACCTTACTACCTTATTTCCAATAAAAATTCGTTCAAACAACAGCACTTGCATTCAAACATCACCAACATGTTTACTCGAAACACGTACACAAACATTCACTTCATTCAACAACAACAAAAAAAAGCTTCAGATTTCCTGCCTTTTGTCCTGTAATTAGTGATGTCTGTGTCACGATAGCAGCTAATAAACATCTCGTTTCATCAACAGTAAGTAAATGAACATTGAAAAGAAATTCGTAAGTAGTTACTTACCGTCGGTTTTTCCCTTGTGTCAAACGCCACACGTATGGTGTTTTCTCGTAAAACGCAGACAATAAGCAACATATACCTGGGCGTCCGAGGAGATTCATTGATCGGTTCCGGTAGCACGACATAGACACACTTTTATTGTTCTCGCAAATAAAAGAAATCGAAGCTATTGTTACAGTCCTTATAGCTATAAGTTGATGATTTATGATGTAATATTCATTAATCGTCGTTTAGTTTTAAGAATATATTGAGAAATTGAGATTTGTGATTTATTTTTTAGTAAACCAAAATTGATTTCTATTCATGGCAACCCAATTTCTTGGTGCATCTACACTTGTTTCTTCACCATAACGGAGCTGTAGCAAATGTAACTGCTATTGTTTGAATGTTGACAAAAGATACGTAACGTTTACTTTATTCCGTTTTTGAATGAAACTAAAAAAATCACAAATGGGCCGGACGTCATCATCATCTTGTTGAATACATCATAGGGTACTTATATTGTTTAGTGTATGAACAGTGAGTGCATGTTGTTGATTGAAGCGACCACAACAACACCTTGTTTCGATAACAATAAAACCGAAAATACATATGCATTAAAGTGTCGACCGAATGTTGTAGTTTACACGCAACACGAATTGCCGATGAGTCTTCACATATCGATACGTAAATATCACGTCCAATTGAACCAATATGTATCATTAAAGATCGTGCTAGCGGTACACGTTAATTAGAAAATATCATTATTTGTGTTTCGAGCATACTATTGAAAATGCCATACCTATCAAATATTAACTAATCGTGGACTCCAGTGGCATTTGGTTGGCTGATATGATGGCTGTTTCAGATGATTAAGGCTTACATTGAAGCTATTTTAATGTTACTGCCAAGTCTGCATTACCGACATAAGTAGTTTTCAATTATCGTCCCATATCCCTTCTATCTTGCTTCAGTAAGCTTCTCGAAAGAGCTGTTTATAATAGGGTTTATCCTCTAATTGAACCTCTTCTCGCTTCTGAGCAACATGGTTGCGTCAAAGGTAGGTCAACAGTTTCCAATCTCCTTTCGTTCACCAATACTGTTGCCTCCGCCATCGAACAGCAAAAGCAAGTGGATGTATTATATACAGACTTTGCCAAGGCTTTTGACTCTGTGAACCACGAAATCCTCCTCTCAAAGGTCGATGGTTTCAATATTTCGGGTCAGCTCCTTTGCTGGTTTTCCTCATACCTTCGTGATCGTGCTTGTTTTGTAACGTTTCGCTCTTGTTCTTCTCCTCCTTTTTATTCAACTTGTGGTGACCCGCAAGGGTCGATTCTTGGTCCTCTCCTTTTCCTCCTCTTTATAAATGATCTTCTTTCTCTCTTCAACTCCCCGTGTCTATTGTATGCTGACGATCTGAAAATTTTCAGGGTGATTGAGTCAGTGGATGACTGCTCCCAGCTGCAGGATGACCTGTCTGCTCTGGGTAACTGGTGCTCTGTCAATTGTATTTCGCTTAATGTTGCTAAATGTTTCCAAATCTCTTAGTCATGTAAATTATCCCACATCACGTTTTCCTATTCTATCCTTGGCTCTTTTCTCAATCCAATTCATAATTTCATGGACCTCGGTGTTGTGTTTGATACTAAATTAAAATTTGATGTCCACATTTTGCGTCTCACATCCAAGGCCTCGTGCTTGTGCGGCTTCATTTTAAGAGCGTCCAGAACTTTTACTGATATTTCCTCGTGTGCACGCCTGTATATCTCCTTCGTGCGCAGTGTCCTCGAATATTGTTGTCAAATTTGTTGTCCTCATTATCGTTTCTTAATTGATGCTGTTGAGTCTGTACAACGTAGATTTTTTATACTTTGTTTAGTTTTAATTTATAGTCTCTTTTCTTTTTACATATAAGTTTATTCCTTGTCTAGTCTTTAATTGGATGTGTATCTGTTGATTTAGACAATAAATAATAATAATAATAATAATAATAATAATAATGTCTTGCAAATGGAGTGGATCTGCCATATTACAGCAGCTACTTGATGTCACAAATCTAGATCGTATCTGAATAAATTATCTACGCGGTCCTCAAACAGTCACTGTCAAATAGAAACAGCTGTTCAGACAGTGCACACTTAAAAAAATAAATCATTCCAAATAATACTGTTTCAACGAAAGAAAAACATTTACCTGTCAATAACAACGAGTTCGATCTAATTTGATTGTTTTCCGTACGTCAATAGGACCTGTTTCGCTCATAATCCAGTTCGAGACAAAACACTTGCGCTATAATTTCATAAATCTACTAAAACATACTTTTCCCTCCAATTTTTGTTATTCAATTGCTTCATTGCGACATATCTTTGCTCAAAAACAAAATTTTCATCTGACGTGCTAATCTAGCAGAGGTTGAATCAAGGAGCATGTCTGCATCTCAGCGACTGCGCAAACAACGAGAAGAATAATAAAAATCTATTTCACGAAATTTCAAGTCACAGACACTCGTAGTGTGCACATACAATCTTTTTGGATTGAATTCTGAGTAATAATAACATTCGACGGAAAATTGAACAAGTGTTTTTCTGTTTGATTGCACGCAATCTGCAGGAATTCTGTTCGACATTTTCTCGAAAACGAGTTCAAAAATAAAAATAAAACTTAAATAAGTAGGAATTTTTATTTCATTCATTTTGCACGAAACATTTGACACATATGATTGTTTCCAAGGTAATAGCACAGTTTCTCGATAAATCTGGAAGAAAACACGATGCAAAAATTTTCGAATAAATATTTGGTACCTTTCTGTGAAAATGTCAGACGCAAATTTGAATAAAATTATTAATAAACTTCTGTAGATTTGTGAAATGCGTGATGAAACCTTGAATAACGTATTGGAACAGTGGGTTTTCATTTTGTTTTCGCCAAAATTAGCAAATAGAATTTGAATAACAATAGGGTCATGACTAGTTCTTTGAAATTGATTGTTTGGATACTTGTTGGTATTTTGTGTTATTAGGTGGAAATATCGGCTTACGTGACTAGACGAAATTGTTAGCAGATTTTGGATGATAACACGTGTCAGTTACCTGTTACGTCGTAGGATAAAATAGCTTGAACAATTTAAGAAAAAGATCTTCGATAAAAAATAAATGTATTTCAGAGGTGAACAATCGAAGAATATGGGCGAAAAGAGAAAAATACGCTAAGCGGTAATTTTTGAAACATCGTTTTCGAGAAGTCTGCGCCCAGCGTGGGCAACACTTGATATTGACCATAGGCTGATCCCTGTAGTTTGCTGTTTTCTAAAGGAAACTTAGAAATTTCAAAAGACGGATGCTGATGTATCCTAGTATCTGAAGTTAGTTTGTTTATAAATGAAACAAATCACTATATATCGCCAGATACGTAATATTTTTCTACTTTATGAAAGCCTATCAATTCCAGTTCGAGTATTCTCGAGAAATAATTGTGCTAAGAATTATGCTTAAAAAGAGTAAAAAATAGATAAAGGATCTGCAGTAGGAACGGCTCCACTATAAAAATAGGTTATAAAATAAGAATAAAGGTTAATGATCTTTAGATCTTACATTCTTAGCTATTTTCGGAGCAAATCTCGTAACTCTTTACGAGATGATAAGTTCTTCTGACGCTAAGCTGGTAGGAAATGAGAAAAGGGATGTGAACATCGACAAACTAGCTAGACGAATTGAGAAATGGTCAAGACACGTGGCACTGCAAAGCTGGAGAATATTTTCGAGTAGCATCAAGCCAATCGAAATGCACTTCAAGAACAACAGCAGCGACTCTACACAACCAGTGCTAAAGAAAACAAGAAGACAAAAATTCCTAAGCCACGGAGATAACAAACTACTACTCCGACCCTATCCGCAACGACTTTATCTTCCAGTGTGCAAAGCAACGTAACTGAAGAAAAAATCAGCCACAAGAAACTCTATGCCGTCCGATATTGAATTATTATTCAACACACGTAGAAAATATCTAGGCGAATAAAAATCAAGAAAAAAAAACTAGCGTATCAGAACCGCTAAACAATTTATTTTCGAAGAAATTATCATTGAGTGACCAAAATATATGGAAAGACGTAATACACTTTTTTGTAGTATCATATAAACCATTTCTTACCCAAAGCAACAAAAACCATTTTTCGAAATTATCTCCTATAACATAAACGATGATTTCCAACGAAGCAGCAACAAGTCAACCATAACAAGGTCATACTAAAATCAACCTATAATTTGAATTTCATTTCCATCCGAGGATTTCATCGAAAGTTTCAGCGACTTAATGATGTTTCAAGCTGCCGTCCGGAAAATTTTCAAAACTCGGAAAATTTAAACATTGGTTGCTTATTTCAATATTCTCGAAAATGTCTGATGCTAGCAACCCTGTGTTATCAGCATATTCAAAAATATACCAAGTGTGCTTCACGTGAAGTTAAACCCACCCTGAGAATTTCGTTTCGATCAAATGATTACGCTGGAAGTTACAAGGGTGAAAAGAATTTTAGGGCTACCACCTGCAATTTTTTTCCAAATTTTGAAACCTCAATATTTGTTGTTAATTGTCATTAGCTGTTCTCTGCTTTCGTACTAAACCGCATAACCTCATCCACTCAGATAGTGACCTACTTACATCAACAATGTTTCGCAGCAGGCAAGGCGTACAAGCATTAACAGCGGTATAAGGTAACGGTACATTTCTCTTGCATCATCTTAAACCTGGCGTTGAAAAGGCCCGTATAGAAAAACTCGTAATACCGTAGTAACCCCGAGTAGTACCATTTAACTGCCACCAAAATTATACTGATTACGTGAAAATCAAATACCGAAACGCACGATCTGCCAAAAAATCTTTCATGAAAATGCAAAGCGCATAGGCTTCCACATTACTGAAGCAAAAACAAAGTGCCCCCAAAAACCTTAAAATAGCGAAAAATAATACGCCGAGCAAATCACCAAAAAATCCTCATCTGAAGAAGTTATTTGAATACAAAAGAAACAAAAGCATGCACCTAGCCAAGGAGAAAATAACAGTCAATAACAACTATGCAGTGAAATCCACACACGGCTGCGGTCAACCAACAAAGCCATTTACAGTCAATTTCTTCACTAACCCTCCAAAAAGGCCAAGCTTCGTCTAAGCAAGATTAGGGTCTTTCCAAATCTCATATTTTTGTCAGAAACCTGAGAACTTACCAAAACTATTAGAAAGAGATGCCGAGGAAGGTCATGTCTTCGGTGAAGCGATTGCGTGCGCTAAACCGGGGCCACTGGAATTCTGTTCTGCAGCAAGTAGTGGACGTTAAACATCGATGTTTCGAAAGAATCGATATTTTTTCAAAAACTACTATCGACTACTATCGATATAAAAACTACTACTATTATCGACGGTTTACAAAAACGAGTAGAAACATTTTATATTTAATAATTTTTATTTAAAATAACGCTGAACTCATATAATATCATAAAATAAAAGCCAAAAATACATAACTTTGTCTATTGCAAAAATGCTTAACAGTTTGATTGAGGTAAAGCGATTTGTTTGCTTGGAACAGATAAAACTATCGAGGTTTACCAGACACTAGCAGCAGGTCCAGGCCGTAAATGTATCCTCGTCCGCCTCTGAATCTCAGTTTTATCTTTTTGAATTCGAAGCTTGAGTGTTGAAGTGGGTAGAGCACTGGCTGCTAGCTTGTATGGTCCATGGTTCAAATCCAGCCATGATCGCACATCGGGCTTTGAGTTAACCTAACTGTGGATAGATACTAAAATCACATTAGGGTTGCAATGAGTGGTGGACCTATGCATTTCTGCTTTTTGATTGTGGAATGAATTTTCTTCTAACTTCAACCCCCAAACTTAGAAAGGGTCCTGTTAGGAATACTTTACTTATATATACACGGTCTTTACGAAAATAAAGTTGAATGAGCTCTCCTCTTCAAGGCAAGGTGCTACCTAAGTGCGCCTAGCGGCGGGAGTTGTTAAAGTAGGTGTAGCGAAGCAAACGATACCCGTGACAGTGGCCTTCGGGCTATTGTACAGTACACGTGACCGTTTGTTTGGACCTCTGTTGAAGTGACGCGTCGGAGTTTGAAGATGCTTTGTTCCTAAGAGCAGTGTTATGCAATAAAATATTGTGTTTTACTCAACAAAAAGGGTACCGGGGCTGTTGTTGTGATACGAGAGGCTTTTGGTAATGATACCATGTCTCAAAACATAATTTATCGCTGGCACAAAATGTTCAGGGAGAGAGGACGCCGAAGACGAAGACCACCCTAGATGGCCGCCATCTACCGATAACGACAAAAATATGAAGAAACTGAGGGACATGCTCGCGCGAGCGTTAGAATGTTGGCAGAGGAGTGTTATGCTCCCAAAAGTACCGTGCATCGCATTGTTATTGAGGATCTGGGCATGCGCAATACTGCGCGAAGATGGTGCCTAAGGTCCTCTGCGATGACAAGAAGGCTTCTCGTGCAAGGATCTCTCGTGAGCTCTTGGAGCAGATCCGAATTTTTTTAGACAATGTGATAACAGGTGACGAGACGTGAATTTTCGAATACGACCCGAAATCCAAGCGACAAAGTGCCGAGTAGCACACGCCTGCTTCACTGCGCCCCAAAAAGGTGCGAATGAGCAAATCGCGCATCATGTCGATGTTCATCGTCTTTTTCGACTTGAAAGGCATTTTCGTTAGGAATTCGTGCCACCAGGACAAACGGTGAACAGTTAGTTTTACTTGGAAGTCCTTAAAAGGCTGCAAAGCAGAGTGATCCGCGTGAGAAAGGACATCGCGAAATCCTGGCGTTTTCACCATGACAACCCCCTGTTGCACACGGCCTTCGTTATTGGCGACTACCTGGCCAAACGCGGTGTGGCAAAACACTGCCCCAGCCGCTCTACAACCCGGACGTGGGCCCTCCGGACATCTTCTTATTCCCAAGGATCAAGAGGCACCTCAAGGATTAACATGTCGGGACTTTAGAAACCGCCCAAAAGGCTCTAACGAGGTGCTTGAAGGAGGTTCCCGTCGAACGCTGGCGACGGTATTCTGACGCGGAAAGAGCCTACTTCGAAGAATTTTAACCACTTGTAAGAATTTTTTTCCCTGAACTCAGTCAACTTTATTGTTGACAAACCCTGTATGCTACAATAATAATAAAATATATTAATCTCACAGTTTTGGGAATTGAAATTCACTTTCATAGCTTCTTTTTTTCTGATTTATTTCCAGTGTAAGCAATGCGGGAAAACATTTAAACGTTCCAGTACATTATCAACTCATCTCCTCATACACAGCGACACACGGCCATATCCTTGTCAGTATTGCGGTAAACGTTTCCATCAAAAATCGGATATGAAGAAACATACTTACATACATACAGGTAAGCTATTTCTTTGATATTCACCATTTTGGCAACATTGACAATTTTCTTTGAAAAAAACAACTGTACTCAAACTAGACTGATTTCATTTTCTGGAAAATCTACTCGAGTTCCAGCGATTTTTCGTTTTAAATTTTGAATAATGCTAGTCACATCACGACAATTTAACCATTCACATAATTTCCCTCCCTGTAAACTATTATCTACTTATAAAGTCCCCGGCTACAAAATTAACCCTTTCACCTGTTAAAAAAAAATCCTCCTGACAATACTGCCTTTTTTCTTTCAAAATAAATATCGTTCGGATTTAATTACAATATGAACGCTATTCGGTCTCAACTGTGGACGGAGAAGAATACAGTCGAACTAAAGACACGTAAATAACATACTTCATTTTCTACTATGTAATTAATAACCCTTCTTCGAACAGTTGTACAACGGCGGGTATATGATTTCAGTATATTCGCTATTATGTCAAGAGTTTTTTTTTCTTTTCGATTTTATTTTCAATCGGGAGTCATTGATTTGTTTGTGAGTTTTAACGAATGTCAAATAAAGAATTGAACAGGATACTGTTCGAATCAGACAGAAAAAAACACGTTTGAATTATTTAAGATTCTATTAGTGTAGTTAGGGTAATTGTAGTTGCATGAGGAGAGGATTGAGTAAGACCCATCAATTCGTTTAAGCATGAGAATCATATTTTATTTCCATATGAATTCGTTGAACAGGTCGTTGCAGAGCTTTAATAGTTTTAACGATTTTTAATAGACAATTATAACTTTCAAAGCAGATGTACGAGTTTAAATAAAATCAAAATTTTTGTATGTTTCCAAAAATTAATAGAATTCTCTTACGTGGTATTTCAAATCATATAGCATTATGTACTTTACGAAACACTCACATAACCTTCAATCAAGCAAATTGAACTACAACGTGATAAGTTCCTAATTGCTCACCCGCCCATACGAACCAGACCAAACCATCAGACAGTATTGACTGTCATTATGAAGACTCCGATTCCGCTATAAGCAAATGACATATGATTCCTGGAAACTGTAATATTGAGAACGTTTACACATTGTAAATAGACCGATTTCGTGATTGCTCATTTCTGATAGCATTCTTTCAATTGCATTAGTTTCCCTGTCAAATGACTGTGACGCAATCAAATAGCAATCAGTGTCTATCAATGCATGGCTAGCTTCTACACTAACTACAACAATCCTCCTCTCACTTGTCACAGTCGTGCACATGCATTTTCATAATCTGATTTAATTTCGCTAATGGTGTCACAACCGTTGAAATTCATAAGGAAAGGACGAGTTCCGGAAATTGGAATGGTTGACGGTGTTGAATAAGTAGATTGGAGTGATAATTTTTCCCAAAGGATTAGGTCTGATTTGGCTGTATGTGGCATTACAATTTAAGCATGGGAAAATGGTTTTTTTTACTACAAATATCTACTTCAGCAATATTAATGAGTCGAAAAATATGAGCATTGATATCTATGTGAAACCAGTCTTAATGTTCACTCTATTCTCTTATCGTCCTTTCTTGGAATCATTTATTAGAAAAAATTAAAAATTACAAGGACTTTTGTCGGGCCACTTATTTCGCGTCCAAATTTTTCGGTCCATTATATGCTTATGCTTAATTTGAAGGATAGCTTGATATCTTTTTTTGACAAATTCAAGGGTTTTTTGTAGTAGATGATTTTCCTGTAGATGATTTTACAAATATGATATTGTTAAGTCTTAAAAATCATTCAAATCTAGTGATCTTTTTTGTCTACTTGCTTATATACGAGGGTTGATCCAAAAGTAATGATAATCAATAAAGATAATTAAACTGAAAAAATATTTATTTTTTAACATAGTCTCCTAACAAGTTAATGCATTTAGTCCATCTTTTTTCTAAACCCAAGATGCCCTTAGAAAAAAATGATTTGCCTATACTCTCCCAAATCGCCCCAACAGCACCAATCACTTCGCTATCGCCTTCAAATTTCTTGCACCAAAGGTGTTCCTTGAGCCAAGGAGAGAAATAAAAGTCACTGGGAGCTAGATCGGGAAATAGGGAGGATGTTCAAGCAGCTCGAATCCTGTTTCTTGAATTGCAGCCATCGCAACTGCAGCCTTGTGAGCCAGTGCGTTTGTCTTTATCAAACAGCACTCTGGCTCGCAGTTTGTCCCGTTTTTTTCCTTCATAACCTCACGCAATCTTCTTATTTGGTCTGCGTAGTAAAAGTCTGATGTAGTGGTTCTCTTTTCCAAACATTCCACCATAATAATTCCTTCAGCGTTCCAAAAAACTGATTCAAAACCTTCCCTGCTGAACTCAACTCTTTGAATTTCTTCGGTGTTGGTGAAGAGGGTCGCTTATAGGTCATCGATTGCAGTTTGATGTCTGGATCAAAATGGTGGATCCAGGTATCGCCTATGGCCACGAAACGTGACAAAAACTTCTCCTGATCTGCCTGGAACTTTTCGAGATTCATCCTTGAAATGTGGACTCGTTTCTTCTTTTGCTCGTCGGTTAACATTCTCGCCCCTCAACGCGCAGAGACCTTCTTCATATGTAATTCGTTAGCAACGATTCTTTGAAGACTACCATACGAGATCTCTGTGACCTAAGCTGCATGCCTGATGGTCTTTCTTCGAAATGCTAACACAACATTTTCGACTTTTTCACGTTGTCTTCAGTGAGGGACGTGGCTGGACGTTCTTCGCGGTATTCATCTTCAGTCGATGTTTTTCCCAGCTTAAACTCCTGGGTCCAGTGGGTAACGGTGGATTATGGAGGACCAGAAACCCTAGTGATTCTAACAAGTCGCTGTTTATGTCTTTAGTAAGTATTTTTTCCAAGCACAGGTACTTAATGGCAACTTTAATTTGGTTTTTTTTTCATTTTGATATTCTTTCTTTGACTATTCATATTCAAATGAATGTACCTCCCTGAAATCGTGGCCTATTTATGAGTTTTTTTATGCTGACTTAGTGGGTACATCAGGGAGTAACAATTTTTTTTTTTATTTTATGCGAACGGGAAATAGCCGATTATCACTACTTTTGGATCAACCCTCGTATATTACTTTCGAAATTCACAAGGACATCTATCTTAGTTATTTTCCGCATCGAAATATATGTTTTGAAATAACTTGTGGAAGAACTTAGTGCAGTCGCGGCTCAAGGTACATTTGCAGAGGTGAATGAAGCAAAACAATAGGCAGACACCTAAGGGGAATGCTCGTCATGAAGAGTGTTAACCCCCATCTATGGCCCTATTGCTTTATGACCTTCTCCTGCCTCTTAGCAGTAAGGGCTTCGTTTATGGCACCACGGTAGTAAAAGGAAACGCAGAAATTCTGAGGGCCATCCATATATCGCCAGAAAATCAAACAGCCAAGAGGTGCGCCGCAGAAAGTGGTAAAATATTTAGCAATTCACGTGGACAGGCAACTTACCAGGAACAAAACAACACTGAAACTCACTAAGGCACTTTGAACCAGAAAACAAATCCTTGGAAGGAATTGGGGACTATTTTCAAGGGGAATGCTCAAGGCATTCAAATGAATGATGCTGCCTATTATCCCCCATAGAGCAGGAGTAAGGAGTAAAAAATAATATACAGAAACTCCTGTGCACCTACTTAACATACGCCTTTGTTCAAAAAGATTTTCTGTTCAACAAGGCCCTCTGCTCAACAAGGCCCCCTCTGCTCAACAAGGCTCTCTGTTTAGCAAAGCCCATTGATTACAGAAGCAGAAGCATTGCTTTCCATCCTAGAAACCTCTACCCTCCTGTCACGCAGAGTGTATTTAGACGAATGTTTCCTTTACAAAATTGTTGATCGTTTTTTGACATACATCCTGAGTGTGCAGTTTTCTGTTCGTGACCCGGTACATTCTATCAGGTCTTCATTTACCTTCAACGTACAGTTTGCTGGTACTCATACATATTTTTGTTTTTTCCTTTTACGCTTGCTTAGACAACATAATTGCTTGTATATTGGTCGTTACGTACTTTGAAAAAAAAATTAAGAGCAAGTGTTTTATCTTACGGAATGATTAATGAATTAAATTACTGAATTTCCAATTTCATCTCTGTGTTAAATTACTATTCTATTTCATTTTACTGCTTTTTGTATACATCGATTAATTTGAATATACTACACTGAGAAAACACATGGCGCCAGACGCCATAATTTATAGACTTCTGGCGCCATGTACATAGTCGATTTAGGGATTGTGATAAAATATAGCGCCACTCGCCATAATACATGGCGAAAAGTACATAGGCCTACACGCCATAACACATGGCGTGGAGGACTATAGTACATGGCGTGGAGGACTATAGTACATGGCGTGGAGGACTATAGTACATGGCGTGGAGGACTATAGTGCATGGCGTGGAGGACTATAGTACATGGCGTGGAGGACTATAGTACATGGCGTGGATGACTATAGTACATGGCGTGGAAGACTATAGTACATTGAAGAAGCAAATCTGTCAAAACAGTGCTACTTACCATAAATGAGCACACGGAGAAGTCACTTGCTTGCAACAAACAGGCGCTGGCTGCATTTAGAGTCGCCGAAGGAGCCATTCAATAATATGTGCCCTTAGCCGATTGAGAATGTTGTCGATCTATAGACGATACTCAAGTATCACTTGCTGACATTTATAGATCCCCTCACACAGTATGGCTGCGAGTTATAATTGTGGTGCCATGACCCATATTACATGGCTCATGGCACTATGTAATATGGCGTGTGGGGCCATAATTTCTGCGCTATGTAATTATGGCGCTGGGAGCTATACTGCATGGCTCAGGGCACTATGTGCATAGCGTATGGCACCATAAATGCTGCGCCATGTAGCTTGGGACCACGCGCTATGTAGATTCTGAGATTATGGCGCTGGGAGCCATATTGCATGGCTCAGAGTACTATGTACATGGCGTATGGGACCATAAATAATGCGCTATGTTACATGGCTCTGGGCGCTATGTGGATTTTTTTCAGTGTATAATACTTATAATCTTTTATTTCTTTCCTCTTTATTCTCTTGTTGTGGATGTTTTTAACTTTATTTTATTTTCGTTTTTCTCCTCTTCTTTGAAGTTTATTCCTTGCTTAGTCTTTAATTGGATATGTATCTGTAGATTAAGACAATAATAAATGAATAAACTTTCGTTGCGAAAGCGCTCTAAGGTTGAATTAATTTTCTTATGTTATATGTACAAACGAGCTTGCAAATCAACACATTTTTTCTTTCCAAATCAGGTCACTTGGGTTTTTTCCTAACCAACTATCAAATTGTTCTAATATCTGCAACCACTCGCGCTGAGTTTGCTATGACTGTTGCATAAAGACTCTCTTAGAGTCCACCGATCTTAGAGTCCATCCGCCAGCTGGCATACCACAAGGCTGAGGTCTAGGTCTTCTACACTTTTCAAACTCCTATTCCACTAAATTTTTATTTTTATTGTACTGTGTCAAAAACAATATTTATTGCAAAAGTACTAGTATATTTTCATGTATTATTTAATGCAAGCAAGCAGATTTGGGCAAAATTGTTAATAAAATTAAAATAATTGCACAAAAAATTCAATTTCACACTCATCAACGAAAAATTCAATTAAATTTAATTTTTTTCGATTTTTCTTTACAGGCGAAAAACCTCACAAATGCACAGTTTGCCTGAAAGCATTCAGTCAAAGTTCAAATCTAATAACGCATATGCGCAAACATACCGGCTACAAGCCCTTTGCATGCGGACTGTGCGACCAGTCGTTTCAGCGAAAAGTCGATCTCCGGCGTCATCGAGAGAGCCGTCATAATGATGACAGTTCGAGTAGTATCAAAATTGAAGTGACTAGCAGCTGTTAACAGTAAGGTTGTATCACCAAAAAACGCCATGCTCCGTCGTTTTGATTTAAAACAGTATGTACTCAAAAACTGCTTATTTTCGGCATTTAATGTATTGAATGTAGCATATAGACGATTCCCACAGGGATGAAAGATTACTCTTGAACTATGAATCTGTTATTAAATAATAAGTCCGTGTGAAAGCCAAAGTTGTTACTACTGCGCATAATATCTGACAGTATGTGTATAAATAAAACAATAATAATTTAATAAAAATAGTACAATGTTTCTACATCTTAATTTAGGTAAATTTTTGATTTTTTTTCGAGTATACTTGTATGTATTTTCATCTTAGGATATTACGTTACTTGTAAAAAAAATAACTTAAATCTAGCTATGATTTAAGAACTTAACGTTTAAATTTCAAGGAAATTTCTCAAAAGCAAAATGTAAACGTTTTCGAGTTTCTAGTCTGAATTTTCAATTTCGATGTTTCGAAAAACGAAATTAAAATTTTGTGTAAACTTGGAAAATGTTTTAACAACATGTTACTTTGTTTCCGTAGCATATGCAATGCCTATATACACTTTATAAATTTAGATTAAACTTGATTAGCAAGCATATTTGAATTGTTAAAAATTATCAAACGAAACAGCTAAATGTACCAAAGATTGAAATGTTATGCTTAAGTAGAAGATACAAAAATTAGGCAGCACTTTGAATGATTTGAATTTTTGTAGGTGTTAGAATTTCCTATTGGGAATCAAATGACTATTGTTAGAATACAAATGAAAAAAAAGTAACGAGAAGTTAATTTCGATGTATGCATAAGTGCATATATGGATGTGTCATACAGTAGATATTTTATGAACAAAAGTAAATTGAATCTATAAGATGCACGCTTTTTTTAAGTTTTTGTACCATTGAAATTAGATAATAGTAAACTATTTCGGTAAGTTAGAATAATAGAGATATGATAAAATGTTTTGTTAATAAATATTACATACATTGAGAAATTTGATTTTCATTTTGTTTTTTATTACACAATCCGTGACGTACTTATAATGTACGTAATGGTTTGAACTTAAACATCAATTTTCTTAGTAAAGGTAATTGAATTTGATCACGGTTCCCTTCTTGTCTATAAATCAGCATAGACAACGTATATCATTTCTACAGCATCGAAGCCGAGCATATTGAAACGGGAAACTTTATATTGAAACGAGAAAAATAAAAATGTAATGATTTCCACCTGCAAGTGGTCACGCCAGTCAAGTATGCACTGTGTGCTGGTGTCTGATGAGAAGCAGTGCATACTTTCGAAACCACTTTGTCAAAATAGAATTTTCAATGTAGATTAAAATTTTTAATGTTAATAAAAAGTTGTTCAATTTTAATCATCCCGCAAAAATATTTCCAATCAATTTTCTGCTTACGATCAATGATGACTCAAGATCAGTATAATATTTCACAGATACAGGAGGATGGTATTACTAATTAAATTAGGAAAAACTTAAGTATGGAGCTTCAGGGAAAACGGCAAGCAAAATATTCCAAATCATTTAAAGATAAGTAATTAGAGATACACCAAGCAGTAAAAGAATTCACATTCCTGAAGAAGTAGATGATCTAGTGAAGCGCGATTGTGAGATGTTTGACTCGATTGTGACGAATTCTAAAACTTATCGAAACATTTCGATGGCTTTAAGTTTGACTCGATGGTGATTTGCAATCGAATATCGATCCATCATTCGATCGTTTAAAACATTTATTTACAAAATTCATTACAACAGAATACAAATACCTATTTAGTGCAAAAAAAATGAGAAAAAATTAACAAAGAATAAAAATTGATATTTTACAACAAGATAAAAGAAACATGATTCAAAAATTTAACGCTCCACCGCTTATATCGAGTACAAATATTTGCAAACGTCTTTTAAATGCAAATAACGATTTTAGCAGAAGACCAATTCCAAGTTCATTATGACACCTAATGATTCTAATAAGGGGAGAAAAAAGTAGACATTTGTACGTGCAAACACAGCAGCCAAAAATTCCTGAGATCTTGCCAAACAAGACATCATATATACTGCAAGAAATAAAATAAAATATAAAAATATTTTAAGTTGATATTTATTTGTATTCAGGTGAATTAGGATGGGAAATAAAAAGGTTAAGAAGTTAATAAAGCCTTTGTCAAGTTATTTTTGAAGATAAATTTGGTGATACCAGAAGAATAGTGGTGACTTACACTGTTGAATGTTCTACAACACCTATATTTGGTGAACGTAATGTTGCCTCAAATTATCGTCCTATTTCTATCCTTCGCTGTTTTTCAAAAATCATTGAACGTTTTGTGTTTAACAAAATTTATGACTCTCTATAGCATACTTACGCACCTCAGCAACATGGTTTTATTAAAGGTCGGTCCACATCTACGAATCTCATTGAATTTACTCATGTTGTGTCCTCGGCGTTAGATCGGAACTCTCAAGTTGATGCTATATATACAGAATTATATAAGGCATTTGACTCTGTCAATTTTGAGCTTCTTGAATTGAAACACTATGGCATCTGTGAGCCTTTACTTTCTTCGATATCATCATTTTTGAGTAGCCGCACTTGTTTCGCCTTTACCATGCCCAGCTGCACTTGTTTCGCCCTCTTCTGGTGTAACCCAAGGTTCTATATTAGGACCGCTATTATTCAACCTCTTCATCAATGATCTTCCTATTGTTCTGTCGTCATCTTGTTTGCTCTATGCAGATGATTTAAAATTATTTCAGGTAATCAATAGCTCAGATGATCATCTATTTCTTCAGGATAATCTGAACCCTCTTACTGATTGGTGTAACTCTAACTGCGTACGTTTAAATGTTTCAAAGTCTTTTGCCATGTCTTATTCTCTGAAGTCCCTTTCCTTTCTTACTATGTGAATCCGTCCTGGTCTCTGTGAATTATTTTACTGATCTGGGAGTAACCTTTGATCGTAAATTTAAATTTGATATCCATGTTTGTATCCTTACTAATAGTGCCGTACGGATTGCCGGCCTTGCTATACGTTCCTGTTATAATTCTTCTAGCATTTTTACATGTGTTAAGATATTTGTTACCCTTGTTCGTTCCAAATTTGAATACTGTACTCAAGTTTGGTCTCCTCGTTTTGCATATCTTTCCGATGCCATTGAATTTGTTCAACGGAGGTTCACTCGCACCCTACTCTTTAAATATAATCTTCCCTACATGCCTTATGATGAACGCTTATCGCTCCTTAATCTCCCTCTCCTAGCTAAGTGCAGAGTTTACTTTGATGAATGCTTTCTTTTCAAAATTTGCCGTGGCCATCTGAATTCATCTATTGCATCCTTGATTAATGAATGGCAGTGTGAGAGGCAAATTAGGTCCTCCGTTGTCTTTGATGTAGCATTTGCCCGTACTGATACTTACTTTCATTCTCCTGTTTTGCGCCTATTACGTACCCATAATGGCCTTCAATTTGGTCCTCTTCCACTCTCTATTGCCAACATTTGCTGATGATTAATTTTATTTATCTTTTTTATCATTCGTGGGATTTGATTTTCATATCTTAAATTTTCTCAATTTTTTTTGTAGTAAGCTATTCTATTTGTAATTGGGCTTTTTGCCTGTAAACGGATTGTTTGAATAAATAAATAAATAAATGCGTTCATTATACCCATAGGCTGTAAGGTGCTGGAATTCCTTAAAGAGGATTGTTTGCCTAGTCCGTCTTATTTGATTGTTAAATGTAATTTTGTTAGAGAGAGCTACTATACTAACTGCTCCATTAATGATGTCAAAAGCTAGGCATGCGCTAATTAAGGTTCTTCTTGATGAAAGAGTCATTAGGTTTAAAATACTAGGTCTGTATTCATAAGGGGGAAGATTACTAAAGTCGCAGGGATTATAGAGGTGCCTCAAGGCGAAAAGTAAAAATTGTTTCATAGATCTTATGCTTTGTCTACACAGCCAAAGTAAAAAATTTGAAATTTTGCAACGGACAAGTGCGGTAACTCCTCCCTAATTTACCTATATTTTTAGCATCAAAAACTTCTGTTCACGGGAACTCACGACCCAATAATCAGATATAGTTGAAATTTACAGAATGTATTGGTGTTAAGTAGGACCAGATCTGACAGAAGTGATTTCTATCGCTGTAACTTTCGATGAAGTCATCGAAATTAAAATAAGCTTAGGGTCTATTATTACTTAGGGTGTGTAGGAGAAGTAGCTAGTGGTAGAATACACACTCAAAATCTACACAAATCCCCTACTGTTCTTCGAACATTAGTGTTTCTAGTGGTTCTGATGCGCTAGGGGTTTTTTATGTTCAAAGCTTACCAAGCAACTACCCAAATTGTAGATGGAATTAGAGGTATGTGCGATTTTCTTTTGACATTATAAATGCATTCTGATATTTTTTTTCTTTAATTTCAACTATATTATTTATAAATCAGCAGAAGGATTTTCGATATTAGCTCTCACTCTAACAATCAGACAAAGCAAAAATTGTTAGCAACTCTACACAGAAAACTCTTCAGCCATTCAGCACAGCAATCGCTAAACAATATTCCACTTAGCCAAGAAACCTTACAAATCTAAAATGAATGATGACAGACTATCCGATTGGCCATCGCCAAGGCTATGAACACTCTACTTCTGGTCGTACTTGTCTTCACAGAATAAATAATGCGACAGTCAGAATAGGTTAATCCGATTTGTTGGAAATCTTTAATTACCGTTACTCTTTTCATTTCGATTTTTCACCGATGTCATTCACATGGATAGGCATAGGATAGTTTTAGCGTGGCGTGGTTTGCTTTTGTAGGCACCGTAATATTCTTTAATAGGAAGGAGTTAAACGGATTAAACAAATGGAAAAAAAGTCAAGCCATTTACTTGGATTTTTCTAATCAGTGAAAAACAAGCTGAGTGATTAATTGTGGGGCTTCGAGTCTGATTTGATGTTGTATTGACATTGTTTATCTGAAGGAAGGAGAATTTGGGTAGGATAAAAACAAATAAATCGAAATAAAAGAATTCTACTTTTGTTTGTTGTATTGCTAGTTTAATTCCTGTTTGGTCTTTGCATCTTATATTGATGATATCAGCAAATTTATGATTAATTCTCTGATGCTGAATAAAAAAATTTACGTCCAAAAACTGACATTTTAATTGAACAAAAGAGAAGAAGTCCAAGGACAGACCCTTGCGGATAAAAGCGAATTGAAGAGCAGGAATTAACAGTTACAATACAGGTACTATCAAAGATGTAAGAGCTAAATCAAGATAAAAGAGGACCAGCTATGCCGTCGTACCTTACCTTTTGAAGAAGGAAGGTATGGTTGAAAGAGTTAAAAACTTTGTCGAAGTCAGTATATAGAACGTCAACTTGTTTGTGATGGTCTAGAGCTGGTGCGACAATATGTGTGAAAGAAAGAAGGAAGAAAAGAGGATTTACTTTTGACAATAGGTCACTTGCAGACCACTTTCTCAAGGATCTTGCTAAAACAAGGAACACGGGAAAGGGAACGGCAGTTTCAGATGCAAGTACGATCACCGCCTTTATGTATAGGCAAGATGTTGGCAATTTTCCAGAGAGAATGGAAATAGTCAGAAGATATATTTATGTTGAGCAAGATGGAAAAAGGGACGCACAGAGATAATAAAAGATATTCAACCAGTATATTTGGAATACCATCGGAACCACTACTGGTATTGGCATCGATATTGTTCATCAGAAGTTCAATTTGTAAAGGGGTTGTTCAAAACGAATGTAATTCAGGAGAAGATATGCAGAGAAGATATTGTTAAGGAGTCAAGCATTGAAGAGAAGAAAGAAGAAAGAGGAAAATTGAGAAGAAAGAGGAAAAGGAAGAAGCAAAAAGTTCACACACTTCATGTTGATTGGAAGCAGCTGTATCACCCAAACGAATACCACTTGAGATACAAGGAGAGTTTTTTTTAATGAACGGATAAATGACCAAAAGGATATCGGTTCGTTGGTTCCAATTGATGCTTCAATGCCAGCAATGCCAGCGATGCTTCAATGCCGGCAATTTTTCAATTTAGAGTGTAGTTCCTTATAAAAAAAAAGGATGTCAGCAGGTGAACCAGTTCTTTTATATAAATTACGAGCTGCATTTTTGGCTTTGAGTGCGACTACAACATCGTAACTGAACCAAAAAGTAAACTTCAGCTTTTTAAGGCGATGAGTTAGTGTGAATTGTGGAATCAGGTTTGGGAGGAAAATATACAATTTGCGCAAAGCATCATCAATGTCAACGAAAGAAAGTGAACAAGTTAACTCTATTTATTTCAATCGTCATGTCAGTGAAATCAGCTTTGAGAAAGTTAAAAAGGGAGAAAGTTAAAAGGGATTTCATTCCTCATAGAATTAGTATTAGAAATTTCAAGAATGAGAAGGGTTTGATGAGGATCAAGAAGCACATATAAAAACCGAGCAGAAAAGTGATGATTTTGGGAGAAAAGCGATGATTTTGGAAAATTGGACAAAGTAAGGTTCAGAAAAAGGGAACGAAGTGAGAGAAAGGATGACGTTATTAAAAACAAACTACTAGCCAAGATGATAGCCGAATAGGCAGCATCTTAATCGAGAGATGCGAGGCTAAAATCACCACATAGCAGAACGTAAGCGGTGGAAAAGAGACTATTGAGGTAAGAAGAGAGTTCTGAAAGGAATCGTTCATAAACTGACAGAGGAAGATTACAGGGAATATATATTGAAGCGACCACTAAGGTTTTGACAGTTGGTAAGGAGATACGCATAAAAATATGCTCTATAAGAACCTAGAAAGGGAAATCACGACAAAGTGTGCCGTTGAATGCCTTATTAATACCGATGAGACACCCCCACCATCGGATTTACCGCTAACTAAACGATTTTCTTCCGGAAAACTGTGTAGTCAGGTAAGAATTTCGAATCGATGTTTCACGCTTATATAATTTAACAATCATTTCTGTTTGATGAATGCATAATGCTAATCCGAGTCAACTTAAGTCTTAGGAGATTTAAGGATCGAATCATGTGGTCTATGTCACTTCCTAAGAGATCTTTCATCAAATTTGTTAGCGGCATTTCTATATGTATATTCAACAAAATAGCATCAAGCTGCTGTCAAATCTGGTTTCACTTACGAAAAACACATCGTCATTATATCTTTGCCCACAGCCAAAAAGACCCAACGAAGGGACTCTTAACCTGACGGTATACACAATCCTGGATGTGATTTTCGATCCGGTGAAAATATTATTTTGGGTGAATCTAATCTAACACTATGCATCTTTTACTTTTCTTAACCCTTCTCAAAGTCGTGTGTCTGTTTTCTACTCGTTTCAAGTTATATTTGTATAAATAGTGTGTTTCGAACATAACTTTACATTGATTCGAACAGGTGAGTTCAACAGGCTCAAATCAAAACGCATCAACACGATCGAATTGTGACCAGCGGTCATCGAAATCGTTAACGTTCATATCAAGGTTAAAATCTTACCATGATCGCACAAGACAAGACACACGGCTGACGTGCCCAATGCTCCGAGATCGACCTCTCGTGTCGTTTATAAAATGTAATCTACTGCTTTTACCTTTAATGCCTTGGAGTAAAGGTGCAATGTGCAGCAGCCGTTCGCTTTTTTTCCAGTTCCACTTTTTTATCGGAACACCCGGCATGTGGCCAACAGACAGGAGATAGCGCAGTAAACTCGGACAAGACTGATGATGAGCCGCAGGCAGACTGGCACGCGACCAAAAGGACTGGAACTGAATTCGAGGTTTCCCTGGTTTATTGCAGGTTTTCTTTCAGTTTACCATTTGTCTCTTATTGCCTCGTAAAGGCTCCTCGCAGTTCACTTCCTTATTATGGCTACTTACAGATATACACCGCCTGGACCAAAAATCCAACATGCTCCACACACACTGACAATCTCTTATTAAACTGTTACTGTTATGTTTTTCGTAACGTCTCGCCTGTCGTCTCTTCGCCCCGGATTTGTTTTGTTCGTTGCCATTCTTTGGAAAGTTTGTGGCTGGTTTGGTTATGTTTGAGCAGCCAGGGTGCCCTGTACGTTTCATTATGACCCGCATATGTTGCAAAACAAATTAGCAAGACAAGGTATTGCCCTCGCCAAGTAGCACTAGTAAATTAATAAAAACAAGAAAAGACAAGCAAGCCATCATAGCAGCGACAGTGCGTTAGAAGACGGCATTGGATACCTTTTTTATATTTGCATCTCCGCTGAAGCATCGCGCTACCATCATCATCATTTGTCCACGTTGATTGTCTCATCGATGAGCCGAACAGAACAATGACATCGGCATATGTTTTCCGATTTGACGTCATATGTGCCCACAGAAGAAGTAATTTATGAGACATCGACAAACATGCCAGCTGTTCTTGATTTCGCTTTTGATTTGATGATGGTATGTGGCGCGAAAAAAGGATATAAAGATTGTGAGTTATATGTACAGATACGAGTAGAAAAAGAAGTGTGGTAGTTTTGGGGATAGAAATATTTAGGAAAATGCGATGACAATTTATTCAAATTAGCATTTGATTTGTTTCACAGATCACTGTGGTAACGCTATATAATTTGAGAGAAATTTTTTCTTTTTAGTTTACTTGATGTACAGTCAAGTGTGGAATTACATAGATAGTCTACCCGTTGAAGGTCACACATTTTTTTATTGAATCTATATGAATCTCTCTTTATACCGTGAAACAGATTATTTTCTAAAAAAAAAAAAATGCATTACTCGTTGTGTGAGTACAGAGTGGCAACGCAGCACTTAACTTACTGTTTTGAAAATCAGCCAACAAAATTGTAAACGATTGAAAGACTGATTTTTGATTTTTCTTATATAGTACGATAACAGGTTTGAAAAATTTGTTTGACAAATATTGTTCACTCTTCACACTGGAGAAGTCGTTGTTTGAAGTGAATTTAGCTGTGTAACACTTTCAACAAATTTTTGCAATGTTTGTTAATAAGTCTAGTTTAATTCGGAAACCTTGAATTTCTGCGGGAGGCCGGGCTGCTGAGGTAAAGTCACGTCATTTCAATCTTTTCGTCCTCACTGCAGTAGCCAAAATAAGAACAGCTATGTTGGTGAGAAAGAATTTTCACGCTTATTTTCTATATAATGACAGCACGGATGATTTAATTGAATTTTTTCTCAATAGAGTAAGTGCAAGAAGACTCACCTTTTAAGAACTTTACCACAGAATGGAAAAGGAGAAATATACCGTTAGTTAGATGTGTGGCCGGAGTAGACAGGATCAGGAAAGAAACTAGTAGCTTTAACGAAAATAAGCAAAGAAACACACAGCGACGGCAAGAGTGGCTTAGCTAACAAATCGGGATGGAGTCGGGAAAGCTACCGATGTTTAAAGGCAAATTCTTAAGGACCGGAGTGGAGAGATAAAAAAGGATGCCGCTAGAACAATGAGGGAATTCATAAGTTGGAACTAGGTTTTGCATAGAAAAAACGAAGATTAGTATTTAGCAAAAAGATCACATATCTTTTGAGGGTCCGAAGCAATGTCATTATTTAGATACTTTGATTTAAGGAAGCGAGATTTGTTTTCTGAGAACGGATGTTAAGTTCAGAAAGGTTTATTGTAGAATCAATGAATGCAAAACTCTACGACAGCAAAGCAATCACACATAGTTTGATTGGCAACATACATGACAAATCAAGGGCAAAGTGAGGCGCAACAGTAATCATTTCACATTAGTAAAATGTTAACTGTAAAAATGAATTATTTACTACATACACTCACGAAATTCCGAATGGAAAGACCAGAAGGTATATACTTAGCAGGAGCGGAACTTTAAGTCTTGATTAGAGACGCTACATTGGACCGCAATGAAGGGCTGCCATTATGCTTGATTTTAGCAAGAAATCAAATTGGAAGGAAGTTGTGAAATATGAAATTTCTTTCTCCAACCGAAATAAAATAGTAAGCCAAGTTATATTAATGTCACCATATTTTCGAAGGAAGTCATGGAGGTCGCAAAGAGTGGACTTTCAAAACAATCGCAAGAATTGTAAGAAACATTACCTATATACCGAGGACCACAAAAATCCGGAAATCGTAAAGGTAACGAAAAAACTAATTTAGCTGGAATGGATATACAAAAACCTCTACAAATTGATTCTTGAAAATAATTGTGAATGACAACTAAAATACCACCACACTTCATGAAAAAGCTCACTAACGCTAAAACTTGTGATCAGTGGCTTTACAGCGATAAACTAAAAATCAACTAAATCATGCTTCCTCTATTGCTTCGCCCGGTTTAGTTTTAACGAGCTAGGTGAATCATTGGGCAGCACGTTGTTTTTTTTTAGCTCTCATGTGGTCAAAAAAAAAAGTATCAAGTTTCACTTATAGACACCACCTTAGTTATATTATTCACCAATCTGGAGCGCAAGACGAAAATCACAGGCTTCAATAGCTATGACGAAGAAATCACAGTAAGATCGCTCTCAACTTCCCCGCTCTTGTAAACAAGAAGTCCTGGCTTCTGCTGTATTATACTTCTGCAATATCTCACATATTTTTACTCGTATCCGCATTCGAGGGGAAGATCTTCTGCTGAATACTAGACCCCCAACAAGAGGCTAACTAACTCCGTCAAAGCAGATCCTGTTTTCATTAGAGCTATGTAATATATCAGGATGTCAATGAAATGCTCTATATTACAGTCAATCTTCACTGAACTACGAGTTGTTGCGCCATTCGTTGTGATGATATCAATTACTAAAGGATCACTATTTTTTTTGAACACACTTTGTGCCTTTGATTTTTGTTTGTAGGAGTGGAAACTATTGGGATAATTGATGTCAATACAGTAGAAACAAAAATTACAGTTTGTTTGCTATATGTGAAATGAAGCCTTTCAAATCCAGGACATACCTCTACAATGCATTCCAAGAACAAAAGCACACTATTGCTGACTAGATAGTAACACAAATTTTATATTTACCATATTGAGAACTATCTTATTTTCAGAAAATGAAGATAATATATTATATTATACTTTTACATTTACACCCCTGCGTAGCAAAAGCAGGTATATTTTTATCAAAGCTACTTCCAAATTGGTTGGTAAACTTCAAAGGTACATATAGTTGAAAATAATCAAAGTAGAGTTGATATGTCTGGTTATCTATTATGACCAGATATATCAACTCTCGTAACTACTAACTACTTACATCAAACCACATTCGATTTCTGCAACTAAATTAATTTTTGCTTAATTTCCAACACTCTAATTATGATGTTGGGCCATTAAGTTCGCGAAGTGGGAGGTATGAAGTACAAATCAAAATGTAAATTAATTTTTGTTTGTCAATATATTAGCTTGCTCTCTCATTTTTTGGTCCTTTCAAAATAAATGTTTTGTCTTTGTCGGATAAGTAATTCGAAACTACGTCTTTGACATCTTCATCTTTTGAAAAATACTATTATTATGGCAAAAGATAATAATCACTGTGAACCAGGTCAGAGCAGTAAGGGGGGGATCTAAAATATCAAAGCCCACTTTCATTAAGGGCAGCTAACGCAAAACGACTCCGCTGAGCAGGCAAAGGACACCTTTGACGCCTTTGTTTATAAAATCAACCAAGAGGATTCTTTCTGAACCTCAAAAACGGTCGCTATGACTTTTCCAGCAAACTGTGACACTTTGAACTTCTTAGGTGGTGGTGTGCCTTTTTTGTGTCACTGCATGGAGTCTTGTTTGAACTTAGGCTAGTAATGATGAATTTAAATCTCATCTCCAGTATCGATTCGACTTGAAAAACGCGCGACAGCTCTTTACGCACCGTTATTTTTGAAGCGGCGCGAGCACTCTCGGCATCCACCTTGACCTGACCTGAGTCCTGCCAAAATCATCGTGAAGCAGATATAAAATAGCTGTGTCAGATACTCCAATCATTTCTGCGAGTGGTTTTTTGTTTGATCTAGTATCTCCCACATCGCTTTTTCAAATTTTTGAAAGATTTCCCTAGTGGTCACTTTGACTGGCCGTCCTGGTCATGGGTCGTCTTCAAGTCAGTCCCTTCCTTGTCTAAAAAGACTGTGGTCCCGTAAAGAGTCTTCGCAAACGGATGCCATCCCTTCCATTAAGGTTGGAACTGATTTTCCCCGCTTAGTGAGGATCTTTATAACAGGGCGATACTTGACTTTCTACATATTTTACACTTTCTTCCAAATTGAGTTGCTTGGTCGACGATCGTTGAAAAACTAATGGCTCGATTTGAATAGCTTTACTAATCACGTTTGAACTCTGAGCTCAATTAAACTGCTGTTATTAATGACTTATATATGTGCATATATACTCATTCTGCGAAGTAAGTGATACAAACGTCTTACTTAAAACCTCCTAAACTACTGTTCAAAATCCATCAAAAACTTCAGACATTTTGAATTTTATGAAAACAGGCGACACACCGACATGCGAAGAATTTCATTTATTGCCAACTGATTTTCTCTCGGTAAGCAGTTATCTGATTGGCTGATCGACAGTGAAACATGTCATCGATATTTGTAGCTGTAAATCAAGTTTGACAGCGAAGTAAGAGAAATTGAAAAATCCACGGATTGAAATCATGTGTCGCATCAGATTTCAGTACCTATTAATCGAATACGATAATTATGCGAATCGATCAGTTAGATATTGTTATTGAAGGATTGCGACGCGAATTAAATGTAAATCAGAAATTTATCATTATCTTGGTGTGTGGACTGTACTTGTTTGAAATTACTTATTTCACAATTTGTAGGATATTTAGAATCGTACGAAGAGTTTTCGATATCTAAAGTGTTTCACATCTGATATGTTTGATATAGAATTTATTTTCTAGATTTGAACTTATCCGTATTAGTCACATTCCTTCGGTATGCAGGATTGAATCGAAATGGCCTACTGTCACCTGGACTTCTTCACGCCATGATCATTCGGTTCTTACAATGTAATGTTTGGATCTTGCTCCAGCTTCTCAACAGTCTACTTCAATTTTTTGGTCAAATTCTCAACAAATAATTCGCCGCATGATATCAAAAGCTGCATTTTGGCATGTTACTATGCCTCGTGCTACTGACCACCGCACCGATCGCGGATCATTGCTGATCAAATGTTGCACTGGTTTACTGAATATTCACTACTTTACCCACACACGCCATTCATCCGATGATACCATTGAAGAGATCAGAGAAAATCATTATGATCATCATCTTCATGTATCACCTGTCCAAGTGTCGGCATCGTGCCCAAAGATTAAAGTTCGATCATGAAACAACAGACCTGCTGCTGTTGCCTGCCTCGAAAAAGGCTCGAACTGCACAAGTTCCTCCAAAAAACAATCTGATTTCCGAGTCGTTGTTGTGAAGAAGCTGCTTGCGTTCGAAGAAAACGAGGGCACGTTCCATACGTCGTCCTCGTTGTCGGCTGGTGCATCTTTCTTCGCGCGCATATGTTTTGGGTCCCATCTATACGCTTACATTTGTAGATATCGGACATTAACGTGTGGTGCTGGAGTCTGGCCGAGTAACGAAGAATTTAATTTGAGCCACATAAATAATCAACGTGTTACAAGTGTATCAGATGAATTGAATTATTTCGGGAATGACAAAATCATTTTGTAATGCGATAATTAGAGTTTTCGGAAAAGTTGAATGAAAGTGCCATGATGACTTTGCGCTGCTCTCCTGAATTTAATAAATGAACTGGTGAAATAGTTGTATTCATCAGATTCCATTTTTTAATTACATTAGTTAGCCAACAATGAGGAAGTAACGGCAGAAATATAAATTGATTAAAATCTTGAAGTAAGTTTCACATTTGGAGGGGTAAAGTGGGGGAGTTTTTGGATATTTTTAATTAAGGAAAAAAATTAAGTTTTGCATTTACCTATCTATTTTCTTTGTTTCTGATAAAGGACTAATGTTTCTTGATCGTATCGATCAATTGTGAAAGTCCTTACGCAAATAATGTTACATGGTGACACACACACAATTAGTTTTTCTTGATAAGTTCGATCGTAAACAGTCCCTTTGTTGAACCTATCTCGAAACTAACTTGAGGGCATGACTCAGTCTATACGGACATCTAGCTATCACAAGATATTGGCTACTTTACGTTCGCAACAATTTCGACTGAGGAAAGTTCAAAGCAGCCTAATTCCAACCGTGCAACGAATATACCAACAAACAACTTTCAAGCAGACTCGAACAAACTGCGAATGGCCAAGATTCAATGGGCCTCTATCAATTGGCCGCAGACCAAAAATGGTCATCTATCGATTACAATTGAAAGAATTGGAAGAAAGAGTGCCAGAAGAGAGTCACAGACAACCGAACCGAACAATATAATATGCGATAGAGCCTGTAGATGAACAATTAAAATACTATTCCTATTAGACAGAGGGTCTGACGCTGAGGCACAAGAAGTGCAGAGCGACATAGATAAAGGGTTCGCAGAGACATTGCTTTTAAGGCAAGCGATCTTTTTCACCTGAATCAATGACAATGGCTTGCGCACAATCTGAACCAACCGAACAAACGAATGGACGAGAACTACACATAGATATCAGTTGAACGCAGACGTTCTTTTAAAGACCAGTAGTTCGATTCTTTGGTACGGTACTTACAGACTCTTATCGTACAAATACCTAGTTTTTGAGCAGTGGCTGCAAATCTGATTGGTTTGCAGTGGCAGAAATGAAATTGGTAGAAAAGTTCAAGATGCTAATTTTTCTTCGTTCCTTCGATAAATCAAAATAGCTACGGGCTAGCAACATCCACCTGATTCGCAAGTGCTACCTATATAGGGCATTAATCCCGAGATTGAAAATGGGGGTCCCGAAATAAAATAAAGAGGCTAAAAAATAGATATTCACAAGAATAGACATTCACAAGAAAGAAGCGGCAGTAGATCATTCATATAAAACAGGAAGAGGAGGAGATCCAGAATAGAATCTAGTGGAACACCGTTTCTAGGCTCGAAATTATGGGGCACACAGAAATCATACCAGTCATAGCAAGAACGATTGCATAGGTATGATTCTATCCATTTAATAATGTATAAAGAAAACCCAAGTCTGTGTAGTTTTCCACAGCCTCCAAAGCTTTAGCAACAAAATTCGTGAGATATGCGAGGTTTGTTGGTGATGAGCGACCTGGGAGGAAGCCGTATTGCTCTTTTACAATGAGATGCCCGTATTGAAATTATGTAGATACCGTTCAAGGATCTTGAAAAAGGATGGAAGAATCGATGTTGGGCGAAAATTGTTTGCAGAGATCTAGGAATCGGATGAATTATAACATGTTTCCAGAGGGAAGAAAAACGACCCTCGAATAGGCTCTTAGTAATTATGATGGTCAAAAGAAGATTTAATGAAGTGCGCGTCATTTTCAAAAATATTGTTGGAAGTCCATTAATACCTGCGCTTGAAAAAGATTTGAGTTCTCCTATTATGGATTTAAAAATAAATCAGTTTTCCTATTATGGATAATATAATTATGGTAATCTGCTAGAGAGTTCAGGAGGATGAGAAATTGTAGAGGACACAGATTACGACGAGGCAAAGTACTGAGCAAGCAAATCACACCTGCCTTGAGAAGAAGTAGAAACTTGATCCTCATATTTATTGGAAGTCGAGGAATTGTTCCGATTGGTGCGGAATTGTCTACAGTGGGGCCCAAAACGGTTTGAAGTTGCCCCAACGCATTCCGTTTTTTATGTTCGTTTAAAATGGTGCGCATTTTTAATAAGAAGCTTTGTGTCAGCTCTTAGTTTACGATAAGCTTCAAGGTCTTCGACTGAACCAGACAGTTTTTATGTTTTAAGAAGGTTGGGGTTTTTTTTTTAGATAGGTTTGAGATAATATTTTTAGTAAGCCAAGGTGAATATTTAGTATTCCGGGGATAAGTAATGGATAATAAAGGTAGAATACTCTCAAGAATGTGATAGATATAGTCACCACAATTATCAGATGTAAGATAATAAATGTAGTGTCAGGGACCTCTAATCTTCATGTCGCTAGTGCTGGACAGTGTATCAGAAGATGTTCTACACACTCTGCTGTTTCTTCATAGTATTGGCAGCAGTCGTCTTGCTAGTTACCTGTGGGGATGCTCTTTGCAAGAAAGGTGGCCTGTCAATGCTCCACATAAGACTTATCTTACTTTCGCAGAGAGCTACTACTTTTTTTGCTTATTTGTTAGCGGAGCCAAGGTATTTTTTGAGTGTTTGAAAACTTTAAGATTAAGCTAGTAGCTTTTGATCTTTTCATTGCACCATGTATGATTTCCTTGGCCGTGTCTACCTTTGGTAAGCTCCAGCACGAAGAAGGACTTGTAAGGGCAATTTTTTCTCCATTTTTGGTCTTGGTATTAGCTTCCTCGTTTCCTTGGTGTCGCTAAAGGCCGGGGACTTTCAACTCGAGGCTATTTTGTGCCGCTACTTTTGGGTTACTGTCACCTCTAAGAGTATAGCTGAATTTATGTGATCACGATTGATAGCCTTGCAAAATGCATGGCTTATGTCTGAACCTTTAAGTGTTCTTTATCTTATTATATGAGTGGTTCTAAGTATGGCAGATAGTTTTGCTTGATAGATGATGGCTTATATCTGAACCTTTTAGTGTTCTTTATCTTATTATATGAGTGGTTCTAAGTATGGCAGATAGTTTTGCTTGGTAGATGATGGCCTATTTTGGGAGAGTGAAATGCATTTTGCACTTGTATCCTATTATCACTGCCTCTACTCCACAATTCATCTTTGAGCCATCACATTTGCGTCTTTTTGTTCGAGGGTGAGCTATCCTCTCATTTGTTCCTTGATGGTATTATGACCAAAGGCAACTTTGGTCTTTATTAATTATGTCGTTTTGAGTTCTAAGTAGGCTTTCTAGGTCTCCTGATTTGTACCTGTAGGTGTAGCGAGGTGTAAATTTTAAGGTACAGTGGCTCTAGGTTTGTAAGAATCTCCATTCCTTCAGTTGAGGTGGAGCTCATTGCTCCTGCAAGACAGGCCATCTTTTGATGCTTGTTGCTGTTTTTGTGTGATTTCTTTCAAGGATGGTTGGTCTTAACATTTGTTTGTATGCCCTTGGTGTTTGTCTTGGAGATAGTTCCCTATTGTGCCCAACCATTTGTTAGATCTCTCAGTAGTCTCGAGAGTTGTTTTGTTTAGATGCTTGTCCAAAACGAGTTTCCTATCTAGGTGGATTACTAGATATTTTACTTCTTCCTACAAACATACGACTGTCCCCCGAATATATTAGGGACTCATTTCGATTTTTTTTTACTGGTGAATAGTAATATTTTGTATATTCTTTCTGGTGAATAGTCTTCTGAGGATTTATGGATGAACAACTTTTTCGCACTATTGGATTATTTCATTGAAGGCTTTTTGTATTCTGGATCTCAAGGTATCCATGTGTGAGCCGCTTATTATTACCCTGATGTCAGCGTAGCCTAGAACAATTGAGCCCTTACTATTGAGGGTCACGGAAATTTTATTTGACCTTTACTATTGAGGGTCACAACTAGTAGATACCATAGTAGGGGGATAATACTTCTGCCTGAGGACATGCCTTCTTAGTGTCCGCCCTTAGCTTCACCTCTCCCAGCTACGCAAACACACTTCGATACCTTAGTATTTTACTAATCCATTTTGATACTTCTTGAAGGTCCTCTCCCCGGAGAGCGTGGTACAGCGAGTCGTGTCTTGCATTTTCAAAGGCTCCTTCTATGATCTGAAGGCACATAGTGCGATTTCCTTACCATTCAATGCCTTTGCTATTCTTGCACCAGCTTATGTAGAACTGAAATAGTTGACTTCTTCTTTTGAAGTAGTTTATTGTCCATGATGATTTATTTTTCAGAGGTAAGTGAAGTGTCCGATCAAGGTTTACATCTTCCTCCTTAGTTTACTTGTTCCTCCTTAGTTTACTTCTTCCTCATCGCTGGTTCTAATTTTGCACCTTGGAAAGTATGCTCTAAACAGGACTTCCAGCGTATCGACAAAGGTGGTCGTCATCAACCCATCTGAAGTACTAAGTAATTCTCAATGCCCTTTGTGGCCTTTGCACAAAGCTTTCCTTTTGGATTTCCTTAGCGCTTTGTGGTATTCTGTATTATTTATTATATTGTATTATTATTTTTTATACACCTTCCAGTTTAATGTAGTTTTGGCCTAGTTGAGTAAAGTTCTCACGGTTGTTCCGAGTTTTTGTGGCTCCCTGTTCCAACGTGGCTAGTTTTCTCAAAGAAGTTATCATGGCATTCGAGGATTATTTTGGCAACATTACCCAGAGTGTCCTCCAATTCCGTCATCATGGTAAAACTAAAGACCCGCTGTAAGGCCATTTTGATAGCTTTTTTTGATAACCATTTGATAGCCATGGACTGCACTTTGGTTGCCTGTACTTTACCCTTTTTTACTATATCATTCCCTAGTTTGAGGTTTAAACGCCTGTCATCAGAGAACGAAGCTCCTGTTAGGACATTCCACTTTTTCACTAAAGGTACTACACTGTTTGGTACTAACGTGAGGCCTAGTACCTCTTGACTGTTAACTGTCAGGAACGTTGGCGCCTTGCCCTTACTTGCTATAGATAAATTGCTGGCAAAGAGGTATTCTAACAGTGACTCATCTCTAGCGTTGACATCACTACTCCCCGCTATGTGATGATTAGTGGCATCCCATCCAATTGTCAGCATTTTGTTCTCCTTTTTGCTGGGGTCTACGAGTCCCTTGTTGTTGTCACTTGGGACCTGGTTCTCATCCTCTGAGAAGTAGGCTGAGGCAAATATCGCCTCTAATGTTCCTTTTTCGATGATGACCTGTACTTGTACTGCCATTGTGCCCATATTGGTGTATTTTGCGATTAGAATAAAGATAATGTTTGTGTTAATTACTATCGCCGCCCTCGGGTTTTCTTACCCTGCGGCGCAAGTTAACTTACTATTTTTGTATGCAGGATAATTAGCTAACATTAGCTCAATGTTATAGGTGCCCGAGGCAAACCTGCTGCTTTCTTCCGCCGAAATAGTTTTGGCATGATTGCAGGTTCGCCTGTAGACTCCTCAAACTATCCTGTTAATCGATCATTATAATTTACTTTAGCAACTAAATAGGTAAATCCTAGTATACACAGCCAAGTGTATAATTTGGCAATCTGAATTAAAAGAAGTTGATGAAAATTCCGGCTTAGAAATTGGTCAGCGCAATTTTTTCATATCATCCCGAAATTATAAAAAGGAATTAATATTTTGGATTGAGTTTGCAGTTTCGTTAAACGATTTTAAATGTATTTTTGCAGTTGTGATTTCTTTCATTAAATAATAAAATATTTTTCTGCATTCTTTAAGCAACCACAGTTATCTTATGAATTGGCTTCATTTGTTTTTATTGCTTGTAAGCCTTCGATTCGAAATGAAATTTAAATTACAAGTTAAAAATTATATATTAAAAATATAATTTATATTAAAAATATTATCAAATATACTAAATACCAGAAAATATAGATAAAGTTTACTTCTTATCGAATAAAAAAAATGCATTCAAACCGGGGAGCTAGCTATTCGAGTCTGTTAGGTTTTTCCTGCTATAATTAAATTTGCCCGCGTAGTCTTTCCTAGTTTTAAACCACTGCACAAAACATCATTACGAGCGGTCTCAATCGTAGATAATTCTGTGCGAAACTTTCTACGTACATAAGTAAGCCTATACATTTTGTGTTATTGTCTTTCTACAATTATTAAACGATTTTCTACAAATCTGGCTATCATTTAGCAACAATCAGCAAAATCATGACTCCGGAAAAGCCGATGGAGAGCGGTAGTTGTAGCAGTAGCTGGATATTAGCTATCAATTGCTGGTGGTCCGCGAGATCTCCAGCTCCTTTGTCGAATGCAAATCAACATTTCGAATCTATCGCTCAGCGAATTTAATTTCTTATATTCATACTCTCCTTAGCCGAGGCTACTCTTGTTCGGCTTGCTTCGATGATTCCAATCACGAATTTGGAATTAGCGGATCGAATTAATTTGCATGATTTTCTCTCTTAGCGCAACTACCACGCCACCTGAATAGTACACGCCAATGTATAGGTGCATGTGCGCCCTGGACTCGGTCGATCAAAGCAAGCCTATTTAAATTTTATTTGATTTTAATTGAAGCTGATCGTAAAAGGAGCGCCCAAGCAAACAAACAATACAAGAAAAACATCGAGACAGTGTGTTCGATTGTTTGTTGTACGCTTTGCTGCTGACCAGTTTGTAAATGGCGTAACAAGACTTGTTGCGGGAGTTTGTCATGTAGGTACATGTATTGTACAGAGGAAATTAAGTTGAACTTTTCGCGATAGTGCAAAGTTGCAAAGGAGCGAACACAAGTGTGAAACGGTGCGGACTACTAATTCGGTATTGGCGCCTTGTATTGGCTTCTTTTAGCGTCAGCTACAAAAGACACTTTGTAAATTTGCTGTAAGTCGCAGTGAACAATAGTAGTTAGTTTATTTTAACGATGATGAGGTGTGGTGTTTGATGCAAGAAAATACTTATTTTTATCTATTGAATAATTTAACAGGAGATGAGAAAATCTTCTGGTGGTAAACAAAGTCTGAATGTTTTTTAAACATCGTTAAATGTAGATTAGTTTTTCCTCAGCACCTGCAAATTAACACTTTTATTGACAATTCTACATTAAGCAAGGATAAGGGTTATTTCTTAATCGAAACCAGCACAAGTCATATTCTCATGGCTCAGGTGTTGAACTGACATCAATATCTTCTTCTTCAATTTTTCTCGCCGACCATAACGCGTACCACAATGAGACTACATACAGAAGAAATATAGACTAGCACAACTGCATCTATTGCACCTGATGTTTTATTTCCTAGCTACGACGAAAGACATAATTTACAGCACTACGCCACGATAGGAAGAGCCAGTACGCTCGAGAAAAACAACATTTTCACAGGACACATTCTCCCGACAAGTTGAATCATTTTCAGAGACATGTGCTCGTCAGATATGAGGGCACGACGAGCGCAAATATCCTGGCAATGGTGGATGTAAATGTGGGATAACGTTTTTCTCAAATTCGAATGGAATTAGTAAGTATGGTCGATTTATGTGTAAAGATGGTGGTTACGGGAAGTAATTAATATGTAGATTACAAGGGATAAGGATAAAAAGGAAGCATAATAGCAAAAAAAATTATACTATGAAAGAAAACTGTGTGAAAATATCTAAATGCAAAGTATAATATTAATGCATATTCGGTTGGAATGGGAATATCAAACAAATCATCTCCGTTTGAATAAAATATTAGTACTCGGAGATATAAGCTCTACTTAAAACCCGAAAATATATGTGGGTCCAATCTGATCTATAATAAGCAAGACCTGAGCCTAAAAAGCTTATCAGATCTAAATTGCTTGACAAAATGAAGTTTTAAGCTTTAGAAAATTTTAGGAATGTAATTTGGATCGCGTGCTCGTGATACGTCCTGGGTAACGCCAAATTATCTGACCACCTACGATGATTCTGGTGATAACAAGCAAGTAGTTACCCTTTAGATGTTTGCTTGCATGGCATCACTAGAATAGAGGTAACACCCCGCATGACCTACCTTTCGAGAATTAACTCTTTGATTCCATTTTAATCTACGCACTAGGCTGGTGATCTTGGTGTTGTATTTCGTACCCATTAAGATGGTCGTGTAAGTTTAGTTGAGTTGGATTCCTGATTAGAACCAATTTGGCTTTGACAGCTTGCTCTTATGAAGACTTGCGCCAACCCTCCCATGGCCTCCCTGTTTTGCAGGATTTAGGCTAAGATAACGGTTCTGAGTTTGGACCCAATAACATCAATGTTTCCAAGAAAGAATAAGAAACTTATCGAACAGAAGTCTGACAACTTTAATTCAATCTTTCCCTCCAATGCCAAGCGGGGACTTAATCCTAAGCGGGGGTCCTAATGATGGAGAAGAGTGATTAAAAGCCGCACTCCACTGTCAAGCGGAGAAGAACCAGCCAGAAAATCTGCTCCACGGTTCGAGAGGAGAAGCTTCCAGGCCTCGGGCCTCTGGAAAAACATTCTCCTCCCCTGTGCTTATCACTCGCGGTACAAAGGCATCAAAGTTAAGCACTGATGAAAGGAGGAAGCTCGTATACGCCGAGCGGAAACCATGGGAAACGGCAGCTAAGCTGACCCAGACACTGACCGCCACTGCAGATACTTCAGGTGCAGCTTATAGAATCCGAAGGAATACCTCTTGGATTTTGAGGAGATATAAAAACGGTACCCCTCGATACACTGTTAGCAAAGGACATGTAAGCCTTTAAATGGGAAAAGTAAATGAAGGTACTCGTCCCGCATACCACCAGTACTGGCTGCTAAAAACAGAAGAGGTCGGATAAGTAATCAGGTCAGACTGGCAAGCAAGAGCCTAAAAAATAGAGGACCCCTCTGACCGAAGAAAAACGACCACTTAATGAAGTGGTCGAAGAGGATCTGGTGAAGATGGTTATCGATACTAGTAAAAGCGACGCCATCATCTCACCGGGCAAGTGGAAGTTGATGCATAAGGCGCGTTTTTGGTGGGCTTTATCGATTTGCCGAAAGCAAATCCTGGGCCTTCGCCGAGATGCTTGATGCCAGGTGGTATCAGGTGGAGTCACACTGGTAGCTTGCCGAGACGTTCTACATATTATTACAAGCAAGCAGTAAGCAAACTAGGTGAAGTATGGCCAGGCGCAAAATTGTAGGTGGTACCAAAGCATCAAATTCCGAGCAAGCCGAGATTCAGGACATAGACCTCCAGCGGACTTTCTTTATAAGACTAAATCACACGACTAAGCAACAGTGAGCTGCCTGTAGATGATCGGAAGGTGGCCAAGGTCAGCGAGCAATACGGGGACCGACACCAAGTCCTCATTATTATAGATGAAGAATGTGTTCCACATCTAAAGGACCGCGGCTACAGGATAGGCTACGGATTTGACAGCGGTCATTTTAACGTCTACCGATGGAACAAAAACGATTGGTGAAGATAAACGTGCTTACCCGCAAAACATGGCCGTCTGATGCACTTGAACCTGGCTTAGGAACATTTGTATCAAAGGATGCGAGCAGTACGGTCAAATGAAAAGGTAGCCATTGGATCTGATGAGGATCTGGACAGCACTGCTGTTCATAAAGAGATAGGTTATGCAGATTAACCTTCATCACTGCAAGGCAGAGTCCGCTGCTCTCCTTCTCTATCTATGTAAAAACACAGAGGAGATAGTTTTAATCCAGGATGTGGTGGAGTAGTGCTTAAGGCAGAAAAGCGCCGTACGCTAAAATAAATGATTATAGAGCGATTTGTCTAAGCTCCTTGTCTTTGAAGATTTTTAGAGAGGATTGTGAGGCATTGCATAGCCACTGCATTCGACTCTACTCTAACATCTAAATCACAGCATGCTTATACCAGGGGTAAATCTGTCGAATCAACACTGTTGGCTGCATTTATAGGTAGGCGATTGTGAATGCACTCCAAAATCTGAATGTCAATCCAAGGCTAGTAACATTTATAAATTAGCTACTCAGAAATCGGGTGTTATACTCGTCTTTGGGTAGCTCATCTATTAACTGAGTGGTAAGTAAAGTACGGGCACTCCTCAGGACGGTGTTTTGTCTCCCTTGCTTTGGAATTTAACAGTTAATCACTTTCTGAAGAAGCTTGATCAAGCTGGATGTAAAGTACTAGCGAAGTTTATCTCAACACTAGCAACGAGATTGAATTATTCCTTATATATTCTTTCGCAATGGTGTCAAGAGTGTAAAACGTAGCTATTGCTCTTCACTAGGAAGTATGGAATTCCATCTACCGAAGCTCAATGGAACTCCTATAAGCCTCACAAACAAATTAAAATATCTGGGATTCACTGTGGACTCCAAATTACTATGGACGGAAAATATAGCGGCAAGGGGCGTAAGGCACTGTGTGCTCTTTACAGCTGTAAAAGGGCTAAATGAATGGCTTCGGGCTGCAAGTTCCTACCGTCGGGTGGATTTACACTAGTATAATGGAGCCAAACCTACTGTACGGAAAAGTAGTTTGATGAAGAGTCATTCTTAAGGCTGTGTATCGAAAATGTTGAGGAAAATGCAAAGGGCTGAGAGCCTTTTTAATTACGGGAGCACTCCGTTATACCCAAACAAAAGCACTCCTGGTGCTGCTTCATTGATTTCTTACTGATCTGATTGTCTTGCAATATGCGAAGTGCGCTTTGATAAGACTACAATTGTGGGGAACCCTGAAGAAGGGCCTGAAAAAGAATAAACCACGGTCGCAGAAAAATGAATCCTTTGCAGATACATTTCAACTATAGTTGTAACAAAACCAAATCTTATACGAGTATTAAAAAACCAAATCTTATACGAGTATGGAAGAATCGAACGACGCTTGAACACGACTGAATTCACCTCTCGGATGTATCGGTGATAAAGCAGCTCGTAGTTCAACTCAATAGACAAAGATTTGCCGGATGATGTCAAGTGTGCTTTTTGAATTTTTGAAACAACGCCAAAATAAATAAAAGTATTCATTCAAAGGTAAACTATATTAAGCTCACTTGGCAGACGAAATCAGCCACTAATATTATCCTTGCATTTTTCATAGCTTTGGCTTAGGAAAGCTTAAGAAAAACTTAAAACTTCAGAAACGATTTGCAAGAATAGATAGGCTCTAAGAGCTATTTCTTTCAAAACAAAACGTGTATCAAAGAATATTTAACGAATGAACACCCTACTCACATTTAAAATTCACATAATTTATAAGACAAAGAGCTAAACAATTCAATAGATTTTTTCGCGGATCAGAGCAATTTCATCGGTTTCTTAATCCTAGCAAAAAAGCTCACAATAATTTTTTTTCTGGAACGTATTGCCGTTCGATTGTGAGACAGTCAAAAAACAGTGAGTGCCCCCAAATTGGCAGAGTTTGCTGAAAGGACTGTCTGCAAAAGAGCAACCCCCAAACTATAAGGAATACACTCAGGAATGCCAATTTAAATGGTAAAGTTGGCCGGAAGAAACCTTTTATCAATCGAAAAAACAGTATGCGCAGGATTGATTACGCTCGTGACCATCTGAGGAAGGATACTGCTTTTTGGGGAAACCGTCATTTTCTCTGATGAAAATAAATTTAATTTATTTGGATCGGATGGGCAAAAATAAGTCTGGAAGCAATCAAATACAGAGCTCAATCCAAAACATTTAAAGGCCACTGTGAAACACGGAGGTGAACACGGTATGGAACGGGGATGTATGTATGCCATAAGCATAGGTCGAAAATCTGGCTTTCATCGATGGTATCATGGACAAACACCAGTATTCGAATATTTTGAAAGGGAATTTACTGCAAAGTGGAGAAAAATTGAATAAAAGGGATAATTTTCGATTTTATCAGGACAATGATCCTAAGTATTCCTCCCAACTCGTTCAAACGTGGCACATTAGCAATTGCCCACATGTTATTCAAACACCTCCACAGTCTCCGAACTTAAATTTTATAGGGAATTTGTTGTCAGAGTTGGAGAAAGGCATCAGGAAACACACAATTAGCAACAGACAGGACCTTAAAAGAGCTTTGCAGGAAGAGTGGAACCAAATTCAGCTAGAGTACACGAAATCTTTAGTGGAATTCATGCCCCGCAGATTGGACGCGGTTCTTAAGCTGAAAGGCTATCCCACGAAATACTAAAAGTAATATTTTTTAATTTTATATGATATTAAGAATTTGATACCATTTTTTTTTCTAGGGAAACCATTTCACATGATTTTGGCTGTGAGGCAATAATCGGCACCTATCTGGATTTTTATTCGTTTTTTTTCGTAACGCAGTATTTTTGTCCTTATTTTTCCACTTAAATGATAAATAAATATTATATCTGCAATTCCTCATAACTTTTTTTCTTTATTTCATTAAGAAGCTGCCCGATATTGATAATTTTTCATAAGATACTTGACCACATTATTTTGGCTGTCAGCCACTGTATACATATGTATTCCCGAAATGATTTAAAGCACAAAGCTCTTCAGTTTTTCACTAATGTTGATAACAGACAGGTGACATTTAGACATACTCGTATATATTTATCTTCAATATACATATGTATTTCTTTTTCCAGAGCACAGTCAACTTGACAATAATATTTTCTCGATTCAACCTGCTCTTCAATGTTTATCTATAACCACTCTGCCTAGACAGCTATTTACACCATAATTAAAATAGCCTGCCATGCCAAATGCTATGGTGATGTCGTTCAGGAAAATAAAGGCGATTTCAAGGACTAATTCGTTATGTTAATCTGTCCAGTAATTCCACTGTGCACCTTTTCAGCTCAGGTGCAATTGCAAACAAAAAAGGCCTCAATTCTATATTAAAGTATGTACCGATAAAAAAATAACATAAAAATTAAAACATGGCACCGGCACATGCCACGCATTTACAATCCAATTGCCGAAAGATACATGTAAAAAAAACTGCCATCCATGTTGGCACTCTCTGTCGAAGCATTCATCACATTTTATATTGAGTAATCTCACCCAAGCTGATATCATGCCATTTTTGATCATTATCGTTCGATAATCGATCGATTTGCAATTGCACACTTGCACCTTGAAGCAATGTAGAATGTGGTACAGTGAACTCTAGTAAAATTCGGATAAATATCTGTCGGACATTGTATTTCAATGCAAAGTTCCGAATCAAAAAATCTCTGATAGAATACGTACATACATGCTGAAAACGACATGCACAAATACTCACATACTGAATACCAAATTGCAGCAACATTCTTCCGCCAAAACACTAACAACAATAACACTATTCATTTTCACTGTACACAAAATTGTATCTGTTGATGTTCCTTGCAATTGCATCCACTTTCGTTTCGAGAAAATACACATGCTGATCAACCACTTGATTAAAAACAAGTACGCGAAGATACGCGGAACATTCCCGGCGGTAATTTAAGGATATCATCTTGTGAGTTGAAAACTTCTTAGGAAAAAAGCGCGACAATTACTAGAAAGCACATTGAATGCGGAGCAGACTACAATTGGACCTGTCTGCATACCACCACGATCTTCAGATGCATAGCTATATTTTGTTATTGTAATAAATCACAGCCAATATGGTACAACCTAAGCACACACATATGAGCGTCTGGTAGCCGAGCCGGTCGATCTATCCCGAAAATGAATGAAGCGAAATCAATAGTTTTTTCCCGCTAGTTTTATTGGTTGCGGCGAGGCGAAGTAAGAAATCAAAGCTAATGCACGTGCAGGTGCAGTTTGCTTCTGTTTGACACGCGTTGCGGTCGTGAATTATATTTCGCAGAAATAAGTAACAGGTGTGATAATTTGTCGTGTTTTTTGATTCAACTAGGATGGCAGGTTGGATAAGATTTTCGCGTGAATTGTTTCGAATGTTGATTGATAAAATGCTAAATTTGACGAATGTAAGCCGCGGTGTTGAGATATTTTCAGTGAAATTAAAGTTGAAACTATAGTTGACCGTCTTCTATACTAAATCACGGCGGCTGGATGTTGCCAGTTTATTCAATTGGGTTAGAAAATGCGTGCGTGTGTGTATAAATATCGCTGGAAACATCTAGAATTATTCGTGCTGTGAAACGTTAATTCGTGACAGATTCATTGGAAGGATAATTTCAGGTAAGTATCAGTTACTAGATAGTTATTAGGTATTAGTATTATTTAAAAGAATATAGCTGTATGATTTTGGATAAAGGAACAGGATTATGTACATATGTATATGTAACGCGTTAGAATGTTGCACATTATGTACATCAATCTATCACGTTATAATTATTCTAAAACTTACGCTAATTTACTTATCTGAATGAACATGTCTGTTTACACAGAAATACCTAGGCCGCAAATTGCAAGATGTATATATTGTAGGTGCTCTGTTTGACAGCTAATTATTGCTGACGTCATCACTTCTCGTCCTGCGGAAAATTTGAGGAATTTGCAGGTTATCTGACTATTTACACTTTTTGGAAAAGTGTCAGACGGATATGATACCTGGTTGTTTTTGTGTACTGAGTTTGGTGCGCATATTTGATTAATGTTGACAGCTTCATCAACGTTTAAAACTACTTCACACTGAGTAGGGTGTCCATAAAATCGTTCATTCCTGGTAAAGGGCAGCATTCTTTTTTTGTTATGTCAATAGTAAACTCAAAACCATGGACTACCATCCTTCTTTTTGACAAAGACTTACATCCTACATATATCATATCGTCGACCTCAGCTTGCTTGGCAAGTAGTAGGCGATGGGGAGGCTGTCGAATCGGTAATGAATTTGGTGAATGGATCCGATGCGTTGCAAATTAGTCCTTCCGTAATCTTTGTCTAGAGTAAAGAAGATATCAGCATGACGTCCAATTATCTGAACTAGAGATGAGACGTATATGTTAGAAAATTTAATCAAACAGCGACATAATAGTATCTTAATATTAATATGTACTTGTATTTAATACCAGCTAGTATATCATACTAGCGAGTATTTCGTACATGCGAGTATATTATTCTAGCGTACTTATAAGTATTTTATACTTGAGAATTCTTACTTGCTGATATTATATTGTACTTGAAAAAAATATTGTTTTTGATTATTCGTATATTAAAATTTTGTACTAGCTCCGCACTGAAAGAAAAATCTTGGTAAAATCAACAATTTTCCTTAGTTGTGTTTGCGTCAACTACGGGCTATAGTTAAAACAACCATAAAAAAATAGTTGATTACTTTTATGCACCATGACGCGTGGTTGACAAACAACGTCCGTGGTGCAAAAAAAGTAAGCAACCACAAACAATGGTATTCCAACAATATACATAGTACGAGATAGGAAAAGACTATAGTGTGTAATATATATATATACCTATATATATATATATATATATATATATATATATATATATATATATATATATATATATATATATATATATATATAGATATATATATATATATATATATATATATAGATATATATATATAGTTTATGTATATAGTATGTGGTAGCCAATCTAATCCTCGTACGACAGGATTTAGCAATACAAAAGACAAAACAAAATGAATTTGGTTGATGCCTTGGTTGCATTGACAGCGACATTGTCGCTGCATTGTGATTCACCAAATTCAACTGCGGCATTCACGCCTCCCCCTGTGGCGCCGCTGCCGCAATGCCGCTGTTTTGTGTTTACAGCAAATTTTTTCACAGCACTTTGCCGCAGTCCACTGCGTTTATCACAGTGGAAGAAAGCGTCATACAACGTAATATAAAGGCTTCACTGCATAACATGCATATGAATTATATCGAACAGCAAACCGAAAATAATTTTGCCATGTAGTATATGAAACTTCTATGATAGAATAGGAGTATGAGTATGAGGAGTATGAAAAATCAATAGTTTGCCTTAGTTGTTTTTGCATCCACTAGGGCTATAGTTAAAACAACCATAAGAAAATCGTTGATTACTTTTATGCACCATGACGCGTGGTTGATAAACAATTTCATTCGGAGCATGAAAAACGTCCAAATGTTGAAACCATTCTACTTTGCGTAGAATAATTTCAAAGACGTTGCTCACTGAATTACGTTTGCTGAAATCAACTATTGCGAAGTAGTTTAAGTACCATAAAAACTGTTGATAATTCGAAACGTTGAAGTTTTAAGTGAATTGATGAATATTTTTCTATTTATCAACTAATTTTTGTGGTTATGAAACAATTAAAACAGTTGATTTCATGAACGTTGAGATATTTTTTGCATAACTAGAACCAACTACTTTTATATCGTTAAATTAACTATATTAACATAGTAAAAATAACTATTTTCCGTAGTTCGTTTAACTATTTTGAATGAATCGTTGCAATACTATTAAAAATAGTTGAACCAACCAAGAGTTTTTCTTTCAGTGCGTAGTTTGAATATTCATTTTTATACCTTACGAGATCTTCAGAATATTAAAAATTTCTAACCTAAAACTTAAACTGATTTTATTTGAGTATCTTATTCTGATAAAAAAGAAAATTGAAAATTTTTGTAATGTTTGATTTTTGGCTTCGATTCCATTACCGACTGTTTTAAATTAACTGAAAAAAGATTGTTATCAGATATTGATCGTCAAAAGATCATAAAGTCGGTCATACCTTGGTCAATTTTTCGACTTTGACAATTTGAACGAATACAAGAGGTGTTTTGTGCATATAATAATATGGCAATCAATTTGAATTGATTGAATTTGATTGTTTTGATGATGAAGATGGATGGCGGCTGGTGATTACTACTTCTTCCTTAGCTTAGCAAGGACATAATTTGCCTCTGAGATTCTGACTAGGCTCTTTGCCATGATAAGGCTACTGAGTGCTGGGGTTTGGGTTGGCTCAATTATGAAAAATTGGTGGCCCCGAGATCACCATCAAATCTGACTCATTTAATGTTTTCCTTAACGATTTTGACAATTTTGTGATTTCGCAGACGACAATTTTTAGGTTGTCGTTCCCGTTCCTGTTCCACACCAACGATATTTCCACGTTTTACCACTTGGTCACCCTTTCTCTTAAATCTATGGTGCACCTTTGAGTGTCTAGGAAATCCATCACAAGTATACATTCGTCGATTATTTCCGCTACCAACAAATGATGCTGGAACACTAAATCGCCGGGCTGTATTTGACGAGTGATTTCTTCGCGGACTGGTGCAGATTCACCTGTAGCCTTCCGAAGTACGTATCCCCCAACTTTGCTGTCTCCAAGTGTTCACCAAGTCCTTTCGATTTTTCCCTAGGCGTTCCTTGCTTCGCAATGACGTCAGCAACTTCATTTCCCTCAACACCACAGTACCCCAGTGCCCAAAGCAGAGGCACTCTATTGAATCTGGTGACAAAGTTCAATTGTGTCCTGCACTCCTGGGCAATTTAAGAAGTATTCAGGGGTCTAAGTAGCGCCATCAGCGCAGCCTGACTGTGCGTGCAGCCGTGCTTGTTGCAGCTCGTTTAGCAGTGAGCACAAGAGCTGTGATAGGACACCTCCTTGAGGGCATCCATTTGTCGCCTCCGTTCTCAAGTAGCAGTCGGATCGAGCTTCGGCCAGCAATAACTTCTTTGTCAGCATGACATGTATCCACTTAATTCATCCACGCCATGAGCTTTCGCAGCTTCACATGGCTCTACAAAGGGCTCGCAGTTAAAGGCCTCTTCAATGTCCACAAATACCGCTATCATAGAACCGCTATCGATCTCTGAACTCTGGAAACCAGAGAATGAAGAGCCGATTTGCATAATTTTCCTCGCTGGTACGCATGTTGCTTATCATTCAAGGGGTTAGACTCAAGCGGTCTAGTGCGTATGTGTCGTTCAACAAGTCTCTCCAGGCATTTCAACATAAACGCAGTTGAGCTGAGTTCCTGGTTCCTTGTATCGAATAGTATTCTCTCCCTGGTTTAGGTATAAAGATTACCTAGAACCTAGATTCGAACCAGGGACCACACACACTAGAAGCCAGTGCTCTACCCACTAGACTACACGAGCTTCTTTTATAGCGACAATCCTGCTCTTTATTCATTTGATTCAAGTGCATAACTAAAAACTGATTGATTATTAGTCTCTAATATTGATTTCACTTAAACTAGCAGCACTATGCCCGCTGTGTTGATTGAATAATATGCTCAATGAACGGTTTGACTGCTAGTTTTTTTGGGGCAAGAAAGACTTTAAAGATACTAGATACATATTATAACCATTGTTTTTAGGATTTCGAAGTGCAATACTTCTTTAAATTGGTTTTTTAACATAATTTCACAGATCGCTATTTTACGGCTAAGAGCCGTTTTCAATCTACTATTATTAAATAAAAATCCAATTTGTATTCTCTTCCAAAACAAATTTTCTCGAGTCAAACTGAAATCAAATAGAGGTGAAGGTACCGCAATCAATTTTATCATCGGCCCTTTAAATAATTCACTCGAAATCGCTGACCTTAACTGCACAATTTCAAAGAACGTAACACTGTCGTTACTATCGCCACGAAAGAAGATAGAGGAGAACAACGACAATGAATCGAAATTCAACAGATTCCCAAGATAAAGGTGTTCCATATAAACGACACTGCTCATCGGCTGCTTTCATTATGAAGGTGATGCGCGCAGCTTTACCCGGCAGGTGTATCGAGCGGCCTTTTCTCAATCACCTCCGATATATGTAAGTACACGCGTATGATGCTCGCACGAAGGGCGAATTTATTGATAAATGTTACGGCACACGCCATTCAGATCAAGTGACGGATATGTAGAGCAACGAGCTTTAGATATATGAAATGAAATCTGAATCTTAAGAAGTCTACTGAAACTCCCAATTTACGTGTGTGTGAACTTTAAAATGAGAACTGTTTAAATATCTTTTATCAAGTTCCTGCCTCATGTTTGAACAGAGAATAGAGACTCGCAAAATCTAAACAAAACCTCCGCAACTAAATTAACTTCCATTTTCGTCAAGTCTCTTCCTTACTAATGTAGCAATTTAACTACCTGACAAGCTCAATCTGTTAGACCTTACGCAGTAGCTACTTAACAAATGATACTCCTGCAAAAAACTCGAAGGTGTAAGCGTACTTCTCTCTCCAGATACTAAACGGACATCAACCGAAATGTATTCTAGCGGTTCATAGGAAAGAGAAAAAGATTGTCAGGACCCCCGCTAGTGCTGACAACATCGACTCGTCCAAAGGCTACGTATTTGCATTTTTCATCAGTTACGAATGATACTGTTGGCGGTACCAAATACAGAGCGCCACCAGCTTGTACTTACAATCAAAGAGCCCTTGTGGGCATTTCTGTAATTCAAGATTCGACTACACGTTTGCCGAAAGATTCAAAGTGCTGCCATGATGACACTACAGTTAATTGAGGAGAAAATTGGCTTCGAATTTCCCACAGTAAAAGGGAACGCCGTCCTTTGTTGGACAGCTTATAGGTCTCAATGCCTTATTTTTTTTCTGTTTTAAACTATAATTTAATAGTAATCAAGAAAGTTTCGAAATACTGTTCACAATCCTTCCAGTACGGTAACACTTTGATGATTTTACAAGACTTTGTCCAGACTGCTCACGAAATTCTTCGAGGTAAAAAATAAGACATTGGGCGACAGTTGTTAAATTTTTTTTTTATTCCTTTCGTTTTAATGCCGCAATCACATACGCATATGCATACATGCTATGCATATGAAACTTCAGCGAGTAGAACTCATCGGGATATTCCATCGCAAATATAAGCATAGCTTAACACACGATGCACATGCAAACTGAAAGATATGATTATGCTCGGGAAAATTAACGGCATTTGACCATAAATGATAGTTGATACCAAAAGCGAGCAAAGTTGATGCGAAATGCAAAACGAAAACTTTTCATTGTTGAATAATTTAGACTCCCATTCAATTTCAAATTCACTTAACATTTGTATTCATGTAGAAAATTTGTTGGTCGCTAAGTAGAAACGCATCTGAAAGTTTGTGAATTCGCTGAGATGTATCATACTCGTATATAGGGTAGCTGATGGTAGGGGTGCGTGAAGCAAACTTCAAATGGACCTAAAAATCTTTCTGTCCTAATTTGAGCGATACTTATCAATTTATTTGAAATTGGCACAGTTGCATAATAAGCGAACCTATAACACTCCGTTCGACAAAAAAAAATTGAAACCTGGCAATGTCCATGAGCTTATTACTTTCTCAGCAAAGGTTAGTTGGTTTGTCCTGTTGAAAAAGAAAGTTTTAAACACCAAAACATTACATCTGGCCGGCCTTCCCAAAAGTCCAATTGAACTTTTTTATCATAAAGTGACCAATATATACCGTTGTTAATATTTTTCGCAATGATTGCAACCGTAGTCGTACCTTAAGAAAACGGATTTCTTATTGTCGAATTTCATACATTAGTAGGCGTGCATAGAGTCAGAGAGCAGACATACGGGAAGGTAATAGCGAACGTATAGTCCATTGAATTCAGTTTTGTTCAAAGAATGAATCCAGAACGCAGAGAATTCGCTGCGGCGATTTCCTCGAGGGCAATTAATAAATGTCAAAGTCATAATTTGTTCTGATCATGGCAATGTTATACCGAGCCCGACTACTACAACCTCTAGTTTCTGGAGTTTCGCCAAAATAGTCCTGTAATAGATGATCTCGTGATTCTATTGAACAGGTGACTAATACTTTTTAACAGATTGGACGTCGGTTTCACTATTCGGTTCAGATTAAGGCATTTTGCTAAGCCATTGTTTTATCTTACAGATTGTCATGTCCAGATTGAGAACAATGAACTATCAATTATTTGTTATATTGCTTAGAAGAAAGAAAATTGTGACAAATCAAATTCAAATTAAAAAGTTTTTATTAGCTAGTGAGTAAGTAGATTTAGATTTGGCTTGTACTTTTAACAGATATATTTTATCTAATTTGAGCGACGGATTAGATGACTTTGATTTTATGTTTTTAATGGGAACTTATCTTAAGGAATTGATGTAAGTGAAGATAAACATCCAGAAGACTTCCGTGTATAACTGGGACAAATCTGAAAGTGGCCAAATGGGACGAGTATTGGTTAAGTAGTTCTATAATTAGGAAGACGAACATGATGTTTGTGTAATTCCCAAAAAAAAATATTAATCTGAACTACATACACTTTGTTGCAGAATATTTGCGGAATTTTCGTTGATGTGCTACTCAGAGAAAAAAATGTTTACTTATTCAATTCTATAAATAGTATATTATGAATATTATAAAAAAAATATATTATATACCCCGACTACATAATATTTTTCAGTTCAGTTTTAGTTTTTTTTTCAGATATCCACTTCTATGTAAAAAATTTATCTAAGCTCAAGTCTATTGTCCGAGGAATAGCCATATTTCAAGTCCCTATATTGTCTTACCAGGCAGGTGTATCGTGATTGATATTATTAAAAAAAATTAATTTAAATTTCAAGTCTGTAGCTGTTTGTTTCCAGCTAGTAAATTGTGCTTAGATATTTGTTGAATTATCAAGTTATAAACCTATTGCCGCATCCGTTATAGATAGGTAAGGTTAGATAGAGTGACTGCCAAATGGAGAGTCTTCCACATAGTCACAGGAGAGGCCCGCTTTGATACCATGGATATACTCTCTCTAAGCTACTATGCTCTGGATGCCATTTAGTTCTTTTGATAAATTGTACTCTGCCCTTAAAATTGATAAAAGATACATTAGCTTGACCTGGGCGGAAGGGCATCTTACACTCTCGCCGTCAGAGTCGTACTTTGGTACAAGAGATAGAAAACAGATTCCTCTTCATTCTCTAAAGATCGTTGAATCCTACGCATAGCCTTCGTGCGAGCCGCTTTTTGAGGCAGTGTCCAGTGAAGATGGCCATTACACAACTAAGCGCACTGCGGGTAGACTTAACAGCAGCCTGATGTGAACTTTGGCCATTAGGGCCTAAGACGCAAGACTCCTTAGCGCCTTCAAGTAGTTTGATCTTATAGAGAGAGCACATGAAACCCCCGGCATCAAGGTGCACAGTATTGTCAGTTTATTGGTTTTACAACTGTCCCGAATACCCCTATGCCGAAATGTTTCAAGATTTCCTGGCATTCAACAACAAAAGCGGGCACTGTACATCTCATTCGAGCTCCAATTTTTTCGACTAAAATCCAACAACAAAGAATTCAACACTTTTTTCACGATCGTTTTTATTTTCTTAGAACATATTATACTAATACGATAGCTAGAAACTTACCATACAAATACAATCCCATTTTGGTTATAAGAAACGAGCCATACAATATAAAATAACAATACAAACGCGATTATCAGAAACTAGCAAAAAAATTTTTTGGTTTTTTCAGAGAGCCAAATTTTTTTACTAGATAAATACTTATACTTGTTAGATAAATACTCGCTTAACTTTTTTATTAGCGAATTACGTGATAAGGCATTCGAAATTTAAAGAACGGAGTAACTCAGATTCATTACAAAAAATTGCTGAGCTGTTAAGGCGATCTTTCGTCATCGTGGAGCTTAAATCGTTTTTTATTCTTTTCAATGCATAATTGATTCAGCTTTCGCTGATTTTCTAAGACGAATTATATTTGCAGGAAAACTTCAAAATCTTAAATAATATTAAACTTTTCAAAAATTTGCTGCCCTTCCACTCTTCTCAAATATTTGCCGCCTTGAGCATTTGCCGCCCATACTTAAGACATGACCCTATTGCTACAGTAAAGTGCACAGAAAGACTTCTGTACTCTTTTTGCAGCTAGCTGAAGCATAGTAGCATCTATTCGAGGATCAGTTCTAAATATTTGACTCTTTGACTAAAATCAATGGAGACTGTTCAATTTTGCTATCAAATCGAGGAATTTTGCACTTTTTTGCTCTGTTTTACTGGGACCCAAATTCAAGCCGAATTTTCGGCTTTAACGTGAAAATATTTCCAGAGAGTGATTTAGCCTCTGCAAAAGCGTAGGTAGATAGTTCTCTGGCACTGCTACCATATATCCACAAAAGAAGCCGCTTGGGAGACAGTAGCGCACAGCTTCCTCAGAAGAGTATATACCGTATTTACACAGCACAACAGGGGAGAGACAGTATACCCTCTTGAAGTGTAGCGAAGCTGACCTCTTTCCCCAGACTAGCACTCCCTTGGGAGAAAATATCACTCCATTACTCCAATGGCACTAGCCACATAGAAATTCTTATAGGTAGCGAAAACCTGCAACGTTTGATGCATCGCGTATGCTGGAGTGCCGGCTTTATCTTTTCCTGTTTTCCTCTTAACTCCTGGGGCTTAGGCTATGCATTTTAGCACTTACTTTCTCCGCCTTTAGTTTTCGGTGAGGAGCAATGTCTTGTTTACTGATGCCGGAATTTTGTGTCCCATATTTGTTTTTTATATGTGCCATGGTATTTGGGCTTTGATTCATTAAGAGATTCACCGAAAAGCACTGGAGCTACAATATTTATAGTTTGGTGCACTTATTTATTTATTTATTATTTATTTATTAAAAAGTCATTCTAACAGGGCCCAATCACAAAAATAGAGATACTTGAAGATACTTAATGAATTAAAGGAATGCATAAAAGATAATATACAAGAAAGTACATTATTAATAAAAATCATCAAGTACGGTAAAAAGCTTTTAGAATTAAGAAACTTCGATTGAAGATTTAAATTAAGAGAACGTTAGTTGAAAAGGACCAATCTGAGGGTCGTTGTGTTTACGTACTAATGCCTAGTACTATACTCTTCGCGAAACGAATTCAACGGTCAAATCCCATACAAAAAGAGCTTTTCAATTCGTCAGTAAAGCTCTTTTGTTTGGGATTTGACCGTTGAATTCGTTTCGCGAAGAGTATAGTACTAGGCATTACGGTGAGTTAATGTGAACTTCAGCCCGCGCGAAGGGCAGAAAAAAGCAATAACGAAGATCTATCTGCTCGATTATCGTTACGTAAAACAGTTTATAGCAACCATCAAGCTACGATCAAGTGAAAACAGCAGATAGAGAGAGGTTGAGACGCTGATAAAAGTCGCAGAATATCTAAGGATAAAACCAACGGGTATGAAGCTACACTGCTGATAAAATCATTGAACTACTGAGGACTCTATTCAACGATAGCATTATATCGCGAAATGGACAAGTGAATTATGTTCTTCCTGTAGTATCATGTAGTCGTAAAGTGATCTCGCTCTTAAAAAATACTTTATATTACATACTACAAATCGATGCTTATCAAAGCAATATATTTGAATCGAAGTACAAAAAAATAAGAATCTTATTCCGATGTCAGTCGGATTATGTTGATTAATGTTCTTATACCCAAGGCATCAATGAAATCACAGCTAAATAACCTACTATCTAACCTACTATACCAAAATTATCAAATTTAATTTGTAAACGGCTAAACAGTAAATTTTTATTACAATTCGTTACATTTTTACAGTATATTTGCATACTCAACAGCGTCTTACACGTACAAACAACTCTTCCATTTCCTATCAAAGTTACAAACGGTCACACAGTCACAAAAGCTTTGCTTTTCGCCGAGGTAGATCAATTTTCCAGATTTTTAATGAAAGCGTCTCTAAGCATTTGATTACACAGCGCAGCGTATGGGTTAATTTCGATTAGCTGAAAATACAAATAAAAATATACTAAAATTAAATAATATCTGGGCATATAATTATTGATAAATTCAAATACCCAGACAACTGGCAAGATAGAAAAAAGTAAAAATGTGTTTTTATATGTAAAAATATGTGTACTAACCCATATGAAATGCGCAACATTCCGCGTGAATTAATTTTTCATTACAAAGCTATGAAATGACAATGAATGTAATCGTATAAATTGTAAATGCAAGTGAATTCCATTTGATCATATACAATAATTGAAACTTTACCTGATTACGCGCAAATTTACTTCCCAATTTTGCTGCAGCATCAAAATCGTGACGAGCTGCATCTAAATTTTCATGTTTTCGATGTAAAATACCGCGTTGGCAATGTGCTTGGCACCCAGTTCTTCCTTTACTGCCAGATAGCTTAATTGCTTCGTTCAAATCTTTGAATGCAGCTGGAATTACCAAAAAAAAAGTGTGTCACTAAAATTTCATATTTTTTTCATTTTGTTCTTAATTTGTTTGAAAGCTCTCGCTGGTAAGAAGTTTCCAAAATACGGATTTGCAATAGAATTTTTGTCCTTACATAATAAAGTCAAAAACTGATTAAACGTTATTTTCACTTCGAGCGTTATTTTAGACACACTTAGATCTCAACAGGGTGTTTGTATTCACTAAACTTTGGTGAATATGGTAAAACGTACATTAATCACTAATCAGTGTTAAGTTTGTGTATAACTATCTTTCTAGCTCACCACTATCATTGCCCATCAATCGATACGTCTGTGCACGGTTATTATACAGTGTAGCTCTGTGCGAACATACTTTAATAGCCTGTTCAAATGATTTTAGGGCATTTTCCAGTTCTCCCTTTTCGGCCAACTCCACTGCTTCATGCTCGAGTCTGGATGATTCTTTTACCTCGTCCGATTGTTCTTCTGGTGGATCTTCTAATTCTTCGGATTTCATGTCATAGATCTCGTGAGCATTTCCACCGATGTGTAGCGGATTGAATATAGAATCTAAAACTTTTTTATCATTATCGCTTAAGCACTCGCGAGATAATTTGTGCGACATAGTTGACGAACTAATTCTATTAAATTTTTGATAATTATTGACAAGATAGAAACAACCACGTCGAAGTTTCAATCTCAACTAAAACCGGTTTAGAATGACCAGTTCAGATATAGATTCGCATGGCTCCAGAGCATCTATTACTTATTTAAGATGCAGATTTAATAGACTGGTTATTTGTTTATGAAAAATGCTAATAGTACCTACCAGAATTTATCAAAGAAGTCGCACACATTAATTTTACAAGGCAACAATATACATTGATTCCTATTGTTGAAGTTCAACTAGTTAGGAAATATTTTTTTAAACGTGTGTAATCTTTGTAAATCTTATCCAACCTAGTGTGAGTTAGCACAGACACAACGGGAAGTCTAGGCTAGATGTTCATTGGACAAAGAAAGAGGTTTTCTCGTACCAGAAGCAGTCACGTGTAGCTATAACCGAAATACAATGAGCAGAGAACATTAAGGAGTCCTTTTGTACTATGCATCTTCATTCGCTTCTACATTTTTTCATATACCTTAGGACAAGGAACGTAACAATAAATTCACGTTGGAGGTCAGAGAAGTTTTTTTTTCGAAGTATTTCTTAAAATAATAACCTGCGCAATTAACATTCACACTGTGAAATGCTTCAATGCAAAACTGAGATGCAAAAATAAAGCGCAGCAAAAGATCTTGCTTTGATCCTGTTTGCTTTAAGGCGTATGTTTTGCGATACCTCATTTATAAGGTCTGAACGTGCAAATGTCCTGACAAAATTAAAATTTAGAAAAATTGCCAAGATCAAAAGCCAACAGCAACTTCGTCTTTTCTTAGGATTTACAACATACTAGAGCTTTGTGTTGCACTCATACACTAGCTTACCCACAGCCAGGAACACTTAGATTAGGTCGATGGCTTCGTAACAGATTGATGGAGTAGAAAAAGTTATTTAGCCGTGTTGTTTCGAAAAGTGAAAAACACTATTGCACAAAACGAGGGAAAATCTTGGCCAAAGTTGAAGAAAAAAAAGTTGAAAATTGAAGTATTACACGTATCTTTAAAGACAGCAGCACCAAGCTGCTCTAAATTGGATGCTAAGTTTCAGGAATCAGTAGTATGATGGATTGAGAAATAGCAGACTACAATAGAAAATAGTGCACCGGGAAAAAACCAATCCATAGGAATGCTGAGGATTTATGGAGGCGACTCGGGTCGCAGTAGTGTAAGTATTACCGACAGGTTGAGGATAAATATCCAGAAGTACAGCTGAAGATACTGATGATAACACAGGCTGAAGATTGGTCACCCAACGAGATTCAAAATACGCAATTGAGTAACGACATAATAGGATCTTTAATCATTTGCAAGGAGCGAAGAAAACGAGAAAAATAGCAGAGTACAATTGTGAAAAGTTATTGGGTTCAAAGCTCTTTCTCTTCACATCGAGAATACATTTCCAATAGGAATCAATAGATGGCCTCTATATCAATCTACTTTAGCGATATATCGCTCCTAGTTGAAATCTTTAAGTCATAACTTAAAGTATATAATCTCTTCATTTTACTTTATTTAGATCAATCTACACAAACTCTGCCAAATCTAACTGATTAAAATACTTAGAAATTAAAAATATAAATAAATTTAATGGACGCGCTACCTCTTCTTGTTCGCAGGCTAAATCATTTCTAAGTAAAATACAACTCCTTGCAATATCTCTTAAAATACTGAAGACACTCGGTTCCAAAGGCAGATGCAAGCATGCCAAAGTCGAATAAATCCATTCCCCAAGCCACTTTTCTTTGCCACTCAAATCAATCGTTTCTTCGCCTTGCAAAAGCTCCCTCAACCAATTCGATTCGAACTCCACGAGGCATTCTAATGAACGCTGGTCAATTCGCAAAACAATACTTAGCAATGGATTATTGTCGCGACAGAAAACTTTCCAAGCATCTTCATCTTCGCATAATGGTATAATGTGCTCGGATGTAAATCCATTTTCTGCCAGCTGTCGTCGCAAATTCACAATTTTCTGTCGAAGCTCAGCAAAGTCTTGGAGTTGGTAGTGCTTCCATTCCGGTGTGGGACGAAGCGATTCTTCCGAACTGTCGATAATATTCCCCTGAAAAATTAAATATTAATAAGAGATAGTTTAAGATGCAAGTATATTCATACCGAGAGAATCATTTGAAGATCTTTGACCGGTACGTTTGTCGTTCTTGTTCGTAATGGTTTCACAACAATTGTCGGACACTGATTTCGTTCATATATCACTTTTTTCAGGTATTCTTCACCGTTAGTTGGCTCAATAGTTGGATCGAAATTTTCATCTGGCATTTCGACAACAAGTGCTTGTCTTTGTAAAGGATCGAAATCCATAGTAAAATATGCAATACCGTAATTTATGAGTAGAAGTTTAAAGTGGTACTGTTATCTCTGTTGCGACCGTTGCGACCTGTTACAGAGGCAGGTATAATTTGACATGTCTGTCTGTCGAAATGTCAATCATCAGCTGTTCATGCTCTAGCCGATACCTAAACCACTTCTTGCGACTGTTAGAAAGTGATTGTGAATAGTCGTAAAAATGAGATCGTTTCAAAAAATTTGGATTTTTGAATATTTGCAATTTTTTAGAGGAGGAATTTAAAATGTTTGGTGATTTTGGATACTTGTACCCAGAAATGGTTGAATACGTAGAAAGTACACTGATAAGCTTTTTTTGCAAATGTTTCGAATATGATAGAATATGGCTGTTTAAACGACGTGGAAACCCGGGAAAATAATAGGCGGAAATGACGAGAACGGAGAAAAATCATACAAATTTTTGAGGTTGAATTTATTGTTCATTCAATTTATATTTTCAGTTAATTGAGTTTTACATATTTTTTTCAATTTTGTGCTTTGTGTTATTATTGATGCATAGTATTTTTCGGAAAGACTTTCGCGTGCACAAATTCATTTCAATGTTTGTGCATTCTTACGATCTTTTACCATGTTTTTCCTATTGAATGATGATTCCGCTTGTTTGTAAATGGTGGGCATTATTTGTTGACACGTGAGCTGTCTCTTCCGGGTAATTTTGCTGTCCGGAGAATCTCGATTAGTGCATAACTTCTTCGAATACTGCTGTAGGGTACTCACTCGTTGTTTGATAGAATTTTTGATCCCTGTTCATCCTTGATATATGTTCGCCCTTGATATATGAATAAAACTTGAAGCAAAATGCTCAAAATAATACAAAACCTAAACGAGAATATAGCACGATGATGATAAACAAGTACATCAACAAACAAAACAAACCCTCAAAAACAAACACACAACCACAAAAACACAAAAAAAATACCATCGGTAAAATTGTCTAACGGCTATGGAGGGCACGTAGTAGAGTTTCGCCAAGGCTACTCTGAGTTCGTGAACGATCGCCAAATAACTAGTAGTTTTTACTACATGCCTTTAAGAGCTATTTTTAAGAAGGATCGTGAAGCTAAAAAATTAAGAATTGTGCTCGATGCTCATACACCTAATAAATGTTCCTCAAGACTTCAGTCTCTAATTTTTTGTAAGGGAATTAATTTTTGATCCTATCTAGGTTCTGTTCTACAAATCCTTACATGAATTTTAGAACTATCCTTTCAAAAAGTTTTCCCATTTTTCAGAGTAAAGAAATCGGATAGGCGTTGAGGCCATCGCAAAATTCCCAAAGTCGTCGTACCTTTGTGAATAAAGAAAATCCCTTAATCCTAGTGTCGACACTTTCCTCTAAAAAGTCTTCCAGAGAAGATAAACTATATAATTTTATCTTTAAAAAACTTTCCACCTGTTTCGTTGAGCACCACTCCGTTTTATTTAACTCTTGTATAAACATTGGTTACTTTCGCACTGCTATGAATCGTGAGAAAGTATTCCCTATCTCAAAAGCGTTAGTATCCTGCGATGTCCTCAATGCCCTTCCGATTTCTCTACTCTCAAATCTGGAGGAAATTTTTTCAAAGGGTCATTCAAAAACATCTAAATTACGTCATGGATGTGACCTACATCATACCCAAAAGATGATTCGGCTTTAAAGTCAAACACTCAACGGTTGACGCTTTGATGATTTTATGAAAAGCAGTTCCAAGAGAATTCCAAGTTCCAAGAGAGAACAGCATCCAAGAGAGTTTTGGGTGTCTGTCTGATCGATCTACAGAAGACCATCGAATCCGTGTGGATTGAGGGTTTCCTGAATAAAATGATCAATTTTAATTTTTCAACATGGATCAAAATCGTCGATGATTTTAAGTGGCAGAAGTGCATTTAACACCTACAATGGAGCTTTCTCCGACGAATTTCCAATTCAATTAGGTGTACTTCCAAGCCGCATTTATAGACCAATTCTTTTCAGCGTTTTCACTGTAGAAATTTCAGAAATTTCAAATGATTCTCCTACAGAACTAACTATTAATCTTTACGCGTATGAACTCCTCTTGGAAAGGGAGCTCAACAATTACTACCAGGTAGACACCAACAACTACTGAGCCCATTACTGCCTACACCTCAACCAGTGTCAACTGGCTTATCTGGGCAATCTGCCCCCTCTTTATCTTTGGATAATATGCAAGTGCTGCAACAATTTCTTGATACACAGCAACAGCTGCCAAGCTCGTTACTGCCAGCGACTCAACCTTTGCCTGTGTCTACTGGCCTACTCTTGCAAACTTGCTATTTCTGTGCAATCCGCCAGCTCGACCTTGCATCAAGAAACGCTACATCAGATGCATCCGGCATCAACTTTGATTGCTGGTACTCCTCCTCTACAAGTCTTTGTGACTAGACTTACATATGAGACGAGTATTGCTGCTGTAAAGAACTACATCCATCACAAACTTGGATTTGTACCAACCCTTCTGGACTGCACTAAACTTACTCCAGACAACACCGCTAGAAGACTGATCAGCTCATTCAAAATAACCACCACTGCTGATAACAAGGAATTACTGGATACCAATTTCTGGCCCCCCGGTATAATTGCCAAAACTTTCATCAGAAGACCTCGTTCGAATTTTCAACGAAAAAGGAAAGCACCTGTTCCAACCTAATCTCAAAAAATTGTAAAATATCTTTATATTACCAAAACGTGCGTGGCTTGAAATCGAAGCTCCAATCCATATCCTTTAACTCTTCACTCGCCTTAGATAACATTATCTGCCTCACGGAAACTTGGCTTTCAAATGATATTAATAGCAGTGAAGTTTTCCCTTTGCACCAGGTATTTCGAGTAGATCGGAATTGTTCTATTGCTAACAAATCGCATAGCGGAGGTGCTTTGAATGCTATATGCGAACCTCTTCATGGAACACTCTTTCTTAACTTTCATCCTTCTCCTTCTGTTGAATGCATGATTGTTCGTGCTTGTTTTCGTAATAACCTCCACTTAATAATTCTCTCTGTATATGAGAACAGTAACAGTTCTTGTGCTGTGTACGAACATTTTTTTCCCCGATTTATCTTCTTACCTTCATAATTTTTTTCTTTTGACCCATTTAATAATCTGTGGCGATTTCAAGATGCCTTCTTTTGACTGGGCTCCGGTTTCAAATTGCATCAGGTCTAATAATCAGCTCTCCATAGTGCTTTCTTACTTCCTTTTCCTTAACCCCATTTCGCAGATTAACACTACGCGTAACTTGAATGGTCGTATTCTTGACCTTATCCTAACTAATATTCCCTCTACTGATATATATGTCTCCACCGTGTTCCATCCCTATGTTTTAGTAGACGCTCATCACCTTCCTCTTACCCAGGAATGGCATCGGAATTTCAAAAATTTACTAGTTTTCGTTTTTCTGTGGCCTAAATATTGATCATGCACATCCCAAATTTTATTCCTTCCTCAATGACCTTAACTTTACCTATACACCTAACTTCAACCCTCGTAAATCTACAGATGCTCCTTGTTTCAATCGAACTAAAAAATTTTGCTCGGAAAAAGTTTCGAAAATCGAATTCTGCCTCTGATCTTGCCGTATTTCGGTCCCTGCGATTCTCCGCTAAAATCGAAATGAAGCAGGCAGTGCACGATTACTTTGCTAGTCTGGAGTCTTCTATTTCTTCTTCCAATACTAAAGCTTTTTGGTCTTACATTCGGTCCTTGAAGAAAAATTGTTCCATCCCTAACCAAGTAACTTTCAATGGCGCTACCACCTCGCCTCCACAAGATGTATGTGAGTTTTTCGCTAACTTCTTTTCTCCCTCCTTTAAAAAATCTTCCTCTCTTGTACATCCCCTTGTTTTTCCTTGCGTTCTTCCTTCTCTTTCTCTAATCCATACTAATCCGATCGAAGTTGAGAATTTATTGCTCAGCCTTGATCGGAATTCCGGTGGTGGTTCTGAGGGTATTCCCAATTTTTATGCGTGGTCTATGCCCTTTTTTTTAAGAAATATTCTCGAGATTCAAACAACTTTATCTTTGAACAAAGCTCGAAATTTAATTTTCATCTCAAATTGTATATAATTTGCTCTAATGTCAAAACAAATTTGGCAATTACTTTTTTTTTTTTTAGATATTTTCGACAAATCGAGATAAGTTCGAAAATTCAGCGAATTGCTCAAAATGCCGGCACGCGCGTTACTGGTGGAATTCGATACCTTAATTTTTTCAATAGTGCACCAACTTATACATCATAAATAGAAAAAATCAGAATTACCCAAATTAATGTAACCATTTATGACAATTTGACTGGACTATAGTTTTCAATTTGTTATTTGAATTCAAACTGATTTGAAGAAAATTTTCTCACATATCAACAAATCTAAGTATTCTGATAACTTTAACCTTTTTCTATAGCTTGGTGAACATAAGAAATAAAAAGATACAGAAATTAAATATCTTACGTGGATCTATAAATAAATAAAAAGTGTCTGCGGATTTGCGGTTTCAGAGAAAACATAGCAACACGAGTCGTTCGAGTGTGATTTTTTATTCGAATCAAATCAAATAATGCAATCATTGAAATAATTCAGGTTTTTTTTTTAACTCTGAGCTGCCAAGGAAAAAAGGGATAAGAGAAAAACAGCGACTATTAAGTGTATGAAAAAAAATGTAATCGAGTATTATGAAGAATTCCGTTTTCTTTGTGCGTTGTGTGATTTAAAAAGAACGAAATACTTTGCGAAAACTAGTCGTCAAAGTGTAAAGGATAGTGAACTAAGTTATTTTAACAATTCATATTGTATGAATCAATATCAGAGGTGAGAATATTCAATTTTTTGCCGGAAAAAATATAAAAAAAAATAAAATCGACGTTCCGATTTGGTTTATGTGTGTGAAAATATTTAAAATATTTATAAAACCCATTTTTCACTTAAACTCTTTTCCTTGACACCACAGAATTATTAATTATGAACGAATCCAAGTTTCGAAATGAGAACTTGGTTTGCTTTTGAATAGCTATTACTGTGCGGTTGTCTGCTTTGTGTGGCAAAACATAATTTAAATTGCCAAATATATATAATAAATGTAAAACCCAACGATGAAAGCATCACTTAAAAGCACTGATTTCGAATGGTGCTAGAAATCATAAATATCAATAATCTATCCACCAACCGACTTCAGTTCTTCTTCATGAAATGCACGTCTTTCGCGCTTTTGACCATGTCAAGGACAAGGACTATCCACATTTTCACTAATTTTCTGCAAACTAACACATTTTACTGTCACTCGAATTCAGCTCACTTCACCGTAAGGTTGATTCTGTGTATAAGTCCTTAGTATTGAGAATATAATGAAATAATCCTTTGCAAGGTTCTTTTAGCACTTTGAAAACCACTAAATCATTTTCAAAACCAGACACACCGTTTGTCGTCAAATGAATGATATTCAGCATACTGCAAATCGGTGACTAGATGCTGAAGCTTAAATGAGAAAAACGAGTTACAGCTGAGAAGTCTCGTACAAAAGATCTTTCGAATAAGTAGAGTGCATAAGGTAATACAAGAAAGCAAATCTTTATAACATACGTTTTCTTTTCTTTCGATTTCCGTGACATGACGCCCCATGAATTCAAACTGTATGCATATATTTAATTACCAGTGTTAGAATAGCACTACGGACGCAATGAATGACAGAGACTGGGGCAAGATTAGAAGGGAAGTTTCTCATATGTGATATGAAACCGACCTTTCGTTCGAGATCTCCCGTATAACCACTGCATCTATGAAACCCTGCATTGAAAACAGTGCCCAGAAAAGTGTGTAGACCGTGCAAAACTGTTAAACATGCTTCTTAAGTCGCTTCCTATCAGTTACATTTAAATGCAACTACGTGGCGATCTTCACTCCTAGTATCTTCTTCAATCGCAATTTGCCACGATTTTTTTCTTCACAATGTTCGCTTGAAACTAACTCCTGTCCTGACGCATATTTTGTAATCGATACGCTTACATCTTCATTGCAGAGGTTTACATGGTGTTCATCGGCATGAAAATCTGCCGACTACATTGAAGCTTTCATATATGAAGGTCTCAGTGAAGAAAACTTTTATGAGTTTTAATGTTACCTGTTCCAATTAATCTGGTGCATAATCCTATTATAATCGATAATAATAACAATAATTTATAATTCCAAACTTATTTTATGAAGTGAACATTACCACACATGCATTGACACCAGGAGAAATATTGGCATTTACCAGACAATGTGAAGTTGATTGAATCAGTGCGTACGTACATACATCTAAGAAATATGATATGTCCTCGTTGGTATCAAGTGTAGTCGTTATGCCTACTGCCAAGTAATTTAATATATTTTACATCTTTCTTCATTCAGATTGACGAGAAATGTGCAGTTATTTGCATGTATCTATAGATTTAGGAAAACATCAGTAGCTGTAACTTGTCAAGACTTTTACGAATAATGTATTTTCGTCAGATACTTATAGTAAGGTTTTCTTCCCCATTGCTTCAGTGTATGTATTTGTAGATTGCTTTTACTATGGTAACTGCATAAACTTGGATGTTGCTAAAGTGTTTTAAATAAAAGAAGAAGAAAAAAAATTTGTTTGTACACTGTATAAATGAGTGAAGTGTATGCAGGTGGTTTTCTATCGATAATCTTAGGAGCGGCATTGGGGTTTTTCAAACTATTAACCGTTATAGGGAATATAATACTAGAATATACAGTGGCATTGATTGCATATACCCAAAATCAAAAAAAAAGAAATTGTTTTCAAAAGGATCAAAATAAGCCATATAATATATTTTACAACGTATTTTTATTGAGAATAACATTCCTCAATGTTTTTATAAAGTGCAAAACAATACGCTTTAATTATTTCACACTAACTTAAATTTAAACAAATTAAATAGAATTCATTCGATCAATTAATTGGCTTTCTTAACTAATACTTCGTATGTCCTCTTTGTATGTATAGATTGTATATCCAGCAGTGAGATCTGCTGGTGATCTCTGCCATCTCAGAGGTTGTTGGGGCAGCAAGAGCAGAAGAGGCATGCCATCAAGCCAGACCGGTGGTCCTGCTGGTAACGCTGGACGTCCAAAACGCTTTCAACTCGGCGAGGTGGACATACATCCTCCGGGCCCTTGAGCAGACGTTCCGTATCCCCGACTACTTGCTAGCCGTGATGCGGGACTACCTCAGGGACCGCTGGAGTCAAACGATGGCCTGTCACCTCAGGTGGAGCACAGGGGTTTGTAGCGTATGAGATGAAGGGGGTGGCCTTAGCACAACTTAGAACCAGACCGAAGTCCAGAACCAAGAGTGCTAAGGTCAAACAGTGGAATGGCTCATGCCATTCAAGAGGCAAAACAAAAAAAAAAAGAATTGCCCCGAGAGCAGGGTGCCCTAGAAATGGCCGTGAAGGCCCCTCGTCCGCATTAGCGGAGCACCCTTTAACCAACCCCGACGGATGCTGGGGTGCCGCTTTGCTAGCTCGCTGCGGCTGGGGTGGGTTCTTTAAACAAAATGGGGTTAGTTTGCTCTCAAAGAAAACGGGATGCTACGTATTATTCATCCGTCATGAATTTTGTAGCCGCAAACTGGTATATAAAAATACCCAAGGACCAAAAGGGGGCATAGTTCCGTAAAGGAAACCACCCAGGCTCTGCAACATGGGCTGACTAAGCAGACCCAGTGCTCGTGACAACGCACGGAGCCAGAAAATTAAAAATCTACAAAAGGGAAAAAGGAAAAAGTGCTACCTCTCTTTACAAGGAACCCGGGTGAGGCAGACAGCCCCGGGCCCCCGATGGCAGTGGAGCCCTGACCCCGATGGTCTGGGGTCCTCCACCCTCTGATGCTGGCCATATCAATCCAAAATTTACGAATTCAAAAAGAAATTTAATCAAAAAAACCCAAATTTTACATCAAAGCGGAAACTACTTATGTGTGGCCAGCATCCCTCCCTTTATAAACTGAAAATACTGAAAAATTCACAACAGAACTATTTCATTATAGGCCAGCCAGGCCAAACGCGGACCCTGAAAAGGAGAAAGAACTTCTCGGGCTTCCGCCCAATAAGAAGGCCAGAGAGTTTTAATTTAACAATTCATTATTATTTTTATCTGTACTATTACTTATGGTGGTAGTAAAACAAACCGGAATATGATGCTGAATAAGAACTATCGTTACCGGAAAACTATTACAACTACAAAACGTGAGAGCGGAAACTCTATGGACGTGAGCAAACAATAGATTTTCCACAATAAAGAAAAGAATTACACATTCTAGGTTACTTATAGTCTATGCAATAGTGAGTCAAATAACATGTGCTTTCATTCTTTTTATATTTTTTTTTTTTTTTTTTTTGCAAGTTCTGTGAATATAACTCTTTTAATTTCAAATAAAGGAGTGCTGTCTACGAAGTTTAATAACTCATACATTCATTTCGCTCCCGTTTACAACAAAAATGAGAAGAAGAAAAAAAACAAAAAAAATATCTTCTTTTTTCTCTCCTGTCCTTCTACTTTCTGCTCGTACTTTAATCATAACAGTACTTTGGCTTAGGTGAATACTGTTCAACCGAAAAAAAAATGCAGCAATGGGCGACGGATTTCGATCCCTTTTTCTTTTGTTTTTTTTTTTTTCTTTTCTTCTTTCCTTCTCTTCAATTTCAACTTAACTAGATATGTATATCATAAAGCCTGTTATACTGAAAAATGCTTTTAACTCACGTGATATGTGCGCACATATGCTGAAAAAGAAACGCGAGTTCCAGAGCAGTAATTAGTTTCGTTTCTATTGTTACGTTTACACTCCAAATTTCAGTTACATTCACATGAAACTACGAATATAATATCACTAGATATATATGCCCTAACCTTTTTGTTTTCTGTTTCAAATGATTGAATCTAAAGCTATGCACACTCGGAATAGTGTCTTCACCAAGGAAATTATGCTAATTCATATAACTCGGATATGAGGTGGCTTATAGAAGGTATTAGACCGTTCGCATTAAAACATGCGTCAGATAACTTTATGCTCTTCTACTCACAACAAAACTAACGCTCTTCTTCTTTACAACCAGTTTTCTTTCAACTAAGTGTATACTCGTAAGACATATTATGCAACAGCTAGCTTACAGCTTAACCTAAGAAAAGTTAAGAAAAAAAAAATCAAAAAAACAGAAGTTGTCAGCAACTAAAAATAACAATTAAAAGTCAAGTGCTGACAATAGGAAACAAATCGACGACATTCATTTCATCTTGGGAAAAATAACGTAAATTAATGACTTGAAGTCACTTAGTATTTACATTGTAATTCAATTTTTGTTTGAATCTTGAATGTGATACCGAGTCAAATATATCCGATTCATATGAACTATGGTAAGAAAACATTCTAGTTTTAATTGAATTGGAATTAATTCTATCGAATTTTTAAACAAATTATCAATGTCAATGTGCATAATTGCACAGATCAAAACACTTAAATAGATCTTACTGACATCTAATCGACCATTCTTCATCAGGTTCCTGTGCAGCCGGTTCAAAAGGGGCCACGCGTAGTCGCACTGTCGTTAGTTTCCAAGTTTCGCTACCTACGAACGTCATGTCACGGCCGTCAATGTGGCTGCTACGATATCCACCAGAAGCGCACCCGTCAAGGTCGTCGGACGCGTGTCAGCTTCGTGTCAGCAATAGACGCTAGCAATGAACAAAAAGATACCTAGCAAATTTATGTACATACCAGATCGCAGTCGACCGAGCTCTCTTTATGCATTCCAAGGCTCGCATTCCACTATCTGCACGCCTCCATCAGGAATAGAGAGTCCATGGAAAAGCTGTCGAATATCTCATGCATTTGCTGACCAGGGTAAATTCTGCGAACGTATGATGACGCTCAGTATGTCGGCTCCTCGTAGCGTACAATTAGTCGCTTTCAAAGAAACGTCGAGGCGATTTGCACACTATGAGTCAGAAACCAATAGATTTTGCCGCAGCACTAAACTCGTGCTCAGACACTATTCTCTCAACAGCCACTGATAAATTGCTTGCCTCGTAACATTCAACTTTCAGCACTTTTCGAATAGTACTCGAAACAACGCCAGATCGACGAACAACGAATAAAACACTTTCTTTTATAAAACCAGTCCTTGGACCAATGTCACTTGCAGAGATGCCGCGTTTAGTCGGTCACCAAAATTTCACCAATTTCTTTCTGACAATCGTACCAATCCGTGCCAGCAATGATCACAACAGCTTATTCCGCTTTACACTATATTGATTTTTATTTCGTCTACAATCAAGCAACGCCAAATGATTCGTTAACAGTTAACACTTGCTAACTAAATACGATGTTCAAGGAACAAATGGCTGGCTGTCACATACACAATATGCCCCGAATAAAAATTCACGTTTCCGAGCAAATATTCTTATAGAATGAAACAAAAAGCACCCCAGCAGCGGCCGTGGCGATTGTACCTCACAGAACTTGAAAACAATCTTTTTCTTCAATTTTTTCTCTCACGAATTCCATTTGAACAAATCTCACATAAACTGATTTACGGTTCCCGGGCACCTTATGCGTAACACTTATCTCACTTCAACTTGAGTGATCAAAAAAATATGTCGATCGACCGTCTCAAAAGCAATCGGAACGGCCGCTTGTCGCCGCCACGCCGGCCCAAACTTGACTGTCCATAGCCAAGCGCTGCATCCTCACAGCCCAGCCGCAGCATCGCAATTTGCCATAAACAATTTACCGTTGATACGGTAAATTAGTTTTGAAAAAAAATGAATTTTTCGAAGCGACATCGCTTGTGTTTCGATTTGTCGAAAACAAGGTGCCGTAAGAGGGCAAGTAGAGGACTTTTGATACAATGCGTATCAAAAGTCGTTTGCCGTGAATTTTAGAAACAAAATTCAAATATGCAAATGCTACAACACAGATCTTTCCACAAGGGCAAGTGCGTGGAAAGAGCTGAAGGATGGATGTAATGTGTGAAAGACAATGACGTGAACAGGTGATCAAGTCTTTTACTATCCAATCTTTTAGATTTAATGCGTGAACTAGTGAGCAAATAAAAAGGGGTAAATATAATTGTAGGAAGTTTCGTGAACAACGTATACTGACTTAATAAGGAAAGTATCTTTGGTAGAGGAAATGGTGAACGAGGTGAACATCTCTAGATACTTTTCAATTGAAGCAGGAGTGACACCTGAAATAGGCGCAAATGGACGATCTTCCAAATAAAATTTGGAAACAGATCGTGAACTGGTGAACTAGTGGGTATATCACTTAGTGATGTCTTTCGCGTGAAAGACGCCCACTGATCGTCCATTTTGATCGGCCAGCTGGTAATAAGCACCGCCGATCTTTTTAATTACCTTACTAGGTAAGAACTTCCGGTCCAGCTTTGCATTGTAGTGCGCGGCTGCGTCACTTTGCCGGAAGTTGCGCCTGTAGACCACTTCGCCAGGCTGGTATGAAACCAACCTGGAACGAAGGTTATAGGCCTTGGCATTGCGAGACTGGGCTTGGGTGGTGAGGTCGCGGATGGTTTGGCGTAGAAGGGCCAGGTGGTCAGGAGGTGGCAGAGTGGTCTCGGGGTCATCCAGAAGATGGAGTTGCCGCAAAAGTTGGTAAGTGCGGCCATGGGTGACCATAGGTTGCCCGAAAACTGCCTGATAGGGCGACGTCCCTATCGTCGCGTGAGGTGCCGAACGTAGGGCACTAGTAATATCCGATAGTTTGTCGTCCCAAGTGGTCTGTGCGGGATCGATGTAGGCTCTAATGGCAGCGAGGATTGAGCGGTTTAGACGCTCTGAAGCATTTGCCTGTGGCGAATACACAGCTGTAAACGTGTGAGCGATTCCGAATTCCTGCAGTACATCCTGAAAGATGTGTGACCGAAACTGCACGCCATTGTCCGACACGATGGTTTCTGGTACCCCGACAAGGTGGAAGATCCTCTTCTTTAAGATGTCCACTACTGCCTTTGCAGTGAATTTTCGAAGCGGCTCGATAAATGGGAACCGCGAGAGATGGTCCAGGACGATGAGAGCTCCAATGTTGCCAGACTTGGACCTAGGGTAGGGGCCGATAATGTCTATGTACAAGCGCTGGAATATGCGCTCGGGAACGGACTGCAGCGTCATTGGTGGACGAAGGGTGTGTGAAGGGGCTTTGGTGGTTTTGCATGTGAGGCATGATCCCACATATTCACGCACTTGAGCGGCCATTCGTGGCCAGAAAAACCATTGCCGTAATCGGCCGAGGGTTTTGGCCACGCCACCATGCGCACTCAAGGGTGGGTCATGAGCTCCCTTCACTAATTCTGCCGTCATTTCTGACGGCACCCACAACTTCCAGGCCAACTGGTCTTGAAGTCCGTTTCCGGTCGCATACTCAGTCCGCTTGTACACGAACCCGTCTACAACTTTTAGGTCCGGCAGTTGGTCTTGTTCTGCCTGGACTTTAGCCGCTAGCTCCGTATAGGAAGCACTTTTGAAGTGTGGCGACTCTAAGTCTAGCTCCATTGGAGTCTCCCCGCCTTCTGCCGGCACCAACGCCTCGGCAGAAAACATGCGCGACAAAGAGTCCGGCACTACGTTTTGGCTTCCCTTTCGGTGGACGATGGTGAAATTAAACCCTTGAAGTTTAAGGGCCCACCGGGCTAAGCGACCATTTAGATCTGGTTGGTGCATTAGCCATTTTAGGGAAGCATGGTCGGTCACGATTTCAAATTCGTGACCTTCCACGTAGGCACGGAACTTTTTGATTGCCAACACCGCTGCCAGACATTCTTGCTCAGTGACGGTGTAATTACGCTGAGCGGGATTCAATTTGTGGGACATATAGGCGACGGGGGCTTCGTCTCCTTCTTCCGTCCGTTGCACTAGCACGGCACCTACTCCATGTTGACTCGCGTCACATTGGATGGAGAAGGGCTTGTTGAAGTCAGGGCTGTGCAACACTGGAGCCGAAGCAAGGCTCACTTTCAATTGCTTGAAAGCATTTAGCCTCTCGTCGGTCCACACAAATTGAGTCCTCTTCGAAAGCATGTCTGTCAGTGGCGTTGACAAAGACGCATATTCTCTGACGAAGCGCCGATACCAACCGCAGATTCCCAAAAATCTCCGCAGCTGCTTCGTGGTCGTCGGAAGAGGGAAATCCATAATGGATCTCACCTTGTCAGGGTCTGTACGGATCGTTCCGTTACCAACAATGTGGCCAAGATATTTTACCTCGCGCAAGAGGAACTTGCTCTTCTCCACATTGATGGTAAGGCCAGCTTGTCGCAGATGGAATGCGACCTGGTGCAGTACCTTCAGGTGTTCGTCGAAGGCCTCGGTTATCACCAACAAGTCATCCAAGTATACGAACACTTGGTGCTTAAGATGCGGAGGTATCACTTTGTCCATGAGTCGCGACATCGTTTGGGGTGCATTGCACAAACCAAACGGCATCACGACGAAGTGATACAAGGGTCGCCCGGGCACAGTGAAAGCCGTCTTCTCCCTTGACCGTTCCTCCAAAGGAATCTGCCAGAAGGCATCTTTTAGATCCAGGCTCGTAATAAATGTGGCCTTAGGGAGTCTGCTTAAGATGCCGTCTATCAATGGTAAGGGATAGGCGTCTTTCACTGTGACCGAGTTCACCTTTCGCGCATCCAAGCACAGGCGTACCTTGGAGGGCTTGACCACTAGGGTCACTGGCGAGGACCACGCACTCTTGGACTCTTCGATCACGCCCAGCGCGAGCATACGATCAATCTCATTGTATAAGAGCTTTTCGACAGCTGGCGAAACAGAGAAGTGTCTCTGTTTAATCGGTTTCTGATCGCCAGTGTCGATTTCGTGCTCGATCAGCGCTGTTTTTCCCAAACCCTCTACGGCGAACGACGGGAAGCTAGCAATCACAGACGTAAGTCTGTGACGCTGCCCCGGTGAGAGAGGGTGGGCGTGATCGTCGAGTTGTTCGAGGCTACTAGTGGTGTTGACTTGTTGGGATGGCGCAAACAGGTCTGCTGCTAAGGCGAACTGGCGCACGAAATCCACTCCTAGATATAAGTTTTGGCTAAGAGTGGGAATTATCCAGAGCGTCAGGGACTTAGTAACTCCCCTGAACGTGATGTCGGCTGACACTCGGCCTACAGCTTGATGTTGGGTGCCGTCTGCAGTCTTCAACCCGAGAGAAGCTCTTTTCCAATGAAAAGCGTTCCTCTCGAGGAAGGACTTTGCCAAGTCAGCCGCCATCACGCTCACGGAAGCTCCCGTGTCGATCAAGCCTGCAATTGGTTGGTCAAACAGCAGAACCTGTGCGTATGGACGGACGTCACCTGAAGGCACGTCCATCAGAGTGGCACAGTTGAGCTGGTAACGCCAACGCCGAAAGCGAGAATAGAACGCTCTCATTCTCAGCGTTGAGCGCTTTGTTTTGGAACGAATAGGTTTTGGTCGTGAAATTTCGGAATTAAAAATTCGGTCTCGGACCGCCGTGTACTTCATCACCCGCTGATGGTATGGCAAAAAGGCCAACGGTGTGGGAAATGATGAGTAAGTCAAAGGTAAGTCAGGTAATGGCGAACCTCCAGGGTGTTCTACATTCGGGGTCCTGCCTTGTAGAATGTCAACCGCGACATTCCCACCTACCTGCTGAAACGAGGTGGATGGGTTTGCCTCTTTGGGAGGCTCGTGGTGGAAATCGGCACTCCCGTGGGCGTGTTTTTTGCTTGACATACTGGGCAGTGCGGTTTATAGGTGTTTTCCTTGCCACACCCGTAACAGAACACGCGCCTCTCTTCTAGGCAATCGTCAAACTTATGTCCTACCTTCCTGCAGTTCCAACAGGTAGGCAGGACTGTCGCAGCGCACACTTCAGTATCTAAGGGGTCGTCCTCCAAGACGTTTTGAGGCTCTTCCTCCAGGGCTTCGTGATAATGCCTTCCTGGCGCAGGCCGGCGGCGGCTTCTGAGCTCCAGCTCGAAGTTCTCCACTCGGAGAACGGCCTGACGGAGCATCCGGACAGTAGGCAAATGACTCTGCAATAGACCGCGGCGAATTTCAGGTAACAAATTTCGCTGAAGGACCTCCGCTAACTCTCCATCGCTGATGGGGTATTGCAAGCGGTCCGCTAAGCGGTGTACTTCCGCGCTAAAGTCATCGAAAGTCTCATTGGTTCTTTGCCTTCGTCCTCGGATGATTTCCATCAGGTCGCCGTCCGAGTAGCGACCTCCGAACTGATCAATCAGCGCCGCTTCCAGGTCTCGCCATTGGACTCCACGCCTGGTGCGGTGGAACCGCCAATACCAATCAGCAGCGGCTCCGGTGAATAATAAGTATAAGTGTTGACACAGCCAATCAAAACGACCAGAAAGTGTTTGCCTGGTGAGCGACCTGACCCTGTAGGTGAACACTTCCACGGGCAAGGTGTTATCCCTTCCAGAAAACTTAAGGTTCCACCTCTCCATGATACTGGCCACCCTATCAGGTGCCAGCTGGCCTACATCATCCCGAAGGGGCCGTGAATTGTAAGATCTCGGAGGGGGAACATAAACTGGTGCCCTGGGGTTCAGTGGCACAGGAATTTCAGCTTCCGGCTGGGTCGGCCGTCTCAGATCAACCAACTGTTCCATTATCAAGCGCATGCTGTCTTGCAAGGCGCCTATTTGATTCTGAACGCCACTCAGCTCCGTCTGGAGTGAGGGGTGACGACTTGCTTCGTCTGTTGGGCTCGTCGTCAGCAGCGATCCTTTAGGATCAGGTGGCCGGTCTGAGACGCCCGATCCATTCGGATCTTGTAAGTTAAATTCTACTATGGCTTGCTCTTGCCTTCCTTTTCCCCTAGTGGTTACTCCAGATTTCACCGGTTTTGGCCGGGTCCCGCCCGTCGAGGGGACTTGACCGCCGCCGAGGGGAAGCCTCAGTGGTCCACGGCACAAGGGACAGTCAGAATTATCCTTCAACCATTGCTCCAAGCAATTCCGATGGAAAATATGGTCGCATTTTGTTGTATACGTGACTTGAAAACTGGTGTATACTTGTTGGCAGATGGAGCACTGAGCCTCCACCTCCACGCCGGCCAAGTCCTCTCTGCTGTGCCTTAGTGGCATTGTTCCAAGACTGATAGACCTCAAAATTTCAAATATTAAATAAACTTGCACGCTATCGTGACTAACCAAATGAATACACTTATACTAAATGTGGCCAACGTGCCAAAATTCAAAATTAACAAAACTTATCCTAAGCCGATATGGCTACTATCAAAACTTAGTAACTATTTGGCCAAAGTGCCAAAATTTCCAAAAGGTGCACACCAGGGGGTGTGTCTAACTCTCGCCGCAATTCAAGTATTATTAAATTCCAAGTGGAACAAAGCCTCCAGAAACTACTAATTTCACGAGAGGTTACTCGTATAAATACGGAGTAGGTTTTCCAAAATTATCCAAAATCTATATTTTTCCAAAGCAAGTTCAGAACTTACTCGTAATTATCAAAGAATTTAATTTTCAAAAATCGGCCTTCTCATTGAACGAATCCCGGTCTGTTCCTCCCAATTTCAGGTCCGCTGGCTGGCTGGCTTTTGATTTTAAAAAACGCAAGGAAATGAAATTCTAATTATGAAATGTTAGACTGGAACAATGTGAAAAATGGTAAAAAATTGTCAAGGTGAAAAATATTGAAAATTGTAAGTAAAAAATTTAACTCGGGTCGGTTCCTGAGGGGTACCGCCCAGTATGGGGGACTGTTTCTCTCACCCGAAATTCCTCGAAAAGAGAGGAGCAAGGGACCAAAAACAACTATGTTGCTGCTTGACTCAACCTCAGCAAATGGTTCAAGTCTGGCCAAGCTGCAGGGACGTGTAGGCGGCACCACGCCAACCCCACGTAATCCACCACAGCTTGAACCAAACTCAAGCCAAAAGCCGAAGCTGGATCAAGACAGCAAGGATATGAAAAATTTGGGACAGCTTCCCAACATAAAGTGGGGCAGGGGCCCTTCGGTTGACCGGGACAGGAGCGGCGGTAAACCACCACAACCTGTTATCCGCGGCCAACCTCCAGGTTGCACCCAGAGTCAAAAAAACTCAATAGGACGAACACAACGAGAAGCTGCCCAAGAGGTAAACTAACTAGGAAATGATTTTAAAAGGAAAGGATTGGGAAGGATGTTTGCGGCTAGTAAGGAAAGAGCGAGCAAGGCAGGTCTTAATAAAAGGGTTTTGTTCTCTCGAACGAAGTATATCGAATCGCAATGGAGGCGATCCTAAGACCTGCTAGTGAGAATGGAATTATTAGGATTTAAAGACGTGAAGTCTTAAGGGGAGTATGAGTCGAAACTCATAAGTATTTTCTCACTGTGGTGTGGGTTGCCCAAAAACAAGTTTCGGGCCCCACGTTGGGCGCCATTTGTAGCGTATGAGATGAAGGGGGTGGCCTTAGCACAACTTAGAACCAGACCGAAGTCCAGAACCAAGAGTGCTAAGGTCAAACAGTGGAATGGCTCATGCCATTCAAGAGGCAAAACAAAAAAAAAAGAATTGCCCCGAGAGCAGGGTGCCCTAGAAATGGCCGTGAAGGCCCCTCGTCCGCATTAGCGGAGCACCCTTTAACCAACCCCGACGGATGCTGGGGTGCCGCTTTGCTAGCTCGCTGCGGCTGGGGTGGGTTCTTTAAACAAAATGGGGTTAGTTTGCTCTCAAAGAAAACGGGATGCTACGTATTATTCATCCGTCATGAATTTTGTAGCCGCAAACTGGTATATAAAAATACCCAAGGACCAAAAGGGGGCATAGTTCCGTAAAGGAAACCACCCAGGCTCTGCAACATGGGCTGACTAAGCAGACCCAGTGCTCGTGACAACGCACGGAGCCAGAAAATTAAAAATCTACAAAAGGGAAAAAGGAAAAAGTGCTACCTCTCTTTACAAGGAACCCGGGTGAGGCAGACAGCCCCGGGCCCCCGATGGCAGTGGAGCCCTGACCCCGATGGTCTGGGGTCCTCCACCCTCTGATGCTGGCCATATCAATCCAAAATTTACGAATTCAAAAAGAAATTTAATCAAAAAAACCCAAATTTTACATCAAAGCGGAAACTACTTATGTGTGGCCAGCATCCCTCCCTTTATAAACTGAAAATACTGAAAAATTCACAACAGAACTATTTCATTATAGGCCAGCCAGGCCAAACGCGGACCCTGAAAAGGAGAAAGAACTTCTCGGGCTTCCGCCCAATAAGAAGGCCAGAGAGTTTTAATTTAACAATTCATTATTATTTTTATCTGTACTATTACTTATGGTGGTAGTAAAACAAACCGGAATATGATGCTGAATAAGAACTATCGTTACCGGAAAACTATTACAACTACAAAACGTGAGAGCGGAAACTCTATGGACGTGAGCAAACAATAGATTTTCCACAATAAAGAAAAGAATTACACATTCTAGGTTACTTATAGTCTATGCAATAGTGAGTCAAATAACATGTGCTTTCATTCTTTTTATATTTTTTTTTTTTTTTTTTTGCAAGTTCTGTGAATATAACTCTTTTAATTTCAAATAAAGGAGTGCTGTCTACGAAGTTTAATAACTCATACATTCATTTCGCTCCCGTTTACAACAAAAATGAGAAGAAGAAAAAAAACAAAAAAAATATCTTCTTTTTTCTCTCCTGTCCTTCTACTTTCTGCTCGTACTTTAATCATAACAGTACTTTGGCTTAGGTGAATACTGTTCAACCGAAAAAAAAATGCAGCAATGGGCGACGGATTTCGATCCCTTTTTCTTTTGTTTTTTTTTTTTTTCTTTTCTTCTTTCCTTCTCTTCAATTTCAACTTAACTAGATATGTATATCATAAAGCCTGTTATACTGAAAAATGCTTTTAACTCACGTGATATGTGCGCACATATGCTGAAAAAGAAACGCGAGTTCCAGAGCAGTAATTAGTTTCGTTTCTATTGTTACGTTTACACTCCAAATTTCAGTTACATTCACATGAAACTACGAATATAATATCACTAGATATATATGCCCTAACCTTTTTGTTTTCTGTTTCAAATGATTGAATCTAAAGCTATGCACACTCGGAATAGTGTCTTCACCAAGGAAATTATGCTAATTCATATAACTCGGATATGAGGTGGCTTATAGAAGGTATTAGACCGTTCGCATTAAAACATGCGTCAGATAACTTTATGCTCTTCTACTCACAACAAAACTAACGCTCTTCTTCTTTACAACCAGTTTTCTTTCAACTAAGTGTATACTCGTAAGACATATTATGCAACAGCTAGCTTACAGCTTAACCTAAGAAAAGTTAAGAAAAAAAAAATCAAAAAAACAGAAGTTGTCAGCAACTAAAAATAACAATTAAAAGTCAAGTGCTGACAATAGGAAACAAATCGACGACATTCATTTCATCTTGGGAAAAATAACGTAAATTAATGACTTGAAGTCACTTAGTATTTACATTGTAATTCAATTTTTGTTTGAATCTTGAATGTGATACCGAGTCAAATATATCCGATTCATATGAACTATGGTAAGAAAACATTCTAGTTTTAATTGAATTGGAATTAATTCTATCGAATTTTTAAACAAATTATCAATGTCAATGTGCATAATTGCACAGATCAAAACACTTAAATAGATCTTACTGACATCTAATCGACCATTCTTCATCAGGTTCCTGTGCAGCCGGTTCAAAAGGGGCCACGCGTAGTCGCACTGTCGTTAGTTTCCAAGTTTCGCTACCTACGAACGTCATGTCACGGCCGTCAATGTGGCTGCTACGATATCCACCAGAAGCGCACCCGTCAAGGTCGTCGGACGCGTGTCAGCTTCGCGTCAGCAATAGACGCTAGCAATGAACAAAAAGATACCTAGCAAATTTATGTACATACCAGATCGCAGTCGACCGAGCTCTCTTTATGCATTCCAAGGCTCGCATTCCACTATCTGCACGCCTCCATCAGGAATAGAGAGTCCATGGAAAAGCTGTCGAATATCTCATGCATTTGCTGACCAGGGTAAATTCTGCGAACGTATGATGACGCTCAGTATGTCGGCTCCTCGTAGCGTACAATTAGTCGCTTTCAAAGAAACGTCGAGGCGATTTGCACACTATGAGTCAGAAACCAATAGATTTTGCCGCAGCACTAAACTCGTGCTCAGACACTATTCTCTCAACAGCCACTGATAAATTGCTTGCCTCGTAACATTCAACTTTCAGCACTTTTCGAATAGTACTCGAAACAACGCCAGATCGACGAACAACGAATAAAACACTTTCTTTTATAAAACCAGTCCTTGGACCAATGTCACTTGCAGAGATGCCGCGTTTAGTCGGTCACCAAAATTTCACCAATTTCTTTCTGACAATCGTACCAATCCGTGCCAGCAATGATCACAACAGCTTATTCCGCTTTACACTATATTGATTTTTATTTCGTCTACAATCAAGCAACGCCAAATGATTCGTTAACAGTTAACACTTGCTAACTAAATACGATGTTCAAGGAACAAATGGCTGGCTGTCACATACACAATATGCCCCGAATAAAAATTCACGTTTCCGAGCAAATATTCTTATAGAATGAAACAAAAAGCACCCCAGCAGCGGCCGTGGCGATTGTACCTCACAGAACTTGAAAACAATCTTTTTCTTCAATTTTTTCTCTCACGAATTCCATTTGAACAAATCTCACATAAACTGATTTACGGTTCCCGGGCACCTTATGCGTAACACTTATCTCACTTCAACTTGAGTGATCAAAAAAATATGTCGATCGACCGTCTCAAAAGCAATCGGAACGGCCGCTTGTCGCCGCCACGCCGGCCCAAACTTGACTGTCCATAGCCAAGCGCTGCATCCTCACAGCCCAGCCGCAGCATCGCAATTTGCCATAAACAATTTACCGTTGATACGGTAAATTAGTTTTGAAAAAAAATGAATTTTTCGAAGCGACATCGCTTGTGTTTCGATTTGTCGAAAACAAGGTGCCGTAAGAGGGCAAGTAGAGGACTTTTGATACAATGCGTATCAAAAGTCGTTTGCCGTGAATTTTAGAAACAAAATTCAAATATGCAAATGCTACAACACAGATCTTTCCACAAGGGCAAGTGCGTGGAAAGAGCTGAAGGATGGATGTAATGTGTGAAAGACAATGACGTGAACAGGTGATCAAGTCTTTTACTATCCAATCTTTTAGATTTAATGCGTGAACTAGTGAGCAAATAAAAAGGGGTAAATATAATTGTAGGAAGTTTCGTGAACAACGTATACTGACTTAATAAGGAAAGTATCTTTGGTAGAGGAAATGGTGAACGAGGTGAACATCTCTAGATACTTTTCAATTGAAGCAGGAGTGACACCTGAAATAGGCGCAAATGGACGATCTTCCAAATAAAATTTGGAAACAGATCGTGAACTGGTGAACTAGTGGGTATATCACTTAGTGATGTCTTTCGCGTGAAAGACGCCCACTGATCGTCCATTTTGATCGGCCAGCTGGTAATAAGCACCGCCGATCTTTTTAATTACCTTACTAGGTAAGAACTTCCGGTCCAGCTTTGCATTGTAGTGCGCGGCTGCGTCACTTTGCCGGAAGTTGCGCCTGTAGACCACTTCGCCAGGCTGGTATGAAACCAACCTGGAACGAAGGTTATAGGCCTTGGCATTGCGAGACTGGGCTTGGGTGGTGAGGTCGCGGATGGTTTGGCGTAGAAGGGCCAGGTGGTCAGGAGGTGGCAGAGTGGTCTCGGGGTCATCCAGAAGATGGAGTTGCCGCAAAAGTTGGTAAGTGCGGCCATGGGTGACCATAGGTTGCCCGAAAACTGCCTGATAGGGCGACGTCCCTATCGTCGCGTGAGGTGCCGAACGTAGGGCACTAGTAATATCCGATAGTTTGTCGTCCCAAGTGGTCTGTGCGGGATCGATGTAGGCTCTAATGGCAGCGAGGATTGAGCGGTTTAGACGCTCTGAAGCATTTGCCTGTGGCGAATACACAGCTGTAAACGTGTGAGCGATTCCGAATTCCTGCAGTACATCCTGAAAGATGTGTGACCGAAACTGCACGCCATTGTCCGACACGATGGTTTCTGGTACCCCGACAAGGTGGAAGATCCTCTTCTTTAAGATGTCCACTACTGCCTTTGCAGTGAATTTTCGAAGCGGCTCGATAAATGGGAACCGCGAGAGATGGTCCAGGACGATGAGAGCTCCAATGTTGCCAGACTTGGACCTAGGGTAGGGGCCGATAATGTCTATGTACAAGCGCTGGAATATGCGCTCGGGAACGGACTGCAGCGTCATTGGTGGACGAAGGGTGTGTGAAGGGGCTTTGGTGGTTTTGCATGTGAGGCATGATCCCACATATTCACGCACTTGAGCGGCCATTCGTGGCCAGAAAAACCATTGCCGTAATCGGCCGAGGGTTTTGGCCACGCCACCATGCGCACTCAAGGGTGGGTCATGAGCTCCCTTCACTAATTCTGCCGTCATTTCTGACGGCACCCACAACTTCCAGGCCAACTGGTCTTGAAGTCCGTTTCCGGTCGCATACTCAGTCCGCTTGTACACGAACCCGTCTACAACTTTTAGGTCCGGCAGTTGGTCTTGTTCTGCCTGGACTTTAGCCGCTAGCTCCGTATAGGAAGCACTTTTGAAGTGTGGCGACTCTAAGTCTAGCTCCATTGGAGTCTCCCCGCCTTCTGCCGGCACCAACGCCTCGGCAGAAAACATGCGCGACAAAGAGTCCGGCACTACGTTTTGGCTTCCCTTTCGGTGGACGATGGTGAAATTAAACCCTTGAAGTTTAAGGGCCCACCGGGCTAAGCGACCATTTAGATCTGGTTGGTGCATTAGCCATTTTAGGGAAGCATGGTCGGTCACGATTTCAAATTCGTGACCTTCCACGTAGGCACGGAACTTTTTGATTGCCAACACCGCTGCCAGACATTCTTGCTCAGTGACGGTGTAATTACGCTGAGCGGGATTCAATTTGTGGGACATATAGGCGACGGGGGCTTCGTCTCCTTCTTCCGTCCGTTGCACTAGCACGGCACCTACTCCATGTTGACTCGCGTCACATTGGATGGAGAAGGGCTTGTTGAAGTCAGGGCTGTGCAACACTGGAGCCGAAGCAAGGCTCACTTTCAATTGCTTGAAAGCATTTAGCCTCTCGTCGGTCCACACAAATTGAGTCCTCTTCGAAAGCATGTCTGTCAGTGGCGTTGACAAAGACGCATATTCTCTGACGAAGCGCCGATACCAACCGCAGATTCCCAAAAATCTCCGCAGCTGCTTCGTGGTCGTCGGAAGAGGGAAATCCATAATGGATCTCACCTTGTCAGGGTCTGTACGGATCGTTCCGTTACCAACAATGTGGCCAAGATATTTTACCTCGCGCAAGAGGAACTTGCTCTTCTCCACATTGATGGTAAGGCCAGCTTGTCGCAGATGGAATGCGACCTGGTGCAGTACCTTCAGGTGTTCGTCGAAGGCCTCGGTTATCACCAACAAGTCATCCAAGTATACGAACACTTGGTGCTTAAGATGCGGAGGTATCACTTTGTCCATGAGTCGCGACATCGTTTGGGGTGCATTGCACAAACCAAACGGCATCACGACGAAGTGATACAAGGGTCGCCCGGGCACAGTGAAAGCCGTCTTCTCCCTTGACCGTTCCTCCAAAGGAATCTGCCAGAAGGCATCTTTTAGATCCAGGCTCGTAATAAATGTGGCCTTAGGGAGTCTGCTTAAGATGCCGTCTATCAATGGTAAGGGATAGGCGTCTTTCACTGTGACCGAGTTCACCTTTCGCGCATCCAAGCACAGGCGTACCTTGGAGGGCTTGACCACTAGGGTCACTGGCGAGGACCACGCACTCTTGGACTCTTCGATCACGCCCAGCGCGAGCATACGATCAATCTCATTGTATAAGAGCTTTTCGACAGCTGGCGAAACAGAGAAGTGTCTCTGTTTAATCGGTTTCTGATCGCCAGTGTCGATTTCGTGCTCGATCAGCGCTGTTTTTCCCAAACCCTCTACGGCGAACGACGGGAAGCTAGCAATCACAGACGTAAGTCTGTGACGCTGCCCCGGTGAGAGAGGGTGGGCGTGATCGTCGAGTTGTTCGAGGCTACTAGTGGTGTTGACTTGTTGGGATGGCGCAAACAGGTCTGCTGCTAAGGCGAACTGGCGCACGAAATCCACTCCTAGATATAAGTTTTGGCTAAGAGTGGGAATTATCCAGAGCGTCAGGGACTTAGTAACTCCCCTGAACGTGATGTCGGCTGACACTCGGCCTACAGCTTGATGTTGGGTGCCGTCTGCAGTCTTCAACCCGAGAGAAGCTCTTTTCCAATGAAAAGCGTTCCTCTCGAGGAAGGACTTTGCCAAGTCAGCCGCCATCACGCTCACGGAAGCTCCCGTGTCGATCAAGCCTGCAATTGGTTGGTCAAACAGCAGAACCTGTGCGTATGGACGGACGTCACCTGAAGGCACGTCCATCAGAGTGGCACAGTTGAGCTGGTAACGCCAACGCCGAAAGCGAGAATAGAACGCTCTCATTCTCAGCGTTGAGCGCTTTGTTTTGGAACGAATAGGTTTTGGTCGTGAAATTTCGGAATTAAAAATTCGGTCTCGGACCGCCGTGTACTTCATCACCCGCTGATGGTATGGCAAAAAGGCCAACGGTGTGGGAAATGATGAGTAAGTCAAAGGTAAGTCAGGTAATGGCGAACCTCCAGTGTGTTCTACATTCGGGGTCCTGCCTTGTAGAATGTCAACCGCGACATTCCCACCTACCTGCTGAAACGAGGTGGATGGGTTTGCCTCTTTGGGAGGCTCGTGGTGGAAATCGGCACTCCCGTGGGCGTGTTTTTTGCTTGACATACTGGGCAGTGCGGTTTATAGGTGTTTTCCTTGCCACACCCGTAACAGAACACGCGCCTCTCTTCTAGGCAATCGTCAAACTTATGTCCTACCTTCCTGCAGTTCCAACAGGTAGGCAGGACTGTCGCAGCGCACACTTCAGTATCTAAGGGGTCGTCCTCCAAGACGTTTTGAGGCTCTTCCTCCAGGGCTTCGTGATAATGCCTTCCTGGCGCAGGCCGGCGGCGGCTTCTGAGCTCCAGCTCGAAGTTCTCCACTCGGAGAACGGCCTGACGGAGCATCCGGACAGTAGGCAAATGACTCTGCAATAGACCGCGGCGAATTTCAGGTAACAAATTTCGCTGAAGGACCTCCGCTAACTCTCCATCGCTGATGGGGTATTGCAAGCGGTCCGCTAAGCGGTGTACTTCCGCGCTAAAGTCATCGAAAGTCTCATTGGTTCTTTGCCTTCGTCCTCGGATGATTTCCATCAGGTCGCCGTCCGAGTAGCGACCTCCGAACTGATCAATCAGCGCCGCTTCCAGGTCTCGCCATTGGACTCCACGCCTGGTGCGGTGGAACCGCCAATACCAATCAGCAGCGGCTCCGGTGAATAATAAGTATAAGTGTTGACACAGCCAATCAAAACGACCAGAAAGTGTTTGCCTGGTGAGCGACCTGACCCTGTAGGTGAACACTTCCACGGGCAAGGTGTTATCCCTTCCAGAAAACTTAAGGTTCCACCTCTCCATGATACTGGCCACCCTATCAGGTGCCAGCTGGCCTACATCATCCCGAAGGGGCCGTGAATTGTAAGATCTCGGAGGGGGAACATAAACTGGTGCCCTGGGGTTCAGTGGCACAGGAATTTCAGCTTCCGGCTGGGTCGGCCGTCTCAGATCAACCAACTGTTCCATTATCAAGCGCATGCTGTCTTGCAAGGCGCCTATTTGATTCTGAACGCCACTCAGCTCCGTCTGGAGTGAGGGGTGACGACTTGCTTCGTCTGTTGGGCTCGTCGTCAGCAGCGATCCTTTAGGATCAGGTGGCCGGTCTGAGACGCCCGATCCATTCGGATCTTGTAAGTTAAATTCTACTATGGCTTGCTCTTGCCTTCCTTTTCCCCTAGTGGTTACTCCAGATTTCACCGGTTTTGGCCGGGTCCCGCCCGTCGAGGGGACTTGACCGCCGCCGAGGGGAAGCCTCAGTGGTCCACGGCACAAGGGACAGTCAGAATTATCCTTCAACCATTGCTCCAAGCAATTCCGATGGAAAATATGGTCGCATTTTGTTGTATACGTGACTTGAAAACTGGTGTATACTTGTTGGCAGATGGAGCACTGAGCCTCCACCTCCACGCCGGCCAAGTCCTCTCTGCTGTGCCTTAGTGGCATTGTTCCAAGACTGATAGACCTCAAAATTTCAAATATTAAATAAACTTGCACGCTATCGTGACTAACCAAATGAATACACTTATACTAAATGTGGCCAACGTGCCAAAATTCAAAATTAACAAAACTTATCCTAAGCCGATATGGCTACTATCAAAACTTAGTAACTATTTGGCCAAAGTGCCAAAATTTCCAAAAGGTGCACACCAGGGGGTGTGTCTAACTCTCGCCGCAATTCAAGTATTATTAAATTCCAAGTGGAACAAAGCCTCCAGAAACTACTAATTTCACGAGAGGTTACTCGTATAAATACGGAGTAGGTTTTCCAAAATTATCCAAAATCTATATTTTTCCAAAGCAAGTTCAGAACTTACTCGTAATTATCAAAGAATTTAATTTTCAAAAATCGGCCTTCTCATTGAACGAATCCCGGTCTGTTCCTCCCAATTTCAGGTCCGCTGGCTGGCTGGCTTTTGATTTTAAAAAACGCAAGGAAATGAAATTCTAATTATGAAATGTTAGACTGGAACAATGTGAAAAATGGTAAAAAATTGTCAAGGTGAAAAATATTGAAAATTGTAAGTAAAAAATTTAACTCGGGTCGGTTCCTGAGGGGTACCGCCCAGTATGGGGGACTGTTTCTCTCACCCGAAATTCCTCGAAAAGAGAGGAGCAAGGGACCAAAAACAACTATGTTGCTGCTTGACTCAACCTCAGCAAATGGTTCAAGTCTGGCCAAGCTGCAGGGACGTGTAGGCGGCACCACGCCAACCCCACGTAATCCACCACAGCTTGAACCAAACTCAAGCCAAAAGCCGAAGCTGGATCAAGACAGCAAGGATATGAAAAATTTGGGACAGCTTCCCAACATAAAGTGGGGCAGGGGCCCTTCGGTTGACCGGGACAGGAGCGGCGGTAAACCACCACAACCTGTTATCCGCGGCCAACCTCCAGGTTGCACCCAGAGTCAAAAAAACTCAATAGGACGAACACAACGAGAAGCTGCCCAAGAGGTAAACTAACTAGGAAATGATTTTAAAAGGAAAGGATTGGGAAGGATGTTTGCGGCTAGTAAGGAAAGAGCGAGCAAGGCAGGTCTTAATAAAAGGGTTTTGTTCTCTCGAACGAAGTATATCGAATCGCAATGGAGGCGATCCTAAGACCTGCTAGTGAGAATGGAATTATTAGGATTTAAAGACGTGAAGTCTTAAGGGGAGTATGAGTCGAAACTCATAAGTATTTTCTCACTGTGGTGTGGGTTGCCCAAAAACAAGTTTCGGGCCCCACGTTGGGCGCCATTTGTAGCGTATGAGATGAAGGGGGTGGCCTTAGCACAACTTAGAACCAGACCGAAGTCCAGAACCAAGAGTGCTAAGGTCAAACAGTGGAATGGCTCATGCCATTCAAGAGGCAAAACAAAAAAAAAAGAATTGCCCCGAGAGCAGGGTGCCCTAGAAATGGCCGTGAAGGCGCCTCGTCCGCATTAGCGGAGCACCCTTTAACCAACCCCGACGGATGCTGGGGTGCCGTTTTGCTAGCTCGCTGCGGCTGGGGTGGGTTCTTTAAACAAAATGGGGTTAGTTTGCTCTCAAAGAAAACGGGATGCTACGTATTATTCATCCGTCATGAATTTTGTAGCCGCAAACTGGTATATAAAAATACCCAAGGACCAAAAGGGGGCATAGTTCCGTAAAGGAAACCACCCAGGCTCTGCAACATGGGCTGACTAAGCAGACCCAGTGCTCGTGACAACGCACGGAGCCAGAAAATTAAAAATCTACAAAAGGGAAAAAGGAAAAAGTGCTACCTCTCTTTACAAGGAACCCGGGTGAGGCAGACAGCCCCGGGCCCCCGATGGCAGTGGAGCCCTGACCCCGATGGTCTGGGGTCCTCCACCCTCTGATGCTGGCCATATCAATCCAAAATTTACGAATTCAAAAAGAAATTTAATCAAAAAAACCCAAATTTTACATCAAAGCGGAAACTACTTATGTGTGGCCAGCATCCCTCCCTTTATAAACTGAAAATACTGAAAAATTCACAACAGAACTATTTCATTATAGGCCAGCCAGGCCAAACGCGGACCCTGAAAAGGAGAAAGAACTTCTCGGGCTTCCGCCCAATAAGAAGGCCAGAGAGTTTTAATTTAACAATTCATTATTATTTTTATCTGTACTATTACTTATGGTGGTAGTAAAACAAACCGGAATATGATGCTGAATAAGAACTATCGTTACCGGAAAACTATTACAACTACAAAACGTGAGAGCGGAAACTCTATGGACGTGAGCAAACAATAGATTTTCCACAATAAAGAAAAGAATTACACATTCTAGGTTACTTATAGTCTATGCAATAGTGAGTCAAATAACATGTGCTTTCATTCTTTTTATATTTTTTTTTTTTTTTTTTTTGCAAGTTCTGTGAATATAACTCTTTTAATTTCAAATAAAGGAGTGCTGTCTACGAAGTTTAATAACTCATACATTCATTTCGCTCCCGTTTACAACAAAAATGAGAAGAAGAAAAAAAACAAAAAAAATATCTTCTTTTTTCTCTCCTGTCCTTCTACTTTCTGCTCGTACTTTAATCATAACAGTACTTTGGCTTAGGTGAATACTGTTCAACCGAAAAAAAAATGCAGCAATGGGCGACGGATTTCGATCCCTTTTTCTTTTGTTTTTTTTTTTTTCTTTTCTTCTTTCCTTCTCTTCAATTTCAACTTAACTAGATATGTATATCATAAAGCCTGTTATACTGAAAAATGCTTTTAACTCACGTGATATGTGCGCACATATGCTGAAAAAGAAACGCGAGTTCCAGAGCAGTAATTAGTTTCGTTTCTATTGTTACGTTTACACTCCAAATTTCAGTTACATTCACATGAAACTACGAATATAATATCACTAGATATATATGCCCTAACCTTTTTGTTTTCTGTTTCAAATGATTGAATCTAAAGCTATGCACACTCGGAATAGTGTCTTCACCAAGGAAATTATGCTAATTCATATAACTCGGATATGAGGTGGCTTATAGAAGGTATTAGACCGTTCGCATTAAAACATGCGTCAGATAACTTTATGCTCTTCTACTCACAACAAAACTAACGCTCTTCTTCTTTACAACCAGTTTTCTTTCAACTAAGTGTATACTCGTAAGACATATTATGCAACAGCTAGCTTACAGCTTAACCTAAGAAAAGTTAAGAAAAAAAAAATCAAAAAAACAGAAGTTGTCAGCAACTAAAAATAACAATTAAAAGTCAAGTGCTGACAATAGGAAACAAATCGACGACATTCATTTCATCTTGGGAAAAATAACGTAAATTAATGACTTGAAGTCACTTAGTATTTACATTGTAATTCAATTTTTGTTTGAATCTTGAATGTGATACCGAGTCAAATATATCCGATTCATATGAACTATGGTAAGAAAACATTCTAGTTTTAATTGAATTGGAATTAATTCTATCGAATTTTTAAACAAATTATCAATGTCAATGTGCATAATTGCACAGATCAAAACACTTAAATAGATCTTACTGACATCTAATCGACCATTCTTCATCAGGTTCCTGTGCAGCCGGTTCAAAAGGGGCCACGCGTAGTCGCACTGTCGTTAGTTTCCAAGTTTCGCTACCTACGAACGTCATGTCACGGCCGTCAATGTGGCTGCTACGATATCCACCAGAAGCGCACCCGTCAAGGTCGTCGGACGCGTGTCAGCTTCGCGTCAGCAATAGACGCTAGCAATGAACAAAAAGATACCTAGCAAATTTATGTACATACCAGATCGCAGTCGACCGAGCTCTCTTTATGCATTCCAAGGCTCGCATTCCACTATCTGCACGCCTCCATCAGGAATAGAGAGTCCATGGAAAAGCTGTCGAATATCTCATGCATTTGCTGACCAGGGTAAATTCTGCGAACGTATGATGACGCTCAGTATGTCGGCTCCTCGTAGCGTACAATTAGTCGCTTTCAAAGAAACGTCGAGGCGATTTGCACACTATGAGTCAGAAACCAATAGATTTTGCCGCAGCACTAAACTCGTGCTCAGACACTATTCTCTCAACAGCCACTGATAAATTGCTTGCCTCGTAACATTCAACTTTCAGCACTTTTCGAATAGTACTCGAAACAACGCCAGATCGACGAACAACGAATAAAACACTTTCTTTTATAAAACCAGTCCTTGGACCAATGTCACTTGCAGAGATGCCGCGTTTAGTCGGTCACCAAAATTTCACCAATTTCTTTCTGACAATCGTACCAATCCGTGCCAGCAATGATCACAACAGCTTATTCCGCTTTACACTATATTGATTTTTATTTCGTCTACAATCAAGCAACGCCAAATGATTCGTTAACAGTTAACACTTGCTAACTAAATACGATGTTCAAGGAACAAATGGCTGGCTGTCACATACACAATATGCCCCGAATAAAAATTCACGTTTCCGAGCAAATATTCTTATAGAATGAAACAAAAAGCACCCCAGCAGCGGCCGTGGCGATTGTACCTCACAGAACTTGAAAACAATCTTTTTCTTCAATTTTTTCTCTCACGAATTCCATTTGAACAAATCTCACATAAACTGATTTACGGTTCCCGGGCACCTTATGCGTAACACTTATCTCACTTCAACTTGAGTGATCAAAAAAATATGTCGATCGACCGTCTCAAAAGCAATCGGAACGGCCGCTTGTCGCCGCCACGCCGGCCCAAACTTGACTGTCCATAGCCAAGCGCTGCATCCTCACAGCCCAGCCGCAGCATCGCAATTTGCCATAAACAATTTACCGTTGATACGGTAAATTAGTTTTGAAAAAAAATGAATTTTTCGAAGCGACATCGCTTGTGTTTCGATTTGTCGAAAACAAGGTGCCGTAAGAGGGCAAGTAGAGGACTTTTGATACAATGCGTATCAAAAGTCGTTTGCCGTGAATTTTAGAAACAAAATTCAAATATGCAAATGCTACAGGTTGATCTTAGGTCCTGACCTCTGGAACATCATGCACGATGATCTGCTGCGCCTGGAAATGCCTGCGGATATGTTTCTGGTAGGTTACTCTGATGATGTCGCCGCGGTAATCACTTCCAGATCTGCCGAAATCGCTCAACTCAGACTTAACCAAGTCATGAGGAGGGTGGATCGGTGGATGACCGAATACGGCCTCCAGCTGGCAATCCCTAAAACAGAGATTGATATGCTGACGAAGCGGAGGATACCAACTGCCATACCCATGACAGTTGGCTCCGCCGAGGTCCAGACCAGCAAGTCGATCAGGTATCTGGGAGTGACCCTCGACACGAAGCTGACGTATTGGGATCACATTCGCAGGGCATGTGACAGGGCTCTAGTAGTCGTCACTTCGCTGGGTAGGCTAGTGGCTAACGTCGGAGGACCCAATCAGACGCGACGTAGGCTGCTGATGGTAACGACCGATTCCATCTTGCTATATGGGGCTGAAATCAGGGGAGATGCGCTCCGAACTGAGAAGTTCCGGAAGCGCATTGCCAGTGTCCAGCGCAGGGGTGCCCTGCGTATCGCCTGTAGCTACCGCAAAGTCTCAGAAGAGGCTGTGATGGTGGTATCGGGATTAATCCCGATCGACCTACTAGCGCGAGAACGCAAAGAAAGGTACCTCTTTCGCTCAGAGTTGGGTATAACTGAGGCTCTGGCTCACGCGTGTACGTTTACACTCCAACTTTGACAGCAACATTGGAGTGAAAGTGCTAAAAGACGCTAGACAGCTAAGCTAAATGGTCTCATTAAGCCTTGGCTTAACCGGAGCCACGGAGAGGTAAACTTTTACCTTTGTCAATTCTTGACAGGGCCCGGTTACTTCAGGAAATACCTGAACAGAATAGGTAAGGTGGTCACACCGTACTGCCGGCACTGTGTGACTGAGTTCGCTGATGCTCAGCACACATTCTTTATGTGCAGTCGCTTCGTAAGTTTGAGGCGCACCATTGAGTCCACGATCGGTCTGGTAGTGCCTGAGACGATCGTGGATGCAATGCTGCGAAACGAGCATATCAACATTTGTTGAGAAAGTGCTGCGCATAAAGCGAGAGGAGGGTTGCCTTACCGACCCATGAACTGTGGTAGTTTTTGAAGTACGTGGTTACCGATGGATGAAGCAGCACGATCGGGTCGAAGCAGTGCTTAGGCGGGTCCCGACTCGGAACTTCGTGGGTTTGTAGATGGTCCTTTTTTTTAGTGAGTCAAACCTCACATACTCCGAGGTGATAGGTCACCCGAGGATATGTTTAGCAGATTTTTTTTTGCCATCTACACTAGGGAAAAAAAACATCCGTAAGAGCTCCAAATGGTAGAGCAGCTACACGGGTTGCCTAAATTTCGAGCCGTTAACTATTCGCAGCTCACACACACGAATTCAGCCATCACGTCCTGAAAAGACTGTCTCAACCAATGCTAGATGCCAAAGGGTTCGAGGAAAAGTGGAATCGTCCAGGAGGACATCTCCAACATCGGTTTTCATTGATTGGGCATAATTTCTTTGATTTAAACACCTTAATAGTCAGATAGAGAGAATAACATGTAGTATATATCTGCACGTGTCGTAACTATTTCAGCTGATGGAAGCCTGATCTTAACGTCAATATTTTTAGGCTAGTCCCTTCCAACTAAGGTTGGCGAGAGACCGATTATCTCTCTCATAAAATGCTTTCCGAAACGGTTATCCGGAAACCATCAACAAGATTTGGAACTGGATTGATGCACCAACGGCTAAACGATTTGTAAATTTTCTCATGGAACGTTAGATCGTTAGCTAGCCGATGCCCTGTCTCAATATAAGGCTGATATAACAGCAATATAAGAGATCATATGGACAGGGAATGGTGTTTTACAAAAGGAAGAATATGAATTATACTACAGCTGTCATCCAAAACAAAGCTAAGAAGTTAGTTCCTAACCAGCGTGCAGACTCCAAATATGTATGCGGACCAAAAATCCAGTGAACCGGCCTGAGATTGTATTGTTGATCAGCCTGGAAAATCGGAAGAAATCGTATGGAACAGAAAGATATGCAATATAATGCTTCAAATACATATTGGCCCAAGCTAGAGCATCTCGGGTAGGCCCAATACAGGCCAATTCGTTATTTAAAACATTGAATTCTGGAGCTTTTCCTTTTCCCCTACGTACGCTGCTGCGACTGATTCCATGAAGCTATTCAGGTCCTGTTTGCGGCAGCCATTTGGTGTAATCCTATCACTTTTGCATGTGAGTTTGGTATGCGAAGCCCAAGCTTTTTTGCCTATCAAGCTTTGTGTTTCTTTTCCTTACTGAGGCTACTTCCCACTTATGTTCTGTTAGTCTAACATCAACTAACCGTTTCGATTGATCAATGTATACTTTGTCGCATTTTGGGCAAGTAATTCTGTATGTTCCACATTTCCCCTTTTTTATCTTGTTTGTCGTTTACGTGACTTAATTTAGCACCTAATTTTTTTCACTCTATTGGTTGGAACTTTTTTTTTGTTTTGTTTTTAATATCGACGAAAAAAGTATTGGAGCTCTTCTGGCTGTTTTTTGATTTTCCTATATACTGCCTTACTAAGCGCAAAAGCGGTATCCGAACAAAAATCGAAAAATTGATTTTTATAACATTAGAAAGCTTAAAACAATACGCATCTAATGAACTAAGTCTTTTAATGGTATCTTATTTAAAACATATGGAAAACCCCTTAAGAAAGTTTTCTAAATCTAAGTACCCGATGTATCCAAGAGCGGAAGACAGCTCACCGAGAAAAGTGGAGTAAGGAGAATTTCCCACCAGCTCCAAACGACCCCAGCTCCTAACGAACCCAGCTCTTTGACGCCTGTATCAGTTTTACCTTAAATCACTAAGGGCATAAAACACATATCAATATTACTACTTTTACAAAACTTCAATTATCTCGAAACTCGCTTTCATTGAGATACCGCTTTTGCGCTTAGTAGGGCAGTATATAGAAGAGCTAAAAAATTTGGTGCTAAGTTATGTCACGCAAAGGACAAAAAAAAGAATAAAGATCTGTCGTGACATTGGCCCAGCTAAATTTTCAAATTCAAATAGCTTATTGACTCAAGATGTTACTTTATTGCTTGAAAGAATAGTCCGGACTAGTGCTACTAGTGATATCTGCATTTTCTTTTCAAAAACAAATAGGTGCCATTCTAGCGAATTTTCAAGCTAAATTTTAGCCGAAAGAAATATCACTGAAGTTTTGCGTCGAAATTTCACGTGAAACCGACCTTAGTACTAAGCTTAATTTAGAATGTGCGAGAGTTTCCATTTTTGGTTTTCTAGACTTCTCCTTTATTCTCCACTCATTGTCTTTGCAGAAGCTGCAATTCCAACAGCTGTCAAATTCATATCAAACTTTTCAGACGATGGTCACAAATTTGGAATACGGGAGTGATTTTCCAAGCAAGCAACTATTTTCTCAAAACAAGCTGTGTGATGCGAGCAAAAAATGTTATAAGAAGCATTCGAGCAGTAAGAGTATGAGTGAATTTTAGTGAAGTAGGTAAAAATCGCGAAATGGCCATGTGCACGATGAATTGTACTAGCCTGTATCGTTCTCGTCCCGTCCAGAATTCGGTTCACAAAAGTAATTACCAATCGTCATATTACCTAGAACTCAGTAGTTTACAAGGAGAACAGATAAATTCAATCAGTAATTGAACACGAGTCACGATTTAGCGATAGTTACAATAGTTTGGCATCTTTTACGCGCGACTTTGCCGGCTGCTTGACACCTGTCGAATAGTATATTTTCGAAGAGTCAGTGAAGTAGAGAAGGTACTTCATGGGGGTAAACGAATTTCGAATTAAATTTCCTTGAAAAATTTGGAAATCAAATTTGCTATAAATAAAAAAATGCATGCGATAGCATGAAGTTTCTGTTCGTAATAGGTAAAGTAATTATTGATTTTAAAATTTCAAATAAAATTGTTCCAGATATTGTATTTTTAGCATTTTTAATTTTCCGATAATTTAATTCATAAAAGAAGACTACCTATGATCTTGTATAATTTCACCCAATTCCATTTCATTTTGAACAATTCTTCAAATTAGTTGATTTTTGGATAGTAAAAACTGAAAAACACTATAAAGCATATGAACAAATTATAATATATTCTACCAATATTACCAGAATCGCTTGTTATTTTGCTTACTACATATTTGTTTAATTCATTCCAAATTAAAGTTATTGAATTGTTTAATTCATTTTAGAGATGGACTGTGTAAATAATAATAATGAAGATGAATATGTACATGCAAAGCAACAATAGAACGCAAGCTAAATTAAACACAGTTCCGAAAAGAATCGGCTTTAAAAATAAAATATTCTTCGGATTGGAGAAAACAAAATGTACTGCACGAAAAAAAAACGTTGCAAATCCAAGCAGCTCGCAAAAGATGGCAATGGCATGGCAACAAGTTCTCAAGTAAAACTTTATATCCCCTGAAGCATATGAAAGATTGCATCCGCGTGTTAGCTCTGGTGGTGGAAGGCTGTAGCCGAAAAATTGCTGAGAAATTTGCTTTTCTCCGAAGGACGGTTTTTCTCTGAAATTGATAATACGTGTATCAACGTGTCTTAAACTGCGGTTTCGTGTTCGTTGCGTTGTTTTGAGTCACTTATGTGTTTGTGTTGTCTAGAGTAAAAATTTGAGGTCAAACCCACCATAAACGGGTGTTATCGTAAACCGATGGCTGATACAAATCGTCATAAGCCAACATAATCCTTGTCAAAAGGGATCTAGTATTTAAAAAAAATAAATATGAAAGATTGCAAAAAAACGTACAATAACTGTTTCCCTCTAAATCGATCACTATGAAACTGGTATGAAGCATTTGGTTTCGGCCCATATTTCACAAAAAAAGCGTTTGAGGCCAACTAAAAGTTTAACACAGTTTGCGAAGAATGGGTAACACATATTGAATCTTGGTGTTTTATGTAGTGAATACTACATACTATGCATACCAGTGAATACTACATACCTGTGAATACTAGAATACCAATGAATACTACATATATGGATGGAAAATGTCAATGCGACTACATGGTGGCTGCCCCGACACCATATATAGGCCAGCGAAAATTCCAATCGCATACTTCCCCATCAGAAGTATTATTGCGGAACAAACAGTCCTCTCAACAACAACAGTGACACATTTTGTATTCAAAACACTTTGGAATCTGGTGTTCTGGTCGCTGAAGTAATTTTGAATGGAATATCAGCTACCAATCGATTGCTATCAAAGCTCGTCGCTCCTTGAACTTAAAAAAAATGAAGAACTGCATTCGTCAAATAAATTGGATGCCTTTCTAAAAGCTCCGAAAAATCAACAAGGCAATTCAACACAACAGCTCAGAAAGCGAAAAATGAATAACTGCTTGCTCCTGGAGTACATACCTATCATAAATGTCCGTTTATTAATTTCATAAATGCTTCTATAGCATGAAAAGGAGAACATGCGTATAACAGAAAATATAGAAGAAATGCAATTCTTACAGCAAACCTCAAGTAAGTATGGAAATCATGAAATATTATCTTAAATCTTTTTTCGATCATTTTTTTGATATTTGTCAAAATAGTGTTATGCAATTTTCATTTAATTAGTTCATGTAAAAGCTTATTAAAATATATCGTTTAAATAGTTCATAGTGACTCTCAACCAAGTAAGTTTTTATTATTGCAAGATTAGGTCTATTTTATTGGCTCATCGATAATCTCAATAGATCAGTGGTATTGTAATCCAGTTGCCTTTTTTTTAAACTTTTCAAAAAGACCATTTCAATTCAATACACACAGCGATGGTATCGTCTTCAGGCGACGTAACAAATGGATTAAGTAATACTTAAAAAGTTACAAAAGCATATAAATAACTATATCTGATCTGCATCTAACCTGATTTTAACTTCACAAAGCAACTATCATAGACAAAAGTGTCTGCCACTTTAAACATTTAAAAAATTTCCTTAGTCAAACTTGTTATTGAAAAGATGAAAATTTGGTGGCGAAATGTTAGGCAAATTTTCCCAGCCAATTTCATTTATACCGATCCTGGCGAGTGCCGCTCTATGTGGTCGTGCTTTGTTGTGTAGGAACAGAACTCCCATCCTGTTCACGAGCGCTGGCATGCTTGCTTCGCGATTCTGGATTAAATCGTTATAGTTGCTGAGAATACATTTCAGTCGTAATGGTTTGGTCAGTTTCCAATAGCTAATACCACACGATACTTGTTTAATGTCGCCATACACACAAAAAGGTATTTCGGTGGTGAACACTTGGCTTCGGGATAGTTCCGGGAGGATCGTCTGGCGATAACCACTGATAAAAAACCACTTGATTCAAAAATACCTGTCGTTCGATTCACAACAACAGCGAAGCACGAATCCTTACAAGCTGAATTTTGTTGTTGCACCCACTGATCAACCCTTCGTTTCTTCCACAGACGTCGTTGTCATCCTTGAACGTCATGCTTAGTTCGTGCAGAATTTGACGGCGATCATCTTCTAAATCGGCTAAAAACTCCGTGCTATTTATCCAAGGTCTTCTTCTTCATGGCGGTCGTCCTCGGTGCTAAATCGGGTAAACTATCGTTGAGCTGAAAGTTCGGACAACATCTTCAAATGCGACCGTTTCTGCATTCGTCCCTAATTTAAATTCATAATAGACTAGTTTCCCAAACCATATTTACAGTTAAGTATTTCCCACCAGACTGAAGACATTTAAATGATGCTCCTACTATTGATGATTTGAGACCAATGGCGGCTCGTGCAATTACAATAAGTGGTGCTAGCCCCCAAGTTCAAGTATGTATACTGGAAATTTTAAACGGGTTTTCACTCGACCCAAAAGGTACTGCCATTAGAGCTTTAATTGATTTGAAAGTGTAATGTGAAGTTATCCCACGTCAATCCTTGTCGCATCTAAGTGTTGAAGCTGGTGGAGAGCTTCATTCAAAAATCTACAAACAAACAATATATACAAGTGTGTCGTGATTAGTTTCAAGACTCACTTTACTCCTGAATTCAAAGCTCTTTGCGCGGTCCCTCGTGAAGAGTACATTGTAAATATTCCGAGGTTGTACAACAATACGATAATGATCTTCACACAGTCAACGCTGGGTAGAGACTGAGAGCTACTATAATTTTTCATATTTTTGGCGCTTGCAGAAAAAATGTACGATATTGCGCGATATTTTCACCAACAACAATATTCTAAATGATTAAAAAAAAAAAAAACTATGCAAAGTAGTTTGCAAATGAATTTGTTTTTAATCTTTTTTTATTTGATGTATTTAAGAGAGTTCCGTCAGTACATCGTAATATTCAATTTGTTTGTTTATGCCTAATAAATATTTTCGTTAATAAATACTTAGATGTTTTAAATTATTAATTATTTTCAGGAGCAGAACATTCGAGTGTTCAAGTCAACTTAAGCTGAAAAATACCTTCTTGCAAATACGATTAGGTAGATCGATAAGAGTGGAGAATTTCATCAGGATTTGGATATTGTTCCACCATCATCGCTAGCTCATCTTGATTGGTATGTTTATCAAGTGGTTTAATTTGAGGGTTTCCTTCAATAAATCCATATTTCAGTCTTTGAAAAATAGGCTGAAGGGAGCAAGCATTCAGCATCCAGCGATTCACTCGGATCTTCACTGAAAAGCAAACAATTATAATAGATAAGTAGAAAGGATTTAAAATTACATAAGCTGATTTGTAAAGTAAGTAGAAATTGTAATCAAAATTACATAGGCTAAATTTTAAATTACATAGAGATAGATAGTGTGAGCGCATTACTGAAATAAGCTTTAAGTTAAAAATGTATTGCGCAAGAAAATTTTGATAACTTTAAAAATTTAAACCACAGAGAAAGAGCTCTAAACACGTATGTAATAATGCACAGGATAAAAAAAAAGTCAGAAATTACCTAACTTGAATCACGTGATTTCGCACTAACATTACAATTTCTTTCACTAAAAGCCTGTAATTTTGTTCACGAAAGTTTCTGTATTGAATGCTCAACTGCCTACCAGCTTTCACGACCAAATATTTCAAAGCAGTTCAGAAATTAGTTGTGAAATTTTAGTGTTGGCAGTTTCTTTGAATCAAATGAAAAATACTTTTGGCTATCAAACCGTTGTCAGCAGGACAAAAAAAAAATGATTTCGCTATGCATCGATGAGTTCATGAAAACTGGTGATAAAATTATTGGATTCGCTTTCGACGGTTCACCCTATGAACTTAGCAACTTTTAAAACTCCTAGGTGGCCATCTCGTGAATATCACAACTGAACCCATTTTTTTTATGTTTCTGATTTTTCTCATAAATATTGTAATTTCTTTTCCACTGCGTTTGCTGAAATGAAAAAAAGTTGCTTACAGCAAGATGAACGCTTTAAAAAAATACCGGTGAAAAAATTCGATGGGAATATTTAGTGTTAGCAAAGCCTGCAGGAAGAAAAAAATCATTTGCACAGTAAACTAAGTGTTCATATATTCTTCCTGTACCCGATGTCTCTTCGATGGAAAAACAAATTTTTCTAATTAGTGACGCTGTCTAATTAGTGACGCGCATGAATCGATTATCTTCACTCTTCGTTGAGCAGTTGATCTGAACTGATGTGTTTCTTCGTGGTTTATTACAATTTTTGATTGTTATTTTGATTGTCAAATACAGTTCGATTATCGGATACAGTTCGTGGATAGCAAAGATGGAAGGTGGTATTTCCTCTGTTTATGATCGTAGTAGTTGCCCATCAGTGTCATGGGTCCCATCAGTGTCGTGGCATCCTTGCTTATGATCAGGCCTAGTTTAGTAGACTCGTCTCGGATGTGTGGTCCCTTAGTGGCATTCCAATTTTTGGCCTTGGCTGTCTTATTTAGCATCAGCGATTAATATATTAAATAGTTTCGTATCTGCTAAGAACCTCTTGGCTCCGGTAAGACATGCGGTTCCCAAAGGGACCTCGATTTCAACTTTCACTGAGGGACGTATATTGTCTTGTGTGCCGTCAACAATCCATGTTGAACTGAACTCCAATGGCAATGATATTTTATTGCACTTGGGGCAGTTAGTTTTTATGTAGCCTGGAGTCTGACAACCGAAACACCTCAACGCACTAATCGTATCTGAGGACAGTGGCGGCTCGTCTTAATGTGCAGATTCGCACGTGAACCCCCACAAAAAAATCAATGATCCAATTGAATAATACTTGTTATGGCAGCACATAATGTTGCCTGCCGATCATTTTCATCATTATCATTTCATTCATACCCAGCGACTATATTGCCACGACAAACCACATAAAATTTCGCTTATCTTTACTGCCTCTTGTACTAGCGATCGCACGTGCGATTTTGTGGCTGGAATTAGGGGACTAGAGGAGCGTGCGGGGAAGCGAGGGGTGCATCCATTTAGCTCGGCTCAGTACAAGCTAGGGGTTCATACTCAGAATGTGCGATCGACAACCAATTTGATGTATTCAAACATTGTTGTCGGCGGTCAGTTCCATGCGCTGATTCGTGCTGCCGTTCGAGCGTTTTATATGGATTAGTTTAACTATTAGGGATAATTTTAGCAATTGCTTCTATTTGTGTCTGTATGATTTCAAGACACATTTGGAATTTAATCCATGTATACTGCTCTACTAAACATAAACATTATATCTGCATTTTTCCTCAATTTTGAGTATAATTTTGAGTATATAATCTATATACTCTATTGCACCATACTACAAAATTTGAATAACCTATATTTTGTGGAAGTATGTTAAAATTAATATTGAAAAATGAACTCTCCATATACCACCAGTACAAATCAAAACACAAATCATTGAATATCTGGAAAGTACTAATATGTAGATAGAACCTTTATGACTAGTAGGGATGTATATATAAATCTTCTGAAATTTTCGTTGTTAAATACTTGTAAAATGTATTCAGTATTTTAGAAGATTATCCTTGGAAGAAATTAAATACTTGGAAATGATTTGAGCGTTTAATATCTTTTGTCGCCTATTCCTGGCCTATTTATGATGATTAGAACTATAAAACTAAATACATTTGAATGTATTGACTGGTTCAATTATGCAGAGATAGTCTGGGCACTTAATTATATCATAAAACACTGAAGGCTTTCGGGTGTAAATATATGAAATAAATATATGCAAGGGGTTTCCCGTTTTTGATAAATTTTGGGATTATGTATACCTAGGACTGTTTATAAATACACTGAGCATATTACATGCTCAATTGTATTTACTTCCAACACAGTAAAATTACCCTGTTATTAGTCGTCTTCAGACATTCTTCCGATCACCATGATAAGTATTTGTTTTTCTAATGGTCCCAATTTGCGAACTGAGGTCGTCTCGACTTACAACAGTTACTTTGGAGTCATCACTACATAGCAACCATAAATTATCATGTTCATTGCTTATCACAAATTGTAATTTTTAGTGAACATATTTTTGGAAAATACTACAATTTGCATTTAGCAAGTGTTACTTTATCACGGAATTATGGCAAAAATTGTAAAAAAATTTTATTGATATGAGTGCATAAATTTTTTGTAATAAACTATGCTAAGCCCGTCACGGTCAAGGTTTCTGATGAAAATACCAGGTTCACTGGAAATATAAGTATCAAATCTCTTAAATGTCTTAAAATATGGCTGTTCAAGATATTTAAATCGCCTTTTGAAGGATTTTATAAGTTAATCTGTTTTTTAGAATAGTTTTCTTTTAACTCTTTCTATAGCTGTGTTGCGATGTTTCGGCAAATTGACTAAAATAAATGCAACTCTTAAAAGTATAGCAAGGTAAATATTCATGTGCCCAATACAGAGGTTTTCGATCTGTGAACCCCCATAAAATTAGGCCACGAGCCGCCTGAGGATGAAACTATTTTTGACACAGTAGAAAATTTTTGTTTTTTCTTCGCAGACTTGCGGCACTCAGATTCACTATGTCTAAGTTTTTGCAAAATGAGCACTTGGGGTGAACTTTATTTTCCACTTTAACTTTGTCCCGGTCATTTTGTTCAAACTCGCGCAGCGTTGCTTCAACTTCCCTGGCTTGAGTTAGCAGATGATTGACTGACTGATCATTTGAATAATTAATCCGTTGCCGAATACCACGATATAACAATCCGTAAATCATATCAATTTGCATGCGTTCCGACACTTCGTATGGTAACTGAGCCATCTTTGATTATAATTCACATATAAAATACTCAGTTGGTTCATTACAACTTTGTTCTATTTCCCGAAACAGTAAATATGGCGGCAATTTTCAAGAATAGTTGTGACATAGCACCTCGACCTTGACACCTTGATAACCCACGGAGAGCATTTTCGTCCGAAACGAATGCACATTCTTTGAATGTGATTACCGCGTCTAAAAACACTTCAATGTCCTTATCTGGTTTTCCGCTGAACCGCGAGGTGCAATTTATAAAGTTGCCCGTTTTAGTTGCTTTTTCCACATTTGTACCTGATTTATGTTCAGTGTTCACTGCAGCTCTTACTGAACGCACTGAAATATTCCTTGGGACTTTCGGAAGATGTTGGCCAGCTCAAACCAACAACGAACAATTGCCGGGCGCTATATCTGGCCTATCGTTCGATGTATTGTACGAACGATCCGATGGCGAATTTGCCGTTCCCTTTGCTGCCGAGGCGTGATTACGACCTTCGCAATTAATTTCGTGGTGCCGTGATTGAATCTCAGGCACTTTAATATGCGTTGCAGGTTGAATATAGCGTATTTTTACCACGTTAGATAGATGTTCCCGTTGCGGCTGCACAACCCCCTGTCACATTCAAAATAAATCGTCTGACGAATTTTACATTTATTTTCTTTTGTTTTTAACCGCGGAGGGTTTCTAATTTGACTATTCACATGTGATGAACGATTCAAGCGCGACCTATGAGCTTTCTTGTGTCGCACATTTGGGTTTTTCTATTCTATACTTAATCTGTTACACCTGGATAGGCCAATAAAAAAAAATATATATTTCCTTTCTGTTTTATGATAGTCGTTTTATGACTACTAACTGATGCTGTGTCGTACATTGCAGCGATTTATGAGAAGTATCAGATTGCCTGGAGATGTCTCAACTGAGCCGAAGTCCAGAAGAGGGCCTGCCAACCAGATAAAAGTGATGGGGCAAAAGGGGCAAATCAATAAAAAAAGAGGTGTCCCGGGAGCAGGGTACCCTAGAAATGGCCGTGAAGGCCCCTCATCCGCATAAGCGGAGCATCCTTTAGTCCGACCCCGACGGGTGCTAGTGTGCCGCTTTGCTAGCTCTACGCGGCTGAGGTGGGTCACTTGAAAATGGAGTGGAATTGACCCAGAAAGCAAAGGGGGACGCTACGTATTATTCATCCGTCATGAAATAATACTAGCCGCAATATATAAAAAGGAAAAGGCAGCTTGTTATTGTTTGGTTATATAAGATACGACTGTGATCAACTATGCACCGAACGTGTTTATTATGTTTTATTGATTTTGAATACTGTATGTAAATAGCTGCGGGGTTCTCAAAAGCTGTTAACGTAAGAAATTTATTTATTTTTTTAGTTATTTTCCGTATATCTGATGTTTACGTTCATATTCACTTCAAATCGCCGTTACAATGTATGTAACAAAACTATTGTAATGTTTTCAAGAGAATATTAGGCTATATCACTCTAGAACTAACTTATATATATTGAATTGATAGTATCTACATATATTACATTATGGTTCAATCCTTAGTTAGTACTAAAACAATGCAATTCATCCGTATTTCCACTGTGTATATAAAAAAAGAGAAAAGTATTCGATTGCGTATGTATGAGTGCATCCTTCATTATCAATCCCGTCCCGCTCTGACGGCTCCCGCCAAGCAGAAAAATCATTCGTTGATCAACAAGAAATATACATGCCCCACACATCCGCAGGCGATAGAGACACTTGACAAGTGTCTCCTGGGGGCCATCTTCAATAAATGTAATAGCAGTGGGAAAATGTATAACAACGTTTGGTGACTGGTGATCGCCGATTGTAGAAATTTTCCGTTAAAGTTCTGTGCACTGCCGGATGCCTCGATGGCATTCAAGAAAAGAAACATTTGGCGTTAACTTTAAATGCATTTGGGTGTTACGTTTTCCTCATGTGCGTTATACCACCCTAGATCCCATGTCTTGAGGGAACTATTCACTGCACACCAACCCAAACTTAGATCAGGAATTGCAAAGACTTGTAATCAAACCATGTTGAATTTTTGGGAGAGGTCTCACTCGTCGGAGTATTGATTTTTCGCTCACGGCTGCATTATTTTTTTAAATTGTGGATTTTCTTTTCCATCTCCGCCACTGTTACACTATGCTTTGCAGCCAGAGATTCCTGACCCACTTTTCACCTGGTTTTTATGATCGGAACTCGTAACATCCCACAAACAATAACATGCATGGTAATCTTCAATTAGTTTTAAAATTTTCTCGTTACACCTCATGTTTTCAAAAGAACTGCAAAACTTTAAACTGCCGAACCACACTACTCGGTAGCTGGAGACAGACTGAGATGTGTCACACTTGACTTCCACACTGTCAAAATGTTGCGCAACATGACTAACTTGCATGCGGCCTCCCATTCCGATTCCGAGATTTGAGACCTGCTAATTTTGGTCTCGCAACAGAGGCCTATAGACGGGGATTGGTCTATAGATATGTCTACTTAGACAAACTGAGAAACGTCTCAGAGACTAAAATCGCGCAACATGTTGTTACCCACCCCGCCTAATTGAGGGGGTATGTAGCGAAAATTATGAAGAGAGTAGCCTTAGCACAACTTAGAACCAGACCGAAGTCCAGAACCAAGAGTGCTAAGGTCCAAAAGTGGAATGGCTAATGCCGTTCAAGAGGCAAAACAAAAAAAAAAGAATTGCCCCGAGAGCATGTAGCGAATTATAAGATGGGAGTGGCCTTAGCACAACCTAGAACCAGACCGAAGTCCAGAACCAAGAGTGCTAAGGTCAAAAGTGGGAATGGCTAAAGCCATTCAGGAGGCAAAACAAAAAAAAAAGAATTGCCCCGAGAGCAGGGTGCCCTAGAAATGGCCGTGAAGGCCCCTCGTCCGCATTAGCGGAGCACCCTTTAACCAACCCCGACGGATGCTGGGGTGCCGCTTTGCTAGCTCGCTGCGGCTGGGGTGGGTTCTTGACAAATGGGGATGGTTGGCTCTCTAGAAAACGGGATGCTACGTATATTCATCCGTCATGAATTGTAGCCGCAAACTGGTATGTAAAATACCCAGGGACCAAAAGGGGGCATCGTTCCGTACAGGAAACCACCCATGGCTCTGCAACATGGGCTGACTAAGCAGACCCAGTGCTCGTGACAACGCACGGAGCCAGAACATTGAAAATCTAAAACGGGAAAATAGGAAAAAAGGCTACCTCTCTTTACAAGGAACCCGGGTGAGGCAGACAGCCCCGGGCCCCCGATGCTAGTGGAGCCCTGACCCCGATGGTCTGGGGTCCTCCACCCTCTGATATTGGCCATAATATCCAAAAATTCCAAAAAAAAATCTAATCAAAACACAAAATCTACATAGAATTGGCCAATATCCCTCCCTTTTAAACTGAAAATCACGAAAAATTCACAAAAAAACTATTTCATTATAGTTATTTGTAGGCCAGCCAGGCCATGCGCGGACCCTGAAAAGTAAGAAGAACTTCTCGGGCTTCTTGGCCCAATAAGAAGACCGCGGATTCAAATTCAATACAAAGTCATTTTATTAAGTTTCTGAATGACATTAAACCAAACAAATCTCTTATAAGCGAAAAAAAAATACTTGCAATCTGGTGCAACTGCTCATTAAATAGTTAATTATACTCCTTTACCAAAATTATGTCGTAAAAGAAATAAATAGGAGTAATTAATGAGAGAAATATCTCGAATGTCTACCAAGGGGAGCAGGTAGGCAAGAAACTTTGCATTACTTTTTGCTATTATCTCGAATATGGTAATTGAATACTTGTGACATTTTCAAAAGGATCGACGCTTGGGCATCACAAATTTGATGTTTAAACATATGTTAATGATAAAAAAAATGTAAGTTTCCTACTTGAAAACATGCCAAAATCTTAAGTCTAGTCGGTACTTCCAATTCATTGCTGTTACTCCTTATACAAATTTAGTGTTCCCTAACACTCGAGTGCTTACAATTTTATTATATTTCAATAAATGCTAACCGAAAAAGAACTTCAAGTAACAAACGACCCTATCAGAATGATTGTTTTTGATATTTACGATATGGTCTAATTTAGTTAAATACTACTTTTTTTTTTTTATGTTGTTGTTTTATATCAAGTCACTTTCGTACAACCTGCCTTACAATTTTGAATATAATTGGCAGGTTCGACACTAAATTATTAATGCTAATTGCAATTGATCTAGTGGGGCCCCCTAGTAATTTTTTTTTTTTTTTTATCCATCAAGGAAAGAACAACTATTTACGAGATAAAAAAAATCTACTAAATAGCTTAGTACATACTACCAAGCTCAAATTAAACAAAATGTCTATGATATTTTTTTAAGTAAATGCGGGATGCCTGATTTACAGGCGTCTGAGCTGACGATGACAAAATTTACAAGCAGATTAAGTGTGGCTACGCTATTTTAAGGACTTCCTTCCATTTTCACTCAGAATGGTTTTACTCTTTGCTAAGGGTTTTTATAAAACAGCCCATTTGTCTACTGCATATCAAGAGTTGGAGTACCATACCGCGTATGTTTTGTTTTCATAATATAATACTACAATATATATATTTATGCTTGTATATAAATAAAGGATGATGTACTTGCTACTGCCAACTAGGTTCTTGTTGCAGACGAGAAGTATCTGCTTTTGTTTATTTTTAACGGATATATTAAGCTGGCGTGATTCAACTACTTTCATGAATGCTCATATTGTCATATGATCACATTTATTTGCTCTTATACTAAATACATTATTATATTATGTTTCATGTTGTATAGTATACTACAAGAACTTAAAGGCATTCTTTAAATAATAACAAAATTCAACTAAGTGTCGAATTTAATATTAAACATCGATTTTCTTGCTTAAGAGATTTCCGTTCGGGTAAAGTTCTAGATAGGAAAATAATGCTGACTTCGGTTTGCATAAAAATAATTTTTCCAAATACTTCCAATCAACCAAAACCAAATAAATAAGCATATCTAAATAAGAGATTTATAACCAATAGTTTTCCACTTGTGATGTAACATCAAACTTGCATGCACTGAAGTCAGCATTCCTCTTTTTTTTTGTTTTTACGTTTGCAACTATATACTTGGATATAAAAGAATATAAACTTATATCAGTACTCACTGTCTTGAACAAGATACTGTTACTTTCTTATAGAATTGTTTCTATCTATGCATGGTCTGCAACTCTAGTATCCACAAGTAATTAAATAGTCCCCAAGTTTTCCAAAGATAGAGGCTGCTTGTTGTGGTTGAACGAGATCTTCATAGGTTGAAACTATTACGGCTTGCTGTGATTTCATACAATGTACGCCACTTCGCTTGGAAATCGATGCCAATAAATCCACCTCGGCGGGCCATACACATTTATCAATTGCCGACCGGTTACTATTAGATCGAACGCCGTCTCATCTCAAATAACCCCGATACGAGCTTGGATGCAATCCAGCCCAACAGATACATCTTCTAGCAATTAGGAATGCATAAGTACGTGTTTAATTAACCAATGGATCCAGAAGTTATCGTGATCTACAAAGTGTTTTCTTCAGATAGAGCCGCCGACGGATAGCTTAGCGCTCTTCCAGAGACTGCGATCGTGATTGAATACGGCTTCGAACATTCCGCCGCGTCTGAATAATAAAAGTCACACTTACCCAAAGAACAAAGCTGTAGAAGAGGTGGGTGAGCGAGATACATGTACCTGCACGCATCTGAACGGCATTCTTAATTTTATTCTCGTCTTCCGACGGGTTTGTTCAATTGACTTCAGGGAAAATGAAACAGGCCACTTATTCAAAATTCATCGCGGCACCAAGCAACAGTAGATGATAATCTGCGAAACAGTTCTACTGTCAATTTAATGAGCACCATTAACTTTTCCAGGTACAGGCTTAAATTTTCTTGCCGTTCAACTGATCAATTCATAGTGTCGGAGTAAAAATGGAAGATTCACTGTATTTTTGAACTTTTGCACGCTTTCGGCTCCCACGAATCCGGAATTTATAGAGGTTCCGCATGCAAACTGCAAGTGGAATTTTCCAGCGAAAAACAATTAAATGGCACTAGCCATTTCCACCTTTTGACCTTAGCACTCTTGGTTCTGGACTTCGGTCTGGTTCTAAGTTGTGCTAAGGCCACTTCCATCTTCATATTCGCTACAAATGGCGCCCAACGTGGGGCCCGAAACTTGTTTTTGGGCAACCCACACCAAAGTGAGAAACAGATTATGAGCTTCGTCTCATACTCCCCTCAAGACTTTACGTCTTCAATCCCAAAATTTCCATTCTCACTAGCAGGTCTTAGAATCGCCTCCTTTGCGATTAAATTTACTTCGTTCGAGAGAACAAAACACCTTTATTAAGACCTGTATTGCTCGCTCTTTCCTTACTAGCCGCAAACATCCTTCCCAATCCTTTCCTTTTAAAATCATTTCCTAGTTAGCTTACCTCTTGGGCAGCTTCCTGTTGTGTTGTTTTTTTGAGTTTTTTGACTCTGGGAGCAACCTGGAGGTTGGCCGCGGATAACAGGTTGTGGTGGTTTACCGCCGCTCCTGTCCCGGTCAACCGAAGGGCCCCTGCCCCACTTTATGTTGGGAAGCTGTCCCAAATTTTTATATCCTTGCTGTCTTGATCCATCTTCGGCTTTTGGCTTGGGTTTGGTTCAAGCTGTGGTGGATTACGTGGGGTTGGCGTGGTGCCGCCTACACGTCCCTGCAGCTTGGCCAAACTTGAACCATTTGCTGAAGTTGAGTCAAGCAGCAACATAGTTGTTTTTGGTCCCTTGCTCCTCTCTTTTCGAGGAATTTCGGGTGAGAGAAACAGTCCCCCATACTGGGCGGTACCCTTCAGGAACCGACCCGAGTTAAATTTTTTTTCATTTACAAATTTCAAACGTAAATAATTTCACCATCAAACATTCACTTCACCTTGACAATTTTTAATATTTTTCACATTGTTCCAGTAACATTTCGTAATTAAAATTTCAATTTCCTGCGATTTTTGAAATCAAAAGCCAGCCAGCCGCAGCGAGCTAGCAAAGCGGCACCCCAGCATCCGTCGGGGTTGGTTAAAGGGTGCTCCGCTAATGCGGACGAGGGGCCTTCACGGCCATTTCTAGGGCACCCTGCTCTCGGGGCAATTCTTTTTTTTGTTTTGCCTCTTGAATGGCATTAACTATTCCCACTTTTTGGACCTTAGCACTCTTGGTTCTGGACTTCGGTCTGGTTCTAAGTTGTGCTAAGGCCACTCTCCATCATCATAACCGCTACAAGCAGCGTGCCCTAGAAATGGCCGTGAAGGCCCCTCGTCCGCATTAGCGGAGCACCCTTTAACCAACCCCGACGGATGCTGGGGTGCCGCTTTGCTAGCTCGCTGCGGCTGGGGTGGGTTCTTTAAACAAAGGGGGATGGTTTGCTCTCAAGAAACGGGATGCTACGTATATTCATCCGTCATGAATTGTAGCCGCAAACTGGTATGTAAAATACCCAGGGACCAAAAGGGGGCATCGTTCCGTACAGGAAACCACCCATGGCTCTGCAACATGGGCTGACTAAGCAGACCCAGTGCTCGTGACAACGCACGGAGCCCGAAAATTGAAAATCTACAAAAAGGAAAACAGGAAAAAACGCTACCTCTCTTTACAAGGAACCCGGGTGAGGCAGACAGCCCCGGGCCCCCGATGGTAGTGGAGCCCTGACCCCGATGGTCTGGGGTCCTCCACCCTCTGATACTGGCCCTCAATATTCAAAAATTCAAAAATCTACCAAAAATACTGAAACTAAATGTTGGGCCAGTATCCCTCCCTTGAAGTAAAATGCTGAAAATACCGAAAAGATTCACGAACAAACTACATTATTATTTGTAGGCCAGCCAGGCCAAGCGCAGACCCTGAAAAGAAGAGAACTTCTCGGGCTTCCGCCCAATAAGAAGGCCAGGGTTATCGTTTAACAATTCATTATTATTGATTCGCTTTCGATGTAAATAATAATAACATACAAAAAAAAATTATCCGAAAATCTCATTTCGTCATTTTTAAGTTATATTAAACTCACAAGAGGAATTGCTCAAGTGGCAAATATTATTGACTATTATGGATATGTGAGACCAACTTAATTCGCTTAATGGCAATTGAGAAGAGTTTGGACATTTACATAAATTTCTTTTCAATTAATTATGTTGTTGCTCATTTTCAATTGAATTCATCAATTCTAGAGTCTTTGCATCGCTCTCTAGTATATAAAAGCAGACTATTCTTCAAAGTTTTCACAAGACCAAAAACAAAAAAAAATCAAATGTTTCTTTAATATTCAATAATACTATTAATATGGCGAAAATCAACGCAAATCTAATGTACTCGAAATGTAAAGCCAATTTGGTTGCGAGATAGCTGGTACCCAGTACATACTACAAAACAACTTAAATTAGTAACACCTTACAAATTATCAGAAATTGTAAGGAAAAATCCTAACTTTATCCTTAGACTAAAATTTTAATTGAATATATAATTGGTTATCGCATTATCAACTATCACTAATTGAGTTTTACATTCCAAGAGTAAATCAAATCTTTCCGTAAGAGTTTCCCAAGAAGAGTACAAATTATCGCAATTCCGATACGACTGTCATACCTAAATTGACTTATAAGTATTACAACTATGTTTTATTACTATTTTTACGATAGACTTAACGCAAAGATGAGCTCAGATGAACAACCCGCAATACTAGCTGTATTAGGAAAAACTGAGAAAGGTTCAAAGCGGTTAGAATATACCAACACGGTCCCCAAGCTTGCTCATAGCATATCCCGATTTATTTACGAGCCTAGAAATTGGAATTTCTCACAAAATTCGCCCTATCATACGCAACGTGAACATCTCACAACAACCGCTCCATATTCAAGAATAGGCAAGTCAGTTTAAAGTCTTTCACAAGCTTGAACACCATATTTTGTACCTCATAAGTCTATTTCATCGGCACAAACGAAATCTATCAAACATCAAGTGCCCTCCAAAAATCTCTTGACAAAAAAAATTCCAGAATACCGAGATGCCTGCTTTAAGAACCACTCAACTAGGCTTCGTCATGTCAATCAACCGACTACGACACTACTAACAACAATGTGTACAAGGCACTAGGCAAGTCAACGCAACTCTTGGCAACGCAACTAACCTCTTCAATCTAGCCAACGCCCTATTCTCAAATCAAACGAAACTAGCAACGTGAACAAAGTCATAGTCTGAATTGCACCGCTGTAACCGTCAAAGGTATTGTATAAATCCAATGGAATATATGCAATGTATCTACTGGGATAGGTGCCGGCTAACGTCAAATCAGGAAATTATCACCTAATCGGAAAAGGAATGGAGAGAGAAAGACTACGACGAACATTCCGACACTTCATCGATGAGTAAAGTTCCCAATTTTTCTTGTTTCTTTTCAATAAACGTATTAGTTACCTTGACTGTTAATATTCTCGACAGTCCCATGCTAAATTCTGAAACATAAATTTAACTTTGAGCTCATCATTCTATTAAGTGAGTTTCTTTACTCTTACACAACTATGTCATCTAACTGTTAGGAAAAGTTGCAAACAAAATGAATGAACTTAATTTCTTATAAGAAGAGTTGTCACGAATAATTGATGCATATTACGGTAAATACTTTTCACAGTTTGGTTCGCTCTTTACTAACTTGAATACAACCAATAATTCGTTTAAACTAGACATATCCAAAATTATGTCTGCGAGACGACCATGAAAATTTAGTTCAAAATTTAATCAACTAGTATCTAGAGTTTGATTTATTTTGGATTTTAATTTGCTTGCAAATCACTCTTTTGTTTATGTGCATTTGTAGTATTTAATAAAATGAACCTGACAAAGACATTATAATTGTATATAGGAAAATCTGCTTCTTAAACTCTCGTCCCCGCCGACGTATGATACTTTTCGCTATGATTATGCAATTATAGCTTGATTACAACGGTTTCGTAACACGTTTTAGTACCCCCAATCAAAAACACGGCATGGGTTTGGCATATCAAAGAGGTTTCGCAATTACAGTTGACCACGTAAAAATTATTTCGCGATTACAGTTGACCACGGACCTCGTCAGCAGCAAGCAATATTAGTGAACCGACTCCGACTTGTACGTTTTGGATTCTCCCATCTTCGCAAAATCATTCACCATCAGATTTAAAACACCGTTCCGGACAAAGATTGGCTTCGGTATTGATAGTCCTGCTTTACTACGACACATTAGTATGAGTAATTCCAGTGTGGCTTGAGAATGCTAGAAAGCTCAAACCATCGGTAAAGTCGGATTAGATGGTAATATGCTGTATTCTTTCGTGTGGTTGAAGTTGTAGATGATATTTCAAGAGAACATTTTTTTTTCCACACCAATCATCTCTTATGATCACCTAGAATCATTATTTCCCTCTTGAGCCATTTTCGCGTTCAGTTAGAAAGAGTTAGGAAAGCTAGTTGGCATGTAGCTCGATGAATGTTGCACAGAAAATGTTACTATAGTCGTTCACTAGACGTCATACGAACGCGATCACTGTTTGCTGACCTCCGGCTTGGTCCGTTTGGGTCCCGGGTTTGCTCAGGAGACTGGGCGTGGGCGCCACTCACTCACCCAATAATGGACCACGAGCCGCCGAGTGAGCTTACGGCTCACGGAGGTCAAAAGTGCCAGGTATGGGGGTCGCCGCGGCGTATCGCACGACCCTTCTATTTCTCAGCCACCGACCTACCTAAACACGAAACAATCACCGATCTGCCTCCCTGTACCACGAGTATGTACGACTCCGTAGTTTCGAATCAAAATCTTTATTTCGATAACTTCCGTGTTCTAGCGATTATCGTTACACAAAATTACTTCAATTCTAGACGTCTTATACTACGTTCGACTAGTCTTTTCTACCGTTTCGATATTTGAAATTCCACCACTCCACTATGACAGACTGATTAACTTAACAAAGTATTCTCAAAATTTTTTGATACTAATAACGTTTCGAAAGTTTATCTTTCTCTTTGATTTCGTTAGATGCGAAAGATAACTAAAATAAATTCTTACAACTATTCTAAAATATGCACTAACCTTCTCGCCGTCTGTCTCGAGCGTCACGTGGATCACGGGTTTGATCCCCGCCGGAATCGTAGTTCGAATTGGCACGTTTTTATTTGGCTGGAATCCTTTTTTAACTACCACCTTCGCTCCCGAACTACCTTCCGCTTCACGCCGTCGCCGTCGCGACCCGAATGTTCAAGGCAACGCCCGATTTCTGGGTAGGAAAAAGGAAGTGACTCACGCAGGATCGCGGGTTCGAATCCCGCCGGAACCCGATTTCGATTAGCCACTTGTTATTTGAACAGAAGTCCTTTTTGCCACCTCCACCGACACACCAAGGATGTTCCTCGACGTACCTGAGTCTTAGTCTCCCAAAAATATTCCTCCGATCGCCTTCACCGTCGCACAAAGAAATCTTCTTATTCGTACCTTGTTTTAGGTCTGACTTGCCCAGATGTTCCACTGGTCGTTTTCGCCGCTGCACAAAGAATTCTTGTACCTGACGTAAATGATTTTCAAAAATTAATCCACTGTTCGCTTTCGCCGTCACACAAACAATTCTTGTACCTGATGTAAATGATTTTCAAAAATTAATCCCCTGTTCGCTTTCGCCGTCACACAAAGAATTCTTGTACCTGATGTAAATGATTTTCAAAAATTAATCCACTGTTCGCTTTCGCCGTCACACAAAGAATGGAATATTTTTCTTCATCAGGTACCGCTGCTTTCTCTTTTCGAGTTCGAGTCCCGTACTTTCTCCGGTAATAATACAGTTTGGGGGAGACCCTTCCGATGACCTTGAAATTTTAGTATGTTGTAGAGGTTTTTGCGCTGATTAATTTTATGTGTATATGTTGGGCGCGGAAATCATATCTTCACATAGTTTTTTGCACGAAATAGCATGTTGTTTGTTTACATTGGTCTAATAATGAGTACTCGTATAACGATCTTGGCAAGAAATTTTAGGCATCTTATTAGTTACAAAATTGAAATCAACATGATAACACTATTCCAATATCTCGAAATCGCTGGTGATCGTGATAAATTAATCGACTTTTTAATAGAAAGACATGTTATACGAGGTGAAGTGATTTGTCGCGAATGTGGTACCCTTCTTACGTTGAAACGCGAAACATTGTCCTTTCAATGTACATACACGTACATGTCTTCTGTACGGAAACAAAAACGTAAGAAGGTATGGTGTCGCTATAAGGTTAGTGCATTAACAGGAACGTGGTTCAGTAATATGCAAATCAGTATCCAAACGGCATGTCGCATTATTGGATACTTTGTGTATCATAGGCCACCACATCAAGCTAAATTGGAAGAAGACTTTTCATTGAGTTCTCATACAGCAGTGGATTGGATTTCCTTCTGCCGAGAAGTGGGTTTTATTAATGCTTATATGAATAACGTAAAAACGTTTGGTAAAATACAATGCTTTTTTTTAAAGATTTGTCAATTTTGGCTAAAACGGAATATACAGAAAATCGGTGGTGAAGGTCATACTGTACAAATCGATGAGGCACTGCTTGGACGACGCAAGTATCATCGAGGCCGGATAATCCGAGGAACATGGGTGTTTGGCGGTGTTGACCCAGTAACCAAGGAGTGCTTCATTGAGCCAGTACGTGCCCGATCTGCTGGAGTTCTGCAGGAAATAATCATGCGAAGGATCAAACCGGGTACAATCATCATTTCCGATTGCTGGAGGGCATATAAGAATTTGTCCAGAGAACGATGGATGCATCTCACGGTAAACCATCAATACAATTTTGTGGATCCGGAGACAAGAGCGCACACACAAAACATTGAGCGTCTGTGGCGTGATTTGCGTGACAACATCCCTCGTTATGGACGTCGAATTCAACATTATCGACAATACATTGCTGAATTTTTGTTCAAACGACATTTTTCTTATTCATGCCGCATTGATGCTTTTTTTGTTGAAATGTCAAATATGTATCCAATAGAAATTGATGATTTTTTACATGAATAAACATATTTTAAGATTTATAATCTATACACACATATATATATATATATATATATATATATATATATATATATATATATATATATATATATATATATATATATATATATCTGTTAATATCATTAAATTGTATTAAATAATATCATTTTTTCAAAGTTAAAAAAGTATGTGAAGATGTGATTTCCGCGCCCTACATGCACATATATTCTTGTTCAGCATAAACATCTCTACAACATACTAAAATTTCAAGGTCATCGGAGGGGTCTCCCGTAAACTGCATAATTACCCTTTCTCCTTTCCCGTATGACCGGGTGAATGTACTTTTTCCACAGGCGCCGATCGAGGATTCCCACCAATCCGATAATTTCTTCACTAGCTACCATCCCATAATTTACCGTGGCCGTCGGGTTTGAGTACACCCCTGAGTTTTGTTGACGTTTCGGTTATGTCTGTTTCCGTTGTTTGTTGATGTTCTCGGCTGTCAACCCATATGTCGGTTTCGTGGAAAGTAAACTTGTTGCAGCCGTATTGACGATCGTAACGCATGGTATTCGCGTCAAATGTGTTCGGGAGTGTGTCCGCGGGGCCGGTGGAATCTGCAGGACTACCTGGATTAGCTGTGGCGATTGCATCTGGAGCTACACGGCAGCTCCGACGCCTTATGGGCCATCCGGCCTCGTTGAGATAGGCGTTAGCTGGTGGCGAAGTCTGTGTTTACATCAGATAAGTATCCGTGATTGTTATTAAAGAATTCGTTGCTTTGTGTGAAATTCATTTTATTTCCAGGTGGCGGGTGGTGACGTGGAAACAGTGAGTTCCCATTTATTTGGGCGACCAGAGCTTGTTCGGCGATATTGACGAGTTTCCCTTGGGGATCAAAGAGGGAATCGAACTTAATCCTGAGGCGTAGCCCGTTTCATCAAATCTATCCTCAATTGATTCGATCAGATATATCTGGATATCATTAACATGTAAGTTGTTTGTGTGTCTTGTGAATTCCAGTGTGCCTTGTGTTGCCGCGAAAGCAACCTGCTATTAGCACTTCGTCTTGTGTAGCCCCAGACGTAGCTGTGAGTGTCGTGCGCGATTCGTCTCCGATCGATGGAGAAGGTTGACTACGATGATGCTATTCCCATTTACTTATCAGTTATCATCTATGCCGTGAGCATCCGACGGGTACAATACACAGGTCGGATGCGACGGCAGTACGCTAACTATGAGTGGTGGGTACATACTTCCTACTTAGTGGAGTGGTGGATTGCCCGCCATGGCTCAGCCTTCTCCGGGGAAAGCTGTATTTTTTTTTTCAATGTAAAAGCGTACACATTGTTACAACGTAACAACTTCCCCCTTACCCGAAAAGGATTTCCCCAGAAATCCGTCACCGATATCGTTGTCGCGACTGTCCCGGTAAATATAAACACGAGTATCTAGTCTAGTGAATAGGTGATAGTCTTGAATCGAAAATGCCATACGTTTTACCTCGTAGTCGGTCTTGATAGTCTGCCTGACGCAGCGCGGAATTAGTTTCCTAAAGCCTCGTCGTCGCACTGTGCACTTTGTTACGTGCGTTTATATATTTTTCATTTATAATCATAAGTCCTAATCCCAGTTCCTATTCTGTTCTATGTTTATAAGGCGACACATAACTCTATTTCCTAACTCGCAATTCACATAACACTAGTCCTATTTCCTAACCCCCAATTCAAATACAATTTTCCTTTGATGAATGTATATTCCGAGATCCTATTCTACTTTGAGTATGCCTGCTTATAAAGCAACACTAGTTCTAGCTCCTAACTCCTAATTCAAATAAAATTTCATTGGCTTAGTGTCTAATTCGAGATCCGATTCTATTTGGAATGTGTATGTTTATACATCAACATAAACTGTAACTTCTAACTCCTAATTCAAATAAAATTCCATTGGTTTCGTGTCTAATCTGAAACCCTTGTCGTAACTAATTCCTATCTCCTATGTAGTTACACGCAGTTACCCTGTATTAATTTGATTTTCACCTTTTATTTTAGCCGCCCTGGATGCGAGGAAAGCAATAGGAAAGCAAACGACAGAGAAGTAAATGAGTGTGCCTGAGGACATTCGGCCCCGGAAGTCCTTGATATCTGGCCGATGGTCTCCTGTGGAGGCCTGGAACCCACTGTGTTCTGACGACGTCGTTGGATCTCGTCAGGTATCAGCTTTTGTATTTAAAAGTAATCGAAGTCTTACATGTTTATTATTTTTAGGTAATATTCGATTCTCCCACCTGACTGCCCGTAGAACCTCAGTTGATTCTGAACCATTATATCTTTGTTGAATTATATCTTTGTGCGCTCTGCCTAGCTGCGTGTTTCATCCGTTCCATCACCTCCGAGCGTACCTTGTCGAGTTCTTCAGCCCTGGCCTTGGGCCCTAGGATATTCTACCCCCCTCCGGGCTGTTCCCATCCCTCATGATGCGTCACCATCTCTCTACCAAAGTTGAAAAAGTATGGAGTGATGCGTGTTACTTCGTGTTTGTAGGTACGCAGAGCGCATGCAATCTTAGATAGATCTTTATCCCACTCGCGATGGTTTTCGGTTGCATACGACCGTAGCATACGCTTTATATCCTGATTCTTGCGTTCAGCTGGGTTAGCTTGTGGGTGATATAAAGCGGTGAATTTTATCCTGGTTCCATGGGATTCCGCCAGTTGTCTCAGCTTGGTTCCCCGGAACTGAACGCCGTTGTCACAGACCAGCCATTTTGGTGCCCCAAAAAGCAAAAAGACTTGCTCCTCTAAGATTTTACTTATGGCAGATGCGGTTGCCTGTCACAATGGAAATAGTAGAGAAAATTTACTCACATAATCTAGTACGGTGAGTATAAAGACATGCCCTTGTGTCGATCGTGGTAAGGGGCCCACTAGGTCCACGCAAACCATCTCCCATGGTTGTTGTGGTTCTCCACTCCTGGTGATCATGTACCCAGCTGGGGCTCTCCTCTCCACCTTATTGGCCTGGCATACCTTACACCTTTTTACATATCGTGTCACATCAGCTAACATCTTTGGCCAATAATGTCTTTCCGCAAGTCTACCTAACGTGCGACTCGCACCCATATGTCCAGCCTTTGAATCATCGTGGCACCGAAACATCACCTCCATTCTACCGGCCTTCGGTACTACTCGCTTCCACGCTTCCGCTCCCTTTAACTCGGGATATCGGCCAGGCACATGGCTGTATTTTTTTTTTCAATGTAAAAGCGTACACATTGTTACAACGTAACAATGTCTACTAGTGTGTACTAGCCTTAAGAAAGCCATGTGTCGGTTAAGATTATAAATTCAAACTCGACTTTGATTTGAAGAACATAAGCACAGAATTCAACAAAATTATACGCGATGCTTCTAATATTCACATGAACTATTTTAAAGTCTGATTAAATACACCGGCTGAAAAATTCATCACAGTCTTAAACATTACTTGAAACTAAAGAGCAAGTATTCTCTACGCTATTAATATTACTAATAATAAGAAATTATTGATTATCATTATAGCTAATTATTATTTTTTGTTAGTTAATATCATTGACATTTTTAATTGCATTTAAGTTTTCATCTTTTCTCATAAATACTTGACCTTGTTTTATTCATACATATTTATAGTATTTTTGCTTTGCTGCTTGTCTCGCTTCTCTCAGGAGCTGGAATAAGATGGACTCCAACAAATATACGACCGCCTCTCAGCTGGCTACATACACCGGTTGCTGCTAAGCGAGGTCATTGCTCCGCTCACGAACTTACGATTTAAAAACTTCGATGCAGTTATTTTTAACGGTTGTCTTTGTGAAGCTAATAATTATCACGGGTGACTTGGATTTAGAGCCCTTGACGCGATAAGCATTGCTTATATCATTTTCACAGACATTCTGTCCAATACATTTAGACACACTTCGAATTATCGCACTAACGTTTTCTCTTGGTGTAACTTTGATTCTATTGATAAGCACATTGTTTCGTGGCATTTGATAATGCAGATTGTCGTTTTGTGCAACAAGTGTCTGGACTTGTTGTTTAAGCGAATCATTTTCACTTCTAAGCGACTGGATCTGCTGTAGCAGTTGTTCGTATTTTCCGCTGTATTCATCGAAATTCTCTGACATAAACTGAATTAACTTGCTGACTTTATTAATGCTCAGCTCCAATTTTAGTTTTTGTGCAAATTTCGCTATTGCTTCATCTTTAATGCTGCAAACTTCTGTTGTCTAAACATTGCTTTCAAATGCTTGCGGTGTATCCGTTACAGACTGGTTTCGGATGTTTCTGGTTGGTTTATTTGCATTGTCACCTCGTTTGTTTTTCGCTATTTTACAGTGGAGGCATGTCCAATTAGCTTTGGTAACTTGTGATTGCTTTTTAAAATTTTCCACTGCGATTCCGACACATAAGGTGATAAGATGGTAAATGCGTGGGCAGGTGGCGCAATTTTTTCAGTTTGGTTTAACTTATTGTCACACGAGTCACAATTCATGATTATTAATAATATAGTCAAAATTTCTGATACAACACTTCACTTGCACTTGATAGAGTTGTGTTTTTATGTATATGGAATGACTGTTTGTTTATTTCTTCTCTTTACCCAAGTCCTTTGTTTCATGATTATTGGTATGGATGTCTGCTTGCAACAGCTTCTATATATTTCGATCGTTGATTCACGTGGAACATGCGCACTGCGTCTCCTCACCGGAGCGAAATAACTATCTTTTTAATTGATAGTAATTTAGTAGTAGGGGAAGTTGCTTGCAGGCGTCTCAACTGAACCGAAGTCCAGTCGAGAGCCTGCAAAGCAGGGTAATGTGATGGCGGACCATCAATAGGGCAAATAAAAAAAAGTGCCCCGGGAGGAGGGTACCCTAGAATTGGCCGTTAAGGCCCCTCGCCTGCATAAGCAGAGCATCCTTTAGGTCGACCCCATCGGATGCTGGTTTGCCGCTTTGCTAGCTCTACGCGGCTGAGGTGGGTCACTTGAAAATGGGGTGAACTTGCTCCCAGAACAGGTGGACGCTAGGTATATTTCATCCGTCATGAAAATACACTAGCCGCAATATAAAAATGGAAAAAGAAGGGGCTTTTTTCCGTTAAGGACCAGAAGCAGTTGTCAGGCATGGGCTGGCAAGCCAGACCCAGCCGAGATGTGTCAAAGCACGTTGGTAGCATCTGTTAAGAAGTGGAGCTGAAAACACGCGAAAATCTCAAAAATGGGAAAGAAGCTTCTATTTAGCAGGCCGGAAGTGTAAAAATAAAGTGTAAAAATAAGAATTTTCTTGATTGCCGTGGATCTCGATAGCCACCTTGTTCTTGTAAGTTTATAAATTTTAAGCGGATTTTTTTCGTTCATTATTTCGTACATGTGTTTGTATTCAATTATTCTTTTGCTGTTTGAAGAAAACCAATTTTATCATTCTTTGATTATAAAATCTAAATTTGCTAGTAGCACTTTAAATGCAGTCTCTGCTGCTAAATGAAGAGAATGGCATATGCATTTCACAATGACTAAAGCATTGTTTATGGGTACGATATAATACCTTCGTCATTGGACTGAATATTACTCTTATCAGATGAATGCATGTCCCATCGTATTTTCAGTAAATCCAAGTATATTCAAATAAATCTGGTGAGCTGCTTGCTTGCGCTTTCACAAATAAGGTTTTATTCTTTACAAACCTATATTAATACTGATGGTGTAGTGGGGCTCCTTTCTCTGCACTGCACTTGACACCTTACATCATGGTTTTTATTATTATTAATTTGTAGTTGCTGCCATCTAATTTTCAATTCCAATAGCTTAATATGAATGTTTGTCAAATCGGGACGTGTGATGTTATAGTAATTTAACTATGGTTTAAAGACCCTTTTTTTCCTACAAGCCAGATCTATTTATATATTTATTGTGAGGGCTGTTTGGCCTCCTCCTCAGAGTCCATCAGTTAAATTTTAATATTTAGCTATTAGTATAATAAACGGATGTTTAATTTAATTTAAATAGCATTGGCAAATGTTTAAGAGCTAATTAAGAATTCAAAGGTGATTATGTTAAAAGCAAGTAGTAAAATAAACTTTTAAAGCATTGGGCATAAATATCAGGTTGAGATAACGTTAGGATTAGAATGATTTAACACGAAGCTTAAACGCAACTTTAATCGCATTATTTGATCCCACTCGAGTTGGCGTGAAAATTGTTTCCTCACCTGCATCATGCCTCCATTCGCCGCGAATTGTGTTGCCAAATGAATCTTCACAATCGACATTGCTCGGTGGACAGTATCTGCCAGTCAAATAATTTATTTGGATAAAATTGTGGAGAGTGATGGTTGCTAGAACAATCCTCTCCGCATTTTCCAGAAAACAGTACAAATGATTACGCAAAACACGCCACCTGGCTGCCAAGATGCCGAAAGCATTTTTAACAAAAACTTTAGCCCGTAATTCAAAACACGCTTCGGGAGATCCAAGCGCTTTCCAGGATATGGGCGCAAAAGATTCTCCTTCAGCAGAAACGCACCATCACCCACAAAAAAATATGGAAACGTAATGGTGAAATTGGGTAGAATTTCAGGCTGCGACAAAGGAAGTTGTTTAGATAGTAAACGCTTTCCAACTATCGAGTTCATATACTAAGATTTATTGAGATATACTAAGCTATCAATTTACCACAGTCGCTTTGACTGCCGTACGCACCAATATCCACGTATGTGAAGCAGTAGCGAGCATCACAGGCCGCAAGGAGGACTAAGTTATACGATGATTTATAGCTGTAAAATAACGACCCACTGTTTGGTGCGTTTTGAATGTTGATGTGCTTCCCATCTAACGCGCCCACACAACGCGCCCACAAATTTCGAACTCCTGGGCGATACGTCTAAAATCGTTTTCACTTGGATGTGACACGTAAGTATCTCGTAAAGAATTCCATATCACGTCACAAGTTTCTAATATTATTTTTCTCACTGCTGTCTTCCCCAGCTTAAAACTCCACGCTAAGAATGTGTGGGGGACGCCCTGTCACAAATAATTGAAAGATATAAAGAGGATATACAATATTTTTTTATTAATTTTGAAAACTTACGAAAGTGTCAGTGCAAGCCTGCATTCGGGGGATACGATCCGACGTGTCCTGCACTTTGTTAATTTCGCATGCAATATATTCAATAACAATTCATATGTTTGCCTGCACATCCTGGTCTGCCTAAAAAACTCTTCTGGGTCGCATCCTTTTATTAGCTTGAAGACTACTTCAAAATATCTATCTATGTCACGTGACATTGTTACCCTCCCCACCTAATTGAGGGGGTAGTTACCTCCGGCTTGGTCCGTTTGGGTCCCGGGTTCGCTCAATGGAGATTGGGCGTGGGCGCCACTCACTCACCCCAAGGTAGGACCACGAGCCGCCGAGTGAGTTTACGGCTCACCCCCCAACCGCGAGCAAAACAACGAACTTCTTTCCTTAATGGCAAAAGAATTAATTTCGTATAAATACAAATCGATATTTAGACACGATCCGTTGCTCTTTCACACGTGCTTTGATTGGTTGATTAAATATCACTTAACAGCTGATGCACATAGGTTTCTCACTCAATAATCACTGTTTTTCATATAAATAATATCATCAATCACATATCATCCAATGGCTTACTTATGAATCACTTACATACCTTCATTAATTAGATATCACTCAATATCTGACCTACACACATAATGAGATAGCTTTTTCACTCAATAATCACTGTTTTTCATATAAATAATGTCATCAATCACATATCACCCAATGGCTTACTTATGAATCACTTACATACCTTCATTAATTAGATATCACTCAATATCTGACCTACACATATAATGTGATAGTTTATTGATTACTAATTATACTGTGAATATGAGCGGCGTCTTACAAACATAATTACTTTATTGACATATTACTGAAATAATCTCATCGCATACATATCTTCATTAATCATGAACTACTTAAGGGTGCTATGACTATGGATTTGCACATAATCATATGCATCATGAGAAGGAAAAAATTGTCTAAATCACAACAAAAATTCTCACAACTAAAAAATTCTCACAACACTTATCAATATCGTTATGAGGGAAACTTGATCACAACATAGAGTTGTATTAAAGTCTTCTTCATGACACATTGGTATCAAACTTGACTCGAATACTATTATCAATTCAATTCAAATATTATATTTGACACCTATTAGTCTTATAAAGACAATTTAATTAAAAAAAAACGTCGTTCAAGAGCCCACTGATGAGTCCCCGTGGTGGGGGACGAAAATGCATTCTGGGCATACCAAGCATTTTCTTCATATTAGGGAACACCTTTCCATATATAGGTCACCCAGCACTCCTTAAAGTACACTCAGACCAGAATTTGAGCCTTCCAATAAATATACTGATTCTTGAAAAAAATACTCATAAATCAAAAACATACATGATAACTTCAAAAATAATCATGTTCAGCCACACTTACAACTCTCAGACTTTACGTCAAAACATATTAAGGCTGTGTAAAACATGTGACCATATTTATTGGCTAATTAAGTTGTTATAAAAACACAGTAGACAGCAGCGACAACTTAAATAGGGAAACCATAAATATTGGTACACATCACTTATACTAACAGCAACTCTTTTATATTACTTAATACTGTGAAGTTGTTCTAGCCAGTGTATGGATCTGGTAGCCACTCTTTGTTAAAATAAGTGTCTTATGGATTGACCGTGCTGCTTGAGCAACTCATACACAGTACTCAACAAACAAATTATTATCAATCATTGCACGTTCACTTTATGACTTTTCGGTAGCTTGCACTAGCAACTTAAAATTACTATTGGGAAAATTAATTTATTATAAAGGGTATCATTAAGAAACTACCCATTACAGAGCTTACTATGGAATTAACGTACCGTTCATAAATTATGTCGAGTACACTCATTACATTCAGAAAAACTACAATTTCCCTATCAGACAGATATATCCTCCAGCATCAGCATAAAATCAAAACATTCTCTCTTACATTAACTCCTAATTCTTAACAACCTAATATAATCGTTTACATTAGCTCCTAGTTCTTAACTACCTAATATAATCGCCTACATATGTATACACGCACACAAATGATGGGTATACCACAGAGATACCCGTGAACCCGGTGGCTCTAAGTTCAAATACACAGTGTACAGACTACCAACAGATATAGCCTTAAAATAGTATACGGGTTTATAAATTAACATGCTCCACGTCCATAAAACCATCATTAGCAAGTCTACAGGCCAATTTAGAATTATATCTCGTACGAAAACACATCCATACATATTAAATAAAATCATCATCAGCAAGTTTACATACCAATTCAGAACTATTTTTCTTATTTAAATACATCCATACATGTAAAATTGAATTACCTCGTAGCATCTCCATTACCCTTCAGATTTTTCCATAATTGGGGCTCCTTTTTGAGTGATGAGCATCGATATGAAAGTCCCTCCTCCAACCCTCCTTCATGGACTCCACTGGTGGTCCATTTCAGTGGTGATAGTCTGTCGCATGGATTGGTTACCTCACGAGTATACCTACAATAAACAAATAAAATAATCAGTAACTCATAACACAACAGAATGTTATAAGGTAAAATGAAAACTGACATCGACATTTAATCTGCATTAACATATGTTGATAACGCAGACCATGGAATGTAAATAATAATACTCTAAACACAATTCAGGTGTTCGAATGATTATGTTTTGTCCCAACTTAACATACATGCATGAGTTTTTCTGGCTTTGGTGAAGGATATGGATGGGTTGAGATAAATACTAAAATGTCTGACTTAACTAATGAAAAAAACATACGCATATCACAATAATTTTTTAAAAAAAATTCTTTTTTAAAAAAAACAGGCTTTCAGAATGGCAGGGACGATGGTAAACGAAAAACTCCGCAGAAGAGAACTTACACAAACAGAATGGGATATACCCACAACGGTGGCGTTCATAAATTATAAATCGAAATGTATCCTGCGAGTCATAGATAAGGACAGCACATTAAAAACAAATATCATGCGACTTCCTACCATTAAGTTAGAAAATAAGAAAAGTAGACATATAAATTTTCCCATACAAAATATTGTACTACATGAACAGTGGAAAGAAACTTGGCAACATCAAACAACAGTATATATTCTTAAAAAACTTGAAGAAATGTCTGAAACATCGTTCAAGATGTTAAACTTAAATACAATTAACAAAGCTAATTATAATAGACTTAACACACATCAAACATATGATACTACAGACAATACATTGATGATTGCCAATGCTTGCATGCCTGCACACACCATAGACATGAACATCATTTCGAATTGCATTTATGAACACAATAAAAATAACATTAAAAAATTGTGGAATATCCAAAACCACTATGAGTTTCAGTCACTCATTAAAGATTTAGTCACAATAAATTCTATATTCTTTTGGCAAAAACACATCTATATATTTACAAAAATTAGAGACCTGAAAATGGGGAAAAAACTCTTTGATATCTTTACCAAACTAATATCAAGAAACATGCTAGATATACTTCAAAATACACAAACATCTAACAGATGCAATAAGTTTCATAGCATAATGTTTCTGGACTCCAATCAATTCTTTTTCGAAACCAAAAAGAAACACCAGGCACCAATGATGTTCATTTTAAATGAGGTAGCCAGAAATATTATAAACAAATACAATACAAACAATACAAAGATTAGCCACAACTTTAAATTATTCCTAAAATCAGAAGTAAAAGGGAACATGGTTATCACAAATAACCATCTTCTCTTCAAGCATTGCAATCAACAATGGTATATTACAATCTTTTAAAAAGACGTAGACATAGAAAAAGAAACAATACTGCCCCAAATACAACCCAAAAGTAAATGTAGAGCCAGAAACCTTATTACAACATATTGATCAACTCATTATTAATACGACTAAGAATTCACATGCAGCATTGCTATATATTACCATGAACTTTTATATTTCAAAATATCTTAAATACCTTAATATTAATAAAGAAGTTGAGAACTTCATTCTATATACCAGACACAAAAATATTTTTTACAACATTACATACATGCAACAAAACACATTAGATAATTTAGAGGATATAGCAAATAGATAGAATATATAGAAGAATATATCATGGATGAAACTATAAGCAACCTAGACATAAGCAACATCACAAAAAACAATTTATTGGAAAACAGTCATAACATGAGCTCTAGCAGTGAGCTGCTTTTCTCTGATGATGATGATGATTACAATATCATTTTTAGAGATGATGACATTGAGGATAAAAACAGCACTGCCCCTGGGAACAAAGGTAATTATAGTCATTCACAGGACAAGTACAGTGAAGTCAATTGTCAAAATGACTATAATAACGATCAAAACACCACGGTCTCTGAGGAAAAAAAGAGAAGGAGGGAGAAAAATAGTTGTACTTACTCTCAGGATAACAGCAATGTTATTACTGTTGAAAACAAGAAAACTGATCAGGATACTGCAAAAGAAAGTATCGGAGAGGATGTCCTGAATAGCAAAAAAGGATCCAATGCAGCGGGAGATCCAGTTGAGGCATTTGATGAACAACAAAAAAACTTGATAGAATCAGAGGTATTCACTCTATCATCATCCTCAAAAAGAATTAGGGACGAAGTGCTGGCAGATCTGTTTGTTGCTGAACGCACACAGGTTGGCAGATTCAAAAAACCAAAATATGTACATACCACAAATACACATAATTTGTGTGATACCATCATCATCCTAAGTGACACAGAGGAAGATGAACATGATCCTCAGAGAACGATAGACAAACGAATGGGAGTACAAACATATCAACAAAAAAACACCACATGTACAATAAAAGAAGAGGCAGAGGAGGAAACCACATTACACAACACATTATATTACAATACCAATTAAAAACACAAACAGACTTAATCAACACATTATACCACAATACCAATTAAAAACACAAACAGATGTAATAAACATATATACATATTAACATTAAAAAATTAAAAAGTTTCTTTAGATTTTATGATCATGAATATCCTAGACACATACAAAATCCTATATACAAACATATGACAGTTCAAAATAATACAGTATTCAATTTAATAAGGTCCTTTAACTGGATTAATTTTGGGTTGCGTTTGTGGCTTATCAGTGTATCCATTATTGTCGTCACTGTCATTTTCAACATAGACAACACAACAAAGAGGCTTGTTAATTTCTGTCACGGCTCTATTCGATTTACTAATTCATTATTATTATTATTTTTACTCTTCATTTTAGCATAGATTTTTACTTTTATTTTTTACATAGATTTTACAATAAAGAAATTTGTTTACATTCAAAAACGCATTCTTTTCTTCTACTTATGACTTTTGAATTTTTGTTTTTCTTCTCTTGTCTCTGCTTAAAAAATTTTTTGAAAATAACATATTCTTTAATTTCTGATTACTGGGAGATCAAGGGATCTCTAACAGATATACAAGTCTCACTGCATCACAGTTTATACATGATAAAACTAGTAAAGTGTCATAGCAAATAACTCACATCTACCAATAATTACACATATACATGGACATATTGGACTCACTGCTGCACAATTAATAGACTGTGAAACCAGGAAATTCTCAAAGCAAATAATCCGCATCAATTAACAATCTCACACACATATACATAGACTTATAAACCAGACTATTTCCCTAAGCATATAATTCGCATCAATTAACAAATCGCACAGTCACAATTAATAATAATAAAAAAACATGACTTACAGTCAATACAACTACTGAGTTTATTGGTCAAACAATATAAACTAAACTCATCATTGGTCATACAATAAAAACTAAACTAAATTCACCATTCTTCTCAATAAAGATCTTGTTCTAAAAACAATTTGTCGGAAATAACAAAATTTGTTGGAAATAACAAAAACATGACTTACAGCAAACACAACTACTTAGATCATTGGTCAGACAACAAAACTCTTTTGTTGCTTGAATGTCCTCCTTCTGAGCACACAAAAATACAGAAAAAGAAGAAAATAAGAACAACCAAAATAACTATAGGGAAAAATAATTATATATAAAAATAATTATATACAGATATATACATATATAAAAAAACCCAAAAACTAAAAAACAAAACAAATACTGTATTCCCGTTCTCTCATTCCCTGGCCCATTCATCTTGTGTACTATCCTTTTCACCCCATTTTCTTTCCAACCTTCTCTTATCCTCCGTTTCTCCTTCCCCTAAACTTAGCTTATGATTCCTGGTCCTGGTTTATGTATCGTCTGATATCAACTACTTCTCAGATAGTAGTGCATAAACTAGTCATATTCTAATAAAAGTTTTATGATCAAAATAGAATCGTTTGTTAAAAAACAACGAAATTAGTCTGATATTCTCGTAACAAAGGCTTTTGTTCACTATAGGTTGGCTTGGGGATCAATCGTTTTGGATTAATTGGTTCCAAGACATCACATTATTTACGGTGGCACATCAATTATGGAACACTGATTGTTTTCTGTTTAATTTCGTACCTGGACATTGAATACTGACATACTAGTATTTTTACATATTGTCATACTCCACACTTCCACTTTTTTTCTTTTTCTTTCCCTTTCTTTTTCTTTCTCTTGATCTTTCGCTTTTTCTTTTTCTTTTGGTTTCCCTGTTTTTGTTTTTATTTTCGCTTTATCTGTTTTTATTTTCGCTTTATCTGGTTCTTTGTATTTGTATTACCACTTACAATTAACATTACTTTGATTAAGCCATATACAATCAACATAATTTTCAATAATCAAATTTGGTCTTGGCCTCGTATGCCTTGTTTCGGTAAACATTATCATGTTTATGGTTATCCTTCTTCTTATTCTCTATCTTGTGTCTTAATTTCTGTTAGTATCTCCCCGTGGAGGTACATTATTGATATGGATATACATCTGACTTTCTCAATTGCAGATTCCCACTATATCCACAATTGACCAACTCTTGTATGATATTTGTGTGTAAACTTTAGTTTCCTAATTGCGCACTATCAAGTTTATCTTGATCCAGGAGTCTCTGAGATAGTAGACATGCTGTGGTTATACCTGTTCGGAGACTGAGGGAGCTATCTCTGTACAGAGATACGTGGATAGAGCTGTCCGCCGTCCTACCTCGCACGAATTTGGTGTTCTAAGCAGCATGGTAGCCCTATACGGGATGCATACATGTGATATGCTTGGACCTCTGCTATATAGTAGTAGTGCTAAGCATTGGGTCCGGGTAGATCACATGTGTTTAGAATTATAAGAATATATGTAATTTTCATTTACCACAAATATGTCGTAATTTACGATTGCATAGAATGTAGAATCATAAGGTTGACTCATCATCATAAAGCTATTTCGATACAAACATGCACTGGCCCAATTCCGCAGGTCTATTTATCGATGTGATTGATTTGCATTTTTTACTCGCGCAATCAATGACTATGGTTTCAAGTTCGTACGTTCTCACGATGTAACATCAGCACTATTTACGTAAATATTAATTTGTCATGAATCGCGTGCGCATCGATGAGTAAATATTGTCAATTACCTTGCATATCAGCATTATTCATTTAACTTGTTTTGAATTGTAAATAGGTCAATAAGTAAATATTGTGAGCAAATCGGTCACCTCGTATGTCAGCAATTGTAAGGTACAAGCAAGTATGATGATGAGTACACTTTCTTTTTACTATATAAGATCGGACCGAATGTTAATAAAGGTATTAATCATAACTAGCGCTCAAGTCTTTCAGTTGAAGTTAAGGTTAATCAGTGGTGCAAACCAGTTCGAATAATCTGGCTATAAAGTGTTATAGCAGCGTTCGAACAACATGATTATGCATAAAAATACTTTTGCTATAAAAAATATATAAAAAATTTGTCATAAAACACACAATACACATATTGAATAATATCATGCTGAGCATACCCATTTATTTGTGTCCCATAGACCGGAAGATTGGACTGGGTCTAACCACACAATCTGGCATTGCCCATCCTCACTACTTGGGTAGTGTGGTTTAAGATTGTGCGGTGCTGCGACTAGCAGTTACTTTAATATTCACTCTCCTGAATTTCATTCTATCATTTCCCTTCTGACACTATCTCTACCCATGCATGTTAGTGTTGTACGTCTCGTCTCGTGGCATGAACGGTGTTGGTATATGTCTACTTTATAAATGCAAAATTCTAAAATGTACTGAACTAGTTTTTAGGATCACCATTCCTACTACCGCCAACGGAAACCGAATCCCTTCAATGCCAGCCGTCTTCCACAAGAAAAGGAAATGGCCCCCTAATAGTCCACCCAACACTTCTCATGCATTCCAAATTCGATTCTCATTCATACGAGTATATTTCACTATGCACACTCACACCCGTCCACACTGTACACACTTGGGCTCGCCCAATACCAGAATTCAGATAGGGATATGATAATTTTGTATCAATAATATATATATATATATATATATATATATATATATATATATATATATATATATATATATATATATATATATATATATATATATATATATATATATATATATATATATATATATATATATATGGAAAAGTTTCATGCAAGTTTATAAATTCTAAATTCGGAAATATTCAAAATAACGGTCTTCTCATATAAACCGTAAACCGATTGCTTCGACTCACAACAGTACAGCAATTTTATTTATATTTATATACGAATTCCAAGTAATGTCAATTCAAGCGCCTAAAGGCCTTCCCACAATTTGGGACTTGGCTAATCAATTTCTGTACGACTTCCGCAAATTAACGTTATGCCACTAGAACCGTTATTGCCCCACGTTGGGCGCCAATTTGTTACCTTTATCGCCTTTTAATCGTGGTAACGATCCCTTTTCCCTGAAGGAGAGCAAAGGGGCGACAGACGCGGGGGTTCGCTCACGGTGTGAAAGGGTGGATCTGGGCGCCACTCGTTTCCAACCGCGCTGTCTACACAACCCTCGCCACGAAACGAGTATTTGGCAAAGGGTGTTTTCCCCGGCTTTCTTATATTCACTACAAAAGATACGCTCGCGTCACACAAAAATCTTCACAATTTTATTCGCAAGATCACAATTTCGTATCGGAACTTAGCAAGAACTACTATCCTAACGGCGCCGCACTCTACACGAAATTTTCCTAACGTATATTCATAATTTCTTAAGCTCTATATACTAACATGAAACTTCCTACCTTAATCTATACTCCTCTGCTTCCTGGCGTTCAACGACTCCGTATCTATTTTGCACCCAGAGATACATGCACGCGTCGTCTGTCTACCGCTCGCTGGAACTATCGACCATCGATCGTGACTGTGCTACTGGATCGTGTCTGCGCTGCTGGCCGCAAGACTCTTGTGTGTCTTTGATATAATCTACCTCGACCTGCTTCTTTACGTTTTCTTGTACTTCGCCGCTGTCTTAGGTGAATTCTCGACTACGTCGTGACCGATAATTTGCCTGCCTTCGCCGCGTACCGAGCTCTGTAGTTTCCACTCGCTGATCGACGATAAGATCTTATCCGTATCTTAACCGTATCGTATTGATCTGCCTGTAGGAGTGCTCCCAAAAAGATCGTTACTCGGAAAGGAAAAAAAGAAAATCGTCAATGATTCCGCCCTCGATTGTCTCGCTGCGTCTGGTTCTTACCGCCTCTCAAACCAAAAAGCACCAGGCCGGCTCGTGAACACCATCCAGCCTTTGATTCACCCGCTTCAGCGGTACTTGTGCCGCTACATGCACTTGTTGCATCTCTTGCATGCATCATGGTACGGTGTCAATGCACTTTCTGTTCTGGCCATTCACCTCGGCGCCAGGGTCGTCGTTCAATATTATGCTAGTTGTCCCTATACTTCTTGTTCTCTTTTTGTTTTGTTAACAATATACATTCTATCGTGCGGGCGTATCTCTACCAACTCAGAGCCGCGAATTCGGATCGTAACAAATATGCTACACTGTTGAGGATGAAACAAAATTACAGGCTTTTATTCAAAATTGTGATCATTTTCAAAGAAGTAGATAAATCATAGACGGAAAGTTGGTAACGCTTTGCGAAAACTAATAGATAATAAACTTTTATAAAACTTTGAAAGTCATATGTTAGATCGAAATCACTGTTTATTTTTAATTCCAGCTATAATTGAAATTTATTTAATTTAATATAAGATTATTTTTCATGTTCAAAATTATAACTGAAAATAGATTTATTAAAATAAGCAGATAGAATTTAGATGTAATTTAAGTAAGACATGTAGCTTTAATATATTTTCATTTCCGTGATGGTATAATAATCAAAATCGTCATTTGTAACTACTTGTTTCTCAAGAAAGTGTTCGAGCTTGTTCCAGATAACGCCGTAGTGACTCTAATGTGGTTTATATTAATTTTGTACACAGCTAACTCTTTACCATCATGGAAGCTCAGTTTGATAAATAATATTATGCTAATTTGAAATCAAATATCAAAAAAATCAAATCTATATTTGATTTAATTTAATGTAGCAAACTTAAATTTTGTACATTGAGCTTTCGTTTACTTATATTTAAATATTAGCTCTATTTTCTGACAGCTCTAAATATTCAAACAAAAAGGAAAAAATAAAAGGTATTAATAAAATAAAAAAGTTTTCCAGTGAAAGATAAATGTTTCTTTTAGAAGCTAGATACATTTGAAAATCATGGTAGATATAGATATTTCTCTTTCCGTGTCTATCGATTTTGCACTACTAAACTGCATTTTTGACCTATACATTTATGAAAAGCATACTAGGCGCAGTTTCATAATTAAAATTAGCATTTATGAAGATTCTATGAAGCGTTTGAAGACTACAATTATTTCTTAATAATTCGGGCAGGAAATGATGCAATGTAAGTAAATATTTTCTCCTATTTTTATAATACATTATTAATCTATATTTTCAAATAAAATTTTATTTGTAGCATAAAACATGATGCAAAGAAATTTCACACACATTAAGGTCACACATTACGGATATGTTGAAGGGTAGATGAACTTCTGAGGATTTTAATATCATGCAGTGCTATAGATGCGAAGGAGCTGCCACACAAAGGAGGGACTCTATCATTTCATCACATTTAAAATGAGTAAATTATGCGCATATTGGATGCCCAGAATAGTAAATACGGATCGATGGATGGATGAATAAAAGAAATATAGTAATCACCCAAAAAAGGAAACTTGTGGAAACTTGAACCACTACCAATATTAACACTATCCTAAAGAAAAATTCATGCAAATATTAGAAGCACGCACAAGAATTTGATGGCATTAAAATCTACTGAAGTTCCAACACCAGCATTGACGTCATTTTCTTAAATGAATCGTTATGATATATACATCAGAGATCATTTATAAGCAATAAACGTAATTTCTGGTAACTTGCAGACATCCAGGGCGAGGAGAAGGTCTAGTAATATTACACTTATCCATTTCAAAGATAAATATATATATGTGATTAGATAATCAACTTGGAAACGTTTTAAAAAGCTCTAAGGCAGAATGGCGGAGATTTTATTGAGCATCTGGATAACATCTGTTTACCACATTGAAACTTAATAACAATTGCAGATTCATCTTCGCCCATTAAACCTGAAAATTTGGATACACATAGTTGCAATTAATAATGTGATAGTCGTGAACGATGATGACCTTCAAAACACTCCCGGATCATGTGGTTTCTAATTAAATACGATTAAATGGAAGAATGTATGCACAGTGCAGCTTTACTCAAAGCTCTAGGCATCTAATTCTAAGTAATGCGTTTAACGCACGTAGCAATTCTACCGTCCTTACCACAAACCTTCTATTTGATATTTTTTTCGTTTTTGAGTTAACACCGGATTCGAAAATTACATACTCTATTACATCATTCAACAAAATACGAAAAACCCATCTTTTATTGAAGTATGTTAAAATCAAAAACGAAAAATGTCCCCATCAGCGAAAAACGTAGCATTACTTAGCATAAACTTTCTATCTACCGCAGATAGAAGGTTTATGCCAAGTAATGTGTAGATAGAAGGCGTATGGTAAGTTATGCTATCATTTTCTCGTTGCATCTTCCTACAAAAATCGATCTACTTCAAACCTATCTTCCACAAATATTTTCAACGTAAACGCTTTTACTTTTACTTTACAAATAAACATATTTGTATCCAGGTTTCAACTTTCAACCCATTTCAAAATGTCTGCAGCATTTAGAAAAAAACACAAATCATTGAATATCTCGAAAGTTACTCAAATGTAGACAGAAGGTTTATACTAAGGACGGCAGAATTGTAGTAATATTAGCATTTCTAACACAGACAATTTACCACCAGTCGCAGAGGTGGGTACTTTTTTTTCGGCAACTGAACTAATAAATTTAGTTAGAGAACTCATTGGAAGACTTACATCATGTAACTCTCGTAATGACCAATTCAAAGTGATTATTGGTCTTTCTATAACTTTTTATTATACTAAAATTACTTGATCGCCTTGGAACAACCAGATCATCTGTAACAAACTGTTTGAAACCTTTAGCTTCGTTAGTGAGAAGAATATAGGCTTGATCATAATATCCGAAATTTAACTAAAAGAAGACGATGAATTGTCTAATGCTAACTACAGTATGATTAGAAACGACAGGAATAATGTAAATGAATTAAGTGTGGTGCTCACTATTAAAAGTCATTAGCTACGGTAGATTACCTACGTTCTAATGTCATGAAACATGTAGTAATAACAATCCAACAACTTAATTAGTGGCATCAAATTGAATACGGGCTACAATCTCCGGATACTAAGGGAAGAGAGTCTCAGGAATGATGAACGATCTATGCAACTTGTACAACAAACAGTGAGCAAATTTACGTTGAACAAATTTAATGATATCTGGAAAGTACACAAAATAAGGAGATCAAATTTGAGAGCAGTATTCAAGGATATAATGAATTAGGCAAGTAAATAAGTGAGCACATCTGGCGATATTTAAAGAGTATTTGCCGTGAGACGTCATAAAACATGATGCAAAGCATAAAACATGATGCAAAGAAATTTCACACACATTAAGGTCACACATTACGGATATGTTGAAGGGTAGATGAACTTCTGAGGATTTTAATATCATGCAGTGCTATAGATGCGAAGGAGCTGCCACACAAAGGAGGGACTCTATCATTTCATCACATTTAAAATGAGTAAATTATGCGCATATTGGATGCCCAGAATAGTAAATACGGATCGATGGATGGATGAATAAAAGAAATATAGTAATCACCCAAAAAAGGAAACTTGTGGAAACTTGAACCACTACCAATATTAACACTATCCTAAAGAAAAATTCATGCAAATATTAGAAGCACGCACAAGAATTTGATGGCATTAAAATCTACTGAAGTTCCAACACCAGCATTGACGTCATTTTCTTAAATGAATCGTTATGATATATACATCAGAGATCATTTATAAGCAATAAACGTAATTTCTGGTAACTTGCAGACATCCAGGGCGAGGAGAAGGTCTAGTAATATTACACTTATCCATTTCAAAGATAAATATATATATGTGATTAGATAATCAACTTGGAAACGTTTTAAAAAGCTCTAAGGCAGAATGGCGGAGATTTTATTGAGCATCTGGATAACATCTGTTTACCACATTGAAACTTAATAACAATTGCAGATTCATCTTCGCCCATTAAACCTGAAAATTTGGATACACATAGTTGCAATTAATAATGTGATAGTCGTGAACGATGATGACCTTCAAAACACTCCCGGATCATGTGGTTTCTAATTAAATACGATTAAATGGAAGAATGTATGCACAGTGCAGCTTTACTCAAAGCTCTAGGCATCTAATTCTAAGTAATGCGTTTAACGCACGTAGCAATTCTACCGTCCTTACCACAAACCTTCTATTTGATATTTTTTTCGTTTTTGAGTTAACACCGGATTCGAAAATTACATACTCTATTACATCATTCAACAAAATACGAAAAACCCATCTTTTATTGAAGTATGTTAAAATCAAAAACGAAAAATGTCCCCATCAGCGAAAAACGTAGCATTACTTAGCATAAACTTTCTATCTACCGCAGATAGAAGGTTTATGCCAAGTAATGTGTAGATAGAAGGCGTATGGTAAGTTATGCTATCATTTTCTCGTTGCATCTTCCTACAAAAATCGATCTACTTCAAACCTATCTTCCACAAATATTTTCAACGTAAACGCTTTTACTTTTACTTTACAAATAAACATATTTGTATCCAGGTTTCAACTTTCAACCCATTTCAAAATGTCTGCAGCATTTAGAAAAAAACACAAATCATTGAATATCTCGAAAGTTACTCAAATGTAGACAGAAGGTTTATACTAAGGACGGCAGAATTGTAGTAATATTAGCATTTCTAACGCAGACAATTTACCACCAGTCGCAGAGGTGGGTACTTTTTTTTCGGCAACTGAACTAATAAATTTAGTTAGAGAACTCATTGGAAGACTTACATCATGTAACTCTCGTAATGACCAATTCAAAGTGATTATTGGTCTTTCTATAACTTTTTATTATACTAAAATTACTTGATCGCCTTGGAACAACCAGATCATCTGTAACAAACTGTTTGAAACCTTTAGCTTCGTTAGTGAGAAGAATATAGGCTTGATCATAATATCCGAAATTTAACTAAAAGAAGACGATGAATTGTCTAATGCTAACTACAGTATGATTAGAAACGACAGGAATAATGTAAATGAATTAAGTGTGGTGCTCACTATTAAAAGTCATTAGCTACGGTAGATTACCTACGTTCTAATGTCATGAAACATGTAGTAATAACAATCCAACAACTTAATTAGTGGCATCAAATTGAATACGGGCTACAATCTCCGGATACTAAGGGAAGAGAGTCTCAGGAATGATGAACGATCTATGCAACTTGTACAACAAACAGTGAGCAAATTTACGTTGAACAAATTTAATGATATCTGGAAAGTACACAAAATAAGGAGATCAAATTTGAGAGCAGTATTCAAGGATATAATGAATTAGGCAAGTAAATAAGTGAGCACATCTGGCGATATTTAAAGAGTATTTGCCGTGAGACGTCAGCAATGCCGAACAAAGCCTGCAAGTTTAGACGCCCTTGAAGTAATGAAGCGTAAATGTAGATCAAATTTTAATTTAGGATTGACCAAATTAGGTTTAATGGAGAAAGATATAACAAGTCATTTGCAAACATTAAGAGGAAGAAAATTTCTTGAACACCACGTATTTAACGCTAATAGGTAAGATTGTAATGATACGCAATCATTGAGGGAGGATACATCTCTGAATAATTTTAGGTCGAGGTCGTCAGTATACACGAGGGAATTGGAGAGTAGTATTGATGGACGGTCATATAATAAAAAGAGTGAACAGTAGAGGACCGAAAATGGAACCTTGCGGAACACTGGAAGAGGGATAAAAAGGGTAAGAAGAGCAACCATTTAGGATAACTTTACAAGTGCGACTAAAGATATATGAAGCGAAACAGGAGAAGAGAGGGCTAGTTATGTTGTATTAGCTTTGTCAAAGACTTTCGAAAAGTGAGTGTAAATTACATCGACTTGCTCTCCAGTGTCAAGTTTTGAGGCCACGAAATTAACGAACTCGACTAAGACCCTTGATAAAACCGTGCTGTTCTTTGGAAATTTGATTCCTAGTTGCATTTGGCCGCAATTATTATTTTTTTCACTGATGAGCGTAAAACATATTTTGCCAGATTAGCTCGTGAGTGTTCATTAATTTTAAAAATATTATGAAAGCGTAAGCTATGGTTCATTATATTGCTCGGAAGTGGTATTTGAGAACGATTTAATATCAGGCATTGTGAAAACAAATGAAAGATGACTTCTCTCCATTAATATTGAACCATTTTTTATAGTAAGATTTGATATTTTTCAAGTGTGAATCAACTTATTCAAGTGTTTGGTTAGGGGTCTCTATTATGAGCGTAAACAAGCGTATCATCTGCGTAAAGTAATGCCAGCGAGTTTTAGTAGGTGGATGGCTTATGAGGGAAGTCCTGTAAATATATATTACTTAGTGTTGGTCCTAGTATAGAGCCCTAAAGTATTTCAAATTTCACTTCTACTGGCGAAGAAAGGGTATTCATAATAGATATGGTAAGTTTTCTGTCTGGTGAAAAGCTTTTCACTAACCTTAATGCTCATATAGGTAATTGTATTTGTAGTAATTGTATTTGTAGGAGACCTCTATGATCCACACTGAATTGAATACTATTGTCTAACGAACATATCACGGTCACCACTTTGTTTCTGAGATGTGAATTACGTCATGTTGTATTTTTAAAAGAGCGTGCTCAGTCAAATGTTGTTCTTTGAAGCCGAATAATTCCTGTTGTCAAGCTCACTGTTTATAATTTTTTTAAGATTTTGCCAACGTTAGAAAACAAAGAAGTTAAATTGATGTTGGTAAGTTGATATGATGAGTTGTTTTTAATAATTAGAATTAGTTTGCATTTAACCAGTTCGAAAATATCGATTGTCAATGCAATTGTTTCTAATGGCTAATAAATATTGCTGAGCTTTGTGTCAAAATCTTTCGAGCAAAAAGGTAGATATTTCATCAAACCCGCAAGTTCTCGGCCTTTAGATTTTTAAATCGTTAGAGATTTAAATGGATGGTTCAATCACAATTTGTTTACAAAGCAGTTGAAACAATCAAATTGTTTTATTGGTTTTCTTTGAACTTAAGAATTGCTTTATCGTCGTAAAATCGCTGGATTCGAATAATTACTTTTGCCACAGGGCAATGACGAGAAAACTCAAATTATTTTTTTAATGTGAAGACAGTTTTTGTTTCAGCCTGACGCATTCAGATTATTTCATTTTCTTTGAATTCAAACGTTGTTTAATATTCACGGATATATGTCGATCTGACTAGTCAACAAACAAGAATAGCTAAAAAGTCAATTAAAGTATTCAATCACCCAATTTTAACATCAACTAACTAAAAGCAAGCTTAAGAGAACCAAATAAGTCTCTTGCAAACGTCATATTCGTAGTCATTCAGCTATTACCATTTACCACAGAAATAAATGCTTGACCCGGGAATTCAGGCAATCTCTAATTTTTCTCCCGTAAATATCAAAAATATACATTCTAATATCACACGCCCAAATAGAATGCAAGCTGAAATTTCATATTTCGTAAACATCATTCCTCAACATTCAAAATCAGTGACATCATCGTCGTTCAGCGTCATCTGTACTCTTTTTCTGTCAGTACACTGACAGTGCATTGCACAAGTAGTTCTCCTCTATTACGCTATGACACCATGTCGCTAGTGATGGCAATTTACGAGCAGCATTTGGATGAGTCGGGCTGGGACGCTTTGTGTAGCGCGTTTTGCGTGATCCGACCGCGCGCAGTAATCTAAAAACAAGTGCGAACGCATTCCTATCGCATTCTTAACATTCCATTCGCGGAGTTTTATATGCGCGTTGCATGCATCGCCTAGTTCTGAACGCGAGTACGATTCCAAATGTCAAATAAACAAAGCCCCGCGCGCCTGAGTGAAAATAATTCAAATCGAATAGGATTCAGTTCTTAAAATTCAAGTGTTTAGTGTGGATTTGAATGTGTTCATAAGACGAAATTACTCTGTTTGATAATAGTGCTACGGATAGTAGCAAGAAACTATCGTGTAAAGACATTACCGTTTGTTGCCCTTCGTGACTTTTTACGCACTGTGTGCAAGTGGTTCCCATCAGAAAGTACTTTAATAAAACTATTTCAAAGTAAGGCTTGAGTGCGATAGAAGAGCCCTGGTTTATGGATAAAGCTTATCGTTTCACGCATCTAAATGTTTTCATCTGAGTAAACAACAAGATACTTCAGCTGAAAATCTACGGAATTCTTATCGAAAGCAGTGTCAATACTCTACACGCTCAATTATTACATCTTGTGGAATGCGGCTACGGATCGTCTGAGTCTCGAGTAAGAGGCGTCATAGTTACGTAGACTGTAGAAGCATCTGTCCAGCAGGAGGCTCCGAATTTCAGTCAACAGTCGTCATCATCGAATGTTTTGCACCTTTTGAGGCGAGTTGCCTTCAGGCTAGGTCTGGAGAATCTTGAGATCCGTCTGTCTCGATTCAATTGGTGTATCGATTTTTTCGTTATCCCATTAGTTTTCGAATATACTTAGACCGCGCACGAATACTCGCGGTGTCCCCTTCAGATTTCGTCCTCCATCAACAACGTTTCCCTTCGTTCCGAAAGACGAAAATACCACGTTCCCTGTCAGTTTACATCCCCGGCTTTTGGAACCCTCGAGTCACCGACCTCAGTCTGAACGTATAATCCGGGTGCGGTATATGCGCAATAAGGACAGCCGAATATAAATACAAGCTCAAGGGATACGCAGATATTGGACGAATAAAACAGGAAGTGTCACAACTGCTCAGTTGTGGAAATTCATTTGGAGATCGGTCTAAAGTCTTCTTAAATTATAAATTACGTAGGAAGTATTTGATAAGAAGTTGGAGCTCGAATCCTCGTTGGAAAGTACCTAAAAATCTGAATCGCCGTTGTAGAGCTGAGTTGTAAACGCTCGAGTGATTTTCAACGTCGCCGAACTACATACAAAACGATACAAATGTCTATAATGGAATCGCCATTAGAAGTGCTTTCGCGGGCGGCCACAATGGTACAGGATAATGCAAACGGTAAGTAAAGACAAAAATTCCTAACTTCTCAAGCCAAGCAAAACACATTTCAATACCCACACCAAAAAAAATAGAAAGCAGCTGCCGACTTTCTGATTATTTCGTTCTTGTTTCTTCCCATGTGCAGCTTTTCATTTTATTTCACTTGCATTCCATCCGAAAATTTCGTCAGTTTTCTTCGCATACACATTCTCTTCTTGCACAATGATCAAAGAGCGTCAGCAGCAGCAACAATAGCAATATTGACCCTACATCTTCTCATGAATCTACATGCAGGCAGAGCCATAGCAGATGGTATGAGATGTGTTTTTTGGAAGACTGACTACTTATTTGCTGGTCTCGGGGCTTCGGGCATGGCATCAGGGTCGAAGAATACCTGAGAGATGGGGCCCGATACGCTCTGCATTCCGTTGATTCGACAAATTGACTGACTACAAGCAGCTGTTGTACGTATTTGCTATGCGAATGCTTTAATATAGAGTAATGGTAAAATTTACGATTTTCAGATATGTCTTCAAGTATCTGAATATAAAGTTAATTTTCTGTGTAATCGATAGGTTCTTAAACATTTACAGAAATTCAAGTTTGATTTAAGTGCTCACGTTGAGGTTAATCGCAAACAAAAACGACTGGCAAACAAATGTTAAATTGATAAACCATATTTTCACTAAAAACATTTCATTTTTAAGATGCTATGTCACCCTGCAACCGCATTCCTTTCCATAACAGTCAGTCAGCCAACGATTGAATTGTTCGCTCTGCGAGCACGATCGTCGGTATAGTTTCGCGTTCGACTCAGTGGCCGCACGCAGCATACCTAGCTTGTTTTAGTTTTAAGTGGCAGTCCGATGGATTCCTCATTGGCTTTTTCAAAGAAAACCAGTCCCTTTACGTTACCAATGAAATAATCGCTGTAGCTGCCGATCGGTGTGATCTTGTACTGTAACATTGATGGAAATATTTACGAAATTAGTAGCACAGTTGAATTGATTGTAGAAATTATGATAACGTGGGAAAGAAGAGAGATCATCAAATTTATATTTAGGGGATTAGACCTCCATATAGTCCTTAGTTTGGTGTACGTAGAGGCATATGGAGGGTGGTTTTGAATAGTTCCAATCACTGTCCTTAGGCAAATATAACTATTCCGGTGTGACCAGAGCCAGGCCAGTAATTCCAACTATCCTAAACCGTTCCTTGTGTGAAAGCGAATGTATAATTAATTCTATATGATTCACACTTTAGATTTTAATATAATTTACCATAAAAACTAAACACCAGGTAGTTGTAAGATAATTTTATACCAATTAGCTACCAAATCTATTCATAAACAAATTACAAACAAATGCAAATTGCGTGTATCCAGTAAATATTCAACTGAAAATTTTCAATTAATTTAATCTCTTTTCATTTAAGGTATTTCTCAAAACAAAAGCAAAATCTCATTCCAACAATGGCATCCATCATTATTTGAAATTCCACTTCAAACACTTACTTTCTGACACCACCGTCATTCCCATGACCCTTCTTCTTAACATTGCTCGGCAGCTTAGTAAGCATTTTGAATTCCTCGAATTGTTCGCATCTTACCACTCCCCTCAACTGCTCCAACCTCATCATCACATCACATCACACTTGTATTTTTTTCCCCACAGTCCATTGATGACAACATTACCCTTGCTATCAAAACAAAACGAATTGAAATAAGAATGCAAAAAACACCAATTATCCAATCCGTCTGACTTTTGCAAGGCAATGAAAAAAAAAACAGACCACTCGCCCGATACTTAAGGGAAATAAATCCATTTCTTAGGTACGTAATCGTAATTTGCAAGTGTGACATTTTTCGAATTCTTTTGTAGATTTTCCATCGTCTTGATGGTCTGACGCACGAGTAAATAAATGGATATAGGGTAAGAGCACTAGTTCTCCGGACAGTGCTAGTATCCGGATACTCCTACTCAAACTTTCTAGGAAATATGGTTCACATTCTGACAGTTTTTTTCTTTTTTTGGCTAATTCCTTTCGTTTGGTACCTTTCGATTTGAGAGAAACAAAAGGTTGAACAAATAAACAATCAGCTGCCAGTCTACAACACGCTAACTATTTGAAGTCTGCATGTTTTTTTTTTGTCAAAGTCGTGTCTCGCGTAATTTTTCGCTAGCTAGAAATTTCTAAACATAAGTTATTTCCCTTCCGTAGTTAGATTTCTGGAATTCTTTGTTCTGCATGCATAAAATCCATTGTGTATAAAGTTTTCTACCTTCGAAAGCATATTTTATGGAAATATTATTGGAAATTTTTAATGTCCGAAGACTAGAACCGTTTTTGAGCAGTTTTTCAGTATCCAGACAAGAGTGTCCGAATATTTAAAAAAAACTCTTGCGCACCTGAACCACTAGAAATACTAATTCTCGATGAACAATAGAAGAATCGTGCAGATTTTGAGTGCATATTCTACCACACGTGCCCCAGCCTGTTTCGAGTGTAAAACCACTTTGATCTTAACAATACATTTAAACTTATGGGGTGGAAAGGATTTCCGGACTACCACATGCATGAATTTCAAGATATAGGAAAGCCAAACACTGCAAAACTTAAACATAAACAAAGAAAATGCTCAGTGCTTGCAACACTTAATTGCACCAGCACTGCAACTAAAAGTCTCCCACAATTGCCACGTCAAAATCAAATAACTGTATCAATCTCGATTTTATTCGATGATTTCGTCAAAAGTTACAGGGATAGAAAGATGTTTGGGATCAAAAAACGAAAGATGTCTGGGACCGAAAAATTTCTAAATTTAAACATTGGTAACTTATTTTCATTGTAAATGTTCGCGATATGAATACATAATGTAAGCATATACTGATACGGGAATAGCAAAAAACGTCTCGCGCTGGCAACTCTTTACTAGCATTAAAGCCAAAAATATATCACATGTGCCTCACATTTAAACCAACCAATCCTGCGAATTTCGTTTTGATCCAATATATTGGAAGGTATAGGGGTACAAAGAAATTTAGGGCTACCAGTGGCAAAAGTTTTTAAATTTTCGAAAACATAATATTTGTTGTTTATTGTCACTACAAGATCATTACCTTTTAAAACAACCGAAATTTTTCAACCAAATTTCTACGAAACACAGCTTAGAGTAAGGTTCAGCTACTGTATCAATTTCATGCAAATCTGGTAACTGAATCAAAATTCATAGGACAAAAGGTAGTTTTCTTTCTTTATAATTTTTCAAGGTGGCACCACTGGCACAGAGTTGCCTGCATTGTCAAATCACTTCTATCAGACCTGATCCTACTCAATACCAATACATTCTATGAATTTCATTTGTATCGGATTATTGGGTCGTGAGTTCTCGTGAACAGAGGTTTTTGATGCTTAACATATAGGTAAATTGAAGGAGGGTTACCGTTCTTGTCCGATATGATATTTCAAAAGTTTTGCTTTAGTTGTATAAACAAAGCGTAAGATTCTATACGAGTTGGTTTTCACTGTAAAAGTCGAAAATCTTTCATTTCAAACTATGGTTTGAGGGTTTTCGCTTTCAATGCCTACCGTAGTTACAGGGTTGCCAGCACGCTCGTAGTCTGCAACTTAGTAACATCAATGTGTCCTTTAAGTTTCATAATGATCTGATAATCTGGTCAAAAGTTATCCCAATTCAAAAATTTTCAAATTTTAGCAATCTCATTTTAGGCGCCTAGCGCACACATCGGGTTAAAAATTTTAAAAACATTCCCATATTCACAATAAGAACATGTTTGATATTCATTCATACTTGATAAGATGAACATTAGCTCTTATAAACTCTAAAAGAAGATTATGCTGGTATGATAGCTATTTGCATCTTTTAAAATAAAATATGCCACCTGTCCGAACACTAAAATTATAGATTTTAGTGTTTGGACAAGTTCAATTTTGTATCCACGCGCAACGAAACAGCCTTAAAGGAAATTTCATTCCTAAATTCCAGTAAAATGGAGTAACCGCTATTTTAGTTAGCAATTAGAGCTTTGTCCGAGTACTAGTATAAAGTTGTCCAAACACTGACTTGTAGTGTCCCAAATATGGCACTAATAACCGAAAAATGTGACTTTTGCTAAATAAAATCCCAAAAAAATGATCAAAACCACATCAAATTTATGGAAAAGCTTATGTTTAAACCTAAGTTAAGGTTTCCAATTGAAAAAACTAGATTGAAGATGAAATGTGCACTCCCCCAGATACTAGCTCAAAGCTGTCCGAATACTGACTCAAGGTGTCCGAAGACTAGCACAATTTGACTCAAGTTCATTTACTTGGAATATCAGCATACTTATTTTTTTTATTGAATTCAAAATTGGTACAAAAGAATCACAACCAATCCCAATGCATAAAAAAGCTTGCAAATAAACCAAATATTAAGCTTCTAATTAATAATATCGAACTGAAGTTAAAATATGCACTAACGGTCCGGGCACTAGTACATTTACCCTATGTATATTTATATGTTGATGGTTCCGCACTCGAATTGTATTCATGTTGATCGAATACCAGCGAAGATTTCCGATAGCACTGAATAAATAGAAATATTTTCGCTTTTCGCATATACATACATTCATAACTATGTATGCGTATAGCCGAGAATGCATAAAAATTACGGGAATGTAGCAAGCCTTTGGTCTTTGATGCGCGCTGATTTTAATCGGATTAAACGAATAATTGTGCATGAAATCAGACGAAAAGAATTTGCAGAATTTGCTTGAATGGTGTTTTTTTTATCTTTCTAACTTTATAATAGCTCATTAATTTATTAAGGTTGTATTATTTTTCAAGAAGGGGAAAAATCAATGAAGTTTGGATTTAAGTAACCCTTCTTTAACGTAGAATTGGACAAATTGTTCCTATATAATATGCCTATTTTCCAATGATTTCAAACAAAAGACCCTATTAAGGGGTTACATATGTAGGTCTTGAAAAAAAAACAACTTTTTCAAAAAATTGTATTTTGAAAACCAAAAATCTATTTTATTCGAAATTTACACATAGAAAAGTTTAGCATTTCAAGAAATTTTCAGCTATAAATATTGAAAATTGTCGATTTTCGTTCAGTTTTCCTCGTCCAGCCTTTTTTTTTGCGGTAGACAGAATATTTCGGTGCAGGTTCATCTGAAATCAAAAATTCAAAAATTTTCTTATTGTTTGGCTCGTGATTGAACGAAGAAATTGAAAAAAAAAATGAAATTTAAAGTTTTTAAATAAGTTTGAATGTATTTTCATTTCATATTTTTTTTAGCATTTTTCCGATTCTCATCGTTTTTAAAACATGTTTATCGTATAAAACAAGAACGAGTCGATCGATTGAAAATCCCTTAGTTCAATCACGAGCCAAGGGGATAAACTATAAGAAAAATTTTGAATTTTTGATTTCAAATGAACCTGTACCGAAATATTCTGCCTACCGCAAAACAAAGGCTGGACGAGGAAGACTGCAGGAAAATCGACAACTTTCAATATTTTTAACTGAAAATTATTTTACATCTTCTTGAAATGCTAAACTTTTCTATGTGGAAATTTCAAATAAAATAGATTTTTGGTTTTTAAAATACAATTTTTTCAAATAGTTGTTTTTTTTTCCTTCAAGACCTATATAACCTCTTAAATAAATGCAAAGACATTAGATAGTTAGACTGTATAGAAAACGAACAGTTTATTGTGTACTCTGTATCTGTTGTTTATCAAAATCTATCTGTCTGTCTATCGAAATGTTAAAAAAATTACAACTGGCGGCGGTTTAGCTATATGCATCACAAAGAACATTAAGCATTGCGTGTTGAAAACAAAAGTTTTGGAAACGACTACAATACGCACCTAGTCGCTGTATATTTTCCAGTTATGAAGCTGAACACCAAATCTTAAAAGTTCGTAGTGAATTGTTTTGATAAGTTTATTATGTGTGGTGATCTGAATGCTAAGGACAAAAACTGGAGCTTGGTTAGAGTGAACAAAGCTAATCAAATATTATTTGATCTGATTTGCTCGATAAATCTATTCATACATATTCCAATACTCACCAAGGGGGAATCAATTAATTCTCGATCTCGAAATTAGCAATGGAATAACATGTATCTGTCAGCGACTTACTCTCAATAAACTTTCGTCTCCACATCTTCTACAAAGTAGAGGGGGCATCCCGCAGGAAGGACGAAATTTTTCATTTGGAAACCTTCTGTCGAACCTCGACGCTTGAGTAATGCTTTGAATTGTCGATTCGTCGCTGAACAGAATCTGGAAAAAAACGTTACATTGAAGACAAAATTACAAATATCAAATATTTTTCCAAAAAAGGAAAATAATTGTAAATGACCTTATTTCACTGGTCGGCTGTAGTGTCTTTAACGTTTTTGGCGAACATTAGCTTCTTTCTCCTCATCGCCTCGGTCAGCCTGGGCTTTTTTGTTGCTCGACAGCATTTCAGAACAACTTCGGCGCAAAGCCTTTTCGGACTTCTGACCGACATCTCTATGCCGTCGTCCTGCAATATATTTTTTACTTCTCTTAAACGTAGCCTGCGATGTCCGCATAGAGTGGATATCACTCTCCGATCCTTTCTGTCGTTTTTGTCCCTTTTACTTTTCCCCATTTTCCTGGCCTTCTCGCATTTTCGACATCAAAGCGGCCACGGAACCGTGGCTAACCTCTTGAAGTCGTGCAATTTCACGTAGAGAATCTTGTGCTCTAAAGAAATATCCTTTTTCTTATTCATTTGAAAAAAAAACTTGATTACATAAGCACCCTGTAAAGAGAGAACAATATCGAAACAACGATAAAAATGTGTTACTCACTCTCTTTTATTTCCAATCAATAGAAAAATCAATAAAAATTTAAAAAATTCCTGATTTGTTGATTTACAACAGCATTTATTAAACATTCTAAAAAACAGTTCACATTTCAAACTGCAAAATTGAATTATACATTTCAACTGCAACATAAACTTTAATCAGCCTACGGCAATAGGCGAGTGCAAAATTCCAGTAGTTCAAATTTCGTTCCGAATGATCAGTGGAATTTCCAAACAGAACCACCGAAATTACATTTCGCATTGTTTTCAGCAGTGGTCATAATTTCATGGCCCCATACAGTAGAGCTTAGTCATGTGTACGAGGGTTGATCCAAAAGTAATGATAATCAATAATAACCAAGGTGATTAAACTTTAAAAAAAATATTTTTTTTTATTGTACTATTAAACCCAAATATTATATTTTTATTGTACTATTAAACCTAAGATGCCCTTAGAAAAAAATTATCTCTCTACTCTCCCAAAACTCCCCAACAGCGACCATCACTTCGCTTCAAATTTCTTGCCCTGAGGGTGTTCTTTGAGCCGATGAAAGTCACTGGGAGCTAGATTGGCGAATAGGACGGATGTTCAAGCAGTTCGAATCCTGTTTCTGGAATTGCAGCCATCGCAACTGCAGCCTTGTAAACCGTTGAGTAGTCTTGATGAAACAGCGAGTCTCGCAGCTTGCCGCGTCTCTATTCCTCAGTAGCTTCCGTTAATCTTCTCATTTGGTATACGTAGTAAGAACCTGAGTCCCTTTTCCAAACATGACACCATAATAATTCCTTCTGCGCCCCAAAAACTGATGACATAGACTTCCCCACCGAATTCAAAACTTTGAATTCGTTCGGCGTTGGTGAAGAGGGTTGTGCCTTCTCGTCATCAATTGCTGTTTGGTTTCCGGATCAACATTTTGGATGCAGGTTTTGACCATGATCACGAAACGTGACAAAAACTTCTCCTGATCTGTCTAGAACTTTTCGAGATTTACCCTCGAAATGTCGACTCGTTCCTTTTTTGGTCGTCGGCTTACATTCTCGGCCCCCAACGCGCAGAGACCCCCTTCATATGTAATTCGTAGGCAACGATTCTTTGAACACTGCCAAACGAAATCCCTGTGACCTTAGCTAGATGCCTGATGGTCACTTTTTGATCTGCCAACACGAAATCTTCGACTTTTTTCACGTTGTCTTCAGTGAGGGACGTGGATGGACTTCCTTCGCGGTGTTCGTCTTCAGCGGATTTTCTTCCCAGATTAAACTTCTTGGCCCAGTGTGCAACGGAGGAATATAGAGGAGCAGAGTCCCCTTATGTTTTCACCAAGTCGCTGTGTATATCTTTGGTAGACATTTTTTTTCAAACAAAGGTACTTAAAGACAAGCTCTGATTTCGTTTTTCTCCATTTTGATGTTCTCTCATCGACGGTTTGTATTCAAATGAGTGTACCTTCCTGGAATCGTGGCCTATTTATATGTTTTTTTATGTTGACTTAGTGGTTTGCTCAGGGTACTATGTACATAATACCCTGAGCAATGAAATGCCATAATATCACCATTGAAATGGCTTATGCTCCTTTGTAACATACGCTGTGGACATAGTACCTTGAGCTTTAAAATATAGCCAAAAGTCAAATTCCCAAACATTATGAGCTTTTCTGCTGGGCACATAGCTCAACTGCTATGTAACATAGCCGCAACTACTATGAACATAATCTTGGCTCATATAATTAAAGTTGACTCAATAATATTAACTTTCCAATAAGCTTGAGTGGCCTAGTGGATAGAGCGTCAGCTCTAGAAGAATATGGTCACGGGTTTGAATCCTCATTCTAGCAGGATTTAATTTAAACTTAAGAAATAAAATATTAGCAACGAAAATATGGATTCCAGCACCTAAAATTTTCAAAATTATTTACAATACGAATAGAATTTCACTATTATTTGGTTTTTTTTATCAGACCTTTAATGCATAGCGTCGGAATATATAATACATGATATTTTGTTCATTATGTAACGAATGCTGACAAAGGAATGATTAACAAAACTCGCTCAGCTACTAGTTACTATGTATTCTAATCAAAATGCACTCAACCTCAGTTATTGATCAATCAGGTGAGAAATTTCCGACCCACACTGGGCGCATACTTAGCAATTATACAAATGTTATCCACATGTGTAAATTGTTTTAAATATTAAAACTATCAATTAGACACTGCATTTGCTCCAATATTTTAGTGGGTAAATTGAACCATTGCAGGAGTATATCATAATAGAAGTCGTACATAGAAAAACAAAATTCAGCGAATCATCCTAATCGTTTTTTTTTACTAATAATTTCAATGAAAATAATGATGTAATTCTTGTGTAACTAAGAAGTAATATCCAAAAAATTAAATGTGTTCTTGAGTTTTGGATTTTTTTAATTTTAATTAACTAAAGAGGAGAAATTCACCTTTAATTTGTCAACTTGACCAGATCCAAAACGACTGTTATCGTGAATCTTGATGTGCTATGATGAATTTGGGCCATTCAACATAGAGTTTTCCTAAAGTTCTTAATCCAAGATTGTGATATCATTGTACTTCACTACGTAATATCATTATACTTTGCATTATATCGTAACTGCTGCTATATCGTAACATTGTAGTGCATACTTGTCTATCCTCACCCAAATTTGAATTATAATTTTTGTATCCAAGCATGAAATATCAGTATATTTTGTCTGACAGATTAGTAAATATGGTTTTAATAATTTAATTTAATCTTACCAAAATGGAACAATTATTAGACAACATTCTACAAAAGCACATTTAATTATGTAAGCAACTAGTCGGTGCTTTAATTCTAACTGCACTGACCTCAATCCTAGATGTCATTTGAGCAGGAAGATAGTATTTCAACCTTGGTTTCAAAATGTCTTTCCATTGATGTTCTGATTCCGTTGAAAGAAAAACGACGAATCATTCTACGGAAGGCATCTCAAGTGTCATCGCAGTTGTAATGTTTTGTGCCGTTTGAAGACACAACCAGTGTCGGGTTGTATTCTTCTTCTCGGAAGCAACGATGACAACTTGCTGAATTTGTAAGCTTATTATTTACAATTTGATCTACACAATTCAGACTATGATTTGCATTGGTTCTTTATGAGCTATAAATAATTTGGTAGAGAATTTGGAAAATAACGATTCCATTTTGTTATTGCAGCGAATTCCTGTTTTGGCTACAAGTGTAATCTATCAAATCCTAGCGGAAATTGCACTTTCATAAAACCTAAGCCGTTTAAAATTTCTATTTGCTCCATTGAATCAAATTCAAACATTTTCGAACCAAACCCTACGCTACACATAATCCTCAAAATTTTACTCCAGTAAAAATTCCACTCGGCCCAAAAAAAAAATCGTCTCATTCAAACACGACGAACAAATAAAAACGCTTCAAATTTTTGATTAATGAACAGGAAGCATTGAAATCATTCTATCCATCTTTCCATTACCGAAACACAAAAAAGATAAACGTACTTTGATATGAAATTGTGTGTAGGCAAGACTTCGGATACTATCTTAGTTAGCTAGCTACTGGTTCTACGCGCGGTGGCGCATACAACTTTCAAAGTGGGCGGATTGGTTACATTCTTATTCCATACTCTCAATCGAGTTACTTTAAAAATCGCTAGAATTAAATTTTCATGCTGGTCCGCATCGGTCGTTGTTATTTTTGTTTGTTTGCTATTCCGCTCGTCGTGTGAGCGTATTACTTCAGATTCATTCACTCTTGTCTGGATCCGTATTAAAATCTTACGATAAAATTTTAACCATCTTATGCAAAAAAAAAATGATTTAAGTTGCGTGACTTTATCTTCTTCGACTAATACGCTTTCTGCTTTTTTGCTTGCATGTTCGATTGGGGTTTGTTCGTATGTTATGTCTGTGTGTAAGTCGATAAAGAAGCATCGACTTTGGTTTTCTTCGGACACGAGATTTGACCGTCTGATTTTTGATGTAGGTTTCAGCAAAAAAAAAAAAATATAATAGCCTATTCGGACATGAAGCTGCTCTTTCGAAGTGAGAAGAGATTTTTTATTGTTGGTCAAATTAAGTTTATGAAACAAATATGAAGCACAAATGGCACTAAAGCAATTTCAAACAATAAAAGACAAACGCATCAGAACCGCTAGAAAACTGATTTTCGAAGTAATTATCTTTGAGTGAGAAAAATGTGGAAAGATGTTTTAAACTTTATTGTAGTACCATATCAACCATTCCTATCCAAAACAACAAAACCCAACTATAACATAAATGATGAAAATGTTCAGTGCTGGCAACACTTTTCCAACGAAGCAGCAATACGTTTTTTTCATGCTTCCATCAACTTATCCTTTGAATTTCGTTCTCATAACATGATATTGGTCACCCTGTGTTAACAGCATAGCAAAAAAACGTACCAAATCTGCTTCATGTTTAGTTAAACCCATGCTGTGAATTTCGTATCGGTTGAATGACTACGCTGGAAGCTATAGGGGTGAAAAGAATTTTAGGGCTACCACCCTCAAAACTTTTCAAATTTTCGAAACGTTAATATTTGTTGTTAATTATTTATGCAGGATCATTCCCATATGCAAATCTAATAAATAGTCCTAGCTGGCAGTCCTTTCGTGATTTTTTTACGAAATTCCTACCACATTTGGTCCACAATAAGGTTCATTTACTGCGTGAACTTCGTTTTCACCATAGCTGGAAACTCTATTCTTATTTATCAACCAAATGTGGTCTAAAATAAGGTCCAAATACTGAGTGAATTTCGTTAAGTTGTGATGGCTGAATCGAAAGTTATAAGCCAAAAAGCAGTTTTTATTCTCAGTGATTTTTCAAGATGGCACCACTGCCACAGAGTTGCCCGCATTTCTTTTCTATCTTTTCTATCAGACCTGGTCCTAGTTACGATCAACATATCCTGTAAATTTCATAATGATCGGATTATCCGGTCGTCAGTTCTCGTGAATAGAAGTGGCGAGTGCTGAAAATAGAGGTATTTTGGTGATGGGTTGCCGTTCTTGTGCAGCTCGGAATTTGGAAAATTTCAAATTATACAAAGTTTTGTACAAAATGGGGAAACTCCAGGATGGGGAAACTCCAGACGAAAGTGATCTGTTGAAAAAAATATGCAAGGGAGCTATAAGCTGCTCTACACATTTGCACAAGAAAGTTGGAGGAAGAAGAATGGGCCCTGGACCTTTGTTGCAGTCGAGTTCCGAAATGGCTTTATATATCTGGTCACGTGAAATGTTGTAAGTGCCTGACAAAAGCTGTTGGAGCGGAATGAGAGAAAAAAAGGTGTGAGTTTGATGGGTCTGGTGCATTAAAATTAGTCAGGAAACTATCTGCGAATAAATCACATATCTCATTAGGAGAACAAGAAGTGATATTATTAAGGAGGTATTCTGGTCTGGAGGTTCGATTTTGAGGTGATTTTACGGACGCAATAAAAAAAGTAGTAAACATTTTTAGCATCTATTTTTTATTTACATGTAAAAAAATAAAAATATATTAAAAAAAGGAGACTCAAAAAAATTGTCTCCTGGTTGATGTGATTCCAACCCTCCTGGTAATCTGAAACATCATTCTGTAATCTGAACACCCGTCATCAATGTAACGCTCTGCGGTCGGAAAAGTTTCTCCTCGAATTGTGAATCTGGAATGCAAACCCAAAATGTTTTCAATTTTACATACAAAAAGCTCAAGAAAGACGTAGGGCTTTTTTATATCCCTTTTTGTAATAATGGTGGACATTTGAAAAAAAAAGTTTTTTATCCAAAAATATGCACTAACAATGTTTATAATAAATAATCTTGTTTGAAAGATACTGTCAAAATTTAAAATCAGCCGGTAAAGAATTGAGCGAGTTATGTTTCTAGCCGTGTCGAAAAAAGTAGTTTTGAGAAAAATGCTTTTTAAGTTTTTCTTGTGAAAAATCATAGATATTTGATATGGTGTAAATAGTACAATAACAGTGGACAGCAATAGTGAAATGCGGGAATTAACATCAAACTAGTTTTAGATATAAGCAAAAGTAAATTCGAATAAAGTCAAATCAAGAAAAATCAAGTAAAACAAAAGCACATAACATATCGTAGCGCGTTGTGCCGAGTGATATACATACATGCTCCGAGCGCGCAGCAGGTGGCTTCAGTCGGGATTTTACACTTTATAAATGATGCTGTGTCTTATTGGTAGGCACCTTAGGCACCTTTTTAACGAAAAAAAATAAATCGATTTTTGGAAAATTCTACAGTGGTGTTACTCCTTAAAGTTTGGAGTCTCGTTTCGGGCAGTCTGCGTCGTTTAATGGTATGTTATACTTACATTTTTTGAATGAGAGATTCCTGTCTCATAAAGTGTTCCTTCTTCTACTTCAAAAGCGAGATTTTTGAAACTCTTTCAGTCAAACGAGCCGTTCAAACTTCTTTTGAAGCTTGAGAAGCTCGCAGTTCGTAGCGGTTAATTCGTTGTAGATCGCGTTTGTTGGTTTAGTTACAAAATAACTGTAATTCCGAAAATAATTCGAAATATAAAAAAACCTTTTAAAGCTTATTCTTAAAGGTCAAAACTTTGAAAATATGCAAACGAAAAAAATTAGTTTTTTTAAATTTCTAGACCAGAATACCCCTTAAGGCCGGCGATACATGTAAACGCCTGAATGTAGACCGTTTTTCAAAGGCTTATTTAAAATAGAAGCAATAAATGCATCGATTTGAAAGTGATCAGGTTTATTTATTGCATATTAAAATACAAGAATCTGATTTTATTTAATTTTTTTTTTTCAAAATGGCCGCCGTAGCAACCAATCTCCTGAAACCCTCGCGGCAAAAGGCATCAATCGGCGGGATTTTTAGCATCAGTTACAGCAATTTAAAATCAAAAAAAAATGGTTCGGAGTGCGTTTATTAAACATGTATCTTCTAGTTGAACCAAGAAAAGCAAAAAAAAAGTCAAAAAATCGTGAATTAGCACGGCTTATAAAAAAAAGTACGATTTTTCATCCTTTTTTCGAGTTTTTGGGTCGAAAATGCTAAATTTTGAAATTTTTTTTGGCATTATTGAGGTTCAACTAGAAGTTTATACTATAGAGAAAACGTGTTCTAGGTTTCATAAGAATCGGTGGAGAACTTTTTGAGTTATCTTGCCCGCCAATTTAAAAAAAGTCGTTTCGAGAAAAACGCGTAGTTTTGACACATAGAAACTCTATGATTACAGCAACTTACCAACTAATCAGCGATTTCAGGCCCATACAGAAGTCCTTCAGTACTTTTATTTTTTAGATGTTAATTTAACTATTTATGCAAAAAAAGAAACTTGAATTTTTGAAAATTTTACATGTATCGCCGGCCTTAAGAACATCGACGATGGATAACTAGTAGTTTTTCGCTTCACATTAACAAAATCAAACAATTTATTTCGGGTCGCGGGCTATATTTTCGCCGGTTGTCTTAATTAATTGTCAAAAGCCTCGTGAAATTTTGCTAAAAACTGGTTGGTAACTTCATTATATTCTTCCTGAATGCAGAACTAACGTCAATATTGTTTTTAATTCGCTTATATCGGTTCGATTTGAGAGTGGGGATCTACCTTATCACATTTCTCAGAGTACAGAGTCACGTCCGACTTCGTGAGGCCTCTGTTTACTAAATGGGGCAATATTAACCGGCATTTTGTCCGTGCAATGTCGTGTGCCCCAATTCCCCATTCTTTAACATCACGCTGCATAAGTTTATCACTGGATCTTGCCCGGTCAACTTAGCCTTGAAGGCTAAATTGTTTTTGATCCTGAGGAGACATAGCCCATTCTTGTGACGTTTTTCTGTGATACTGTGTGTCGGTGCCAAGAAAACACTGTTTGTGTCCCTTAATTCTCCGGTAGCAAGTCTGCGATCCATTTCGATAACCTCAATCTAATCCTCAGGAAAATAGATAGCACAACGGTATTCCAGTGTTCATCGAGCTTTGGCTATAGAATGTTTCGCTAAAGCGGGCTGAGGTGGATTCAAAGTGCTTCATTTTCAGGATACCCTGCTCCCAGGGGTGACATTTTCGTATCCGTTGTTAGCTATTCATCGCCCTTAGACGCTTTCAACTTTAAATTTGGACTAAGAAAACTAGAAAAGACTTTCTCCGATCTCCTTGAATTTATTACAAACTAAAAGTAATATGATTTTTTCCTATAGCAATCATTCCGGACCTAAAGATTTTGAAGTTGTTAAAGACTTCATTTCACAGCCAACCTGCAAAATTATTCTTTTAAATGAATTTCAAACCTCGAATTTGAAGATTGGGACCACTACTTACTCTGTCATTAATTAAACTCAGGTACCTGCTAGTCCGTAGTGCGGTCATGGTCCAATGTACAGTTCTGTTCTTAAACCACAGACGGCTTGGAGATGTGGCCGATCAGTACTCTGCCCACTGAGCCACGTTATTAATTAACTTAAAATCACCACCTTTCCATATCAAACGAATCTACTATTCAACCGGCACCCATAACTATCCACCGAAATTTATCGATGTAAATACGTATGCATCGACGAATGAATATATGCGTGTTGGGTTAAATTGTAAAAAAAAATGATTTCCTTCGCTTTTACCTTTATTTTATGTACACAACTCGTTCTTACGTTAAGCTGCAAAGATCTCACAGATAGTAACGAAAGGGGTAGGATACTCACGGATTAAATTTGAAATACATATGGCAGTAGTATTTCGTTGGGGCCTTCCATTCAATTTCATTCATTCAGAAAGACCTCGCTTCACACACCCATTCGCAATGTGGATGGATACCTGGTTCATTCTTGGGTTTACTACATGAAGAGTTCGAAACATACCAGTAGGAAATTGCTAGTTCGATTTGATTTTTGAACTTGTGCAAGCTTAGCGCTTGGGATTGATTATTCAGAAAAATTCTACATGACTAGCAATGAAACAAATCGAAATGGTTTTGCCAATCGCGGTCGTACTCTTTTTCTCTTTTTAACCAGATAGACCATTAATTATTGTTAATATGAAATTTATGTCGAATAAATAATCGATTGATTCAAATTGAGATTTTATGAGCTCACCAATATGACTCCCAGCTGGGTTCACCTTGATACCCCAACGTAACATCTACCGATCTTGACTTCTGTAACGCGTTACCTGTACGCATTCAAGTCTTGTTGTTCTTCTCGTTGTGATTCTTGGTTCTCTGCTCTTTTCTACTGATTTTCTTACTCGAATCATTTTTTTTTGTTGATCGTATTTCCTTTTTCGATTGAAGACTCTACTCGGCTGGTCCGATGTTATGGTTTTCTCGTTATTGTTGCTGGCTTGGCTTGTTTTGCCTACGATAGTGAATGCGATCCGTCGGTACGCGCGAGACGAGATCGAGCGTTATTCGCCAGCCGAATAATGCAATGGGGCTTGGGGCTTCGTTTCGGCGTGTAGCCGCCAAAGCACAAGACACAGACCCCAACAATATGAAATCCGAAGACAAGTTCAGAGGAAGTCTTCTGCGCTGCAATCTCGCTCGCAACGTGAGAAAAGAACTGTTGGCGAACTCTTTCTGTGAATGATGAGGATCTTTGCATGATCCGAGGAGGGAGTACTAGCTAGCAGTCGTGTTGAATGAATCGCTCTTCGTTTTCGAGTCTTTCGATCTTCTTAATAATCAATTTTTTTTTAATCGGTCGCAAAGCTAAAGAAAAAGACTTTGTGTCTCGTGTCGGTTTGGGTAAATCAACAATAAGTTGAATAGATTCTAACATTTCGTAGGAAGTTTTCTAGAAAGACTGCAGATAGTTCTGAGGAATCGTGCTTCAGTGGCAAAGTTTTTGTTTTGTGAAATAATCATCAAGTGAGAGTTTACTTGACGGGGTGTGAAGTACCGTAGTAGTGCTGTTCGATCGATATTATATTGCTTAGTTTGTGAAATTATCATTAGATGAAGCCCCATTGGTGTTCGATTGACAAAAGCGACTACAATGTCCCTGTGAAGTTGAATGAACTTGCTCTGATTTAATTAATTATAATACCGAACAAACATCAGGTCTAGCATCATTCTCTGAAATTTGGATAAAGTTTAGCTCAAAAGCGGAGTGTGTGTAACTAGTGCCAGTTTCCATTGAAAAATGTTGCATGATAATAATGCGGATCAAACACATTGATTTTCACGTGAAGCTGGCGTGTAATTTACCAAGCCTTGCGATATTCTTCAGTGTGTATCCCTTTCGACGTGCGTAGTTGGAGTGTTAGTTAATTTCTATGTGTTGCGACACTTTCAATATAATCCAATCATATTTATAATGGAATATTTATACATTTTCAACGCATTTGAGAGATCAAACATAATGCAAGAAGTATCAAAAACCAGGAATACAATATTGTGGCAACCTTGGCGAGATTATACGAAAAGAACAGGTACAAAAAGTAGCTTTTTAACAAAATTAATATAAGAATTATTCAGATGGAGAAATGTGACTTGCAAAGAACGAACAAAATTCGTTAGGAATACCTCTGAAAAATGTTTTTATTGCTCGAAAATTTGTTTGGAAAATAACTCCTTAAAAATGTTCAAAATATACTGTTAAAAACAAACAAAATAGAGCGTGGCTGACTTTCCGACTCGCCTTGGTCCGCTTGCTTGTCCCTAGAGATCCCGCTTGGTGACTCTATTTTCCTTCATTCTTTTGAAGTGGCCAGCCCATTGCAATTTATTTATTACGGTGGAAGCTTCGGGGCTGTCATATAGATTGCTGTATCACATTCGTCACTATATTCTCCCCCTATTTTTAAATGTATTTAAGGCCGGCGATACATGTAAACGCCCTAATTTAGACCGTTTTTATAAATAGAAGGAATAAATGAATCGTTTTAAAAGTGATCATGGTTATTTATTACATATTAAAATACAAGAATCTGATTTTATTTAATTTTTTTTTCAAAATGGCCGCCGTAGTAACCAATCTCCTGAGCCCCTCGCGGCAAAAGGCATATATCGGTGGGATTTTTAGCATCAGTTACAGCAATCTTAAATCAAAAAAATGGGTCGGTTCTTCTAGTTGAACCAAGAAAAAAAAAGTCAAAAAATCGTGAATTAGCACGCCTCATATAAAAAAGTACGATTTTTCACCCCTTTTTTCGACAGTTTTTGAGTCGAAAATGGTAAATTTTGAAAAATTTTATTGGCATTTTTGAGGTTCAACTAAAAGCTTATACTATAGAAAAAACGTGTTCTAGGTTTCATAAGAATCGGTTGAGAACTTTTTGAGTTATCTTGCCCGCCAATTTAAAAAAAAAGTCGTTTCGAGAAAAACGCGTAGTTTTGACACACAGAAACTGTGTGATTACAGCAACTTACCAACTAATCAGCGATTCCAGGCCCATACAGAAGTCCTTCAGTACGTTTCTTTTTTAGATGTTAATTTAACTATTTATGCAAAAAAAAGAAACTCGAATTTTTGAAAATTGTACATGTGTCGCCGGCCTTAAGGGCTTTTAGACGCCTGAGTCAGCGTCCAGGCTTCGCGTGCGTAGCATAATGATTGTTTCATTGATGCAAAGCCTCGTATTCCTGTGTACTCATCGAGATTTCAAAGTGAGGAATACCGAGTCTTATTGACCAATTGAATTCGTCGTTCGGTTTCGTTAAGTTCATTTTCATCTTTCGAGAAGTTTGTTCCTAAGTACAGATCGTGGTCTTAGTTTTCAAATTTATAGTCCTCTATCATCTTAGTGTCGCTCTTGTAATCTTAGCTTTTCCTTGATTGAGTAATAATTTTTATTTGGTGTGCATTCATTTGGCGGTTTTATCTGGATTTATGAACACTTCCTTGAATTCGTTGAAGGAACGTGGCATAATGGGCCCTATTCTAGTCACCTCACGTGAGATCTCTCGTCACTTCGAAATTCATGTCACCTCACGTGAGATCTCTCGTCACTTCGAAATTCATGTCACCTCACGTGAGATCTCTCGTCACTTCGAAATTCATGTCACCTACGAACCGGTATTCTGAGAGTCACGTGAAGTGACTCTGGGTGAGGTGACTACGAATTTGTGTTTGAATGGTAACGCCGCAACATTGACATTTGAAATTTACCAAGTCCATAGCACACTGACATCGATCACTGAAGTTAAGCCAATGACAAACAGAGCGGTTTTTGCGAGGCGTTTCCCGAGAGGAAAACCGAGTCGGTATAGTCGTACATTACTTTAGCATTGTGATGACACACACCGCGGTGCGAACCGCCTCTCGGTTTCGGAATCGCGTCGGTTGATGAGAGAAATGACCCACCGACTCGGTTTTCGAGCGTTTTTCTTTGTTCATTGCTGCGTAGTCCGATCGAGCTGAAATTTTCTGGATGTATTGATGAATGCATGGGATAGGGGAATGAAAATCTCATAAGAAGTTTGATGTTTGAAGAATGGGTAGGGTACAGTATTGGTAATTTGTAACTGAACCGACTCGATAAACGCTTCTAAAAACCGCTGTGTGTGTCAGCCGACGCGCCAAACCGAAGCGTTAAACGCTTCGGTAAAACCGAACTGTCTGTCATTGGCCTTAAGCAGTGTTGGGCGCGGTCAGTACTTACGCATGTCGTTGGCATGAAAAAAAACTTTCCCTGTCTTCATATCACTAGCGCGGCTTACTTTGATGGGAGTAAAATAAATTTAAAAAAAAGTTAAAGTTCAAATGAAAGTCAAGAAAATCTAACGCAAACAAGGAATTCCCAGGGATAAGCATATGATTAGTGAAATTAAAAAAGAGGGAGGTATTTACAAGTGGAACAGGTATACTAAAATTTGTTATGCGAGATTAAAAATGTAAGGACTATGAAAATATAATGGTGAATATTAAAAGTGATTTTTATGTGTTCGCTGGGATGATTTAGGTTTTGGGTTTATGGAGAACACGTAGTCGAGTTTAGCCGCATTATTGAAATTAAAATATATAATTATATTCAAAGTAAAATTTACTCACTTTTTTTTCCATAATTCACGATCCGAACTTCGTTAAAATCCTTCTTCGTTTTGTCAAAATGCCAATTTATACCACAATTCTCTTCGCAGTCACTTGATATTATCGAGTGACTAAAAATCTCACCTCACGTGACTCTCGTCACTTCATGTGACTCTCGGAATAGCTGACAGATCGCAAATGCCACTTGAGGTGAGCTTAAGTCACTTCACGTGACTTTCAGAATACGAGATCAAGAGAGTCACTTCATTCGTCACGTGAGGTGACTCTCAGAATATTTATTTATTTCACCAAGCAAGGTGTACATGTGTAAAAAGAATAAAATAAAATATTATTAAAATGTCATTAGCGTAGGTTACTAGCTGCGTCGACTTGAATTATAGAGTGCCGCTGGTGTCAAAGGGGATTTTTCCGATGACATACTCAAGTGCGAATTGTATAAACTTTGCTAGGATTCCGAATTGCAGCATAATGTTATATAGTGCGGTTCGTTCGATACTATAGTATCCTTGTTGGAAGTCGACTAATATCTGATGAATATTGGTGTTGAATTTCCAACATTTTTCCAAAATTGATTTGGCCTTAAATATTTGATCTGTTGTAGATCTACGTCTAACACCGTCTTGATATTTGCCAAGGAATTTTTCAGGCGTGATGAATACTCAAATCTTTATCAGCAGTTTTTACGTCGTCCAAAGCAGTGATGTCCCACTGTAATTTTCGTATTATAGCTCATCTCCTTTCTTGTAAATGGAGCAAATAGGGCTTTTGTGCCATTCATGTAGCACCATTTCTTGCTTCCAGATGTTTATGACCAACCCATGCGTGGCCCTTGGAACGTTGTCTTCAGGAGTTCCGCAGAGATCCCATCAATGTCCGGTGCTTTATTGAATCTCAATCGACCCCTGGCCTGTCAGATTTCATTGAATATGGGAATGAGTGACAAGACGCTGTTATCGTATGAGTTGATTCATAATGTCAATTCATAGAGTGTGGGAGCATTTTCGTTTGATTATTACTGGAAATAGGACGCCTATCTCTGCTTCACCTGGTCTGAATCGCTTATAATGCTTCCATCATCAGCCCTACACACGCCAGTGCTTGGTTCGAAGCCTTGTTTTAAGTGTCTCACTACTTTTTACGCTTGTTGAGTGTTATTAGCTGTAAAGTCATTATTCATACTATTGATATTCTTGATAATCATCGTCGCACTATTCGTTCCTACCGCACCAGGCTGTATATCCGACTCGCTTTTCGGTTAGTGCATTCCGTGCGTTTTTAATGGCAGTCCAGACAACGTTGATAAACGTGGTATTAGGTGTGGAAAATAGTTCAATTTCCAGAACAGATGCGTACTCAGCTTCCCTCAACTTGCTTCGAAGTTTTTCGAAATTGAACTTACGTCTTGACCTTTTTCTTGATTGATAAGTGAGAAAAGATCGATAGTGGGCTTTGACCAAGATAGTGATCGCCGTTGGATCCTCGGCAGATCGTTAATTACGTCTGTGTTTCTATCCAATCGCATCATTAATGTCAACAATAAGTTCATGGGCTGTTTTGAATTTTCTGAAACACTTCAATGTTCCCGCATTCATTCCCTATGTACACTAGAGTGACAGATTAAAATCCCTAAATCATTGAAATGCTCAGCAGGAGAAATTGCAAATGCTCGTAAAATGCTCGTAATCTGATTCTCTAATGATAGTTTAGTTCGCTTTCAACGATGTCGCGGCCGAAAGGATCCCGTAATTTAGTTGAGGTCGTATTATTACTCAAAGTGCTTCACAGCAGGTTATTGCCCATTTTTCTACAAATATTATTGTATAAAGCGCAATTCAAAAATACGCGGCAAACTGCAGCGCAGGTTAAACCTTGTAGGCCCAAGTCTTCAGAAAGACTTAAGCGAAGACTATTTGTAAAGATGGGTGATATCAGGTTATGCTTTCTGACAGTATCATTAATGGAAATTATTACACCCAAATGATTAGCATTACTTTAAGAGCAAAATAAACATCCGCAGATACATTTTTATGGAAGATGAGACGCCATGCCCAAAGTCTCAAAAATTGGTATCTGAGGAAAATAAGAAAAGTGATTGGCATCTTAGTATAGTCGTTGAAGCAAGTTATGGAGAAGGTTGAAGGTTGAAGTGGCCGTCGATCTAAAGAGATCTGACGACCGACACACATAGGCACAAGAGAGGCCCGTTGCGATGAATATAAAGGGAGCGCAACTAAGTTCTAAAATTACTATTCATAAAAATATATTATAATGCCGTCTTTTGAAATAGAAAAAAAAATTATTTCGAGTGTCTACTTTATTTCGTTACCCTAAGGCATATGCAACGTAAAGCTAATTTTAAATGCATGCTGATTGAAAAAATCAAATTGATTAGTCGGGTCACTGGTGGTCAGATCAAATTATCATCTTAAAAAATGGCTTTGTCAACTGATTTGACCATGTTCTAGTTGTAGTCGCTCTTGCATAATGAGTATAAAAAGCACAAATGCTCATGCTGATTTACTTTTACTCACCACTAATCAACTGAAATCTTTTTGGTCCTACATCTGTCACTTATTTTAAACTCTTCCATCATTCTCAACAGTATGTATTTAAATGGTACATAATTCAACGTTTCCATTCCAAAAATTTGCTTCTTATTTTTCTTGTTTGCTGGAAATTATCGCAAGATCTTCATTTTTTCCCTGAAGGTAACCAAAATCATGTGGGGGTCATACAATCTCGCCGGGACTAAATACCTCCTCAAATTAACGCGGACTGACTGCAAACGACTAGTTGGCATCATTACTGGCCATTGTCTTGTAGCAGCACATGCTATGAAAATGTGATTCCCAACCAGCGACACCTGTATGATGTATTAAGAGCCGGGGGTCTCAGAAACAATTCAGCATCTCCTGTGTCACTGTCCGGCACTGGGGAAAACCAGACTGCGCTTCTTCGGTAAGCCTTGGCTAGTGGATCTCTCGCGCTTGTCGGAGCAAAAGCTGAAGGACATTCAGTTCAGTTCGTGAAAAAATCCGGGGCCTTCGATGGCTGCTTCGACTGAACTTTCTTTCTCGTGGTCCATTTATCTGGTATCACTATGGATCAATAGTGCTATATGTGGCCTTGTGCCAGCTAGTACAACTTAAAATACATGAAAGGATTCCCCAACTTTCTTGGACATTTGTTAGCTACTGGCTAACAAATCAGTTCCATTTAAACGGAATTTGCTAAAACAATTGACAACTTTGTTCTCTGTTATTTTTTGGTCATGTTTTGTTATCTGTTTCTGTTCCTGGACAAGTAACATCTGTTTGACGTTTCTGGCACTTTTCACATTTGACTCTTTTCCTTTAGCGTTAACCATACCTGTCATGACAACTTCGATGGCTGTATCTTGTTGCCATTATTTCACTAGATCCCATTAAAACCCCACAAGCTGCCAGTTCCGGGTTCTCAAGGTAATATTTGGCCGTTTTCGAATGTTCATTACTGGCCTTACTGCTATATTTTTTTCTGATGATCTAAAGCTCATTCGCAGCATATCATCTATTAATCAATTCTTGTAAATGCAACTGAATCTTACAGTCTTTAGCATTTGTCGTATTAGGAACTGTAATTCCCTTAATGTATCTAAATGTGTAGTATTGTCCTTTCCCAACTAATCTATTTCGATTTTCTTCGAATTTCCGGTAGTGTGTTTTTATCTGTTGCTACAGGTCTTGGTGTTATCCTTTATTTCCAGCGAAAATTAAAGAAGTATGTACAATTTATTACATCGAAATCGTCGACGATTGCAGAATTTCCATTGCGATATACTTGTTCTTATCTCGGCACTTCCCTTGTTTGTCATACACTAAAATATTGTGCTCAGATATGGACTCCTCGTTTCTCATACATTCTTTAATGTCCCTGTAATATGTATATATCTTCAGATAACAACTCCTTTTCCGTTGTATATTCACAGAGTACTTTTTTCTCATTAATTTTTCACTATCGTGCTCACATGTCTATTTTAATTCACCTGCGCTTAAAATACTGAAAAGTTACAATGAGTGCCCGTTCCTAAACCTTTGTAAACAGGACCTTGGTAAATTAAATAAATAAATGAATGAAAAAATGAATCTGCTAGCTTTTATTTCGTTAGCTCAAAAACAACCCAAAAACATTTAAATGCTCAAATTAAGTGAAAACCTGTTTTTGAAATATCCGAAAATGCCGGCCTTGCTTTCGACCTTTCAAACTCCAAATCGTAAGAACGTCACATCGCAAAAGCATCTTAACGATATTCTCACATATCTTCCTGTAGAAGAAGTATTCACACACGTACCCTTTGGCGGGCGCTGCCATTATACTTTCGTTATATACCTGGCGACAGGTTTTCGTGAATATCGAGCCTTGATTGCTTCCCAGCCAATGGTTATATCAATTGTCTTCCTCTGTCTTCTTTGCGCGCTCGTTTAGGGTCTCATAGCTTTTATGCTACGAATTAAAGCTACCCGACTGGAATGATCAACACTGCACGTAAACATCGACGCTAAAAATACTGGATTCTTGGTTACGTATTTCCGGTTACCTTTCAAACATTGCATTTAGTTTTTTTATTGTGATCTGTATTTCATTCAGAAAATGAAGTAGGTACTTAACCCTTTGTGTACAGTAGCAGGCAGAAAGTGGCTAGTAAAGAACAATGAAAGATGCAGTTCTAACAATACAACATCTTTTTTCTACAAGATACAATACATCATTCTTCACAGAGATCGATGTTTCGGAGATTATCTATCCTTTGTTGTGAATGAATTTAGTTTGAAAACGATAAACTACGGTACTGGTCACAACTTAGTAATGAGTTTCAATTGTAAGAACACACTAAACTTCTTAAAATGGCCAGGGCTTAATTTTCACATGGACATGCTACAAAGTACAAACGTATCAAAATCAAGCAAAGTGTACGGGTACACTGAAGTACAAAAATATTTATTGCATCGCTTGTTGAAAAATATTCAAAAATTATGTTAGCCACCACTGTGAGCATATCTCTTTAAAGTTCTGGTTTTTTCCTTGTCGGATTATTAAAAAAAAAAATATATAATGCACATATGTATATGCAGAACTCTCCACCACTTACTGTTTCATTCATCTCCTACCAAAAACAAAACACACCGGCCGCAAAGATTGTATTAATGAAGTTAAGTTTTCGTGATTTTACAACCGAAATCATCAAATGACTGGACAACCAGACCGGTTTTCGTCGTGTCGGGTTGATTCATGGATCAATAGAGTTGATTATAAGGTTTTTTTTGGAATATTGTTTTTCGTTCATTCTACAAGCTATCTTCATAAGTTTTTAATGATTCTCATTCAGCTAAGAACAAGCGTTGAACTGTTGGCGGAAGCGTACGTTTCATCGGACTACGTTGTTTAGATTTTAAAGTTTAGATGGCATAATAAATTAATAGAATATACATGTAATTTGGTTGCATACATTGGAGTGAAATTCTATTCAAATGCGAAAATTTGATTGTGAATTATCTTCGAAATCATGGGAAACACTTTAGAAAATGATACTATCATACAATAGCTAATTGAAAATGCAAATTAGCGTAAAATAATTTTTATTTAAATTTATTTTTCGAAATGTTTATAGTTGATTTGATCTCTGGACTTGTGAGTGTTGATTTATAGTTGATTTGATCTCTGGACTTATAGCTTTGTAAAAATGTTAGTGATTTTAATTACTTAAAACATATATCTCTCACGTGATGAATGCCAAACGAAATTACCAGATCGGGACCTCAATTTTATAATAAAATTAAAGGTTAAAGCATAACTCAAACCTTCGATAAAGTCTGGCTCGAAGGGTTGATCTTCAAAATTCAATCAATGCTTCCACAAAATACTCCGCTCCTACCTAACCGACCGCACATTCCAGGTGAGATACAAAAGCTATTCTACCGCTAAACATTGTGTGCATGCTGGTGTACCTCAAGGAAGTATTTTGGAACCGGTACTTTACACTATCTTCACATCTAATCTCCCAATATGCGACAAAACAACAACAGCTACCTTTGCGGATGACGTTGCCATACTATGTACTGATTCAGATCCAGTTACGGCATCCCGTACCCCGCAAGCCCACATCTGACTTCTTAAAGAATGGCTAGCAAAATGGAGAATCAGAATGGACGAAACCAAATGCATCCACGTTACCTTCACATTGTTAAAACATACTTATCCTCAAGTATATCTAAGCAATGTACCTATACCTCAATGTAACGAAGTAAAATATCTCGGAATACATCTTGACAGGAGGCTCATCTGAAAATGACACATTAAAGCTAAAAATCAACAACTGAAGCTCAAATACATAAACCTCAAATGGATGCTCAATAGCATGTCAAAACCTACTCTCGTTTCTAAAGTGCTCGTCTATAAGCCAGTCCTAAAGACAATCTGGACAAATCTGGGGTGCAGCTCGCCCATCAAACATCAACATCATCCAGAGGACCCAATCAAGAATACTTCAATCTATCACCGGAGCCCCGAGGTACTTCCGCAACGCCAATCTCCATAAAGACCTGCAAATCGAGACAATTTTAGAGGACATTGAGAACCGTAGTGGAAAATATATTGCAGCCCTCGCTCATCACCCCAACAAGCTGGCAAAAAAATACTAACTCATCGTAAATTTCAGCGATTGAAAAGAACTGACTCGTTGGACCTTCCATCTCTGACGTAGAAAAAACAACTTGCGTAGCTACTTTCTTTGCTTTTCAAACTCTTTTGCATTGTAATTCTAAAACACAGATCATAGCTTTGCTCTTTGATGTCTGACCTTAAGTCTATAAAGTAACTTAGGTCCAAAATGTTCACGTCTTCAATTGTGAAGAGTGCCCATCACTTGTCAAAACATGTAAGATTTCAAAACTAACTGAAGCTTCTTATACGAAGGCAGCAGTTAAATAAAGGTATTAAAAAAAACTTATGACAACACAACTGAATATTACTTCTGATCCTTAATACAATCGTTTCTTTACCCAATCTGGTTTCATTAAATTTAGCTGTCTGAACATCTAGTTTGTCGATCCCAAACATAAGATTGGCACCAACGAACAAATAAAATGTATCCGTTTTCCCCACATTTTTCAAACCAAAAATATCTTTTGTGGTGGAAGCGTTGAACCTTTTCAATCACGCTATACATCGCTTCCCACAACGAAAGCTGCTTTAAACTAAGCAAAACTTAGCTGCGAAGCATCCCAATCTTCGCCGTTTGTTAGTGATTTTTTCCCAACCACTTTTCATTAATTCGTCCTTTGAATGCATCGAATGAACCGCCAAGTTCACTGTCTTGATAAAATAGCAGAGTCTCCTGTCTTTAAGTTTGTGATTCAAAAATATAAATCTTCATATACTGCTGGCATTTTACTACTTTTATTTTAATGGTGATATAATTCGTCAACATCCCACTATTCATAATTATCAATTCAATAATTAGGGCAATTTCCTTAATATTTGTTATAGTCGTGTCTGAGGTATTGTATTTAACTTACTAAATCTTTAACTTACTAAATGCAACCTATAACCATTTCCTGCTGTATAACAGCGGTAATTGTCCTGAATCATTCTCCATTTATTGTAATCAAAGTGTTTTACTTCTTTGCCGATTATATTCAAACATATCCTGTTTTTTTTTGTCATTTCAGAAGTGCGTCTTACAACCAAAGAACTACCTACAACGAAATGGCGTCGCGATCGACGCTTACGGGCAACCGAATATCATCATTCATTAACTACTTCGCCAACGCCACCGTTGTCACCTCAACAATTGCAACAATCTATTCAAAGCCAAAGCAGTAACAATAGTATCAATGGTAGCATAATGCGACCACTAACTGACACTCCTCAAAATTCGGTGGTAGAAACTCCGTTAGATATGTCGCTTGCATCCTCAGTAAATAAGCCGAGAAGTCCGCCACCACCATATCGAGAACCTTTACCAGGATCAACATTTGCAACAGCTTTAGCTCGACCCAGTGTCATTACACAGGCTCCACCTAAACGTGATGGTAACTGTCATAATACTGTTCCTGATCGGAATTCAGGTGGAAATCTTGAAATCGCGGTTGATGTTCCTACAGGTGAATATAATAATAATAAAACTCATTAAATTCACTCATTCACTAAAATTATGAGCGATACTTCTGCTTAGAAGATTGCAATTTTTAAATTTTCTAATTTTTGTTGCTGGAGAAAATTTATTGGTTGCATCGATCGTTCAATCTAACGTTATTTCAATCATTTTCTAACATTCTACACTCATAATTATTCATTACAATTTTTTGTTTGCTATTTGTTTTCAACAGATTCGAACTCAGTATGTGATCCAGTAATTGATGAACATTTTCGACGATCGTTGGGCGCTGACTATATGAATTTGTTTGTAAAAAAATCACCTCAAAATTCTGCTTCACCACCTAATCCACAACCGCATGATTCCGAAGAACAACAGCCACCACAGCATACAACCAAACAACGAACAATGGTAACAGTAAACGGTGCAGATTCGGTTAGTACGTCAGTTGACGATCATTTCGCTAAGGCTCTAGGAGATACATGGAAAAAATTGCAGGCTGACAAAGCGAAAAATGACGAATAATTTCTTAATATTTAAGCAGAACAATTATAGATGGCTAAGAAATAAGCGCTTAGAAATGAAAGATAATAATAATACAATATTTAAGTTTGTTGTGCTTACTATTTTCATTTTCCACATAAAAACAATTTCATATAATCGGAAATGACTACCGTAAATTTGATTGAAGATAATGAACGTAATTTTTTATTCGAATAAGATCGCATCAATATCACTAGCATTGATTATGAAATATATTAAACGCGATGATAAGGAGTTGAATTGATTTAAACTAGTAGGGAAATGATCAATAGGAATTTTCTTTTAAACGTGATTTATATGTAAGAATAAACAAATAGTGTAAATATTTCTTGGGAGAGTATCTTAAATAATGCTATACATACGAGTACATTTCTTTTAGTTTTGTTTTACAAAAAAAAACATTGAATTCCTATAATATTTAAAACTATTCATTATTATTTTTTCCAATGTTCATAGTAATATTATGATGTAAACATAAGAAATTATACATTATTGGTCACTGATATGAAACTTGTTAGCTTTATTTTGCCGATAGAAAATTACTGGCCTCTACATTTCATACATTTTTTGCAAGGAAATTATTTATTGTCAGTCATGTGAAGAGTTTACAGGTTTTGGAAGCTCGGTACCCTTGAAGCAATGTTATTTCTTTTTATTTATTTATATTTACAGAAATGTATGGATGGGTTGAAGTGTGAAGTCTTGAAGAGATCAATTATTTCAAACTAACGTAACATTTTTATTTTCGCTGATAAGCTGTCGAAATGAGACCCGTACAACAATTTTGAGTTTTGCGTTAAATTTGAAATCACTTCCTACTAAGCATAGGGAGTCGATTATTGGCAGCATCTAATTGTCCGTATTTTATGTAATATGTACTGGAAATCGAGATCTGGCGTATTTTTCCTTCAGGATTTCATAAGTGTTCGCATTCCTATTTACAAGTATTCAGGGCTAACACAAGATGTACAGTAACTCACATGTCTAATGCATGATAACCTCAGTTCATTTCAATTGTTATCACGATTTAAGTGAATAAGAAATAATGTGTTACATTCTACATTCTTATTTTAATACTTTATCGCGTATCTTTTATTTGAAATAGTTATAGCTATGAAAAAAAATGTCCACCGTCATTGGATTTCCATGATTTTTGTAATAGGCATTTTGGTATATTTCACGCCCGATTTCGTGCCAAACTTGTTCAATTATATAAAGGTCGGGAGTCTGTGCTAGTGTATCTGACAAGTGGGAACGAATGTAAAGTAATCAGGATTTAGCAGCATACGATTTGCGTTTGAAATCTTTTTATTCCGATGAAAGATAAAATTTTCTGAATTTCATATGTCCTGCATGAGTCCTCCAAGTTTCTCCACAGAATGTTTACGTATCCCAATCGATCCATGATCTTTCAATGAAATGAAAATAACTTGTCTCTGCAGCGGATACATAGGTCCATACAATTAATGAGCCACCTCTATACTTCAACGTGGCCATACATATTTTAGAGGACTTACTTTATTTGCAATGCGCTAGACAAACCAGTGATCGTATGATCCCTTTTTATTAAAGTTGCTTTCAACAGTGAACAGAATCTGCAATACAAATGTAGCATAGCCTAATTTGTTTTTAAAGAGTAGCTATTTACCTGCTACCAAAACTGAAGAACTTACTCAAATGGGCTTTTGCAAAGCATAATCCACCTTTTTTGGTTTTTCTCAGTTATATATGACTTTTTCATTACTGCTCGATCATTTACACCGCAACTTATTCTTGTTCCTCAAATTATTTCTGCAACATCTGACTTCCTATTGCTTTTCTTAATTTGAACTTGATTTTATTTGCCGAAATATAGGATTGCTTGTCAATGATACGTTTTATGAACTTCTTGTCATTTGTGCTCAGGTTCTTTCTTTGATCCTTCCTGTTCTTTCTGCTGATACGATTCTCTGCTTTAAATTTTTTACTGACATGACGTAGAGCTCAGGTTCTTTTTTGCACAATAGCAGAAATTTCCTATACAGTTTTCCATCAATTCAAAATGGTAAAGTTAAGTTTCTCGTTTCCTTAGATGAGTGTTTTCGTGAGCTGGCCATAATGCAATCTTTCTTTTTGAGAATTTCCAAAAGACTAATAATTTTCGCATAAATAATATCCACTTCACGTACTGAACTCTTTTTACTAAAAGAGTACTATTTTTTTCAGTTAAAGAATAATCCATCCGATTAGTTGGGTGGAATTGAAAAATAACTGGAAACTTTTATTTTTTTTTTCAAATTGAAATAATGGTTTAATTTTTTTTCCTTTTTTTAAGAAAGCATAAAACTACACAAAATGGTGTTTCAATTAGTATGTAACACATTAATTTCGATTTATTTGTTTATATAGAATAAAACGGTTGAAATGTACTGAGCTGATCATCCAGTTAGACGTGTGAGTCACTGTATCTTACTTAACTTATTTTATCCGTAGACCCAGGGTTGCCAGGTGTACGGTAATTACCGTATTTGTACAGTAATTTCAAGCACCGTACGGTTAAAGGTAATGAACTATTACCGTACGGTAATTTTGACTTTTTCTATAAATGGCTGATTTTATGTATGTTTGTGTCAACTTCTGTTACCTGATCTTCTTTAAAATTCATCCAAATAATTTTTCAACAACCCCATAAGTTTATTTCGAAAATGTTACGCACTTGCAGTTTCGTATACTTCGTGTAGATGCACCCTTAGCATTTTAGAATTTGCCAAAAATCGTGCCTAACTTTGCTAACAGCTGTAACGGAAACATTCCGTCAGCTTATTCTCCGAAAAATTGTATATGATCTTCACGGGTTTCAACAGAGATATAGTGCTGATTTACAAAGATATAGTGCTGATTATTTTCAACTTTTACTAACTCCGTAAAAGTTGAAGATATAGATCATTCTATGAACGAAAAATTTCTCCATTTAGCCAAAATGTATCTTCCTTATTGTGTGGAAGAGTATATTGTGGCATATTAAATATCAAAATTTAGTAGCTGACTTCGAGGTTTTATCCGGAATTGCACGCAATTTGATAAGATTGCTTGCGTAGAAATGAAAAAGCAATGTGGTTTTTGGAACCCACTCTTGGCTGGAATGCATATTTTAAAGCCGAAGCTGGCAGTAGACGTTTCAGAAACAGACGAATACCCCTCCTTAAAATCCTTATGCAGTTTTTGTTCCAGAACATGTAAAGGAATAGATATTCAAGACTTAGATGATGAGTGGAGAAGGCTTCCAATTTTTCCATGATTGCCGATTGACGATGAAATTTGTCGCTTTTATTATAATTTAGGTAAAATTTATAGATGAAGCTGGAAAACAAGAATTTGCTGTCCTGTCCTGTTAGATTTTCTTTTTTTGCCTCATTCAAACGCTGATTGTGGAAGGATTTTTTCGAAACTTAATTTGATCAAAATTAAAAATAGGAATAAAATGAATATTAACAATATTAACGTCAGAATGTTTCAGTGAATCCACTTGTATGAAATTAACCCTCCAGAAAGTATGTACAAAAAATGTAATCAAGATATTTACAAATAGGTAGGTACTTGCCTATTATGTATACACAGCTTATTGTACTTGCATGGAAGCAAAAAAGTGCGTGAATCAATTTATGTTTTTCGTATAAGAAAAAAATGTTAAGAAATTTTGTTAGTTATAAAATAGTTCCTAGAATAAATTAAAGTTTTTGACTGAAAACCCACCTTTTCTCTCTCAATCATTATTTTGTTTTTGTATTTCGACCGAAAAGCTAGACTATTTTTGTAGCCGCGCCCTATTTCCTTCTTGCTCACAAGTTGCAAAATGACAAACATGGCCCCTAATAAAACTATATTATGATTAACGAATAAAAGAATCATATTCATGGAGAAAATGAATGTTCTATCAAAAACTCAAGTATTTAGGTTTACACAAATACGAAGTAATGGTGTACGGTAAAAATGTGGAAATCAGGTAATTTTTGAACATTTGTACGGTAATTCAAGCCAGAAGAACTGGCAACCCTGGTAGACCTAAATATCAATACCTAGAGACGCATGAAACCTTCCTTTGACTTTCGAACAGTTGTTTCTTTAGTTAGTATCATGATGCGCCCAATTTTGGCTTTTAGCTGCTATCTCTTTTTGTTCGAAGCTTTGTTTTGCGTTTCTTTCTTCCTACTTTCCACTATTGTTTCGCATTAGTTCCAAACGCCTTGTTGATCCCCGGGACCGATGGAATAAATGAGGCGAAATCGATGCAAACAAGTTAGCTCGGTTCTTTTAGATTCGGCAGCTTTTATATTTGCATTGAATATTAATAATAAGTGTATAGTTTTGTAGTTACAATAGAAGAATAAAACAATGTTCCATGCTATATACTCTCTTATGCGCCATGCTGAGTTTTTCTATCGAAACGACATTAAAATCAGGACGTACTCAGTACAAAATGGACCTCAGGCCTGTTGAATTTATTTTTTATTGATATTTTGGCTATTGATTCTATTGCTGTTAACATTTCTTTCTTCTGTGAATACTTCTAAATTGAGTGACGTCCCTAAGTACCTATACAGGGCAAACTTCCAAAACTTATGCATTGAATTGATTTATTAGCTCAACATTCTCAAGTTTAAGTAGGAAATGTGTCATAGTTTCAGTGAGAGCGCAGAAAATAGAAAAAGCCCGAGTCTGAGCCAATGCCAATCGAACATCATCTACTTTGTGAGAGTTCGGAAATTCGCCATTGCTATAAAACCTTTGCTCATCCGCGGAAGACAATTTATGCACAACGTACCCATTGTGCATGAAAAATAAAGCTATGTATTTTAAAATAATATGCACAAAAGACTAAATAAAGCGATTGACAAAATAATCGCATATTTAAGAATTTTAGGATCCCGTCAATGAACTGAACTCAAAAGTTCAACAACGGTCTGCAATCATGGTAATGAAATATGTTAAAAATGTAAGTATGATACTACTACTTAGTCCTAAGCTTATACAACTGAAATACCGAAGCAGGAAGAAAATTTTATAGAAGCCAAATTTCAATCGATCCTGAAAGATTTGCGATTTGTTTTTGACTTCCATGGAATATTTTTTTTTGTTCGGACATAAAATATTTGCTGTTATTAAGGAATTCAAATGCAATTACACTTATTCCTAATACCTGGTTCTCCAAAATGGACTGAATAATACTTATTTGTCATTAAATTTTGTCCTATTTTGTTCATTAAGTACTGGGTTTTGAGACTCGGGTGTAGTTTTTTTTTAAAATTTGAGTGTCATAATTTTATCCAACCAAGGTTGAGGTTATTAGAATCTGTTCTGGAAGTATAATCCAATGAAAATATTTAGTGCCATGACCACAAGACAATATCCTTCTGCGGGGTGATTTTATGATTGATATTTATTTTGAGCATTCATCCATCATCGAATTCTATCGCTCAACTAAGTTACTTTTTTTCTTGTCCTTTGCAATTCCTGAGTTTCGACTAGCGCTAGGAGGTGGTGCATAAATGGTATAAACTCGGTGCACAGAGATTGACGAACTCTTGGAACAGACTTTAAACACATCGTTAATAGCGAATTCAACCTAAAATTGATCCCTGAAGCACAGTTAAGCTCAAATATACCAAATCATTTAATTTATATGCAAATTGAGTTATGGCTGAGCGGTTAATTAAGTCGTTTCCCACCATCTGCAACAGAATTCGCATGGGAGACATGTTTTCGGTTCTCCACAAATTATTTGACGTAATTCGCCGTATTTTTTTGGCGCGTTGATAGATTCGCTTTTTCGCTGTATTCGATCTGACAGCACAGCTGTCGTTTTATATCGATGTCGTGCGGTTTGTGTGATGTCGGCGTATTTGTTTTGTGATAGAAATCTTTAATTTCTCTTGTTAAGATGTCGAAAATAAAGGTTTCAGCAGAATGGAAACGACGCGTAAAAGCGGAATATATGAAGATTCGCCAACAGAAGCGTACCAAGCGGGCTGACGAAGTGAAGGTTGCATGGAATCGAAATCGGTTCGTACGCCATTGATTTTTCTGTCTGGGATTCTCCTTGTTGATGAATGCCCATTAATTTGATATTCAGGAATAATATGCAGAAAATCTTCGAAGAAGAGACTGACGCTTGGTGTACGACAAATGCCGTTTGGAATCCTCAGAATATAGATCCACCACATGTCAACTGTATGAAAAAAGCCGAAGTCGTTACTATGGAAGGGAAATGCGCAGTAGACGCTCCTTCAGGTAAGATGTTTTTCAAAAGCACGGTTGCCTATATCACAAGTCTAGACTTGGTTTTTTTTACCTATTTTGCGACACACTAATTATGAACATTATATGTGTATCATCTAGTTAGGTCAGAATAATGTTCATATCACTCGCCCAACCATCCCACAGGTATATTTCAACGCAAGAGTTTGTTTTTGCACATCTATCAAGAGCTGGTTAGGATAGTAGCATTACTGATGATTTTTAAGGTATCTGCTTTTTTCACGCTCTTCGTCACTTGATCAGTATGCAAGGGCTGTGAGTGCTACATTAAAAGGGAGAATTTGTCTGTAGTACTTCTCTGACTATACAATTGATATAAGCGAAAATAAATCGCCATTTCGGTGACCATTAGCATATTACCTCTTTTCGTGTGAAAAATCCATCGTTCCATAATGTCGATATTTTCATTCTAAAAATACCAGCAACCTTCAGTATCATCACCTTACTTTTTAGCGTTAAACTACATTTAGAAATCAAACAGATTCTCAATCGCTTGGCAGGTGGCAAACAACTTCAATGATTTGATACCCGCTGTAAAAAGCTTTCTCTATAAAACAACGCCTCCAACTACCTTTTTTTAGGAACCTCCCAGAGTGACAAATTGTATTGCTTTGGAAAAAATCAAGATGAAAGTGTATAATTAAATATAAAAGTATTATAATTGGATAAAGGTAACTTCTGTGGGCATAATTTATCCAACTGGGATGGGAAGTTGAAATTTGGCACACCAATGATTTACAAGAATATCCAGATGGAACAAATAGAAACCAAACTACAATGTTGAGCCTGCTTTGAACTGGGAAATCGAATGATAATAATCTGTAAACCTTGAAAGATGATATTTGAAGAAACGAGTAATTTCATTGTTTTAAAAATATAAAATATAAAAAATTCAATGATGCTAAAACTTATAAAAATGAATATCTTAATCGAATATTATAATTGGAAAATGTGCTGGAAAGAAAGAATAATATTTAAAGCTCAAAAAGATTATTAAAATTTCCTAATATTATTACTATATTAATCTCCTAAATTAATCTAGCTTATTTTATTTTATATCATTTGCTATATGATTGTACATAATGAATGGGCTTGGGCTATTTCTAAAGCTCAATTTTCATTTTTCTTGCCTGTCAAACATTTTAGGCATCACCGTAGTGTGTGCCTGAGCAATCATCTGATTCCTATAAATTTGGTCTGGTTCCTAAAGACCCCTACTTTAATGAAAGAAAGTTCGATGCACAATTTTATAAAAGACCTTATAAGAATTGGCAAATTGTTTGTCTTGATTGACTTGTATATGCAAAGCCAGCGGATACTATTTACTGCTTTTAATTTATTTTACAATACATTATTTTACAATTTTACAATAGTGCATAATCGGGACGTCTGAAATTTTCCTCTGCAGTAGGCATATATGGAACTATCGACTGTTACGCCGTTGATGATGATTGAAGTCGACTTTGAATGAGCCCAAAAGAAGAGCTACCAGTATTTTCTAACTAATCGATTAAATTATACCGTGCGCGTCTAAAAAATTGTAGCTATCCATTTTGACCTTTTCCGGCTTCGATTCGACAAAAGCAGAACACTGTTTCGACATTATTTCGCGGTAATGCAACGCCACCAAAAAATCCTTTTATCACGGTTAAACATTTTCGAACTCTATGAGAATGATGATCGGTTTTGTTATCGACTGATAACAAATTTCTAACTATTCATGAAAAATGTTGAAAACTATCATTATCGATCATCAGTGTTAATTATTTTGCCTTCATTTTTTTTTGTAAATTATAGATCCAGGCGAATCTCAAAAACTACCCATTCGAATTATACACGCAGTTACACCAATTCCAACAATGTACACTTGGGCCCCAACCCAACAGAATTTTATGGTTGAAGACGAGACAGTTCTGCATAATATTCCGTATATGGGCGACGAGGTTCTCGATCAGGATGGAACTTTTATCGAGGAGTTAATAAAAAACTACGACGGCAAAGTGCATGGCGATAAAGATCCATCATTTATGGACGATTCAATATTTGTCGATTTAGTGCATGCTCTCATGCAATACCAGGTGAAGGAAAATGAAGGAGCAGACCGGGAATCACGTTCCAGGAAGGAAAAAGAAGAGACCCAAAAGAAAGATACTAAAACAGGACGAACTGATAACGTTGAAGCTGGTCCTTCAAGTTGTAACAATACAAGCGAGAAGCTAATGTTTCCATCTCCAATTATTTTTCACGCAATTAGTAGCAATTTTCCGGATAAAGGGACGCCAGATGAGCTACGAGACAAGTAAGTTATTTGCTAGTGCTACAGATATGCATTTCATGACATTTGGAGTTGGTGTAAGATTTCACATGGGAAATGGTGAAATTGTAAGTATTTGATTTGACATAGCTCGTAAGACATGTTCCTACAGTTGCCAAAGCATACGTTAATCAGGTTTAGCGACGCTTGGGCTATGTAATAAATCAATCGGTGCATTTGCCTCGCTTATACTATTTAGATTTTCTGCCGTTTCATCAATTGACCTCATGAACTATTTTTCTCATTCAGATATGTTGAACTAACCGAACGTACGGATCCAGATCGGCCATCCGAATGCACACCAAACATCGATGGACCGAAAGCGGAAAGCGTATCGCGAGAACAGACTCTGCATTCATTTCATACATTGTTTTGCAGACGATGTTTCAAATACGACTGCTTCTTACATCGTGAGTATTATTTGTTTAATATATTTTTGTATCAGATAAGTATACGTACTTGTTGGCAAACAAAAGTAATGTTGGGTTTTTACTTTTTTCTTTTATTTCCCCTAAATTTATCGCTACAAACAAATTATAATTGCAAACAAAAGGTCACCAAGTGTCCGGTGAGTCGATATCGTTTAACGTCACCACTAATTAAATAATTTGCAACAATATGTTTCAAACGCAAAATAAGTGAATGAAACATAGGTAATCAATCAGAGTTACACGTCATAATTAAAATTTGAACACTAGTTTGTCTTCGCTTGGACTCACAGCTGCGAAATAGTGACTAGCTTTAAAAACTTAATAGCTGTGTAATGTTTTCACTAATCGCCGTAAAGTTTGGGAGACGCGACGCTTGCCAAAATTACGTATGTGCAGTCGTGTGAGTCTAATGTAGAAGACATTCGTTGAAAAAAAATCATTGCACCAATCATCCCAATGGGTCATGTTTTCAAAGCCATCTCATTTCCTTTGATTCATTCATATTATAATATTCATACAGCTGTTACTAAAATATTAATATATTTTTACTTTCAAGCCTAGTATTTACTTTTCCATCTTCAGAGACGGTTTTCAGTTTCCCTTTCAATCATTCATCATAGTTCGAAATTAACAATATAAATTAATCGCCGCATTATTCTCGTCATTAAATTCGAAATGTGTCGCTTGTTGCACATCGAATTTGATGATCACTGCAAATAGACATACATAATTGAAAAAAACAATTGAAATCAAAATTTCATTAATCCTAAATGTTTGGATATAAAATTTAAATGAAATTTTAAACTGTTTTTATTTCTATTTAGACACAGCAAATGGAAATTGCCGCATGGGTAAATTGTTGCAAAAGAAAAGTAGAATTTTTGGCTTGTTTCATTCAATCAAAAATAAGCAAAGATGCGACAGTGTTGTAGTATTTTTAAGTGATTAGTCACATGCATAACAACGTTAGAAACGAAAAGAAAACGAAAATATTTGACACTCGTAATACCGGGGCTGAAATAAGAAAGCACCAAACACTCTAAAGCCAACTGAGTTTTAGTGTGTTTAGCGATATTCAATTATACAAATATTATTCAGTGATATACGATTGATATTTTTGTAATTGAAACTACCTGACAAAATACGATGCGATCAAACTACTCATGTTTAGATGTTTTCATCCAATCAAGATTCCCGGCCTGCCATTATATTAATTATTAAATGTATATCTATTCATTACTAGAGCTGGCGATTTGCATAAACTTTAATGCAACTTATCAAATACGAAAGTAATATATGTTTTTGCATAAAATTCATCGTTTTTGATCTCGTGGGAGTCAATCTCACATTTTGAAACTACGCGTTTGCGCGTCAAAAAATGTTCAGGTGGTTGTAGCCACCACGGTACTTAAAAGGATCGAATATATGTAGTTTTAGGTTTTTTTTAAATTTCGTAATGCCAATTTGATCAAATGCATTGTATCTTGTACATTACTACTGTTATCAAGTCATTTTCGAAAGCAAAGGCTTCGAAATATGACGTGTCAAGTCACTGCTAGAAAAAGGTCATTGAAAAAGCAGAAAGAATAATGAAAAATTTATGTTTCAAAAGGTCTCCAAGCCTGCCATCCTGGTCCGAATTTACAAAAGCGTCGTTTTCCTGAATTGAAACCATTCACCGAACCATGTGGTACTTCCTGCTATATGCTGCTGGTAAGACGAAATACTTAACTAAATTCTTATTTAACCTTTTGGTTTGCTTGTTTCGCAACAGGAAGGAATGAAGGAGAAACTAGCAGCAGATAGTAAGAAAACGCCACCCATCGATTCGGGCAATGAAGCCAGCTCTGAAGATAGTAACGACAGCAATAGTCAATACAGTAAAGATTTCCAGGGAAATAAAGACACACCGGCATGCTCTGGTCCCTCTGCGGAAATATCATCTATAATGGGTAAAGTTATCATAATTTTTTTTAGCTAATTAAACACAATATCTTGAACTTGCAAATATTGCCTGGCTTGAGGTCAATGTAGATTTTATTGGGAGGCTGATTTTTCCTTTAGAAGCTAGATATATTTTAATTATTTGACTGATCGATATTCGGCGTTAAATCTATAACCTCTTCTTGCTATAAATATCAATATCTGGCAAGAAGATGAAATAGATCTAGCTACTAAAGGACAAATTGGTCTTATAATAAAATCTTTTGTTCTCACATATAGAAAAATCAAATCAGAGTAAGAAATTTTCATGAAAATTTCTGCAGTAATTTCTGTTAAAGTAAAGAATGGCCACTTTCGTTCTCGGTAATAAATGAAACACTTTGAGTTGAAAAGTATTTACCTTGCTGAATCACTTAATCTTAGAGGCCGCGACGCAAACCATTGCCATTAAAAAAGCAATATGAATCACATAAATAAATCGGTACACAAAACGCTTGCAAGTTAAGCAAATTTAATTGTCTATAACCTAATTACTTTCGATTACTTTGCTTATAAATTAGCAATATTTTCAAATCATGGTTTTGTAGCTTAGGCTATTTGCTACAATAATGTCAAGGTCTGTCATTCCTCATGCAGTCGCAAACCATTGACAGACCTGCACAAACGGGAGTTTTTTTTAAATTTACAAAAGCATTATATATGAGGCGGAATTTAAGCTAGTGATCTCCGCTACACGAATAACTTGGTCTATTGGCTTAGAAAATGTTGGCTAGAACCGAATTTCCTGCTTCAAATACAAGAGAATTATTTGTTTTTTATCAGCAATAAGAACCTTGGGTTAAGCCGTTAGACAATTTTACGGATTGTATTTTGTTGTTTTTTGACTGTGTTTTTGGTTTTGAGAGTGTTTTTGTGTTTTTGGTTTTGAGGTAGTTTTTGTTTGTTTGTTTATCTTCAGTGTGTTATCTTTTCGGGTATTTTTTGTACGTTGTTGTTACTTATTCTTCAAGTTTCCCTCCTACCACTAGAGGATGAGCAGGGATGAAAAATTTATTTATTTATTTATTTATTTAACCAAACAAGGTAACAAAACAGTAACAAATGTAAACCTAAACTTAAACTGTTTTCCTTAACCTAAATTACAATAACATTTATATGTGTCAGTAGACTTTATTGTCTGGTAGTTAATTCAATATGGTAAGAGAAATAGTTTGGATTAAGAATTTAAAGCAGTATATAATTTTTTTTTGAATAAAGGTTTAGAGATAGAAGAGGAATAGTACTCCGAAACATTGAAGAATAACTAACAAAAACGTACAAAAAACACATGAAAAGACAACTCACCGAAGATAAACAACCAGACAAACAAAAAATAACCCCAAAAACAAACACAATTGCAGAAACACAAAAAAAAACACAATCGTTAAAATTATTTAACGGCTATGGGGGGCACGTAGTCGAGTTTTACCGAACCTTGTTGCTAATTTGCAAATATTTGGGGATAAAAAGAGGTCAGCATTTGTTTGCTGGTTTAGAGAAACGTCCAATGACCATTGGAAAATGAACTCAAATCAATTATCTTATTCAACAATTTAAATGAACGAATTGTTATAGAAATGTATATTGTGAATTAATAGTGCTTAGTTGCTGTTAAAATTTTGGGATTTCAACTGCAAGTAATAGACTACATAATATGATACATTACTTTTGTGAGAATATGGGGTAAATAACAATTTGGAATGCATATATAGTGACACATAATAGTACTAATATTTATTTTGCTTTAAATTGTACATATATTACTTTACCTAAATCGACATAAAACAAATCTTAAATTCATTCTGTTCAATTCAATTCATCATTATGACCTGCTGGCTCTTCTGGTTTTATTAACATTGCATAATTAACTCACTTACAAGCTAAAATAAATATTATCCAGGTAGTACATTAACCTAGGCGCAATGGAGGCAAACAATTTTCGGAGCAAACTTACAGTTGACGATATACTCAAAGGCGAATGTGAAATCCCCCCAAAAAAATCATGATTTTTTATACTTTCTTGTGCAAGGGCGAAACGCACGTCGGAAAAATGCAAGCAATGATTACATAAAAATAGACTCAGATTGCTCTCACTTGATTTACTCGATAAATAACGGTAGAGTTAAGCCTGCGAAACTTTTGCCTTTAGGTTTGGCAATGAAATCTATGACAATTAGCAGGAAAGTGCTCACGATCTCTAGAACAGATTGGGTCACACAGTATTGTACAATGTTTTCGAAGAGTTGGGCACTGAAATGACCTTTAAAGCGTCCGAAGAAAATCAGTTAATTTTCGCGGGAATATCCTTATCAGAAGGACTCTCTACGCAATGGGCTTCGACAATGATGGTCGATTCTGATAGAGACTTACTTACATGACTTACATGACACAGCGGCAAATATCTACCAATTCCGCAAAGAGAAACCCGAATCGTTAGCCAGTAGAGTTCATGTTAACTCTGATGAAGAAATAAAGAGTTATGCATTTCATGCTTGAAAAAGTAAATTTAAAAAGAAGCACACAAAATATTCGGAAAGTGAAGTGATTATTTTATTGTAAAGATTGATCCTTGTCATTAAATGTGAAACACAATATCGTTCTAATGTTTTCCACGGGATTTCTTTAAGGACTCATTCCTTTTGAGGTAATTTTCAATGACTTCCCGGCACATTTCGGGCAATATCTCGGCCATGACTTCGCGAATATTGGCCTTCGTCCAGAGTTTGGGGATTGTTCGCAAAAACACGAACTTTCGCGTACCCCCACGAAAAGAAATATGGAGTCGTAAGATCTTGAGGGCCAATTCACATCAGCAAATCGCGAAATTACAGGTCCTGGAAATCTCTCTCGCAAAAGAGCTCAATTTGCTTGTTTCCTCATCGTGCTGAAACCACATATCGTCAAGATCATAATCTTCGATTTTCGTCTAAAAATAATCGGCTAACATGCGGTCATTGCGCTCAAAAATGACGGTGCTGGCTCGTCCTTGATCGTTCTCAAAAAAATACGGCCCAATCACGCCACCAGACCATAATGGACTTAATCCGGATGTAACACTTGCGGATTTTCTGAGCCCCATATTCTACAGTTCTGCTTATTAACGTATCCACAAAGCGAGAAGTGGGCGTCATCAATGAAGAAATTTTTTTAAAAATCTTTTCGAACTAATTTAACGCGCTGTTCGACTGTTAAACAATCCATATTCTAAAATGGCAAGCAAACCTTCAGCTAAATAAATGACAGCGTGGTTGACGTGTATTTTTAACAGATGTCGGTCTGCAGGATTTTACCTTTTCAAGCGCGAAATGGATAACCCTGGGTCGCGAAAACGATGAAAATTAATAAAAATTTCTCACGATGTAAAACAAACTTGTAGGAAACCATCTGAAATCATTCTTTTATTATCAGACGAAACCATCTTGCAATTAATGAAACATTGAAGGAATTCTCGAGACAATTTGGGGTATTTTTGTATCGTGAGTCAAAGGTGGTCCTATATGGGTGAGATTCAATACGCTAATAAACAATTGATGATCATGAAATACAAACTGTCGATTATTTGGCTCCAACAAATTCGTCTGCAACTTCACTTGATGTAGTGCAAGAAACATTGATTCGGGCTGAAAGTATTATAGTTAAAAGTATTATATAAAATGGAAATAATTGGAAATCATTGTTACTTCTGATCTCAGAATCGGCAAATTAGCAATGTAAATCCAATATAGTGAAAGTCCCTGTTTCGACAATATTTTCATTATTATCTTCATTTTTAATAGGTATGTTACATAGTTTCTTCCGGAATTATAGAAATATTGTTTTGGTTCCCGGTTCTTGCTGGGGATTTCCATCAATTCTTTTATAGATAACACACACTTGACTAGGTGTAAAAGGCTATATCCATTTGCTCTCTCCGGTGCGTTTTAAAAGTTTTATTTTATACGCTTTGCTACAGAAAATGAACTAATTCCCGAAATGATTACAGAAAGGTTGAAACTGGTATTAGAAAGCTCTATTCTAGTTGATGAAGCGTTTACATGAAATTCTCGAAAAATACCGTAGGTTCCGTTTGGAAACTTTGACAATGAAACATGGTAAGACTGCACAATTCTATCTCTCTTACCGTACCTTAATCTAACCTTTTATTCCATTATTAAAAAGCATAAGAAAAGGCAATTTCGTATTATTCATGGACTCAACTTTTGAAATTATCGATTTATTTTTGCTTCCGAGCGTTTCGTATACCGTCACTACGGAGGTTTATTTATGTGTACAATTCACATTTCTTTTTTAATGGTAAAGGTTTGCATCGTACGCTCTTAGACTACTATCGCATGGTATGCTAATGCACATTTGCTAGCGCATATTATTTTTGCTCTTTCCTTCCTGGAGAACTAAATACCCTCAGAACAAACATTTAAAATTATAATCAAGTAAAATCGTGTATAATTTTTTCATCAAAGTAAAAGCATATACAACTTTTTTACCACGGGTCTACATGTGCATTTTTTCCCCTTAGCTGGTATCATGAATACATCCGATACGAAATGTGATTGGACTGGTGCGGATCAATCTCTTTTCCGTGCATTACACAAAGTATTTTTAAACAACTATTGCGCTATCGCACAAGCAATGCTGACGAAAACCTGCCAGCAAGTCTACGAGTTCGGTCAGAAGGAGGCTGCTGACATACCATTCGAAGAAATACGACAAGACTATACACCACCGCGCAAGAAGAAAAAGAAGCATCGTCTCTGGTCGATGCATTGTCGAAAGATACAATTGAAAAAGGATTCTGGTTCGAATCACGTGTACAATTTTACGCCATGTGACCATGCCGGTCCTTGTGACCAATCATGCTCTTGCATCCAAGCGCAAAATTTCTGCGAAAAGTTTTGCAACTGCAGCGGCGACTGCCAAAATCGTTTTCCCGGATGTCGATGCAAAGCTCAGTGCAACACCAAACAATGCCCATGCTACCTGGCAGTGCGTGAATGTGATCCGGATTTATGTCAGACTTGTGGTGCCGATCAGTTTAAATTGACGAAAATTACATGCAAAAATGTTAGCGTTCAGAGAGGGCTTCGTAAGTATTGCTGTTCCGAATGTTGTTTCCTCAATTTAATGCATACCCGTTTTGCAGATAAACACTTGCTTATGGCTCCATCGGACGTTGCCGGTTGGGGCATATTTCTTAAGGAATCAGCGCAGAAAAATGAATTCATTTCCGAGTATTGTGGTGAGATAATATCACAGGACGAAGCAGACAGACGCGGAAAAGTTTACGATAAATATATGTGCAGTTTCTTATTCAATCTCAATAATGACTTTGTGGTGGATGCAACCAGGAAAGGAAACAAGATTCGTTTTGCGAATCATTCAATCAATCCGAATTGCTACGCAAAAGTAATGATGGTAAATGGAGATCATCGTATTGGTATTTTCGCCAAGAGGGCTATTCAGCCAGGCGAAGAATTGTTTTTCGATTATCGATACGGACCAACCGAGCAACTGAAATTTGTTGGAATTGAGAGAGAAATGGAATTTTTGTAGTTTTTTACATAATATTTTATAAGATGTAACAATTTCAAATAAATTTATATATTAAATAATATTTTATTGATACGCAAATGTTGTACAAATTCATTTACCTCTGTGTCATAAGTTACTATCGCTTACATAAACGCTATGAGAGTCAGTATTATCGTTGATAATGGTAACACTAAAACGGCTTGAACTATTTGCATCTCATTATCGTTATAGTTGTTCGATTATTGCAACTGAAGATCTTTATTTGGATACGATTGCATTTCCGATTCATTGAAGTAATCATCTTATGTAGTAATAACACAATTACTGCATTCCCTCTTATAATTACGCTGGAATTACAGGTACAATGTCTTCTCATGGTCGTAACTGATTCCAAAGCTGTTCCAAGTTCACAGCCTCCATATTTCGAACTCCTCGGCCCAGTTCATACAACAGCAGCTCGTTGGAGCGCATATTCGATGATTAGCGAACCTATTTCGAAAAACCCTCGTCTTTCGTGATGGTAATATAAAAATAAGCTCGAATCTCCACTGCATGGGCATGTACTCATTAGAATTCATTTCTTTTTGTGATCATATTAATTCTTTATGGAGACAGTAACCTCTCCTAGCATAAATTATAGGTTGATTGAAATGACCTTACTTTTCTTTTAATTTAATAAAACATTTATCTATCTATTCTTCAATTGGCTTATAATTCGCATTTTCGCCAACAATCTAATTACTGTACACAGCTGTAGTATCTAGAAATCCTTATTAACTTACTGCGATCGTTCTTTAATAAATTTAAATGTTATCTAAACATGTTTTGCGACATTGGCAATAATCGGCTTGGGTCTTGATTTAAAAATTAACTTTCTTGTCACAATTGCTTTCACCGTGTACTGAGTTCGTTGCTTCGATTTGTTTTCGATGGCTATAGTAGAATCCAGGAGAGTTTGGTCGCCGGGTGTACAAGCAATACTAGCATCAAGTTGCGACGTTTGATCCAAATTTACTCCTTCACTTGTTCGAGATTTTTGAAGAACGGCGAAAGGTTTTTCCATCGATTGCTCACGACCTTGCAGAATGTGATGTCCAATTATGAATATCTACAAGTAAAAAGAATAATGATTAGAACATATTGAATACACTATGAAAAGAGCAGTTACCGGTTGACCATATTTATTATAGCATAAATCTCCTATGAACTGACCATTCATTATTTGATCGCTTCTAACTTCCAAGTCTCCTTGAATTTCGATGATCGCCCATTCTGGCACGCCACCTTCTTTGGGAGTACTGAAAATGAATTCTTTCAATTTTAAGTGTCTAATTGTGCAAGTAAATTAATGTAAATGTAGTGAGTAATTTAGCGTTAAATATGAGGAAAAGAAGATTCATCTTTTATTTATTGCCAAATCAACAGAAACAAATAAAATATTTCACTAGACAAAAAAAAAATAAAAACGAAGAAAATGGATAAATTCAGATACAAAAATAGCAATGCAAAAACTAAACGGACGTTACAAAAACTAATACAATGGAGTAAATTAAGACATATTCAAAGCATCTGAAAGAACTTTTATCAAAAAACATTTGAACACACATAACGTTCGAGGCGGAGGAGCAAGGCTAAGCCAATTGTACCAACGATGTAAAAGTAGGGAAAAGAAATAGGCTTCTGGGCGGGCAAAATGTTTATATTCCTTTCAGAATCAGGTTGTATTAGGGCGACCCGATTTTCTAGCAGAGCAGTGAATGCTGAGTTCAACAAATATGCAGCCGTTAAAAAATTTAATAAGTAGGCACTCGTCGAGGAACATTCTGCGTGACCCAAGGAAAGAAATTTGTAGAATTTATTTATTTATTTATTTAACCAAACAAAATAACAAAAAAAGCTAAATTGCAATTACATTACTAGATGTCAGCAGACTTTTTTTTGCCTGTTTGTTGATTTGATATGGAAGCTATGAGGAAAGTAATTTGGGTTAAGTATTTAAAGCAGTTTATAATTTTTTTTTTGAATAATGGTTTAGAGATAGAAGAGGAATAGTAGTTCGAAAAATTGTTAAATATTTTGCAGCATCTATTTATCGACTCTCTATCTCCGTAGATAGTGTGATGTTAATGCACATTGAGGATAAGTGTGTGCCTAGTTTGTCTTACAGGATTATTGAAAGTGATTTTATTACGAAGATATTCTATGTTAACCAAACCCCTAGCAACATCAAAGACGAAGCATGAGGATAGTACCGCTATCCTTGAGAAAAGTGCTGCCAGATTTAAGAGAAATCGTTTGGATTATAGAGATCTCTCAATGCAAAAAGGACGAACTGCTTTTGGACAGATTTCAGTTTATTGCTATGAATATTGAAAAAGGACTCCAGACGATGCAAGCGTATTCGAGTAAAGGGCGAACTAAAGACATAAACAGAGACCTTGTAACCCACACGTTCTTGAATTCTTTCGCACGTCTTTTAATTAATCCTAACTACTTGCTACCTCTGGCAAGAACTCTGTCATACTGAAGATTGATTGATTTAGAGGGCATACTGTAATCAGAATAAGGAATACAGAAGTTATAGAATAACCAATGGGTGAATCGACAACCGCATCGACTAAGAATCTATAATGGGGACTCCCAAACACTATGAACGTAGGAGAAAACAGATATAAAGAGGAGAAAACGTTAACAAAAGGTTTAGAGGATCTAATGATGAACCCGGGGAAATGAGGCACTGGCAGTGATATGTATATATAAATGAGGCACTGGCAGTGATATTATAATAGATGCAGGTCGATCTTCAACTTAGAATCAAAGACCACGCCAAAGTCCTTGAAACTATCAGTAACATTGAGAGGAGAGCCAAGAATAGAGTAGGGAAAAGCAGAGGAGATGTTTTGTAGATGAATGATATGTTATGACTTCGTAATATTCAGAGTAAGGGAATTCGCAGTACACCACTTTTCTAAAACACCCAAATCGTTTTGCAATTTGAAACAGACACGAGCGAATTCTACCACTCTGAAAATTTCAAATCATTAGCGTATAAAAAAGAGGATGAGTTAAAGAAAGAAAATTCATCATTAGGAAACAAAAGGGCCAAAAAAATGAAAAATTGATGTTTGCGTTCCTCCTTAGGTAGGACAAAAGGGTGTGGAAGAGTAAAACTTAACAGTAACAACACAGTCACAAGCGTGAGAAGAAAACCAAGAAAAAAAGAACAACGGACAGACCAAACCAAACAGTTGACAAAAGAATACGATGGTTCACAGGGGCTGGAATGGATAGGAGCTGGACGATAGAGTACAGCCTATTGTAAATGATACTTTCGAGGAGCTTATTAAAACAGGGTAAATAGGATATGGGACTGTAATTAGGGACGCAAGAAATATTAGCAGTTTTATGGGTGAGAAATATGTTGGCTAATTTCCAAAGTGACGGAAAAGCACCGATTGCAATGATAAGGTTAGAAATTATTATTTATTTATATTTATTTATACAGTTCAATTTTAGAGATACTCTAATTACAAAATTGAGAGCATAACTAAAATAAAAAAAAAACAAATGTGATCAAATAAAATAAACAAAAAAAATTACGCTATTAATCTACTTCTGAAGATAAAATATCTACAATTCGTTTTTATAAGATGCGAAACTAGAACATAGAACCAACCTGGTGCTCGTTATGGCTTTTTAATATGCATAAGAGGACAATGAAGGTATAGCTCTATACGAATAAAACAGCTCGAGATCTAGAGAAACGATCGTGATCGCGCAAAAACTACGAGATACAGATACTAGAAGAAAATTGCCAATTGGACGATTTGTACAAAAAACATTCATCGAGGTACAGACTACGGATACTTAGGGAAGGGAGTCTTAGAAATGATAGACGATCTTCGCACGGACAATATGGAACATGAAACTTGTACAACAAACAACGAGTAAATTTACGTTGAATAGATTCAACGGCATCTGATAAGTACACAAAACGAGGACACCATACCTGAGAGCAGTATTCAATCATACAATAAACTAAGGAAGTAAATAAATGAACACATGTGGATATATTCAAAGAATGACGGGAGCTACGCGGAGAAAAGCCTGCAAGTTTCGACGCCATTGAATTAATGAGACGTACATATAGGTCGAATTTTAATCTGTGCAGTAAATCAGATCAATATTTATATATTTATAACAGTATCATTCCAGAAAATAGTCGAACCTATTTAGCAGCAGCTGAAATTTCTAAAATTTGTAGAGACCATCATTCACACTTAGCCTTCTGAAGAAATGGTACCAGTTGTTACCATTTATTCAGTTGAACAAGCCTAATACGCTTTTTTAAAATTACTTACAGGAATCCACGAAAGTGAAAAATACAACAATACAAAAAAAAAACACAGAAACTACAATGAACTCATTTTTATTGATTCAAATTGTAAAAAAATACATAATTTTATTCATTAACAATAAATATACGAAAATTCATGATCGGAACTTCTTAAACAATGGATGTGCATGTGGATTTGCAGATTTTTTCCTGAATTCATAGTACAATGCATCGTCACCACCTGACATTGAAGACATTCCTGCTCTCTTTGAAGTAACGGACCGTGGGCCTGTAGCCTCGCCCGGCAGTCGTTCATCTTCACAGTCCATATCAGAAGCCAACAGTACCTGTTGCAGCAGCTGACCTTGCTCTTCGCGAGACTTATAAAACAAGTCCGAATCCTGATCCATACCAGCCAAATGTGTGATAACTTTATAACTATAGCCCTGATTTACCAAGAAACGTTGACGTTTTCGCGAATAATTCATTTCGATTGTATCCTGAGATACTAGTGTGTAGAAGAAAGCATTATACTCCTCAGCAATTGCACCTTTTTTCGCTCGAAGAATGCGACCTAAACGTTGAGCTTCTTGACGACGCGAACCACCGTGCGAAGATATCTGAATGAGAACATTGGCTTCAGGCAAATCAAAACTAGTATCGGCCACTTTGCTCACGAAGATTGTGTTTACTTTAGGATTGAATTTGAAGTTTTGCAAAATTTGAATACGTTCGTTTTGAGATGTGGGGCCATAGATAAAGGGTTTGTTCATCGTTTTAGCATAATGTTTCAATGCGAAGACGTTATCACTGAAAACGATGGTCTTGTCGCCCCTCCGTTCATGATATTTAATCAAAAATTGACAACTGCGAAACTTCGAAGGATTCATAACGTATAAAAGCATTTTCTTCGATGTCTTACACGTTAAATATTCTCTGTAAAACTCTGGAGACATTGGGCACCATACCTCAGCACATTGCACACGAGCAATGTAACCTTTCTTTTGTAATTCCAACCAGTTGGCTTCGTACAGTTTTGGCCCGATGAGGAAATTCAAATCGGCAATTTTGTCATCTTCTCGAAGAAGAGTAGCCGTCAATCCTAGTTTACAATGGCTCTGGACGATTGTCAAGACACGTCGGAACATCTTCGCTGGTATAGTGTGGACTTCGTCAAGCACCATTATTCCCCATTCCTGTTCTTGAAGCCAGCGCATTGTTTGTTCCGCTTCCCACGAACGTTTCTGAGTGTGAGTAATCATGGAGTAAGTTGTGACAAGAATTCCACAGCCCATCGGTTTATCTTTCGCTTCCGATGTAAAACGACATATCATGCTATCATCGGCTGTTGACCACATTTTGAATTGCTGCTTCCATTGCTCCACGGACACACCACTGTTGCACAGGACTAAGGCTCGTTTTCGAACCGTGCAACACGCTGTGACTCCAACCAGAGATTTTCCTAAAATTAAAAGTGACTAGTCACTAGTGCACAATTCGATCGATTACAACTACAACGGTTTAAAGGTGCAATTTGTGCACCACGCGCTTTTTGATAGTTAAAAAGTGATTTCTTTCGCACCAAAAAATAATGGAAGAAGCTAAACGTACCTGCTCCACATGGCAACACAATGACACCCGAACGAGCACGTCCATTGCCGAACATTTTTCTCAAGCTCTTCTCTTGATACGGGCGCAACACGGCAGCGGGCTTCAGATCAATATTTATGTCTGGATTAACAGTATCATTCCGGAAATCATACTCGGCTAGCAGTGGATGATCAATTTCAATGCAACGCTTCTGCAGCAGTTCAATTTTTTCTTGGTTCACTTCAAACGATACCGTCTTAAGGTTTGCCTCGTCCTCATCTTCTTCGTTGTCGATTTTCTCATAGAAGTTTGTGATATCATCCGGAACTACTGTGCTGCCTTCAACCGGCTTATCGGTACCATCCGCTGCAGCCGTAGCAGACGTTCCTGCAGCTTTACCAGCGAAAGTAGGAGCAATCGGTTTTTCGTTTATGTTTGTAATAAAATTATCGCCCGCCTCAGTTTCATCGCGCTTCAAACGACATTGTTGGATCACTGGATCTTTCAGAAGCTTTTGCAAAACCTCAGGATGTGGACTTTCTATGAAATACCTGCAGAAATGAAGAAGCAACAGACACATGATAGCATAGTTTGATTGAGTTTCCTTACGCACCTGTTGTGTTTCAGGACAAGTTTGACTTTTCCATAAGACAATGTACACAATTGGACGAATTCGATGATTCCTTGTGGAATCGAGCACTTACTTAACCGCTTTAGGTATTCAATAATATCATGAGTTTGGAGACCCACGGAAACGGCAGCATATAGACTGTATGCGGTCAGTTTGTACTCGTGGATATGTTCAGGGCGACAGACAGGCTCGGATATAGCGATTAAAAAATCGTGGGCATGCTTGTAAACAGGCGAAAAGGATTCTAGGAATACATGTCCGTTCGGAGCGACCCAAAGTGGCCTGTTATAATGATCCTTTTTGAGTTGCATCTGTGTCCGGTAGTCTTTAGCACCGAATTCGTCGTCTTGAAGACTCTCGTCATTCTTCTCTACGTTTTTCGAAGCTGCGCCCGGCACACCATCGGCATCGTCTTTATTGTCATTTTCGCTAGTATCTTCCACTAGCTGTGTATAAGCCTCGTCCTCGGCGCGACGTTTCTTTGCTAAAGGAACACAAGTTGCTAATTTAGATGCATTCATAACTCCATATTTGTTACCAACCAAATTTATCTCCGGATCCAACTTTAGATTCTCTTTTCGATTTTTTCGGCGGGCCCATCATTTATTGATAAGTTTGGAGTGTGGACGAATTGTTTTTGAATAGTAAACAGTTGACAAATTGCAAATTTTCGACAGAAGAAATCACAGTACGTCCACCTGCGAAGCGAACTGGTGGAACTTTCTGTCAATCTCGTTGGTGCGCGATGATATGTCAAAACAATACATTATTACCGGCAATGGTGCAATTGGGAGGCTTTCATTTATCTTTTTAGAACTATTCTTTTATCACTGACTAGTGTTCATAGTGGAAATAGAATTCATATTTTTTTAGGTTGAAGAAGGAATCAGAAAAATATGGGTGGAAAGTATTCAGGGGAGGATTTACATAAATAATTCCACCGACAACATTTTATCACATGAAATATCAATTTTCTGTTTAATTGTGCATTTCAGTAGGTCGCTGAGCATCGCATCAATTCAAACATAAAATATGATTTATAAATTGTGCATTTTGTACTCACGTTTTAATAAGAATTGGCATATTTCTTATATGAATTCGTGTCTCAGAATAACCAATGTTTTCCCGCCAATTGCAGCGACACCAATTTCCAAGTCCACTTGAGGGCAAAACTGTTTTTTTTCCAAGTCTGATGTGGAAACAGATCACTTTCAAAGTTTTCAAATGCTCACTAGTGTTTAAACTCGAGAGGTAATTTTAATTTTAAGAAACAAATTACTACGGCCACGGAACAAGCAAGTCACGGCGAAAATAAGTCAGGCAACTGCACGCACTGCACTGCAATTTTCAGCTGGACACGAGCATTTTCGCACTATTGTGAACTACCCTGCGGCGAAATCATTGACATTTCTTTAACCGCCAAATTGACACCGGTGAAAATTCCTGTAAAAATTCTGCCCGCAATAAGTTCGTGTTTCTATTGTTTCACCGTTGATTTCGAATATGGCCGTAAACTTAGAGTTAAATCAATCACAACTCAATAACTCCAAGAGTGAAATAACAACAGTGCATTACATTCCTGCGACGATTAAAGGCGATGGCCCAGCAGATGTTTCAATATATTTCGATAAGTATACGACGAAAGATAATGGCGTGCTAAACAATTCATTTCGTGGCCATCCACTTCAAGGATGTAAATTCGAAATACCCAAATCATACAAAGGAATAATATTTCAAGAGACAGATTCGCCATTAGATGAGAACTCGAATCGTGTCTTTAAGTTTGCCGGTTCGTTCAAAGATATGAACTATTGGAATTATGATAAAATTCCTACGAAAGCAGATGCTTTTCATCAGATGTGGGATGTCTTAAGTGTTGCGGCAGCTGTAAGTTGAATGAATTATACTTATAGATATCATTTCTATGTTATGTCTGGTTTCAGATGGCTTCCGATGTACCTTTGAGCGAAATAAATAAAAGGGTCGAAAAGAGCCGGGAAAAGAAAAGTACAAAAGACTGTGAGGAAGCTGATTCGTGAAATAAGAAAGTAATAACCTCGTGCCTGTATGAGGTGTGTATAACTGTATCGTTTATGATTATTTTTTGAAGTTTCAACTCATGAAAATAAATATGATCATATGCCTAAAGAATGTTGATTTTGTCATGAACTAAGATAGAGCAGATTTTTTAAGACACTTTTTGTGCATAACAGATTGAGGCTTTTGCTTAGTATAACTACGATGTCCTAATGATTACCGCATTTTGAAAAGAAATTTCTTTTCAGCTACCCCGTTCGCTTTGCAACAGCCGAATTTTGCGGATATTAATAGTTTATTCATACCACCGAGCACGAATACAAAACATTCATATACGAGTGCATTCTTCGCAAACTCAACAACGATCTTCATTTGCATTTTACGACATTTTTTTATGTAGTCAAGTTAATTTTGATTGGTGTACGCAGTGAGTATATAATAGCCTGATTTTACAACTAGTGCGAAATTCATTAATTATTTAAATCTGCAAATTGAGTGATTGTATCAGTTTAATTAAAAATTTTGTTAAATATAAATACGATGTGAATTTACAAGTCCTGCTGCGTTTAGGCGGTGTGTAAGCTAAGCATTTAGTGCAGCTACACGAAAGTTTACGTGCAGGATAAATTTTGATAGAACGTTGATTTTTCATAAGGGTACTGATTTTTAAACTCAAGATGTGCGGAAAATTTTTGAGAATAATAGCGTAGAAAAAGGATATCGATGGCTATTAGAATTGCAAAGATATTCCGTAAGCATGTTGTTAATTTTATTATTTGGATTGTTGTAACAGTAGTGTCGGGTAGGAAACTGATATTAATGAACACAATGAAGACAATGAATAATTAAAATTCTGAAGAAAAATAGTTCCGATTAAGTTGCTCAAGATGTTGGTGATGCGAATTGGTAGATATTCTTACATGTTAAAATTAAAAAAATAATTACCTTCTTTCCGGTGAAGTGATTTCTTTTTTTCAACGAAAATTTGATCTGTTCTCGGAAAAATACATTCTCTTGGGACAGAATTTACCACTGCACACTCTTTTTTTCAGAACAATTTGGTAAAGTCTTGTAGCGGTTTTGAAATGAACGAAGGCTTGGCAAAGCATCTCAACCGGGCTAAAGCCCACAAAAGAGCAAACAATTCGCACACCAAGCATTAGTGTCGCTTATTAATAGGTCAGCTAGGCCATCACGAAACTTAAATTCGAATGAGTCTGTTAGAGATAAGATTGTTTTATCTGACCTAGTTGATGGTAGTCAAGGTGTTGCACCCTGGCTATTACTCTTGTGTTAGTGGAAGGTGTTACACCTTGGCAAACGAGCACGAGTCTGGAAAAGTTAACTAGCACAAATAAGTGATACTGTTTTTAATTCCCAGCTTATTTACTTGATTTTATTGCTACCTTAATTTATACAAAAGTTCCGCACTCTATACAAAGTTCAATATTGAACAAATATAAATTACAACTTGACTTGACTGTATTATATTTCTTGACAATTTTACGCTGACGATAGCAAAGAAATGAAAGAACGGATAAATACAATCTAATGTGACCTAGTTATGCTTAATACACTAAACAGCTGAAGGTCAATAGCATGTTGAAATCACGAGACTGAGTGCGAGGTACTGGAATAGGTTTTTTTCCGGCTGCATCGAGTTACATTTTTCGTCATCTTGTAACTTAACGCGATAATGAAGTTTAACACTAGGGTCAAGCTTGTGTATCCGATCGCGATCTGATGTGTAGATGTTGTGTTATTTGGTAACTCAAAATCTTTAAGTGTGTCTATTTTTCCTCTTATTTTCTCTAGTTCGTTGATTTCGTTCTCGACAACCCTTCTACACTTTGACAAGTTATAGTTGAGCATTTTCTCTTCAAAACTTCCTTCTGCATTGAATGGGTATGGCTTCATGCGACTCTTTGACAGTCTGAAAGCTGAGTCTCCCAGAATAACAACTGGGACATCCACTCCAGACATCGCTTTCGACTGCTCAGAACATTGCATTGGTCGATTGCTCGTTGTTGATGAAGATTGCGTGTTCAGATCACGTCGGGGTCACCAATTTAGCTTCTTATATAAAAGAAATAAAACCCTTTAAAATTACAATGATAAGAATTTTATCATATTGATATTAATAAGAATATTTTATCTTATGTTAACACGCTTTTATATTGAATTCTACTAAGTTTTTAACTGAACCATACAAAACAACTATATATCATCCAATTGACAACTAAACTAATTTTTCATAAAACTTCAACCATTTTTTTCACTTAGCCTACTTGATTGTACAAATTTTCGTGTGGTGAGTAGTGAAAGTGTGAATGATATGTGTATGTGTTTGTGTATCCACACAAAGCAAATTTTTCATATATTTGTGAATTGTTGCAGCGACCAGGACTACCCACGTTTATCTATACCTGCAAATATCGAAATGTTAAATATAATATGTCATTAGCATTTTATAAATTTACCTGAAATCCACTAGAGCAAGCAACACTGTTGAGTACCAACCTTTAGAGTTATAGTAATCAACAGCATCTTCCTTATGTGGGTGCACTTCAATGTGCGTTCCATCTGAAATAAAAAGTATATTAAAAATGGTAAGATATATTTGATGCCACATTACCTAAAGCTCCTAACCACTGTGGGAACCCTAAAACCTCGAATCCTTGAGCACATTCCATAATCTTCTCTGAAGTCAAGGGGAAATGGTTCAATGTGCTTGCATGCAACACATTCCATACTTCTGTGCAGAATTCCAGCATTAGTACGCAAACCGTCGACTTGCTAACACCGAATAAATTTGCTATTGTGCGATATTCTGACTATGAGCCTAACGCATATAACGCCACTGCCACCCTCTTTTCTAAGGGAATAGCTTTTGTTAGATGCGTGTGGTCCTTTTTTAATGCTTTCAATAAGTGACAATGCTTCAAAAATATCGCGGCTCATGCGATAGTTTTCTTTAAAAACTTCCTCGCTACACCTTGGGCAGTCAATTTCCCAAAAACATTGTGTCTGCTCCTAGAAACATTTTATTTTGAAATAAATTTACATATTTAATTAATTAAATGAAAACTCACTCTTTGCCATAACATATTTGGCGATTGTTTGAAATTCAACATTCCAAACAACGTTAATTGCCGTCGCCTCATGTTTTTGATTTGGATCAAACATGACCGATGCTTTCTTTTCAATAAACGCACTTCACGGTTAAACTCATCATTGAATGTCAATATTAAATTGTTCAATATATTTATAGAATTAAACATTGTTACTATAAAACTCAGCTCATCAGCCATATTTTAAATGTTTGTTCCCGCGCACAAATCTACTCTAAATCACTTCGGCTAGTGTGAACGCTTCACTTGAGCTTCTAAATCTACCTAATTTATCAATATCAAACGTTGATATTCCCCAAACCTAAGTCTCCTGGTCTTTTTAGAAAAAAACAGGTAATCAAAGTACCAAAGTGAAGGCACGTAAATATCCTCAGTACCTGCGGATTTTTTACTTCTAAGAACTTTTGAATTTTCACGTCTGTAACATGAGCGCGTGGCGTTTATTCTTTTTCAATGTTCACATTTGCATTTTTGTCAATTTCTTTAAACTTAAGAACTCTTTTGTTCCATGCTTTCAACTTAAGTGTTCTATTTTTATATGAATCACTTTTAATTTTCCACAAACGAGGCTCACTTTTAAACAATTCTATAAAATCAACATTTTACCCACGCACCTCTATAATATCCAACAACCTATCCATGTAATGCCGTGTGTCCCCTAGCAAGTAACTTCTGCAAGTACTTCCGCAAGTACTTGTAGGAGTGTTTTCACTAGAACAAAAATTTCCTGAAATTAACTTCTAGAAGTAGCTTATAGAAGTTAATTTGAAGCACTTGCTGCAAGTACTTCTATAAGTGTTTACATTTAATCCGAATTAAATCAGTAAAATGTCGTGCGCGAAAGTAAAAGTAGGAGCTGCCATCACTGTGTATTATTTAGTGAAAAAGAAAATTAATTCTAAACGGAAAGTTGTGTGAAAATTGTGGATTAAAAAGTGGATCCAAAGACGTGCAGTTTAAAGTTTTTAGGAGACTTTATTAGCAGAATTGCTTTTATATTTTATTTCTATAGTCTTTTAATTTTGTATCCCATAATTCGGGATAACACTTCGCTTTCTGAATTAACAGTAGTAGTAGTGAATTAACAGTAGTTTCCATTGTACTGGTCTCAAACTACTTAATTTGTTGTCCTGCCAATTCTGCTGCTTTACATATTTGTATTGTCTTATTTAAATCAAGGTTACCTTCACGCAACAATCTATCTTTTAATCTTTTATCCATAATTGCAGCTACTATTCGATCTCTAACTAAACGATCTTGCAATTCACCGAAATTACAATCAGCACTAAATTTTCTCAATTCCGTTAAATAAGCGTCAAACATTTCACTTTGATGCTGATTCCGCGTGAAAAACAAATGCGAATTGACACTTTCATTTTTGACAGGAACAAAGTAGTCTTCAAACTTTTTTAATACAACGGAATATTACTTTTTCTCAGTTTCATCAGCAAACGTAAACGTATTATACACGTCTATACAAGATTCACCAATACAATGTAATAATATAGCTATTTGTACTTCTTCTGACATTATACTCTCTCCCGATGCAATTCTATATATTTCAAACAACTGCTTCCATTTTGTAAATCCTTCTGACGACAAATTTGTTAATGAATCTGGAGGTTTTAAGCCCGTCATACTCGATGCACTCATCGTTGCTATAGTATATGTCGCCGTACCCGTTGTAACAGTTTCAAATGATGTCGTCGACATTTTAGTTTATTTTTTTACGGTACACTGTCGTTTATATACGAGAAACGTTCACAACTTTACTGCACTATTCTTTTATGCCGCAGCGCCATGTAATGAGTGTAAATAAATGATACACAATACAAGTCAAAGTATAAGTCTTTATTATAGATGGAAGATAGGAGCGAGCTACATGTGATCTACATCAGTACCGAGCACCGAATGCCTGGTGCCTGGCATGCTACTTCTTGTCATGCGCAAAATTGGGCAACTTCAAGGAGGGCGTTTGGGGTGTTAATGGAGCGATATTTTGATTTTGATGATGGGGTTTGAATGGTCCGTCTGTGCTTTTAAATGTCCTAGAAAATCTCAAGGAAAAAGCTATTGTACAAAGCACAACGATGAAAAATTCAATAGCTTATTTTTCCCAAGAAGATATTGAATGCACTCACTTCAACGCATCATTTGGAGTTTTTTCATGGGTACGATGCTAGTTGCATGTACATGCGATAATGGGTTGCAGATTCATGCAGCCCGATAAGATAATAGATGCAAATGTGCATTGAAAAATTATAATGTGATTGATAGATAATAATTCTTTTAATTGCGGTTCTTTGTGAACCGCGTTTTGAAAATATCGGAACAGTTTGAAACAATATTGGTATTTTGTTATTAGCATTGCACATTCTGCAAATGCTTTATTGGCACTAGAATAAGCATTTGAATGGTCACAAAACAAAAACAGAAAACAGAAGACACACTATAAGATTTTAAATAAAATATTTCAAAACTATGGAGTCAAAATCAATTTAACTATTTGCATTCTTCAACCCGGATGGTGGTTGAAAATTCTTTCGGTCTCCTGAAAGCAAGATTTCGGAAGCTTCTCCACTTTACAGAGTAAACAAATATTTGTTCAGTTACAAATTTAGTTGCAAGCATATGCGTTCTTCACAACATATGTATAGAATTGAACGACGAAATTGAAGAAGATGTGATGCAGGTGTCTAACGACATTATTACAAGATCTAACACACCTGATGCTTCTTCCGATAGACAGCAAAAGCTATTCGATTATCTGCCGAGGCGGCAAATAATTTAGTTGTATACTTAAAGGAAATAGCATTTCTAAGTTTTCATACTATTACCGTTACAAGCGCAACACGTCCCAAAACCCTTTTTTTGTTTAATTCCACCTTATATGAAAATTTATATGAAATACTGGTAAAATTAAATCTGAAAACTCCAATTTAGCTATCAAAAACTCCAATCTAGCTTTCCTGCTCAAGCAAAATTTACGTTCAGCACACGAGTGCGTAACAAAGAAAATCCAAAATTTTTTCCGTGTACCGTTACGACCGTTAGCCCCACGTTGGGCGCCAATTTATTACCGTTACACGTATAACACAACTCAAACCCTTTTCTCCCCGACTGGGATAGAAGGGGCGGTAGTTTCGGGCGGCTTCTGCTCGCGAAGAAGATTGCCGTGGGTGGGCGCCACTCGCTTCAATTTGGCCGAAACTACCGACTTACCGTCGCACTGAAGCGAGAAGTTGTGACGGCACGCGCTACGATGCGGAAAATAAGGATCACGAAAAAGAGAAACCACGAAATAGTTGAATTTCCGCCGTCTGAGTTAATCCACGCCACGATATTAAAATTCGGTCACTTGGCAATCTGACATAATTTCACACTTTATTGATTATATTGCATCTTAGCCACTAAAACATTTACGGTAATTTTCGCCCTACTTATCACTCCTAAATTTCAATTTTTCAAACTATTCAAAATTCCAATTTCTAACTATCGATTAAGATATCTGATCAAACAAAGAAAACTATCTACTAAAAACAAAATAGTGTGCACACTACCTGAATAAATTCCTACGATGTTCACTGCTGCCTTGTGGGGGCCCCCCCTGTCGATGATTTCCAACCAGCCGTTCTGCTTCCTTATTGATTCGCTCGATTCGAACTTCTCTGCTCACTATCTACTAGCACAAAATGATTCCCAACCAGCCGTTCTGCTTCCTTGTCGATTCGCTCGATTCGAACTTCCCTGCTCGCTATCCACGGTGAATCGTCTCGATTCGATAACGTCGCCTAGCTTGATTGTCGAAAATATCTCCGTCCAGGACCAAACGATGATGGGTATATAGAAAGAAAAGCCAAAGTCAAATTTTCTGCTGATTTCCGCCACGGACATCCGTCCACTCACCCAGTCGATATGAAAAAGAACCTCTTTTTCCTTGCTGGCGCGCACGTAAACTTTTTGGCGGCAACGGAATTTTGTCGAACCCGTTGGGTTCACTAAACTCAGCTGTGAGCTTGTGCGTTCCCCAGCTGAATTTCACCTCGGCCCCTTTCCGGCTATTTCGTTTCGATCTTTAGCGTGGAACATCTGTTCCACCCGCCGTTTGACAGCCAGCACTGTCATCGCAATTTGTCAGCGTAAGTCCGGATGACTAGTAATTTGCTCGTAAGTCGATTGAAACAAATTATGTTGATGACTATATATCTTGTTTTGGTGACCGTGGATCGTGTGTCCTTTCTATGGCGTGTTGTCCTGCGTGTGCCGTGAGTTTGGTCTGGCTTGCTGTCGTAACATCGGGGTTTTATTCATGTCGCGATTGTCGCTGATGTTGATGTTGATATCTGATGCTCGACCTGTTTCTTGTTGTTTTGTTTTGAACTCGTGTTGTTTTCTCGTTGTTGATCTAACCCTATCTGTTGCTATATATTAACTACGTATTGATTACATACTACTAATTACATACTAATTGCATAGTACTAGTGAGCCATTATGACGACGGCCTTGTTCACTTAACCCTATCTGTTATTCTGTAGCTAACCTAGGTTAACTCAGACGCGGATCCATCGAATGAATATCTCTGCTCGTAAATCTCCATCGCCCTCCTTTTCAGGATGGCAGTGGAGATTTTTTTTTTTTTAAATACAAAAGCGCGCGATTTATAACGCCGTGACAATACATATGTTTAATAGAAAATTATGTAACTAATAAAAAAAACATTATTCGATAATAGAAATAAATTCGATAATCTTATCTCTATTCTTATCTTATAACTATATAAAAATTCATTTTTTTTAGGATCGCTGCCATCAGGGTTAATTTTTCCTGATGCCGTATTTCCCTTGCCTCCTCAAATTTTTTTTCCTGCTCAAACATTTTGGCAAGCAGGTCGACGTTCGACCAATACCAGTACCCTATCCTGATAGGATTGCGAAGCATTTTTTTTCAATATATCACAGTTTTAAGATAAAATGTAAAATATGATGCGGTCAATCACGCAAGCAGCTAGCCTGACATTAAGAAATAAGCCATTGCTTCAAACACAATTAAAGGCACACCCGTTCTGTGCCTTTGATTTGTTTGGCTATCTCTTGTCTGTATGTGTTTTTTGTTATTATATTGTTTAAAACTACTAATATTGTTTAAAACTACCATTTCAAAGTAGTCACAACATCCGCACACGACGGGTAAGTCATTTACACATGACGGGTAACACTATACAAAAACACACAAAACTACACAACATAGAACAACTAGGGATGGGCGTTTTCATGTTTCTTTTGGCATCGATGCGCATCGTTGTTTTTGATTTGGCATCCGATGCCCGCATCGTTGTTGGGATTATTGAAAAAGCAAAACCTCCATATACTTACATAGATAGAGATTTCAAAAGTGGCTGAAAGACGAAATAATACCAAAATAAAATGTTAAAAGTATCTGTTTCGAGTTATATTTTTTATTTCTTCGGATTAATGTTACAGTTTAAAGATATAATTTGTTCCGATTTCTCACTACTTAAATTCATTCTCCGGTCGTTCATTACATAGCCAGCTCTTGAGAATGTCCTCTCACAAGGTACAGATGTTAAACAATATTACACTCTGTCTGAAATATTTGGGCCAAATTTGGAAAAATTTTACAATGGTTTTTTTTTACCAAATCGTGTGGTCATTTTACTTCCCATTTTCGTCCTGTCAAGACAATGCTTCTTCATCCAAATACAGCTTTAATTCCGAGTCGCCTTTGATTTAGCTGTTCCGGGTGTTGTGGATTCCTTAATGCGAAGATCCAAATTGCGCCAAACACTAGGTTTGATAGATTGCACATTCTGTAAATTTTTAGTAGTGTGTGAAGCTACCATATTCTGTTCTATCAAAGTAACAAGCAAATCTAGACAATATTGCTTCCGTCTTGAAGCTTATAAGCTTCAACCGTGGGTCCAGTAGAGTGCAAAATCCTAATGTTTTATTATGTTCAATATTTTCAAACCCTTTTTCGATGCCTTTATTAAGTTTCGAAATTATTTCCAACAATGTATAAGAGTTCAAATAGTGCTGATCTTCGTCGCATGCATCGATAAGGCAATTGGTTAGACCAATTGCTAATACATCAGTTATATATTTCTCTCCACTTAACGATCGAGTCACTTCTTCAAACGGAGCCAAAATCGTCACCACGTGTTTGAATACGGTCCACTCATCTTCTGTTAAATTCGGCCAATCTCAGCGAATCACAGCTACTGTAGCTTTAACAGCTTCATTCAACTCAACGAATCTTTTAACCATGTAAAATGTAGAGTTCCACCGCGTAGGAACGTCCTGAATCATATGCTTAGGCTGCTCAGCACCTGCGTGTTTCGTTTGGTAATCTAAAAGTTTTCTAGTTGCTTATGAGCTTCTTTTGAAAAATGTTACAATTTTTTTATCTTTTCGATCAACTCTTGAACAATGTTTAACGCATCAGTTACAACCAAATTTAAGGTGTTCGAATAGCAAGGGTAATGCTCCCAACTGAGCTCTTCCTGTATAGCTTTAATAATATTTCTGGCATTGTCAAAAAATCGCCAGATTAACTTTTGTCGTAAAATTCCACTCTTCGACGATGTTTTTAAGCTCACTTGCCAGGTGATTGCTTGTATGGCTTCCAGGGGAACCTTTGCAATCCAATAAAATAGATTTGAACTCGAAATATCTCGTGATATAGTGTGCCGTCACCGCGATGAAGCTTGTGTTCATCCTAGACGTCCAGCAATCAGTTGTTATGCACACAAATTTACTCTCAGCCTGAACATTTTGTTTACATTCGTTTAATGTTCGCTCATATAAAGCAGGTATTAAAGATGTTGAAATCGTTTTTCTGGATGGTAACTGATATCTGGGTATCCAGCGCGCAAACTTACAAAAACCCTGATCTTCAACTATCGAAAATGGCTGCATATCGGCTATAAATCGCGATCAATTTTCTTTTTTTCATCGTTCGAAAGTGTTTTCGGTATATATGAAACAATTTTTCTTTGTTTTTGAATAATGCTAGGAAAACTTGGTTCAACCGTGATTTCATCACTTACATTAGTAAGGCTAGGCACTACACTGGAGTCACTTGTACTTGGACGCAATGAAGTCACAACAATGTCTTCAGGAATTAATAAATGTCCATGTTGTTTGTTCATATGCGACATCAAATTTCCAGTTGTTGATTTATAATTAATAGATTGGTTGCAGTATTTGCAAGTAGCAAAAACATCACTTTTCTTATTGAAGTGCTTCCACAACGGATTGTCTATGCGTCGTTTAGACATTTTCACAAAAGCACTTTGTTACTTCACTTCTTCAAACTTCTTCTATTACGGATTCACACACAGCAGGTTTTAAAGTTTTACTCGCACAGTATTTAGTAATGTTTAATTCACTTATTCAAATTTATTCGATCAAGGATTTTCACACAGCAGTCCTTAAAGTTTTACACGCACAGGATTCAGTAATCACTAGTAGAACACCTATTACGCGTTAGGACTGCGCAAAAACAAAAGCGATGTATAGATACAACAGCGAGTCGGCTTATTGCATTGAATTTGTAAATTAATGATATTAAAAGAACGAATAGGAAAGTATAAAAATAATAGGTAGCCTAAATAACGATTCTCCCGACGATGCAGCCGCACGCCAGCAAGCCCCGACGATTGCAGTCAAATACTGCTACACGACCCCAATCATCTTGACACGGAAGCGTACTGATTCGTTTGTTAAAACTGATAGTAACGAGGAGAGGTTTTACAAAGATTATATTTGTGAAGAACCGAATTGACACAGTAAACACACTAAACGTCAAACCACGACGACTGAAGCGATGATCGGCGACAGCGTCGATATTTCCAGCCGACTGGAAGGATCCGGAAGGCTGCGTTCGGGCCGCCGAGTGTGAAATTATGTTCAAAAGCTAGAGTGATATATCGTAAGGCCGAATGTTATCTCTCAATGGTAGAGGTTATGAATTTGTCGATGAGTAGTAATTGAGGTTCTGGATCCGTGCCTAATTCAGGGCAATACTTTGGCCAGTCTTTCATGTCCAGCTCAATGTCTGTCTCATGCTTGAACACTGAGTGGTACCAATTACCATTTTGATGCTTTATAAGTATGTTGCCCTTTGCATGAACTATGTTTCCTGGAATGTCCATTCTAAAGAAAAGTTTAAATTTTATGTCTGTCCTTGTTCTTTTGGGTTTGTATTTAATTATGATGTTTCTGGCTACCTCATTTAATATCAACATCATGGGTGCTTGATGGTTTTTCTTTGATTCGAAGATAAATTGATTGTTGTCCAACAATATAGTTATATAGAGTTTGTGGCACCTTTTCTCTATTTCAGTATTATGGAGGTTGTCCATCACCTTGCCGGCTATCAATTTTCTATCCCAAAGATTCTTCTTCCAATCTCTGTGTCCTTGATTCTAGTGATCGTATAGATGCGTCTCCCCCAATAAAATATTGAGTTAACTGCGAACAGATTTTTGATAAGGATTTCAAACTGTCTGCGGTTTTTTATGTTCCATGTTTTTTTCAGTGGCAGTTTTATTATGGTCATAAATACACCGGGTCATAGTTCTAATATTTATGAAATTAGCTGGTATGCATGGATTAACTAGAGTTATACAGTTACCACTTGTATCGATGTTATCATGTAAGCTTTGGTATCTGCGATTTTCGTTGTCTATTTGTGTCAAATCTAGATCTTTGAAACTCTCTGTGGACATTTTTTCCAGCTTTTTGATCGTGTCTACGGCAATTTTATATTGCCAGGTATTATTGGTAGTAGAGGTGAGCTGTCCTAGTTTGTGTTATCATTCATTGAGTATAGATGTAAATGGTTGTTTTCGGGATGATGGCTGTTTCTGAGAACACAGTGGAGGTATATTATGGATGTTAAGAAACTAATTGAACCGTGTATAGTTGTCACGCACAATTGGAAGATATCTTATAGTTAAGACAAACTTGGGAGATAATTCCTATTATGAAAATGATGTTTGAAGGATATATATGACATGTCCTGTGTATAAAGCTAATTGAATTTAATTTTTTAATTTTATTAAATAAATTTTTTTTATTAGATAATTGATATCTATGGCAATTTCATATTGCCAAGGCTTATGTGTGATGCTTTTGAGCGGAAAATTTGTATGTCTAGTTTCAATATTTTCAATGATAATGGTGCGCGGATAGGGGAAGGTGGGGCAAGACGGGGATCGTAACGTTTAACGAATTTTATAACATATAAAAATAAGTTGTATTTAAACAACTGTTATGTAAATCTTTGGTCCAAACCATATCGCACTTATAAAAAAATAAAATGATATCCATATTGAATTTAGTAATAAGTTATAGAAGTTTTTTTAAAAAGTTGTTTTCTCCCCGTTTTGCCCCAAGGACGGGGCAGAACGGGGAGTTTTCGAATAAATAAAAAACGATGAGTTGTAAACAAATTTTTTATTCAAATAGTGTTTTATTCTGACTTTACATATAGTCCATAGTTGAAAAAAGTAAAAAAAAAAAATTTCGCCATATAAAATTTTTTATCAGAACTTTTTCGCTTCTTTATTTCGCCTGAGCTCGAGGTCGGCCACGGCCTCTTTTGGGTACCAACGGGTTTTTCTTCGCAAGATCTTTTTCTTTTCTAGAATTTTTCTTCTCAAGTTTCTTTTTTTCTTTTTCTGCTTTTTCAGCATCCATGTCAAGCAGTTGCTTTTTGTAGGTAGACGATGTAAGGACTGCTGTTTTTCCTCTTCTTCTGCTTACTCGTTTGGTACCTTGAACAATAGAATTGCATTTTGAATTTTACTAGTGTATTTATTGCCACCTACTTGCCTAAATTGTCTGGAAAAGGTAAATGAAAGTAGGTGATATATTTATGTACCTGAAGCAACTCTTGGAGTATTCAAAACAACTTCCGGCGAAATCGCTCCGAAAGAACTTGTTGCTTTGTTTAAACCTCCCGCATGCACGCTGATGTCCATGGAGACGTTAGCAATTGAAGTTGAAGGTATGGGCTCGGCAGGTACTAGATCGTTGCTGGGAAGCTCTATGTCTGTTGTTTTTGAGGGGAGAAAATCAACGTCACTAAAAACGTTTGGATCTATTGGGGAAATTCCAGTTTTTTTGAAACCATTGACTGCGGTTGCCATCGTTGCGGCTTTCGTATAAGCTGCGCCGAAAAGCGATGCGACGTGAGCCAATGTTGCCACTTTTCCTGGATTTGTGCGGAGAAATTTTCGGATTTCGTCGTCCAAAAACTTGCTTAGAGGTTTCATAAAAGCTACATCAAGTGGTTGTAGCTTGTGGGAGCAATGAGGTGGTAAACAAAATAAAACGACCCCGTTTTTCTGAGCTTCGTCGATAAGATCGATGTTCTTGGTATGCGTTGAGTGACCATCTAGTATCAATAAAACAGGTCTCTGTGGAGTTGCTCCGGTAAAAGCAACAAAGTGCCGAAACCATTTCAAAAAAAGCTCTTTTGTTATCCAACCTGAGTCACTGCATTCTGCGAAGGAAGCTGGCGGAAGGCCCATTTGAAAAGATGGCTGCATTCTTTTCCTGGGAAAAATCAACATTGGCGGGACGTAAGCACCAGCAGCTGAAAAGCAAATTTCAGCCGTGACCGTTTCACCTCTTTCTGATGAGGTTATAGCCCCGACCTGACGTCGTCCTTTGGATGCGATGATACGAGACAGTCCCTTGGGATTTACAGAGATTCCAGTTTCATCGCAGTTGAAAATCTTCTCAGGCGTGAAATGGTGTTTTTCATTAAGAGATACTAAAATATCAAAAAACTGGTTCACTGCCACTTGGTTGAACCCTGATGCTCGAGCTGCTGAGGTTGCCTCGGGCTTGCGCAGGCTTAGTTCTGGGTGGCGTTTCATAAAACAATGCAGCCAGTCTTTTCCAGCTTTATTATTTTCAGTAAATGGATGCGAGATTCCGTTTCTTACAGCCAATTGGTACGCAACTTCACGAAATTCATCGTAGGTTAGGCCAAAAAATTGAGCTTCCATTGATACTAAATATTGTGCCAATTCTTTTTCTTGTTCGGGGTTAAAAACACTTGTAAATCGGCCAAACTTTTTCTTTACCTCGTACTCAGGATCATCGCGCATTTTTTTCACGTGGCGTTCTAATGTGGTTTGCGGGACGCCATGAGCAGCAGCAGCGGTTGGTGTGCCACATAACCCACAGACAACGCTCAAAACCGCGGCCTGCATGTCTTCTCTTGACCAACTGCATCTCTCAGTTTTTCTTTTGTAATTTCTTACCATTCTGTGAAAAAAAGATGAATATCTGTTGTATTTTTTCACTGAGAAACCAAATCATAAAACCTCCCCGTTTTGCCCCTCCCCGTTCTGCCCCCAAGCTATATATTTCATTAACATTGTATTAAACGCTGACAATTAATGATACGTTCGTGAATGAGAGCTTTATTTGTTCGTAGTGAGGTGTACTTTAACATAGTAAAACGCGTTCATGCATAGTATTTAGCTTTCTAGTACTTACTTGCAAATAAAAATCCGAAAAAAGTTCCACCAGACGCTTCAGAACAACACACCTTGTCACAACTTTTTTGAAAACTGACAAACTCAGCTGGTTCAGGCAAAAATTACACTCAGGCACTTTACCGACTTATTTCACACGATCTCCGCTGGATTTCACTGCATAGCTTCTTAACTATTGCCAACTCTCCGTTTTGCCCCGCTCCCCGTCTTGCCCCACCTTCCCCTACATGAAATTTGTTTTAACTACGCTATCTCTGTCTACCAATAGTTTTATCTTTTAAAACGCAATATAAGCACAGTGAACCTTTCAATTTTTTGATTAAGCAAGCCATGGCTTATATGTGGTAAGCCAACCATGAAGAAATTTTCGATTCGAATCACGCATGCACGCTGATGTCCATGGAGACGTTAGCAATTGAAGTTGAAGGTATGGGCTCGGCAGGTACTAGATCGTTGCTGGGAAGCTCTATGTCTGTTGTTTTTGAGGGGAGAAAATCAACGTCACTAAAAACGTTTGGATCTATTGGGGAAATTCCAGTTTTTTTGAAACCATTGACTGCGGTTGCCATCGTTGCGGCTTTCGTATAAGCTGCGCCGAAAAGCGATGCGACGTGAGCCAATGTTGCCACTTTTCCTGGATTTGTGCGGAGAAATTTTCGGATTTCGTCGTCCAAAAACTTGCTTAGAGGTTTCATAAAAGCTACATCAAGTGGTTGTAGCTTGTGGGAGCAATGAGGTGGTAAACAAAATAAAACGACCCCGTTTTTCTGAGCTTCGTCGATAAGATCGATGTTCTTGGTATGCGTTGAGTGACCATCTAGTATCAATAAAACAGGTCTCTGTGGAGTTGCTCCGGTAAAAGCAACAAAGTGCCGAAACCATTTCAAAAAAAGCTCTTTTGTTATCCAACCTGAGTCACTGCATTCTGCGAAGGAAGCTGGCGGAAGGCCCATTTGAAAAGATGGCTGCATTCTTTTCCTGGGAAAAATCAACATTGGCGGGACGTAAGCACCAGCAGCTGAAAAGCAAATTTCAGCCGTGACCGTTTCACCTCTTTCTGATGAGGTTATAGCCCCGACCTGACGTCGTCCTTTGGATGCGATGATACGAGACAGTCCCTTGGGATTTACAGAGATTCCAGTTTCATCGCAGTTGAAAATCTTCTCAGGCGTGAAATGGTGTTTTTCATTAAGAGATACTAAAATATCAAAAAACTGGTTCACTGCCACTTGGTTGAACCCTGATGCTCGAGCTGCTGAGGTTGCCTCGGGCTTGCGCAGGCTTAGTTCTGGGTGGCGTTTCATAAAACAATGCAGCCAGTCTTTTCCAGCTTTATTATTCTCAGTAAATGGATGCGAGATTCCGTTTCTTACAGCCAATTGGTACGCAACTTCACGAAATTCATCGTAGGTTAGGCCAAAAAATTGAGCTTCCATTGATACTAAATATTGTGCCAATTCTTTTTCTTGTTCGGGGTTAAAAACACTTGTAAATCGGCCAAACTTTTTCTTTACCTCGTACTCAGGATCATCGCGCATTTTTTTCACGTGGCGTTCTAATGTGGTTTGCGGGACGCCATGAGCAGCAGCAGCGGTTGGTGTGCCACATAACCCACAGACAACGCTCAAAACCGCGGCCTGCATGTCTTCTCTTGACCAACTGCATCTCTCAGTTTTTCTTTTGTAATTTCTTACCATTCTGTGAAAAAAAGATGAATATCTGTTGTATTTTTTCACTGAGAAACCAAATCATAAAACCTCCCCGTTTTGCCCCTCCCCGTTCTGCCCCCAAGCTATATATTTCATTAACATTGTATTAAACGCTGACAATTAATGATACGTTCGTGAATGAGAGCTTTATTTGTTCGTAGTGAGGTGTACTTTAACATAGTAAAACGCGTTCATGCATAGTATTTAGCTTTCTAGTACTTACTTGCAAATAAAAATCCGAAAAAAGTTCCACCAGACGCTTCAGAACAACACACCTTGTCACAACTTTTTTGAAAACTGACAAACTCAGCTGGTTCAGGCAAAAATTACACTCAGGCACTTTACCGACTTATTTCACACGATCTCCGCTGGATTTCACTGCATAGCTTCTTAACTATTGCCAACTCTCCGTTTTGCCCCGCTCCCCGTCTTGCCCCACCTTCCCCTACATGAAATTTGTTTTAACTACGCTATCTCTGTCTACCAATAGTTTTATCTTTTAAAACGCAATATAAGCACAGTGAACCTTTCAATTTTTTGATTAAGCAAGCCATGGCTTATATGTGGTAAGCCAACCATGAAGAAATTTTCGATTCGAATCAGGAGAATCGGCATTGAAATTGTAGTTTTGTGGTGGGACCAAGCAATGCTTCAATATGTTTGACCTTTGCTCACTCGTCAAATTTTTGTTTATCGATTCGCCCAAATCATATGATGCATCGAAATTTTCTGCTGAATCTTGATCTTCTATTGGAATCAAATGAGAAGGATCATCAATGTCCATTCGAATTGAATCATCGGGTGTATTGGACAAATTCGCACTCGCACTTTCATTCGATGAATGTTGTGCCGTTCTATCATCACTTTGCTTTGACTCATTTCTACTTTGACTTGTTGTTGCCGTTGAAGCACTTGATTCTATATAAATGTGGATGAAATATTTATTTACTCATACCACAATGAATGACGCATCGATTTGAATGAATGTTGGCAATAAAAAAAATTGTTGAAAGTTAAACCTACCACCAAAATCTAAATTTTGATTTTCCATTCGACTTGAACCAGCGGGCCCATTTATGATATTTTGACTTGCAATTTGATTCGATGCAGATTTTTCTGTTCCACTTTGCTTCATTGATTCACTCCCACTTTGACTTGTTGTTGCCGTCGATGCACTTAATTCTATACACGTAGAGTATCATGTTTCACAACAGTTCAAATAAATTTCGGCAAGGAAAATATGTGAACTTACTAGCAAAACGATACATTCCGTCTGCAGCCTCTTTATGCTTTTTTCCATTAGCATGTTCTTTGATATTGCCTTCTCCTTTGCCGGTGATTAAAAATGCTTTTTACATAATTTGCAAAGCACCCTCGTACTGTCACAAGGTACTCTTTCCAACCATTTATAATCATCGAACCATTGTGCGTTTATTTTCATAGGTCTCATTATAAATTAGATATTTTATAATAAACGATTTAACTCGAAAATAGTTTATTACATATAAGTGTAAAATACAAAAGAAACTATTTATTCAGGATGTTCCAGGGACCCTTGAGTGCTGCCTGTGAACGCTGATAATAGAGTGATCCTATCGTACTCGATGCCTCGTATATATAGGATTTGGCATATGCGCGTCGGAGTGCATGCAGTGTGGTGAATATGGGCGTCTGCAAGGTGGTGAATATGGGTGTCAGTAGCGTTCCGGAAATTGGTCATGCAAAGTGGTGTTATAGACTCCCCTTCTGCTTCAGATGATCGCCTCGATGATGAAGCAGTTACGGGTGTAACTTTCTTAGTCGGCCTCGTCGACGTAGAGGCTGGATAGGTTGATCTGCGTTATCGATTCTGGCGTTGAACTTACGTAGTGCTGTTCTTCTAGGCATGTCGACTTCTATACTGTTGACTTCTTGGCTTTAGTGCTTTGGTAGTGGTGGTCGAGAAAGCGTGTCTGCTACTGCGTTTGACTTTCCAGGTGTATCAGTTATATTAATATTGTATGGCTGTAGCAATAACGCCCATCGAGCGAGTCTTCCCGTGGGTGATTTCAACGACATGAGCCAGCGAAGTGGCTGATGATCAGTAGCAAGTGTGACCTTGCTCCCTTCGATATATCCACGGAATTTATTGGTGCTCCAGACAACTGCTAGTGCTTCTCTTTCCGTGGTGCTGTAGTTCCTTTCAGCGCTAGTCAAGAGACGGCTAGCGTATTCAACTGGTCGTTCTTCAGCACCCTCCCCTTGCAACAATGCTGCTCCAAGGGCAAAACCGCTTGCATCTGTTCGCAATACGAACGGTTTTGTTCCGTCGGCCTGCCGCAAAATCGGCGCTGTGGTAAGACACATCTTTAGTTGGTCGTACGCTGCGGTGTCTAAGTAACCACACCCTTTGATACCGTTCACAGGACTGGGCGGTAACGTGGGCGAACTACTCCATTGGTGCCAACTGAGCAAAAATTGACTACTGAGGGTTCCGTTGTCTTTCGGCACCTTGGGCAGTTGCTTCGTACCACTCCTGGTTGTCCGCATCCGTAGCAAGATACATTGTATGGTTGATCGACATTCATTGGTTGCTTGTTCCCTCGCTGACTAAGTGCTTCTCGTTTTCGGCATTTGTCTATGTTGTGTCCATAGTTGTTGCAAAACGTGCACTTCAAGCGGTTGGTTGGTTGCGGTTGAGGAAGGTTGGGTGTCCGGGCTACCGCGTTGTCCTCTCTGCGCGTTGTTTTTCGCTCCGCTTCGTTCTCTTCGATGATCCTGGCGTGATGTAGCAGGTCTGCGAAGGTTGTTACACTGTCCCTGGTGATATGTTGCCTGATTTTTAGACTGAGGAGTCCAAAAATTAGGTCTATTTGCTGGCTTTCATCGTGTGCGTCTCTTGGCACCTCAGAGAGTAGTGCTCGCTTCTCGCAGATGAAAATATCGGTGGAGTAATTCCCTTCTTGCTTCTGGCTGAATAGCTCGATATATACTTGGTATGCTGGCCTAGTTGGTGCAAACGTATTTCGTATGAGAGTTATGGCTTCATTCCAGGTCGTCACTTCGTTTTTGACTCCTTGCCACCAGGTTGCCGCTATGTCTTCCAATAGAAGGGGCATTCCTAAGATTGCCTGCTGGTCATCGATGTGTTCTACTTGCTTGTAGATACTAATTTTGCCTACGAATTCGTCCAATTTCGTTCTTGAACGAGTACCATCGTAGCGGGCGGTGCAATTCGCAAAACTTCCCAGCGATCCGTTTGACGGTGCTGGCGTAGATGGTCGGAGAGCACTGATAAGCTGCTGCAGCTGCTCATCGGTCATCTGAATAGCCGCCATTGCCTTCTTCTTGCGGGTACTTTTTCTCGGGGCGATGGTTAGGCCCCACGTTGGGCGCCACTATAATAAACGATTTAACTCGAAAATAGTTTATTACATATAAGTGTAAAATACAAAAGAAACTATTTATTCAGGATGTTCCAGGGACCCTTGAGTGCTGCCTGTGAACGCTGATAATAGAGTGATCCTATCGTACTCGATGCCTCGTATATATAGGATTTGGCATATGCGCGTCGGAGCGCATGCAGTGTGGTGAATATGGGCGTCTGCAGGGTGGTGAATATGGGTGTCAGTAGCGTTCCGGAAATTGGTCATGCAAAGTGGTGTTATATATTTCCAATTGATATTGAACAGAAATATGTTAGTTGAATAGTTTGAATCGAACTCATTCAATAGAACAATTAAAAATGTCACACGAAACGTATGTCGATTTTTATTGCCTGGTGTGACATATACTTGAATAAATTTCAAATGGATGCTCTCGAATATTATATTCGGTTTTTCGCTGAAATTCCTAAAGAAACTCAATTTGTTGCTAATTTTTTCTCGCTTTTTGATCAAAATTTCAAAGATACACTTGTTTTTTATGAAACTTACCTCGTTTTTTTTTCAGAAATTAAATGATTTTACTGTCATTTTTTTCACTGGCCTGTTTCCGCGTTTTTCGAGCAATTTTCTCTCGTTTTCCAAGGGGTTTTTTTTGCTCGTTTTTTTCGAGGATTTTTTGCCGTTTTTACGAGAATTTTTTCTCGTTTTTTCGAAGAGCTTTTTTCGCTCGTTTTTCGAGGATTTTTTTGTAAGGGGGGGGGGGGGGGGCATTTGGACACTCCCTGCCTTTCCTTTAAAATTTTCTTCTTAACGAGCCGCATATAAAGATTTAAGATTCAAACTTTCGGCGGATATAGAAAAATCGTGGGATTATAGGAATTAGTCTCTAAATCGTAGAAGAAATTCACGGGGCAATGGGAATAATCAGGGAAGCCTGGAAAAACCTGACAGATATAGAAAATGGGAGCGCTGAAAATAGCACGGGGGTCTAAATGACTTAATCCACATCACTGTTTCCTGTAATAGGATTATAGGGATGCAAACTATTTCAAAAGCATATTCTTCATTGAATTGTTGAAAAGTATCATACCTGCTTGCTTCATGTCAGTTGATACATTGATCCTGATGTGGTGAATATAGATCTTTGAATATACATCTATAAAATGTTGCTCTAGCTGTGATGCTCATGTGTTCTGATTTTTTTTTGGTATCCTCACAAATACGGAAAACACTGTCTGAAGCCACTTTCAAAAATCCTCTGCTTTTATATTTGATCATCGACTTTATGTTTACGACACCCTGCAACGTCACATTGTAATACTTTGCGTAATTAGAATACAATGAATCCTGCTATATATTCAATAACGTGACTCGTGTACTGCGAAAGTGTTTCAGGATCAGCGGCATAGCTGTGCTCTTCTAGAAAGTCACAGACGGGTTGCGATGGAATTCGGTCATAGCATTATGCTCAGCTTGTCGATTGATTTTTTCCAATTTGGTTCCTGCATTCGAGCTAAATATTGATATTTCGTCTAATGGAATACAATTTCCGGTCCATCCATCTTTTAATTCGCATCTGACCATAATTTTTTCTATCTTGCCCTAAATTATAAAGCTGTTGGGTTATTGTTGTATCCGAGACCTGCACTTATTGAGCCAAAAAGTAATTCAATATAGTCTTGGTTGATTTTGTACAATGGCACAAATTTGATGACATTTGTTTGCAAAAATCTATCATAAATAAGTTTTAGATTACAGAGCAATGTGATTAGACCCAAGAAATCTACACGACGCTTCGAATCAATAACTACCGTTGCTGCTAGCAATTTCAGTTGCTTCATGTAGGTTATTGTATTTTCGGAAAATTCGAAAACAGCTTTTGAACTTTTTTTTCACAGGGCGCTTGCTTCAGGGGCTCAAAAGTCCTAAGCTTCCGACTATTTAAAGCGTCGAGGACATCATTATAAATTCGGACAAATTTCGATGTGCCTTCAATTCCAAATGCTGTCAGACAAAAGTCTAATGCATCTGATACAGAACGGCTAAAAGTTTGCACAGCTAAGCGTACTCTCACTTTTAGCTATGAGAGTAAAAATGCGCTATCCGTAGCTTGTTTCCAAGATGCAATCCTTCATTTTCCTGCAATTCGAGAAGTGATTTGAAATAGGGCTATTTGATTTCTTTTCCATCGTTATCAACAATCACTTTCAAATCTGCAAAGGCATGTGGCAGGGGTCTGCATGGAGAAAATGTTGATAATTGCTGCTTCCAAATGTAGCATATCCTTTGGAATAAACATCCCGAATATCGGACCCCAGAAGCTTAGACATCGTCAGGTTAGTGGCGGCTCCATAAAAACTAATTCCTAACACTTGAGCACCAATGTCAGCCAGATGTTGAACGCAAAGATTTGTAAGATTCATTGTAATCGGGAAATACATATGCTACAGGAATTTTCCACGATTTATTAATACAAACTACTAGAAATACCAGCTTGTGTGTCGCTATCTCATTGTTGCTTTCGTTGTCGCCAAAGTCGACGAACCCGTGTGCATTTTCTCCATCCCAATATACACGGTGTCTGATATGTATTTCATCAAATACCAGATTAACTACAAGTATTTCACCATCTTCAGCAGCTCCGACAGCTTTCCGAATCTGTTGAAAGGATACTTTGAGAAATCCAGGAGTGCAGTTTTTCATTTCATTTTAATAATCCAGACTATACACAAACAATAGAAATTCATTATTCTTATACCGAATTCGTTCAAGTGATGCTACAGATAAATGAAAATCAAACATATAGTAAGCTTTGAATTTGAATTTTGTGAAAATATTAAAATCTCCAACAATCGCTCACCCACATTACCCACACTCATAATATTGGGGGGTATATAATCACTTTTCTTCTTGGCATAGATAAATCTACTCCATCAAATTGGCTTATGGGGAGAGTAAGTTTTGGTTTTAGTGTAAAGCAGCTGTAGGGTCACCACCTGTGGCGCTAAGTAACACTCGTTTCCCAGTTGGCTTTAATTTTGCTGATTTAACTCAAACGTTTTTTTTTCTGGCTGCAACACCATATCAGCAGCGTTCGCAGCTGTTGGAAGCAAGATGGAACTATGCATATTCGCCGGGACCAGCGGATTATTCGGAGGCGGTGAAGATTCTGTAGATAATAGTACAACCGGTGACAGTTCACAAGATGTAACAATGCAGAGCATTGTTAGATCAAATCACACCGAAATACAATTTAAAAAATTTCTAACCTTTTTGAAATGGCAAAAGTCCTTTTTTCCCAATCACTCGCATATTCTTCATCATTGACTTCATTCTAGTCAAGATGTCATTTTGCAGCTCTAAGCTAAGACCATATGCGTGCATTCGCTCCCGCGTGTCTGCGTATGGTACCCTAACGTTCATCACGTCAAACCAATCATTTGTCTATGCAAAACATTAAGTTAAGTATATTTAATAGTCAAAAGTATGATATTCCATACCAGCTTAATGAAATTGTGAGTTTCTTCCCAAGTATTATCTGTTAGCAATCCTAAACTAACAGCTTGTGAAATACTTTTTGCAACAGTATGAGACAAAAGCTTTGCCGCGAGCATCACTTTTTGCCTTTCCGCATTTTTAACACATAGCATATGCGGTGCTATTTTATACATACATTATTGTGAGTTCGCTTGACGATAGACTTAAAACGTTTTTGATTATGTCTATTTTAATTGGTTTATGGTTAATTTGAAACGCGTGGTCGAACTTCAGCAAGTGAGGATACAAATATCTTCTTTTCGTCAAAGATAAACCTATTCAATTAAAATATTAATATAGTACTGCCAACACACGAGTAAAACAAATTTTACCATGGTTTGTTCATTTCAATTCCTGTTCAACCTCCATTGCTTTTATTTTCTGAAGTAGATTATTCTTTTCAAAATTAGCTTTTTTATTTTTCTCCTTTAAAGCTGTTAATGCAATCTCTAACTCCGCACTGATAAGTTTAAAATGATATTGAATTTTGTAATGAAAAGTGAATATGCATACTTTTCTTCTTCAACAAATAGTTTTCATGCTTTAAGCTTTTAATCGCCGCATAATGGCTTCCTTCTAATCCCTTCGTACTGGCCGAAGGGGGGGAGGAAAGAAAAAGGTAGAAAGACTTATTTAAAAGGGGAGAACGGCAAGGAAAACCAAACAACAAGTTAGACTGTATTAATGGTTATTTTTCTAAGTGATAATAGTAAAGTTAAGGAGAGTACAGAACGGGACATAAGTGAGTATGAGGATGGGGGGTTACGTGATTTTAATATAACAGTTAGAAGAAATTTTGGATTTTTGAAATATAACACTTAGAACTCTCCCAATCTGCCAGTCATCAGGAAGTTATAGTCATACTGTTTCAAAAACTTAATCAGATACTAAGTTAATTAGGCCTATGTCTTCTGTGGGGAATACATATTCACTGTTATGTATCAATACAGGAAGTTTCATTATGAGACTTATGTAAAAAGTGATGGTCAGAAACCCAGGAATAAAAAGAAAGTATATTTTGAATATTAACAAAAACTCTTTATTGTATAACCTATGCTAAAAGTAACAGTCAAAACTGACAGTGGATTAGTTAATAAACTTAAAACGTAACACAAAAATAAGCTAGTTTAAAGAACTTCTTAAATTAAATTTAAAACATATTTGCATGATGCCAAAGCTTAATTGAAAGTACATGAGATCAAACTCATAAATAGTGAGAAACTTAATTGAAATTATACGTGTTTCCTAATATGGTGACATGCAAGTGGCAACAATGAGCTAATGAATATTCAATCATATTGAAATACGCTGGAGTCGTCAGGAAATATGTTCGTTGATGGGCCTAGGGATATTTCTCCGTTTGTTTGTGTCGACGTAGGGTCCTTACTGTAGTGGAGTAAAAGTTAGTCTAACCCAACTGTGGAGTATGGATTGTACCGCTATTCTACCTACCAAAGCGGCGAGGCCGCAGTTAATGATGGCACCATGTCTGAGCTATTCTTAGACATTTGCCGTGCTTAGTTAATGCTTTGCAAGTATAGCCTCGCAAGAGCAGAGACTCAATAGAATAAAACAGTGTATTGCACGCTTACTCAAATGAATCTATTTTCCAAACATTCTTACCACTCCTTATATACGATTTTTACTAAACATTACAAACATAACTTAACCTATTTTATTATCTAAACTCAGCATGCCCTGAAATAAATCAATAACGCATAAATTTCCCATGACACAATATTCTATATAAATCACATGTGTTCAACTTTCTCACGCTACACTTGACCAACATTTCTAGCGCCACTCAATCAACACGTACAAGATTTATCGCCATGTGCGCTTATTCACACTGTAACCAAAACTTATCATATTTGGGTCGCGTGCCATGGTGACACATAATTTATTATCGATCGCAACATGACTCTGCATTGCATTTGAATATATCATATGGCATGGATATTCACGGTCGCTACTCGGAAACCTGATATGGTCAGTTGAGCGCAAATGTATAGCATTGTGTGGTCTGCTATTACGTAGACAATATTAGTGAACTACATGGTGTTCTATTTTGACTTGTTTGTTTTGCTTTGATTTATTTCATGCATGTGATGGTATATCATTACACTTTTACCCTTTTTTTGATTAGGGTTCATTTGCAACAAAAAAAAATGAAGACTAATCACAAACATTAGGTTTAATAGTCCCAGAAGGGGTTTTTACAATAATATTCTCTTATCCTTAATCACAACAAAGTTTATCATTCTTAATATAACAAAATTTCTCTATTTGTAGGTTCAATATTTTTTTTTTTGTGTATTCACAATAATGCTTACTTAGCTTAACTTAACATAATGCGTATCATTCTGAACGTTTTTATTACAAAAATTTTTTTATATGTAGGTTCGTATATATATTTTTTTTTATTTAACTACATTGTCATTTATGTTACATGTGTGGTAAGGTTTTAATCTGTTCTTATGTACTAATTTACGGTTTCCTGCTATGTCTAAAGTGACATTACAGTGATCCATGTCCAATACTCTATATGGACCTTTAAATGGTGGTTGATGTTTCTTTCTATTTTCATTTTTCAAAAGTACGAAATCTCCTATTTTAGGATTCAAAGAATGTATATTTGTTTGGTTCATTGTTCTTTTGATTTTAACTTTTTCAATCAAACTTCGTGCTCTATTGATCGACATCCTCAATCTTGCCTTTAACTCGTTGGCATAATTATCTAAATCGTAAATTACATCTTGACTATCAACTATGTCATTTGGTAAGTATGGAAGTTTACCGAAAATCAATTCAAATGGAGTGTAGTTTGTATCTACATTTGGGGTTGTATTATACGCAAATGTGTAATATGGAACCCATTTGTCCCATTGTTGGTCATCAGCAAACGAATACATATACTCGTTTAGTACTCGATGATTCCTTTCTACTACTCCTAAAGTCTGGTGGTGATATGGTGTTGAAAATATTTGTTTTATTTTTAGCAAATCACAGATGTGGCTCATAAGCTTATTTGTAAATTCAGTACCTAAATCAGACTTGAGTACTTTGAAATGTCCATACTTTAATATAAACTCATTAACTATTCCTACAGCTATGGTTTGTGCTTCTTTATTCTCTATTGGGAACGCTACTACAAATTTAGTTAGTTCACATTGTAAGGTTAATATGTATCTATAGTTATTAGATATTCTTAGTGGACCTACGGTATCTATTTGTATTGTTTCAAAACTCGTTGTTGGTGTGTCGGTTTTCATCATTTCTTCTTTTGTGTGTCTCACCTGTTTGTTCATTTGACAAGGTGTGCAATTCTTTATGTGGGATTTAACCATACTGTTCATGTTCTTCCAGCAATATCTTTGTTTTAGCTTTAACAAAGTTTTGCGAATCCCTAAATGTCCTCCGTGCGGTGAATTGTGATATTCTTCTATTAATTTCACCTGTTCATCTTTATTCGTTATCTTAGCGGGCGGCTTGTATATCATTATTCTTAGCTTCATATGCGCATTATCTTTACCTTTTCGTTGCAACAGGTTAAATACTTTCTTAAATTCTTCCTTGTCGATAGACTTGAATATAACATCATCACTTGATAATGAGAGTTCTTGGATTTTGTTACGTCTAGCAAAATCTAATAGTTTCTCCATAATCAAAACGTGTTCTGAATGTGGATTATCACTATTATTCTCATTACTTTTGTGTCTGCGGGTACCCCTATTTATTGTTAGCTTTGCATTAACGGAAACTGGTTTCACGTTAGATATATCGCTACAATATACTTTTACAATATCTTTCGTACGTACGATATCAATACTTTTATTTTCATCATTGCGCAGGATAAATTTTAACTTCATAACACCGGTGATATCCGACAAGCTAGTGCAATCCCAACAATAGAATTGATCAGGTTCTACCTTTACGTGGTTGCTTTCGCTGCGGGTTTCTTGCTTTTTATCATCTGTTTTCTTTGCCATGCCCCTTGTAATTGCTAATAGTTTACGCTTTGCTGTTTCATCTGTGACTGGAGGTATCAATGCTTTTAAAGAGTCAGAATCCAACTCAATTCTTGACAAGGCATCAGCATTCGTGTTCATGCTGCCTTTCTTGTACACAATCGTGAAATCATAATCCGATAAGTCAACTCTAATTCTAGTGAGTTTTGATGAAGGATTTGCATGGGTGACTAAAGATACTAGTGGTCTATGGTCTGTGACAACTACGAACTTTCTTCCGTAGAGATAGGGTCTGAAAAAGTTTATGCCCCAATGTATGGCTAAAAGTTCTTTTTCTATGACTGGTTTGTTGATGTCGTGTTTCGCTAGCGACTTGCTTGCATACGAAATTGGTAAATCCTGTCCAATTTCACCTTGCGATAGTACAGCGCCTAATGCGTAATTAGATGCATCAGTTGTTAAAATGAATGGTTTTTCGAAATTTGGATACTGCAAAATTGGTGGCTCAATTAATTTATTCTTAAGTGTTTCATACGCTTTTTGACATTCTTCGGTCCATTCAAATGTAACGTTATTTTTCAATAGCGAGTTCAAACTTTTGGCAATTCCGGCAAAATTCGGAATAAAACGCCTGTAGTAGTTGCAAAACGCAACAAATCTGCGTACTTCATCTGCACATTTCGGAACCGGATAGTTTCTGATCGTCTCAAATTTAGATGGGTCTGTTTTAACACCTTCACTGGTTATCAAATGCCCTAAATACACTACTTCCGATTTCAAAAAGTGACACTTCCCAGGGTTCAACTTCAAGTTGTACTGTCGCATTCGCTGTAATACTTTGCGAAGATTATCATTGTGGTGTTTGACACTGCATCCAAAAACTATGATGTCATCTACGTATAGGAATGCCTCATGACTTAAACCACTCAAAGCTATCGTCAACATCCGTTGGAAACTGTTGGACGAAATCTTTAATCCAAATGGTAGTCTCTTGAATTGATAGTGACCATCACTGGTCGAAAACGCGGTGACGGGTCTAGATTCTTTCTCAAGTTCGATTTGGTGGAATGAACTAGTCATGTCCAAAGTTGAGAAATACTTCGCTCTACCGAGCCTATCTAGAACGTCTTCCAATCTAGTCAAAGGAAACTTATCATTGATGATCTTGTCGTTCAATCTACGAAAATCCACTACAAGTCTCCACTTAGCTTTACCATCTGAAGTCTTCTTCGGTACAACCAAAAGTGGTGAATTGTATGGGCTTACTGACGGTTCGACAATATCATTGTCTTCTAAGTCTCTAACTTGTTGTAATATTTCTTCGTTTTGAGCTTGAGGTAGCCTATAATTCTTAATGTAGACCGGACTATCGTCTGCCATCTGCAGCTTTTGTCTGTAGAAATTGTTTGTTGTCAACTTCTCTTCCTCCAAGTGAAAAACATCTTGATACTCTTTTATTATCTCAAGCAAGCTGTCCATAGATCTTTTGTCCAAATTATCTTTATCTATAACTCCCAGCAGTTTCTCGAAACGTTTCTGATCACCTCTCTGTTGTTTTTCTGCATATACCTTGTAGTTCTTTAGTGGTTCAATCTCTATGTTGAAGTTGTTTATGACTACATCTCTATCAGTTGTGTTCAGAACCTTTACGTGTCGAACGCCTTTGGCTGGTATAATAGTATTTCCGATGAAAACACCCTTCTCAATTTCTGCGTTCAGCACAATGCTATCCTCATCAATGCTTACATTTATCGGAACTATTGCTTCAGTTCTCGCGGATATATTAATTCCCGAATGGTTCTGACGTTTAGTATCCATGGGTAATACAATTTCTTCATCTGACACACTAAAAGAAATGGTGAATGTTTCATAATCAATTTTACTCATGAAACTAACTAATAAATCTCTACCGATAATACCGTCTGTACTAATCGGAAAATTGTCGTCTACAATGTGAAATAGTTCTGTTATCCTTTTGTTCCCAATCAATAAATTTAATTTCGAAGTACCTAAAGACGTAGTTACTTCCTTAGTAATACCAGTTAACTTAATTTTATCCTTGCTATTCACTCTATGTTCTAACGCCTTAAATATACCTACTTTACAAATTGATACGTCTGCACCTGTATCTATTAAGAACGATAGTTGTCTATTCGCTCCATCATTATAAATTCTTACGTAATTCGTGCAGCCATCTGTTATTCTGTAAATTTTACATTCCTTACTCGTGTTATTTATTCCGGGAGGTTCCTCATTTCCTCTCCGGAACCTAGGACGTTTCCCTGGTCCGAAATTACGTGTAGACTTCTATTATTGTTATTGCGGTGATTACTATGGTTGTTGGCATATCTGTTATTCCTACGGTGATTATCTCTGTTATCATTATTATCTGTATAATGATTTGATCTGTTATCTGTTTTTCTATTAAAATTTCTATGGTTATCGTATCTTTTATTCCTAAAATCTCTTCGACTGTCTCTATCCCTATAACCATTGCTATTTCTATCATTGCCATTGTTTCTGTATCTTCGATCACGGTTATTTCTATTATTTGTAAAATTGCCGATATGCATTACGCTACTCGTAGCTTGAGATTCTAATGTCTCAATCTCTTGCGCTAATGATACTGCCTCAGCAAAAGTTTTGGGCCTAGCTGAAAATATTGTGCCTTTCAGCTGGTCATTAAGTCCACTTTTAAAGATAGTGAGTGCATAATCGTTCGTTCATTCATATCGTTCATTTGCGCGATAACTTTCTTTTCTGGTTCCGTAGCCTGATTACCTAGCCCTTGTACCTGTAATTGATTGAGCTCATCAACCAAAGATAAAATCTTATCTTTATATGTAGTAACAGATGATCGGTTCTGACACGTGTTACTGAGCATAGAATGAATCTGTGGTACTGTTTTATTGTTTCTAAACCTGCTAGATAATTCATTTTTTAAAGATTCAAAAGTGCTGATTGAGGTGTTAATCAAATCTAATCTCACATTCGCGGTAAGCTTAACTTTAGTGACGAAATCTATGAGTTGGGTTTTTCCTGAAGCGGTTAATGTGGAATTTAGTAATTCTACTATTTTCAAAAAGGATTCTAATTCCTTATACTTTCCCTCGAAAGTAGGAATTATTTTTATGGCAGTCTCTAGACTAAACTCAGACATCTTGGCTTTGTCTTCTAGTACTTGTAAACTAGTCTCTAATTCTTCGGTGATGTCGCACTCTTGTTGGACGTCTTCCGCAGAATATCCTTGTTTACCAAGCTGTAGCCAGATTTCTCCCTCCAATATAGCTGATACCGCTTTGAACTTTAATTTGATATCTAAAACCTCAGAGCTTTCGTCATTAAAATTGCTGATTGTTTTCCTAAATTTTTCTTTACGCGCCTGTAAATCGTTCAATTTTTCTTTTAAAGTTTCAAACCTATATAAATTCTTCGAACTTTTTCTTAAATTTCTCAAAACCTGTTCGTTTTCCAAGATTAAACCTTCTAAAGTGTCCATACATAATTATTGTAAGACTGGAATTTTATAAAAAGGAACCGTACATTCATAAATAAAAGTTTTTAAAATTCATGTATTAAGACATATATACCTATTGTTTTTATTATTGCTATACATCTATACTCCTATTTAACCTTTTAGCTACATACTCCTTATTCTTTTTATTATAAACATAGAATATTCCTAATACTATACAGAAAATTGCTGCTGTTGTTAAAGATTGTTGATACTCCTGTATCACCGTTACCTCCTCCGTCGAGCAATTATTTCCCATATTCTTTAAGTTCCCGTAGTCTCTTCTGGAAGTACTCCTTCTGCTGCCCAAAAGAAATTCGTACTAATCTGTGTAGTTCCGCTCGTTCGCGTTTTAACTTCGTTTTTCTGCCTCCACGTGGCCGTCTTGGTTTGGGGATGGTGTCCAAGATATCTTTTTCAGCCTTCCTTTTGGTGAATTCTTCAATTCTCCTAGGTCTGGGTCCAGGTGTAATTATTTCTGTGGGTTTGTGTATTGTGGGATGGTGTAGTTGACACTGGCTCAGGGACGTATTCTTCTCGTTCTACCTGTCCTTCTTCTTCTACGCAGCTGCCTGAATCTTCATAGTAGATTCCAAAGTTCCGTTTATCAGGATCGCCATGAAATACGCTGGAGTCGTCAGGAAATATGTTCGTTGATGGGCCTAGGGATATTTCTCCGTTTGTTTGTGTCGACGTAGGGTCCTTACTATAGTGGAGTAAAAGTTAGTCTAACCCAACTGTGGAGTATGGATTGTACCGCTATTCTACCTACCAAAGCGGCGAGGCCGCAGTTAATGATGGCACCATGTCTGAGCTATTCTTAGACATTTGCCGTGCTTCGTTAATGCTTTGCAAGTATAGCCTCGCAAGAGCAGAGACTCAATAGAATAAAACAGTGTATTGCACGCTTACTCAAATGAATCTATTTTCCAAACATTCTTACCACTCCTTATATACGATTTTTACAAAACATTACAAACATAACTTAACCTATTTTATTATCTAAACTCAGCATGCCCTGAAATAAATCAATAACGCATAAATTTCCCATGACACAATATTCTATATAAATCACATGTGTTCAACTTTCTCACGCTACACTTGACCAACATTTCTAGCGCCACTCAATCAACACGTACAAGATTTATCGCCATGTGCGCTTATTCACACTGTAACCAAAACATATCATATTTGGGTCGCGTGCCATGGTGACACATAATTTATTATCGATCGCAACATGACTCTGCATTGCATTTGAATATACCATATGGCATGGATATTCACGGTCGCTACTCGGAAACCTGATATGGTCAGTTGAGCGCAAATGTATAGCATTGTGTGGTCTGCTATTACGTAGACAATATTAGTGAACTACATGGTGTTCTATTTTGACTTGTTTGTTTTGCTTTGATTTATTTCATGCATGTGATGGTATATCATTACAATATCATGGCACAGATGTTTTAATTAACCTCAAACCTAACAACATCTAATCAAAAATATAATAACAAGAAAAGTGTACTGAAAGAATCACAGGAGCATAGGTATCCTGTGTGACACACCTGTCAGGATTGTGTATTACAATGACACTTAGATAATGAGACCTTAAAAATTTTTTTAGTATCTATATATAAGTTTATGTATGTATCTAAGATCTTAATGATTATAATATCTAAAATTTTATATGTTATTTATATTTGTATGTGTTTAGTTAGCATTGTAATATAATATAGTTTACTCTTCTTTTTCTTCTTTTATACATGTAGTGTTTTGTTCCTCATATGCTCGTATTTCCAATCTATCGTCTTCAACTCCTTCAGGATCATAACAATCTTCTTCAGTGTCACTTATGATGATTGTTTCACAAACATTGTGTGTGTTTATGATATGTTCATACATGTGTTTTTTGGGTCGGCCAAATTGTATGTGTTTGGGGCCAAGTAGGTCTGCCAGCGTCTCTTCTCTAAGTCTTTTGGAGGACGATGATAATGTGAATCCTTCCAACTCTATCAAGTTTTTTTGTTTTTCAAACGTTGCGGCTTGATTCAAAACTGCGTTAGTGTCATTGCTACTGTAGTTTATACTAACGAAACACTACTGCGTATTATACAAACTACTTTATTGATTATACTTAATTTCTACTAATAACAATTTGATTCAAAATAATTCGAAAAGGTTCGTTGATGTTGCGTTGGTGCGACGTGCACGGTTTTCGTCGATGGACTAGTGCGGAGGCGAGTGCAATCAAGTTAGCTTTCTTCTCTCGCGATAGTAGTGGTGCAACTAGTGTTAGTGCGCCACACTACCATTCGGGATGTTTTCCCCAATGCTCTTTGTCACAATGTCATGATTAATATTCTCGTCTTTAAGAATGATTTCGTTGTCCTCATCTTGAGAATTACTATCATTGTTCTTGTCTCGAGAAACAATGCTATTGTTGTCATCATTGTTCTCGTTCCGACAATTAATTTCGTTGTCCTTATCTTCAAACTTACTATTATTGTCCTTGTCTCCAGGAGCAATGCTGTTGTTGTCATCGATGTCCTCGTCCCGAAAAATAATACTGTCATCATCATCAGAAATAAACAAATCTTTGTTGGGGCTGATATTATGGCCATTTTCAGATTCATTGCTTGTTGTAAAGCTACTCATGTCTAGGCTACTGATAGTCCTGTCTATGATATGTTCCTCAATAGATCTATTAGCTATATATTCTAAATTGTCTGACGTGCTATTATGCATGTATGTTATGTTTTTTAGAATATTTTTGTGCCTAGTATATAGAATGAATCTCCCTACTTGTTCATTAATATTTAGGTATTTTAGACATTTCAAAATGTAGAAATTCATAGTGATGTATAATAAGGCTGGGTGTGAATTCTCAGCCGTTTTAATTATGTGTTCATCAATGTTTTGTAATAAGATCTCTGGTTCTATCTCTATTTTCGGATTGTATTTAGGCCAGTGTTTAATTTCTTGCTTTATGTCTAAGTCATGTTTAAAAATTGTGATATACCATTGTTCATTACTATGTTTAAGAAGAAGATGGTTTTTCGTGATTACCATGTTCCCTTTTACTTCTGATTTAAAAAATAGTTTGAAGTTGTAGCTCATTTTTGTGTTACTTATATTTTATTTGTTAATGATATTTCTAGCTACATCATTTAGAATAAACAACATGGGCGCTTGATATTTGTTTTTTGTTTCAAAGATAAATTGATTGGAGTCCAAAAACATTGTACTATGAAATTTTTTGCATCTGTTTGTCTGAATATTAAAGTAACTACTTAGTACTGTAGTACCGCACAATCTTTACCCGCAACATCCAAGTAGTGAGGATGGATGAAGCTAGATTGTATGGGTTAGATCTAGTTCCATTGTCCGATTATTGGGAGCAGCCTTTTGGGTTTAAGTATGCTATTATTGTACTTGTTTACGTTATGCTGTATGTAATTAAGTATATGGAATGATTTAATATTGTCAAATCATAGCAACCACACTTTGTAATGACATCTACACCCAATGATATAATAAATGTATTGAGGTCAGTCTCAAACGAACTGCGAAAAGAATCGCATGTTGTTTTAGTTTTTATACGGCTTTGACATATTCAGAAGTGGGATTAATTGCCCTGGTGCATTGGTGAAACGATAGTGAATGCAAGATTAGTGACGCGGAAAAACAATAACGACGCGGTTTGTTGTTTTGTCTGCCGTTTTGGGTTCTCGTTTTGCATAATTGCACCTAGCATCAAACGTTTTTCAGTCCAAGCATCTACGCTGTTGTTTTTTGTTTTTGCTTGACGCAGTAAAGCCAGGAGCAGCTACGTTCTTGTTGCTACTAGTTTGTCGTGTGTGTAGTGCTTGTGGACGTGTGCGTAAGCTGCGTCGTTAGCAGCCGTTGAAAAACAATGGGAAAAAGAAAAGTGAATAGTTTGTCGGTAGGAAAACTGAAAGAGGAGCTTTGGAAACGGAATGGGGACACACAGGGAACAAAAGCCGTGTTAGTGCAACGACTAGTGGAGATTTTAGGGAGTGAAGAGATTGAAAGTGAAATAGAACAGAGTGAAGAGATTCAAGTGCTTCAAGGACAAATTGACGATTTGAAAAATATGTTGCAGCAGTGTATGTCAATAATGCAAACGCAATCAGCAAGTGCAAATCCGAGTGCAGACAACGTAATTGAGTCGTCACCTTTGAACACACACGAGTGCTACGACAATCCGCGAGAAGTGATAAGTTTGCTGCCGGAGTTCGACCCAACAAGTGACACGTCGTTAACGGCAAAACAATTTGTTAATCGCGTAGAACAGTTGAAGAATGCTTACGGCTGGTCGGATAGTGTAGTTCTGTTTGCAATACCAACGAGGCTGTACGGTCCAGCCAAATTGTGGTCTGATACGCAAATCATACACCAAACGTGGCAGGCGTTCAAAATGCGATTTTTAGAAGACTTTCCATGTGAAGTGAGTGAGGCAAACGCGCATATTAAAATGGCAGGCATGCGTCGCTTTGGTAGCGAAACACCATTGGAATATTTTTATAAAATGGTCGCTATCGGTAAACGGGCAGACGTGATGATGTGCAGATATTGCACATCACATCATCGCGGGCATAAACGATAATGACTTGCGCAAAGCGATTTCAAAGAAGTACATAAAATGTAATCAGTTATTAAGTGACATTAAAACCTATTGTGAATATAACACCATCAAGACAGAACCATTAGTGCAGAAAATAAAAACAATAAGTGAGAAAATAAAACAATACGAAATAAAGTGTTTTAATTGCCGCAAAATGGGGCATATCGCGAGTAAATGCCCAGAGCCGTCGAAGAGAGATCGATGTGTACACTGTCAAAAGACAACGGACAAAAGTGCCGACTGCTATCGCCAGAAAAAAGAGACAAACGCAAGAGTGAATAAAATTGAACTTGAAAACGATAATAGCTATCTCACCAAAATGATCCGTGTCAATGGTGAATCGGTCCGCGCATTTATAGACTCAGGTAGTCCATACAGCTTAGTTCGGAAAAGCTACTCAAATGAACTTAGTGGGCTAATCCCATGTGCCATAACCTTAAAGGGATTTGCTGGGGGTGAATATATGTGCACCGAAACGGTTAACGCGAAAATCGAAATGGATGGGAGCGTTTTTAAAACTCCGTTGCTAATAGTGGAAGACAAGCAAGTACCGGAAAAGCTGTTAATTGGACGAGACGTTTTATGCCGACGGGGAAACAGAGTAATCATCTGTAAACTTCTCTTTGTTCGCTGCGGAATTTAAATTTAAACACGTCTACTCGACTCGGATTCACTTTATTTTATGATTCAATACCTTTTTGACAGCTTCGTTCAATCTCATGTGGCCTCACAAGCGACATCTCTTATCATCTTGTGAAACCACTCACACTAATTCAAATTCAAAATATGTACAATTGTGACATTACAGTTCGGCCGGCCTGACAGCTGATCGACCTCGATCATTCGTAGTTTAACTATGGCTATTTATATTAGCTTCTTCCAGTATTTGCTTCTTTCCATTTACGCAATCTTGCAGCCTCAACTATTCCATCGTAAGGTCGTTGTGATAACAAACTATTTTCTACATCTGATATCCTATACCTATCATGAGGTAATACTTGCCTAATAACAAAGGGTCCGCGGTATTTAGGTATGAACTTCTTGTTTACTCCGACGGTCACATCCACATTACGTAATACCACATAATCACCAACATGGTATTGTTTTACCGGAGTGCTTCTTTTGGCGTGATAATCTTCATTATACCTCTGAGACTTTTCAATGGCTTCTTGGGCTTCATTTCTTATTTGTTCTATATCCCTCTCCAATCCTTCATTAGTTATTTCCATGATGAATTCGGTCATTTCATCGACTTCTGGCCCTTTTTGACGCAGACCAAACAAAAGTTCACTGGGACAATAACAAGTCGACTTATGACGAGTATTATTCATGCTATACTCAGCTTTTAACAACATTTGCGTCCAGTCTGCATGTTCAAATGGTTCCGTAAGTTTGCCTAACATGCTTTTGATTACTCTGTTCACCCTTTCTACCTGTCCATTGGCCTGTGGAGATGCAACAGCAGTCTTAACATGTGTAACATTTTGTTTTTTCAGATATTCACTAAACTCCAGGGATGTAAAGCACGATCCCCGGTCTGAAATAATACGAGAAGGACGACTGTAATACTCGAAATATCTATTTAGACAAGAAATTACTTCCCTAGTGCTAGTGCTATTGACCGGATATAATTTGACCATTTTGGTGAAGGCATCAATTACCACTAAGATATGTTTTCTTTTAGATCTGATTGCTGGCAAGGGACCAAAGTGATCGAGATGCAAAGTATCAAAAGGCACAGGTTTTTTCTCAATGCTATATAGGTTCCGCTCAGAAGACCTCACAGGGGCCGCATACATAATGCATTTAATGCAATTCCTTACGAACTTTTCCAATTTCCTACGCATATTTGAGAACCAATAGTGACGTCTCACTTCTTCATATGTTTTTTCTACCCCCATATGACCGATCTTTTCATGTATAAGTCTCATGATGTTTTCTTCCATTTCTTGTGGGACACAAAGACTAAGATGATTATCTATATTCTTCCGGAATACCAATCCATTCTTTAATTCAAACTTATCGACTGGCCCAACCTCTAATGCGTCTCTAATTCTCAATAGTTCGACATCTCTATTCTGCGTGATCTGTATTTGAAACCCCGCGTCCCCTTCATCAATGGGCGCGACTGTTCGACATTTGACATCTAGTTCATCAAGCATTCTAGTTCCACTAACAATGGTAGCTGCTAACTTATCTATTCCTAATTCCCCAACTGCTTTTTGAGGTTCATGACAGCGACTTAAAGCGTCTACATGTCCCATGGACACACCATGACGATGCTCAAGAGCATAATCGTAGGACTGCAGTTCAAGCGCCCATCTAGCTATTCTAGGGTTCATGAATTTTCTCTCTAATGTAAGCCTAACGGAATTGCAATCTGTTACTATTTTGAACGGCACTCCCTCTAAGTACACTCGGAATCCTCTTAGTGCATATATTATCGCGAGTGTTTCCAGCTCGAAGCTATGATAGCGACTCTCAGCGGGAGAAGCGGTTTTAGAGAAGAACATCACTGGATGACACTTATTATCTTGTTGCCTCTGAAGCAACACTGCACCAAACCCTAATGAACTTGCGTCACAATGTAGCTCAGTTTCATTCTTTGGGTTGTAGATCGCGAGTACTGGACTCTCAGTTAACATCTGCCGTAGTCTTAAGAAAGCCTCGCGGCAAGCATGCGTCATTTCAAATGGTACCCCTTCTCGCGTCAATGCCGTGAGTGGCTTGGCTATCTCAGCGTACGATCGGACAAATTTCCTAAAATACGAAAACAGTCCTAGACACGACCTTAATTCTTTGATATTCTTAGGCATCGGATACTCGGATATAGCTCGTGTATGGTCACCACTGGGTTTAATTCCCTCCTTAGACACTCGGTAGCCTAAATAGTCTAATTCCTCGAATCCGAACTGACACTTGGATAATTTTAACTCTAGTCCTCTTCGGTGTACTCGCTGCAAAACCTCTCTTAAAACATCCAAATGCTCAGACAGTGACTTAGTGGCAATAATCAGATCATCCATATAGACTATAAGCTTTCCTTCTTTAATAAAATCGCTAAAAATCTCGGAAATAAACCGCTGGAATACGGACGGAGCATTTTTCAGACCAAATGGCATCTTCAAGTACTCAAACTGTCCCTGGGGTACAACAAAAGAAGTGTATTTCACTGACTCTGGTGACATTTTTACATGAAAGAACCCGTTCCTCAGATCAAGCGTACTAAAATATTTCTTGTTCCCAAGGAACTCAATGCAATCCTCCAATAGTGGCAAAGGGTAATTATCACGAGCTGTAATCTTATTTAAGCCACGATAATCCACGCACATCCGAACCTCCCCTTGTTTCTTTGGAACTAATACGACTGCGGAGGCATATGGTGATTCACTTGGCCTAATTATTTTTTTCTCCAGCATCTCATCCAAATGCTTCTGGACTTCATTCCTTTCTCTATAGGACAAGCGTCTCGGGGCCGAATAAAGAGGGGTATCATTCAATAGCCTAATCGTCATTTGGTAGTCATATGGCTCTACATCAATTTCTCGCGGAGATATGTAGTTATAATGCACAACAGAACTTATCTTGTTTTTTTCATCTAACGATAGCTGATTACCTATATTCAAATTGGCATCGGGCTCATTGGCCACAGTTGCATTTCTCAATGTTGTCTGGTTTTTATCTGACTCATTATCTGGCCTACTGACTAAACTAACCTCTCCCAGTAATGGCTGATCAACCTTCTTCCTATCATTATTTAAAATATCATCAGACAGCAACGGTGAAATATGTCCCACCGACTTGTTACCCCGACCCTTCAACGGAATAGTTTCGGCAAATATCATTTTTTCCTTCCTTAAATCTTTCTCAATTTTAGCACTGGAAGGAGTTAATAAAGAATCAATTGTGGTTTCATTTGTTTTATTTATCACACGACATAGTTTAATTCTAAATTTCTTAAGGAAATCTCGCCCTAAGATTAACTGAAAACTCGTTACACTATCATCCAAAACTAATAATTTTACTTCATGTATTTGATTTTTAAACTGAATTTTACACATAATTTCATTCAAGATTTCGATTGGTACGTTCCCGATTCCTCTTAACTCAGTTGTTTGGCGCCTCATGGCTATCATGCATGGTATACTGCTTAGTCGTATAAAACTGACAGGGCTACCGGTATCAAATAAGGACAACATATTAACTTTATGACCACAATTGATTCTGAAAATAACACTTACATTGTTTACAGCACTGACCGTGCTGGCTTCTCCAACAATCGTAGTATCGTCCTCTTCGTCAGCTTCTCCATAACTCGTTCTGCGTCTATATGCTGCGCCTACCAATATATCCCTCAGCAATCGGGGTTCTTTCGGTTTGTTTCGGCATTGTTGATGGTTGTGTCCTATCTCCCAGCAGCGGAAACATGAATTGGTCGGCCTTTTTTCATATGGGCATCTGCTTTGGAAATGGCCGAAGAGACAACAATTGTAACATCTTGTTTGTCTCAAAGCTTCGGGGTCATCCTGCTGTCTTCTATCAACATTTGGTAGCGTACTTCGGCTTCGCGCTGGAGTAGGCATCGTTTGTCTATACAAAGTCGTGGTAGCACTAGGCGCCATTGGACCGGGCATACCAGCAGCAACATTAAGTCTTCTAACTCGCTGTGAGGATCTCAGGCTTGCCATGATTCGCTTCTCATGAGCATCCACTGCGTCCTTAAGTGCTTCTATTGATCGACTATTTGCCAAAAGCAAAGTGGCATCATCTCGCGGCAGTTTCATTCCGTCCACTATTATATTAACGAGCTCCTGCTCTGTTAGCGAACTGCGGCGGGCTAGCCCCTGCATAATTAGAACGTAGCGATGTAAGGACTCCGTTTCGTTGTTCCAAATCCTTCCCCGCAAATACTCTATGACATCAGTGGTGCTCAACTTCTTGCCGAATTCCCTTATCAAATCGGTTTTCAAACTTTGGTATGTGACTGCCGTACTTCCGCTTAGGTAGTCCTGTGCTGCCTCAGTCAACCGGCTTCTAAGCGCCATAAACTTGAAAACCTCGCTGCAGTCAGTCGTTTTAAAAATTCCTTCCATATCGGCTAAAAACTTATGCACATCGTACGTAGTCATTCTGGCTCCACTAAACGAAGGAACAATTTCCTTGACATCCTGAAGTGTCAGTTTAGGCCTCTTCTCCCCTGGCAAATCCTCTGACTGTTTTCTTTCAAGGCTCTTCAACTCGGATTGTAACTTCAAAATCTCCTGCTTCTTTTTTAGTACCGTCAGCTCCAAATCAAGCTCGGCTATCTCACTCTGGCTGCTAAAGAGCGTCATTTTATCAGCTGTCATAGCATCTTCAAATTTCCTTGATGGCACGTAGGCAGCGGGCATTTGTGCATATGACGCTTGGGTCATTTGTCCTGCATACGGCAGCGGGATATGGGCAGCGGGCATCTGTGCATATGACGCTTGGGTCATTTGTCCTGCATACGGCAGCGGGATATGGGCAGCGGGCGTCGGCAGCGGTGGAACTTCCTCGACATATGGCGGCGGTACCATCTGGGCGTCTGACATCTGCGACTCCCAAACAATTTGCTGAGATGGCGTCTTGGCGTCGGTCCTCTGCGGCGGTACATAAACATCGGGCTTCGGTGGCATCTCACTCCTGGCATCTGGCAGCGACGGCGACATATCTTCATCATTTGTAACTAGCAGCGGCGTCTCATCGGTTTCTGACAATGGCGGCGGTGTCTCGACCGCGTGTTTCGGTGGCGTCTGAGCGTCAGCGCCTAGCAACAATGGCGTCTCCTCCGTAGCACAATCACTCACCTCGCTCTCGACTACTGCGCACTTCTCTTTGGACATGTTGTCCATTAATTTCCGGAGCTGGATTATTGTCGCAGTCGGTGACACTTTCACACCGCTGTTCTCCAAAGCTCGTAATAGGTCGGCCTTTGTGGTTGGCTTCTTCGCCATTAGACCCCACACCTGATTGTAAACTTCTCTTTGTTCGCTGCGGAATTTAAATTTAAACACGTCTACTCGACTCGGATTCACTTTATTTTATGATTCAATACCTTTTTGACAGCTTCGTTCAATCTCATGTGGCCTCACAAGCGACATCTCTTATCATCTTGTGAAACCACTCACACTAATTCAAATTCAAAATATGTACAATTGTGACATTACACATCGAAGGAGAAGATATCCGTATGGAACCCAATGAAGATATTAAAGTCGACGCGACTGTTAGTTCCAATGACAAAAGCAAATTACACCAGATGTTATGGGAAAATCGAGGTTGCTTCGCCAGAAACATCGCGCAACTGGGTAAGTGCACGTTAACGAAATTGAATATACGGCTTACCTCGAACGAACCGGTAAACTTAAAACCCTTCAGAATCCCATTTGCGAAAAGAGCGGTAGTTGTTGATATCATTAGAGAGCTCCTGCAGAATGAAATTATACGACCGTCTGACTCGCCTTACGCATCTCCAGTGGTGCTCGTAGACAAAAAAAATGGTGAACATCGGCTTTGCGTCGATTATCGAATGCTCAATAAAATCACGATAAAGATGCCTTTCCCAATGCCAATAATGGAGGAGCAGTTTGCCCAATTAGCCGGTGCAAAGTTTTTCACATCTCTCGACCTGCGAATGGAGTATCATCAAATTGAGGTTGAAGAAACTGCGAAGAAATTCACAGCGTTTGTGACAACAGAGGGGCACTACGAGTACAACCGCATGCCATTCGGTTTAGTTAATGCCCCCGCATGCTTTCAGCAAGCAATAAATCTAAAGTTGCAAGATGGTGGATGAAACTATTGGAGTATGATTTCGAAACGATACACCGTCAAGGCAGCCGTTTAGCGCATGTAGACGCTTTAAGTCGCTCACCAGATCAACCACCGAAAGAAGTAGAAGAAGCTGGTCTCGTCTTCAAAGTTCAAATGGAGATACAAGATTGGGTACTAACAATGCAACTACAAGACCTTCGACTAAAAGAAATAATAGAAGTCCTCTCCGACCAGAAGAAGTCACCAAATGAGACCCAAATCAAGAAAGAGTACGAATTGAAGAATCACCGCTTATACCGAAAAATAAATTCAACAAGCAAGTTTGTTGTGCCGCAAGCGGTCAGATGGAGAGTCCTTAAGTATTGTCACGACGACATGGGCCATTTTGCCCTAGAAAAAACACTGAAGCGACTACAAGAAGTATTTTGGTTTCCGAGAATGAGGAAATACGCTAGAGAATTTATAGCCTCTTGCGAGACCTGCTGTTTCAACAAGGCGAAAGGAGGAAAACCGGAAGGTCGTATGCATTATGATGAACCAGAGCCAATACCTTTTGCTCTGGCACATATCGATCACCTCGGACCATTTATACGCTCACGAAAAGGAAATACACATATCATAGCAGTTTCGGATGCATTTTCTAAGTTTTTAATTATCAAAGCCGTCAAAAACACGAAGACTGTGCCTGTTTTGCAAGTTCTCAACGAAATATCCTCGTACTTTGGTATGCCAAAACGTCTAGTATCAGATCGTGGAACAGCCTTCACTTCAAGAATGTTTGAGTCATATTGCAACGAGAACAATATTTATCATGTGAAAACAGCTGTACGGACACCTCGCGCAAATGGGCAAGTGGAGCGTGCCAACAACATCATATTGAATTATCTACGTACAACAACGTCAGATGGTAAAGACTGGGATTCAAAACTCGGAAAATTTCAATGGATAGTAAATTCACAAAAAAACACAACCACCGGGTTCTCGCCAAATGAAATTGTCTTCAACTACAAACACAATCACGTCGTTCAGAACCACTTAGTCGCCGCCATACAATCCGACATGAAGGGCTCTGAAGAACCCCCTAATGATGTAACACGAGTAGTACTAGAAAACATCGCTCGAGAGCGAGAAAAGTGGAAAGCCCGGTTTGACAGGAATCACATAGAGCCGCGAAAATACGTGCCCGGCGAGCTAGTTGTTATCGAAAATGAAGCTAGTGCCACTGGGGAATCCAGGAAGCTTGAGCCGAAGTATCGAGGCCCTTATATGGTTACAAAGGACCTTGGCAATGAGCGTTATTTGATAGAAGACATCCCTGGACTACAGCTAACAATGCGAAAATTCTGCTCGGTATATTCTGCGGACAGGATGAAAGCATGGTGTGGACATTATCCCGAACTGGATATAGACGACAACGACGCTGACGACGCCGCCGAAATCGAGGACGATTTCAATGCAGGATTGGCCGAGCTGTCAAATCATAGCAACCACACTTTGTAATGACATCTACACCCAATGATATAATAAATGTATTGAGGTCAGTCTCAAACGAACTGCGAAAGGAATCGCATGTTGTTTAAGTTTTATACGGCTTTGACAATATGTTGATTAATTTAATGTATGTGTTTTTTTGGAAAGTTGAAAATGTTGAATAATTTTATGTATGATCACGTGATTTACCCAGACCCATTGCTAAGCACTACTACTTGGCGGGTGGGATAGTGACTGTCGTGGAAATCTCGATCGGTTGCGTGATTTATTCGGCCTTGTGCTCATTATTCTATTAACTTTACTAACTCAAACTTAAACCTACGTGGTCAGTGGCTAACCAGTACATGAAATTGGTCGGTCGCTGCGACGGCTATTAGGCTTAGTGGTGGTTACAATTGTAGCCTATGAAACGCGAAAGATATTGAAGCAGCCTTTCTCACGGGGAAAGTAGTTTTCCCTTGTTTGATACTTACCGGCCGTTCGAATGTTGGCGCTTATTCGCAAATTTCTTCTTTGTCGTAAGATCGACTTGAGCACAAATAAATGCATTATCTGTATGCGGTATCTCTATTAGAGATACTTAGATTTTTTTGTGAAATGCTAGTAGAACACCACCTCTGACAGGAGTGTAAGCAAGATCTCCATGTCTATCCCGGTGAAAAATAGTATACTTCGAATGACAAATTTCAGCATTGTGAATATTTGCGCAATGCCACGTTTCGGTGATCGCAATGACATCAAATGCTTCAGAGTTCGAGAGCTCATAGAACTGATTAAGTTAAGGTCGCATCCCACTTACGTTGGCGTAGAGGACTGAGATGTTTTTGTTTTTTGTTGCAGCGCTTGATTTACTTTCCTTTTTGTCTACGAATTCATACACAATCAAGTTCCGCGGCCAGAAATTGCTATTTGTAATGAAACCAAAGCAATAATCTGGTGCTATAATCTTAAATGACGATACACGATGCCGGCTCCCTATCTCAATAACTAATATACAGTCCTTAGTGATGAAGGATTTCGTATGTTCAATGATTCCCTCGACGTTTGTCCTTACGTCATCTGCGGTGGTATCAGGAGGGTGCAGTTGAAAATATTAAAATCATTAGACACCATAGAAGGATCTAAATCGATGTTGGCATCTACTGCTTTTGATTTAGTTTTCTTAGGCTCATTAGATGCAGTGACTGGAGATTTTGGAATCGCATTTGTAGATGATTTTGAACATTTGATGGTTTTTTTTAATTCACTTTCCGCTCACTCATTTCTGCATCTGTTATTTTAGAAGTTGGCTTGTGTTTTGCAGCAATATTATTTGTTGGTTTTTCATTTTACTGGAACAGTCTGGCAGGCGATAGATCTTGATGCAGGTTTTCAGGGTTGAGAGATTGAGATACGATCAAGCTGCTGCTCCATTGCGTTTAATTTCGACGATATTAGGTCGATTGAACACGAAGTTAGACTCGTGTCAGTAATATCTACTACAGTGTCAGTTACGGCAGATGCCTTAACATCGACACTCTTTGTTTTAGAAAGAATTAAGTCCATCTTATCTTCAATTTTGTCTAGTCTGGAGAAAAGTGCCACGACTACTTCTTGCTGACCACGTAATTCGTCTATTAAATCGACCATAGGTTTCGACGAAAAAGATGAGTTCTTAATAATATTCCCGATTATAGAATTATCTCGAGATAACGGCTCGTATCGCTCGTTCATGCTTTCCAAATTAGTGTTCGTTAGTTGAAGTATCCGTAGAACATGGTATAGCTTGAAGTAATGTTAGAAGACTTGCGCGTGGAATGATCGATGGCATATCCCGTCGCAAACAACAGAATTTTTGTCCACAGTTTTGTCACAGGCTCCACAAAGATGGTAGTTGCGCGATCAAGATGTATTTGTCATATTAAAATTGTTATTAGCACTTTTTGTATTCACAAATATTAAAAAAAATAGCCGAAAATATGTATGACGTCAAAAACCCGTTAAATCAGTTGAAAATAAAGTTTGTTTTAACGGTTTTGATCAATATGGTAAAACTAATGTTAATACAATCAGCGAATTGTTTACCGTTTAGTAGAACTGAATGTACGTAACGGGATAACTGTTCAAATTGGTTTCGAATCACATATATGTATGAAAATAAATATCGTGCGTGAAAGCTATTAAATGCATGGGCGACGAGAGTTATAAAATAGTAACGGCCACTGAGAGTTAAATAATTATCCACAACGAGTGATTCGTGGGAATATAGAATACGTCCTCACTGTCCGATGTCACATCAACGATGGACATTTTTACTTTTTAATGCCAGTTTTTCAATGTTCCACTGTATGGTAGACAATCTCTGGCCGTTTTGCTTATAAATTCATATGCTCGGAAGATAAGCAATTTTCACTTTTTTATAGGGCGTATCTATTCTTTTCTCCAGAAATGGTATTTTAAGCCCACTTATGTAATCTAGTTGTTCTTGCGTGTCTTCAAATATGAAATGTAGCTCTTTTAAAACATTTAGCAGGTCTTTCACTGTTGAAATCCTTGCTTGCTTACACTTATTTTGCTGCCGCAATTTGCATCTAACTTCTCGCAAGCGTTTCACTTCAGTCAAAAAAATATTTATTCAAATTTAGTATTTGATTCGTAAAGCAAAATCCTACCACTTCCATAGGCGAATCCATTGGAAACACTTGCTGGACACACTGTTGCACATTTGTGATTGCCTATAATGTATAAAACACGATAGGACATTAAAAATTTCAATTCTATTTCAACTTACTGGGGGAGAGGTAGCAATGGGAGTCGCACCCACTCTTAGCTGCCTGTAACGTACACTCCATATAAAATCACTGTCCCGAAAATGTTTTGAACACACTCGGATGCGGTTGCTAATTGAAATACTAGGCACACCCAATATTTCTTTCCAAACAATGCATTTATCATTTTCCGGAAAACTTTAAAACATATGTAATATAGAAATTTGAATCACACGTGTACACATTGCAAATAATATCTGCTTACCAAATGTCCCCAGACAACTGATCTTCGCTACTACTTTGGTGGTATTTAGCACAAACTATCATGGCTTCCACCAAGTTATAAACAAATTAAATTGCTCTAAATCTTGCATTTTAGAATGAACTACACATTTGACACAAACGAAAATGAAAAAATGCTTATTTTAGATACTTGAGAAAAGATACTCCAGCTTCGCGGTATTTAGAATTGTTATTACAATTTAACACGACGCGCTTCATAATGAATTTAGGTGAAAAATATACGCTGTCATTTTACAATGTTCACAGTTGTTGTTTCCATGGAGTTATTCAAATCTGATCTGCATAGAGGTGCAGAAAAATGGACCTAGTTCCACTTCTGGAACCATTTCCGATATCGTTTCCAGTTCCACTTCTTTTGTTATATTACCATTGTTATGCATTTATGTGAACAACAATTTTCATGAATAATTTTATTTAGATTCAAAACACTCAACATAAAATTAAACACTACAATATATATTAAAAAGGATCAGATAAATAAAAAATAAGAAAGAAAAACAAATATTTGATTTTAATTTACTTAAATTATAATTTAAAACGAGGAGTATTTTAGCTTTCCTCGTTCGGCACTAATTTGTTATAAGTCCTGCTTTGGAGATAGCACTGAAGTAGCAACTGCACTCAACACGCCACAACATTACTGGGTTTTCATTAAAAACTAACAAGCAATCTTGTAATTATAGCATTTTCAGTTTAAATGAAACCTTTTTCAATTTAAATGAATCCTTTTCCAATTGAAATGAAACTTTATCCAATTGAAATGAAACTACTTTCATTTGAAATGAAACCTTTTTCAAATGAAATGAAACCTTTCTCCAAATGAATCAGACTTCGATAAAAAATAGTTTCAAGATAATTTATATTTGATGTAAGTGTATGAAGAATAATAAAAACATGTGAAAAAAAAAACAAAATAATATAGAATATGATATTTTAGAGATATCAATTGTAATTACAAAATACAATTTAATGTAATGGGTGGCCTTCTGCAGCTTTTGGTATTTGCAAAACCATATCTAGGACATAGTTAGAGCAATCTTCTGAAGTGACTTGAAGCACGCTTTCTTCAATAACATTGCTAATGCTATGGTCTGCACTTATGTCGCTCAATACGGAACGAGCGTGCAATTTTATTTTCGAAAATGCTTTTTCGATTGGGTTCAGCATCGGTGAGTAAGGAGGTAAAAATTTTAAAGCGCATTCGCTACTCGCAACCAGCTCCTGAACTTCTCGCGTTTTGTGGATTCGAGCATTATCCAAAATCAGAACTGAATTATCCATGTTTGGCATGGAATCAATTTTATCTAGCAGCTCTCGTAAGAATAGTTTAGATCTATCAGCATTTACGGTCGCGTTTGATATTATTTTCGAATAAACACCGTTATTTATGGCTGCAATAAGCGTAACATTACGTCCCCTTACAGTAGGTACAACAATGTGCGCTCGTGTACCGACTTTCGAACGGCCTTGGGATCTCCGAAGGTGCAAATTAAAGCCGCACTCATCTAAAAAAATTAATTTTCCTCTTTGTTGTGCCTCCCACTGCGAAAATTCTCTGGCGTAAGTTTGCCTCAATTGCAAAGTTCGCTGGCAATTCATACGGTCAACTTCAACCGAAGTAAGCTTCAGCGTAATTTTCAGCTCCCGCAGAGTTTTATTATTAATCGAATTATTAGAATTAATAACTTTATGCACTTCACGTTTACCATTTACTAGGTTAACAACTAAATGCACTTCACGCGACTAGTTGCGGTCGCAGCTCATCTAACGACATGTTATTAACGCAGTTAAAAATTTTGTGATAAAAACTACCTGGCATGAACTAAGCATACTGGAATATTTACTTCGAAACAATTTTTTCTAAAAATTGTTTTTTTATTAAAGTTTCATTTAATTTGAAAAATGTTTCATTTCAAATAAAAGAAGTTCCATTTCAATTGGAAAAGGGTTCATTTCAATTGCAAAAAGTTTCATTTCCATTGGAAAAGATTTCATTTCAATTGCAAAAGGTGTCATTTCACAGTTTCACCATAACACTGGACACTAGGAGCTCTTGAGGGCGGAATCGAAGAGCACTGTGGAGATGGGTAGGGTGTATAACTCTTTATTTATTGTCCAGAGTGTATCACTACGCACTGCGAATCTCTTGCACCTGGATGTGCTTGTGTCCGGAACCTATGATCGGTTATATCATGCGGTCTGTTTTCACGATAGCACTGAGCACTGGATATATGTCAATAGTTGTATAGATGTTCTGGGGGATTTGTGCAGATTGTGAAGGTGCTTACCAGCATGGGAAATATATGTTTTTTGTGTGCACTATGATACTACACATTCGGTTGTTCTTGTCTATTGTTTCTTCACAATTTGTATAGTTATATACTTTTGTCTTTTCGCACTTTGGTGTATGGTACACTGGGTGCACCCTTCAGGGTTTTGCGGGCCTGTCGTACACAATTTTAAATTTCCAAATGTTTCGAACCGTTAATTAATTTCCTTTTTTTAATATCTGGAATTGTTATTCGATTCAATGTCCGCGTGCTTTCCGAATCTGATGTTGAACTAAGACTGGATATCTGTGAAATTTCTTGTCCTTTTTCGTTTCGGAATAGGCGTGGCTATTACCTTTCTTTTTGTTAATTGCTTCGTGAGTTTTTACCATGCTCGGGCGAATATCTTTTTTGTTTATTGTCTACGGGATTGTGATTTTGAACTAATTGTTTTATGCGAGAATTGTCTGACCGTTGAGTGAATTGATTATTTTCTAGAGAAGGGTTTTATTACCATGATATCTGTGCCTAAGGACTGGTTAATGAAAAGTGCATTGATTATTGTATTCTACCTGGGGTGTGAGGACGTGCGAATGGTATTTCTTATTTTATGTTTTTTTAAAGGATAATCTTTGAATGTTTCCTGTATTTTGGATGTTTTTGGTTATTGGTCTTGTTTTGCAAGTTCCATGAATATTTTCTTTTTCAAATTTATGTTTATCCTACTGCTGTGTATGTTTGATTTTTTGAGAATTTCAGAATTTTGGCGATCTATGCTTAATCTAATGCCTATTGTTGAATTCATGTTGTTGAAAATGTGGCCTGATGTGTTTCGTCTAACAGTTGCTCTTTTCATGTCTAGCAAGTGTCCTGCTTTGTGATGTTTTCTGATTATGGAATTGGGGTCGAGATATAGCGGAAGGTCTTTGTTTGCATATGTGACTATTGTAACATTGCAGCTTTTGCATATAATTGTGCAATGACTGTCCCATTTGTCCAGTTTTTTGATTTTGTCTTTCCCTGATCAGAAAAATATATTTCTGCTGCTGTTCGGGGTATAAAAGCAGTACTTTATGTTCTTTTTATTATTATTGTTGGTTAGGTGTTTTTTAATCATTTTGTGGTGGGATGCAATATATGGTATAGAAACCCAATTTGTGTCTGTCTCTCTTGATATTTTTATCCGGCTGTGCTTATTAGGGATGATGTTCATTGGGGATGTGCTGGGTGGTGTTCATGTTGTACTATTGTTTATTATTTTGTACATGAGTCTCTCATCCATTCTTTGTTTGGATCTGGGTAGTGGTGGTCCTGTAAATATTTCTGTTTCCGAGTAATTGTAGCCTGTGTCATTTCTCTCAATTTTATTTATTGCTGAGACTATGTATCCTTTAACGTAGTCATTGGGGTAAGAGTTGGTTAGTAGTTTGTTTCTGGCGATTTTTAACATCCAGTCCCAGAATATTGGGTTCGAGACCAATAACATTTTCCTAATGTGTTCAATGGCTGTATTGTTTCTCATATGTTGTGGATGGTTGGAATGGAAGTTTATCATTCTGATGGCTGCACTGTCTTTAGTGTACCATCTTGTAAATAGTTTTTTATTGTGTCTCATTATTGCTATGTCTAAGTAATTAATATTTTGTAGATGGTTTTCAAATTCGATTGTAAATTCGATTTTGCCATTGTCCCTGTATTTGGTTTTGGTAGCATCTGCCTCTCTTTCTAGAATGTTTCTAAGTATTCTTATGTTTCTGGCTGGGGCTATTACCAACAAATCATCTACGTATTTTGTTATTAATGCAATGTTAAGGTTCTTGTTGACCTCCAGGCAAGTTTGGATCAAGCTGTCCATGTATATGTCTGCCATTATGGGGGCAAGTGGGCTTCCCATGGGTAAACCATGGTTTTGCTTGTAGCAGATTCCTTGTGCTGTGAAAATATTGCATTCCGTGGTCACGAATTTCAGCATGTTTTCGAGGCAGGCCGGTTTTATGCCTGTTTTTTCCGTTATTTGATCTGCCAGTTTGGTGATTATAATGTTAATGGTGGTGTTAATTGGTATATTGGTGAACATGGATTTTACGTCCAGTGAGGCTAAGACACAGCTTGAGTATGGGGGGGTGTTTATGTTGATGTTTTTCAGCTTTTGAATGAGTGAATTGGTATTAGGTACATTGTATGTGCTATTTTTATGGTTTTTCAGAATATTTGCTAGGAAATCTGCCAGGGGGCCTCCAATTGAGCATCTAGTGTCTACAATCGGTCTTATAGGCATCCCCTTTTTATGGACTTTAATTGATCCATATAGGCGGGGTATCAGAAGGTGTTTTTTAGTTAGTTTTTTCTTCCATATTGGACTGATTGTACTTAAGTCTGGGTTGTTGTTAATACACTGAGTCTGTTTGATGTTGAGGTTGTTTCTAAGTTTTTTTGTTTGTAAAGGGAAAAATAGGTTAGCATTGATCCCTTCCTTGATGAAGTTTGATAATTTTTCTTTGTATGTTTGGTGCTCTGTGATTAGAGTGATATTGCCCTTGTCCGATTGTATGATCATTGGGTTCGGATTATTCTTAAGGAAGTGTTTGGCCTCTGTGGCTGTCCTAATTATTGTCTTGAGTGTTTTGTGTTTTGTTTTTTCTTTTTTGTTATTTGGTTGTGTTTTTTTTGCAAGCTTTTGTGCTCTCTAAGTAGAATGTTTCTAGGTTTTTGGTGGTGTTATGTATGTTATAGACAGAATCCTCTTGTTTATGTTGCCCGATGATGTTTATTATTTCATCCCATTGGCCTTTGCGTAGGGGATTTTTATCTTCAATGGCAAATTTTGGTCCGAACGATAATAAGGATTTAATGTTGTTTGGAATTTTTGTTTTGGTGAGGTTTATAAGGGCTTTGGGTATGATTTTAAGGGGAATATCTTTATCTACGTTGTTATTGGGATTGTTTAGATGCTCAGACAATGGTTGATGCATTGTTGTTTTTCCTCTTATCTGGCTATTATTGTTATGATGGTTAGCCGTTTTTTGCGTGTGTTTGTAGTACGTTCATGTTGTGTTCTAGTATTTTTATGAGGAGTTCGATGCCTTTGTTCCAATTTGTTTTGAGTAGGGTGTTTGTGTTGTGGATGGAATTCGGGGGAAATATGAAGCTTAAACGGGCGTTTAGCTTGTGCCATACGGATCTGTTTGTGAGTTCTCTCAGTTTTCTGTTTAGGATGATCTGTTTTTAAGGAGAGGAATTAGACATGGGTCCGAATTGTTGATGAGATTGTTTATGAGTTTGTTGATTATTATTTTCGGGTGAGTTGATTTTGAGTTTCTGTGAGGTTCTTTGAGGATTTGGTATAGGTTGCAATCAGGATGTTCAGTGTCTATGTATCCATAATGGAAAAAGAAATGTGATATTTTCAGGACGATAGTATTATGGATGAGAATGGCTTGTTTGTTGGTAGTGATTTTAACCTTTGGCATGTTTTCTGTTCTATTGCCATGTTCTTCTGGCATTTCTTCCAATACTATTTCCAGGCGGGTCTGTAAGTTTCTTGATTGGGTGCATCTGTTGTTGTTGTTGTCATGTTCGTTGGACTGGTAATTTCGTTTCCGCTTGGGGTCAAGGAGGTCTGTCACGGTTTCCTCCCTCAATCTTTTAGAAGAGGCCGTAAGTTCGATATCACCCAGATCTTCGATCATTTCCCTTGCTTCCCAAGTTTCTGTTAGGTTCGAAGTTGTGTCCATGCTGCTGCTGCTGCCGTTTCTTATGTTGTCGCTGTTGTCATCCTTAATCTTGTCGTGATTGTAACTATCGTTATCTATAAACAGTATGATGTCATCATCATCGTCGTCTTGAAATAGGGTGGGTTCGTCATCTTTGCTTGTTATGGAATCATTGATCGAGCTAACATCCTGGTTGTTTGTTCCTTCCTTGCTTGTTTCAAGACTGCTGATGTTTATGTTGCTGATGATGGAATCTATGGTGTGCTCTTCGATGGATGCACTTGCTATTTGTTCTAAATCGCCCTCTATCTTGCCATGTATGTTTTCTATGTGCTTAAGTGCACTTCTATGGCTCGTGCGCAGGATGAACTCTCCCACTTCCTCACCGATGTTTAAGTATTTTAGGCATCTTTTTATATGGATGTTTATCGTTATGTAACGTATGGCTGTGTGTGAGCCTTCTATTGTTGATGCAATTAGTTTGTTGATTTTGTGTAGAAGGGGTACTGGGTCTATGCCTTTATCTGGGCTGCATTTCGGCCTGTTTATCAACTGCCGTTTGATGTCTAGATCCTGTTTGTACATCGTCATTACCAATGATTGTTTTTTTAGTATTAGGTGATTGTGAGGATCATGTTGCCTGCTGCATTTGATCTGGTAAATAGCTTGAAATTACCGGCTATTCTGGTATTTTCAGTTTTGTATCTGCCCACGGCATTCCTGGCCAAGTAGTTCAAAATGAACATTGTGGGCGCTAGATACTTGTTTTTGGTCTCGACTATGAATTGATTGCTGTCTAGAAGCAGTGTTCTGTATAGTTTTTTACATCTGTTCCTAATTTCTTTGCGCTGGATGTCATCCATTATGTTGTTGGATATTAGTTTCGTGAATATTTCGAAGAGCCTTCTACCGATCTCTGAATCTTTAATTTTGTCGAACGTGTAAATGTATTTGTTCCACTGGAATATTGAGTTGACTGTGATTAGGTGCTTGATCATAGTTTCAATTTCGTTGTTATTGTTTATATTCCATATTTGCCCGATGGATTTTTTGTTGTGTTCATATATACAATTAGACATCGTTCCGATATCTATTGAATGTGCCGGTAGGCATGGGCTGGCCAGCATTAGTCTGTTCTCCTTATTATCAGAGCTCATATCTGAGTTTTGTGTTCGATAGTTCTCATTATCGATTGTTTTTAAGTCTAATTGCTTAATGAATGCCTTGGACATATCTTGTAATTTATCCATCGTTTTTATGGCTATTTTGTGCTGCCATGTGTTTTGCCGGGCATCGTGCAGCGTGATGTTTTTGATTGGAAATTTTATGTTTCTGGTTTCGCTGATCTCAATTCTGATGGTCGGTAGTCACCATTCTCCCAATCATGAAAATGATCGCTTTCATCGGTTTCATTGCTGTTATCTTCTGATGTTTCTGTAAAAAATAAACAAGTTTATTAGATTATAAGTAACTGTTGTTTTAAATTAATGGTTTCATAAAAAAATACCAGACGGAGTTTGTTGTGCATCACTTTGAACCATTTAAATTTATATTGGTTGTCATTAATTATCCTTCCATAATTTTCCGGGCTGTATATGTGCGAGTTCTTCAAGTGAGCATTGGTCCAAATGCTCGAAATATATTTTGTTCTTAAGATGTGCTGCATAAGCTCATTTTTACATGGTGGTAAATTACTTCTGTCGAAATTTCTTAATTTTATTTGGAATGACTCATTTACATCTGCGACTGTGAATGTATTGACAAACAGCTAAAGTCGTGCTGCTTCTACATCATTTACTCCTGGTACATTGTATTTATTGTATTTAGGTATGTCTATGATGTTTGTGTTAATTCTAGCGTGGTAGTACGTATTGTTGTATTTTGTCATTATGTAATTTTCTGTTTCTATGGGTGTGTTTGAGTTTATGTGGTATATTTTCTCTAATTCTAGGAAGGATATTTTACCAATTTCAAGATTTACTAAGTTTTTTGTTATTTTGTTTACGTAGAATATCATAGTGGGGATGTATTTGGGTATTAATTCTACAATTAGACTATATTCATCTTTTGAATATGTGATTGTAAAAAAATTTTTTGGTTTTTTAATTTGAAATTACGTCATGTATATATGAAGTTAAGGAGTGTAGGAGAATATATAAAATTTTCCCGCCAAAATGCCAAGTGTGTTATGCTGATATATCTTATTTTTGTGGCGAAAGAAGGAGTTAATGAAAATTAAGTCGGAGATTTGTTTTACGAATGACTTTTTATTGTTTATGTTGAGTAGTTTGTTAATATTGTTTTTATGGATATGTTTAATAGTTTTGCTTGTATTTCTTTCTTTAATGTTTAAAACTGTTTGAAATATCGAATTGTTTTTAATAAAAATTTTTCACAGTAAGTACTTGTTTAGAGTTTTAGCGTCAATATTGCTTTCTCCGGCATTAGTATTGTGTTGTGGTTGGCGATTCCGTTGCGAATATTCCGCTTGCTCAAATTCTTCTAACCAGCTGTTCCAAACGGTGTCTCCATCCTTATTTAAAAAGTTATGCAAAATGCAACAAGCTTTTATGACCCTGGAACTATTCCTAGGGCGAATCTCTAAACCTTTTCCGATTTTTCGAAATTTCGCCTTCAAATGCCCAAATGCATTTTCTACTACTCGTCTGCATTTAGACAGCTTGTAGTTGATTTTTTTTTGATTTTCAGGCTGATTCGGAATGTACGGAAAAGGCTTCAGCAAACACTTCGAAAGCGCAAAAGCGGAATCTCCGATCAATACAATTGGAATCTTAACGTTTTCGATTACTTTAAAGTGGTCCATGAATGCGGAATGATTTTCATGGAACTTCTTTAAAAAGGAACTTTCGAAAATGCTGGAATCATTGTTTCTTCCAACCGACTGTTGTTCGGCCAACGCCAAACAAGTTTGCGACGGTTCTGTATTCGCTGGAGGAGCCAAGTGCATATAGAGCTATGGCTACTTGTTTTTCGAGTGGAATACAATTTCTTTTGTTAGTGTCTTTCCTTCGCAAGAAGCTCAATTTCTCGCATAGCTTGAAAAATGTACATCGTTTAATTCGGAAATCTTGCTTAAATTTTTCGTCGCTGTACAGCGGTACTTCTTTTTCCCAGAAAAAACTTGTACGCTCCTGAAAATTTAAATACATTTTCATTACAACAACATAAAAAACATTTTGCCAACTACTCACAATAAGCCATATTCTTCTATTTTTAATCCGGTGAAATATATGTTGGTTTTTATGAAACAATGTTGCTGATGGGCCTTGGAATGCTTCTGATTCAGTCCGTGTGGAAATTAGTTTCTTACTGTTGTGAAAGAAGTATTTTATTTAAACCCAACAGTAGAGAGCAAGATATTGCAAAATTTAACCTATCAAAGCGGCGAGGCCGAAGTTAGTGATGGCACCATGCTTAAGCTACCCTTAAACATTTGCCGTGCTTGATTTTAGCTTTGCAAGTATAACCTCGCAAGAGCAGAGATTCAGTAAAACAACTGTTTCCAGTAAGCCTACTCAAACGAATCTATTTTCCATTAATTCTTACAACTCCTTATATACGATTTTTACAAACATAACTTAACCTACTTTATTACCAAAACTCAGCATGCCTTGAAATAAATCATTAACGCATATATTTTCTCATGACACAATATTCTACATGAATCACACGTGTTCTATTTTCTCACGCTACGCTCAACCGATATTTCTAGCGCCACTCAATCAACATGCACAAGATTTATAGCCATGTGCGCTCATTCATACTGTAAACAAAATACATGATATTTGGGTCGCGTGCCATGGTGACACATAATTTATATCGATCGCAACATGACTCTACATTGCATTCGAATATACCATATGGCATGGATATTCACGGTCGCTACTCGGAAACCTGATATGGTCAGTTGAGCGCAAGTGTATTGCATTGCATTCGACCTACATGATACGTGTGGTCTGCTAGCTCATATCCCATTACGTGGACGATAATAGTGAATTGCATGATTTATGTTTTGATTTATTTGTTTTGATTGCTCTGATTTGATTTATTTCAGGCATGGTGATGGTATATCATTACACCGGCCACGAAAAGGCTCCGATGAACCAATTCTTGCCACTAGCACATTTCTACGCATTTTTCGCGAACTAACTCCGACTTTGAATGAATTTAAATGTAGTTCTTGTTGCGTCTCCAAGAACTTACGCATACGGCACATATTTTCCCGTTCTAAATGCATGTATTGCGACATAAAACACGCAAAATACGCTTTGAAAACTTCCGATGCAAGCATTTTTTCAAATTAATGGCTTCGAATGACAGTTCGAAAGTCTCTAAAATATCTGCATCTTGCAAATGGTCGTATGATTTCGGATCTATTTTTATTTGGATCTATTAAATTTTTATTCTGTGCTGTTACAAACTTAAGGGGCTCAGCCAGTGTAACTGCCAAAAAATTGCGATTTTCGGAAATTTTTAAAATGAAAAGTTTTGCATTGATTTTTAAAATTTTCTGAATATATTAATACATAATTGAAGTGTACTTACAAATCTTTTCAAATGAAAATTGTTGCGATCGCTTTTCTCCGAGACGCTCTCACTAATCTTTTTAACAAGCTGCTGATCGAATTCTACGTCCAGAACAAGTATTTCGGGGTTTTCTGGTATCGACGCTTATCTATCAGGATTACTTCCATTTGTCGTTGCGACGTGAAATTTTCTTAGACATGTCCTTGCCTGTGAGCGTCGAAAAGCCACAGCCATCGGTCCGTCGTAAAAGCAGTTTTGAAGCATTGCCGACCGCAGCTCCATCGAAACATCAGGTCGAGAAGGGACGCGAAAAACGGGACGGGAAAAGCGGCGAAGCGTGCTCACAAGCATCAAAGCAAACGACAGGCTGCAAATAGTGCAATGCCAACGATTGGACCGCAGCCGCTGGGATTCGGTATAGGTCCGGCTGGAGACAATCCTCTGATAATGCCGCCGCTAACACGAGTGTCTCTGCTCAACTGTCGATCCGAACGGAAACAATGAAGTCCTTAGTCCAGTGAACCCTGGAAAACGCGACGATTCGCCCAAGCGAGTCCTCAGCGTCAAGGCAGAGTTGTTTTGATGCGGCACCTTTCCATAATTTCCACATGGTCTATTGAGCTTTATGCCTCTTGTTCTACAGATCGTGGAGTTGTATCTGAAATTGGTGATGTAGAATCGGTGGATTGGTCTGTTGATGTTGATGCTTTTGGAGTAACGTTAGCGTTATCTTCATTATCTTCAAACATTTATTTCATAAGTGTATTATAACATTCTCTATGATAATCACCTTCTACCTCGTCACTTCTACCTCGTCACCACATTTTCGTATTTTAGTTATAATTTAGTTTATTTAGTTTTTTCGTAAATTTAAAATACTTTTACACATTTTTAAAATATTCTCCAAAAATAAAGTCACGTTCCACTAGTTTGATGACAAAATACACAATCTATATTTTCTGCCATGACTATAAGTTGTTTTCACTGTAATTTTAATTTTGAGATTGCGTTTTGAAACACTACTTTCCACTTTCGAAGCCAAAAGTATACTGGTTTTGTTATAACTTAGCGCTCTGAAAAAGTATTTGGAACACACAGTTTTATTTTATTTTTTTAGAACTCTGAAGACAAGAATTTAATGGAGCTTGAATATTTGCTGCATTCTATATAAATCTTTGATAGACATTTATCCTTCCCGAAAATCGGCGCTGATCTTTGACTGTAGTAGGACGTTTATAATTACGGATAGCATCTACTCTTGTTGTAGGTGGAGAAATTCCGTCCTTACTTATTATGTGACCCAAGTATTCTATATGTTTAACGCCAAATATACACTTGGTGGCGTAAATAACAGCTCCATAATCATTGAGTCTTTGGAAAACTAAAAGAAGGTGTGCAATGCATACCTCGGAGGTACACGAAGTTGCTAAAATATCATCTGGATAACAATTGCAGAATTTTAGTCTTCGTCAAAATTCGTTCATGAATCGTTGGAACGATTGCGCTGCGTTTCTTAGACTGAATGTCATAGCAGTGAATTCAAAGAGACCAAATGCCGTGATGACTGCGGTTTTCGGTATGTCTTCTTCCGCCACTGAAATCTGGTAAAATGCTTTTAAAAAATGTATTTTAGAGAAAACTCTCCTCTAAGTTAGCGATTGTGTTCGGTATATGGCGCATTCGTTATAGAATTAAGACGCCGATAATCGCCGCAAGGCCGATAAGAAATTCCTTTTTTTTTGTACTAAGTGCGAAAGACAACAGTAATTTTTCCCATTAAGTATTCAATTTCATCCTTCGCAACTAAAATGATTCAAATTTCAGAGCAGCAATGTGACTCCTCACAGTTTTTTGTATTCTGATTGAGCATTTGCAATTGTTTTTTTTCGCCATATCTTTATCGAATTCGAGTTGTTCCTGTAGCAACTCCCGAGTTTCTTTTGAAATTATGAAATTAGTTGGTATATTTTCTTTCAGGTACAAGTATGGCTTGGATCATGTGTCCAGCTTTTGGCTCAGTGAAAATATGAAAAGTAGATCCCAAACACAGGCAACTTATGAAATTTATGTAAATAATTCCACGATATAGCCCTTTTATTTTCAAGCCGTTTACGCCATAGCTCGATTGCTACTTGGTAATTTTCATTTTCTTGCGAAACCCGAAAGCAGCCGAGCTGCCGTCAGTGCAACATATATTTATTTAAAGATCTTCATTCTTTTGCCTGGCGTGCCTTCTCCCAGCCGACTAGCTCAGCATGGCGTGGGTTTGCGGGCGGAAGAATCTTTACGTGCTATGGCACGCAGACAAAACAACATGTAGAACATTTTATACATCACTACTAAACAACTACAAAAACTGAAGAGAAAGGAAAAGAAAAGTTTCCGTATGAATCATTATCTTATCTATTTCTTATTTATCTTTCAACAACAAGGTTGTTGAAAAGCTCAGCAGGGCTGTTTATTAGCTCAACTGAGCTGTTTAAAAGCTAAACAAGGCTGTTGAGCTGTTTATCAGTTCAAAGATCTTCGTTTCGCCAAGGTCAAATGTAGTTTCAATATTTGAAGTTGAATTCTATTCATATGCGCATGACGTCATCGTGCTACCTGTCTATTGCTCCTTGTCCTGGTCCAGAACATACTTTCCGAGCCGTCGCTATTATCGTGATGATCGTCCCCCGTCTTAATAAGTGCGCAAATCTTCTCCCAAAATAGGTTGAGTTCAAAATCCCGATGACACGGAAAGATATTAAATTACACCTTAGTTTTTCCCAGACGCTGATCTCACGTCCTTCACCTTACCAGGTCTACCGCAAAAGAGACAGATTTTTCACTACCACCGCTCGATCAAAAATTCAAATCTTGTCGGGACTTCCCTGTGCCGTTGAGTACAATTACGCGATTCTCGTTTCCACTCAGTTCGTCTACTTTGGGGCAATCAACTTTTCACACCCAATGTACTCGACCGACAGCCGTCAGGTGACATTATTTCGCGTTGCTTTTGTGTTAACAGCATGCACATTGTTTGTTTGACGTATAATATGCTTTCACTTTCTTTGTGGGCATCATTCTCAGGTACTTTTTCTGCCCTGCGACTCATTCTGCCTGCTTTAGAAGCCTTTGCCGTCTCATTTTCTGCCTTTGAGATCTGGGAATAGCTGTATAATTGAGCGTACGTGAGAGCGTGCGGGCCGATTGTGACTCCCGTATTATCTAGGGTTTTTAAAATACATAAAAAACCTTCAACGATACTAACCAACCAAATATTGCTGACATTTATAACCAGCCTAATCTGTCGGCTCACAACCAAATTTTTTCATAAATTATTTATATTGTCTGTACTTGTAACAACATCGAAAACAATATAAAAACAACAAGCATTACCTTCTTGGGGCCATAGAGTCCCTTAGAAATTCAAGCGTTTCATAGTCCATTCCACTACTAAACGGCATTTGCATTTTTTCAGTTCTCGTTCTAAGAGATTTCCACTTCCACCGCATATTTGAGCTAGGATGAAATGTTAATTGAACAAATTTATCATATAAAATTAATTTTCGAAAACTTACCACTTTTGCCAATTTCGCCGGCAAGCTCCTAGCACACTCTTTAGAAAACGTGTTATATTTTCGAGCTCGATTACTTTCTTTACCTTTAGGTAAATGAACTGATGCAATTTGTAGGCAAAATGTATCGGCGTTCAAGCCTTCAGAATTACTCTGGAATATTTTTGAAATTAATCTCCATACATCTTCCATAAAAACTGCCGATGCGGGTCCATAGTCCACCGCATAGTCCACCGTTAATTGAAGTCTAAATTTCATCCATCCGGGTTCTCTTTCTTTGAAATTGTCCCCGCAAAATGTTATCCCTATCATATCATTCGGATCAACTCCCTCAGTAGAGTATTTGATTATGTCTTCAACGGCATCTTTAATCTACGATAATTCTTCAGTATTTTTCTGTGGTGCAGCTATGTTGAACTCTATTCGTTGACCTTTCAGATTGAAACGTTTCACGTGCACTAAGTACTCTTTGCTAATAAATATCTTGTACATTTCCACGGAGCTAGGTAATTCGACTGATTGCTGCGACTTTCGATTCAATAATGACTAGTCGCACGCATAGAACTAAATTTCCTTTGGAGCTAGTGTTTTTAGCAATCTGACTCCTCCCCTCCCCCCCTCTCTGGGTGGGCGATTTCTTCTACCGAACTCACCTCTCACTTATAGTCTAAATCGTCATTTAGTGCAGGTGTTCCGCACTATACCGTTAGTTGTCGAATGCTTGGGTACCTCTTGTTGGGACGGGCTATAGCTGTTTTCAGATGTTCCATGCTACTGTAAGGATGTCCTTCTAATTTGTCAAAACGTTTTAGCTCCTTGTCTCGTATGTATATGTCTATCGTCACCTGTGTGCCTTTCGCCACCTGCGCGAACATCTTCTTTAGGTTTTTGGGGTTTTTCGGGCAACCCCCGTAGCTGGCCGGGTGATCGCCACCGCAGTTTACGCACTTTGCAGTCTCTTCACGCTGCTTCGTGCACGTCAAGAAGTGGTGATATCTTTCGCATTTCGCCTGCGCATGGCAGCTACTGGCCGCATGGCTAAACTGTTGGCAGTTATGGCACTGCGATTACCCTCCCTGCAGTTGCAAATCAAGTGGCAGACGGCTTTGATGTTATATATGTCCGTTTCTGTCCTCGGAAGCAGGACCTTTACTAGCTTTGAGGTCCCATTCCTCAATTTAAGGAAGAATACCTCTATCTGGTTGAAGCCCTGGGTCTGCAGATCTTCCCTAATATCCTCTGGTGTAGGGCCATGGAGACCTCTGATCACCACAATGAGGTTCTTTTCCTCTGAAAGGAGGTAGGTGTGGTATTGGTCTAGTGGAGTGACGGGAACCACCTGGATTCCGAAGTATACTCGCTTGGCGGAGTCATAATTGATTTTGAGGTCTTTTAGTGGCCTGTCGATGTGGGTCCATTTGTTCGTTTCCCTAATAATGATTGGCACAGTCTTCTTTGTCTCTGTTTTGTTTGGCTCAGTCTTGTCCGTTTTGTTTTGTACCGTAATGTTCTGTGAGGCTGGTGTTGTCCTCTGTGTTGTTAGTGGCTTCATTGCCTGAGGTGGTTTTGGTGGCGGAAGTGCAGAGTACTCTTTTTCAGCCTGTACTTCGCTGGCCGACGAAAGAGCATCCTGGACCTCCATAGCCACAGGGGATGAGATATTCCCCTCTTCTTCTTCTGTGTCTTCCATCGCTGACGACACTGGAGTCCTTTCGGTATTTTTTGTTTTCTTTTTTGTTGTTTTCACCGGTGGTGTTGGTGAGAGTGTCAGTTTTGGTTTTAATTGTGTTTTTTTCGTGTTGTCTCTCTGTCCCAGTAAAGTGTCCGTGAGTTCTTTGTTTTGTTTTGCCAGCAGCTCATTCTGCTTTCGCTGATCTGGTAGCTCTGCTTCCGTGTCCGTCAGTTGCTTGATTATTCTGCTCAAGCTGTCGTTCAGTATCTTAGTCTGACGCAGAAGCTCAGCAATCTGTTCTGTTTTTTGAAGATGTCGTCATGTTTTCTTCTTCTCCTTCCCCTTCTTCTTCATCCGTCTCCTCAAACACGTTCTCGGGTACTATCTCTGAGATAGTTCCGATGTCCGTCATTTTATTTTAGTTTTATTTGATTTTATTTTCAAACCTTGCTTTAGAAGAAAAATAGTTTGTATCTATTGGGTCACGTAACCAACGGAAGATTTCCCAAGCCTCTTCAACTCGGTTTCGTGAGCGAAATCTAATAAGAGTTTGAGTATATTGTTAGATAAATTAATCACTAACCTTTCAGAAAGGAACTTCGTGTATCCGGTCACGTAGCTCCTTTGTGCAGTTGTTCTTTTCCAATTGGCTTTCTTAGGGCTCACGCTTAATGATTTCGCCCAGTGTCACTATTACTTTCACTTTTTATCACTGTTTTTTTTTTCTTTCATTCCGCGGTTAGTTAATTCTAAAAAGCTAAGGGATGAAATATCTTTGATCCGTAATTCAACTTGATTGATTAGCAGATGTAATATTTTGTAATTTTTACAACTTTTTTTAAAAAAGCTGATAATCTTCGATGTCATCTGTTTTGTGGCGTTTAACAGACGGAGCTAAAACATTAAAAATTAGTTCTTTTCAGAATAAATATTTTTAAAATAAGATTAATAATTTCAAAGACAAAAGAGCGGCAATTCTGTCATTGCAGTATGCAATATCAGATAACATATTCTGGAGTATGGAAAGATCTGGACTATGGAGAGATATGTGTGAGAAAAACACAGATTGAAAGTATTAATCAATACTACAACAATAAAGTAGTAATAATACGAGTTTCAGCATTTGAAGGCAATCTCTTCTTTCAAATCGAATCTAAGAGACTAGTACGCTTAGTGGATTTTGAAAAGAAAGCTAAAAATTCTGATACATTTAAAAACAATATTCTACACCTAAATTTTTTACATGAATCTTGGAGCACTAAATGAATCTTGTATGCATAACAATTTATAAACAATGCTTGAGAATCAATTGATTGAATTTTGGATTGCAATCCGTTAATATCACCAGCCATAACAAATTCCGCCCTAATCAACCAGATTTGGGACCTACGAAAAATATTGTAATACTGTATTGCTTAAAACGCGTAAATACTGTATTGCGTAAAACGCTTCATTGTAGTCGCAATCATAGTCTCGAGAGGACTTCCCCGAGGTTTCCGCCTTTCAAACACATTGCGTGGCGTTGTCTCCTTCATCTTCAAACGATGCAACGTGAATTGAACTTTCAACTTCGTTCATTACACTCGTTTAATTATTGCTGGCAAATCAATTTCCAATATTGGCCGACGCTACAACTATATAGTTACAGGATTGCTCTTAATCCTGGGGTTTTCTTCGTTGAAGTTGAAGACACAACTCGATAAGAACTCGACACGAATTGCTCGACGAACGAATATGCTCTAACCTACATACAATCGCTTCTTCTTATTAATACCTAAAAACTATCCTGAAAAAATGTATATATATCCTTTATGTCTTATGCCTACTTACTTACCCTGTGTCGCACATCTAGGTTTTTCTATTCTACCGAACAAGGAAAAATAGTATCTTTCCTGGAAGATCATTATTGTTCACTGATCGGTTAGAATGATTCCTTGCATGTAATATGCAGGAATGGGAGAGTGTCGGCAGAAAATGGTGACGTAACTTTATTGGTCCGTGTTCTGAAAGGATCAATATCTCATATAAGTTCAATATGTAGATCATTAAAAATCTTACGCTCTTGGCATGATGTGGTTGTCGATGAAGCTCATGTGCTGCTTGAAGCACCACGTTTCCAATTGTGGTGCACCAAATCCTGAAGGCGTATTGCGCTTTCGGATTTCCCGCGTATAACGATCCCGCAAAGCCATCAATTTGCGTTGTCATGCATGCACAGCAAGATAAGGCAGAGATTTATTTACTATGCTGTTTCGATTCATTTTTTTTTAAATAAAAACTTACCACTAGCGGGCAGCTTTTCGCTTATCTGCAACCACACACGAAATTTGGCAGCGACATTTCTGTATTCGCCTGTAGCCTTCTCATAAAGAATCGGATGCTCCTTCACTTGGGCGATCAATCTCTCTATTGACACCTCGTCATCCAACACTGCATCGTTAATTGACTGCATTTTGAAATAATGCTATGCAATATTTTATTTATTCGAGGGTGGTATTTTTTCTGCACTGTAAATCAGTCTAATCCTAACGTTATCTCAACCTTATTTTTGTGCCAAATGCTTTAAAAGGGTTTAAAATTGCAATGATTTGCATTATTTTAAGTATATTCATCGTGGAAAGTTATCTTTAGTTAGTAGCAGTTAGTACCAATAGTGATTGGTATGCCGAAAGCACCTCTGTCAAAATAACTGGTGGGCATTATGAAAACTCGATAATATGCAATAAAAGTCATCCGCAAACAATAAAGAAACATTCGAAACAAAATGAGATATTTGGAAAGGCATGGTCGGAATATTTTAACAATGAAGGGAATATGTAATTTATTAATAATTTGTTTTTGCAATATGGATTAGGATAGCTTCCCACAGATTTTCCACTTTCAAGCTTTCTATGGCTTGAATAATTTCGGTGATTTTATCCATGAGCATTCGTCTGCGTTGTTGACGGTAAGCAACCTTTTAAATTGTGTGTTCAGAAGCACTGGCTTGTTATTATATCGTTTCATTAATGTGTCCCAAGCCACTTCGTAGTTGGCTTCCGGAGTAGAGTAGTGCCGCAATAACTGTTCAGCATCACCCGACAGACTACATTTTAGATAATGCAATTTTTGCACACATGACAAAGAGGACTTATTGTGGATGAGTGAGGTGAATAAGTCTTTAAAAGAAGTCCATTCGCTATAATTTCCACTAAATCTGGGAAGTTCTATTCTTGGTAATCGAACATCTAATTCTTCGGATAGTCGTAATGACGGATCCGAATTAAATTTGGACGTGGGCGATGCATGTGCCCTTTGGTCTGATTGCAGTTCTTCCAGATCGGTTTCAAAATTTAAACTAATCTCTTCGAATACATTATAACATTGATTCACGAAGTAGGCATGCTGCAGATCCTTTTCTCCGGTAATTAAGTTCATGATTTGAGAATGTGTCTCCATGAAGGATCTTCTTATGTCTTGGACTCTTTGGAGCCATTTTGTGGCATATGCCAAAGTTTTTCTGGCTTTGGAGTCCTTTTTGAAATTGCTATATAATCTCGTGATTTGCTCTACGAGTATGGTCTGTTGCGCCGTAAGACCTTCCATATTAATGTTTGGGCTAGGTTAATCACGAAATTTGAACTGTTATTAAGGTGATGATTTCTTAGTGGTTTGCTGCTTAACCGCTATTTACAACTGCCTGGCTAAACTAATTTTGCAGCACAGAATCAAAAAACTAATGTCTATCTTTGAATTGACGGGATATATTTCCGATCGCGCACTAAAACACGACCAGTTTCGACTTAGTGTGTGCACTCACGTATGCACTTTATTTTGCACGTGTTCAATGTATAATGATACATATGATGTTATATAGATGTCATCAACGTATTTAGTGTAATTCACTATTTGCCAAAATATATATGTATGTATGTGTATATGATGTGATGTGTAAATGAAACTAATACGTGTATTGTAATGTAGTATAATAGTGTTCTATATGCGGTGTGCGAATATGTATACTCTGTGTTATGTTCAATTCTTCGCCTTCGCATGTGTTTAAATATGTGATATTTAATTTTGGACCAGGATATGGGAAGAAAATATCATAAATATAGGAAAGAAAAGGAACGGACTCACCTAACCAAATTTTGCCACAGTCATTCAATTTATTGCTTTGATATTTGTCTAATTTCACTCGACCGCGCACACCCGTTTCAATGTTTATTATTGTTTCCACTGTAATTAATCACTACTTTGGAAGTTCACGAAGTTCTAGTTTGCACAGACGTAGCACAAATTCAATTATCCGTCTCACTTATCCGGTTCGAAGGACCATAAAATATGTTTAAGCAATAAGAAACACTCCGCTTTCAAACTTGAAATATATTTATTTCTATTATCGGACTTGTACAACACTTCAAGATTTTAATAATTTCTACTAAAAGAGTTCAAATTCGCAAATTCCAATTCAATTCACTTTAACGAGCACGACCGGTTCAATTAATTCTTTCTTGTTTGATACCACAATAGAGAGTGAAAATTGCGGTAAATTGTTTTAATCACATCTAACGTTATCTTTTTGTTACTATGAACTTGGTTGAGAATGGTGATTTCGAATTTAGAATACAATCTTAATATATACATTTTCTACTTTCAATTTCATTATTTACATTTCTACAATCTTATTTTTTACGGTACGTGTCGAATACGATTGATTTTTACAAATTATCATTTCTCATTTAAAATGTTATGATTTTATTCGGCAAGTTGGAAGCAGGATGCAGGTTCGCTGGGAGCCGATTCTTTAAGCCTTTATTTTGTAGGTCTGGAACTCCGGCGTGGCCCGAACACAATATATAAATACAACCAAGAGAATCAATCGCAACATGTTACTTCCTCCTTGCCTCATTTGCAATTTCAATAACATTGCATACTTCTTCAATCACTTCGCATCGTCGCAATTTATTAAAAACAGTATATTATCAGCAGTAAAGAACGTCACGACACAATAAAGCACCATTCTGCGAGAACTATCGCTGAAGTTCCATAATTTCCCGGGATTTTCTTCTTTAAATTTTGACATATTTTGCATGTTTTGAGAGTGATATGATCTCACTGACCCACATGATCTGCTCCTACCACTTCAGCATGCTTGGTCTTCCAGCAGCAAAGTTCTTTCTTCTTTTAATTTTTATTCACCAATTGTAATATATCCAGTTTGAGGTCATCAAACGTTTTGACCATGCAGATTTCTTTCAGCACCAAATACTGTCAAAATTTTTCTACTTTGCCAACTGGTTCTCGTTGCTTCTGTTCCACAAGTGCTTTTGCCAGTCTTTCTGCAGGTCATCGGGCAGTTTTTTCTTCTTCTTCTGCAAGTAGTTAAAAACATTTATTTAAATAAGACAAGTAAAAAATAATTTAGATATTTATCCAAACGCATCAGTGGCAATAATCTGAACAAACAAAAATTTCACTGCAAAGAAAAAAAGTGCCATTAAATATTATTGACACTAAAACATTAACAATTTTATATATATTTTAATCAACAACACATATTCCATATAAATGTTGTTTCAGATTCAGATTCATTTTCTATTGCTTCGTTTGCTATTTTTACTGCTTCCTCCACTTCTTCATTCTGAAAAAGAAACAATTATACGATATAGAGTACTTATATGAAATATAATTTGTAGTGACTTTATAAAGAAGAAGAAGCCAATGTTTTTTTGTTTTCCGCGCCAGTGTTTATTTCTTTTCGTGCATTATATCAAAAAATTACTTTTACTTACCTCAACAAATTCAATATTGGACGAATTTGAAACGCCATCGTTGCGATTCATCAAAAATTGCAGATAGCACCATAACGAGAGTGTATATACTAATAGATGACTTTATAGGTGTAATATAAATTTAGGATAATATATGAAATAGCAACGGTAGATGAGAAGTAAAGATAAGCATCTTGTGGGGACAAGACTTAAAACAAAAACCTGAAAAACTTTCAGTTTTGATGGATGCGCATAAGCTGATTATTTAAAATGAGATAAAGGAAAAAACAAGAAATAGAATAATAAGTAGACACAGAATACTATCTGCTTCATGCAGCCACTTACGCGGGTGGTGGAGGGCGGCATGACAAAGGGGAATTATGGAGATTTTACAACCTCTGATTCCCAATCTCCTTACTTTGCCTTCACGAGGTGAATTTGATTTCGCCAAACAAGTAGGGTGAGTATGAATATCACTTCCACATAGTACGAACGCTTTGACACAGTGTGCATATAAAAATAAAAACAAAATCAAATATCATATCTTTAATTTACGTCCGCATAGATACGCCCCGATGTCGCATCAAAACGGAATGTAAATTCTCAATTGCATGCCAGTTCTGATAAGTTTCAATTGGTCGCGATCGAAACTCGAGTGGTTTGTAAATATAATTCGAGAATGGCTGCAAATATTATTAATTAAAAAATAACCAAACGGATTCGTGCTGAAGTGCAGAAAATTTATTCTGCATAAAGTTTACAATTTGTACATTATGTGTAGCGTTTTTTTAGTTAATATATTTTATTGCCATGAAACAGCACCTTCATTATTGAAATCTTCAAGCACTAGCTTTGATAAATTTAAATAGTTGCGCGGCGTTTCGGGCGTTTGTCAATCAATTAAATCTTCCTCGCTTGTTCTGCAGCCTGTTGAGATAATTTGGTCACTATGTTCAGTGTCCAAATCTCCAGGAGCAACATAAGATTGGTTTTTTCTTTTCAAAAAATTATGTAGAGTGCAAGATGCCATGACAAATGTGTCAATGTTATTGATTTTGGGATTGAAATCGGTCTTGAAAATGCGAAACCGGTTTGCCAAAATGCCAAAGACATTTTCAGTAATACGCCTTGCTCTAGACAATCTATAATTATAAATTTCTTCTTCACTACTTAAGTTTCGGTAGCCGAATGGTTTTAAAAAATCAGTTCGTAAGCCTCATAAGAGGGAAGATTACTAAAGTCGTTTGGATTATAGAGTTGCCTCAAGGCGAAAAGCAAAAATTGTTTCTGAACTGATTCGAGGACTCGAGGTAGGGCACACAGCCTCAGGGCCTTGATATTGTTTTGGACCATTACCCCTGATGGAAGTGGGGTAACGCCACTCACTGATTTCGACATAAAAAAACTATTGTCGAAATTCCTCACCTTTTTAATTAGGCCAGCCGGGCCATCGCTAACCTTCAACTGAAAAATCCTCACGGGTCGAGGCACAATAACAAGGCCAAAGAGTTCAAGTTTAATTCATCATTTTATTTTCTTTTTGTTTCGTTAACTGTTTTCTTTTTCTATTGGGCTGTTGAAAAATTTCAAATCTTCATAGTTATATTTGAGCTAGGATGAAATGTTAATTGAACAAATTTATCATACAAAATTAATTTTCGAAAACTTACCACTTTTGCCAATTTCGCCGGCAAGCTCCTAGGATACTCTTTAGAAAACGTGTTATATTTTCGAGCTCGATTACTGTTTTACCTTTAGGTAAATGAACTGATGCAATTTGTAGGCAAAATGTATCGGCGTTCAAGCCTTCAGAATTACTCTGGAATATTTTTGAAATTAATCTCCATACATCTTCCATAAAAACTGCTCCCCTGTCTTTGAAACTGTATAATTATAAATTTCTTCTTCACTACTTAAGTTTCGGTAGCCGAATGGTTTTAAAAAATCAGTTCGTATGCCTAACGCATCATATCCAACTTAAACGTAATTCAATGTTTCGTTGCTTCCTATTACGCATTCAGCTTTGGAAATGTTTAATTTATTGTTTTTTAGTTTTTGAAAAAAAAAACACCGTGTTCCAACATCGACGAGTGAAAATTCACAATTTGAATCCACAATTGCAAATAAAATACAGCACTAAATGTTTTCTTATAATTAAAATGAAAAGACCCACACGCACCCAAGCTATGAGGGAGCTGCCATATTCGTTCAAAACCCTGAGATATACATATATCTACAATCGTCTTCACTACTAGGAAACTGTAAACAAAACATAATTTATTGAATAATCATATATTGTTTTTATTGGCTGGGTTCATGAGAACATAACACTTAGAAAAAAACAATGTGATACTCATCTATTTTTTTCGCAAAATTTATGTAAACAAAATTTACGAAATGTGTAAAATTTTTGACTCAAATCAAGATGCTTGGCACCATTTTAAGCGCCATTTGTAGAAAATGATATTGAAACAGGATTCCTGTCAGCGCCTCTCAATCAGAACGAACGAAGTCCAGTCAAGAGACTGACAAGGAGGTATTTTGATGGTGAACCATCAAGGAGGCAAAAAAATATATTTTAATGCCCCTGGAGCAAGTTACTCTAGAATTGGCCGTAAAGGCCTAGTCTGCATTTAGCGGAGCACCCTTTTATCCAACCTCTACGGATGCTGGTGTGCCGCTTTGCTAGCTCTACGCGACTGGGGTGAGTCATTACAAAATGGGGTGCATAAGCTCCAAGAAAGAGAGACTGCTACTTGTATTTCATCCGTCATACAAAGTAGTAACCGCAATCTACTTCAAACAGTCAAAGGGAAAAGACTTCTGTTCTTATGGAAGCTTATGGAAAACGCTCAATCATGGGCCGGATACACAACCAGTCGAGACGTGTTAACACACGTAAGGGGACCTGAAAATCAGTACGTTACAAAAGGGGAAAAATATTGCCTTCTTTTCGAGCGGACCGAGGTGGGGCACACAGCCTCAGGGCCTTGATATTGTTGCTCACACTACACTCTAAATCAAGTAGATTTAGAAGCTGTCAAAGTTAATCAGGTGAGCGTTCACACTACCCGACGTGATTTAGAATGAGGAGATTTAGAGAGAGAAATGTCATTCGAATTTATGTGTACAATCTTTTTTGCGTGAAAGTTGTTGAAAATGGTGCAGGAACATGCAAGAACATTTTCTTTTCACTTTGTACAACTCACATTTTCCTTTTTTATTCAATTTTTGCTATTTTAGGACGAAATTCGAATGACATTTCATTCAAATCTACTCTCGCTCTCACGGATGGAATTCGCCGCGCTCTGAAAAAAATTCGCCAGGGACAAAATTCACAATAGTACCTGATTTGGACTTCCGGGTTTTTTTTCCCCCAATCCGGTCACCCCAAAACTTCCTGTCAACCTAGGGCAGCGCTGCTTCGGTGTGGATGCAAATCTCTCGTATCCTCGCAGAGTTTGAGGACAGATCCGGGGGCTTTCGATGGCTAGGGGACCTGGACCTTCTTATCTCGGTTCACTTATCCATTTACAACCATTATTAGAGATAAGGCCTAAAACCTTATGTTTCATATGAATGACTAAGGTAGACTTTTTCTCCCATATATGCAGCGTCAGTGTTTGAATTAGCTGACAAAGTCATTAAATTTATATGTTAAAATATTATATACCCTTGCTGACGACACAGCCATACTAATAACGGGGAATAATTGGCCAAATGCAATACAATACATTGGTCTAACATGCATAGTTTGAAGTTCAATTTCGAAAAAAAAGTAAAATTGTACCTTTCCTAATACATCAGAACTTCTCTAATCCATTTAATGCTTAAATAAATATAAGACAAGGTTGCACAGTTCATTCATACTATATATGTATACATCTACTAAATGATACTCGACGAAATATTTAGGACTAAATAATGACACGAAAAACCTAACCTAAACCAATGTCCATGTTAGTTAGTTTAGAGACTAATCCAATGTTAGTTTAGAGACACATTTCCGTTAAAACGCTAAAGAACTTAACAACACTTTTACGTATAAAATACAATTGGTATCTTATCTGACACTTTATTTAAACAATTTCAACGATCCTTTATCCAATTACCGTGAAAAATATGTGGCCAAAAACTATATTGGCGGATTTCCACCACGGGGCCGGACGTGAGAAAAATTCAGCTGGGACAAAATTCACAATAATATTAAAATTTACAATACAAATTTAAATAAAATCCAACCCAATAACCGAAAATCCATTTTATCCAACAACCATTTTATGTTAATGTATGGAGAGAAAAGGCTTAAAGCTTTTTCTCTTAAATTAATCCAACATCATGAGCGGACGATTTGCGATAAGCGAGTAAATTGCTTGTTTGTGATTTAATTTCGCCTAGAGAGATTTCGCCTAATATGATCAACCCCTTTCTCTGCTGTTTGTCACTCGTTACGTTCAGAGCGGTCTTATAAAATGGGCCAAGGGCAATCACATCGAGATGATTAGCCTGGAAAACATTAGTTACACAACGATCAAGATTCACTTACCGATGACAATGTCGCTGGACGCAGCAGTCGTGGCTGAAACTTCCGCCATGTAGAAGCCCAGGACAGAAATTATAAACTTGACCAGGATTCAATTCGATTTTGGTTCCATTGGGTCACTCAATGAAATTAGGCTGACTAAATTCTTCGCTTCGAATTTCAATGATTCAAGGTTCTGTCACATACCAAAACTGTCAAATTCAACTCTGGAGAGATCTTTGACAGTTTCTGATTTCGGATTTTCCATTATTTCCATGTCGCAAAAGAAGGAAGGAATCAAAACAAAATTCGAAACTCTCTGCAAACTACCCAAACTCTCTTAAAGTACTCGAATTTGCCGCGCGCGAAGGGGAAATTAGCATTTTTTTGTAGAATATTGGCCAATAATGTGCGAAAATGGCGAGAATGGAGGAATCGAAGAAATTTTTTTTTTTTAATTTTAAATTAATTAGTTTAAAAAAAGACACCCCCAAAAACAAGCGCAGCTCAAAGCATTGAACAGTTGCTTCAAAAATCGTAAAAGAACTTTGCACTTTGTACCAAATCGCGCACTCCCAAAACCACTCAAAACTGAATGATTTGGCTAATCGCCAAATCTTCATCTCCGTTTTCGTAGTTCGCGTCGTTTACTCAACCATTTTTAGACACATTTTCAGAAGCTATCTAATCAGAGACTATACTCTTTTAGAACTAAAACACACGGGGATTTTTCAGATTTTTCGTAGCCAAAAACCAACACGTGAAATGTGCGAAAATGGCGAGAATGGAGGAATCGAAGAAGCTTACTGAAAATCAATTTAATTTTAATTTAATTCATTTAATATATTGCATGTTGTGAGATGTAGAGTATTAAATTGCAGTAGATTTTTCTATACAATATTTTGCATTTAAAATAATAATTGCATGCATTTAAATAATAATTGCTATTTGAAGTAGCAATAACAAACCATATTCAACAAAATATATATAATTTTTTTTAAAAGATATCAAGTTGGGTCGTTTGGTGTTTTCAGTTTTTCCATATTAAAGAAAATAAATTGCATTATACAGTTATATCTCCAGGATTAAATAAGCTAGCTATTAAAAAAAATTATGGGTAATCAGGTAAGATTTAAGTTGATTTAGCTCTAAAGCGATCAGCTGATCGAAATCGCCTGATTTAGAGTGTAGTGTGAACGGCATATAATATATAGCTAGCGATAACATAAAGCCAAAGCAAGCAAGGACTTCTTAGAATTTAAATTATAAGTAATAATATTTATATTCATTGGGGTTAAACTGATACAATCAATCACAAGAATTTCAATGATGTTAATTACAACAATATTTAAATTATCTTTTAACTTTTTTAAGCGAATTTTTTTGTTAACATCGCACTTCAGGCTATTATACGATCACAAAAACATAAATATCATAGAATTAAGTTGCAAGTATATCATAGAATTAAGTTGCAAAATTGATGTGAAATTTCTGTTTAGTATGCTTTGATTAAATTCACTTTCTGTTGGAATATCCGAACAGAAATTATTCCTGTTATTTAAATACTATAATTAATGAATTAAAAATGTTTATTCATTTAATATTTTACACACATACACATAGTAAATATAATTATGCAACTTTACTTTGTATCGAAAATGATGGCTGATGCTTAAGATCGGGGAGCGAAACCCAGTTCCTTCGAAGAATGAACTTTTGTACGAAAAAAATTCCACCTCCCAGCAACTATTAGCTTATCAATATATGTAATTTATATATTCATCAATTAATGTAAATTCTATATTTATCAATCTATGTGTTTGTTTTATTGAGAATTAGAAAGAATTACATCATCTGTTCTGGGAAATATTGAGCTTAACTTTGTGGTAGTTAGCACATTTGTGTGATAAACTTTCGATTAGGGCTTAGCTTTTTTCTTACAAAAATGAATATCGATAACACCATCATATCACCACTGATGCAGATGGATTAAAAGATTTATATTTAAAAATTTGATGCTCATTTGTGATTGGTGTACATAGCAATTTTTTTTATTTGCTTGACAATGGTTTTAAAGAAAAATAAGAAGAATTCAATCAAATCAGAAAAATATTACTTATTTCAAAATTGATATTTAATGCATTTTCATTCAAGCTTAAGCACAGCAAAATATGTGCAATTATTGTATAGGAATAACCTTTGAGGTACTCATAACTATTGATATTTGTTAATATCTTTGTATTAATATTACGAAACTGAATTTCGTGTCCGGACCAAGGTCCCTAATTCAAATATATTGACAATGAAAATCTTAGTCCTGTAATTTCAATTTTCCGTTTCATAGCCTGATTTTTAATTCCATTTTAGGTTCCGTTTCTACTAATAGGTCTGTTCGCGTACTTTGAGTCACTGGATTTTCCTGGGGAAATTCACGAAAAGTACGAAATGATCTCATTGTATTTCATGAAAATTGATAACCGAAAGTGTCAGTTTTCGGTTTTTGGGAAAACAATAGTGATTATAAAGTCATCCTATGCGGTGATATATTATCGCCACAAACATATTTGACCTTCATAACAACATTTATGCAAAAATATGTTGCTTGCCGCGCACATTTGAAAATTTTTACCCGCCACACACCGTTTGACACTTTTCAGTAATTTTCAGTAGCTCAGACCCTACTGAAATTTACTGAAAGAGGGGAAGTTTTCAATATTCAGTAAAACGGAGTATAAAAACGGCTTCATTGCAATTAATTGCGATTAATCGTAGTAGGCGAACACACCTAATTAGTACTTGCAAGTGCTTGGTAGTAGATCACAAATGGAACGCCACCTTCGTAGATACGAGCAGATTCCAACCTGTCAAATTGTATGCAGTTTTCAAATGTGAAACAGTTGGAAATAAAGGAAGAAAATAACGAGTATAAACTAACACAATCGATAGAAAATATGAAAGCAACTAACGGAAAGTTATCTCTTTTAGCTTTCTACACTTTACGAGGACTTTTTTTCTAATTTCTTAACTACCAAGCCATTCAACATAGCCTTGAAAAAACCAAAGCCACCTATTAACAACTAATTACGACAAAAACAACATGAACTACAATAGCCGGAAGTACTTGCAAGTACTAAATAATAATGGAACACGGACATTCAGTCGGCTATTCACAATAGACGAATGACAAAGTTTTCGCCGTGAAATCCATATAACGTTTTTATTTCGCGCATCAGCACTGCATTATCGGCATTTACGACAGCAGCATCTGTCAGTGTCGTCGATTAAATTTCGCTCGTGCCTGTTGTTCGTCGTTATCGTTGCTGTGGGTCTTTTTTCTCGGTTTTTTCCATTTAGTTCCTTTCTACCCATTCTCTTATTTCTTGTGTGCTCGTTAGTTCATCCATCTGAGACTTAGAAGTATTATTTAAAATCGAAGAAGACCTAGACTTTAATGCACCTGCTGATTTCGGAATTTTAGCAAGTCAGGTAAGTCGGCGAGGAGTGGCTGAGCAAGTAAAAAATCGAAAATGCCGGTTGAGTCATTCTGTTCGGTATAGTGAGAATAGATTTCGGATGGTTTCCGATCGGAATGGTTTCGATTTTGGAGGAAGATTGCGTTCGAGATGGACAAACCATGTGGTAGATTTTGGAAAAGTGAAAAGTTTGGAAGTTCCAGTTGAGAAAAACTCGGATCTCAATAGTTCCAATAGCAAAGTCAGGATATTAGATCCATGTTCCCTGTCGATCAATCGCTTCCTGTTCGTGACCGCGCCCGTACGCTCTATGGAATAGGACTTCATCGTAGTCTTGTTGTGTAGAGCTTTTCCGATTAGAAACATTTTTATCGCTGCTGACATCTAATCCATACAAAATGCTAATGTGAGCGAGCAGTTTCGGATTCGATTAACCTTGTCGGGAAACTGCCGGTTTGGTGTTTATCTTTGTACGAATACACATGTTGGTGTTGACATGCTTGAAGCAGACGAATCGATCAATATACACGGAACTGAAAAATCGAAAGGAAGCCTTAATGTTTAGTTTGTTTGTGCAATCAGCTCCCTGCGATTAAAACGCTGAATATTGAGTTTACGAGCGGTGCTAGTTTCTTACTATTTTGAATCGAATTTAAAGAAAAACATTGGAATAGCACGCTTGAAAATGATAGGATGATATCATGTCCAAACAAAACTTGCGTTGATTTAAGGGACAAAACACTTGCGAACTTTTCTAGAGTTCCCAGATCAAAATCTGCTTTGTAGCAAGAAGTTAACATTACGCAACAATCTTTTCTAATTCTATTATGGTAATTACGCTTCAAGCAGTACAAAGACGAATGTTGTTTCGGAAGTAGAAGACTAGTAGGGGCTGATATGGGAAAGCATTTGAAGTAGTGTGGGCTTATGATGATAAGCGATTCGAAAGCATTTATCGTGAGTAGGTTCTTTCAATTTAGTGTAGGAAAATTGAAATAATCGCTTGGTCGTTGGACTTATTCGAAGCAGAAGGAAATGGGCATCAATCGTAGAAACATCTGGTGACTGATTAGATTTAAAACACTCATTTGTCGCGGTCTATATCGCTATATCGCTATTTTTTGAACATTACGTACAATAATCGCTTCATAATTCCTCAGGCTTTATTCCAATGGCGATTATTTGAATCGATACAACTGCGGGCAAGAAATATGCGGCACCTTTTCATGTTTCCTACGTTCAAAGGTATACCTATATTTATACACAACTGAAATGCATTGGCAAACAAGTCTCTAGGTAATAAGTTATTCTGTTAACGTATGCAGCGTATCCACTGACGTATGGTTATTCTTTTTTCGTTACTTAACCATATTAATTGAAAAAAATCGCTCACTTTGGTTGGTTGTGTTGTAAGGTGACTTTCCAAATATGTCGCAACCAATATTCTATTCTGAATAATGGATTATTGTTGTAAACAACAAACCTAAAAAGATCTCAATGTTGTCTGCAGATGATCACAGGGAGTAAACTATTGACTAGCATTAGTAACGTAGTTCGTTAGTAATTTCTTATATCTTTTAACAGTAATTGATTGTGTCACAGTGACCAAGCCAGATAGCCAAAAGACCAAAATCTTTCAATCTCTCATGGTTTACATATTAATCAGCACATGTAAAACATTTTATATTACTCCAAACGATTGCTATTGTTTTTCGTTTCTTTTCAGGGTAATCCAGTAGAATATGTCTGCCGAGAAAGAAGTTAGTGTTGATCCACACGACCATGGAGATGAAGATGAACATGATTCAAACTACCAACCACCGCCACAAAAAACCATAGAAGAAATTATGGCTGCAGACCAAGAAGATGAAAGTTTGCGGCGTTACAAAGAAGCCTTATTAGGAGAAGCGCAAGCAGGAGCAGTGATAGTTGGTAATTTAAAGAAAATACCAGATTGTTTTTTTATTGGAAAATGTTTATTAGCATCCGAAAGCATTCATTTTGGCTAGGTTAGTAGCATTGAGGACGACAACCCAATCCTTTCTCAGTGATCGCACTAGGTTGGTTACGCACTAGGTTACCTGGCGAAACTTTTGAGTAAAATATAGGCTCACAATAGAGTGGGATATTGTTCGAAGTGGTTTGGTACGACCTCTACCTGTAGAGGTGGCACTAACCAATGACAATTCACAGACTGACATGAAATTTAAGCATTTTAGCAAATATTTATATAAATTGGAAATCATTTACAGCACAATGTTAGACAATTAGCGTTACACATCATGATAATGTTTTAATAATATTAACTTTCGAAAAATTACTGTGGAATCAGCAACTTAAAGGAATACAGCAACCTACCTGGTGTGAGTGGTTTTTTTGCAAATCGGTTAACTCTGATCTAATCTAAAGTGCAAAAAGTCGCGATTAGTCACGTCTTACTTATGACATAAAATATCTACCCGATACATTAGAAATCTAAGTGGTTAGAAAAATATTAATTTTACTACCACTCGATTTCCAACTTGTAACTATGGTGCCCAAAATTATTTGTGCAAGGCAATAAATAATAGGTGGAGGTGTAAACAAGTCCGTGTATCTTATAAACCTGAGACGTATTTATCTTCAAAATTCATTCTCTTCTTATTTATAAACTAAATTCACATGATTAAAATAAAAAATGTATATATGTATACCTCCTGACCGCATCTCGGTTGCAAAAATCGGTCATCATCCTCGGGTGTCATCGTTTAAGGTCATCGGTCCAAGATATTAAATACAGAACTAGTTGATTCGCTTTTTACTGTCTTCCGTAAAGATTGTCATGAAGATCTACTCGACGCCCCGGTAGGTGAGGGTGTCTTGCTTGCCGTGCGCAGTTCGGATCGCGTATCAGAAGTAATCATACCGAACACCGATGGATTGGAACTTATCTGTGCTTGTGTGGATCTGGGAATAGCGCAACTCTACTTAGCAGTCTTATACAAGGGTTGCTTAATAAGTAATGATAATCGGTTATTTCCAGTTCGTATAAAATTCCAAAGAACAAATTTTTTACTACCACATATACTCACTAAGTCAGCATGAAAAACATAAATAGGCCACGATTCCAGGGAGGTACATTCATTTAAATACTCAGAACAGAGAGATCTAGAGAAATGAAACAAGCGTATACATATACAAAATTTACTGAAGCAATTTTACACAAAGATAAAATCTATAAATAGAACAAATCGATATAACTGCTACCTCAGATATTCCCCTTAGTTCCCCCGATACCTTAGTTCTACGAGCTTTTAGTTGTTACTGCGCTGTTACTTGTCAAATTCGATTCCACATTGCCTACTATCTTTCTCTATCCATCTCTTTCTCTATATCACTCTATCTTTCTGTTCGCGGAGTAGATGAATGTCACACAAACGCTCAGATTCAGGCAAATCGCTTCAATTCTCACTGCCCATTTTCATTTCCTTATATATCTCTCTTCTGAGTTTGAATACGAACAGTCGAAGAGAGAACATCAAAATGGAAAAAAAAGAAATTAGAACTGTCATTAAGTACCTCTGTTTGAAAAAATTGTCTACCAAAGACATAGACAGCGACTTGGTGGAAACACTAGGGGACTCTACTCCTTCATATTCCACCGTTTCACGCTGGGCCAAGAAGTTTAAGCTGGGAAAAACATCCACTGAAGGTGAACACCGCGGAGGACGTCCATCCATGTTCCTCACTGAAGACAACGTAAAAAAAATTCGAAGATTTCATTTTATCTGGTCCAGTGTCCGATAATATTATAAGTAATGCATCTCCAGACTATCACTTTTCCGCCATGAGAGTTTTTTTCCTTCTGGTCTTTGACTCGGGGTGGCAGAACTTTCTTCCATACTTTCCGTCTAAGGAACACGCACTTTCATCCATCCACAGGATAATCCTCGAAAATTTCTTACGTTTATTAATAAGTTCCCGAGCGAATCGTACACGAAGCACCACATATGCCTTAAGCTTCATGTCCTTTAGTCGTCTTTGAGTAGTTGCTCAACTTAAAGCTATTATTTTAATTTAAACCATTTTTTTCCTTCTGAAGCTAGATTTATTTTAATTACTCGACATATATCGATATTTCGAGGGTAATCTACCCTCTTCTTCAGTGTCCGATAGTGTCTGGTGAGCGTAGCTTCTCGAAGTGCATTTTCTGTTTGCGACAATTATTGATTTGCGCTAACTACCCAAGTTTGGCTGTTTTGAAACTTAACTATTGAAATTTAACACTTTTAAAATATATGCTTTCTATACAAAGAATGTTTCAGTGCTTTCATAAAAACCATAGCTTTCATAAAATTACAGAAGTGGACCAAAGAATCAAATCAACAAATTAGATAGACCTAATCAATAAATTTTATTTCATCTTAGCCCCTCAAAATTTGTTTCAACATTCCTCCACATCAAACAGAAAAAGTTTATCAAATTTCATCAATGTGTCAATCTTATGCATTCTAACTTAAAAGAAATTTCGATTAATAGTCTCAAAAGCTTTTATAAAATCTATAAGACCTCAATAAAACCCCTTTATTTTCTTTAAAATGAAATACATTGAACGTAAACTTGCGTCCGTTGGACATTGAGCTTGATAATGTCCGCACACGAATTAATCTATGTAAAACTAACTTAATTTTAGGATTGGGAAAATACATGAACATTTATTTGAAAAAAAAAATCTGTTTCGATACTCTTATGGCGTTTCCGAATTCACGTCTTCGTCCTCATCTTCAGCTTGTTATGGCAGATTGTGACGTCAGCAGAGTAGCTAAGCTATTCTAACAGGCTCGACTAGATCTGACTTCACATTCTGTTATAATAAGCTGAAGGCGCAGGCGAAGACTTCAATTCGGAAAGGCCCTTAGTCTATCTTAGGTATAATTTGTTAACTAATTGCGACAATTTTTTGCTCTACATACATGTTTTTTCTTACAGAACCAAATGACCCACGTAAAGTGATTGTGAAAAAGTTGGCATTATGCGTAGATGGACGCGATGATATGGAACTTGACCTTACCAGCGATTTAACACAACTTAAAAAACAAGTAAGTCGATTTGAAAGAAATCAGATCAAATGGAGAGTCTTAAACGCTCGCTCATTGAATTCCGAAGAATAAGATCACTGATACAACTTCTCAACGTATAAATAATACCGAAAATAAATTTTTGGGCTTTGAATTTACTGAACTAAACTTAGTAAAGTATTAGTTAACCGATTACCAAAAATATTCAGTAAAAAATAGTGTCTAGATTTTAGTAGTTTGAGCTCATGAAAAGCAACAATCTAATTTTTCCTCATTAGATTAGAACGTTTACATATAATACATTTTTTTTGCATTCTAGGTGTTTGTCATCAAAGAAGGAGTAAAGTATAAAGTTCGTATTGATTTCATTGTTCAACGTGAAATTGTTCATGGATTGAAATACATTCAAAAAACATACAGAATGGGTGTTCCAGGTATGTAAACGAGTAATAGACTAAATTCTAATGCAAAACTATTGAAAATAATAAATGCATTTTTCCATTACTAACAAACTAATTCAAAACTATGTTTAACATATGTGCATTCTGTGGAAAAATAGTAATGGGTAAGATAACCAAGTGCTTAATCGTCAGTTTAACCATTTCTATGTCTCAATGAAGTAGATCAATTTATTGTTTTTGCAATTTTCATGCAGGTTTCTCAAAGCGCATACAATGCCCGCCTTTTTACATGAACCCGTTGAGCAAAAACATAATTTTTCCATACATTGTCAGATTGACTGATTTATGAGAAGTCGCATTCGAAGCGATAATCTTTCAGTTGCATGTATAATTACAAACACATTTCAATTGTGGAAACACAACACTCCTTTCGTAAAAATACTCTTCAAAAAATTTCCCTGAAAAATACGCAATATAACGTTTTCGTGAAAAATTTTTTTGTGAGAATGTCATGTTCATTCTAAAGTTCGTAGATGTTCAACCACGTCAAGTCGTCGTGACTCTGAAAAATGAAACGCGTTCGTCTAAATTTTATAAAATATATGCCCAAAATAAAACATTTACGTATTCTAAACTCTATGAAATTTTTCTTTCTACTCTATGAAAATTATCGATTCTGCATAAAATTCCGTGAAACCAGTCCATTACTCGCTGTTGAACCCTTTATTCCCTCGTCGCGTACCTACAATTCAAATTGTTTTTTTGAATATGTTTCTTCCAATGATTTTTTGCAAAATACAAATAGGTCCATGTAAAATGGCGGGTGCTATGTATCACTCAGATCAAAAACCTCATATGCATATCCAACATAAATGCTCACTTTAAAGTTTGTTATTTGTTCATGGGAATTATTTATTCGGTTTTTCTATAGTTCCTATCGAGCATAAATACTTGAATAAATACCAAATTCAATGGCTCTCATGATTTTTTAGTAGCGTAAGGAATTATCCACTTCGATTCCTTAACAAAAATATTTCCTCTAAGTGCACTAAGTTTATGTTACTGTGTACCTATCAACAGAATCTTAACTTGAGTGGCCACACTATTTTAGCCCGATTTTATTGCAGTTTGCAGTATTATTGTTTTGATTTATACTTTTATTTTCTTCAAGGCATGTTTTTATACGTTTGCAACATTGCCCAGTAGATACTGAAGATATGATTTGCTTAGCGATATTTATAATTATAATTTTCTTTAGCTACTTACATATGCAAGTTCCTATTTAATTAAAATTAATGTAATCTAACTAGACAAATTAACGAAATTTTAATTATCATTCAGAGCTATTAAATTTACGAAGATGTTCTGCAAACATTGTTTTTTTTTAAATTTTAGAAATTTTGCCTAGCTTGATGCGTAACTTTCGTTTATTTGACCTGACATTTATGAATTCGAGCGGTTTACCTGACATGAATCTAGCACACATTGACTATGTGCTCTCAAATCATTTGAAAAGATAAAATTCATTTTTGAAAATCCACCAAAAATTCCTAACGCGAGTTATGAGTGTAACGCGCCCAAAGCTAAAACTATGAATTCCATATTATTGCATAATAGGCAGAATAAATTACAATGTGCATTGCTATAAATTGTGCTGGGTGCATAGAATCGATCGCATGATTTACGGATTCACTAGATTGCACCACTTTTAGCAAATCAGTCCCGGCTGGCTTTGGAGAAACTAGCTTTCGTAAATTAAATAAGAAAAGAAGGCGAATTTGGATATGCAAACATTTTAAAATCCGTATAAAAAGTTCAATAACGCCTATGAACGTCGGTAATATGCATATTAACGATGACAGCTTCGCTATAAGCTAAATTTTAAACTTTTACTTTCACTTGAAATACTTGGTAAAATAATAGGGAGTTGGCATAGCGCCAGCTATTAAAATCTATTATTAACCATAAGTTTTTCTTCGGAACTCTGTATTGATTTGGTGAAAATTTTAGTTTGATTTTTACTCTCTATTTTAACTCTAGTAAAATTTAAATGAAAATTTTCATTTTACATGAATTGCCTACTATATTTTTCCTATACTAAATCCTGTTTGACGAGGATTGGGTTGGCTTTTGGCGATGCGTATCAGCCATACCACCTTGGTGTAGGTTTGATCTTATTCATTAAAGCTTAATATTAATGAGACAATACATCTTAGTGTTTAATAATAAAAAGATTAAATGAAATACAATGATTTATTAATTTCTTTGTTGAACTTAAATATCTCTATTTGCCTTATCTAGAAAACTAGCTAAATCAGTGACGTGCCCTTTATTATGCGTAACCAAAGTGAATCTACATATCTGTAATACGTGAAAAATTGAAACCTATTTTTGATATTGGAATATTTATGACAGAAAAAGATTTGATGATCTATATCATCTACGCTATTGCAAAATTTACATAAAGGCTCGCCTATTAGTTTCATACTAAATAATCTTTAATTGTTAAAGCATTTTTTTTTTACAAAGATTCTGTTCAATTGTCTGATTGTGTTGGTTTACAAATTGAATTTGTTTAAACCATAGCTGATCTTTACAGCTTAGAAAACCCTTTGCCCAGGAACTTTGTTTGAGTTTAATTAGCTCATTTCCATTCATCCTTAATAATTGAGAATATTTCTAGGATAGCTTCATCTGCTGATTCATATCAAGATTTAGACGACTGGCGTGGCTCTTATTTTTAATTAGGTTTATATAAGTTGGATTGATATCAAGATTCCAGAAATAACAAGTAGTATAAGAACCACTTCTCTTTATGTTTCTAGCAAAATTCCAGAACTCTTTCATTTTTCCTTTTAAAACTATCTCAGTTAGTTTATTAACCCTGCTATTTCTTCTATATTCTCTCACCTTATTTTCCCACTTCATTTTGGCACTTAGGTACCCATAGAAATCTTCCATTCTTCTGGAAGCTTTATATAAACTTAATAACGTTTTTTTCCATACTATATACATACACTCAGTTCTGCGCTCCACCAGCTTTTGTTTGAAAGTACTAGTGAAAGATTATTTACCAGAATATTTTCAACAATACCTTTTAATTTATTTGAAAGAGATTCAATATTTCCCGAGAAAGTACTTTGGTTGATAATTCCTGGATTTTTTTTGACAACAGCAATTTTTTTGGTCTGGTTCTAAAGGTACAAGTAATTGTGCTGTTACCACTATTGCTAATCTGATTAGTTCCAGTTGGCCATCTAAGGCTGGTAGGTATGAAACTACTGAGAGTTATGTCAGGGACAGAAGTCCCTTTCTTTCCCGGTTTTTTGATGGCTGCAAATGTTTTGCTTCCATTATTGAAGCAAAAGAGACCTTGGTCCGTTATGATTTTGAAATTGTATGTGCCGAGATGATATGGTTCAATTGTTCAGGTGGTCCGGCCATACCGTGTTCCGATTGTCAAACAATAAACCTAGATATAAATAAGCAAGATATAAAACTTCTTTTTATCGACTGTTTGATTAGTTTTTCATTGAAGAATGTGGTTAGGTGCTTACTCCGGCAATTGAAACAGATGTTAATATTGTTACCGTTGGGCTATTAGAAGTAAACAATCTAGAAGTATACCATTTAAACCCAAGCAGAATTAAATCACGCGAATCGAGCGCTGTATATGAGCAGCGATCTCATAACTATCAGGAAAGCAACATGAAGTTTGACTGACTTCTCGCTCAGTTGCCGTGGTGCAGAGTCCGCAACGTAGGTGCTTGCTGACAACAACTTGATATCCTGCAGAGCCGTCTGGCATATATATATATTATCTGTATAGAGCACTTGAAAATAACATGCATAGTTTGAACCCAGTCGTAGACGATAAACTTATATCACAATCGAATTTTAATTAATCTAGCTTTAGGCAGATACTGTGAGTAAAATCAGTAGGTCGTGGAGCTAATCACTCTATATTCGTACACATTAATTGGGGAATGAAGTCTCTACTAACTTAAGCTTCCACACTCGTACCAGTTTGCATTGGATCGACTTTGCTTCGCTTGGAGGATCTTAATGAGTCATTTATCATCATAATTTAATTTTTAATTTTAAAACATTTGATAATTTAAATGAAAGAATCTTAGCAAAAAAAGGAGAAAGTTTGTGTGTAATGATGATGGTGTTAGAAAACATACTGCTTGAAATGAATGATTCTCGATTAGCGACTTGGGCACCAATTTTATAGATCTAATAATATAACTCACAAAGTGTATTATGAAAAAATAGTTGACTAAATTAACTGTGCTAAAATCAGTTAAGTATTTGAACATACTTATCAGAACTATTAGATTTATAAAATAATAAAAAAAATGATTGACCGAAAATGTAGTTTTTCTGCCTTTAATCGCTTTCTGCGAATGATATTGTAATCGCGATTACTTGTTCATGAAATAGATTTTATTAAATAGATCGTTAGGATTTGAAACTGCTTGTGTGATATAAATTTAGCCTTCAATCGCTTTTCTACTTTACATGCTTACGAATAAAACGCTTTTTTGAACAAGTAAACTAACAATTAAATTTAATCCAAATTCTGAATGATATCAAATATATAGCGAAAGCATAAATATGTTACTAAAAATTGCATTTCCTTCGTTCTTGCAGTTGACAAGATGACTCATATGGTCGGTTCATATCCACCGAAAGTTGAAATCCAAAGCTACACAACACCAATCGAAGAAGCGCCATCCGGAATAATGGCCCGAGGCACATACTCGGTTTCCTCGCTCTTTACCGATGACGATAAACATGAACACTTGAAGTGGGATTGGACATTTGAAATTAAAAAAGACTGGCAATAGATAAAAAGTGCGACGCAATCCTTCTCCTAAAATTTCTTATTTATGTGTTCCGTCTAAAGAAAAAAAAAAGAAGTATATAAGTGCTCGTCTTATAATCTGCAATATATTCCTGGATATTTCGTAAATATCGCTTGGTAGTATATGACCTTTTACGTAATGTGGTCTTTGGTTTCAGTCTTCTTTAGCTTTATTGTGTATTGTTGTGTAAAAAGTACAGTATTAATGGTCGGAAAGATACGAAATACTAAAACAAACGCCTTTTGCATCATCGTATCTTGAAAAATGCCGATAAATTTCGAAGACTTTTTCGAAACGTTTTTGGGCAAAGTTTTTTAAGCTTTATCGAAAGAACCAATAATCAAAACAATGTAAAAGAGAAAAGCAAAGACTAATCATCCTTCTTAGTAAGTTAAGAATGTCGTTGAGAAGTGTGAGGATACTAAACGATCCTCTCCTCGTAATGTTTTAGATAAAGTGTCATTGTTTAATTCAAAACGCCTTAGAGTGAGCTGGCATATTTTTGATTGTATTTTGCAAGATAAAAATATGTCTATAAATCTCATCAAATGCTAGAACCCTATTGTTTCCATCAAAACTAGAAAGCGACGTTAAATTTAAAAGTATCGATGCTAAGTTGAAAGATGTAAGATGTGAACATTGATTATATATTTTTTGAAATAAATAATTCTGAGTTATAAGAAACCGATCAATTTCGAACTTTCAATTTGTTTTTTCTTGGTTAGCGGAGAATTAATTTCAGAAAATATAGTAACGTAAGATATCTTATAAGGACGAGGAACTGGGTTCGTTTGGAGCTAGTGAAATATTCACCCGTACTCCACTTTTCTCTGTGAGCGGTCTTGCGTTCAGCTATGAATCTTGTTTATATAGAGTGCTTAGATTTGACTTGTGTGCAAATGGTTTGCACTAGCTAGTGATTGTTCTGAGCTGTGGGCAAGACTTGTGTGCCACTGTAACTCTCCTGTTCCGCGTGATAAAAATTGCCTGTATTTTATCTGAGTTGATCTTAATTTTCTACTTGTGAAAGCACCCATGCAGCGTAATGATGTGCGAATTGCAGAGTAGAACTAACAGCTTCTGTTTGCCGGGACATGTGGAAAATGTCTGCGGTGTATATATTATACAATTGGTGAGATAATGGGAAACTTCAGCTGCAATTCGCACCTCAGATGAGAAGTATTCGCCAATTCTGACACAGAATTTCAACAAAAAAAAAATTTAACAAAAGATCCAATAATCTACAATAATGAGGGGTATTCGAAACAAATACATTTTGAAAGTTAGTCCTGCATGCCAGACATTATCGAAGGTCTTCGCTATGTCTAACATAACTAACCTGGTTGAATTTGTATGATTCAGCGCTGTTCGGATATGTTCGAACACCTTTGCTAGCTGAAGTTCAGTGGAGTGAAGTGGCTTGAAACCAAACTGTTCTTCCGGGAAAATATCCTCGGAGAATTTTTTGCTCAAAGCGAGAAAAGAGAATGCGTTCGGCCAATTTAGCAATTGATGGCAAGGGCAAGCAAAGCAAATGTTGGTAATACTGCCTACCCCGGGTGATTTTCGCCGTTTCAGTCCTTTGACTAAGATCTTCACTTCCTTTACTTCCTACTTCCCGAGGCTCAAAACTGAGAAGGCTTGCCGTGGCTCGTTCGATGTATTCTTCATGCTGCAGGTCGTCCTCGGATGAGATATTCTCCTGGAATTGTCGTCTCCAAGGAGTCAGCAAATGCATTAGCTTTATCTGCACAGTTGTTTTTTAGGCCCTGTGTACCGGAAATTTAGTGACAATGGTTTACTTTTGGTCTTGAAGTATCGGGACAGTCGCCATAGGATGTTATCCCCAGGTTCGATGCTTTGCATTAAACTCCCCTATCGATCATCCCGGTATTAGGATATCGGACCCCGTATGTAGCTGGTAAGCCGGTTTGCTTCCCGCTATTAGTTCCTCCTCCATGTAAGTAGCTTAATCGAATTAGGGAGCTCGTAAGGATTGTGTTCATCCTTTACTTGAATTGTGATCGTGTTGTCCTCTCTTGCCTGCTTTATGACATTGGTGAATTCTATTGATTCCTCTTATGTCGCTAGCCGTTTTGGGTGTTACTAGAGTGACTTCTTCGACCAGTGCAAGTTGGAAAGCCTCCCAGTTGGTGATTTTCCTCGCTTTTACAGTCGTCAATATAGATGTTCTCTACTCGAAAGAGGACCAGCTTGTGGTGAGATTACAGCTTGTGGAGATTTATAGGAGGATTTGGTAAATTTGTAAGAGGATATGCACATGTTGTTTGAGTGCGTGTGAGATAACTATATCTAGAACGTAGCTTCTTAATGGGCTGAAGTGCGTAGACGCATTATTGATATGGAGGTTTGATTGTCTTTCTGTGGTGTAGTTGTTTAGCTGGATCCAAGCTTAGTTGCTTCTCACAGCTCCGCAACGGTGGTTGTAGGCATTGAAGTCTCCCGTGGGGAAGACTGTGCCTTCTTGATCGAGAAGTGCACGAAGGTCTTTGGAAAAATTGTAATTGGTGGCCGTTACGCTGAAATCAATACGACCTCGAGAAAACTCGTTTGCACTTTTATAGTAGTGGTTTCCGTTCCACTGCGGGGAATAGGGACAAGATAATGGTTGATGTTTCTTCCTCAGTCATTCTATCGCTTCACCAAGATGACTTAGATTCAGCTGCAAAAGATATAAGGAGCTAACCGCCGTACATGAAACGGACAGTCGACTGCCCCAGAAAGTATTCCAAAAAAGGATCAAGCGAACGATTGCTGGATTTTGTTCGACTGCCCGAAATCTACCCGACTAAATGTGCGGGGAGGTCTGTTTTTTTTTTACTGAAAAGCGCTTATGTATTCTAGAGCAATAATAATTCAAGTTGCAATAATAATTCAGTCAAAATGACTTCAGGTACCTTGAAATAATTTACACCAGCATGACCAATTGAAATCAATAAAACAAACAAAAATCGTGGCAGCATATCCAATTGAATGCATTCGCACTCATTTACTGTACTTGCTAATGGCGGTCGTTAAACGTTAAAATTTAACTCGAATATAAAACAAATTACCGTTAAAGTGAGCTTCTTTTGGATCATCTTCTTCTTGTAGCTTTCAATCAGATCATGTCGCTTTTCCAACCTCGAACTTCGATGTTACCAACTGGTTTTCTGAGTCATCTAATCGTTGTATTTGATGCTATGTCGAATATTCGAATTTAATGGACAACTTTTTCTACCAACGAAAGCATCGGAAATGACATAATTAACCGTAAAATAATCGATTCAATGAAAAATCGGGTGTACAAAAAAAAAATCGTAAAAAAAATAAAAGAATTAAAAAATCATCAGTGGCGGTAGGGTCGACCTTAGAATTGACTAGTGACATCCAAAAATAAGAAAGATAAATAATTAATGCTAAGTACTTTACTACAACACACTGATTTCTTTATTATTTGTGCCTCAATCAATCTTTAGTTTGCTACAAGCCGCGCATACAAACTAGGATTAAAACAGTATAAACGAGTAAACAACCCGTTTCCATTACTCTGTTTTGTTCTCAATCTTGCTTCAATCCTCGGCTATAGTGAGCAAATGATCCAGCAAATTGTAAAAGGATTGTATTTTGTAGGTTTTAGTTACTGCATAATCTGCAGATATTCCTTAACATTTTCTTCTGCCTGGCAAACTTGTGGCCGTTTTGCTGAAAAATTCGATATCGCTTATCTTTTCGCAAGAAAAAAATAAAACAAATTTATGTTACTTGCCCCAATCAAATCTTGAGAGTCGTATCATTTATATGGCATATGCATCAAGAGTGAATTTTATTAAAGTGCACTTGCTTTTATATACCAACATTTTCATTGAACTTATAAATGTATGGATTTGGTATGTTTTCAAAATATTTTTAATACTTGATAGTTACTGTATTCGCCACTATGCCGCAACTCGTACTATTTTTAACTCCCACCATACCGTGTAGCTAATCCCACTTAATTTATACATCACAATGATGATGTATATTGATGAATTAGAAAACAAGATTTTTAATTGATTTTTCGAAAGAATTTTTTATTGATAAGTATAGAGACGGCAATGGAAAAACTGAAATAATATGAGTAAAAAAGATGGTTCAGTAAATTATCTTTTTATGCATAATTTTTTTCGCAAAGAATGAAAAAATATGGGAAACTTAATCCAAATGAAATCTGGACATATTCGTACGTAGCATTTTACGATTAGTGGTCGTAGTTCACTCTTGAAGTGCGTAATGAACAGTTTTTCCAGTTTGCGCTTTAATTTTCAAAACGAGTAATCCATTTAGTGCGGGGAGTAAGATAATTAACTTTCGGGTGAAAGAAGTTTTTCAACTTTTAAATGCATTAAAGGCTTTTAGCTTAATGACGTTCCAATATTTTGTCATTAGTAGCAATATAACAAAACAAAGTTAACGAAAGATGATATTTTTATGTTGTTATATTGATTTCGCGATAGTTGAAACCATAAGAATGTACATGTTATTGCTCTCTCATTTGCTTTTGGGAATTCGTTTTTACGCTTGTCTGTTAATTTTAGAGTTCTATTTTATTTAAGTCTCATTAATTTATAATGTACTTGTCTTTCATCTTTACGTCAATACCCCTCAATTACATCCTTTCTCCTTTTGCTCGACAATGCCCTAGCACTTTACACGGTTTTTGCTAAAATAAAATTTTTTTGCACGAAGGTCAACTTTTGCTCCTCATTTGAAAAGAACTACAAGACTGTTAATTTTTCCAAGGATTATTACCAAAAGTTTAAGTTTAGAAAATAAAACTTCCCTTTTGGCCGACCCAAATTTTTATCCTACCAGCCGTCACTGAAAATCATTGAGTTTTCTTATCACTTGACTAATTCTAAACATCACGTGGCTGCACCATAAAACATTTATGAGAAGATTTTGATAACAATAGGTCTGTTTCCGTACTTTCAGCAAACTGCAGCAGTAACAGAATTTGGCAGCTGGCTTCTTTTTGTTGCAAAATTTGGCTTGCATTTGGCTTGCAGCAAAAGTACGGAAACGACTTGCTGCGAATCTATTTTAATATATTATAATAGATTCAAGTACGGAAACAGACCTAATAAAACTCTATTGCAATGCACATAGAAAGTATGAACGGGGAAGTTCAAGAAAAAATAATTGATCTAGTAAAAAAAAAGCAGAGTGTACGTATGCAATCAGTTTAAAGTTCCCTCTACGAAAACAAATGAAGCTTGCAATATTTGTTCGAATACAACCTGTTCAATTACACACAAAATGTGCAAAGTTAGTTTATAAAACTTTTGCTTGAATTGAAACAGTGCTTGGCTTTCGATGCTTATATTAAGATATTCTGTGCACAAATCGAATTAAATTTCAGATAAACTGTATTTAACATTGTATATTCGTGAGTTTTTGTCCGAAAGAGTGATTGGCCGAAATTTCCCTTCGATTTAAAGACACATTACGAGAACCATAAAGATAGCAAGATTTATTCACACAGATGAAGAAAACTAGAAACTTATCCAGGTATTTCACTTCTTTCAGATTTACTCTTTATCGAGAGTATTTTTCTTGTTGTCATCACCAGAAATCAGCTTTACATTAAAAGCTTTTGCCGTGTGAGCAATTTTCGCTTTGCTAAATGTGCTTTATCTGGTTTCTTTGTCATATTCATAACTTCGGTTTTTTTGCTGTACTGTAATTGTTGATCGGATGCTGCAGAGTCTCACTCAGATCAAATTCGTATTCACATACATACTCGTAATTATGACCGTAATTTTAAAAATTTTAAGCGAATGGTTTGAATCGATTAAACTCTGTTTTTGAAGAACAGTGAAGTATTTATTGATCTGCTCAAAAATTAGCTGATATCGAACGAAATCAAGAGTTTTACTTTTTTTTCGGTTCGGATCTGATAACACTGAGTAGCTCTAATAAAATATGACATCTTAATTCGATCATTCGCTACAAAATTACTATTTGAGCCATTGATCTACCTTGTGATAACATTGATTGGTTTCAAATATTATTTAAGGGGGTACATACACTTAGCCAATTCAAGGAGGTAAAACTCTTATAATTCATTTTTAGAGGTAAATTTCTATAAAATTTTTTAATATGGCGTTTAAATGTGACTTTCAATAATGAATAATGATATGATGACGAACGAAAAGATATTAAGAATTTTGGACTGAAATCCACAGAAATTATGTAGTAACGATGATTTTTTTTTTGTTTTTTATTTAGTTGCAATGTTAGTTTACATATAATTTTAATTTTAAATTAAATTTTAGGTAATTTAAAGCTTGAATAGCCTAATAGGTAGAGCACTGGCACGGATGAGGGTGCGCGCACCAAGCTTCGAGTTCACCTAGCTCTAAATAGGTACCTGAATTAAACAGGGGTAAAGTGATTCGTAGAACTAATCACTTCACACTCGCATTTTTGTGGCTTTTGTATATCTTTTAAATTGGCATTTAAAATTGTTTTGATTTCTAAACTCAAGTCATAAGCCATACCAGTGATTATTTTTGCATATTGGCAGTACATGTATATTCAGAACTAATTAAAAAACTTCGAGCTTTGATTCACTTTTAAACTTCATTGTGCAAATACAGTACAATACAATATCTCAGAAAATAAAACAGTTAGATACCCAAATTGTTTTTGTTACAAAATTGTTCTTTATTATCTATACCATTAAAACCAATAATAAAAACAAAAATTCTTCAGCCATAAAAAACAGATTGAAATTTTACATGAAATTGCCAATTTTTCCCCCACACTTAAAGCCGAAACAGTTAAGCGGCTCTTACAAAGTACCGTTTTTTTTTCGTTTTGAAGTTGTGAAACGATTTTATTTATCATTCTTAGTTCAAGTTTTTCTCTGAAATGATGAAATAAAATGCGAAAAGTACACAGTTAGCGAAAGAAAAATTATAATTGACCTATTTTGTGCAGGGAAAACAACGCAAAAACAAAGCAAAAATTATGAAAAACGTTATTCGACAGTCTGCGATTTTATCAAGAGGGTAAATTCAAAATAAAACCAGAAAACAACGATTCGCCAAAAAAAAAAACGGTTTTAACGAAAAATATCTATTGAGAGAGATCAAAAAATTTATCGGCTACAAAGCTTGTGTCCTTACTAAAGGATCGAAACGAAACAGTGTTTCTGTTCACTCTGAAACCGTGAGAAGAAGAACGTATGAAATGGTAGAGTTTGTATTAAAAAGCCCCTGGTATCAAAAAAGAACCAAAGGGACAGAGTTAACTTTGCGTCAGAATATATAAAGAAGGATGCATTATTCTAGAATAACGTAATATTGATAACTAGCTTAAAAAAAGCTGTAACCAAAATAATTTCACGTATCCTCATGTCCTTTTCAGAGATGAAAGCAAATTGGCTGGAGCCCAACACCCAACTTAAGCGAAAGAATTTAAAGCCAACTGTGAAGCATAGTGGCGAATCAGTAATGGTCTGGGATTCTATGTCGACTTCCGGTGTAGGGAAGCTTCACCTTATAGATGGAATAATGGACAAAAAAATGTATCTGGATATACAGAAGAAAAATATGAGACAAAGCACTGAGAAATTGGTCATTTTGGACCGATTCCACTTTTATCAGCATCTCTGTTGTCTTTCAAGTACCAATTGCTCGTACAGTTACTCACTTTGATTCTCCAATTTTGCGCCTTTTACGTGTCCACGACAGCCCGCAACTTGGTTCTCTTCCACACTCTATAGCCACTTTTAAATGTAATATCCGTTACACAAAATTTTCTGTCGTTTAAATTTGCATCTCTATTATGTCATTTGTGGCTTTGATTTGCATATTTTAGGTTCTCTCAATTTTTATTATGGTTCTTTTTTAATTTTTTATTATCGGTTTATAATTTTTATCTATTTCTAAGCTATTTCTATTTGTTATTGAGCTTTTTGACTGTAAATGGAATTTGCGAATAAATGACATGAAATAAATGATCCGAAACATTCTGCGCTCATAGCCAAAGAATACCTCCTCTATAACTGTCGAAAGGTGATTAAAACACCAGCCCAATCACTAGATCTCAATGTTATTGAGCATTTGTGGTAGACATTAAAAATTAAAGTAGCGGCTTATTCCAACATCAAAGAAATGAAACAAATCCTGCAAGAAGAATGGGATAAAATTGAGCCGGAATTTTGTCGAAAGTTGGTAAACTTAATCCCAAATCGTTTGAAAACTCCAATTGAACAACGTGGACTAAAATTTATAACTTTTTCATTTACGGCTTCAATATGAGAGCAAAAATTGGCAATTTCATGTAAAATTTCAATAACTGTTTTTTATGGCTGAAGAATTTTTGTTTTTATTATTGATTATAATACTATAGATAATAAAGAAAAATTTTGTCCAAAAAAGGAATTTGGGTAACTGTTTTATTTTCCAAGATATCGACCCTCAAATGTGCTCAACACATTTTACTGACTTTATCTGTGAGGTACTGTGTAAGCTGTGTTTAATGAGCAGGGCATCTCAAGGCAAGTTAGAGTAGAGCTGTCGTCAAAAAAGTAGATCAAGGTAGAGTTGTTGAGAGCACGAAATCATGGAGTCTTGCTTTTCAGAAGTTCAACCTGTCAGTTCAACAATTATTTGGTGACAGTCGGTTCTGTGGGAACTGATGAAAAGCTAATTGTCTACCACATGTTGCTCTACCAAAAATGGCTGAGCAGAAAATCGTGTTCTAAATTGCTCTAGTTCAACTTAGAGCAGGCTCATGAAACACAAATCCGAGCAACTTCGGACAAGTCAGAGTAACTAAATAGCTTATCAAACGCATTTTGCTAAAATATTTCAACCTAAATACAGCTATAATATCACTGGGAGCAAATGTCATATCAATATTGGCAAAGATCATTGGTGACTTGTCGAATGCGTTCTATTTCAAAAGTTTAAAATTATAACAAAAATATTGTGTTCACTAATACGACGCAAGTTGTGGGTCTGGAAAAATTCACCTTACTTATATGCCAATCGACGCACACCGCCCCGCTGCGCCACAATGCTTTAACCGATAAAAAGGAATTTTTCTGAGATGCTTCAAAGATACAGTTGTCTGTTTGCCACCTACTATGAAGTGTAGCTAAGTGATCGTATATAAAGAGTGTGCTTCTAAAAATTTGGTAGTTTTAATACAATCCTTCTTTCTGTTGTTCATTTCCAGTCATCAGTACCGTGACAATCTCTTTTATTCCAGTTAATTTCACATATCTTGATGCAAACTGTCAGATTTGATGGATACATAAGGGAGATTCAGAATGCGTATTTTTTTTTATCCTGACACTCAAGTGCTTTAGCTGGAATGAGGTTGGTGGTGAAATGGTGCTCCAAGTTTGTCTAAAGAGTAGAAAGGATGGAATTCAACGGTAATCTTTTACAGCAATGTGGGGTCTCGTGATTTTAATGACTGCTATATTGATCTTTCGAACAGGAGTTGGCTCGCGTGTTTATTCAGCGGATCTAAATCTTCACCGGTGGTATAGATTGTCCGACCAGCCTACTATATTTCAGTCAGAGGTATATGCCATATGCATGGTGGTTGAGTCCATTAGTTTAACATCAACCAAACTAATGACAATTTGCGTTTGCGAGTGCATTAGTGGAACATCAGCGATTCTCGCTCTTGCATCGTAAAGATGCTCTTCGAGATCCGTTACCGTGTACAGAGTGGCTGTTGGCAAAATAGCAAATCATACTCGCATCCAGATTACCTGACTACCAGGACACAGGTGCCATATGCAAAGAGTAGGCCAATGAATTGGTGAAGAGAGGTTCAGGAATTAGAAATAGCCCCTGAATATCTTCGGCACAGACACCACAAGATAGACACCACAAGCAAACTACATAAGATGCAATCATATGGGCCCAAACAAAGTCCGAATGGGAAAAAGGACGGACTATTGGATAAGCGGAACATTGTGATCATCAGCCGATTCAAACAAGAACTGGAAACTGATCAAACTTTGCAGAAACTATTTGAGAATGACGGTTGATCTGCTCACAGACCATTGCCTAACTGCATCTCATGCGAATAGATAAGGACTCTCCCGCAGCAATTTATTCAGGAAATACAAGATAGAAAAAGACACCATCGAGCATACTCTTTGATAGGTTTTGGCCCTTAATAATAAACTCCTCAGCATTTTTGGTTGTTATTACTTCAAGAGCTAGCAGATCTGATTAGTATCGCTTCATTTAGTCAATTGATTCAATTTGTCGGAGATGTCACTTGGCAGCTCTAACTAGCCCTAATTAGCCAATGGGCCCAAACTGCTGGTTACTTGTGGGACAACAAAATTGCGCCGTATTACAAGAGTGCCAAATGTCTGGTGATTCGACTTAGAAGTATATCAGCACTTGCGAAGATTAGTAGTGGGATCAGATGCTTTTTATTACAGACTTACAAAAAGTGCTCGGTATATTTATAAGAGGATAGAACAACGATATTTTCCTACAGTTGTGCATGAAGGAGTTTGCCGACTTGTGCCAGATACTTTATCTATCCCTAAAGTATAGTGCACTGAAAGAAAAACTCTTGGTTGATTCAACTATTTTTAATAGTATTGCAACGATTCATTCAAAATCGTTAAACGAACTACGGAAAATAGTTATTTTTATTATGTTAATATAGTTAATTTAACGATATAAAAGTAGTTGGCTCTGGTTATACAAAAAATATAGCAACGTTCATGAAATCAACTGTTTTAATTGTTTCATAACCACGAAAATTAGTTGATAAATAGAAAAATATTCATCAATTCACTCAAAACTTGTAATGGTGTTCTCACCTTAAAGTAGGCTGAACTTAGCAAAGACCCAATGGACTATGCTAAGATGGTGATGGTCTTAGATGTCCACCAAAGGAATGCGAGTGGAAGTCCGTGCAGGACTGAGCTACACTGGGTAGCTACTACTCTCATGCAGCAGGAGAGCGGCACATGCTGGCTGCTTTCTAGCTCTGTTCGGGAGTTACGGGGGGGTTCTGTTTTCCCGCTGCATGTCCCAACCATTATCACATTATTTCATGTGCCTGAGGACAAAACATGTCAATTGATCCCTTTGGATCCGGCGACGATAGAAAAAAAATACCGTAAAGGTTAGCCCTGACCAAGAGCTCAATTCTCTGTTGGCTGAGCCATAGGCCCAGACTCACCAGGAGGAAAAAAAAAAAAAATAAACAGGCCACCACCGAGGGTCTAAGCTTCCTAAGAAGTAACTCGACGCGGTAACGAGACGTCACGTGAGAGAGGTCGCGAAGTAGTGGCCAATTTCGAATCGAGAGAAATCGCGGTATCGGTTAAATTCACTATTCACAAGGTATCTATCGGCAGGAGCTCTCAAAATTGAAATTAATATTTAGGTTCTCTTTATGGATCAACATGGCTATACAACCGAAACACGCGCGCGACTGACTGGTAGTAACAACTGAAAAGTACAAGTAATTAATCCAACACTCACCTTATGACAAGCACCCAGCCTGGCCCCAGCTGGAAAAAGATGTTAGCTTTTAATAAATATAAGATTTACTGCCATTCTTTAGCCAGGTCTGTGGCTGTACCGCCCGTCGGCCCGTCCATCCACCCTCTAGTTTATTCTGGAAAAGGTCCGGAACGAGAAAGATGACTCACATCGTTAGCAAAGGAAACAGTAGTATTAGTGTGATTTCATATTAATATATTCTATTAATTCCACAGGAACCAAGTAGACTTGCATTGCTGCTTATGAACTGGGAAACTTGGTGTACATACATACAATTTTTCTAATTACATTAATTTCCACGGGATCCCAAATAGAAATTCAATAATTTTTTTTTGCGTAACTATTTAAGGCACTAAACTTTTCTCTACTCGAACTTTTCTTTCTTTTCTGTTTTCACATCAATAATTCAAAAGAAATCTATTCTTTAACTACAACAAAATGAATCGATTTAAACGAATTCTTAATTAAATATTTCCTTCATGGTTTCGATTTCATTCCCGCTTATGCGTAACTATCTAGGGCACTAAACTTTTCTCTACTCGAACTTTTCTTTCTTTTCTTTTTTTTTCTTTACATCAATATTTCATTTTTATTTTACTTACATTTCATTTAAATTGCCCAGACATATTTTCCGTCATTCACACTTAATATTTAGAATAGATTATGCATATATCTCTAATTGATTCAACAAAATTTTCCCTTACTTAGTAATTAGATTCTTCAATTTCATTAATTTCTTATATTATCAAGTAAGTTTCTCAATAATATTGATGACAACTTTGTAGAAAATTATTCATATTGTGTTAACGCTAACATCATTGTTATTTGTATTTCATTTTTAAATTGAGATTATGGTGTATGTGTATATAGTATAAACAATAATACCGATTTTAATTATAATGACACAATTTCATAACATTTTTTGAGATACTAAATTTGCATATAAATTTGGTTTACTTAGAATAATTCTATCAGAAATCAACAAAGTTTTTGTTACAATTTATGTGTTATGTGTTACGTGTTGCAATAAGACACTTGGGAGCTATTGCACAAGATTCACTTTTGTTTTATTAATATTCTATTTTTGTTGTTCTTTACGCGTTGATTTCTTTTTTGCTATGTACAAAGAATATGTACATAATTTAGGCTTGGTTTATGATGATTTTGAAGTCAAATTGTACTTCAGGAGTGCAAAAATTCAAAGATCCTAGATTAGATCGTGTCAGGCTTATACGTTGATAGAGAGATATATAATGGAAAAATGTGTGATTTTCGCCTTTCTTGAATAAATCAGATTAATAGTGTTAACTCCTCAGCAACGTATGTAAGTACTTTTTTTTTTAGTTTGATGCAAATTAAGAGCTCGATGTTATTCTAAGTGACTCAAGTCAGTAGGTTCGATCGAATTTTCTTCAATAAAGACAATTGATTTCATCACGTAATCGAGACATACTTAGCAAAGTAGTGAAAGGAATTAGTGACTCACGTGGCAGCTGCTGTTATAATTCCTAGCAGCGAACGAGTGAGATATTCAGATAACTATGCTAAAAAGATCACCTAAATACTTCACCGATTCAAGAAAACAAAATATTTTACCTATTTTCCAAATAAGATCGTATGATCTTATTTCTTATCCAAGCGCCGTCGCACGCTAGCCTCGTACGCGCTTCCGACGACGTCGCCAAATTCCACCAGCGGCAACTAATGCCGAATATACCAACACTACACCCGACACGATCAATTACTTTCACTCAATTTCCATGATTTGCACTATTATTGAAAATGCACTGTAATAATGGATACAATTGAAAAATAGAATTGTTCCTACCCAAGCACTCACGTTGTATCACCTCACCGGCCTCGGCCACGTTCTCGGATCGTCTGCCTGGCTTGAGGCGAAATCGAAATTTTCTGATCCGTTCGTACGGTACTTTGTTTTGCTAGTATAACAACCGTTTGCCCTTGAAATTAGTCGTTGCTTGCAGACAATGCGGCGTACGTGCGTCCCAATGAGAAATTCTTTGACCTTTATTGACTGTGCTGCAATCCTAATGGGAAATTGCATGAGTCTTTACCTCAGGCCTTTTCTCATACGGAATTTTGGCTTGGCTCATTACACAAACAGGACGTTATGCAGCTGGCAAGATGCAAAACGAACAGAAGAAGAATTATGAGAGGGTAGACAAGGAATTCGTCTACAGGTCCCTTCTGCTGAATGAATAGTGTCGAATAGGAAGTGAGTGTAAGCGTATCATGAAGTATCTTACTATGTTGTTTTGTACAGGAACATTGCCATTAACCCAATTCCATGAATCAAGCTTTACTTATCATTCTTAAGAAGGGAATGGTGATATTCCTTCACAATCGCCGGATATCCTTGGCATGGTAGACGCCCATGGCTCTACCATCCAGGTGTTGTAACAGATAGCGGGAGGTACCCAATCGTGCTACTACTTTTGCCTTGCGAAATTTGTGGTCTAATTTAGCATTGTAGTGTTCCGTGGCCTTGCTTGGGGCAAAATTCCTGACCAAAATTGTATCTCCGGCTTGAAATTGGGCGTCGCGGGCTCTTAGATTGTAGGCTTTCGCTTGCGTTTCTTGTGCAAGCCCCATTTGCCTTTGGGCGTGTTGTCGCGCCAGCTCTTGTCGCCTAAAAGGAGGGACTTCAGAGCTCGGTTCCGATAGTAACTGTAGTTGTCGTAACAGTCTGTATGAGCTGCCATGCCTTACCATATTTTGTCCAAACACCAAGAAATGCGGATTAAAACCAGTGGAAGTGTGGTAAGAAGTACAAAGGGCCGAGTTAATTTCCGGTAGTCGGTTATCCCAATCCTGTTGGTGAGGTGATACATACGTACGAATGGCAGCTACCAAGGATCTATTTACCCTTTCCGATGCGTTTGCTTGTGGTGAGTAAACTGCCGTGTACAAATGCTTGACACCATAGTTTTCGAGCAGGGAGTTGAACAGGTGCGAACGAAATTGCACGCCGTTGTCGGATACCAGAGTTTCAGGGACCCCAAAAACGTGAAAAATACGACGTTCTACGTATTCACACACTTTAGAAGCAATACACTTCCGAAGTGGTTCCACAAAAGTAAATTTGGACAGATGGTCCAGTACTATCAATATGCCAGTATTTCCATGCTTGGTCCTGGGATAAGGGCCCAATAAGTCTATGTAGAGACGCTGGAAAATCCGCTCACTGGGGTTTGACGTTCCCATAGGTGGTTTCAAACTGTAATTAGGTGCTTTATTCATCTTGCACAGGTCGCAGGCCAGAACGTATTCTTTGACCTGTGAAGTCATTTTGGGCCAAAAGAAATACGTTTGTAAGCGACGTAACGTTTTTCCGATGCCCCCGTGCGCACTGGTCGGATGATCATGAGCTCGTTTGATCAGCTCTGCTGTCAGCTCTGCAGGGATCCACAGCTTCCAACTATCGTGTTCCTGAATTGGATCGCTAGTGGCATAAGTACAGCGTCTATACACATACCCATCGGTTACCTTCAAATCCGGGAGTTGGTCGGCATTTCCAGAGATCTTGTCGACTAGGTCTAAGTATGTAGCTGATCTGAAATGAGGTGAATCTAGATCGATTTCGATTATGTCAGAAATTCCCTCAATAGCACTACATTCTTCGGGTGAGTGAATACGAGAAAGAGCGTCTGGAACCAAGTTTTGACTTCCTTTACGATGACTGATTTTGAATTTGAAACCTTGAAGTTTCAATGCCCATCTAGCAAGTCTGCCATGAAGATCCTTGAGACTCATTAGCCACTGGAGAGACGCGTGGTCTGTCACAACTTCAAATTCTTGTCCCTCAACGTAAGCCCGGAATTTTTTGATCGCTAGTACCGCCGCTAAGCATTCTTGTTCGGTGACCGTGTAATTCCGCTGGGCCGAATTGAGCTTTTGCGACATATACGCTATAGGGGCTTCCGTTCCGTTTTCTTGCTGCTGTACTAGGACTGCTCCTATGCCGTGTTGACTAGCGTCGCAATGTATGGCGAAGGGCTTACAAAAATTAGGACTATGCAACACTGGAGCGGAAATTAAACAACTTTTTAAAGAGTTGAAAGCTGCCAAGCTTTCTTTGTTCCACTCAAATTTCCTTTTGCTCGATAACATGTTTGTAAGGGGGGTAGATACGGACGCAAAGTCCGGCACAAATCTTCGGTACCACCCACAAATGCCTAAAAACCGACGTAATTGTCTCACCGTTTTGGGTACTGGAAATTCCTTAATGGCTAGGATCTTATCGGGGTCTGTTTGCACAGTCCCATGGCCGATGATATGGCCTAAGTATTTCACCTCCTTCATTAGAAATTTACTTTTCCCAACGTTAATCGTTAATCCAGCCGAACGCAGATGCTGAGCAACTTCCTTGAGCAACATAACATGCGCATTGAATGTCTCTGTTATCAGAAGCAAGTCATCCAAATATATGAAAACTTGGTGTTTTAAATGAGCTGGTATCACCTTGTCCATCAATCGCTGCATCGTTTGTGGTGCGTTGCATAGCCCAAAGGGCATGGTGACAAATTGGTAGAGTGGTCTGCCAGGCACCGTGAAGGCTGTCTTATCCCTTGACCCTGGATCGAGCGGTATTTGCCAGAAGGCATCCTTTAAATCTAGGCTACTTATATATTTGGCAGGTGGTAACCGACTTAATATACCGTCAATTAGTGGTAAAGGATAAGCATCTCTCACCGTGACCTGGTTGACTTTTCGAGCATCCAAACACAATCTGACCTTCCCAGGCTTCACAACCAAGGTTACTGGAGACGACCAACTGCTCTGCGACTCTTCGATTACTCCAAGGTCCAACATGCGATCGATTTCTGTGTACAGCTGTCTTTCCACTGCAGGTGATACTGCAAAGTGGCGCTGTTTAATAGGCTTGTTGTTGCCTACGTCAATTACATGTGAGGTGAGAGTGGTACGGCCCAAGCCTTCTTTTGCGAACGACGGAAAGGTATTGATGGCTTCATTCAGTTCTTGCTGTTGAACGGTGGATAACGTGTGATGATTAGACGTGGAAAGTGAGTAAAGCGTTAAATCTTTCGATGGAGAGGGTTGATCAAACAAATTGGTGGCTAATTTGAATAAGCGTATGAAATCGATTCCCAAATACAAATTCTGACTAAGTGAAGGGATGATTAGGAAAGATATTGATTCCGTACGTCCTCGAAATTGAATAGGTCCTGTGATTCTGCCTATTGCTGAGTGTTTGGTGCCGTCGGCAGTACTTAGGCTAACATTCATTTTCTCGATACAGGACCTTTTCTCCGTCATAAATTTCCTCGCCAAGTCTGAAGATAAACAACTAACGCTGGCTCCTGTGTCAATAAGCCCACTCACACATTCGTTTCCGAAGAGTGTGACGTTTGCGTAGGGACGCAAGTCTCCTGTGGGTTTGTCCACGATAGTGGAAGAGCAGTACAAGTGTCGAAGTCGTTTTATTCGCTTCCAAAACTGTCGTAAACGAAAAGTGGCTCGTTTAGGCTTTCGAAATAAGGAGATTTCTTCAGTTCTAAAGATACGACGACGAGCTTGCTCGTACTCCTTCAGTCGAACATGATAAGGCTTATAATAGTGTGACATCGAGTTAGCATTCAAGATCGGTTCTGAGCCTTCTCCATTAAATGCATCAAGCGGAATATTAGGGGGTGTACTCGATTTAAGTTGTGATACAGTCGAATCAGATGACGGCCTAAAATTGGATGAAGTCGAAGTGCCAACATCTTCATGAGAGTTTGGTGTTATGAAGACGTTCACTGTCGATGGAATTACTATTTGGGGTTCTGTCGGTGTCGATTGGTGATCTCGGAGGGCTTCTGGGTGTTGTAAGCACCTCCGATTCGCCTGTTTTTTTGTTGACAGACCTCGCAATGGGGTTTGTATACGTTCTCTGCCCCACAACCATAGCAAAATATACGACGTTCTTCTAGGCAATCCATATAAAGATGTCCAGGTTTTCTACAGTTCCAACAGATCGTAGCCTGGTTGACCTCGCAAATCTCATAGGGTCTTTTTTCTTCATCGTCTACACCTAGCGAATCCGTCAACGCTGACAGATGGCGGCGAGTTCCGTACACTCGTTCCGGCTGGTTTAAAGCTTGTGCCAAGCGTTCTCTTCTCTTGACCTGCTCGCGAAGCTGCTGAGTACTAGTGAAATGACGGTCAACTAACTGCCATTGTAATTCAGGAAGCATGTTGCTTTGTATTATATCCAACAGGTCTTGATCAGATAAAGGAAAAGGTAGGCTACTCGATAAGCGACGGACGTCTCTATAAAAGTCATCAAACGACTCTCCGACCTTCTGACGACGCTTGCGGATTTGGCTCATAATTTCGCTGTTTGTCGCAAAGTTCTTGAACTCCCGCCTCATTGCGTTACACAGCGAGTGCCAATCTAATTGATCTGACTCCTGATGATACTGCCAAAACCATTCTTCGGCGACTCCGGACAGTAAACTGTCTATATGACGACTCACAGCTCGGAAGTCGCCTTGCAACTTTTGTCGAGTCAGAGCATTGACTCTGTACAAGAATTTCTCAACCGGCATGCTTCCGGCTTGACCGCTAAATGTAAGATTCCATCCGGCCATGATGGTGGTGATTTTGTCAGATGACAGCCTGTCATCTCGAAATGACCGAATATTGCTATGGGCTACTGCATCGTTCACATGCTCTCTATTTACGTGAGCAGACCTGTGAGCATCTCGGTTTGCTGGAGGCACCTCCCTTGAGTAAGAATGACGTGCTCTGCTTCTAATAGATGTAGTTCTTCCTCTACCTGGGCGTTCCACAGCTGGTGTTGGAAAAGGTTGGTCCAACGAGTTCTGAGACTGGGTATTCGCGTTGGAAATTGTTAGTGAGGCTACTTGCTGTTGTAAGTTGCTGAAGGACTGCATCATCGATTGCATCTGTCTTTTGATATCTCCAAGATCCGATTCTTTCGTGGAGCTTTGAGAACTTTTAGGAAAGGCCATTGCTTCCGAAGCAGCTGCCGTATCCGCGTGTTCCAAGTCCGCAGGTCCCCAAATCTCCTGAGCTGGTGGCATCAAGGCACCGTCCGAGACTGCTGCGGTCCGAGACCGAGTCACGGGTCGGTGAGCCTTAGGGATGGCTCCCTGTTTCGAACTGTTGTTGGTTTTCTTGTTGAAGAATGTTAATCGTAAATCCCCCAACAAAATCTCTCGGTTACATAAAGGGCATGAGGTAGCTTGGTCTAAATGCTGGAGTAAGCAACCCTCATGGAACGTGTGATCACAAACAGTAGTAAGCAGCTTCTCTCCTAACTGGAAGAGCTGCTGGCATAAGGGACAACTCCCTGATAATACCTTGTCCTGATCCTGAGTAGGATGAGGTGGTGTCCTTGTTAAAGACATCTCTAAAATAAAGCTTAGTTCCTAATGTCAGACTTAAACTATAAATAAATGCTTATTCTCTATAAATAAACTATAAATAAATGCTTATTTTGATATACTGGATGAGCAAGGTAAGTAAATGGTAATAATGGCTTGAATAGGAACAAGTCCGGTTTACGAAACTTGAACTTAACAAATAGAACACAACGTGTGAAATGTTTTAAACAAGTTAATTAAGATAACGTTTCTTTGCTAACGAAGAGTGAGTCACTCTTCTCTCCCGAGAAAGGATAATAAGAGTTAGAGATCGATAAAAAGATAAGAAAAATATATAATTGATTTTGTTTTTGTAATACGTGCTCAAAGGAAATCAATTAAGGCTACGTTACTTTACGAATATTCAGGATTGTGAAATATAGATAGGAGAACGTGTTAAGAAAAAACTTCAAAATTGCAACTAAGATTTCCATTGACTAAGGGATCGTGTTGGTTTCGTACCCAGGTGTCACCACTCGTCAGTCTTTCCGAACAAAATAGTGAATGCATTTAATTGATTTTACGGAAACAAAACAAAAAATTGGAATTAAAGTTGAACGACTCTCTCCCATAATACTATGCAAACAAGAACAAAACCACTGGATGCTAATTGGCCGGGTGCCGAAATAGCATAATCACAGAAGGTATGCTCCAGTCACACAACATCACCAGAGAGAACGCTTCAACCTCGCGGTATTTACTTTATATAAAAAAAAAAAGCAACTCGTTTCACAGTGGTGAAGACGACATCAGCTCTCGCAGACTGGTTATGCTAACTAGCTGGTTGCCAAGATAGCAAGTAATCACAGTACTGAAGAACAGACTGCCTTCAGGCATTATAGCCTAGGACAAAACGTATTGAAAAGAGTCCTTTATATTGAAATTTACTTGAAATAGTTACTCTAGCAGCACTTACAGGGCTGCAGACAGGTAAGATAGATAACTGGCGGGTGATACCGCTTAATCAAGTCTGCAGGAGTGTAATTCGGCAGAGAATCTCTAAGTGCGTGAAACACTTTGTTATGCTCTTGTGAACATAAACCGAACACACTTCACTAAGTGGGGTTCTTTACAGAATGTAGACTAACCGTCTGTAGTTCTAATTCAAAGATCATTTGAGTGAACCTTATGAGCTTTATGAGCAAAGTTTCGGGCCCCACGTTGGGCGCCATTTGTAATGGTGTTCTCACCTTAAAGTAGGCTGAACTTAGCAAAGACCCAATGGACTATGCTAAGATGGTGATGGTCTTAGATGTCCACCAAAGGAATGCGAGTGGAAGTCCGTGCAGGACTGAGCTACACTGGGTAGCTACTACTCTCATGCAGCAGGAGAGCGGCACATGCTGGCTGCTTTCTAGCTCTGTTCGGGAGTTACGGGGGGGTTCTGTTTTCCCGCTGCATGTCCCAACCATTATCACATTATTTCATGTGCCTGAGGACAAAACATGTCAATTGATCCCTTTGGATCCGGCGACGATAGAAAAAAAATACCGTAAAGGTTAGCCCTGACCAAGAGCTCAATTCTCTGTTGGCTGAGCCATAGGCCCAGACTCACCAGGAGGAAAAAAAAAAAAAATAAACAGGCCACCACCGAGGGTCTAAGCTTCCTAAGAAGTAACTCGACGCGGTAACGAGACGTCACGTGAGAGAGGTCGCGAAGTAGTGGCCAATTTCGAATCGAGAGAAATCGCGGTATCGGTTAAATTCACTATTCACAAGGTATCTATCGGCAGGAGCTCTCAAAATTGAAATTAATATTTAGGTTCTCTTTATGGATCAACATGGCTATACAACCGAAACACGCGCGCGACTGACTGGTAGTAACAACTGAAAAGTACAAGTAATTAATCCAACACTCACCTTATGACAAGCACCCAGCCTGGCCCCAGCTGGAAAAAGATGTTAGCTTTTAATAAATATAAGATTTACTGCCATTCTTTAGCCAGGTCTGTGGCTGTACCGCCCGTCGGCCCGTCCATCCACCCTCTAGTTTATTCTGGAAAAGGTCCGGAACGAGAAAGATGACTCACATCGTTAGCAAAGGAAACAGTAGTATTAGTGTGATTTCATATTAATATATTCTATTAATTCCACAGGAACCAAGTAGACTTGCATTGCTGCTTATGAACTGGGAAACTTGGTGTACATACATACAATTTTTCTAATTACATTAATTTCCACGGGATCCCAAATAGAAATTCAATAATTTTTTTTTGCGTAACTATTTAAGGCACTAAACTTTTCTCTACTCGAACTTTTCTTTCTTTTCTGTTTTCACATCAATAATTCAAAAGAAATCTATTCTTTAACTACAACAAAATGAATCGATTTAAACGAATTCTTAATTAAATATTTCCTTCATGGTTTCGATTTCATTCCCGCTTATGCGTAACTATCTAGGGCACTAAACTTTTCTCTACTCGAACTTTTCTTTCTTTTCTTTTTTTTTCTTTACATCAATATTTCATTTTTATTTTACTTACATTTCATTTAAATTGCCCAGACATATTTTCCGTCATTCACACTTAATATTTAGAATAGATTATGCATATATCTCTAATTGATTCAACAAAATTTTCCCTTACTTAGTAATTAGATTCTTCAATTTCATTAATTTCTTATATTATCAAGTAAGTTTCTCAATAATATTGATGACAACTTTGTAGAAAATTATTCATATTGTGTTAACGCTAACATCATTGTTATTTGTATTTCATTTTTAAATTGAGATTATGGTGTATGTGTATATAGTATAAACAATAATACCGATTTTAATTATAATGACACAATTTCATAACATTTTTTGAGATACTAAATTTGCATATAAATTTGGTTTACTTAGAATAATTCTATCAGAAATCAACAAAGTTTTTGTTACAATTTATGTGTTATGTGTTACGTGTTGCAATAAGACACTTGGGAGCTATTGCACAAGATTCACTTTTGTTTTATTAATATTCTATTTTTGTTGTTCTTTACGCGTTGATTTCTTTTTTGCTATGTACAAAGAATATGTACATAATTTAGGCTTGGTTTATGATGATTTTGAAGTCAAATTGTACTTCAGGAGTGCAAAAATTCAAAGATCCTAGATTAGATCGTGTCAGGCTTATACGTTGATAGAGAGATATATAATGGAAAAATGTGTGATTTTCGCCTTTCTTGAATAAATCAGATTAATAGTGTTAACTCCTCAGCAACGTATGTAAGTACTTTTTTTTTTAGTTTGATGCAAATTAAGAGCTCGATGTTATTCTAAGTGACTCAAGTCAGTAGGTTCGATCGAATTTTCTTCAATAAAGACAATTGATTTCATCACGTAATCGAGACATACTTAGCAAAGTAGTGAAAGGAATTAGTGACTCACGTGGCAGCTGCTGTTATAATTCCTAGCAGCGAACGAGTGAGATATTCAGATAACTATGCTAAAAAGATCACCTAAATACTTCACCGATTCAAGAAAACAAAATATTTTACCTATTTTCCAAATAAGATCGTATGATCTTATTTCTTATCCAAGCGCCGTCGCACGCTAGCCTCGTACGCGCTTCCGACGACGTCGCCAAATTCCACCAGCGGCAACTAATGCCGAATATACCAACACTACACCCGACACGATCAATTACTTTCACTCAATTTCCATGATTTGCACTATTATTGAAAATGCACTGTAATAATGGATACAATTGAAAAATAGAATTGTTCCTACCCAAGCACTCACGTTGTATCACCTCACCGGCCTCGGCCACGTTCTCGGATCGTCTGCCTGGCTTGAGGCGAAATCGAAATTTTCTGATCCGTTCGTACGGTACTTTGTTTTGCTGGTATAACAACCGTTTGCCCTTGAAATTAGTCGTTGCTTGCAGACAATGCGGCGTACGTGCGTCCCAATGAGAAATTCTTTGACCTTTATTGACTGTGCTGCAATCCTAATGGGAAATTGCATGAGTCTTTACCTCAGGCCTTTTCTCATACGGAATTTTGGCTTGGCTCATTACAAACTTCAACGTTTCGAATTATCAACAGTTTTTATGGTACTTAAACTACTTCGCAATAGTTGATTTCAGCAAACGTAATTCAGTGAGCAACGTCTTTGAAATTATTCTACGCAAAGTAGAATGGTTTCAACATTTGGACGTTTTTCATGCTCCGAATGAAATTGTTTATCAACCACGCGTCATGGTGCATAAAAGTAATCAACGATTTTCTTATGGTTGTTTTAACTATAGCCCTAGTTGATGCAAAAACAACTAAGGCAAACTGTTGATTTTTCATACTCCTCATACTCATACTCCTATTCTATCGTAGAAGTTTCATATGCTACATGGCAAAATTGTGTTCGGCTTGCTGTTCGATATAATTCATATGCATGTTATGCAGTGAAGCCTTTATATTACGTTGTATGACGCTTTATAAGTTAACACTGTATGACATTACAGTGTCTTCCACTGTGGCAAACGCAGTGGGCTGCGACAAAGTGATGTCAAAAATTGCTGTTAACACAAAACAGCGGCATTGCGGCAACGGCGCCACAGGGGGAGGCGTGAATGCCGCAGTTGAATTTGGTGAATCACAATGCGCCAACCAAATTCATTTTGTTTGTGTATTGTATTGCTAAATCCTGTTGTACGAGGATTAGGTTGGCTCGTCGCAATACACATCAGCCATCGCTTGTCTATTATACCATTCAACCTAATTCAAACAGAGTTAATTCAACCTAGTAGTGATGCCAACCTATGGTAGGTATCACCGCTAGCGGTGCGGCAAAATTAAAAATTTGGCAAATTCTGCCGCAGCGGCAAATTCGTACTATGTATATTGTTGGAATACCATTGTTTGTGGTTGCTTACTTTTTTTGCACCACGGACGTTGTTTGTCAACCACGCGTCATGGTGCATAAAAGTAATCAACTATTTTTTTATGGTTGTTTTAACTATAGCCCGTAGTTGACGCAAAAACAACTAAGGAAAATTGTTGATTTTACCAAGATTTTTCTTTCAGTGTGAATAAAACGGAACAATCAATCAACGACAAGACTTAAACAACTACTAATTCATACACCGCGTAGCCATTTCCTTATGGATCTAAAGAATCACTTCAAAATATTCAACTTTTGCCTATTTACCGTCCAATTTTTCCACAATTAATCCTTGATTTTATCTTTTTCTGTTATATCCAGCCTTTTAATCCTAAATTTTATTCAAAGTCGAAACGAAAATTAATGCCAATGTAAATTGTCCATTTGACCACTCCATTCATTCCCAGTTTTCCGAATTCATAAAATAACCCAGGGTCTCAACTGTGTACGCATAAACGAATCTGAAAGGGTGAAAACAAACAGCTCTGAAATGAAACAAATTGGGGAAATGCTCATCCTCTGAAAAAACTACAATTAAACTTCTTCTCTAACAATGAAACTTATTCTCTATTTTTTTAAATTAAGTCTATTATTTGGGGAATCAGCTTGCAGCGTTGAAGTCTGATCAAGACTTAGTGGCAGGTTAACTATAATGAGGGATCTAGTTCCTGAGAATTAAAGGACCTTCTGAGGCACATCAATATGTCTCTTGCTTTTTTGTGTTTATATTACAGGGGCAGGGCAAGCTCAGATATGTTACAAAGTATCAGAAGCAAGTTTTTTTTTGGAATTCATTCGTCGATCGCAATGTTGAAACCTGTTTAGTATATCTCAGTTTTCAAAAAGCTCGTCTTGCTTAGTGGATAGAGCACTAACTCCTTGCATGTTCGAATCTAGGTGCATTGTGGGAACCGTACGTAGAGTTTTAAGCTGTTTTTGCTCCAAATATTTACTTGAATCGATTCAGGGCAGAGTATGGTGGGATACTAATGATTTCACACTTCGATTATGAAAATGGAGTCTCTACTACCTCTAATCCCAAAAATTTTAAATGGGCTATCGCTTGGGCTTAACTTAAGTTTGGACCTTTAACTCTCAGTTCTCAGTCGCTTTGGACTTAAGATGATAGTAACAACATTGTTTCCGATTCCCGGCCATTCATTAAGAACTGAACTGAGCATCGTCTGAATGTTCAAAGCCATCTTATTACTCAGATACATGATGAAATCATCAACAAAGTGAACAATCCTTTACTTTGAGGATGTCAATAAACTCAAAATTGTTTAGAAGGGTATTGTAGTAAATGGCGAAAAACGTAGATATGGTGTGAGTTTTCTTTATGAAATGAATCATTCGAAACTTAGACCTTACGGTTTAGTTTTAGAATTTTAAAATTAGATGAAAGAGATCTAAAGATGCGCAGAGGATCTCACAGATTTGACGTTAATTTTTGCGTTGGCTTGAAATCTGAGCTGTGCATTCTGCTCCAGTGCAAAGCAATGGTGCAAAGCAATATCATTATGAAAATTTTCTGATATCAAGCTTGGTGCTCTCTTTCCTCGCAATTAATCGAGAACTCAACAGCAAGCTGTGATTTCAATTGGTGACATCAAGTTTAATTCATTACAATTCGACAGTACTTGTAACCTCCTAGAGTCCACATAATACCTTGCTCTTAAAGAGTCCAAATATGGTGCTCAAGACTTCATATGGTGATTCTGTACTTATGGCACAAGACCTCATATGATGTACATGGGTGATTCTGCCTTCTCATCTTCGATAGTGTTTGTTACAGAATTGGGTGGATGGTCATCATCGCATTTAGTGCATCCGAAATGCCCATTTAGTTGATTGATTAAGATAGCTCTTATCTGTCACTCATACCTACACTGAAAGAAAAATCTTGGTATAATCAACCATTTTCCTTAGTTGTTTTTGCGTCAACTACGGGCTATGGTTAAAACAACCATAAAAAAATAGTTGATTACTTTTATGCACCATGACGCGTGGTTTATAAACAACGTCCGTGGTGCAAAAAAGTACTGGTTCAGGCGGTAACGATGTATTGGTATATTTTTCTCTAAATGCTTGTATCATTAGAGGAGCATTAATAAGCCATAAACCATAGCAACATAATCCATCCAAGCCTTAAATAGAAACAGGACGTGAGACGTGAAATTGAGTTCATATGCATAGCTGCAAGCTGCAGCATCTATGAAAACAATTGAAATTGCGTAACAATTTCTGGTATTGGGACAATCGTAATCGTTTTCGGGACTCCCTGTTTTATAACAGTGATCTGCAAACAGAAGACTTATATTTTGTGAATAGAAGAAGGGAAATATAAAGGCTTCACTGCATAACATGAATATGAATTATATCGAACAGCAAAACGAACACAATTTTGCCATGTAGCATATGAAACTTCTATGATAGAATAGGAGTATGAGTATGAGGAGTATGAAAAATCAACAGTTTGCCTTAGTTGTTTTTGCATCAACTAGGGCTATAGTTAAAACAACCATAAGAAAATCGTTGATTACTTTTATGCACCATGACGCGTGGTTGATAAACAATTTCATTCGGAGCATGAAAAACATGTTGAAACCATTCTACTTTGCGTAGAGTAATTCCAAAGACGTTGCTCACTGAATTACGTTTGCTGAAATCAACTATTGCGAAGTAGTTTAAGTACCATAAAAACAGTTGATAATTCGAAACGTTGAAGTTTTGAGTGAATTGATGAAAATTTTTCTATTTATCAACTAATTTTCGTGGTTATGAAACAATTAAAACAGTTGATTTCATGAACGTTGCTATATTTTTTGTACAACCAGAACCAACTACTTTTATATCGTTAAATTAACTATATTAACATAATAAAAATAACTATTTTCCGTAGTTCGTTTAACGATTTTGAATGAATCGTTGCAATACTATTAAAAGTAGTTGAACCAACCAAGAGTTTTTCTTTCAGTGTAGCTTTGCAAAAATTGATAGTTCGTAATTAGAAAAATAAGTGGATAAGTCATGATTCTTTTCCTGTCTGTGAACCACTGAGAGACTGCAAGAATCTGAAATAGAGTAATATAACAAATTGCAACTCCAAAAAACCTACTGTAAGACTATACTTACTTATTGAACTTATTTGAACAATACTTTATCATACACTTTCAATGACATATATAGCTAAATTCAGCATCTTTCCAGTGAATTTATTTAAATAAAATACACATATTTCAAATAAATCGATTTATTGATCGAAATGTGTATACAGACCCTTAAAACAAGATGAAAATCATTGATGGAAGCAGCAGCTTGATAAAAGCAATTATAAAGGAATATAAAATAGTAATTAATTAGCCGTCGATATGGCAAGAAAATTTTGCATTTTGGCCGGTCTCCTGCTAATATCTAGTGTCTATGGAGAGGAAAAACTTAGGAAATACATCGATGGAGGTTTGGGTGATGTGAGAATTGATTATGGTGCTGAACCAACTTTAGTTGCTGTCGATCCAAATTGTTCACGAGAAAGTCAAAATTGTTCTGAAGAACTGGATAAGGTGGTAATTGCAAAAGGATTTGACAGTGAAGGTTGGTCGATTTTATTTCGATGGTTTTTCTTGATTGGTTTATATTTTATAGAGGAAGTTGCTAATGAAAACGATAGCTACGAGCTCAGAGATGAGACGTGTGATGATTGTGTGGACCCTCCTATGATTGCTATCGACCCTATTGTGCCGCAGGGTAGTAAAAGATATCCTGACGAATGGGATGATTTTGAGACGCATACTGGCGTTGGTGAAGGTAGGTAGAATTCTTAGAAGACACTTGCGCATATGGTACACGTAATTAATTATACAGGAGGTGATGTATGTGATGACTGTGTAGATCTACCCCTTATTGCCATTGACCCGATTTGGCCGACCGGAAGTCGAAGATATCCAGATGAGTGGGATCATATTGACGAATCTGTTGATGGGAACAACCGGGAAGGAGGTATGATCTTATAAACTTCGATATCATTTTTAATAATCTCTATTTTTCCAATGCATTCAGAAATGTGTACCATTGGGACAAATAACGGTGACTTACCGATGAATCAGCCTCTTTTGGTCTCTCCGCGAACCAAACAACTACTACAACCCGCTAAAGACAATTTCGTGAAGATTGAAAACGGTGAAACAATTGACCTGTATTGCACGGGGTCCTTTTCTGCTCCGCTTAGTGGCAAGAAAATCACTGCAACATGTGTATATGACAATGGTTTTGAAGTGGATGGAAATCTCATGAATATGACCGAAATCAACTGCTCTGGCATGGCTGCGAACTTGGTGCGAAAAACTAACAGAACTTGCTATGATGGAGCAGTGATTGTTGAAATCGGATTTGCTATTGTCGATGCATTTCTTCCGTTGATGGAAATCTGTTTTAACGCCGAACAACATTTCACACTTTATAATCACTATGAAATGGGACCATACAATTCTGCATACCAGAGATCGATTTCTAGGCCGCAGTTCATATCGGGAGGAGTTTACAATGGCGTCGATGTGAACACGTACTACACTCAGGTTCGACAGAAGACAACGGTCGACAATATCTTGGGATATGACTCTCAGAAGTATTTCGATTTATCAAAGGATGTTTACATGGCTCGAGGACACATGGCGGCCAAGGTTGATTTTGTCTATGCACCGGGTCAATGGGCCACGTTCTATTACATCAACACAGCTCCGCAGTGGCAAACATTCAATGGCGGCAACTGGGAACGTGTGGAGTCGGGAGTGCGAAGTTTTGCAGCAGATCGTAACATGGACTTGGACGTGTACACAGGAACTTGGGGTGTAATGTCATTGCCAGATGTGGATGGTGTAAAAAAGGAATTGTATTTGAATTTCGATGGGAATGGAAACGGGTTGCTTCGTGTGCCTAAAATATACTATCGTGTGATTATCGATAAGGCATCGAAATTAGGCTTGGTTTTGATTGGAGTGAATAACATTCATGCTACACTGGAGGAAATAACAGAGGAGTATATTTTGTGTGAAGACGTTAGTGACTTGATCACTTGGATTAATTGGGATAAGAGGAATATTTTGAAAGGTTATTCGTATGCGTGCGAAGTTATTGAGTTTGCTGAACGAATTGGTGAATTACCACCTCTTGAAGTGAGTGGACTGTTGTATTAGTTGTATGGTGTTGAGCTATATTTTGATAAAATTGAAAATGTTTTAAGAATTCCAAGCTATTTTATGTAAAAAAAAAAGCGCAACTTGTTATTTTTCGTGACTAAGTCGAGCGTTTTTGTATGAATAAATGACTGCAACTTGATGTATCTTTCGTTCAATTTGCTTGATTCTGTAATAAAATTTTATCAACAAATTCCTATGCTTAATTTATATACCAACAAAAAATAACTATAGTGTGAAATTCAACCGCCACAAATGGTAATTCCCCGCATGCTAGTGAATGGTATGGAAGTAGATCAACTAGAGTGGGCTCATTGACTGTGATTGTAACATGTACATCAGATTGCCCGTTTTGTTTACCCATTGCGAAATCATTTATCTATTAAAGAAAGCAAAAACAAATGACCCTAATAGCAAATGTAATTTTTAGAGCAACTTTCTCTTCATTATGATTGTGATACATTTGACATCGTTTCGGAAAAATTTCTTGGAAAAAGTTAATATTTTTACTATACTTTCTTTCATTGGAAGACTAAAGTATTAGCAGTGTGTCAAGTTTAATAGTTTTTGTGGGGAAAATATTTCTGAACCTTTTCTTCAAATAAGTCATTCAGAATACTTACAATGTTTAATTAGATTAACTTAAAATAAGAAAATAGTCGATAACATAGAAATCTAAGCTTTTGTGACGCTTTACATTCGAATCTTGTGTTGTAGTGCAATCTGATATGACAATGTTTTTCACTTACACCCATTTCTGATAACAACAATCAACGGTTTGGTTGCTTTTCATTGTTTTCATATCGGGCGCTATTTTATCGTTTTTATCAAACTAAGCTCATTAAACACGGTCCCGCCAAAAATCTAAAATTAGCACAGCCAGTTAAGTGTATATTTTATTAAAAAATCTAAAACTTGTGTATCAATTGATTTTAGAATAGATTGTACAAATAATCAAACGATGATAGTTAAATTCTGCTGTACGAATTGCAAATGAGTTGAATGAGTTAGACAATCTTATCAACAAAATTTTCACGATTACGACTCTAGTATTTAAGGAGATGAGCAGGTGACTGCGAGAACTTTGGTGGCGAACACTAAGGTCGAATAAACAACTGTCTGTACAAATGGTTAGAAAGTGGATTTTCTCGTTGGTAGCAACGCTTTTCGTTGCACAAGCCTATTCGGCTGCGGTTGAGATCAATCTCAACCAGCTCTTAGCCGAAGAGGCCTTGAAGTACCCTGGTGCTATGGATATGCCAGATGAGGAGCTTATGGAAAGGAGTGCTGTTATTTCTCCACGTAAGGCTCAAGAGGTGAACATTAATCAAATGTTAGCCGATGAAGCAATGAAGTACCCAGAAGCATTTGAAGATCCCGATGAAGAGCTGATCGAACGCGCTGCTCCATTCGCTTCGCGTGCTGCCAAAGAAGTAAACCTTAACCAGCTTCTTGCCGAGGAGGCCATGAAATATCCAGAGGCTTTCGAAACCCCAGATGAGAGTCTAATTGAACGCACTGCCGCTCGTACCGCCCAAGAAGTCAACATCAATAAGATGCTGGCCGAAGAAGCCATTAAATATCCAGAAGCATTCGAGGTTCCCGATGAACTTGACATTATGAGTCGTGCTGGAGGTATATGTGACTCTATTTAACACCCTATTTTATAATAATCTCAACTAATTCCCAGCATGTCAAATCGGAACAAATAACGGTGACCTAGGCAGTAAGCAGCCCATTCTGCTTCAGTCCGGCACAACTAAAATCGTATTGCCATCAACGGCAGGATTTATCAACATCGACAATGGCAAAACCATCGACATGCACTGCACATCTAGCTTTGCTGCACCGTTATCTGGAAAAAAGATCAGCGCTAAATGTGACGGTGGGAATATATTCGAAGCTAACGGAAACAAACTCAGTATTGAGAATATTGTGTGTACATCGGCTGTTGCCCATACGGTTCGCCAGACCACTAGAACCTGCTACGATGGATCCGCTATCCTGGAAGTCGGTTTTGCTTTAGACGTTGGATTTATCACTACGATCGAAGTTTGCCACAGTCTCAGCAAGCAAGTAACCTACTACACACATTATTCCATCAGTCCAGCAAACGTCGCTTTCCAAAAGTCAGTTGCCCGACCAAGTTTCATCACCGGAGGCTTCTACAATGGTGCTGACGTGAATCAGTTGTACACTCAAGTTCAACAAATGGCAACTATTGAGAAAACTTTGGGAGCTGGCTCTCAAAAATATTTCGATTTGTCTAAGAACGTATACCTAGCTCGTGGACATATGGCGGCTAAAGCTGATTATATCTATGCTCCAGAACAAATGGCTACTTTTTATTTTGTAAATGCTGCACCTCAATGGCAACCTTTCAACGCTGGAAACTGGGAACGAGTTGAAGACGGTACCAAAAAGTTCGCCCAAACTCGTAATTCTGAGTTTGATGTATACACTGGAACTTGGGGAGTGTCAACATTACCAGACGACCGTGGAATTCAAAAGGAACTGTACTTAAGCTATAACGCTGCTGGTCAGGGTTTGATTCCAGTTCCGAAATTGTACTACCGTGTCATTATTGAGAAGTCATCGAGGTTGGGAATTGTACTGATCGGGGTGAATAACCCACATGTTACTTTGGCTGAGATCCAGAAAGATTATATTATCTGTAATGATGTAAGCTCGAAAGTAAACTTCGTCAACTGGGAAAAGACTAACATTTTGAAGGGTTATTCGTATGCTTGTGAGGTCCCCGAGTTCGCTAAGAAAATTGGACAGCTGCCATCGTTGTCGGTTAGTGGTTTATTGTACTAATGGAGTTAATTTGCTGACATGAAACTATCAACAAAGGACTTTGAAATAATAAAAAGGCCGTGGTCCAAAACTTTGTTTGTTTGATTTTTTCGAACAGCCAATTTTTTTGGTAGATAATTGGCTGATTTTAGTCGTGATTAAATTGAAAAATTCAAAATTCACTCATATCAATATATAATCGTCGGGAGAACTACGTTACTGGCATATTTTGAGGAAATTTTTTGCTCACAGACCGTTCATTTTGATTGAATGATGAAGAGAATGAAAGGAACGACGTAAGAAAACTCAGGTGAAATAAAAGATAAATTTCGAGGAAATGGCTTATTTTTTTCACAATAAATTAAGTCATGACATATTTTGTTGAGATGGCAAAAGGTATACAATACATGCTTATAAGTGTCACAATATGGCCGATTAATATAAAATAATGGAAATGGTATATTTATTCAAAAAGGAGAAGCTTATGTTTCCGTTAGTATTAGGGTGTTAAAAACGATTTGGTTCAATATAAACATTTTAGTTCAAAGATGAATTTGCAGTCGTGCCCAGCTGCAGACTGACTACTTGTTGCTTTCCTTCTTTTTCTATCCACGTGGCTTTGACATATGCATTAGTTAAATTTGTGAATACCTTACACATTCTTCTGAGCTTAATTTTTATCTTGTCTACTAGCCACAAAAGTCTACATACTCGTACACCTGGAAAATCATAAATATTTCCAAAGCCACGAACATTGATAATTTAAAATATACATTGTTCCAAAGGTTATAGCACGTTAGTAAATATTACGCTACGAAAGAATAACGCTTCTGAAAAATTGATACTAGAAAATCAAAAAAATCGTACAAATTAAAAAAAATACATTTCTAGGAATAACGGTTGTCGAACGTTTTAATGGATGATCATTGCTGTTGTTTCAGATTGCATTGTGAGTTAGTGCAGTTACAATATTTAAATACAAAAATCGGTGAAATGGCTACTCGAAAAGAGGTTTTGTTTAAATTAAAGTAAGAGGATAAATCGCTTCGCGAAATAGAAAAAATTGCGAAAAAAGCCGATTATTGTACAAACAATAATAAAAAAAACTTTAATTTATCTGGCAGTTTGAAAAGTAAAGTCTTGAATGACCGTGACGTAAGAACAGTAATACGAAAAGTTAACGAAAATCCGAAAATGAATGCACCAAATATAAGCAAATGTATTGAAAATAAATTGTGAAAAGTAGTGCATCCAGAAACTATTCGTAGGACTTTGAGATTCACAGGATTTCACGGACACGTTTCTGAGGCAAACCGAATAAAACGATTGGAGCTCACGAAAAAATGCCAAGCTAAGGACCACAGCTTTTGAAAAACAATGTTTTTTACGGACGAAAGTCGCTTCAACATATTTGGATGTGATGGCCGTGGAAAAGTTTGGTGAAAACTAAAATCAGAGATGCAGAAAGAAAATGTTATCCCAACTGTTAAATATGGATTAGGTAACGTAATGGTTTAGGGAGGGATGGTAACAGCAGGTGTAGGAAATATTCATGTCATTGAAGACATAATGGTCCGTCACCAATACGTCAACATACTGCGAACTAACCTGAGACCATCTGTTGAGTGCTTAAGGCTAGGAATGACCTGGATGTTTCAACAAGATAACGACCCAGAGCATATTGCTTTGGTCGTACGGAAGTGGATCCTTTAAAAAGGGCCGAAACAGTTGCTTCCGCCATCACAATCGCGTGATCTCAATCCAATTGATCATCTTTGGGATGAACTTGAAAAAAGAGTTCGAAAATATAACGTCAGTAACAAGGAGTAGTGATATTGGTCCAGATATAACAGAAAACCTAGTCCTTTCGATACCTAAAAGATTGGAAGCTGTTAAAGTGGCGAGTGGTAGCCCAACTCGATATTAAATTTAAAATTATCTATTAAAATGGTACATTTTATCATGTTTTTTTCATAATTTCATCTGCTGTATGTAGAGTTTTAAGGCATAATTTTTTTATATTTCTTAATTTTCTGTTTACATACTTAATAATTTTATAATTATCTTTTTCAATATGTTTATACAAGTAAGAATCATTAAAATAAATTAAATTTGAATTATTTTTTTTCAGTTATGAAAGTTGAAATTGTGGCGAGTTTGTTGGTTTCTTTCTTTCAGTTTCGCTTGCACATATTCTACGAAATCACGAAGACCGTACTTTCACAGCTGTCGATAGTTTCCTCGATATTTTCATTCCGATAAGTTTATTGTGAATGGCTTATTGTGCAGTATCTTTTATTACAGTGTAATGGCATTCAAAAGAAAATTAGCAACGTTAACTATACAGCCAAAAATCAAAATTTTGGACAAATCAAGCAGCAAAACAATAAAGAAATACGGGTGTGACGTGTCATCGATCTTTAGATATAAATGCAATGATGAAAAACTTAATAAAATTGCTATGGAGAAAAAAGTATAGAATCGAAGAGGATTAGTTGGGGCCATCATGAAGATTTGGATAAAGCTATGTTGATATACATAGTTCCAGTAGCTGAGAGTTAAATATTCCGTTGTTTTAGGACCAATGATTTTAGAGAAAGCATTGAAATTGGCTATAAAAATAAGGATAGATGACTTTGAAACCAGTAAAGGTTGCTTTTATGCTGCGTTTCGAAATTCATCGATTCATCCTTTCCGGAATATACGACTTACAAGGCTCCTTTGCTCCACTATTAAGACTAGTTATAAGACAACATTGCCTAATAAATTTATATCCTGCATACTGTTAACGTACAAAAGAAACACAAGGGTCCCTAGTATGGATCCCTGAAGAATATTGATATTTACTGTGCATTCATGACTTTTATACGCATAGTTGCTTTCCACAATACGCCTATAACAAAGATAACCCTTTATTAGATCTGAAAATTTGTGATGGATCTCAAAATTCCCAGCCTCTACCTGTCAGAGATATTTGTCACCTTTCCACCTGAAGAGTGATGATGTTTAGTTGAGGCCTTTTTGGGTCTGGTCTAGACCGCTTAAAACTGTTTGTGAGCGCAACTCACTCTTCCCAAAAATGAGCCACGATAGGCTCTGAGTGGGGTTTGTCCAGCTGGACATAAGATGACAAGATGACAGTACCTGATCTAGGCTCAGTTCTTCCCCTGAAGTTCAACAAGTGTTAAAACCAACCTTTTAGCAGTCACAGATCATTTGATAAGGTTCACCCATTTAAATACTAATTCCTGTTGGCGGTTGAAAATAATCTTTTTCGTTTGGTGATGCAACGAGACATGATCTTTATTATTATGTTTGCACATCGCATCGATTAAAACATAATTGTAGCCATCATTTTCTGATTCATATCATAATCCAAAAATATCGCATGCCACCGTTTTGCATTTGAAGCCTTAGTGCAGCCCTGGTAGCAGTGTTGGATTAAGGACAGTTTTTTGAGCATCATTGCGGGGGAAACATTGGGTCATGATTAATGAAAATATACTCGGATAACCATTATCTGATGAGCTTCTTAACAATAGCTCTTGAGTGTACTCATCCTCACCTAGTCTGATTTCTCAGCATTTCTTTGGCAAGTTGGCGAACGCTATCACTTAGTTGAAGACAAGCTCTGTTTTGATGTCTTTTTCGAATAATCCAGTCTCTATAGACTCTCCAATTATTCCAAGGTGACCATTTTTACTTAATGAACTGAAAAAAGTATGGGAAAAATCAGCTGTCCTATCAAACTTGTTCACCGTTGTAGTTCCGTTTGGAAATATCTACGTCACATGGCCTATTTTTCAGTATAATCCAGGTATTTCTAGTGTCCATTTTTGGAGAAGATAGTCTATGATGCATTGTCATTATTTTACTCTTTTAAACTATTGAAGTCAGGTGACTAATTGTAGGTGGGCTATACCTCAAACTAGCTGAAGTAAATCAGAACCGTTCGGACATTATATCTGGAAGAAGCTCGTTCTACCTACTGCTGCTGTGTTTTCATGGGTTTTACATTTTTTTACGAGGTAGGAGGTGAATCATCGCCAACCAACGCTCACATTGAAAGACCAGTTTCAACGTACCAGACTCTCACACTTGGTATTCAAAGAATATCGCCAAAGATGGTCCAATTCACACCGACAATGTGGTAGCTTATGAAATTTCTGGGGGTAATATATGCAGGTAGAATGATTATTCCGTAAATAGAAATCCCCATCAAGTTAAATTTTTAGTTAAATTTCAATTTTTGATCATCTCACAAAAACATGATACCACTTGATACTACTTTATACCACTTTCAGAGGTTAAATCCGCAAAATGATCCATATTTCGGCATCAAATATTCTCTCCTTGGAAAAGCTTTAGAGCCGATATATGTTGTCTATGCCATTATAAATAAGCATGGAACAGCGATCGCAAATTAATAGCTTCCATCGAAGATGGCTTGCCATCAGGGTATCTTAATAATGACCAGTTCTATAATTGAACCCATGCAGGATCTTTCATCAATCCTGAAACAGTGACTTCAGTATTGAATTGATTGGATTTTTTGTGACATTATTGTTGAAGTTCCAAGAAGATCCTCTCTCTCTTTTATGTATAAACACGAATTGCATATATAAACATATTGCTTACAAAATAGTTACTTACTACGAGTTACAAAATATTATTTAATATTCCTTTGTATTGAAAATACCAAATACCAAACCAGATTAGTTTAAAATAAATGAATAGCTATTTTTTCAACAAATCTCTATTGAGAATGACGCACGACATTCAAATCCTGAGGAAAAGTAAACGAAATGCTTTATTACAATATAAAATAAAAATGAATGTTTTGCGACAATAGAAACAACATATAGTTTATTTTTCTTTATTGTATTTATAATTGGTGATTTTTGTTCAAATTTCAATTGAAAATTTCATGTGCTATTCGAAAAAAGCCAAGATTGCATATTAATCGTGCAGCTGTATCTCTGATCATTCGCTTTGACTAAAACTTGTGTCGATATCAATTGAATTTATAATGAATGCAGAGCTAATCGAAGATGGATAGATTATTCACTGCTACCTATTACGGAATGAATTTTAAATAAGTTTCAAGTATCTCATACTAGTCTATCTTATCAGTGATATACCAATTATAGCTCTAGTATTTAAGGAAATGAACAGGTGATCGATTCGAATTTAGTGTCTGACACTAAAGTCGAATCATCAATTGTGCACTCAGATGGCTGGAAAGTGGATATTCTTGTTGGTAGCAACGCTTTTTGTTGCTCAAGCTAATTCGGCTGCGGTTGAGATCAATCTCAACCAGCTCTTAGCCGAAGAGGCCTTGAAGTACCCTGGTGCAATGGATATGCCAGATGAGGAGCTTATGGAGAGGAGTGCTGTTATTGCTCCACGTAAGGCTCAAGAGGTGAACATTAACCAAATGTTAGCCGATGAGGCAATGAAGTACCCAGAAGCCTTTGAAGATCCCGATGAGGAGCTGATCGAACGCGCTGTTCCACTCGCTTCACGTGGTGCCAAAGAAGTCAACATTAACCAGCTGCTTGCCGAGGAAGCCATGAAGTACCCAGAGGCTTTCGAAACTCCAGATGAGAGTCTAATAGAACGCACTGCCGCTCGTACCGCCCAAGAAGTCAACATCAATAAGATGTTGGCCGAAGAAGCCATGAAATATCCAGAAGCATTCGAGGTTCCCGATGAACTTGATATTATGAGCCGAGCTGGAGGTACTTGGAATCTTAATTATCTAATGCGAATTCAAATTGATTTCAATTATTTCTAGCTTGTCAAATCGGAACAAACAACGGAGACTTGGCCGCTAAGCAGCCTGTGCTTCTTCAATCCGGCACCACTAACTTTGTCTTGCCATCAACTTCAGGCATCGTCACCATTGACAATGGTAAAACTGTTGATATGTACTGCACCTCCAGCTTTGCTGCCCCGTTATCTGGAAGGAAGATCACCGCGACATGTGACGGCGGTGATGTCTTTGTTGCCAACGGAAACAAGCTCAGTATCAAGAATATCATGTGTACATCGGCTGTTACTCATACTACCCGTCAAACAACGAGAACCTGTTACGATGGATCTACTGTCTTGGAAGTTGGTCTATCTCTTGATGTTGGATTTATCACAACCATTGAAGTTTGCCACAGCCTTAGCAAGCAAGTTACCTACTACACACACTATTCCATTGGTCCAGCAAACGTTGCCTTCCAAACGTCAGTTTCCCGGCCAAGTTTCATCACCGGAGGCTACTACAATGGAGCTGATGTCAATAAACTGTACTCCCAGGCCACTCAAATGGAGACTATTGAGAAAACACTGGGAGCTGGCTCTCAAAAATACTTTGATTTACCCAAGCAAGTTTTTCTCGCTCGCGGACATATGGCAGCCAAGGCTGATTTCATCTATGCCCCGGAGCAATTGGCTACTTTCTACTTCATCAACGCAGCCCCACAATGGCAAACCTTCAACGCTGGTAATTGGGAACGTGTTGAAGATGGTACCAAAAAGTTTGCTCAGACTCGTAACTCTCAGTTCGAAATTTATACTGGAACTTGGGGAGTATCGACTTTACCAGATGACCGTGGAGTACAAAAGGAACTGTACTTAAGCTATAACGCTGCTGGTCAGGGTTTGATTCCAGTTCCGAAATTGTACTACCGTGTCATTATTGAGAAGTCATCAAGGTTGGGAATTGTGCTCATCGGGGTCAATAATCCTCATGTTACCTTGGCTGACATCCAGAAAGATTATATTATTTGTAACGATGTAAGCTCGAAAGTAAATTTCGTCAATTGGGAAAAGACTAACATTTTGAAGGGCTATTCGTATGCTTGTGAAGTTACTGAGTTCGCAAAGAAAATCGGACAATTACCCTCGATTGCAGTTAGTGGTCTATTGTACTGATTCGTTTTGCATGGTTCAATTGATTTTTATGTCAATGATTTTTGAGATAAATAAAAACAGTTTTATAACAAAATATCCGCTATTTCAGCGTCTGTTTCTATTTGAGAGGTCAGTAGCACTGCTCTCTAAGGTGCCAGTCTAAAGGAGCGATCTGATGGACGTGGGATCGAATCGCACCGTATACTCATGGTTATATTTTTTAGTCTTGCGTTGTCTTAATAGCCGCATAAAACCAGCGCTCCACCAATTAAGTGTCACATCATAGCTTTAGCGGTGGGTGTATAACACCAGCACTTCATAAGAAGAAAGTGTGGCCCCTAAAGAATAGTGGAATTTATTGTAATCGGTTTCTACTACATGGGTCTCTCTACCGTCATAGCTTACCATTCGCTTTAAATAATCCTCTGAGGTTCGGTATTATCATAGAAAAAGAGAAACCTAAAAAAGAAATGAACGTGATTTTAATCTTGTTTGAGCTCTTGATATTAAAACTATAAAAAACCAAATTATTAAAATAGATTTAAAGTGCTTAGTAAATTTAAATTTACAGTTTGGTATAATGATATAGAGATGAATACTGAAGGTATACACTATCATCGTTGCATTGAAACATAAAGTTGTCTGCCAGCTAATTTGAATGGTAGCATGCCAAAAAATATTTGGATTGAACAATTTGGGTCATCAGCATCAAATAATTTTCAATTGACCAGGGCAACAGAAGATCTTGCGGACGATTAGTAAATAAATAGGCAGTATTTTGATTGCCTCACAAACTTTTCGCAATAAACATCTTGAGTTATTCACTTTCGTTTATGACAAGCAAATATACATTCTTCTTTTATGTGAAACCTGGTTGACATTGGTCGATTTGTCGGAAATGATGAGAAGGAGATAGCCGACGCACAGTGGTCTATTTCGCGAAAAAGGTGAACTTTATTCAAATTATGGACTTTTAAGTATGAAGTTGAAACTTGGGGGTAATATTGTCCTATATGGCCTCCATCATTTGAGGTAGTAATTGGGTTTCATAAGTTTAAGGGTAAGAGCACAGGTGCTGAAAACAGCCAAAAATTGTATCTGTCTTTTAACCTATTTTTTAAATTAAGAATATGAAGATAAAAATACCTTTGAGTAATACAGCGTTATTAAGCTATGAAAGACATTGATGATTTAGCCTCCCCCCTTTCATCGTGTTCATACTGCAGATAGTATAGGAATTCGGTGTTTAAAACTTCTAGTCCCTTTTAAGTTTAGAGGGTCACAAAGAGTTGTTACGAAATAGGTCTAGTTGTATTCATTAAAGTCCAAAGTAACTATCCAAACTTAGTTTGCCTGCGGCTAGCTGCGGCTACGCTCGTAAACTCCTTTCAAAGTTCAGCGACCTTGCATAAAATACAATATTTAGTGCGCTTATTGCGCCAGTCCACGTGCTCTGCAGTATTTTCTTATCATTTGCACTAGCACACAATAGCAAGCATTTGTACCAGGTTGAAGCTTGTGAGATTGAGATAAACACAACGTTGAATTTCATAAATAAAACAATAGTTTCTAAACCCTACACTTACTTCTTATGTTATTGGCAAAGTTTCAAGTATTTGGCTGTTCATACATTTATTTACCCATTCACCTGTACTTTAGTATCATCAAATTTCCCAACTTGCTTCTGAATTCAGTTCAATGAAATATGTTCATATGATAATTCATGTATATGCTTAGTATTGAAATTATATGCAAAGTAACATTATCGAAAATATATTTTTACCTGTACAAAACCATTTCGTGCCAGGTATTAATTGCTAAAATTGTAAATATTTATGCATGGGTGAATGATAATATTTGTAAATTCGATATGTGTTTTGCTATATGCTGTAGATAGGCCTTTTTCACTACTTCAAATATGTATATAGAATTCCGCATGTCATTTTTGTTTAGTTGATTTATTATTATAAAAAAATTATTCAAAATAATTACAATTGTTTCGATTAAACTTTGTGGGTAGGGGTGCAAATCAAATTAATAATACTGTCCGACATCATTTGTGTCAAACGAATTTGAATAATCATTTCCACAGCATTTTTGCCTGCTGCCACGAATGTGATCCAAAATTTGGCTATCACGTCACAATATTGATAAAAATTGCGTCAGCAGGAAACAATTCTAAAAATGATATTTTCCTCAACATTGAGGCACGATAGGTGGATTTGGACAGCGGTTTCGTACTCAGCCAGCAAAAATACTATGAAAATGATATGTTACACTCGTTTATTAACAAGAAAAATGTTTTTCCTCAAAGTGAAATTTTCCAAATTTTGACCCCTTTTTGGAAACTTTTTGTTAAAAGTTGGAGCCAATACAGCCCCAGAAATGGATTTCCAATGTTTGAAAACCCAAGAAACACTCAATTTCATACTTCTAGTGGTTCTCATGAATAAAGTTCACCTTTTTCGCGAAATAGACCACTGTGCGACGGTGGTGTTGCTATATTTATTAAGAAAGTTAACACATGCAGGAGACTAAACAGCTTTCGAATTAGAATCATAGAACGTGTAGCATCAACAATCAAAAAATTAGACCTTATAATCATCGTCCTATAGCTTAATGGCACTAGGCTGAATTTTCACAAATTAATAAATTTTACTATTTACTGGAATCAACGACGCTGGAATTGTCTCAGAGGCAAAAAGGCTAGTAAAATCTTCTTTGACTCAGGCTTTTGACAAACAAATATGTTTTTGCGACAAATCAGTCGAATGTATCGTTGAGATTAATTTTTATGACTGCCCGGAGCTGCCCGCACGGTCTTGAAGGTTCATGTGTGTTAAATTTTAGTTGGCATTAATACGCTCTGCAAATTTCACGATGATCCATTGTTTTTCTTAGAAGTTATGACAAATCGAAATTAGAAAAAAAATCCTTGCCTACTTTTAGAGGCTCAAAATTCCCAATTCTTTATCATAGACAAGCTTAAAACATAATAAGTTTTCATTCCCAATACTTTTTTTTAACAAAAATTTACACAGCTTGGATATATAGGAGTACCTGAAAATTCACTAAAATGCCCGCCGCCGCAAAAAGGTTATGGATATCTGAATTCTAGCAAGTCATGGACCTACCTACTATATACATCTATGTCCTCCGAAAATTTCAACTCAATGGGATCGGCCACTCCAGAGATTATCTCCCTTAATCATTTTGCTGATATATATATATATATATATATATATATATATATATATATATATATATATATATATATATATATATATATATATATATATATATATATATATGATAAATTTTCGGCGAAACGAGTTTAACACTAATTTTGTTCGAAAATTAGTAAATTGAGAAAAATTGTATTCAAGCACTTAAAACATTTACAAGTTTTACGTAATGAGCAAGTATTTCAAATAATTTCGATCATATTCAGTCTAGAATAACCAAATCCACCTCATTCGATAAAATGCTGCCAATCCGCTTCAACCGTTCGGTGGGAGAATTCACACAATAAGTTGTTTTATAATTATTTATATGGAATGAATCTCTACATCTAGTTGATTTTGGTGGGCCTCTGAAAGAAATTTCCCTAAACAGATCTGCTCAACCTAGAGTCCAAATTCAAAATATTTATGGAAAATGCAGCAAAAAAGCAAATTCCTATTCTCTAAAGTAATCATAAGTAGTAATCATCAATGAGCTTTTTAAGGCGGGCTCCATAATGCAGACAAATAATTAAGTTTACTCCCAAGGTGTTATGCAAATTTTATAATGTTGAGTTGGGTGTTTCGAATAACACAAACAATAAACATTTCGAATAACAATAAACATTCTACGGGCTTAAGCTGAAATATTCATAATATGGCTATTGAAGTTCAGCCAAGTGTCAAAAAGAAAGCCAAGGTCTTTAAAGAATTCTGCTGTCAGAAGAGGTATCCCATTTATTGAGTATGTTGTAGCAAAGCTCTACTTGTTTTAAAACCAGGTATTTGCATTTACGAATATTGAGTTTATTGAGAATTTTTCAATATTGGACTGATATCATCATAAATTTTAATAGAATACACTCGTACATTATACGTATCTTCTAAACAATATTGGACTTAGCAGGGTTGACAGTATATAAGATCTTGATGTGATGCTATATGAAAAGCTCCGTTTTAATTTTCACTATGCAAATGTGATTTCTCAAGCAATTAAACGACTTGGTTTCATCAAGCGACAAGCTATGGAATTTCAGAACCTTTGGGCTACAAAATCACTATACACACGCTCGTTCGCCCTCCTCTTAAGTATACTTGCATTATCTGGAACCCGGTTTTCGAAATTCAAAGCCAGAGATTTGAATCTGTTCAAAAACAATTCTTACTATTTGCTCTTAGAGATCTTTACTCAACAATTTATCGTCATATGAATCTCCCCTTAGACGTCTTAACTTGTCACCACTTGTATCCAGAAGATTAATATTATTTGCCTGCTTCAATTTCGATGTCATTAGAGACGTTGTTAATGTCGACTACAAATAGGATAGGTGTGTACTAAATGAGCCAGAGTCACCAGATATCGACGATTGCTAATTGAATACAAGCAAAGCATACGCTGCTAATGAGCCAATAAATAGGTGCTGAAAGATATTCAACAGCATGAGCCAATACTTCTCCCTCACGATATCCAAAGCGTCCATTAAAACGAGTCTTACCAGGGCTCTCTTATCCTACCAATACTAGTCAACCGACCAAGTATACTATTTATACACTTGAATTGTATAGTAACATTAATTTTAATCTTTAACAAACGTCTTAGTTTTTACTAGACCAGTTATTTAATTGTGCTTTGTTTTTTTTTTATTTTGCATTATTTCGATTGTTCAACTTTGTGAAATATGCTAAATAAGCTGCTTATTTTTAACTTATTTATTTATTTGCATTAAATTGATTTGTGTTTTTACGCCTCATTTTAATTTGTTTATAATCAATACCTTACTTGGAAAATAAATAATTAATTTGTAAATTTTAGGGTCATCGGTAAACAAGTAAATCATACATCATTTATAAATATTAAAAATAATAAAGATCCCGAATGAGAGCCTTGTGGTACACCTGATGTGGAGGTGAAAGGCCTGGAGAAATTACCATTCAATTTGACTGTTTATGATGTCACGAATGTAGTCATCTAAACATTGCAATAAAGTAAAATTTTGCATTTAGAGGAATAATAGATTCAATTCGCCTCGACCTAAAATATCGACGCCCATCTTACACTGAAAGAAAAATCTTGGTAAAATCAACAATTTTCCTTAGTTGTTTTTGCGTCAACTACGGGCTATAGTTAAAACAACCATAAAAAAATAGTTGATTAGTTTTATGCACCATGACGCGTGGTTGATAAACAACGTCCGTGGTGCAAAAAAAGTAAGCAACCACAAACAATGGTATTCCAACCATATACATAGTACGAAATATAGGCAGGGGAGGCGTGAATGCCGCAGTTGAATTTGGTGAATCACAATGCAGCGACAATGTCGCTGTCAATGCAACCAAGGCACTGTTGTACGAGGATTAGGTTGGCTTATCACAATACACATCAGCCTTCGCTTGTCTATTCCACCAGACCATTCAACCTAATTCAAACAGATTTAATTCAACCTAGTGGTGATGCCAAACTATGGTAGGTATCACCGCTAGCGGTGCGGCAAAATTAGAAATTTGGCAAATTCTGCCGCTGCCGCAAATTCGGCCGCAGCCGTTGTGCGCGTTACCATACAAAACAGTGCATTCTAATTTTTTGACTGCGCTTTGCCGCAGCCCACTGCTTTGTCACAGCGGAAAACGCTGTATTGTGAACAAAATAGCGTCATACAACGTAATATAAAGGCTTCATAGCATAACATGAATATGAATTATATCGAACAGCAAACCGAACACAATTTTGCCATGTATCATATGAAACTTCTATGATAGAATAGGAGCATGAGTATGAGCAGTATGAAAAATCAACAGTTTTCCTTAGTTGTTTTTGCATCAACTAGGGCTATAGTTAAAACAACTATAAGAAAATTGTTGATTACTTTTATGCACCATGACGCGTGTTTGATAAACAAAAAAAATTTCATTCGGAGCATGAAAAGCGTCCAAATGTTGAAACCATTCTACTTTGCGTAGAATAATTCCAAAGACGTTGCTCACTGAATTACGTTTGTTGAAATCAACTATTGCAAAGTAGTTTAAGTACCATAAAAACTGTTGATAATTCGAAATGTTGAAGTTTGAACTATTTTTCGTGGTTATGAAATAATTAAAACAGTTGATTTCATGAGCCTTGCGATATTTTTTGTATAACCAGAGCCAACTACTTTTATATCGTTAAATTAACTATATTAACATAGTAAAAATAACTATTTTCCGTAGTTCGTTTAACGATTTTGAATGAATCGTTGCAATACTATTAAAAATAGTTGAACCAACCAAGAGTTTTTCATTCAGTGTATGCTGGGCAGCAAACGCAAAACGACTCTTGTGAACAGGAGCGTTGTTGTGTAGAAGGACGACTTCTTTTTACCCTCATGGCTTGTATCAAACGCTGTAGAATTCAAGTGGAGTATTTTACGACTACGAAGATGCCTTTGTTTTGGAGTCCCAAAAAAAAGGTTACCATGACTTTTCCGGCAGACTGTCACACCTTGAATTTCTTGGGTGCTGGTAATTTGTCTTTTTTTGTGACGCTGCAAAGAGTTTTATTTGAACTCATGCTCAAATGATGGATCCAAGTCTCATCTCAAGTAACGATTGGACTCAATACTCCATCCTCGTCTGCGCTGCAAAGGTTCGAAAACGCGCGACAGCGTTCCACGTCCCGTGTTTTTGAGGCGGCCTGAACATTCTCACCACCCACGCTGCGCTGACCTTAGGCATGCCAAGATGATCGTTAAGATTTTCTTAAATGGCTGTATCTGATACACTACTTTTAGTAAAGCGTCATCAATTTCATTTTTCGACTTTTTGAATCATTTCCGGAGTGGTCGCTCGATCAGCCATCCTGGTCGTGAGTCGTCTTCATTAAATAGACTTAGTTTCAATAGACTTTACCACTTCTAAATCATGGCTTTACCTGGACATGAATATAATGAGTCTCTGAGCTCATTACGTTTCATTAAATTACCCTTATTAACGATCTACCTATTCATTCCGCGAACTTAATGATCCACCCTCGTAAGTCTTGCTCGAACAAACCACTTCGCCATTTTCCAGAGTGATATTGATAAAATCTTTTGCCAACGCAACCATTTTTCACGTGTTGCTTATATTTTTCTTACGTTTCACCTCATCTAAAATATTGAGCTTGAACCAAACTTTAAATTTGGAAACAATTCATCATCGTAAATTTATCTACGTGATAGAAGCGAGAAATGTCGTCAACATAAAATAATCTTCATCAAATCACTATTTGAAGTGTGTAACATAATGAGTAGCGATTTAATGAAACTGTGTATCAAAATCAAATCTCAGGCATAATCAATGAATCAAGTCGCAACAATATGACGTTAAACGATCGTAAATAATCGTTAGTTATTAACGGGAAACATAATGAATCTGATTACTATCAAATCACCATCATGATACGTGTGTACATATCATGATGTCTGCAATGCTAAAACGTGAGTTTGAATTTCATCCAATAGAAACGCGGATATGTAACAAAATGAGAATCACACCCACGTTGAATGTTTATGAAAAATACAGTTCCAGTGATAAGTATTTTATTCGTCGCGATTTTTTTTGGTTTTTTTTTTATTTCTCGCAGATCTATATTGCTATATATTCACATGAATTGATTTTTGAGTGACATGTGTCAATTACTATTGTTGCATTGTTTGTCGCAATCACGATATTATAATTGATTAAGATAATCCAGTGTTAATTTTGCTGTATGTGAGTCTCAGTATGCCGGTAGCATTTTTGTGCCATTACCGTGCAAATGCTGTTAATAAGCTTTCTTGCTTTTTTCTGAATGCTTGTGTTTTGTTTTGATAATACTATTTTTGATAACACTAATTTTAAGATTGTTTTTTTTTTCAAGTTTGAATGCTAATAAGTAGGAGTGCATAAATAATTATGAGCTGATGTAGAAGCTAAAATAAAAATTCGTATTACTATAAGTAGGTTATTTAAAAGTTTCTAAAAATATTGATGAAACCATTTCGAGAAATAGTGTGCATATAAAATCATTTTATCCAGCTCAAAATTTACAAAGGTCCTGGACTGGATCTTCTTCCTAATATTTTTCTGATCAGGTGTGAAAAACAACTGATCTTGCCCCTCCATATTATATTTATTAAGTATCTTTCTTGAATTGAAATCATCTTTCACCACACCAATATATAAATGTGATTGAAGTCTTTCAATTGAAAAATAAAGAGGCATCGCCACTCTATCCTCAATTAAAAAACCTCTCGAAAAAATTATTTAAGACAAACTCTGTTCTCTGGTCGATACTCGACTGAGCTATCTCTACCAGTCTTATGGCTCTTGCTTCCGATGCTTTACGCAAAAAGAAGAAACGTTCTGAAATCGACGCAGTCTATGCAGACCTTAGCAAATCATTTGCCTGAATTCGCAGCAGTTTGGGATTGCAGAATCTCTACTAAAGTAGCTTAGCTCTTACCTCCAGGACCGCTTTCAATATGAGAAATTTCGAGGACTTATTTCTAAAAAAAATGTAAAAGATAGTAGGATGGACGAGATGATAAGGATGATAGGGCCTTGGTTTAGACAATTGTATTTGAAAGACGATTTGAAAATCATTGGGGAGTAACACTGGTCCATGCTATTGAATATCTTGCAACAAATATTTATTGGCTTATCCGCATCACATATTGTGCTTGGTGACGCATTTGAAGGAGTCTCGTCAATTCAGGTGCTGCACAGGGGTAGGACCTGACCTCTGGAACATCATGTACGATGATCTGCTGCGCCTGAAAATGCGTACGGATGTGCTAGATAACACTGATGACCTCGCAGCGGGAATCAATTTGAGATCTGCTGATTTTGCTCAACTTAAATTTAAGCTAGTTATGAGGAAGATGCGCCGAGAAGATGCGTTCAGCTTGCTGTCTTAAAGATAGAGATTGTCATGCTGACAAAGCCGAAGATATCAACTGTCATGCCCATGACAGTTGGCTCCGTTGAGGTCCAGACCAGCAAGTCGGTCAAGCAACGGAGGGTGACCCTAGACACCAAACAGACGTATTGCGATCATGTCCAGAGGGCATGTGACACGGTTTTAGTAGTCGTCACTTTGCTGAGTAGACTAATGGCCAACGTTGGTGGACCCAGTGAGACGAGACGGAGGCTGCTGATAATAACGACCGATTCCATCTTGCTATATAGAGCCAAAATTTGGAGAAATGCGCTCTGAATTGTCAGTGTCCACCGCAAAGGTGCCCTGCAAATTGCCTGTAGCTACCGCGTGGTCTCAGAAGAGGCTGTGATGGCGGTATCGGTAGTAGTCTCGATCGATCTACTGGCGTGAGAACGTAAAGAAGGGTACCTCTTTCGCTCAATGCTGACCAGAACTGAGGCTCTGCGTGCGCGCGTACTCTAGCCTTCCAATTTTGGCAACAACATTGGAGTGGAAGTGATAAAGGATGCTGGATATCTAAGCTAATTGGTCTTATTGAGCCATGGTTTAAACGCACCCCTGGCGAGGTAAACTTTTACCTTTGTCAAATCTTGACAGAGCACGGTTACTTCAGGAAATACCAGAGCAGAATGGGTAATACCTTTACAGAATGGTCACACCGTACTTTCGGTACTGCGCCACTTAGCTCGATGATGCTCAGCACGCATTCTTTATGTGCAGTCGCTTCCTAAGTTTGAGGCGCATAATTTAGTCCACGCTCGACCTGGCCACGCCTGAAACGATCGTGGATGCAATACTGCGAAGCGAAGAGAATTTGCGCGCAGTTTCAATACGGTGAGAAAGTACGGCGCATGAACCGGGAGGAGGGTTGCATTTCCTTCACATGAGCTGTGGTAGTCTTTGAAGTCCGTGGTTACCGATAGGTGAGTCAGCATGGCCGGGTTGAAGACAGATCCCGACTTAAAACTTCGTGGAAATTTTTTTATAGTCACATACCCCAGGGTGATAGGTCACCTGAGGATCTGGTAAACAGCATCAACAGTAGGGGGCAAAAAGATCCATAGTTAGTTGAAATTAAGACATGTTGACTGCAGCGGGTATTTTAGTGAACTATGGTGCACCCCTATATTTCAATACAGAGAATTTTTTGCAAAAAACAATTACTGGAAATGAAAACTGATTATGTTTCATGCTTGTTTCTGATAGAGATTTTGGAAATTTGAACGCTTTGTGGTCTTTGAGTGCCTAAAAGAAGGCAAGGATTTTTATTTCAAATTTCGATTTGTCATAGTTTCTGACAGAAACATTGGTTCATCGAGAAATTTATAGGTCATATTGATGTTGACTCAAACTCAGACTGTTACTTCAACAGACACATGAAAAACAATCCTTCAAATCATCGGCCATCTTGAATAATTTAAAAAAAATGAGAACGATTGAAAAATTTTATATTTTTCCCACCCTGTCAAATTGAAACTTCCAACACTGCACAAGAACGGCAATTAGTCACCAAATTATCTTTATTTTGAGTACTCAATCAATACGAAATTCATAGGGTTTATTAGTCTTAAGTAAGGAATGTCGCTGTAAGACTTGACTCTTTTACTAAGCCAAATAAAATGAAACCTTTTGAATTTAGGAAAATGGGGATATTTTTTTACTAAAAAAATACAGAAACTACATCTGTAAACGTAATGTCGCTTAGAGTAGACAATTTTGAATTTTCCGATTGAGTCCCGACATTCAGTTTTTCACCGTGAACTCATTAACGATTTCGTATAATTTTCTCGACATTTTTTAGACAAGTCAGATACATTTTTAGCTTTTAAATTGGTTTCTTTCAAAGCTCATTTTAGCTCAGTATCGTTTAATTAGTCTAAGCTCAGGACAATTTGGTACGCTGGCCCCCATTGGGGACAAAAGTGACGTGGTTGCTTTCAGAACACTTCAGCGTTTTCTAAGCATAATGACTTGATGCTTGGCCAAAACAACACAGGCCCTTCATGCCTATTGACGAAAGGCAACAACCGCTTCTGCAGACAATCCTCGATATAAACCTGGGTATTTACTGTGCCTTACGCTATAAAAATATCACTCCTTAGACCACATCGACAATTTGCCTGCCATACCATGTACTCTTTAAGAAATATACTGGTTTTCTTCTACTAAAATATTTCTTTCACTGCACCTTTTGCAAATTCCTGACCAGGAATCTGGAGCAGGTATATACACACGGAAATATTCACGAAGGTATAAGGGTCAAATTTTAATAAATTAGGATATAGCTGCCAACTATTATAATATTAGTCTCTTGAATCTTGAAAATTTGCTCAGCAAAATAAAGCTTTTTGCCCTATAGCTTCCGGTGCAGTAATAAAACAAAAAGAAATTAATGTAGCAAATGGACTTTATTATAGGCCAAATATGGTAGAAAAATCATGATAGGGCTGCCATCTTTGTTAGTTTTCGTATTTTTTTTGCCAGTTCATTACTAAGCGATCTTACCATTAGATTGAGAATAAACAACAAATATTAAGATTTGGAATATTTGAAATTGATTTGGATAGAGTCGAATTAAAATTCACAGGGTGGGTTGGCCTCAACGTGAAACATATTTGGTATACTTTTGGCTTTGGTGCTAGCAGGGGGCTGCCGGCAGCAGTCACGCTGCCATTAAATATTCAACAGATGCTACCATTATATATTCATAAAGCAAAAATCTACAATTAAAATAAGTAACCAATGTTTAAGTTTTCCAAGAGTTTGGGATTGTTCGGATGGCAGCTCCAAATATCTTTCAATCCCTGCAATTGAACGTGCTGCAGGCACTGAGCAATTTCATCATTTATGTTATATTTATGTGCTGCATTCAATATTTTTTTAAGATATGCATCCGATAACGAATGCAACCAACAGGCATTTGACATTAAAGTGGTAACTCTGAAAACCTTTTCACCCTTTGAGTTTCAATGCATTCTTGAGGTTAAAGTGGTACATGACCTTCGAAACAGATTGGTTGTAATAAGGAGAATGAGTGGTAAAATATGCACTACTTTTCTTCAAAAATTAGTGTTCTGCATAGCGGTTGCTATGCGCTAAAGTGTTTTTAATATTATTTTAAGTTAACTTTTTCAACTACATATTTCACATTAGTTTTAAGGCTTGTATTAGTTCGATTAATATTTTATATATATTTTTTTAACGTTTAAGCGTTGACTGGTGAACGAATAAATAAATATTCACGCAAATTGGTTTGGCTAGAATATTCAATTCTGCATTTTTTGTTTCACAAATTTTATTGTTTGATTTGATTCTCTGAACTCGACAAGTGATTATAATAAACAGCAAAAGCCATTAATGTTTGTACAGTTTCTCTTCTTTGAGTAATTTGAGATCGTTTATTTGATAAAATATTTCAGCACATGCTGGTTTTCAAGGAAAATTAATAAATACAACGGTCGTTTATTAGATCAAAAGTTGAAGCAAGTCGTAGAGCTGATTGTCAACTGAAAAATGATGTGTAGGCATGCCAATACAAGAAGCACTTAATTATTTTATGTTGACACTCATTCTCGACCATTTATGCATGTATTTTCAATTCAATCAACTTCTTTTGTATTTTACTGCTTTTTAATCATTTTTCCCATCAAATGGATTTTACATCACACGCTAATGCTTTGTGCCGGAGAAATCCCATTTACCATACATTTCAACGCATATATCTCAAAACCTTATATAAAGGCGTATATGTGTAAATACCATCTGCTCTAGCAAGATATACACGATTAAATTAACACTTACTACTGAAATTTTCTTTAAATATACGAATGCTTGGCAACGCGAAAACGGTTTCTGTGCAGTTTGGCTAATTAGATACGAGAAAATGAGTGTTTAGCGTTCCACATCGAACACATTTAGGAAATTTTCCTGACATTGTTCGAAATATCTAACGAAATATGGTTTGAAGTTAAAGTTTATTGCTGGATTTTATGATACAAAGCTAAATTATGTTTATTGCTTAGTATTCATTGTTTATTGAGGTTTATTAAGAAAGTTTAAAGGACCATTAAAAGTAAAATGTTTTCTTTGACATTGGTAGAAAAGATATACGTACATATCTTGTTGAACAACGTTTTGCCCTATACAAAGATGCGAATAAATTGTTTGCGAAATGTCACTAAATGTGCAATGCATTTGTGAGATAAATAAGTTTCGGTAGTATGTACAATTTAGAGTTCACACTTATGCTGGTAGATACCAATAGTTTGTGCCGAAAAATTACATAATGTTTATAAAATATAGTGGTAGGTATCTGAGTTTCCAAAAATAAGAAATATGTTGAGCCGGATGAGTTACTTTACTTTAGTTTATTTGAACACTATGGTAAACCTGGTGTTATGATTATTTTTAACAAGCACTGAGTAACATTTGGGTAGAAGTCTTAAAAAGTCTTAAAACCCCTTATTAATATTTTTGCCAGTATACCACGTGTAAAATCAGATGTACTAAATATAGCATAAACCGCTTTACTAATAATAAGAGATCCACCATGAAAGTTTAATTTTGGGTGTTTAAAATAGTCGCCCATTTCTTCGGACAGATTTGTACAAAATTATAAATTTTCTCGGATGACGATTGTCAGATTGATTTTGGTTTGAATCGGTTTGGTTAAAAGCGGAGGAAAGTAGGTTGTTTATAAATGGAAGAGAGTTGGTGAAAGAACAGTACCTTGCGGTACCCCGTCATTGGTAGTGTGGACACATGATTTGAATCCACTTGAGGAAGACGGAGTGGAAACCAAATGCACGAAGCTTGGCTAATAGAGCTGGGCGCCCAATTCTGTCACATGCCTCCGAAATAACCAGAGGAATGACCATTGCTTCAGCAAAGCTATGGGGAAAACGGTTCCATGGCAAATATAAGTCAATCCCCAGTGGAGCACCTAGAGCGGAAAACATACAGGTGGTTGTTGATAAGATGGTTTGGCTCAAGATATTTCATTAATTTTGAGGTCAAGAGTAATTCAAATATCTTAGAAAGAACCGAAACGATTGCAATTAGTCGATAGAGGGATTACAGGGCTTCACCTTTTTTTAGGCGTGGGCTGAACCTGTGCAAGCTTTCATGCGGAAGATAATATTCCTGTCGAATATGACAGGTAAAATAGTTTGCGCTTTCATTTTTTCTTTTTATTTCCTATTAAAAAATATTCACCAAAACAAGATGCAAAGTACGAGTTTTTTAATTTCTGATCCGAAGGTGGCACAAGGCTTGCAGGCAAGAAATGACGCGAGCTTTCGTGCCATCAACAATATCTCTCAAGCATATACCTGCCTATTTGCAAAAACAATTATTCTGCGTAGAAAAACCGCAAAGCATCGTATAAAAAGTATTAATTAAATAAGACATTCCAATTTAAATTCCATGGTGACGATCGGGATAGTGAGACGGAGTGTCCTAACTCTGTTTCTATGATGACTCGTGGTCAAATTAGAGGAAATATCACGCAGCTCTTGGGCATCAGTCGTACCGTTGTACATATACCAATTCATTTTTGAGCGCTTATACGTTTCAAGGTCTGGGCAAATGTGGGTGATCGTGGCCCACGGATGGGTGGAGGCGGCATTGTGTATAAGAAATTATGGGATTTGCTAGAGGCAGAGCTATAAATTCATTAGAAACTAACTAAAGGTCACATCTGAGTTCTGGTCAGAACAAGAGCGGAATTCTACTTTTCTAAGGTAAGTTCGATATTCTGGCGTTTCGTTAGATGGAATGCATTAACTGATAGAAGGAAAAGGTTGAATAATTTTTATTGACCAAAATTTGGATTATATTGTCACTGTGAGAAACAGAGCAAAAAGGTTCTGCATAGTTATATTTTTAAATTGGCATGGAAGTGTGGTAAATTAAATTAGGAAAAGAAAAAGAGTAAATGTATATAAATCTATAATTTGCATAAACAGGAGGAAAAAAAGGGAAAAAGAAATGAAGACTGAGATTGATGTTGAGAGAGACAGAATCTTACGAGTACAATACCTGCCAATTGATAGACGAGTTTGAGGACATAAAGTGCCAAATTTCACATGCATATATTTCTTGTCTGTCATAGGTATTTCTCTTCATTCGTGGCTTTTTTGGTTTAACCCCGGTGTACACGTTACCATAACATAGGCATGTACAAAACTGATATACTGAGACTGCAAAGCCAAAGCTCGCTTGGCGGCTTTTTTCAGCGTGCTAGCCCGAAACCTAAAAAAATATAATCCAGAAATTAATCCCCCTAGGCTAGGAGAGTAGCATAGCATACTTTACTTTTGACGATCCCAGTGGGGGAAAGCGCTAGATGCAGCAATATCTATATCTGGTAAACCCCCACTGGTAAATTATAAAAGCACGAATAATTTCATATATGTTTAAACATAATATATATTGAGACCATAAGTGACACATTAGGTCCTGGCCTTAATGCACAACTATGGATAAGTGCTCCAGAGCACATCTGTATGAATAAGGATTTCATTCCTTCATACAAAAAGATGTCAGCTTCACCCGAAAGAGAAAAGTCACTTGGTTTGCTCGACCTATGTGATTAAGTATTGGTACTACGGGGGCAGGTGTAGCCCATACCTACTTCGAAGGTATATCCTGCCGCTGGGAGAGGCGCCCTTAGTGGGAGCTCCGCAGGGGCTGTGGTTTATAGGCTATCTGCTATAGAAATGTTAGGCTAGTTGGCGGCCAATCATTTCTTCATGCAGCGCTTGCTTAGGAGTAGTGTGAGGAAGGCACACACTCCGCCTGGACCCGGGTAAATGGACTATTAAAAGTCATATGAAGATAGGTATGCTATCTTACCATTGATAAATTAGTCTCCATAGGTTTAATCAAAAATGGTAGTATTGTAGTGCACAATACGATGTTGCCTATTCAAATAAATAGGTACTGTCCTAATGTTGGACCATCGATTTAAGCTTCATTGCAGGTATCGATGTAAAACACTAGTACGATCTTTACTTTTGACGATCAATATCCAGAGTTCCCTCTTTCCATGGCTATTGAGAACAGATGTTTGTCTTCGTAGAAGATTGAGACATACATTGAAAAATTGAATAGGCAGAAATAAATCGCCCTTAGGCTGGGAGTCGGAACAAAATTCCCATTTTCCGTGATTTTTTAATGATGAAAACAAGCAGATGCAATTGGTAGAAAACATTGTAAGAACTTTTTAATCGTGCGGTTTCGAATTCTGTACATCTGTTGAGCTCTGGTTGATTTGAAAACGTGCAAATGTGGAATAAAGAGAATGAAGCATTCGATTCTCAGGCGCTACACCAAATTTTTGGTACTATTCGCAATTTAATTGCTGTTTTTCGGTAAATTTTCAACACAAACTGTTCTCCTAGCATATTCCTCGTATGCTTCACATGTTCGTCGTACTAAAAACTTTTCCGATACTTAGCACGGCAAATTAGTTTTTAGCCAGCATAAAACAGCTAGCATAAATCGACTCGAAAAAGACGATGAGACGAAACGTATCAGCACATTAGAGCTTCCCCTGAGACAAATACTTCTTTTACTGCTGTTTATGTTATCTTCACGAGAATCCTTCGCATCAAGCCATCGGCATACTCTCGAGGCATGGGCTAATTAGTGCTGCATATTGTCGCATCATCGTCGTCATCATCGTCGGTGATATAATTCCTCGTGACAATGGTCTTCGCATTAGCGTTTTAATTACAAGTAGTGGCGGGGACAACCAAAGAGTAAGCTTGTACGCTGCGACTGAAATCGTAAAAGTTTCACAATTTTGACACACATACCAACGTATGTGTAATATTTTCTGAAATAAACTTTAGCCATAATAAATTTAATAAGAGAAATAAATCTTCTTCCCAATTTCGTTTGAAATCTCGAAGTCAACTAAATCAAAACAGTAGAACGGTTTCTTTTCGAAGCGAGGGATGCATCTAATATATTTCTGTTGATATTTTCGCACCTTCAAAAATCGCATCGAAAATATTCGGAAAATTTTTTCGTAGCTAAAGCAGTGTTAGTGCGACCCCGGTGCCTCAAGTGCTGAAAATCAGTTTTCAGTTTTTCAAGTTTTGTGTTAAAGATAATCTTCAGATAAATTGTTCGTCCCGTTACGTTGAACAAAACTACGCAAATAGATTTTTGCATTCAACCGAAAAACGCTTGATCGCAGAATTTAGAGCATACCGTGTCCGTAACGCACAATTCGGTTCGCATACAGGTACGCAATTTATCCGCGATTGCCAATCGTTCGAATCGTGCGTGATATCTTCCATCTGCGCGTACGGGATTGAAAACGGATTTCTTCGATAAAATGCCGCCAATTGTGTTTCGAATGAGCGGACATGACGATGAGACTACAGATACCGAGGATGATAGCGGTATTGCTGAAGAATCGGAATCTACATCGCTCAAAGCATTTCCAGATCTACACATCAATGACCCGTTGCATGTCCAAGGAAATGCATTAAATAATTTCTTTTCGTATTGGTAAGAAAATGTATTTGTATGTAGCTTTTTTTGAAATCCGTGCGAAAAAATTTACGGCATGAACATCATTTTCAAGGATGACAGATAGCTTGAAACGTACTACAAGGCCTTCGAATTTACTATTTTCCAAGCTATGAATTTTCCCAGTCAATTTTTTAGATGATTTCGTGATAGATTCAAGCAAATCAATTTGGCATGATATAACGTAACAACTTGCTACTAGCCATCTCCCCAGTGGTTTATCTAAATTTATTTATTTACTTTCTTTGTTTTGTTTTCTATGTATTCTTGTACAACTTAGAAGCATTCGACGATTTTATTGGCAAATTGTCAAAAATCAGAACGAAACAGCAAAATCAAATATTTTTTCGAAAGTATTTCAATTGTTTTGCTATGCGTTTTTTTTTATAGCTAATGATTTTTTTTCGGATATTTTGAAAGCTTAAGAATTTGTATACATGTGTTATGTTTTATGAGAGCTGTTAAATAATAATGTCGGAATTATTGAAGGATACCTTTTAGCATTGAAAGGTGCTTTTTAATGTTAGAGAATTTCAGTGGCGTTAGAATTACGAAGAAAAAATATTATATCGCTGTTTGAAATTAATTATCAAAATCTAGTTTATTTAGGGAATAGCAATGTCTCGTTGCTCTGCTTTTCCTAAATATTGATTGAACTTTAGTGGTTTGGAAGCAGACAAAGCTTTTATTTTCATCGAGATTTGCAGAATTTACTCTATCTAATGTTAGACATACAATATATTCACGCCTTTATTATATTCACGCCCATACAATATATTCAAACAGGCTGTGCGGCTTGAATAGGAAATCCAACTTGTGCATTTTTCTCAGCTCCCCAATTCTTCCAACAGAGAATTAGAGCCCCACTATCAACCGCATCCCACCAATGACAAGCGACAGCATTTATAATGGTACAGCCCGCTTCCATAGTCCAATTTAGGACACTTTATCAAACTTTTATGCCAACATTTATGCTTTCGGTACACCTCCTCGTACACTAATCTTATGTCTCTCAAATATAATAGCACTTCATTAGTAACTTCATCCGTGAAAGTGGCTATGTAAGCTTTCGTACACAAGATTCAACGAAATCAAGAACTAGTTTTATGACGGGGTCGACGATGCACAATGTCAATTCAACCCATTACAGTAAATATGCAGCTACCAGAGATGATATGGTTTGTTGGGTCTAACACTGCCTCAATGCAAAACTCGTATCTCAACGGGAATCAGAGTAATGCATGCAAGCAGAATGCATGATTCATGCCTTACTAGTAATGCAAATGTAATGCTTGAATTGCATGCTCATGCCTTAGCTATCTCGCACACTTTGACTTAACGGTCATCTAATACGAATCGGTGGATTGCTCTTGGATATTTTCTGGAATGACTGCCTCTTTTAGGCACCCTGGAGGTTAGGCCACATTTAAATTCAGCGAACCAATATTTGACAATTTTATATGAAGGTGCAGATGCCCCAAAATATTTATTGAGGTTTTCTTTCGAGTAGTACTATTTAATCAATGCAAGAGATACGACTTTATCCATTGGATTAAAACACCAAAAACTGTTCGCTTATAATGGGCGCAAAACACAAACTAATTGACGCAGATACATGAAACTTGACATTGATTCTTTCAAAAGATTTTTTTGTTTCATTATTTGAGCGATACTTGGTGTTGGATGCCTTTCTGGTTGAAGGATAAAGTGATGTGCATAGTCGGCGATGAATAACGTGTGCTATATAAAGTGGTAAGATGAAAATCTCAATTGCCAAACTAGTAAGTAAAATGTTTAGAACAGTACTACCTGTACATTCCGAGGTATAAATTCTTGACCACCAATCCAAGCAGCAGTACGTATTGCCCTTAGGTGACGGGCAATGTAAGAATACGCTATCGAGCTTCTCAAAAAGGTCAGCTTTATAAAGCTAAAAGTTCTTTTGTATAAAGCTATGCATTGTAAGAAATATTTCCGGGATGTGTTGTTGCGCATTTCTTCTGCCGTTGGAATTCGCCAACTTTTGGACAATAATCACATTAGTAGGCATCTGAGCTGCTCGCCGTAGTTTTCATATTAATTGGAATTATGGAAAAATAAGAGAGTATCTGTAACTTCAACTTTATTTATTGTTTCAATGTATTTTCCAAATGACAGTTTTGCATTTCGATCAATTTCTTAATTTCAAAGAAAATTCAGAAAGAGCACATAAATCTAACTTCGACGTAGCAATTTGATTGGCGTGGTTTTGTTTCGTCAGGTGATACTGTTGCCTGTCTACAGGGGAGAGTGCATGTTTTCATTATCTTGAACTTGTTTGTTAAGTTTCTCATAAGCCAAAAATATTTCGGATGATGCAGCCCCAGAGGTAAATATCTCCTTAAGTTTTTCGATTTGGGCCAAGAATTGACTGTTTTCGAGCGAAAGTTTTGTGTTGGAACTGTTTTTGAGTTGTTCGGGAAGACTTAAGTCTGCTTGCGAAATGAGAAAGTTTGAAAAATTGGATGCATTCAAATATAGATTGAACGACTGAGATCGGCTGGCCAATGGGTGGTGCATGATTGCCGTTAACAGTTCTACAAATTTTACTTTCGATTAGCTGCTTTTCACAGAAGAGTCTTGAAATCTGCGATTAAAAATATTAAGTTGGGCTTCCAGTTCGATCACTCTCGAGCTTACATCAATTGTTCCTCCAGATTTCTTTTGGCCCCAAAAAGAACACGTTTATCTTTCCGAGATTTCTCGACTCTGGTGTTAAATAGCTCAGCGGAATATATTTTTCCCGAATCTTCTGCATGTCACTTGGAATGACCTCCAATTTATCAGCTTTTTCACGCACGCAATTCGTCGCAATAAACTTCGTCTTTTTTGGCTTGTACATACCATTCTTGGCTCTCGGTATGAAGTTTTTCCAGCTTGCTTGGAGTATGCTCTAATTCAATTTTCATTTCGACGACAGGTTCTGTCTTTTCAGCTATCTCTTCGTTGAGCTGTCGCATTTTGGATTTCAAGCCACAAATTTAACGGTGTTTTGCTATGTACGAAGGAGACGCAACGACACAAGATCAATTTTGTCTGTGATATTAGATTTGACATAAAACATGGGTTTATAAAAAAATAATGATTACAGTCCGTGAGAATAAGCTTAAAGCAATTGAATAAGTTTTCTATACATAGAGAGACTTTGTAAGCTGTCGACACTGACAACCATGTCATTCGAACACTATGTATGGTAGTTCTATCCAGGAGCGAGGATAAATAGTAGGAGATGATCATCTACGGACCAAAAATCAAGGAGCGTTTCTTTATCCACGGATGTAGCGAATTCACAGTTAGCCATGCTATTGAGTAATACCCATATTCAAATGAACAAAAATGCACTAATTGCAAACACAACTAAAGTTCTTAAACAGGTCTGGGAAAAACTAGGACTAAATTCTGAACCCAAATGTTTTTTACCCTGAACCTTGACTAAAGATGGAAATATCTGTGTTAATATTTAATCTGAGCCCAGAAATATAAAACAAAATTGGGTCCAATTTCTTAAAAATATTATGAGGCATCCAACATTTTTTTTAGGGCTGAACCAATTTTAATTCAACCATAGAGTTGCGAAAATTCTTTGCGGCTCTGAAAGTACGAGGCTTTAGGACTTTCTAGTACTTTAATAATAGCTAGATAGATCAAATAATTTCGGCTTTAGAACTACGTTTAAAATGTCTGACATTTAATTAAATGCAATTAGCGTTGAGTCTTGCAAACTTTTGCCTCCCGGGTAAATTTAGCCTTTTCTACACAGGAGGGTGTAAAATATGGGCTGAAAATAGCTATGGTCGAACTTGTTTAGAAAAATAAAGCTTTATAATCGTAGAAGAATAGAAATTGAAAACATGTTTGTTTATAAATCAAATATCAAAAATATCAATAAAAAAGCAAAAAATATAATGGAATGTAATCATATTTTCAAAATATCGAACGATGCCGAAACATTTGAATCAGCCAAAAATTATGATTTCATGCAAGATCAAAATATCTCAGTTTATCTATTATCAGAAATTCCATTTTGATGCGAACTTTTCTTTCTATTTTTCATTTTTCCACATGACATTTCTTGCAACACAATTACATATATGTATTCCTCTAGCAGCAGGTAGTAAAATTTTAGAGTCAATCAACAATCCAGACAAAAATAGTTGAGGTGCATTAAATACTCGTCTGAAATAGTTTTTTATTTGGTTTTAATGAAATAATGTGTCACAAATTTCAAAACGGTTTTTGGAAGATATATCACTGGATATTATGAAATGTAGACTATGGACCTTTAAATAGGAAATTTCTTCTTACGTTTGATTTATCGATAGAGCCATGATGCAATTTAATTTTTCGAGCCAAAATCACTTTGAAGTATGTAGTTAGGAACTTGGTCTAAAAATAAACGTGTCAGCTGTGAATGTTATTAGTGGTGGGGATTCCATTTCGAAATTCATATTATCTCAAGTTGGAATGATACTGCAATGAAAATTAACAGCAAATATTTAAGCTTGGAAAATTGGAAAAGTTTTGCGGGTGGTAATCCTAAAATTCATTTCACCCCTATAACTTCCAGCGCAGTCACACAATTGAAACGAAATTCACAGGATGGGTTTAATTAAACTTGAAACAAATTTGGTATATTTTTGGCTATTGTGCTAACACAGGGTTGCCAGCACAAGACATTTTTGTAAATATTACACCAACAGATGCTTCCACTTTATATTCACATGCAAAGCATTTACAATCAAAATAAGAAACAAATGTTAAAATTTTCCGAAATTTGGAAGTTTTTCGGGTGGCAGCCCCGAAAATCGTTTTGGCCCTGCAACTTTCGACGGGATCCTCGGATGAAAACGAAATTCAAATGATAGGTTATTCAAAGAATGTATGTAGCCATAAAACGGCGTTTATCATCTATTTGCTTTGTGTAAGAAATGGTTGAAGAAAGAAAGTGTTGTACGTCTTTCCAAATTTGCTAGTCACTCAAAGGTAATTTCTGCGAAAATCAGTTTTCTAGCGGTTCTGATGCGCTAGATTTTTTTTTTGCCTTTATCTTAAAATAAAAAAACATTCAATCTACTTATGGTAAGGGTAGGAAGGTTTGGGAACTTTAGACGTTCTTCATACGAATAATAAGGAAATTAAAACATGTACTATGGAAACCGGATAAATTTTACGTTGCACAGATTCAATAATTTTCAACAAATATAAAAAACGAGGAGACTATTTACTTGAGAGCAATATTCAAAAAAGCGACGAACTAAGGAAGTTTCTTTTATACCACGTATTTAAGGCTGGCAAATCAGATTGTAGTGAAAAACAATTATTAAAAGAAGAGATTTCTCTGAACAACTTTAGGTCGTCAGCATAGAAGAGGGAATTAGATATAAATATAGAAGAAATACCATTAATGAAAAGAGTGCAAAGAGAAAGTTAACTATAGAACCTTGTAGCACATTGGAAGGGGGATTAAAAGAATAGAGAGACCAACCGTTCAAGACAATTTTACAAGTGCGATAAAAGATATAGGCTGCGAACCACGACAACATCAACAGCATATGCCGAAGAGATCGAGCTTTTCGAGAAGCACGTAATAATTATCTTTGTCGGAGACTGGCGAAAAATCAGTGTAAATAACGTCACCTTGATGTCGAGTGTCAAGAGTAAAATTAATTAAATTAGTAGCAGTTGAACGATCCTTAAGAAAACCATACTGCTTCTTGGAAATTCGATCAATGACACGATACTTATAAACGATACTTTTTAAAAGTATGAGAAAACGGGACAGTGGGGATATAAGGCTGTTACTTTGAAATATTTTCAATGTCTCCCTACTTTAATATCGGAAAACTGCTGGAAGTTTTAATTGAATTGTATAGACAAAAAAACACATAAGGATAAAGAAAGAGATTTTACGAACATTTTTTATTACCATTCGGACCGCAGCTGCCACAAGAATCTAGGAATGAGAATCTGAAGAGGGTTTGTCATTAAGAGCTCAATAAAAGAAAGTTAACGAAAAGCTAGGAAATATACGAATAAAAATAAGTACGTATGATAAATAAGAACGAATAAAAATAAGTAGTGGCCTCACTAATATAATTATTGCGAAAAAAGAGAACCAGTTGATGCTGTTAAGCTCAGCTGTTATGTGCTCGTAGCCAATTTTGAAAAAATTGTATGCGGATTGTCCAGTTTTCTTTTTCATCCTCAGTGAAGCTTAAATTTAACGGTGGTTGATGTTGGGAGTTGGGGCAAACTTAGAGGAGTGAAAAAGAGAATTGTGATAGATGGCACGGGGAAAAATTGGAGAGGAGATGTTCCGAAATGCAGTATTTGATGTACAATTGAATTGGGGTAAAAAGCAAGCACAAAGAAAGGAGTTTAAAGAAAGTAAGTGAAAATGAAATTGTATAATTCCCAGAAAAAAACAAACATTGATATACAAATATCGATGCAGTGCACGGTATATAGGCAGAAGCAAGTAAAAACATTCAGTAGGATAATATACATGTCAGGTTTATTTGACAATGAACGATCGCGATAACGTCTATACACATTGTACAGCAGGAAAATTTCAGAATGAAAAATATCACCACAAAGCCACGTTTCCATCAAGCAAATCAAGTCACCGGAAGATAAAATGGACGATATTTCCACTTGTTCCAGTTTAGTTCAAAGTCCACGTACATTTTGGCAAATAGGCAGGGGCTATGCAGCTTATTGGCAGGAAGATGAGCTTGAAAAAATTTGACCAATACTTCAGGTGGCAAGATATATATTTGCGAAATATATTTTTCGAACTCCCAAGCTTTCGTTCAATATATTTTCCCATATGTTCTTCCTTAGTATAATGAGCAACACGCGAAGCATATATGGAGAGTTTATGACCCTGATTATTAACATCATCCAGAGGCGATAGTAACACCTAATAGATAGTAATAAGCAGGGTTTGCTGAGATAACCGATTGCACAAGAACTTGTTATTAATATCGATCAATGGCACAACTAGACCTGCTTGATTCGGTGATAGGGCAGATGTAGTCGTGCCTTGTGAGAGAGGCAGATTGTATCTGACTTGAAGCTGCTGAGATTGTTGCTGGACCTGGGCAATGCCTTCTAGAAGTACGGGCCGTCAGGCTACGTAATCGTTCTCGCCGTGACGTAATGAGTTTAGGAAATTTGACATTTCCACGAGGCAGTGCCGATGTACACGGAGATTTCACTTACGGTTTTTTGGTTAAAATATGAACAAAACGTTAGTTTTTTGTGCGTGGACGCGTTATAATAATAATATTTAGTCATAACGTACACTTTGCACCAATTAATTCTATCGCGACAGTAAATCGACACGAACCATCACATAACCTAACACCAACCGATAAACATTTCGTAGCGAATTTTCCACATTATACCGCACGCACCGCATTAATTTGTGTTTTAGCTGTTCACTAGCACTGTTCCGCATATACCACTTTAGTTTTCATTTCACTCACTTTAACACAACCCGTACAATTAACATTTTCCCGCGGACGTCCCATAAGACTACGTGTGTTTTTCGGGACATTTGTCCCGATACTCTGACGTCATCATTCTGCATTACGGCCCGTACATCTAGAAGGCATTTACCTGGGGCAGATATGATTCATCTTGCGCTTCTTACTGTTTGGAATTACTTTCTCTTGCGCATATTTTCTGTTTCGTTCGAGTAATGATAACTACATGCGATCTTGCGGTGTTTAGAATGATATGTACGAATTTTCCAGCAAAGTGATTCTAAAATTAATTTTCTTCAAAAATCGGTGAAAATCATGATTCAAGAAAACAAACTTTCTTAAAATCATAATTTTGAGAAAGATTTTGATTTGAAAATAAGTTTTATCTTGCGAAATCGTACTTCATTTTTGTGAAACGTAAGTTTTTTCATAATCAAATTTCTTGCATATATTTTCAATCCCTAAAAAGCACGGAGAAAATTGCACGCTCAACACAATTTAATGCGTTATTCGCAGATCTTCGTGTTGATATTCTGATTTACATATAGTGCGAACTTCATGGTAAATTTTAAAATCTACTTCAATTCAGCTTAACTAAAATCAATTCATACCATTCTGAAATCATTTAAAATGAGGATAAAATTATTAAAATATCACCTGTAAGCTCAAATAAATTGCTTGTGTTTTGGAATGTCTCACACATTATCTTTGTACATGATATTACCTGCAAACCGGTATCCGAGCTCCAGATACTGTGCAAATAAACATGAATAAAATTGGTATTGTACATTGTACATGCATTGCATGGATTGTATATTTATTCTACATTTTCGAAAAAAACATCAAATTAAAAAACTTCAAAACACCAGCTATCGTAAATTATTTCAACAAATTACACTGCAGACTACAGCTGGCATTTAAGCTAAATTAGAAAATTGAAACAAAAGATTCGCAGATATTATATATATATGCGAGCTTTTCCCAGAAATTTTCATCAAAATAGGATTTTCCTATGACTTCCTATTCGGTTACGAATATTTACATTAATGAACTCGCGAACAGATACAACTGGGCCTGGAGATACAGAGAACTCATTAAAGCGACCACATACCGAGCAAAAAAAAAACTGACCAGGACACGATACAGAGCTCTACTTTCACTCGAACGATATTCAACTTAAATTTTTTCTCATCTCTATCTGTGCGTAACTTTTAAACATTCGTCTCTTGGACGTTGATATTTTCTCGAAATTTGGCATTTCCTCCGTCCATTTTGGATACAAAACGCGAAAACACACAATACAGAAATCGAAAGCATCAGCAGCAAGCACAAACCAGAGTGATTCAAGTCGGTGCTTCGAGAACGTTTTCGAGCAAACATCTCGATTTATTTCGAGATAAATAATAGAATTAATTAAAAAGATCGCTACCGTATGGCGAATACACTCATCCAATCGTAGAGTGCACGTTAGGACGTCGAATACGCGCTAGGTAGGCAGGAAGGCATTTTGGGGAGACACAGCAGCCGCCAAATCAAATTTGGCCGGTGAAAGTGTGCCAGCGTTGATCTCTGATTAAAACGCGGAAAAGATAATCATGTTTTTTTGTGTGTGCGTAACAGTAAAAGTACTTGCTACCTGGCGTAGTAGCTTTCGCAATCCTGTCTAAGGAGATACTTTAGATGAATGACTTAGATCCGAGCAAGTGCGTCGGAAAGATAGATTAAAACAACAACGGTAAACGTAATAATAGACTCGGTAATAGTAACTGTGATGGTGTCATTTGAATTTAAATCAGAGTGTTTTGTTGATTGGTGAGCGACACGTAACGGCGAGAGGAGACGCGTTGACAAAAGACTGAACGAGATGTGATGACATAATTTAAGGAAACCATCTTCAGGTATTGTTTTTGTTACTCCAATGTGTTTTCGAGCAGATTCTATGCAATATTAGGTGAAATTGACATATAAACAAAACAAAGCTTTCGATACGCAGAAATCTCAAGAGCTACGTCTTTCGCAATTTTCTTCACGTCGGAATAAATGGTCAACGTGATGATTTATATCGTTTCGTAAATGAGAAAAATATTTTATGTTTTCGTAGATGACTATGGCATTGACCGAGTTGAAGTGACTAGTGTTGTGAAATATATATTTTAGTTGAGTGTTACATTGTTTGGGAGAGATTTAATGCTTAGAATGCAAAATGAGTTTTGTATTTTTTCTCTTAGTCCTAGAATTGGAAAAAGTTTATTTACAAATGGCTGTTTGTGGCTTTAAGTATAAAACTGGTTCCTGAAATCATTTAACTCTGGTTCTTCGAAAATGTTCTCCAATTGTTTGTCTGATATCCGAAAAAACTGAATGCTGATATTTATAGGGAAAATCGTATCGATCAAATTGAATCCTTGCCTCCTTTCGCTTTTCTATTTTAGATATTAATAATTTAAAAAAAAAAAAACTGAAATATGGCACAATAAAGGCAACAGCAGTCAAAGTGCATTTTTAATCCTTGGAGACCATGGTGAGCTATGTTGACAAACCAGCTGGCCGACTAAAAGTCATGCAAGATCTTTTCAAACTCATTAATTAAGAATATTTTAGTTTCATAGCAGGATGCTTAAAATCTTACTATCGAATCTGGGGGGAATGTTAATGCAGTAGAGACCATAATCTGCAGGTTTGCTATGGACAATCCAATCATTTCATGCATTCCCAGTGAGCGTAGTAGTTTCGGTAAACCTTAGAACCCCGCCCTTAACGAGGATATCTCAATAAATCTTCAGCACAATTCACGGACTTGTGTAATGCTTGATGAACTCTCACTTGACCATACGTTGGTCTTCTTTTTGATTGAGCACCATTATTTAGACAAATACCACTACTCAGGCACGCGGTATCATTCACATTGATCACTTTGAAGAAGGTGAAACAATCCCGTCAAATATTATTCAGAGCTTTTGGACAAAAGTGTTGTTCCGTCAAGACAATGTGCGGGTGCACACGTGTGTGGTCACCATGGCCAAAATCCATAAATTGGGCTACGAACTGCTACCCCATCTAGTATATTCTCCAGATTTAGGCCTCTGCGACTATTTCCTGTTTCCAAACAAACGTGAAGAAATAACTAAGTCGAATGAAGAAGTCATCACTAAAACAAACACCTATTCTGAAGGCCATGAGGAAACCTATTATTTGGACGGAATAAAAAAATTGTAAAAACGCAGAGCTAAGTGTATAAAACTAAAAGGGGACTCTTCTGAGAAATAAAACGCTTATTTGCCGAAAAAAAATCTTACATTCAAAATGTCACTGACTTATCAAACCAACCTCGCAGCTCTCATATGAGAAAGTTTCTGAATTGATGATAATTCCGATATATTGACACCCTTGAAGCTGATTCCAACTTTTTCGTTGGAAAAAAGATCATCTTTCGAACATACTGACAGTAGAAACCAGAGCCCTGCAAGGCTCATGACTATCTGCACTACTGTATATCCTATGCACTGCAGGCATCCTAATTGTACTTACCCACCGCGAAAATGTTTCTTTGCGCAGACGACACCCTATTTTCTATTAATCTTGACAGGCTGCAATCATAATAATGAAATTCCCAGTTCAAAAAGAAAATGATACGTAACGACGAAAGCAAAATCCACCTGACATTATACGACAAATCCAAAGAATGGAAAGTAACAGGAAAATATTTAGAATTAACTTTTGAAAAAAGGCAATCTTGATCATATACATTCAGAAGAAACGAAAAACCACCTAAAGAAGATACAGTCAGCTAAATCCGCTTTTCAGGTCTATTGACCTCAATATCAAAATAAAGCAAATATTTATGAATAAATCATCAGACCATCAAACCCATCAAACGAACAAAATCTGTCATGCTGCCTCTACATTGTGGGCCACTACAATGGTCGCAATGATGGCCACCATCACCAAGTTGCCTCCTCACACTGGGCCACTAGATGGTCAGTCATGATTTTTTGGTTGCGGATGCCATCATCGGCAATCGCCACTTCTATGATTTGCCACGGTCGGCCACCTCAAGCCATCGCCACATGATGGCCCACAGTGTGGGGGCGACATCACAATGTTAAGCTAGAAATACACGCTCGCGGAACGTTTGTTTCGGTGAGTGTGTGGTTCTAGCTTTAAAAACTGTAAAAACGCAAACTACAAAAGATTTAAACAGCGATATGAATTTAGGTCTCCATGAATTATCGACGCGTTGAAAATTTGTACAGCTTAGTTTTCTTTCCATGTGAATCCAGCAAACTTTGTTCCACTCCAATAGTTTCAGCTATAGTTTAGATAGTTTCGTGGAAGCTACTTTCTTCTAAAACGACACACTTTGAGCATTGCCTGCGTATCACCCATTATTAGATGAAAATGGCACGTGTATCTAGAAATACGTTCTCTATTTTCTGTTAGTCGTGTCATGATTTATTCTATAATGTCAACATATTGCGTTGAATTCATCAATCACACGTTCTCGAGTCGCTCAATTCCTTTGTAATTAATAATTGAGTTCGCGATTCATTTGTCGTATCTCATCACTAATATCCACATGTTAGTTTAATTGTACTCATGTGGCGTCTTCAGTCGATATTTTTAATTCACATAAAACATCTATTCAAAAAAAAATTGACAAAAATTTGTATTTGCGTAATTTGAAAATAAAAAAGGTTCAGTTGTTGCAAAATATTTTCAGACTTTATGTTGGAGGTAGTATTGACATTTGAATTTGAATTGTATTAATATTTTCAGTCGACGAGAGAGAGTAATTGAAAAAATCTTGTTTTTTAATTCAATATCAGTATTCAATTGATTTCGAACATCTGCGTATCTAAAATGTCAAACACTCAAATTCAATTATATTCTATTTAAAGAAACATATCGATTATCTGATGTATTTCAATTCTGACAGGCTTCTGCTTTGTTTTCGAATCGACAGCCGCTCGAAAATATGTCGATTTTGCTATATACTACATTGATGCATTTGAAAGCGGGCCAATGTTTGGTTGATTCCCGCACAATGATTTATTTTAATTGAACTCACTCGGCCGAAATCAATACAAGTACAAACAGTGAATAATAAATTCGCACACAAACAGCCTGCATGTAATGTATCCGTATTTTATGTATATCTGTATCTGCGATTTTATCGCACCGAATGTATCCTGCATACTTTGGCCATCATCCTCTTGGGAAAAATTCTCTTTGGAAAAAATACCATAACGATAAATAAACAAGCGCTCATGATAATACATTGCTGCTTTCTCTTTCAGAAAATGAAAATCAATTTAAATAGCCAAAAAAACCCACGCATTGTACCAATTAATTAACACGATAGATTTTGTGGATAGATTCATGTCGATTGTATATTTGTAACATTTTGCAGAAACGGATGTTGCTCTGACCGATAAATAAGCGAATATTTCCAACACAAGACTTTATGAACACTGAAATTGTATGCTCATAAAGATTTTCGCGAAGAAAAGATATTTTCTTGCCAGAAATTGAATTTGTTGAATTTTGTAGAAATGAATTGTAGTGAATCTGCTGGAATTCTAGAAAATATTCGTATAAAGAATGTACTTGATGAATTTTGCAGTGATTTTATTTTTCGTTTTTAATTTGAATGCAATCGTAAAACGGATGAAGACAATATGTATGTACCAGTTGTTAATATTCAATAGGAAACGCCTACGTCATTCAATTTATGTTCGAAAAATATTTTGTTGTTCTGATGATTCTAACAAATGTAATAATGCGTTTATGAAACTTATTGTCTCCCAGTAATAGTAACGTAAATTCCACGCCTGCGCTCATACACTGTATCAAAAAATTGCACGTACAGTACCCTTACTCCAATAAAAACTCTTCTATTTATTAAACAAAAAAATTTTTTTTCATTCTTTAAGTATTTATAAATTCTATACTGTTAAAGCTTTTTAGATCAAAACAGTATTTTGTTATACTAGCTTTTACCGTCACAGTACAGCAAAAATATACTTAAAACAATTGCACGTACTTCAAAAAATTGCACATACACGCAAGGTTAACTTATGATCTCTTGTAAAAGAAAAGTAATGGTACTTAGTTTCCAGTGCAGATTTACACACTATCCTCATTTATTAAAGGTAGTAGTTGTAAATGCTCAATAGAGCAGTGCAGTAATTCTTTATTTTGTTTTTAAATTCTGAAATAGGCGAAACACACCGCAATGTTCTTGTTGAAGTGATGAAATGAATCGTAAATTTTAAGGAGGAAGGTAAAAGTTATGCTGAAGTATCAAGGATCATTGGCACACCACGTTCGACCATGCAAACGGATATAAAAATGTTAAAAAGCAACAAAAGCTTTGCAATTGCCCAAGGAAGAGGTCGGAAGAAAATTTTAGCTGAGCATTTGAATAAAAAATTTAGAGAATTATTAAGAAGGATCTAAAAACAAGTGCTCCCAAAACAGCTGCAGACCTTAAAAGAAACGACGGAATATCTTTGAATGCCCAAACAGTGCGAAATTTTCTCCATAAAAAGTGTTACAAGGGATGCATTGCAAGAACACAAACGTTCATTTCGAGGAAAAATGTTGCCCGACGCTTTGAGTGTGCCAGAGAGTATGTAAAAAAGTCCGACTAATTTTGGGAAACTGTTATTTTTGTAGATGAAAGTAAGTATAATCTTTTTGGTTCTGATGGACGGCGATTTGTTCGGCAGAGAGTCAATCAGCGTTGGAGTCAAAAAATTTGGGACCCACTGAGAAACACGAAGGTGAAAATGTTATGGTTTGGAGAGCGATGGAAGCAAATGGCGTTGGAAATTTGGTATTTGTGGAAAGCACTATGGACAACCATCAGTACTTAGAAATAATAAAGCCTAATTTAAGAGCCAGTGCTTCGAAAATTGGAATTAGCGACGAAATTTCACTAGCACATGACAATGATCCAAAATATTTCTCGCATCTAGTAAAAGAGTGGTTACTGTATAACGTGAAATCTGTGCTTCCTCAGCCACCCCAATCACCAGACTTTAATTCTATTGAATATCTTTGGGATGTTTTCGAAAAAAAAGTGCGGAAACATCATATTATAAGCCGAGCTGACCTCAAGGAGGTTATTTGAGAAAAGTGGGAAAAAATAACACCTGAAATTACTAGAAAACTAGCTCGTTCAATGAACAATTGCTTAAAGGATGTAATTTCAGCGAAAGGACACCACACACGCTATTAGAAGTAGAAAAAGTTATTAATTTTCTGAATGTATGTGGAAATTTTCGATGTACGTGCAATTTTTTGACTTGAATTATAGCTTAATTTTCAAAATTAACATTAATATTACCGAATGCTGTTTTGTTTCAGATAGTTTCAGTTGTGTAGATCTCATGAAATTAATAAAAATTACGAAAATTTTGTTTATTTAAAAAATAAATGAGTTTAAATTTATGATAAGGTGGTGTACGTGCAATTTTTTGATGCAGTGTATATAAAATAAATTGCACCGTCTTCAAGAAATGAGAGTGACAGAGGTTGATTTTCATTACCGAAGGACGACACAACTGATGTATTGAATAACTTATAATTATTAATATATACATTTTCGTAGCAGTTGCAAAAAGTTGTATTATTGTTAGCGTAGATAAAACTTAGTCTCGACAAAGTAACCGAGAAGCGGGAGTGGTGGATACTGCCAAGATAACGACCGCCACCAAAAAAGTACCTTGAACAACAATAACTACTACAGTTTATAAGACACGGAACATAATAACGTAAATGAAGAATTAACAAGGAAACGCCAGGAGAGTAAACATATGACGTCGCAAACAAAATAGCTGCACTATTTACGATAGACAATTGAAGGCAATCACAGATATAAAAGAAAATGGATACGAAATGGCTATCCGTGTAACCAAACGTGAGTTAGCCTTTTTTAATACACGTATAACATTGCTCTCTCACAAAAATTCCGCTCAATGCACCCCTTTCTACCGCACTCACAACCGAAAAGCCCTAATGCTACCTCTTATTTACGCAAAATGTGAGGAATATCAGATCGGGGTAAAAGCGAACAACGGGGAACACGAAAAGAAATGTCAATGTCAGTTTGATTAGTGTCGGTGAATCAAAACATTGACTTTAAGTCAAAATTTCTCAGAGAAAATTTTGAAATTGTTCGGCGTGTACCGAAGAATCTACGTGAGTGCGCGATAGTCTGTGTCGGTTTCCTGAATAAAGTAGCGGTCGAATTCCAATTTAGTTTGAGAATGAAGTGCCACTTTCCAGGCTGCAATAGTAGCCACAAAAGTATTTCGCGAGGGATATCGTATTTTGAGTAAGTGAAGGTAACCTTTGGCCTCAATTTCGTTTTCTTTTTGAGTGAAATCATTGTTAATTTCATTTACAAAAAACATTTTAATCTCCACTCACCGGTTGCGGGAAAAGAAATGTCAAACGACATTCAAAATGGCGATCTCTCGTGGTTTTTACATTGGCGTTACCGTATGTACTGTGTAGTGCACACACATGTACCTCATTCTCACACCAGTGAGCAGAAAGTCGAAAATTGGAGAATTTCTTTCGTTTAATTTCTAATCCATTCTCTCTTATATCTGTGAAGGCAATCAACAAGTATACAGTGTTACCCCAATTACACAAAACATACCTGTACCACATATCTTTACCACAATTTTTGTGACAAGAATAACACTGTTGCTAGATCCTTCGGAGGACATGCTCGTTTATTTCTTGATAAATAACGCACAAATCTTCCCTGCGATACGGCCAAGGTGTAGTGGTTGCAGTGAATATGAACTATCTGCCTCTTATCTTGAGCTTAGTATTGTCTTGTTTCGACGAAAATTTAGTTGAAATTGAGCAAGAAGGGTACTCACTTCCTTGCGTGAAAAGTTGCTTTCGCTTTGGAAATGCACATGACATTGGCAGCACAATTAGTTCGACGAGAAGCATTTTTTGGATTCATGTTTAGGCTAGTCCTGATTTAATCGTAAATCTACATTTTGACACGTCTCTATTATCTGGTCATGCTTTTGAGTGAACATTTTGACAATGGAGAAAAGCAGAGACACTGCTCATTTCTGAGGGATAAAATGTCAAGAATTTCAATTTTTGATCGATTTTGTTATTGAAAAGAGATTTCTATAATTCAATTTTCAAATTCAAACACCAAATGTTACTTGTTAGCTCGAAAAAATGAACTGCGCATACTAAATTGACGTGGAAAGATTGGAGACATTATGTCAATGCCATGTACATTTCAATTTCGAAAACAACTTTTGCCGGAAAGAAGCAACTTTTCGCGCTAAGAAGTGAATACAACTCTTGCTTATTTTCAAGCTAAATTTAAAAAGTACTAGGCCTAGAACCTGTCCATTGCAAATGTGGACGACAAACTGACCTTGCTCACCTCAACTCGGACCAAAGTCATAAGGAAATATTCGTTTTCCAATCACAAATATATATTTTTCAACGTGATTGGTCTTAGCTCAACGAAGCACGTAACATTTATTAATAGGAAATAAACGAACTAAATCCCTGATCCGATCTTCATGTTTTGTCTTTTACTCAGATTGTGCTTTAATAGTTTTTGGCTGTTGTTTCTTCACTAAATACAAATTCTAGGAATTTACTTTTGCTTTGCCCACGTTGGGCGCTAGTTAGTTTTTGGAATTACTTGACGTTGTAGGTTAGTTTTTAGAAAAGCAAATCAAATTTAAGTCTTTCGCAAACAGTATCATGTCCTAATACTTCTAAAAATGTAGACAAATCATTGAAAATGAAACCTAAATCAGTTCCACGCTGAGTAATATGTTCATGATGCCTTAATTGTACATAGCTAGAAGTGCATGTTAATAATCTTTAAACATCATACAAGTTACGCTTTCATTTACGTTTGAGAAATATTGCCTCTGCAAAAAAATAAACTTGGATGTGCACATTTCTGCAAAATGCACTCCTCAATATTATTACTGTCGTACTTCCCAGACAATAAAATATTGGTATAAGCGAAAGCACTTCATTATACACTATTGTCTTCAGATGATATCGCCTATTTTTTGTCATCAAGACTTATGCCCAGAGAAAAGTTTAGAAAAAACTCTGGTTGGCGTCTTCGTTATCTTTGTGTAAGGAACGATCTTAGATTTTCCTTAAATTTAACCAAATTTGCTGATTTGCTTATATCCTCAGATAAGATATTATAATAAGCCAAAGACTGTTGCACTGGTTCCTTTTTCAAACGATCTGTCCTAGCTTTTTTAATCGCAAGGTTATTCGCCGATCTTGTGGTTGTCTGAGTTATTTCTCCAACTTATGGCCATTTGAGTTTTTTGTTAAGTATTTTAAATATTAGCAAGACACATTATTTGTTGTATGCTTAGTAGTCTTGTTTCACGATACACATGTAAACTTGGAGTCAGAGTTGGCATTTTGTATATTAGTCTTCCGATCAGATCAATATTTTGTTTCGATGTTTGTTTCCACAAAACTGCTCCATAAGAGATGTTCGACAAAATAAAAGCATTGAATATGTCAAGTTTGATGTTGAAAGATAAAAAATCATATTTTTTTAGGATTCCTATCATAGGCGCTACTTTATGTCTGTAGCCAAGACATTTTCTCATCTAAAGTTAATCCTAAGTATCTAATCGAGTTGACCTTTTCCACTTGTATTCCATTTATTTGTACCGACGGATTAATTTTCTTCTTGTTCTTTTGTTGGAATATTAAATATTTAGTTTTTTGGATGTTTATAATTAATTTACTTTGTTCGAGCCAATTCCAATATTTACTTAGGTCATCATTTATATTTTGCTGGAGAATCAATTCATTTTTACCAGAACACAGCAGTATTGTGTCATCAGCAAATAAAACTATTTTTCCCATCAAATAAATGTCCTGTACGCTGTTAATGTACAGTAAAAACAGTAATGGCCCAAGGATTAATTCTTGAGGAACGCCGATGTTTATAGTGCATTCCTGACTTTTATGCATATTTTTGGTTGTAATAATACTCCTGTTGAAGAGATAATTCTTTATCAACAGCTTGAAGTTGTGATGGATTCCGTATATTTCGAGCCTCTGAAGCAGGATATCCTGGTTAATGGTGTCAAAGGCCTTTTTCAGATCCACGAAAATTGCCGCTCATAGTCGCCCCTACCCAATCCATTGTTGATAAAATGTACTGCATCCAACGTTGCTGCTAGTGTACTACTGTTTTCTTGACACTTGTGACAGCTATTGGGCGAAAATTTGATGGATCTACTGGATCACCACCTTTGAAGATTGGAGTGATTTTCGCCACAAAATCGACACTATTATGTTGAATGGAGTACATCGTCATGTAGTTTGGGTGCAATAGTATAATTAGCTACCTTTCTTCCAAATCCTGCTTGCTGCATAACCTGTTGAATAAATTTGATTGTTAGAGTCAATTTTCGTGAGTTCAAATAATGTCCACGTGTCTAATTTTGACATTCAACAACAACAAAAAGTCACCCGTGAATCTATTTGTTTACGATATCATTGTCTATTTTTAATTTTTCATATAAATTATAGCCAGTATTTGTCAATGAATTGAATGTTGTAGGAAATGATGGAGATGTTCAGCTTTTCAATGTGTGGGTGAAATGAAAATATTTCCACTAAATGTTTAGTATAATTATTGGTTTTAGTGCGTCATTCGGCCCACAGTTCGATTTGTTCGTAGCAAAACAAACAGATTATTTGGTTTGATAAGTTTCGGACATCCGTTTGGGAATGGTGTCTATTTTCTGAATTTTGGGATTTGTGAACTTCAGAAGAACTAAATTGAAGACTTTAACCATCAGTTTGAAGTAAACTCGTCGCGCTCAACATGTGCCACGGGCACTGTACGATGTATATAATCCCTTCTTCGTCTTAAGATAGTTTTAAGAAACTCACAGTAGAAAGTTCTTGAGAATTCGTCGTATCGTTTGCCACTTGTTTATACGTGCATAGAAATCAACAGAGTGATGAGCTTGTTTTTGTGTATTTTTGTGAAATTGTTTCATTTCTATTATTAGGACACCACACGATCGTCGACTGTTTGTGTTTCATGTTCCAATCGTTGGAAGAATATACGCCGCTGTTTTAGTGACGATGTGTTTGCATGAATACTACAACACGAGTTGATAGATAATTTTGTACTTTTTTATTTAACGCGACAAGCAAAAGTCTACATCATGTTTAAGATATTTCGTCGTTCAAAGGCTGATAAAACGGATCGGTCGGATCCGACTAATAGCACTACTGCAGACGCAAAGAAAAAAACATCCCCAAGATCGGCTAAAGAGGCTGCCACGGGAAAGCCAAAACTATCGACGACATTGGGGAATAGTTTGTTGTTGCGAGGATCGGCGGCGTCCGGCGCAGGCGCATCCTCAACTAGTAATGATAAAAATAAATTAGTTCGCGGTCGACAAGAGGACCATCAAGCGTTCAAACTTCAGCGAAAGTATGTTGATGAGACGAAGCCAAGTGGTGCCGATTCGAAAAAAATCAAGGGGCTTTTGGCTGTAGTAGACGATTCCGCTGACCAAAGACGCGAAAATGCCACTTCTCATTGCTACCAGAAGAGGTATGCAAAAGAACAATCTAGTCGAAACGAAATTGCTGATCAGACGAGGAGCGATCGAACGTCGCCGTGTCGCAACAATCAGAATGATCGATCGCGATCAGATCCTATCGATCATAACGACAAATCCAAATCCAACGACCGACGAAGATTACACCTGCTGCAATCATCGAATCAGTGTCAGCAAGCTAAGCAAAAACAAAAGCAAGTCTCTGCTCCCGTTGCGTCGAATCGTTTTGGTCAAGAGGTGCCGATCGCGCCAACGACATCATTCAATCCGATAAATAAGAGTCGCGAGTTCTTCTATGAGATAATGGGAAAGAATCGTAATCGGAATCGCAATCGTAACAGGAATAAGGACACCAAGCCTTATAATCGCGTCGGTTTGGACAGTGTTTCGAATACGGATAGTAGTGAGCCGGTGCGCGATAAAGTCAGTGTCGATCAGCAGAACAAATCAAACGAGAAGGCAGCACAGTTTCAGGAACAGCTTATAGAAAAGCAACTGGAGTGCGTGACAATGCCGGACAAAATCGATAATGAAGCCAAGCTTAACGATGAAATTATTAGTGTCCCGGTCGATTCGGAGGTACTTGATGGATTTATCGATACGGTTTCCGATGAGGACGAGGCAGAAAATGCAAATAGCGACGAGAATTCAGAGAATTCCGAAAACTTTGGTTATCGAATAACAAAGTCTAAAAATAGAACCAATCTAGTCATGAAGTATGAAGGCAAAGACGATCGTGAGGTGCGAGTCGAGAATAGCGCGGCGGACGGCTACTGCGGTCCCGACGAAGACTACAAAGTCCATGACGATGATCTTATGGGAAAAGTGGAGACATATAGTGCTGGTGTCGACTCGATTTGCGCCGACGCACCCAGTGACGTAAGTGCTATCCAATGCGAAAATAGATTGTCCGACGAGAATGAGGAAAGCGACCAAAGTAGCAGCAGCAATTGCGATAGCAGCACCGGAGACAATTCGACAACAGGCAAGTGCGTTGCAGAACCTCTCGCAGAAGACTCTTCCACCGTCGTTACCGACGATCTCAACTTGCAGCATGTAGACCTTTCACACAGCGAAAATGATCCTCAGCAGCCCGAGCTTCACGAAGAGAATCGGACCCGGAATGGCGAAGAGAATGTTGCATCAGCTTCATCTAAACTTTTCCTAAACGATCGCAATAGCGCAGCAGCAGAGTGGCCGTCACTGGTGATTGCCGACGAGACTCGTGATAGCGTCGATGGTCAATTAGAAATCGATCGTGGTGATTCAACTGATCTTGCCGATCAAGAAACATCAATAACACAACCGATCGGATCAAAACAACAATTGCGTCAGGACTTCGATGATACTGCGAACATGGGTCAAGATAATAGCAAAAGTGCATCGGATCGACACAGATCGAGAACGACAAGTGATCATGAACATAGTAACTTAGTTATACCGCAAATAACAGTGGCCGATTACAGTGATAAGAATATCAAAGAACGAAAGGGAAGTGTTGCTGCAGCTGGCAGTGGTAGTGCGATTTCAGCAACAGATAATGATGTGTTTTATGATACCCAGGCCTTCGATTTTGGGACTTCCAGTGCAACCCAAACAAACCCGAGTGTAATTGAAAGCATAAACGATAACGATCAAGAGTTTTCAGCTTGTGAAAGTGGCGAAGATCGCGTAATTATCGAAGATGATCCCGACGACCAGACTAGTGACAATTGTGCCTTTAATAGTTTCCCTGATATCCCTGTAACAGTGATTAATTCGTCCGATATATACCAAGACAATAACCCAGGTTCTGCCAGTAATATCCACTGTCACAGTGACCCTGATGATAATATCATTTTGAGCAACACCAGCAGCAGCTCAACAATCAGCGACGGAAAACACGAGCTAGATTCCGGGATAGAGATCCTGGACGACAGTCGAATAAGTGGCCCAAGGACAACATCTTCCGGAGAGCACTTCCTGCATATCAACCGGGACAGCGAGGCCTTTGTTCGCGGCGGTTCGACCGACTGCGACGAAAACTTTTTGCTGCAAAGTGACAGCGAGGATCATGATTACCACCATCACCGCCAACATCACGATCATCAGCGACAGGCTCATTATAGCGGGGGTGGTGATAAGAAGGACAAAGCAATCGTCATCGATAGCATCAGTTTGCCGGACGTAGTTGTCGAATCGACTGGAAGCGGCATGGGTAACAGCGGCTCGGTGAAGACCGTCGAGCATATCGACGATCACGGCAGCAGCAGACACCAGCACCATCATCATGCCGGGACCATTATTGTCACGGATCACAATGATAATGAAAAGTAACGTATACCCACTTATCCACTTATTTATAATTTTTAGTCATACAGTACTAGGTAGATACATGTATTTATTTCATATGCATAGTAATTCTGATTGCTAAAATTAGTGAATAGTTCTTGGTTTCGATTTAATATTAGTAAGTAGTTTTCTCTTCTCATTTTACTCCCACAACAAGGGAGCAGACCGAACACGATGCATGATGCCAAAATATGCTCGATGTTGAATTTGAAATCGCGTAAATTTCTGATGCATAATCTATAAATAGCCTTTTTTCTTGAACGCGTTTTGAACACATGAAAATTACAAATAATTTTGAATATTTTTTTAAGGAGGAGAAAAGTTGATTTCAGGATATTTCAAAATATATGCGATCATCAGTGAACTGACTGTATGTTTTTTCTTGTTCGGATTGATAGCACAGTCTGACCGATAATTCACTCTAAACAGCGTCTGGTCTTCAAGAGATTTCGATAATTTACGTTAAACGTCTGAGATATTCATTAAATTCAATGATTATTGATCAGTGCCCCGGGCCGAATGCAAACCAGATGCGGCTGCAAAGATATTTCAGCTTTGATTCGTTACTGAAAATAAAAAAAAAAAACAATTTGTTTTGTTGTTTCGAAATTGATTTAGCTCTGGATATTTAGTAACGTGAAGTGAGAGCTGCGAGTAAAGAAATACTTTTGAACATAGATTTCCAAACACATAGCAATTCACTTCTTTAAAAATATCCAAACGGGCACTATCGAACTCAACAGTTTTGTTTTATATAAAATATTTTTCATGTCCTCAAGTGCTTCGAGCAAATACCATACGATTGGGTTAGCTTTTTTTATATTTCCAGTGAACTCTTGTCTGTGAAAAACATGAAAATAAAAAAAATTCAAAGGATACTTGAAAGAGAGAGAGAGAGAGAGAGGGGTTCTTGGTCCAAGTTGAAGAAAAATGTGTGTTGAAATATGAAAAGAATAAAACAGTGAATATCTTTTCAAGACTAAGGATTCAACACTCTAGGGAAATTATTTAGAATTTAATTTTTGACATTGAAGTACACTTCAGCTTGTGAAGTCTGAATTCCGTTCCTCAAAACTCTGCTTAAGGCTTTCGATTGCGGAAGTTTTTGAATGAATAGCCTTTATTAAGTCTTGCCCAGATACTATGACTTATGACCCAAATACTAATTTTCAAATGGTCCCATTTAATCTGAAATAGATTTTTGTTTCTGTAAAACATTTAAATTCGGCAGTAGACCAATGAAATTCGAATTTATTACGAATTTCATAACCCAAAACTAATCATATGGTAATTGATTAGTGCATTGCCAGAATTGTCAAAATGGTCGAACGAATTAGACCGGTTTTCAAAAACAACGACGAACTGAATCCACAGACAGAACTCACGCAAATAGTTCAGATAATTTTGAGTTAAGCAGCAAAGCACTCGTGCATCAGAAATCCCAAGTTTGATGCCATAGCTGTTTCAGTTTTCACTTTTTATCATGTCTGCAACCACTTTTAGTTCAAAATGCCAAAAGTTCTCAGTCATGAACTATCAACTTCTCTAAAAAAGACATATTATTTTACAGCAAAATATTTTCCAAGGACGAAAAAGATAATCGGATAAATACGTAAGATATTGTATTTATTTTCGTGTCGAATTTCTAATTCATTGAAATTTAAAAATTTCATCGTTCATTTCAACCTAACCATAGTTCATTATCAAAGCACTCAATTGTTTTTGTGGCCGATTAAACCGTCACTATTAGACTGGTGGGCTACTTGTGTACTTGTCCGTTTTCTGACCTTTAACATAATATGTGTGTTCGAAAAGATTTAATCTGAAAAGTAAAATCACATAACTGTTTGATTTTGTTTGCAGGATGGAGTTCCATCTTTTTGAGATCAAAGTCCAAACTAAAGCGACAAATAGATCAGAATAAATGTCAGTTACCATCTCAAGATAGCGAGTCTTACTGACAGCAGAAAAAATATAAAATTACTTGCTAAATTCAAAGCCTAGATCAAAAAGCGGCTTCAGAATATAATAGCACATTCACGATTACGTTTAGGTTTCTTGACTCCAATTGTGTGACTTTAATTTTCAAGTGGGTTTAATTCTCACAAATTAAAGCCATGCTGCGGAGACAGATTTTCTTAGTTCGACCTGAGCCGGTTAGTGATCGGTTGTCGTTTGACGAGCCAACTCGTGGCCCTTATTGTGTAAAGCTTATTTTCAACGCAGACCAACATACAAGAAAAAACTAAAGGAATCAAGAAGTTTGGTTTCAAGCACCCATTACCTTTAACAATAAACAAAAACGAAAAAAATCGAATTCAATTAAAACAAAATTTTAGAGGCTATCCAAAGTCATATACTTCAGTTCATACAAAACCATAATATGAAATCAATAAACAAAAACCAACTAGATAAAATTTGTGAATAATGACTTATTCGGGTTATGCAAGATATTTACTAGCTAAAAAAATCCATCTACAGGCAACAAAGGCCCGCGTCGGAATATGCACTCGCATTACTTCATCCATCCACATATCGGTGTTACTTCAGAATCTACCATAGATGGTGCATCAGTCAGGCAAAGTTTCTCTGGCTTCGTGCGCAGCACGCCTTCAACATATGCTGAGGCTGGATGCCTTTTTTCCCCGTTACGCAGTACCGTTCCCACGATCGACTTTGATTTGGCCAAGACAATAATGAACTCGAGGTTGCTCTCCAAACTTGTGAACCGACTGCACACAAGGCATATTTGGTGAGTTTCATCGTGCTTGTCGATACTGTACCTACAGTATGTTGTATCCACCATACTTATTCTGTTAAGGTACCTTCTGAAATAACCGGAATTGGTACAGGTAGGAGTTTACCTCGCCGTGGTTGTGATTCATCAATCTCACCATCCAGTGGTTTTTGTTGCTCACCCTTCAGTGTTGCTGCCAAAGCTGGAGGGGTCAACTACGTGCTTGCGCTCGATTTTCGATACCCTTCTGTTCCTTCTCGTGCTGGTAGATCTATCGGCAGTGCTCCCAATATCCCTAACACGGTATCATGCAGTGCCGTGCGGCGATGTACAGGCGATGCATAAGAAACCTTTCCGCTAAACAATAACAATACTCATTCTTCTTCGTCTGGAGTGCGTCCACCCAAATTCCCGTCACGTACAGCAAAGTGGAGCTGATCATCGCCATTAGTAACCTCCGTTTCGGTTTGTGGGGCCACCGATGCTGCCCATGAGCCCGCTCAGTAAGCGGACGCTTGTCATAACCCTATCACATCCTCTTCGAATAACCCTATCACAGTCCCAAGTACTTTACTGACTTATTGATTTGGATCTCTATAATGCACGAGCAAGTTTAAACGATGTTCCAGAGGTCAGGTCTGATAATAAATCCCTATGCTACGCTTGAGATCATAAGCCTTATCTGAACTCCGTTAGCGTCAAACAGCAGCCATCGGTCCTTGAGATAGTCTCGCATCATGACCAACAAGTAGTTAGGAATGCGGAAGTGATGTTTGGGGGCCCAAATCATCCTCACCAAATTAAGTAGTGAGCAAAAAGCGTCCAGCACACTAAATATGCAGCGCAACACTGTCAAAAAGAGCCATGAGTGATGAGCTCTGAGATCTTTTGACCATCTCTAACGCCATGTCTAGGATGGAATTTTTGGATAGACTTTTCAGGCCTCCTATTTCCTTATTGACCAGCGCCAAGTGAGCAACTTTCCATCACGATGTAAACATCCCCACCACTAAACCAGATTCATATAACTCCAGTTATAACTGCGGTTGACTTTCCACCCCAACTTTTAGAGCTCTGGCCGGCACTCCACCAGGACCCGGGGCATTTTTATTCATGCTTCCGAAGACTTTGTCAACCAGTTTGCCCTCCGTAAAGGAGAAGTGCCTCCCAACGGACGATGAGGTCATGATTCGTTCTTGGTGACTGCACTGCGAAAAGTGAACTGGCAATGCACTCTAAAGTGATTCTAATACTAATATTCTTTGAAAATCAGTCAAAGTTTACTTCAAAGAAGGTGCTTGTGGGTTCGCGCTGAATTTACATAGGTGGCATTTTCAGTTCCCTGGTCCGGTCAAATAAGTGTCAAAACGGTCAAATAAGTGTCATATCAACGAGTATTTTTTCTTGTATGTACATACTTGAGCACAGCTGTACAAAACCCGTTTCAGCAAAAACATTTAGCCCCGTGCATTCTTTTTCCTGCTTGGTTACGCACAGTATGGCGAAGTGTGGAACAGAATATTTTCTGCGGCCGGTTTGGACAATCCTATGTTATGTTTTCATTGTTTAGTTTTTTGTATTTATCTCTCTCTTTCTCTCTCCAAGTCTCCGAATTCTTATAGCCTGTTCGATTCCCAATTACACTTATGAACATACTAACTACTTCAGTAATATAAAGTTTCTCAAATCTAGCTCTATAATCACCGACAAAAACTCATATTCTACTATATTTTACTGTTTATTCCTATCTTGTTGTGTATAGTTCAAGTTTCACAAAAAAGAACCTAGTCAATCATGCAACGAAAAAACAAACCAACACTAAAATGTTTTATGTCATTCTGTACAAATCATTTAGACTGATTTATTTACGCAGCTTTTTGAAAAATTTCTTGTAATGCTTAGCATTGAAAGTGAAAAGATTTTCGGATTGTGTCTTTTCAAACACGTGCCAAAAATAAAATTCTTTTGTTTCGAAATCATGTCTTATGAAAAATAGAGAACATTCATTCGTTTTGAAAGTGATGAGCTAACAATGGTGCGTAATTTTGTTGATTTGTTGGAAAATTGGAGATCCGATTCCTGTATGCTGTGCGAACAAAGATACTTGAGTTTGCGAAAATATTTTGATTGATTATTTTTCGCGAGAATGGCTTAAGATTTTTGAAATGAAATATATTGCTAGTGTTCATTTTTTTATGTTATAAATTGCATAGGGATGTGATATTTTATTGCCTTGATTTTATTGTGAAAAATATTCATACCAATGGACTTTTTTCAATGTTTTATTGAGATGGATGATATTTGCAAGAGTTATTTGAAATTTTTTAGTTAAATTATCAATTCAGTGGCTAGAAGTTTATCAAATTCACTTAACTCGCCAATCCATATCAAAAATAAGTTACGTTTTAGTAGTTCTGCGTCACTTGAGATACATATCAGTAAAGAGTTCCATCGTGAAAAATCAATTCAGAATAGTATTTTTTCTTGCAACTTTTTAAACTAATTTCAATATTTCCTAGTCGTAATTCATATTTTATTCCTCTAAAATATCACTTTAAGACATTTTACTGCAAGTAGATTTATTGTTTTTATTAAACTTCTCTTAAAATTTGCAACACATTTCGACATATCGGATCGTGAGAATCAGAAAATTATAACAAAAAGATAGTTGTCAATATTGAAAACCGGAGTCGATATTGAAACGCATTCAAGTCATTAAATTAATGCGACCTTTTTCAAGCCACAGTACGGAATCATAACTTGATTCCATACTCGCAGTTTATCGAACTCTGCGCGATCACTTTGCAGAAGTCGAGTCTTTTATCTTCTTCAATCAACAAAAACTGAAAAATTCCCATCGTTTCACTGATTTCGTGTTCTTTGCAAAATACTTTCCCACCTGCTTTTTCCAACGCGACCCAGCCTCACCCTGTGAAGTTCTCCATGGTGTTCCGTTTTCGATCTCTTTTATTCACACCAATATTCTGTACATTGAATCCTTACTCGAGTGGCTTGATGAATATTAATTTTGGTCCAGCTGGTATCCTGGACCTGTAAGTTCCTTTGTCTATTATATTTAACTTCCGCTTTTTTCTGGCGCCTTCCCGCCTAGATGGCATTTTGCTTATATTTCACCTTTCCACAAGTCTGATGACCCAAACTCTACTTTCTTCTTTGGTTTGGCAAAGTTCTTGAGAAATAGGCTGCTTCTTATCGTCAATCATCTTCCTGAGCCATATGGTTTAATCAAATGTATGTCCTGCTAATGATATGACAGAGCATATTCAGCGTAGGTTTACTCGCTCTTTATTGCTCGAATCCTACAACTCTTATTGTGAATATAGTTATCATCTGTCTTTATTCAAGAGCCCTTCTCTAGAGTTCCGACAAGTTTATCTTGAAGAGTGCTCGGTCTTCAAGCAACTCCATTATCGCATACTCTCTGATCTTGGTTGTATTCTGTGCTTACGTAACGTTAATCGATCAGACAGATCTTCCTCAATGTTTTCTCTGTCTTTCGCAGAAACTGAGGTTTATTTTAATTTGCCGTTAGTTAGTATCCCCAGGAAGCACAACGACATTCAGTTCGGTCGTCCTCCACTAACGTTCTCTCAATTTAAATCTAAAACAAAAGTTTCAATTCTAAAAATTTATGATGTTTGACCATTATTATCTTATTGTATTTTCTTCTAAGCATTCTTTGATGTATGTAAGAGGGTTGATCAATAAGTAATTATAATCGGTTATTTCCAGGGAAGTACATTCATTTGAATACGAACAGTCGAAGAGAGAACATCAAAATGGAGAAAAACGAAATTAGAGCTGTCATTAAGTACCTCCCCAGCAAACAATTTAGTGAGCGTTCACTAAAAACGATCGTTTCTCGACAATCAGCACACATATCCCTCATTCGAAACCGAGCCTGTTCGTAAAACGATACGCAGCAATAATTTTGCTTAGGATGACCAACGCAATAAATAAAGCAAGCCATGTGTATGTGCCCTATGGCCTATGCGGCTCAGTAGCAGATTTTACATAGATTTTCCCCCTAGTTTGCTGGTCGCAGTATCCCAAACAAAATTTCAGTTTAATTCGACTGTGCTATGAACTCGTCTGTCCTGAACAGTGTTCTTATGTAACCATACTTTATGTCCGTCTTTAGCAGCCTATATTGCTTCATCCAGCCTTTAAAATTTACTCTACTATGAGTAAATAACTTCAACTCACTTTCAATTCGTAAAAACAAATATATTTGAAATCGTTAAAAGTATCACTTTTAATTCATAAAAGTATCACTTTTAATTCATAAAAGTATCACTTTTAACAAGTATATAGTAGGTGATTTATACTCGCTAAAACCACATTTTTTTTAACTCATTTATGAATCGTTAAAAATGATTCTTCTCGGATGGCTATTTTAGTAGGACCAATGAATCGTTTTCGATTCATTTGCGAGCTTGTTAACGACAAAAACATTCGTAAAATATGACTCTTTTATGAATTATTTACGATGCATTTGGTTTGCTGGGTCTGTTTGAAAAAATTGTCTAGCAGAGACATACACGGCGACATGGTAAAAACATTAGGGGTCTCTGCTCCTCCATACTCCACTGTTGCACGCTGTGCCAAAGAGTTTAAGCTGGGAAGAACATCCAATGAAGGCGAACACCGCGAAGGACGTCCAACCACGTCCCTCAAGACAATGTGAAAAAAATCCAAGATATCATGTTGGTTGATTGAAGAGTGACCATCAAGCAAGTAGTTGAGGTCACAGGGATCTTGAATGGCAGTGTTCAAAGAATCGTTGCCCACGAATTACTCTGCGCGTTGGGGGCCGAGACTGATAACCGACTGGCAAAAGAAGAAACGAGTCGACTTTTCGAGAGTGAATCTCGAAAAGCTCCAGGCAAATCAGGAGAAGTTTTTGTCACGTTTCGTGATCATGGATGAGATGAATCTACCATTTTGATCGATGACGTGGAAGCAAACCTCTTCACCAACGCCGAAGGAATTCAAAATGTCGAGCTCTGCGGGGAAGGTTATACATGAGTTTTTTGGGACGCTGAAGGAATTATCATTTCTACGCAGACCAAATAAGAAGATTGCGGGAGGCTATTGAGGAAAAAAGATGCAGCAAACTGCGAGCCGGAGTGCTGTTTCATTAAGACAATGCATCGGTTAACAAGGCTGCAGTTTCGATGGTTACAATTTAAATAAACAGGATTCGAACTTTTACATCTTCCTCGGAAAACTTTTTTTTTACTTTTACATCTTACATCTTTCCTCGGCTCAAGGAACATCTTCGGGGTAAGAAATTTGAAGATGATAGCGAAGTGATGGCTGTTGTTAAGGCATTTAGGGAAAGTCAAGATAAAGAATATTTTTCTAAGGGTATCCTGGGTTTGGAAAAAAGATGGACTAAATGTATGAACTTGTTAGGAGACTATGTTGAAAAATAAATATATCTTTTAAGTTTAATCACCTTGGTTTATATTCATTATCATTACTTATTGATCAACCCTCGTATATATTTAATTCGTTCATGTTTGAAATACATATGTATAGTTTGGCCTCGATGCACTATTAACTTCCTGACTATCGTTTTAATTTTAAGTACTTCCATTTTTGCAATTGGCCATCAAAACGCAATTTCAAAAAATTGGAGCTGTTTCCTGAGTAGACTCAAGTGGTGAGAAAAAAGGTTTAACTGGAGTCAAACATTTTTATTTCACCGCTTTTCTTTGTTCCTGATACAAGCGGACGTACAAAAACTACAATTAGTTTGACTTCAACATACCCATGGGTACTACACCTGGATTCCGACCCTGGCCTCTCCCAATAAGTCCTTCGAACTGTCTACAGCAATCAGGTGAAAAACCCCTCAAATCATCGACCCTCCTGAAAATTGTTTTAAATGCTACCTTCACTAACCAGCTCTTGCTCGAGACGCAAAAAAAAACCGCACCTATAGTGTCATTTCTTATTCGCTCAAAATTAATATTGTGACACGTGGATGGCATCATTTTCATATTTTTCATTGCCTTTTCTCCTTCACTACAGCAAATGGTCTTCACAGTGATCTTGACCTTGAGCTGGCTCAACATAAATTCACGTGCCTCAGACCAATTTAGCATAGCTTATGGCTCACACTGTACCTATCTATTGGCTAAAACCTGCCTCCAAACCACCGTTGTTTGCCTTTAGTATATTTTGTGGGCAGTTTTTATGTAGTTTGCTCGCTTTTATCTGCTATTATTTCAATTATTGTCGCTTGATCGGCAAAGACGTGAGCCATTTAGGATCAAACATTGTTAAGTTCATTGTATACCGTATACAGGAATCTTCGTCTGACTCATATTTTTCAGTTTTCTCACACGAAAACACGAAAAACGTGGTTATGCAAACTTTATTACAACACTCTCTTAATTTGTAATTTCACACGCGAGATTCTACAACATTTTTGAAGTTTTTGTTTTTGAACAAAAACAAAAAAAAATTTGTTTTCCCGACTGAAAATGAACGCAAGTTTTTAAATTACTAATTGGACTATTCTGGTCGGCAGGAGCTCATTATAATTTTACACGTCCTAATTCTCTAAACTTGTAATCAATGACTTATATTCAGATTTTATTTTGCTACATGATTTTCATTATGGGTTGCTTTATACAAGTATTGTTTTCCAGAAAACAATCAAAAAGTTCATCATAAATTAATTTTCATAGCTTCCGAAACCATATTCAACCATTACAATTCATTCCTAAAAAATGGAAAAAATATTTCTTGACTTTCTTTCGATGGAAGAAAATAATACGACTGAAAAGATGAAAGATGTAATTTCATCAGATAACTGCGCTCAGATATTAAAATTACACTAAGTTGTCCTAAGGCTTCGTTTTGAAATTTCTTGTTGCCGTGGCGGCTTGCATGTACATATAAATTTGCATGCTTTATGTGTTCACACAGATACATATGCATGGCATCATCATCCTAATTCAATTTACTCGTAGTACCTACGCGAAACCTTTTCGCAAGGTGAATGCTATGCTTAAGTAAAGTTGGAGGTTTTTTCTAGTCATGACACATTTTAACACAAAACATACCTGTCTCGCAATCACTCCAGCAAAGCACCTCTTGTACTCCCCCAGTTCTAAAAATACCGAAATCTAATTTTATCATTCGCAAAACCGAGCAAAGGGATAGTCCTATACTGTCCTAGGCCTTGAATTATTCATCATTATCACGCCGTTCATTAACCCCTGCGGAACTTCACTGCTTCAAGCACAATGAAAAGGTCAACGTTAGTACGGTGCACATTGCCACGATTCCGACAATGAAGACAGTTTTTCGACGAACAATTAAAAAGAAAACATATACGCGATATGTTCCTCTACTCGTACATAAGCTTCTTCGATGTGTACATAGTAAATGAAAAGCATCTCAATAAAACATCGTATTCGCAGATATTTTTAACCTTCAAAGATCGTCGACCAAACAGAGCATTGAAATTGTCTGCTACCTTAACGCAGTCCATAGATTTTTCGAATTAATCGCCATGCATGTCATGGACCCGGGGGGTTGTCAAAAAAGAAACATACGTAAACAATTTGCAACTGACATTTTGAAATCGAAATATTTCTCAGCTTGATTTTGAATTTTCTATTTCGCTTTGAACTTTCACGGCAATCTTTTTCAATACCATCGATCTGAAAGCGATCAACGATCATTTGAAAATCTGTTCACACTAAAATGTGCTCTTTCAATTCATCCCAAAAAGCGCACAATCTTCACCTTGAAAATTTCCATTTGGATTAGGGATCACGAGAAAATGAATCATTTACAAATGGCCAACGATCCGCGATCATTTATTATTTTTAACAGGAGTGTCTTTGTTTACAGTAAAATATTTTCGTAGATCGTATGTGACATGTGTGAGGCAACGAGGAAAAAAAGCTCAGAAACGAAATTAATGATAAACTGTTGGGATTAGTTTGAATTGAAAAAGAATTCATTGACGACAATACGAGTGATGAAATTAACTTTGGACATGTGTTTTAGATACATGCGATTAATTTTTTGCGCGTTTTTTGATTATTCATCAAATGAGCTAGTGTTTTTTGATTGTTCGTCAGCAAGAGAAAATAGAAAGCACGTGGATTACTGTACCGCACTTTTTGTAGTCTAATTCAAAAAAAATGTCTAAGTATTACAAATTGGTCTTTAGGTACATATATATTTCTTACGGGAAGTTGGATTCGAATCAAATACTATAATATTGTCGCGGTTAGCTTTCGAAATGTGGATGAGATTTATGTATAGCACTGACGCAATTACGAGTCACCGGCCTCAAACGTGCTGTGAGTTGAATGGAAATATTTTGTTTTTAAATTAATTTTGTGTTAATGTTAGACAATTATAAATATTCTGTTTTGGAGAAGATCGCTCATGATATTTGCCTTCTATCATCGTGTTTAACTTGAATGCTTCTATAACACTTGGCAACATCCTTACAACATTTGAAATGGACACCTTATATTAAAGTTTCACTGGATTTTGAAACAGATGCTGATTTGAAGATTTTCTTTCAAATTCGAAAGCTTGACGCCAGAAAATATATACATATGCCTTCGAAACATTTTAGAAAAAAGTTGGCACCTAGCCCACATTGGGCGCGACCATAAACTAACGAATAGAGTATGACTTTGCATGAAGACAATTTAATTCTTCCCCTTTTCCTTGCTATTCGAATATTATTAAAACTATTTTTTCACAAATCGCATCTTGAAGGCTAGTGGAGAGCTATTTTTAGCCAAGAGTGGATTTTTTGGTAGTGTATTGAAATGTACAAATTACATGAATTTGTGAATCTAATTCATAACTTTTAACTTTTTATTAGTGATTTGAGAGTAAAATACATGCAAATGTGCTGTACCGAGAAATTGTGTTTTTTGTGAATAGTCTACACAGAGAAATATGTTGCCCACATTTTTCTCTTTGTAATACAGCCAGATGCAGAGTAGCTTTTGGGTCTTTAGTTTAACATATTATATCTAGTTTTTAGCGAATAATCAATTTGTTCATGATAATAATGTGAATTCTTGGCAAACCTTGAACCAAATGCATAGCATAATCAGTAGGGAAACACGTCTAAAATCATACAAAAGATTAATTCACAATAAACACGGCGTTGGAATTATGAAGAAATTATAATATTATACCCCAAATGCTGGCTGCTAGGATGTAAGTAAACGAAATGATTGTGACTTAATCTGCCCTTAAATCTACCGCAAACTGTGTAGAAGAGACATATACAAATAATGTTTTTTTGCAAAAATTAACTTATTAAATAAAATGAATTATCTTAAAAAAAGGAAAAAAAGGACACGTCAATCAGTGGCAGAATAAGCTATTCTCATATATCAAGATAAAATAAGAATGAACTAGATCTTTGATAAATTTTATGTATCTTACAAAAAACAAAATGGGATATATTAAAGACTGATATTGATTCATTTCATATATGAGGGCTAGGTTGACCATCTCATTATTTACCACATTTTTGTAGCAACAAAGGGTTCAAGCGAGAGAATATGTCGGAGGTTGTTCAACATTAAGTAATGAATCATGGATACGGCTCTTGTAATATAGATAGGCGATAATCGCTGATCTCTGTTGGCCCTGGCTTCAAAGGTGGTTTTATTCATTCCTCTAAACCGGACCAGATAGCCATAAACAAGGATCGGCTTCACTATTGCTTCACAATAGATCCAGTGTTTTAGAGTAGAGCTCAAGCTCTTCATTTTGTCTAGTATTTTTCTGGTGATGTAAATCGCGTTGCTTGCCTTCATTGCTCTTCACTTTAGATTTATCTTTCCGATGAGCTTAGTGACTAAAATGACAAAATAATGCTTGCGTCACCAATTTCAGGAATTTAATGTTTCTTACAAGAGAACAATATCCCGTTTTATCGCAGTTGATATCGAAGACTACGGTTTTTGCCCACGGATCATGTAGTCCTAGAATATACTCGGCGAACTAGCCAAGATTGTGTGGGAACCTCCCCGAGAAAGTAATCGCAATGTCATGGGCTTAGGAAAAAATCACGAATTCTTTGCTCTCCACAAGAGAGGAGATAGATCTTCTCCTTGGAGTGTCCTTTTGTGAACCTTCTTTATAGTTTTCGCTCCCACCTATTAGACACACTTGAGCCTTTGCTCAAGCCTGCTGTCTTCTTTGCGTGAAAAGTTGCTTTTGGAATTGAAATGCAGATGGCATTAACACATGTTACCAATTATTTTCCGAAAATTAAGTATTAAGTTGCATTCTTTTGAGCTAAAAAGTAATGTTTTGGTGATTGAATTCGAAAACTGTATTTTCAATAGCAAAATCGATCAAATATTAAAATTCTTGACATTTCATCTGTATATATCTGTTTTTTTCATTGTCAAAAATTTCACTCTAAAAAAGACCAAATAATGGAGACTTTTCAAAATTTAGCTTCTCGATTAGCTCAGTACCAGCCTTAAGGTAAGAAGGGTGAGCATTTCTGTTCCCTGGAGTATGGCAAGCAACGTTCCATCCGGATATATGAAGTGCTTGAATGAATCACTAGCACAAATTAGTTTGTGGCATCATGAAGGCCAAACATCTGCCTGCATATGCGAGGTGTATGGGAATCGGGTTACCAAGCAGCTCGAAAGTGAATTAATACCAAAACCTTCAACGTTTCCAAGCTGTTATTTGTCCATTGACCATTTAGCTTAGCTCATTAGGGTCTTTGACTAAGAAGATCTAAAGCTAAGAAGATTTTTGGATTATGTTTTCTCTCACTTAATCCCTATGAGTCATTCCTCTTCTTAATAAAAGACATCTAAATAAAAGATCCCCTTCACTATATGAAAATACTAAGCTAGAATGCTTTCGAAAGTTCTATGTTAAACGGAAAGGGAAATGAATTGGCTTATTATTATTATTAGCTGTCGGATCTTAATATTTAGAACGAACAGTGCAAACGTTTGGAAAAGCATAAAGCTCAGAGATACAAGGAAGGAGGCAACAATTTATATGGTTACTATGATGCTTGAAGAAGAGAGCATTCGCCCACTGAGAGTGTTGTAGTTGAAGTAGCTAGCAATTAAACTTAGTAGACTCAAATGGTCGGGACCCAATACGATCACAAACCCTGCCTGACTTTCATCTAGAGGAAGCGGTCTCAGCTGAAAATATCACAAAATTTACAACAGCGCTAAACCAAAAAACGCTCAAAAAAAGTGAGATGGAGAAGTGAAGGAGTAACTGGTATTAGCTCCAAGAACAACCAATTTGGTTCAATAGCTTCTACAAAGTTTTCTAAATACTTTGTTAGCAGCCCCAGGAAGTAAATTCTTTTCAACTAATGTTTGAAAGGGACGGGAGAGTCCCGGCTCGAAAATGGCATTAAATGCTTCATCTCAATGGATACTTCAGCATGTTCTGAGACCCGGATATTAATTTTCAAAATATTTCTAAAATGTTGATAGATTAAAACTATGTTGAATCACTTGACGATTTACAATTTTTCCAAGCATCTGGCTGGGCATCATAACTTCTAATTCAAGTACAGAATATCTGCTTTTCATTTTTTTATTACTTTATATTTAACATAGTCTTTTATATGATGTAATTTCAATGATTTTTAATTTTTCTAGGCGAGATTTAGTTAATCAAGAAGCACGTTATAGTGCACAACTTGAAGAAGCCCAGAAAATTATTTTAAGTACACAGACGAAAATCAACGAATTGCAAGCGAAAATTGATAGTTTAGAAAAGGAGTTATCTTTCAAGTCGTGGAATGTTGATCGTGAGTTCTCTCAAATTTCAGACTAACGTAAACTTTTGTCATTTCACTGATTTCACAGGACTCCAGGGTGAGCTCCAAGCCGCAAATAAAGAAGATGCCTGCGTCAGGCGTAGGTTAAATATTCTCCAAGAAGAATTAATGGATCTGAAACAGAAATATTCGGAAAAAGAATATGAACTGACACGTCGATATGGTGAGACGCAACATTGTTTAATTTTATGAAATAAGTTAGGAAATAATTTGGTATACGTACTTAATTTTTAGACGATTTGAAAACCAAACACTCCGAACTCGTGGATAACTATCGTCATACCCAGAATCTCGCAAATGCACTTCAAACACAACTGGCATTTACCCAAAGCGATATCGAACAGATACGCAAGGATAAGGTCAAAATGTGCGAAGAAAAGGACGCGGAACTGAGAAATCTGCAGGAGGCACTGAAGCAATCACATGAAAAACATAAAGAACTGGAACAGAAATGGCAAAAGGAGTTCGAGATACTGCGAAATCAAAATGCTGGTGAGTATCTTTGTAGAGAAGTTTAAGTATTGCATTGGATCTAAATGCGGATATGTGGTTTTGGAACTATTCAGACAGGGAAGAACAGCTTATGCTTGATCTTGAGTGGAAGATGCGGACGCTGCAGAAGTCGTGCAAAGAGAAACTCGAAGCTGCGAAGAAGGAAAAGGACGAGGCTTTGGAAAAAGCTAATGAAATCTCAACACGTGCCAATGAGCAAATCGAACGCGTCTCACATTTGATTCCGTTGGAAGCTGAGATTAAGCAACTGCGTGGTCTCACCAACGAACAGCAGGAGTCGTTGGTCTCGATGTCCGAGCAAATGGCCGAGCTTCGAGCTGAACTCGAGATGGCGAACAGACAAGTCGAAGAAGAGATCAAAAACGTTCGTAAAATAAGAATGCAGTGTGATAAGTAGGTTCGACGATATTTCGAAAAAAAATTTGTATCTGTGATTGTTTTGTGTCTTTCAGTGCCATCAATGACAAAGATCGACACATGATCCAGCAAATTGAGGAAGCACGAGGAACAGTTGCTGTCGAGTGGGAAAGAAGACTTTTGTAAGTACAATTTTAAGGCAACCCTGTGGTGTATTTAATATGACATGCATTTGTGAATTGTACTACAGAGAAGAGATGACAAGACTGAAAAATGAATTAGAAATGGTCCATGGTGAAGATCGACGTGAAGCATTGGATAAACTACAACAGGAACATATTGAAGAAATAAAAGTTTTGACATGCAGATACGATGCCAACGAAGAAGAACTACGAAATGAAGTAAGTTCGGAAGGATGCCTTAAATAAATATATTTACAAATATTCTATGTTAATTTTGTATTATAGATTGAGCAGCTACGTGAAGCTTTAAGGCAAAAATGCAACCAGTTCGATAATCTCAAGCAGAAGACAGACGCTGCCCTGTTAGAAACACGATTGCATTTGGAACGGGCTGATGTAGAGTACCAAGTAGCAATGAATCGTGAGATTGACAAAAGGGAAATGCTAACAGGTAATGTATATCAAAATGTGTCAACAACAAACAAATCCAACCATGATACTCTCCTTTAAGATCAACTTAAAGCCGAATTCGAAAAAGAAAAATTAGAAATGGAAGAAAAATTCCGCGAACGTCTGAATCAAGTTAAAGAAGAATTCGCCAGAGAACTGGCGAATGCGGCGGAAGACATGTCACAAAAACATCGTAAGCAATTGGGTAAGCAGCCAGTACAATATCGTAGTAAGCATTTATCCAAAATGGGATCATCATATTTATCATCAGAGCAACAATGGCAGAAGTTAATAGCTGAGAAAGAGGAAGCCCTGCAAACCATGGAAAATCGACATAGAGTACGTTTAGAAGAGGCAGAAAACCGAATCAAGTAAGATTCTCAGTGGTTCGGCGGTCAAAACATTCATACACAGCACATGAAACCACACAATTCCCTTCATCGTCACATCGAAAAACTCACTAAGAACTTGACTTGGAAGAAGTTGTGATAGATATGACCACATAAAAATCATCAGTCAAACAATACATTTTTTGTGTAGAAAAAATCATTATAATTTACGTTGTTTGTCAAACGCATCAACTACAGAAGAGAGAAACTGATCGAAAAGCCAAGAGAAAAGAATTCGACTTAATCATACCTATCAAATTTGTCGAAATGAGAAACCTGTATTTTCAAAATTTAAACCTACTTTCAACACCAATAAGCGGAAGCAAGAAACGAAACAATGTCTTGTGTTGTCTTTTTCCAACAGCGCTACTATAAGTGATTCGGCTATCATCACTAAACTTTGCACATCTACAAGCACATCGCAAGGATCAGCTCGAAAGGATCAACCGCAATCAGACTATATTGCATTGTTCCGATACAACGATAAACTGTGGAAGGGAGCGTGTCCTTTAATCCCTACACTCCTTGTTTATTATTTTTCACAATCATTCCTTTTGGCTTTGATATGTTTGTTGTTGATTTGTGCGTTTCGTTTTTTCTAAGAAAAATGTAAGCGAGACTATGTACCTGCTGTACTTGTCCATGTAAACAAAAAACAAATTTTCTGACTACAGAAATATTGAAATGTCTCAAATTGAAGTTTCGGTGATGTCTTAGTCTTCGAAAAAATGTATCAATGTTTAAATTTAAGTTAATTGTCTTCCAAATTCAAAATTTCATTCGTATGAAAAATGTTGTGATGTTTTTTTTAATGTCTATTGTGATATTAATGGCCCTGATTGAAATATCTTTTACATGAATTTAAATTCATTAGAAAAGATGAATGCAAAAAACGTTTTAGGCAATAACTTTGCGTTCTAAATTTCAATTTCACATTAAAACAAATTACATTTTTCATACACAAACACACAATTTTCGGACACGCTCCCATTCTATAGTCTAGTTAATATAAAAAAAGAAATTGAGAGATCAGCAAATTTAGTCCGACTTTTCGCCGAAATTGAAAACCATTTCAATATTTTCTTTTTTGAAAATGTCAAAACAATCTGCTAGAGTCCAAGGCTATTCAAACAAATCTTTTCTCACAACTTTCAATGATTTCTCTTCCTGTGGTTTGATTGATTGCACGACACTGTATGATCCTGAAGTTGCAAAAACTTTCTTATCTGCATGCATTGTAAAACATTATAGAAAAATTATTGGCTGATAGAGAATGTTTTTACATTTTTACTACTATGTAGTATCATTCTTGAATCAATGTCCTGAATGGGCTAAGAATTAATCAGCATCCACTTGCATCGTTGCATTTTTTTAATACTCTCCATTTGTGTTGTCCCCTTTCATGGTGTTATTTCGTATTTTGATGGCATTTAAATACCAGGCAAGAGTATCTTTTTTTGTCTTTTTACAAAATACTGTAAGACGTATTTTGTATAATAATTTTTTTGAAAATTTTTTCCAGTCACATCGAATTTTTGAACGAGAGTAACTAAAACTGGCAAATGTATAACAGTTTAGATACTTTTTGCTAGTCGACATGTTTATTAATAACTAATTGCATACTTCCATCTATTACTAAAATTTATATTAATTTACCAAATAACAATTAGAATAAACTCATTAAATTTTAAAAGTTTACAACTAACTAAAATAGAATTCAATATTACCTTAAATGTAGCCTATCATCATATTAACTTGTTGAAAATAACCGCTTGCTCCAATATTTTATTATGTTTATCTCTTCTTTTTTCTTCGTTACTTATTACCTACGTTCAGAGAGCTCGAGATAAATCACAGTCGCGATTTCAAAGAGATGAAAAACAATTTCGAAATCGAACGTACAACACTAGAAACACGTGATCTGCAGAATTCACAAGAAATCGAACAGTTACATCGAAAATGTCGTTGTTTAACGAACCTGTAAGTATATTGTCACAGTTGTTTGAATTTAATTTGTGATTTCTTTTATGACCCGAAACGTTACACCAACAGGGGGTATGTATGATGGTAACAATTTTTAATGACTGGACTAGTACCTAATATAAGAGTGAACATAAATTTTTAGGAAAATATGTTTAATAGAATTAGTTGTGTACAGTTTACAGTATCACGTTTTGCTCGATTCATTCATAAATAAATTAAAGGAATCATTTGTAGCCTATACAGAGCTACTAGCGAGTCTGCATCCCAGCAAAAACAGTTTTCATGCCAATTCTGCTACGTTTAGCAATAATTAAGCAAGCAACTTTCATTTAATCTAAGTAAATAATAATAATAAATAATCTTTTATTAACTTTAAATTGTACATAGGTAACTTAAAATAAGGAGTATTTAACTTAAAAAAAAACTTATATCTAGCGGCAGTACTATTTCGGCTTCTTGGCTCCTATAGGATAGAAATTATCAATTTTTTATCATTTATTAATTTGTTTGCTCAAATTTATAGAATATTACCCACGTTGTACATGACCTGGAGTTGACTTAGCTATTTTATACTTAAACAACAACTCAATTTACTAAACTAAATCGATTTTTGTCTAACTACAATTGCATGTCAATGAGCCATCGTTGAACTGCTATCTTTGCTGAGCACATAAATTGCTCATTAGAGCCACTCGTGTGTCCGATATCCCGAATCCGTCTGTTTTCATGCCCGTCTGTGTGTAAGTAAAATCTTATTGTCAGCTCCACAACCAGGTCCCTAAGTTGCTCAAGTCTTGTCTCCTGATATAGGAGAGAGTTCCTTGGCCGCTTTTTAGCTACCGGGTTGTAAAACCTGCCAGTACAGAAACGCAGAATTCTCCGTTCAAACATCCCCGCTTCTGCCATGGCAGATTTGGAACAGGTAATCCACAATAGGGGATACATATGTATGTAAGGATTGGCCGAATGAGTGTCTTACAGCAAATGGATTTAGCCTTTGTTGTCATGGCCATCTTTTTGGCGAAAAGATGCCTTATGCGTTGAAATGCGGACTTGGCTACTTTAATTCTATGTCGGACATAGTGATTAAATTTCAAGAATTCATGCATGTCAACTCCAAGGTAACGCAATATACGACGCCTATACTTGGAAATGTTCTTGAGCCCAGACAACTGTGTTTTACTGCTATTTACTTTGATGCATAAAAATAAAATCGAAGTATGGCCAAGTAATCCTCAACGTGAACAAGAGCGTGTCATCTGCATATTGTAGAACTTTAACTTGAAGATGGTTTGCTGGAAAAGTGAAAATAGTGTATAAAACAGGTCCAGTGACAGAGCTCTGTGGCACTCCTGATGTTACAGGTCCTCGAGCCTAGTTCGCTCCGTTGACGTTTACATGAAATTGTCTGTTGCTACGGAAGCTTGCGGCTAGCCGTAACTCTATTTAGTTTAGTGTTTCAAAAGTTTATATTCTACGCTCAATTCTCTTCGCGTCACCAAATCCAAATCAAAATGTTGTGACTGGAGATGTACCGGGCATTTTCACTAGCTCTTTTCCTAGCGTCATTGACAGTTAGATCTTTTCGGTCCTTGTCTGCAATTCCAAATTGACAATTTATTTTTTGCAATAAAGTAGTGCAAATCTAACAGCTCACGAGCAGACTGGTCGGCTACTGTTCGGATAGGGTCTTTAGAGCTAACACTTGCAGATATGAGTTTAATTTCTTCAGAAGGCGTTAAGTTAAATTTGCATTGGCAATCAAATTAGTATCTTGGCATTAAGTAACTCTCTTTGGAGCTCCAGCTGCCAAATTTAGTTGATCCTGAATCGAGCAGTTTGTGCCAATTATTCGTACTTTGATGGCATCACCCTCAATTAGCAGTTGATGGAACATTAGCTTGTTTTAAAAATTAAGGGCTAGTAAGTTGATTCTAAAAGCTTATCATCAAATTTTGGTTGCGTTTTGTATTTGAGCAATGCGATGCACTTCCTGTGTGGTATACAAAGCTTTTCCTAGTTAATTCTGAAGATTAATGTTAAACTATTAGCTATACTATTATTTCTGCCAATTGTCTAAAATCTTTCCCCTCTATTTTTTTCATTTCAGATTCGAAGAGATGCGAATGCGTTATGAACGTCGCGAGCCCCGTCCAGAAGATTTACGGGAAATCGCCGAGTTACGTGAACGTTGCGAATCGCAAGAACGTGATTTGTGTGCGCTCACTGAACGTTTGAGGGAAATCCAAATGGAACGTGAAGATGAAAATGCCGTTACGGTTCGTAATGGCGGCGGGGGTGGCGATAAAGCGAAAATATCACCCAGGAAGCCACCACCGAAAACCATCCCGACAAATTGTGATGTTATTTACGAGGAGAACGAAGAACGCGAATCACCGCACAAGGAGAGCAGTGGCATTATTGATGCAATCGATGCATCTGATGACGATGACGATGAAGATGACGACGATGATGAAGAAGAAGACGACGACCAGGAACTCGAGAATGGCAGGACCACCGTCGTCATGGTAAACGGTCGTAATGATGATGGTAAAAACGAAGTCTCGCAACAGGATGCCAATGTGATTGCCGTTCAGAGTTAATCGTCGTTAAATTGTTTATAGTGTTTCTTGTTGGTATTTTGTTTTGTTTTTCACTATTGGTTTATTTTATTTATTACTACTTGACAAGTTTAGTCCTCGTATAAAATGAATACATGTGTAGCGAAGAAATTATCCTTGCAAATCCAAGTGCTCGTAGATGTACTATTTTATCATGACCCGATTTTATAAGAGCGAATACTGTTCATTAGTTCGTCTTGTATATTATTTGCTTGCTGGCTGCGTTCGCGGGCAATAAACGTTAGAATTACTTTTACTTAGTAGACGTCATTAATGTAAGTCCATTACATCCTCAACCTTGCACTGTGTACTCGCTGCAGTGTATCACCTTGAATCCTGGTAGCAAAACAGGCACATGATTTTCTATTGTTTTCACTCACTTTTGTAATTTACTACTCGTACTGTAAACCGTAAATCTATCGATCAACTAATTGAAACGAAATAATAAAGTTGTTGACATATTTTGTATAAAAACAAGATTTATGGTTTTTTTCTTGCTTGAAACGATGCGACGTAGTGTTCCCATGGCCAAAGTAGTCCAGTGTCTTGTAAGCTAGTCTCAACTTCCCAACAAAACTGAAAAGTTTCTCTTCGATTTTCATCAGTTACGCAAGCAAACTTCAGTGTTGACAAGAAGCACAGATAGGTATACGAGTATTTACGAACATACTTGTTGCAAGTTCTCAGTATTTTCATTTCTCATCGAGGACTAGCTCAACATTTTTAATATCACATAATTTTCGAAAATTCCTGAAAACTCTACGAAAACACCTGAGTTTGAGTGTTTGAAAGTTTTTACTCTCGTATAGTATCAGAACGCTACTGAGCAAATAATAGCACTTTGCGGATGGTAAACAGCGGAAAAACTCAATAGCGTTTTTACGATACATTTCGAGACTCTGTATCTATTTTAGAGCATCTGGAGATACTTGAAGCTTTCAGGTTGTTTGGTTGCACGTACACAAACTTGCAAAACAAGCGCCAAGACAATGTGTTTGGTCGAAAGGTGTGGAAAAATATTCGGGCGCAGTAAAGGATATACTTGACCTACAGTAGATAGTCATCCTGCGGTATCATAAAGTTCTCGGTTCGATGGAAAAAATTTTAAGTATGGAAAAATATCATAAACATATTTGGTGGTTTTTGTTGCTGTTAGTTTAGCACTATCGGAATATAAATAAAAAACTTTCGTATATAAGTGGATTTTAAAAGTGACGTTGTCGAAAGATTGTATAGCTGCTATTACGTCCTGGTGGTATTTGATTATTTATAGAATGGCAATAGACTTTTAAGACGGATGGCTTTATTTTTAAGGTGACATAAAATTCAAACACGAATTTATCGACATTTTGAAAGCTTCCGCTTTTTTGCTGCATTTGTAGCAACTTTTTAATGAGCATAATTGAAGAAGTTAAGAAGCTGTTATACTTTCCTGATAGTAGAAGACTGATTTCTAAAATGATTTACTCAATTCAGTAGCAAATGTAGTTTTATAAATGAATTGGCAGTTCTTATAGCGACCAGGCTAGTGTCTTCTTTTGAAGTGAAAATAATTGTAATTCAGCAAGATATTCTTAGTGAGGGTATTTGGGTGAACTTGGGACTTGGTGAGAAGTTTAGGTTGTTGCGATATAGTATCTTTTAGATTGAGCACTGTAGCTTGCGAAAAATTGGGAGCATGTTGTTCTTTCGAAAATACCCCATACTTACATTTAAATAATTATCACCAAGAAGTATTTCATTCATTCATTCATTTATTAAAGTCGTCTAATGCAGACTATACACATACAATAAAAATTAATTATTCCTATACAGAATTCGTTTAAGTGATGCTGTAGATAAATGAAAATCAAACTTATAATAAGCTTCGTTAAAGCATCTACTTATTGCAGTGACTGGTTCATTGCAACCATAATTGGTCCGATGTTGAGGGATCGACAAAAAGTTAACACGCCTGACACGTTTGTTATTAGTATTAAAATTAAGTTGGCTTAATAAGTAGTTTGAGTCAACGGTGCCATCCAAAATTTTCGCGACAAATAAGATTTTGGAATTTTGACGTCGAGAGTCCAAGGTATCCATTCGTAAAAGATTTAAGCGGTCTTGATAAGGAGGTAGATGTAAAGGGTCATACCACGGAAGACCGCGGAGGCAGAAATGTAAGAACCTCTTTTGAATTGACTCAATTTGGTCTATGTAGACTTTTTGATATGGTGCCCATACAATACTTGCATATTCGACAATAGGTCTGACTAAGCTGCAAAAGAGGGTCTTAGTTAGAAAAATGTCGTTGAATTCCTTCGAACGTCTTCTGACAAAACCTAAGGCATTGCTAGCTTTCACAACAATTGAATCGATGTGATCGTCAAATGTGAAGGATTGATTCAGCAATACTCCTAAATCGAGTACTTTCGCTGATCTATTTAAAGATGTACTCAAAAGTGAGTATTCATAGATTACAGGATTATTTTTGCGTGTGTAAGATATAACCGTACACTTGTCAGGATTAATTAGGAGATTGTTATTGGAACACCAGTTGGCAAATCTGTTTAGATCCTGCTGCAAATCATAGCAATCGTTAAGGTTTCTCACAACTTTGAAAATTTAGCGTCATCGGCATAAAGAAGAACAGAAGATGACTGTAAAATGGAACCTACGTCATTAATAAATAAGGCGAACAGTAAAGGGCCTAGATGACTACCTTGTGGAACACCAGACGTGGTTCTAATTTCAGATGACAAGGCACCGCGAAAGGATACACGTTGGGTTCGATTCGTCAAGTAAGAGTCAACCCAATTTAAAAACAAGTAAGGGAATTGAAAGGAATGAAGCTTAGCTAAAAGAATAGAGTGATCAAGCTTATCAAAGGCTTTCGTCAAGTCTGTGTAGGCGCAGTCAGTTTGGAGCCCAGCTTCAATTGAGTTGGTTATTTGGTGAGAAAATTCAAGCAGGTTGGTTGTGGTTGAACGACCTTTCACGAAACCATGCTGATACGGAGCCATAATTGATTTGCAATGAAAGGCTACAACATTTGTGACTATGGCTTCAAAAAGTTTTGCGACACAGGGAAGTTTTGCAATAGGTCTATAGTTGCAAGCGTGATTACGACTCCCTTTCTTGAATATGGGAGTGACGGTGGAGTATTTCCACAAATGAGGAAAGATGCCTGTTTTTAAGGATGTATTGAAAATATAAGACAGCACAGGTAGTAGTGACGACACACAATATTTCAAGACCAAGTTAGGTATGCCATCTGGGCTAGGTGTTATATTATTGTCAAGTTTATTAACAAATGTGATAATAGTGTCCTCGTCAATTTTTAAATCCTTCATCTCCAAAGAAGAAACTGTTGAGTTCGTCAAGTAGGGTGAAAAGTGTCTGGAGTTTGGAAAGTCCGTACGATAAGCTTTACGGAAAACGGAAGCAAATAAATTACTAATATCAAAGGGATCATCAAAATAAGAGTCGTCAGATTTAAATGTGAGTGGATACCCATCGTTATAAGTCTTAGAATTAACAAAATTCCAAAATCTCTTAGGGTGAGCTTGAAAATTAAATCTTAGCTGTTGCGTATGCCTATGATATGCAAATGCAGCTTCTTTATGATGCAGATCTCGTAATGTGGAAAAACGTTGATAGTCAAGTTCTGAGCGAGTCAGGCGAAACTTTTTCCAGGCTTTGTTTTTAGAATTTTTCAAATGGCAAAGCTGTGGAGACATCCAAGGAAAACGAACCTTGCTTTTAGTGAAGGTAGTTGGCACGCACCGTAAAAAACAGCTAAACAACCGAATGTGGAAATAGAACGTAGCTTTATCAGGATTAGTTTCCTGCAACACGGAGGACCAATCATAGTTAGCAAGCAAGTCACGTATTTGATCGACATTAGCTCGTCTAAAATTAAATTTAAGTTCAGATGTGCTCGATGATAAGTAATTACTAGACTTTGGCTCCAAAATAATGTTGAGTGCACAATGATGCGCGGTGTCGTCGATGAGAGATGATGTGAGGGGTTTCACCACAGTAGAAGAAGCATCAGTCGAAAAAATCAGGTCCAGCATTTTTCCATTTGCGTTCCGGATGCAATTGGCTTGAAACAAACCAAGTGATATAAATTCGTTTGCAATGTTGATGTCGTGTTGTCCGCCAATAGAAGTAGAGCTCGGAACTTCGAAAGTGCCGTCCGCTGAAGGGCACCAGTTTATTCTAGGTAGGTTGAAATCACCCATTAAGACGACGTCGTCGTTATTGTCCGCAAGGTCGCATATGAGCTGCATAATATGTATAAGCGAAGCATAAACATCATACGAAGAATTTGGTGGCGTGTAGTTGACACCAAAAAATATTTTCTTTGACGTCAGTTGGACTTGGGCACAAATAAATTCATTATTTGTATGCGGTATTTCGATTAGAGATACTTTGAATTTTTTGTGAAACGCCAGAAGAACACCACCTCCGACAGGAGCGTCAGTAAGATCTCCATGTCTATCCCGGCGGAAAATAGTATACTCCGAATTAAAAATTTCAGCATTGTGAATATTTGCACAAAGCCACGTTTCGGTGATCGCAATGACATCAAAAGCTTCAGAGTTCGACAGCTCATAAAACATATTAAGTTTAGATCGCATTCCACTTACGTTGGTGTAAAGTGCTGAGATGAGTTCGTCCCGTTTTTTGTTGCAGCACTTGATTTATTTATTCGTTTGTTGACGAATTCATGCACAACAGAGTTCGGCGGCCAGAAATTGCTATTTGCAATGGAATCAAAGCAACAATCCGGTGCTATAATTTTAAATGATGATACGCGATGCCGATTCCCTATCTTAATAACTGATACACAGTCCTTAGGGATGAAGGATTTTGTATGTTCAAGGATTCCCTCAACATTTTTCTTTACGTCATCTGCGGTGGTATCAGGAGCAAGCCTAGATACAAATATAGCTCTGGGTTGTGTGACACCTCTGAGGGTGCAGTTGAATATATTCAAATCATTTGATACTATATGAGGATCTAATACGATGTTGGTATCTACTGCTTTTGAGCTAGTTTTCTTAGCTACATTAAATGCGGAGACTAAAGATTTCGAAATGGCATTAGCAGATGATTTTGAACATTTGACGTTATTTTTTGAATTCGCTTTCCGCTCACTCATTGCTGCATCTGCTATTTTATAAGGTGATTTATGTTTTGCGCCAACATTATCAGAAATCGGTTTGTGTTTTGTAGCAACACTATCAGAAGTTGATGGTATTTCATTTTCCGGAACCGTCTGGCATGCTATGGATCTTGATGCAGGTTTTGAGGGTTGGGAGATTGAGATACGGTCAAGTTGATGCTCCATTGCATTTAATTTCGACGATATTAGGTCGATCGAACACGAAGTTAGACTCGTGTCAGTAATGTCTACTACAGTGTCAGCTACGGCTGACGCCTTAACATCGACACTCCTAATTTTAGATAGAATTAAGTCCATCTTATCTTCAATTTGGTCTAGTCTAGAGGATAGTGCCACGACTTTATCTTGCTGACCGCGTAAGTCGTCTATTAAATCGACCATAGGATTTACTGAAGAAGATAAGTTCTTAATAATATTCCCGATAACAGCATTGTCTCGAGATAACGACTCGTATCGCTCGTTCATGCTTTCCAAATTATTGTTTGTTAATTGAAGCATCCTCAGAACATGGCATGGCTTGATGTCGCTGCATTCATTGCAAGTAATATTAGAAGACTTGCGCGTAGATTTCATGCATGAATTGTGGAATGATCGATTGCATATCCCGTCGCAAACAACAGAATTCTTATCCAAAGGTTTGTCACAGGCTCCACAAAGAAGGTAGTTGCGCGATGAAGATGTATTTGCCATATTAAGATTGTTATTAAAATTTATTGTATTCACAAAACTTCAACAATATACCAGAAAGTATGTAAGGAGTCAAAAATACCCGTTAAATCAGGGGAAAATAGATTTTGTTTAACGGTTTAGTTCAATATGGGAAAACAAATGTTAACACAGTCAGCGAATTGTTTACCGTTCAGCTGAACTGAATGTACATAACGGGATAACTGTACAAATTGATTTCGAATCACACACATGAAAATCAAATATCCAGCATGAAAATTATAAAATGCTCAGGCGATGAGAGTAATGAAATTATAACGGCCACTGGGAGTTAAATAGTTATACACAACGAATGATTCGCGCGAACATATAACACGTCCTCACTGTCCGATGTCACATCAATGAATGAATATGAACTTCCGCGCACATACTGTGCGATTCGGCAGCGTTCCCGCCACCTGACTAGCTGTCACGGTTAGATCCGGCGATTGAAAGATATCGTTGCCACTAGCGGTGATTTTTAGTTTTGTTTAGATTAGTACTTTATTTCAATGCGAGGGAAGCTAAATTCCGGCCGCCAAGCGGTAGCGTCTGTTTTAGTGTGGAAATCACCTGCGAACGCCTTTCGAGCTGCGGAGTTTTCAAGATTGTTGAAACGGAGTTTTGTTCGATACATACTACTATGCTAGGAATTCTTAAAAGTTTTTGTCAAAGCTTGTCACGGATTTTCGATAGTGTCGGCGTCCCCGATGAATTACGTCATACAAAACATGCATTTAAAGTGGTTTCTCGTTGCCAAAACATTTTCTAATAGTGAAATCAGACATAAGAGTGGGCGAAAAGTGTCACATTGCACTGTGTTTCGCTTATGAATCAAGTCGTCGTTTCGCTGAGTCCAGTGTCATTAACGGCGTTAATTAAGGCGTACGAAGTAGTGTAGATCGCGCAGGCCGTGAAATTATCTACCGTGCCAGCTTGAGGTATCTAATGAACAAATAAGTTAGCATGAAAGATGCTAGCGCAAACTGATTTGAATGAACTTTTGATTCTGCCAAGAAATAATAATAATAATCATGAGTTCGGCTTTTATAAATCAGAGATTGGTTATAATAAGCCTTCCTGCCACTCATACGAACTCCATGAATATTAGCTTCGAAGTTAGCCAACTAGATAATAATCGTTTGAAAAGTTTGAGTCCATATTCTGTGAAATTGAAGCACGTTTGAAACACAAGTGCATTGTGTACAATTGATAAATGTTGATTTTGATTTTTTGTCTCAAAACTGTAGAATATGGGACTCAAAAAATGCACAAGTAATCGTAGATAGGCCATTACATCTGGAAAAAGTCACTGTGTGGTGGGCATTATGGTCTGGTGGCGTGATTGCGCCGTATTTTTCTGAGAACAATCAAGGACGAGCCATCACCGTCAATTGTGACCGCTATGGCCGCATGTTAATCGATTATTTTTGGACCGAAATCGAAGGTTATGATCTTGACGATATGTGGTTTCAGCAGGATGGGCTAACAAGTCGCGTAGCACAGGCAAATTGAGCTCTTTTGTAAGAGAAATTTCCAAGACGTGTAATTTCGTGATTGGCTGATGTGAATTGGCCTCCAAGATCCTGCAATTTAACACCTCTGAATTTCTTTTTGTGGCGGTACGCGAAGGTTCGTGTTTATGCAAACAATTCTGAAAATCTGGGCAAATTGAAAGCCAATATTTGTGAAGTCATGGCAAAGATATTACCTGAAATGTGCCGGGAAGTCATTGAAAATTACTTCAAAAGGATTGAGTCCTGTGAATTCCGTGGAAGACATTCGAACCATATTCGCGTATAATGGCCAGAATTAATCTTTACAATAAAATAAAAATTACGACACTTTCCGAACATTTTGTGTGTTTTTTCAAGCATGAAATGGATAGCACTGTATTAGTTCAAAACCATGTTTTGAGAGATTTTTTTTCAGTATTCTGAAACTTTTTCGTTTCAGCAAAAAAGGACCACGTAAACGTCTGGAGAAATTAAGTACTCTATCGAAAAAAGTTACAAGGAAAAGTTATATTACTAAAAGTGTGAGGTTATATTCCGCATTGCAATATCATGCGACTGGTTCTTTCCTTAGTTTAGTAAAACCGGTTTTTAGTCTGAAGTAACACAAGTAAACATTGACTTTTTATTTAAATAATAATACATAAATACACATAGATGATAGTTTGGTATTAGTTGTTTTATCGTTGTTGCATTCCAATAGTGCCAAAACGGCAAAATATTGCAATTCAAGCCAAGAAAATGAGAAAAAAAGTCGACCGGAAGATGAGAGCGAACCTCACAATGCCTTGCTATTACTAAATTTGATTATTTAGTCAAATTTAATAAATATAAGCGAATTACAAAATCAATTGATTTTACCAATTCAAATGACTAAGTGAATTGTTTGTGGCTATTAATTTTAGCTGTTTTTATTACAGGTTTGTTTTCTATTATTTCATACTTTTAATCTTTTATTTTCTTTCAAAATTAAAGTACGAAACTTCCTCTTTTTTAAACGCATTCTGCAGAACTCTATCATGAGAGTCCGAACTCAACTAGAAAAATGGCCGCAAGATTTTTGTCAACTGGTAGAAAAATTAAACCTTACTCATGGCGTTCTAGAAACACTTTCTCTATTCCAACTGGCGTGGCAAATAGGTTGAATTGAGATATGGAAGTAGAATTTAATACGAAAATGCACTAATAGAGTATGACGTCAAATAGAGAATTGTAGTAGAGACCTTCTCTATTAGTGAATTCCAGAAACGAGCCACAGGTTCGATCAACACTACTACCATACGCAATTAGAGTCAGGAATCGCCCTTGTAGAACTCGATGGCAGGTGTAGATGAAAAGTGGATGGACACATCTTAACGACACTATCATAAGTACAGTTCACGCCATCTTAGAGCCCCATAACACTGTTAATATTACTGTCGCAATGCCGATATTAGTCAATATATGGATCGTTTGAGAGATATATTGGAACAATAATATTGATGGGAAAAATAATAAAGCAAATTAAACCGATTTTATGGTTATTGAAGGCTTGTCAATATATAGAGGTGGCGTCAATGTGTGTTTTCATGTGCAAGGAGTATATGGATCAACAATTTAAATAGTTTGTAAACAGTTGTGTGAACTGAATGTCAATCACATGCGTTTACGTAGTTTATAAAGTATTTTCCAATATTAGAGGAAAAAAGTACGAGTGGAAAAAGAAGAAAGCGAAAGAATATGAAATCGGCGGATAAAGAACAGGATACAAAATTTATTTTAGCAATCATAGAGGTTTGTATTTTTTTATTAAAATTTTCCAAGGCCAGGCCGGAAGAATCAAAAGTAATTCACTCTGAATCAAGTTCCAAAATAAAAATTGAACAAATACATATTCTAAAAAATCAGGCGCAATAGCTTAAGATACCTATGAATATATCTCCAAACAGCTACTGTTTGGGCGAAAGAAATAAAAGCAGCAAATACTTTCCACTAATGATACCATATTTGAAGAGCAACCGAGGACATTGAATTGGAAATCTGTTGTCATACATGAAACAACTAATGTTTCTTAACTTTTTGATTTTATTATAATAACGGTATGATTATATTTTCTATCGACAAAATGTAAACTGCAAAACATCTTGCAGCGGCTTCACCACTTCCATGCACATAAATATATGAGCCTACCTCATATCTCCTTGATGTGACCTGGCTTCGACGGCAATTGTAATTCCGTTGAATATTTTCCGTTCAAATTAGCAAGAATTTCTTATCCAGAGTGTTTCTCACTACCATCGTTTCATTGGCATTCCCGTTTGCGAATCTGTCTCCCTGTTGGTTTTTCTATCAGTCAATACTGATCCATTTGCCAACCGCTTCAGTCAAGTGACGATAATTCTGGGCTGCAATCATGAGAGCACTCTGCGAATTGCACACATCACACACTGTGAGGGAAAATTAACAGTTGAATGGACATGTACGAGTACTTGAACGAATGAGGAAAGAACGAAGCGATAAGGAATCCTATCTCGGTCACAGTCGATTATCATTATCCGAGATTGTTACCGAGGCCGAGCAGACTGACCACTTTTGTTAGAGATCTGTGAGTTGAAACGTGAAAATTACTAGTGTGGGTGAGCGTATTCTGAGGTGGCTTTAGTTTTGTTATCGAGTGGTTTCATTCTCCTCTCCGATTTCACAATCAAACTTTCATTTCACTACTCGATAATTAACGTAGTGTTGAAAATTTGTTTTCGCATTCGAAAGTGCCATACAAATCCAATCGAATAATTCGAATCGCTTCGATCGCAATTCGAACCATGAAACCATTACAACAAACTAAATTGTCCTTGCGGGCATTAATTTCCTGGAACCGGAAGTTATTCCGAACAAATAATTCGAACCAACACACCAATTTGTTAGTTTGTAGCTTTCACAGGTAGTCGAGTTATTTACGTCCTGTGCCACAGTTCAGCGATAAATTTCCAACTTTTCCAGAATGGTCTTAATGTAAATTAATGCCAAAATAATTTTCGCCGTAATGGACTTTATCGGACGGCTTTGATCCACACTGCGTCGTTATGCTGTGTTTTATATCCAACATGCAGCCATAAACCAAACCGGCTAATCAGAGGAAAAGGCTACAAAAGAGGTTAGTGTGGTTAGTTCGCAACGAGGTCTTGGTATTGTAACATTTCAGTAACGCGAGCAGACATGTCGGTTAAAAATGAAAATAAAAACAACCAGTTTGGCGATTAGAGTACACCCCTCAACGGTTTACGAAACTCGTTAATAATACGTTTACCGTTGCAAATGAGATTAGGAGCTAAGCCAAACCAGGAGAACGCGTTTCATTCACTAGAAATCGAACTCATTACCGTAGCCAGTGGCTCGAAGTATGTACGTGCGAAAGGACTTTCCGCGTTTCACGGCTGACTGGAAAGCAACGTGCTGATGTAAATTAATTTGTCCGTGAGAATATTTAATCCGTAACAACATGTAGGTACTCGTATCGGATGCGAATTGATTACGCGTCCTCCGACGTATAATACACTACAAATAGTCAGCACGAATTTTAGGCAGCGACAGTGGTAGTTGATTTCTGTATAGAAGATGGTATCTAATTGATGGTGGCTGGAAGTTTGCAGGACCATGGGATAGCCATGAAATTGAAAAGCACAGAGTGTGAATAAAAGGTTGATTTGTAGTTTGTTACTGTGTCGTAGATGTTCATCAGCCTTAATTAATGATTGCCTGAGTTCAAGAAGATGTGGATTTAGTTGTACGGCTTGAGCAAAGTAGATTTGGCGGTTTTCGAACTATTAATTACTTTGGTTGGAAGGAAAAGTGCATGTGCACCAATGTAGCACCGGAAACTATTTATTTTCGGTCATTGTATTGAAATTACTCAGTACAACTCCGGGCGCAGAGAATTAAGTTCATATAGCGACATCAAAATAAAGTATTTTAATTATGCGTCACAGAAGAGGAGACGTTTATAATTAACGTAACCAAATTAATGAGCACAATTTTGAAGGAACTCGGCTCATTAAGAAGAAGAGTTAATCGTTTGCATGTAAAAGAAAAATAAGAAAATAGCCCTGGTGACTCCGAAAAAATTTGATATGGCAGCAATCTATTCGGAAAATTTTACTAAAATAAAACAAATCAAGAACATTACTCACGAATAAAGCTGTTTAGTTAGCAAAGTTACTTGGAAAACTAAAAATGAGCTTTTGTTCAACAAAACTTAGTAATCCAGTTCACAAAAAGTAGTTTTGGGTGTACCTATTATAAAAGAATAACCCTGTTTTCGCAATTCTCCTGCATCAAAGTAGAACTCTTTTTGGACATCACCTTACCGTATTGGGAGGTCTTGAGCATCGCAAGAAGCCACATTCAGAAAGCCTGGAAAACAGCATGAGGGGTAAAGATTGTATCTCTGAAGACTGCGGTCTGCAATGAAATCACTCAATACGACAGAGGCTCAGATTCTGCAGGTCCCAATCACATATATGACTGCAATGGAGGACCGTGATTGAAGTGACACATTACAGTTATCATTGTAGAAGCTAGTTTTTTTTTTTAAATTGCTGATAGTTTCTATTGGAGTTGCAGGTTCCGGAGAAGTGAATTGAGTATCAGTTAGAAGTTCAACTACGGTCATGCCTCTGCAAAAACCAAAAAAGTTCGAGCTTGTTTAAAAAAGACGCTCGCTAAAAGTGTGAGAGTAAAGAGTGCTCTTGACACTGCGGGCCTCAGTCGCAGATCACGTCAGAAGTTGATCATAACAGGAAAGCTACAGGCGAAGGCAAATAGGGAAATCAATGCCGTGAATATTGCTTTCTATGATAGTGAATGTCAGACAGTTGTACCTCAGAGCCTACTTGGAGAAGCGAGATAAATGTTGTCATATATGGTGGCATAAATGTCTTGATGAGGAGAGATTCATGCCATCAGGAGGAAAACTACGCTAACTGGGCAATGTCAACTAGGTGAATCTCGAACCTTCGAAGCTTCGTCCTTTCTTTTAGGCGGAAAGTTGGCCTTACTGACACTATACAATATTGTTATTGTATAGGGGTCGTACATTCAAGATGGCAATAAAAGAGGAAACACTTTTTTTGATGAAAGATTAACAAGTTCGAGGGCTTGTGCACTGGTTTCCAATTTCGTTGATGCCATTATGCACTGAAAGTTTTCAAATCGGAATCTGCCACTGGTCATCGTGCAGTGCGGGTGTAATAATAGGCCCAAATGAGCGATTACTTACCTTCTTTTTGACCTTTTATTCCCAACGTTAACAAAAGAGCCGATTGATCTGGCCCAGTAAGCTGAATCAGAGAGAATGTATCTTCAGGTGAGATGATAGCTCCTAGCACGCTAGTTAGTAAATCAACAAACGAAGCATCAGCTGACACAGACGCTATGAGTTTTTAAATTTCGCGTGACTAGTGATTGAAAACGTTGGGACTTATACTATATCGATCACATCTAACAGAAGTGCGGTTTAAGTATTAATTATATATTCATTTTTCACCTGGAATAGTAAGATCACTACCTTGATAGCATAAGTCGAATAAAATTTACCTTTCTGATCATTGATACTTGGTGTCATCTTTGGATAAGATCTAATATCCGTGCTGGAGAGTAGAAACCCAAAAATTATTGAATGGGCCAAGTTTAATCGATTTTAAGTCTACAGCTGCTGTAGACTTAAAAATCGATTTTAAGTCTTAAGTCTACAGCTGCTGAAATCAAGGGAATTCCGATTCAGTACACCGCACAAGACATGTATGAAGCACCCTGTTCGATCAGCAACATCAACTGCAGTAAGACAGTTCCTGGTGCCATGAGTACTATTCCTGGTAAGGCACTTGAAGCAAATTTCAACCATTTTCCACTTCAAGTTCGATGCGAGATATCCCTCTGATTCTCTTGAGTGCCAATACTTAATTTCGGGAGAAGATATAAATTATAATTTTTAGGCAAAACTGACTGCAGACACAGAAGTCTGGATGCTGGGATATATTCATGCAAGGCAAGTTTGAATGCTATATAACGTGCATCTCTTTTATTTATAGCGTGTTGCGAAAGCACGGTGCGGTGCTGCAGCTAAAGAAATTTTTGATTCTTTTACGAAGCAATGCTCAACGCTTCTACTTTAGGGTCTCGAACCCGTCCATGGTACACCGACAGCATCTGCATATGTATTTTGTCGATTCGTTACCTACAAAGATAAAAAGATTTTTCTGACGGTGCAGACAATCGAACTTCTTCTTTACCATTATCATGGAACTGCAGTAAGAGTAGGAAAACTCATAGAGCCATGGCAGGAATACGGACTGGACACAATTACCTAAAAGGACATATATGGCGCATTGGTGTTGCACAGGATTATGCATGCTTAGAAGAGGTGAATTATACAGAGTGTTTTCTGTGCGAATATTCAGTGTATCCACGTATTACCGAAAATTCGGCTGAGATTTTGCCTGTTGGCAGAATAAATCCTCTTATTCCTTCAGGCTATTGATACTAGACTTTATCAATAGATCCAGAAAACTCTGGTATGCACTGAAAGAAAAACTCTTGGTTGGTTCAACTATTTTTAATAGTATTGCAACGATTCATTCAAAATCGTTAAATGAACTACGGAAAATAGTTATTTTTACTATGTTAATATAGTTAATTTAACGATATAAAAGTAGTTGGCTCTGGTTGTACAAAAAATATCGCAACGTTCATGAAATCAACTGTTTTAATTGTTTCATAACCATGAAAATTAGTTGATCAATAGAAAAATATTCATCAACTCACTCAAAACTTCAACGTTTCGAATTATCAACAGTTTTTATGGTACTTAAACTACTTTGCAATAGTTGATTTCAACAAACGTAATTCAGTGAGCAACGTCTTTGGAATTATTCTACGCAAAGTAGAATGGTTTCAACATTTGGACGTTTTTCATGCTCCGAATGAAATTTTTTTTGTTTATCAACCACGCGTCATGGTGCATAAAAGTAATCAACAATTTTCTTATGGTTGTTTTAACTATTGCCCGTAGTTGATGCTAAAAACACCAAAGGAAAATTGTTGATTTTTCATACTCCTCATACTCATACTCCTATTCTATCATAGAAGTTTCATATGCTACATGGCAAAATTGTGTTCGGTTTGCTGTTCGATATAATTCATATTCATGTTATGCTGTGAAGCCTTTATATTACGCTATATGACGCCTTTTGTGCAATTAATGTATGCATGTTAAGGACACGCATTGCGATGCAGTGCAGCGCCAAAGCAGTGAGCGCATACAGTGTATATGCTCTGACCTAGCTTTTTTTCTTAATTAATTATCTGTGCCGCTTTTATATGGCTGTTTTGAAAAACATTAGGAATTATGGGCTGCAAAAATTTTTTTTAGTATTTTGGCAAAACAGTAGGATTTTATTTAACCCTTTACGTTTGCCGCCCCGGACAAATGCCCGGTTTGTACGTTTCTAGAGCTAACCCTGCCAGAACACACCAAAATGGGCTATAGTTATTTCGTACTATGTACATTGTTGGAATACCATTGTTTGTGGTTGCTTACTTTTTTTGCACAATGGACGTTGTTTATCAACCACGCGTCATGGTGCATAAAAGTAATCAACTATTTTTTAATGGCTGTTTCAACTATAGCCCGTAGTTGACGCAAAAACAACTAAGGAAAATTGTTGATTATACCAAGATTTTTCTTTCAGTGTGCTAAGTATAATGGGTTATTATGATTTGAGTGTTTAAAAATGCTTAGCGCCTCTTCCTCGACACACACGCACTAAATACTCAAGTATGATGGTGAATTCAAAAATCAAGTCCCACCATAAATGCTACGGAGGAATCCGCGGGCGGCTATTATCTGCTAGGAAAATTATTTATAGTCCGCCAAAACATTGCTTCTCAAGTATCTTCGAAAGTCTAAAGCTCCTTCTATACAAGACCATAAACTGGCCAGTTCTTACGCATTTGTCAAGAGTCTCGGTATTTTATACATTAAAAATACATCAAAAGCTCTTTGCTTGGCCCAATAAGGATATGAAGAGCCCGGAATAGGCTCAAGTAATATGATCGCCACTAAATCAGGTTCAAAAATAAACAATAATCTAAAGCGCTTGGCTCACTGATCCCGCTGCACAAATATTTAGGAGCAGGATGACTGAAACAAACGCCAAAATGGCCCCGTCTCTGCTAGTCCTATGCTTGAAATGCTACTGAAGCAATGCTGAAAAGTATATATTGCAGACAACGTGATACGGGATGAGACAAGAAAAAAGGAGAAGCAAGGAGAGAAGAACAATGAAAAAAAAACACTATTTAATCAAAACACAGTGAAATAATGGGATAATACGAGTTGCGTGTACGAGGGCGCTTCGTCCAGATCCAAATGCGAGTAAAAGAAAGAAAGACGAGGCACATGGTGGCACCATAGGCGAGTTAAAAGGTTGGTTAAAGCTGGTTAAACCATCAGAGTAGTGGAGAATAAAATTGATACAATCCAATCCTTGAACTAATTTGGGCCTATGCTACAAACATTATGAAGGGCGAAATACGTGGGTGGGTTTTTCATGATTCATAAAAATCGCTTGCCGGATATAGAAAAATAACAATGACTTCGTAACAAACGCTGTACAAGACTATGATAGGGTCCTCAACAAAAGCACTTAGAAGGGTGTATTTAAACTGAGGACATTCAGCAAATCATACAGAATTAAACTAAAACAACATAAGAAATCGACAAATGATGGAAAATTTTACTAAAATATGTCACGTCTATATTAATCTAATTATAATAATTGACATCACAAAGATAATTGACATTACCAAGCAAACCTTTTTTTGAATATAAATATTACAGCTCTGAAAATAACATAGCTGAATTCACTTATATGCACCAGATTGTAACACAACCTTGTCTTGACAGATTCATTAAAAAAAATATACAGATATTTTCATCTCTTGAAAATTTTCAAACTAAAACATTGTGATGTACCTCCACCAACAAATTTTTAACTTTTTGATTTTTGCTATCTTTCAACAGTAACATGACCACCGAAAAGTGTAATTATGCGTCACACCAAAGGAAAATTGTTGATTTTTCATACTCCTCATACTCATACTCCTATTCTATCATAGAAGTTTCATATGCTACATGGCAAAATTGTGTTCGGTTTGCTGTTCGATATAATTCATATTCATGTTATGCTGTGAAGCCTTTATATTACGCTATATGACGCCTTTTGTGCAATTAATGTATGCATGTTAAGGACACGCATTGCGATGCAGTGCAGCGCCAAAGCAGTGAGCGCATACAGTGTATATGCTCTGACCTAGCTTTTTTTCTTAATTAATTATCTGTGCCGCTTTTATATGGCTGTTTTGAAAAACATTAGGAATTATGGGCTGCAAAAATTTTTTTTAGTATTTTGGCAAAACAGTAGGATTTTATTTAACCCTTTACGTTTGCCGCCCCGGACAAATGCCCGGTTTGTACGTTTCTAGAGCTAACCCTGCCAGAACACACCAAAATGGGCTATAGTTATTTCGTACTATGTACATTGTTGGAATACCATTGTTTGTGGTTGCTTACTTTTTTTGCACAATGGACGTTGTTTATCAACCACGCGTCATGGTGCATAAAAGTAATCAACTATTTTTTAATGGCTGTTTCAACTATAGCCCGTAGTTGACGCAAAAACAACTAAGGAAAATTGTTGATTATACCAAGATTTTTCTTTCAGTGTGCTAAGTATAATGGGTTATTATGATTTGAGTGTTTAAAAATGCTTAGCGCCTCTTCCTCGACACACACGCACTAAATACTCAAGTATGATGGTGAATTCAAAAATCAAGTCCCACCATAAATGCTACGGAGGAATCCGCGGGCGGCTATTATCTGCTAGGAAAATTATTTATAGTCCGCCAAAACATTGCTTCTCAAGTATCTTCGAAAGTCTAAAGCTCCTTCTATACAAGACCATAAACTGGCCAGTTCTTACGCATTTGTCAAGAGTCTCGGTATTTTATACATTAAAAATACATCAAAAGCTCTTTGCTTGGCCCAATAAGGATATGAAGAGCCCGGAATAGGCTCAAGTAATATGATCGCCACTAAATCAGGTTCAAAAATAAACAATAATCTAAAGCGCTTGGCTCACTGATCCCGCTGCACAAATATTTAGGAGCAGGATGACTGAAACAAACGCCAAAATGGCCCCGTCTCTGCTAGTCCTATGCTTGAAATGCTACTGAAGCAATGCTGAAAAGTATATATTGCAGACAACGTGATACGGGATGAGACAAGAAAAAAGGAGAAGCAAGGAGAGAAGAACAATGAAAAAAAAACACTATTTAATCAAAACACAGTGAAATAATGGGATAATACGAGTTGCGTGTACGAGGGCGCTTCGTCCAGATCCAAATGCGAGTAAAAGAAAGAAAGACGAGGCACATGGTGGCACCATAGGCGAGTTAAAAGGTTGGTTAAAGCTGGTTAAACCATCAGAGTAGTGGAGAATAAAATTGATACAATCCAATCCTTGAACTAATTTGGGCCTATGCTACAAACATTATGAAGGGCGAAATACGTGGGTGGGTTTTTCATGATTCATAAAAATCGCTTGCCGGATATAGAAAAATAACAATGACTTCGTAACAAACGCTGTACAAGACTATGATAGGGTCCTCAACAAAAGCACTTAGAAGGGTGTATTTAAACTGAGGACATTCAGCAAATCATACAGAATTAAACTAAAACAACATAAGAAATCGACAAATGATGGAAAATTTTACTAAAATATGTCACGTCTATATTAATCTAATTATAATAATTGACATCACAAAGATAATTGACATTACCAAGCAAACCTTTTTTTGAATATAAATATTACAGCTCTGAAAATAACATAGCTGAATTCACTTATATGCACCAGATTGTAACACAACCTTGTCTTGACAGATTCATTAAAAAAAATATACAGATATTTTCATCTCTTGAAAATTTTCAAACTAAAACATTGTGATGTACCTCCACCAACAAATTTTTAACTTTTTGATTTTTGCTATCTTTCAACAGTAACATGACCACCGAAAAGATCAAATGAATTCAAGCAAATACTTGGCGAAAAAAGTCAGTTCATTTTTAATAAAACCATTTTTTCCTGTCTTTCGATAGTTTCGAAACTTTCCTGGACAATCTCCTGGCTACCGTAGTAGGATGGTCTAGTCTATATGATTCGGCCGATGACAACTAGTTCAAGTTTCCTAACTACTTTTACCCAAGAGAAATTCGATTGAGCAATGCGACGACAAAAAGACGACGAAACAACTAGAGAACTGAAACTGCTCGTTTGTCCGCAGTCAAGGCAGCAGCTGAGGAGAGATTTGCTGGAACGAATTGCGAAAAAAAATCTGAAACTTGAAGAAAGCTGAAATGAAATAATTCCGAAGTAAAACTAAATTTAAAGAAGGTTCATGGATTCGAATGATTCAAGTGAAAAGCTGGTGAAAAAATTGGACGAGGATAAGGGGGAAAATATTAAAGAAAGTTTTTCAGTTTAACTTGAAAGTAATTTTTGTGTCGTGAAAATTCTGAATGAAGCAGGGTGGGGAAAAAAATAATTGGCGCTATTGTTCGATGAAAGTCAGGTCCACTGCTAACCTGAACTCAGTTTTGAAATTGTCGTTGCTATAGAGTCTGGTGAAAATAGTGATTGTATCGGCTGATATACGGGTTCTGATTTTCAGACGACTGCAAGACTGTAACTTGAGGGTGCATTCTCAAACAGCTTAACAAAGACAGAGGTTAAATTCAATTAGGAAAGTAAGCTTTTGAAGTGTTTATTAGATTCGTGTCTATCACAATATGATGTTTAATGGTTGCTCTTGTTTCAATATTTTTAAACCAAGCTGGCAGCAGATTGGGCTGTGTGAAATTACTTGTCAAATAATTTGAGCCATAAACTGCAATTTAAAATACAAAATTGTCCGACTCCAGTGGTCAATGAAACGAAAACCCGCTGATAATCAGATCGAATGCCTCAATTAATTGTTTGTTTGACATATGCGGGGTGAAAGAAGGTGGTAACAAGAGTCCACATGCAAAATATCTCCCAATAATACAACGGTTGATAGCTGTAAAATCAGTAGTTAGTGTGACAGAAATACGGGGAAATGTGCCAAAAGGAGATTGTTGGCTCTTAAAGATAGCGGTCTATAAAATGATGACTTTCAGACAGTGGCGGCTCGTCAGGGTGGGCCCGGCCCACCTGGCCCACCCTGACGAGCCGCCACTGGGCCCGCTTCTCACAAAAACACTATTATAAGGTATACGCGGATACCAACAAGAAATATCTACTTTACTTTAACTCAGTGGCAACTCGTCAGGGTGAGCCAGGTGGGCCGGGCCCACCCTGACGAGCCGCCACTGCTTTCAGATAAAAAAAATTAAACGAAAAAGGAGTATATATTACAGAAACATGATGTCCATTGTTTGGAACAGACGACACAAAATCGACAAATTCAATTCGACTGGTGAAAGTTGTTATGAAAGCCGTGTTGTATTTTTGAAATTTCAACATACGAAACACGGTATAAATGTTTTTCTAGCAGTTTAGGACAACAGAAAAGGAATGAAATTGCGCAGTAAATCAAAAGGTTTTCAATGTTACCCGATTTTAGTATCAGGAAGACATTGGCCGATTTCCAGAATGCAAAGAAAATATCGAGGGAAAGACTTGGGTTAAGACTTGGATTAAGGGTGCACAGCGAAAAACAGACCGAGGATGAAAGAGATTTCACGAAAGTGTTGGGTATACCACCGAGGCCATTGCTGTCACTAGCGTCTTAACGAATCATCCAAGTTATCGCAATGATTTAATTCACTGAAAGGAAATTAATAGAATGAGTATTGATAGTTAGAGGAAGGCTATATCCGTTATAGGAGGAATCATAGAAAGTTAAAAATGGAGAAAATAAGTTAGCAAACATAGTATACACCTTTTCGCAGTGCAAGAAGATTTTTTGTCATCAAATACCATTGAGTCGGGATATTGCTTAATCATTTTAAAGGAGCGATTGTGGGACCAAAAAGGCTAGGGATTATTGGAGAGTCCAAGTTTAAATCAAGCTTCTTTTCTTCCTACTATACAAAGCCTACATGCGGTTCCTACGTACAAAGGTTTTCACTTTTTCGCTCTAGAAAAGTTTTTAGAGTACTCGCAAAGTTTAAATTCTCTAAATTTAGATAATTTGATTGCATGCTGCCCAAAAATCTGGAACAGTGCGCGTCTTCTTTAGCTATACATTTGCATAAATTATTTCGCTTGTCTTATTCAAATCAATGTTTCAAATCAAACTGCGAAAAAAACCATGTGATCCATCTAACTAACCATTTGTTGAAGGTTTATGAAACACTTATTGATTCCCAACTAATAAAGTGTCTAGATTCCCATTAGCTAAACAGGACGGCTTTTATTCTGGCTACTCCACTGGATACTTGATGACATTTCTCACCGACAAGTAGAATCATTGTCTCCACAATTTTGAAGAAGGCTTTTGATAGAATCTCGCATACCGCCCTTTCAGTCAAACTCTATACCTTTGGTTCTGGCCGCAATCTAATAAAGTGGATTGATAGTTCTGAGTCGAACATCAATTCTATTTACGTTGGAGCTCCCCAAAGCACTGCGCTTCTCCAACACTCTTTCTGTTTTTTATTGACGATGTGCTATGCAACAATTTCAATCCAATCTCTAGTTTGGCTGATGACAGCACCCGTCATTACGCGTAAGAGCTGTCGCAGTAAAATTTGATCCTTTTATCTTTGTAAATATTTCCGTCTGTATAGCTGCTCCAGATCTTAACCTTCTATATAAAGGAGAAAAAACTGTACAAGTGTTCATTTATCCAGGAGCTCATTGACTGGCCAAATTGAGGCGAAACAAGAAATAGTACAGCTGCAAATTAATTTCAAATACTTGGGAAATCCCGAAATCAAGTTTTCAAAGGTTAATAAGGACCTTAAAACTCCATTTTCAACGATCAAACGAGTAATAGTGAACTTTAAGAAGAGGCTAGCTGTTACAAAAAAAAAGAAGACCTGGTAGAAAATCTGGAGGTATAGACATGGAGTTAGCGAAGAAAATTGTCCGGAAATTCAAGACCAAACCCAACGTTTCCGTTCTAGATATGGCAGGAGTTGCGGTACATCGAAGTCAACGAAAAAACGGTACAACCTGAGAAGTAGCAAAAATAACGGCTCGAAAGTTATACGATCAATACGTGATGAAATTCGATTGTGACATTTTAGATAAAGAGACCTATGTTAAAACGGACCTCAGGTAGATTTCTGACCAATTTTGCACAATTTTGAATTTTGCACTTCCAGAGCAAAGAATTCAGTGAAAGAATTATTGAAGTTGAACAAAACCAGTAAATTTCCTAAACAGAACATGGTGTGGCAGGCGATTTGTCAATGTGGACCAAGCTGTGATATTTTTGTAGTTGAAGGCACAATCAATGTTGAAGTTTACATCGAGAAATGTCTGGAGAAGTGATTGTGGCATTTTATTAATAGGCATGAAGGGTCCTTGTTGTTTTGGTAAGGTCTAGAATCAAGCCATAATGGTAAGAAACGCTGGAGTGCTATGAAAGCAACCACGTCACTTTTATCACCAAAGAGGTGAAACCACCAAATTGTCCTAAACTAGACCAATCGAACGATTCTAACTTCAAATACAACGAGCATTGAAGGAAAGCAATGGGAAAGCTAAAAATGCGTCTGATTAAAAAAAAATGGAAAAAGCATACGAAATTGTTAATGAGGCCTCTGTAAAAAAAAACTTCATACATTTTAAGCAGCACTAACATGTACAAATGAAGTTTCTGTATATTTTTAGGAACTTAGCTATAGCATAATAAATAATCCCATTGTCCTAAACTCAAAAAGTAAAAAGGTCAATTTTTGCTGGGACAATTTGAAATTTTACGAATTTGGTACCTATGTAAGGCTGAACATTTTCAAAAACTTATCATAACCGTTTAAGAAACATGACTGACTTTAATTTTCTAATTTTTTCCCTTAAATATCTAGTTTCCACGTAAATATTAGGGCACCTACAAATTCACTCAAACACAGGCTGTCGCCAAAGGATTAAACATATTTTCTTGTAAATCAAAACGAAACATGCAACTGATATATGACACACTGATAATGACACCCAAAAATTTCAGTTCGATTGCATCCTGCAATTCAGAGAAACCCCTACTAAAATTTCGTGATGATATGAAATTTTGGGAAATGAGATTCTAATATTCATTTTTTTTTGCAAAAATATAAAATCAAAAGCTGACTATTTTTACTGCCCTACTAAGCATAAGAGTTCTATCTGCATTTTTCTATTTGTGAGTTAACAGTGGGTTCGAAAACTACATACTCTGTTGCATCATTCTAAAAAATTTGAAAAATCTATCTTTTGCAGAAGTATGTTAAAATCAATATTGAAAATGCACTCTCCATATACCTCCAGTACAAATCAAAACACAAATCATTGAATATCTCGAAATGTAGATAGGACCTTTATGCTTAATAGGGCAGTCTAGGTCTCGCTGCGCTTAATTTTTTATGCATTTTCTAGCATGGAGGCTTAAGTGTAAAATCCCACTTTTCAGAGTTAGAAAATCTAGTTACTCGAAATTGTTTTCAATTTATTCGAAATTTCACTATGCATATTAATTACATTAGGTTCCTGATATTGCACACCGTTACACCGTTATATTGCTATTATCAGAAATCAAGAAACTCTGATAGATTCCTGAAAAACTACAATTATCTCCATTCAAATGCATTATGTATACTCATTTAACTAAAAGACAACCTGTGATAAACCAGCCAAGGCGCTTCTCAACACGTTTGCTGTTGGACCGTGTTAGTCCATGATTTCCATTGATTAGCAATATTTCACAAACTGACAACTGCTTTATAGTCCTTCCGGCAACAGCCCACCTATTCTACGCTTCTGGCCAAGGCTACACTAAGATTCACTGACCAATTGCACTTCAATAGCACATCTTTCGTTTTCATCGACCTGCAGGGAATTTATGACCTCTGTCCAAAATGTCTGAATGGACAATAAATGGACATAAAGATGTGCTTCGTTGCAAACGCTTGCAGAGCAGCAGTTTCTGTTTCTCGGAGGTGTTTCTCAATGGCAGACAATTGAGTGGTTGATGACCATTCAAGCCAAGCCAAACTCGTGCAGGGATAGAAAATAATTTCCTTTTGCGGCCCAGGTCCAATTGATATCAGCAGAAATTGATTTTCGTTCTCAGTTAGCATCGAGCACATTCCGGCCGGGATCGAATAGAGCACATTACACTTGCCCACAAGCAATTCTTATCCGTCGTAACTGGATTGTACAGATTTGTTTCAGGTTCAGCGTTTGATCTAGATCGGAACGGGGTGAGAAAGCTGGGCAACAGGACCAGAATAACGAAAGAAAAGGAAACGTATTCGTTGAACAAAGCTCATTCGTTCTCTAATCTGCAAATTGCCTTTTATGACTCGGACGGATATGTGGCACACGATGGCTCCCAGGGTCGCATTCTGGTCACCGTGACCATCATCGGACCAGTCTTTTCGTATCTGCCAGTATAATTGATGCCGACCTTCAATGACGATTTAATCAATATTCACCGCAGAAGCAAATCCTCTTGATGATCACAATGTATGTGCAATTGAAAACCTTTGATACGACATGGGTGTGAGGGCACCGAACGGTACTTAAGATTTTCCGAATCCAATCGCTATTAGGTGAATCAAAACGGCACTGAACGATGCCTGTTAGTCGTAAATTTGCTTCGAAATTAGATTTCGAATGATTATGTGATATCATTAGTTGGTTGCTTTTTGGTGGATTTTGTTTGTTACGATTATTGGAGTGGTAATCGAAGGCAATCGAATCTGTTTGTCGATTCTAACCATGTATGTAGTCATAATATTGTTATAGCATTTATATTGGTATTGAATAAGGGAGGCTAGTGGACGACTGAGAATTCTCACTATTTGAGTAGTTTTTTCTCGCAGAGAAGATTTAGTTGCACTTTTTTGTTTGTACATTTAGTAGCTGGTAAAGATATAGATAAGGTACCGGAAAAACATAAAAATCAATGCAAAAGGTAATATATGCATATCTTTTTTGACTTGGGGTTGATTTCAGTCAACTGTGTTGAATATGTTCTTACTTCATACAATCTAGTGCTACTAGGCATGATTTACACCTAATTCGAAACACTGCAAAAATTACATATTTTCGTTTAGCAGAGAAAAAGATCTTGAAATAACAATTCGAAACATTTTTAATTGTTTTGTGTTTATTTACCAAAAGTGAGCGCATCGGATCGTTGACGATAAAAGAGCCGTTTTCAATACTAAGCGATGGCAATGTTAATATCCTTGTAGCTCAAATGGGTTTCTTGGAGTTTTGATCAACAACAATTATCATTTACAATTATTCCCATATAGTCCATCACCACTATAAAAAAACTAATGAGTACTATTTTAGACTAAGGACCCTCATCACTGCTTTCCTACTTTCAGTTAGAAAATAGCCTAGAGGCACTGAAAAAAATATTATTTAGGTACTGGTTCAGTTTAAGGCACGGCACACTCAAGATTACCAGGTCAACGAATGGCGGCTAAATCGAAGCAGCCTGGAAGTTGATTAGTGGAATATATAGGAAAGAAGGTATCAGTGGCAGTAAAATGAAGACGGTATCATTTCATTATTATCCATTACGATACTTTTGTTCTTAAGGCGGATCCAGACTCCGTTTTTTTTTCATTATTAAAGACGGGTGGTATTGAATGCGTTTCGCACCATCGCCCCATACTACTCTTTTCATGTTTCCTTATACTGTTAGAAAAAATTGTACACGATCTAGTCTACCAAATTAAAATTTCAAATGTTCAACATGGTTTTACCAAGGGTAGCTCTACTTCGACTAATTTAGCCGAACATGTTAATATTATCTTCATTATTCTTAACTCTGGTCTTGATGTAAAATGTACTGACCATTATATCCTGCTTTATAAGCTTACTTGGTTTGACATACCCGGACCTCGCCTTTCCTGGTTTTCATCTTATATTCTCAATCGTACCTGTAAAGTTGTAACAAACGGTTATTATTCCTTTCGTTTGCATCACTATTGTGGTATTCCACAAGGGTTTATTCTTGGACCTTTGTTATTTATTCTTTTTCCAAATGACCTTTCTTGTGTATTTTCGCGCAAGTGCCTCTTTTATACGGACGATCTTAAGCTGTTTCGTGAAATCTCGTCTGCCAAAGAATAGTTTTTATTACAGTCAGATCTCACAGCCTCATATGCATGATTTACTATGATCTCTCTTCCTTCTAATGCATTCAAATGCATGGTAGTGTCGAGTGATGTTTCTATTAGACCAAACTGTTTATCCATTGAATATACCCTCTGAGGTAATATTTTGCTTTATGCATAAAGATCTTAGTGTTGAGAAGTTGAAATTTGATCTACATGTATTTTATTTGATTCAAAAGTTGGTAGTCTCGTTTTTTTCTTTTCACATTTCTCTTTGAATCTCTACACGTGTATTCGTTTGTTAACCTTCTTAGTTCGTTGCATCCTTGTATATTGCTCTTAATTATGGCCACCTCGTTTCGTGTACGTGTCAGATGCCTTTGAATCTTTTCGACCCAAGTTTAATGATGTCTCCAATGTTCAAGCATGATGAGCTCCAGGTTGGATTATTGCTTCTAAATTTTTCCTCCTTTAAAAAACATATTTTGAATACATTACGTTCAAGTCAGATCCATTTTTAGTTAGTTATTCACTAATTATCTTATTTTAGGTTTTTCATGTTTTCATATTTCCTAGTTTATTTTAGTTGGATATTTTATCTTTGAAATTGGTCTAATGTAATAAATTAATCAATAGAATTGACAGGACGGAAGAAGAAGAAGGGAAATTAGTTTTCTCGACTTTTACAAGTCAGCAAAATTTGCTGGCTTTTCGATTAGCAAAAACTTTCCGCCTAACGCCTTGATCAAACTGGAACTTTGAAACATGCATTTGAAGGAAATAGCTGCTTCTTTATTCTTAAAGAGGGGTTTACACATGCGCTCATGTGTTAATACTGGCTTTTTAGAAGGCGGCAGTGAACTGAAGGAGGCCGGGTATGTTGATTTGTCCTTCCATTTCGCTCCCGCTTTCTAAAAACCCGGTTTATACGTAAAGACGCTTGTGTGAGCTCCCCTTAATAGCTACTTTACAATCTCTGTGAAACCAAAACGTGGCGGTCGGTTTGAAGTTTTTGAGGCTATGTCGGATAAAATAATACTCGTATATCCCGACGCGATGGTCAATATTGATGGTTGGTTATTGATGGCTGATATGGTTCCATTTGTTACAACGAAATCTCTTAAAGAGGAGCATTTATTCCAATTAATCTCTCTGATGAATTTATCAAACAAATCCCAATTGGCCTTTGCGAAGTGCCATAGCAATCTTTTGGTGATAGGTGGATTCCTTTTGGTCAAAGAGTTTGATTTGAATTGTGCCAAAAATAAACAATGTGTTGATCTGCCTAAATGAGCTACAATGGAAGTTGAATATATCTCGGAAAGTTAGAAATAAACCTAAAAGCTCACCGCTTTTGGCTGGCTTTACCGGGCAAGTACGATTTCAAAAGACGGCAATGTCTAGAGCGTCAATGTTGGCAGATAAAATGTTCAGTGTGGAGGCACGGGGTTGTCAGTATATTCACTTCACTACTAGCATATCTGCTCCGGTGAGTTGACGCGTGCTCCCACTAAAACAAGTTCGGCTTCTAAAAAATAGGTCACTTGGTGAAGGGTTACCGTTCTTACACGATTAACAATTTTGAAACTTTGAATTTAGCTGTGTAGAGAAGCGCCAATCAATTATTTACAGTTTTTCGTAAAAAGCAAAATTTTTCAGGATCCTTAAAGATTTAAGGAATATATATTTGGGTGCCTTCTATAGTTATAGGGTTGACACATTCATAAAAAAAAACACAATCGTATTTTTTATGAGCATCAATGTGACTTGTGAATTGCGTATTGATTTGATAACCAAGTAGGAAGTGACCACAAGTCGCGATTTTATAAACTTTTGTTGCCTACTTTTAGGCACTGAGGACTAGCTTTTGAAAAACTTTACAGCGCGCGTACACAAATATCCCTTGAACATTTTAGCTCCTAGCTTACTAAAGTTTTATGTATACATAAAAAGGCATGAAATTTTGGGGAAAGTGATTATAAGACTAATTTTCTTTGAAACTTTTCCGGATATAATTGCTACATTTCAAATAAAAAAAAAGAAAGTTAACTTAGACGTTTTCGATGATTAACCTGTAAGAACGGATAAAATGCGTTTCCATTAAGTGTAGACTAGCCATTTACACGATCGATCGCACCATATTGGCAATGTTATCTTCAAACTGTGAAGTCTTTAAAACTACCCATAATTTGAAAATACTTTGAAAATACTACTTAACGCTGATTGCCGTAACAATTGACATTGTTTTTAGATAGATTTTAGCGCTTGAAATTGATACTTATATTATATGTGATTATTCTATTGGATTTATATAATTCCTTTTCACCCTAAACTATTAATCCGGTTCTTTGCTACATTTCATTACCACATTCCCGGAACAAAGAAAATCATAAAATTTTTAATGAAATTTTCCCAAAACACACAAACGATAGCGCAAGATTTCTGATTAAATATCAAAAAGGTCGCACACATCGCCCAATCATCCTAACATTCATAAAAAAACGTTGCAAGTCTAATTACATAAATTATTCAATGCAAGCTTTTTTGAGATAAAAATTTCCACACCATTCTTGCGATTTTTTCCTGTTCTTATCGCACCGCATTCCAACGAGCCTTCATTAAACTGTTTTCAACGGAAGTCAAATTTACCGTTCGCTGGAATACGTCACATAGCCTCTGGCACTTTAGAGCTCGATTCGCAGTCCTCTTTGGGTCCAGATTTTACCTGAGCCATCCTCAAAACTACGATGATAATCGAAACTTTTCTAGGCTTGCCTGCTCTACTTTCATACTTTTCTCTGCTCTTAATTTCCCCTCAGGCTGCTATGTCAAAGGAAAGTGAAACATCCGAAGAATTGAAAAAAAAAATATGGCTTTTGTTGCAGGAATTTTCGGCGAACGTATCGCATAGTGAAATGAAAATGATTCTTGAGAGTAGGCTTCACGATGAAAATTTCTTTTCCGGAGAGATAAGCTATTTTAGTCGCTTACCGGTGTGATATTTTTAGAATTGATCCATAATTAAATGAGAGAGTGTTTCATAATGCTATTGTGCTGTGGGTTATTAGTGCTCAGAATGTTTTTACTGCCTAGCACCCCTCAGGTAAACAAAACAAAAGGCAAGTAGAATATTTCCAGGAAGTCTATTAAAGCATATTGACGAACAAAATATATTATGGTATACAAAAAGACGGAAGCAAATTTGCTATGACAACCTGAAATTGATGAGGCGCCAAGGTAATTTCGCTGCATGGAACTTAATGTAACAGATAAATAGCCACACGGTCTGGTTCGGTATCACCTGAATATACTACTTAGATTATCTATCCGTTGTTCGCAGTCTCATTATTAAGCTGTTTACAATCAACACTTTCGATTAAGTCCATATTCTTGTAAAGGGTGTTAAATGTGCCTTGTTATGATTGCATTATGCAAACATTGGTATTTGGAATATTTGGAAAATCCAGAACATGCATGTGGCTGAGCTTCTTGTCGGCCCTCATTCTAACATTCGCTACCAACTAACTAGGACGATAATATATCGCAAAGGAATACCTCACCATATAGGGGATTCCATGACTAGTCCGTGCAGCAAACAGCCCAACATATATAACGATTACATACTGGCAGCGCTATCAAAGCGAGTTCATAGAATCGGAGGATTTGAAATATTGCCGACAGCACCTTTGTTCATTGCGATAGTCCCTAAGGATGTCATGTGACACCAGATGCTCCCGACCAATAGCAGTCAAACGCTGCCACCTACACAAAGTTCAACAAAATATGTTTTTGCTCCCTATCCCTACACCTCTTTGAATCCGATTGAGTGGGGCAGCTTCTGATGCTAACATTATGTCGGCTCGGAGCGTTTTCTTCATGCTTGCACACTTCCTGGTCTTAAGTACTTTCTATGTTGACGGCTATGTTATTCAAACAGTTTTTGTTATTTGTTTGTTCTGTCGTCATAATGATTGCTATTGTTCAGGAGTTTGCCATAGTTTCGATGATAATGATGTGTTTTTTTCCGTCTCTTTGATTTAGAATTAGTAGGTATCGATATGTTGTGAAACACCAAAGGATATTATTTGCATTTTTTGTTATGCACACAAAAAGATAGACGAAAAAAGCTTTAGCTGCCAAATTATTATGTGGTAGTATCAAATCGAAAAAAAAACAAAAAATCATTGTGAAAATGAACATAAATTAGATAAGAAAAGACATCACATTGTAAATCAGCAGTGAAAAGTTATGAAATTGAATAAGCGAATATTGGATTCAATTTCTAAGGATGCGTTCCCAATAATGAAATGAACTTTATACAGCTTAAATTTTCTTTCTGACTCTGTTGATATTTTCCAAAAACTAATATAATTTAAAATATAATACATTAATTTTATATATTTGTCCATCTCGTTGAATTAATAGCGTAACGAGCATCTTATGTTACGAGAAACATGATGAGTCTGGCTTGATGACATGCAATTTCAGGTTGCGGACTACGTAAGTTGTTTTATATTCCAGTGAAAATTTTTGTGTTGATCGATTTCGCCACAGATTTATATAGATTCGTAAGTATTTATTGTAGCTATTTGTTTTACAAAAATTAGCAACATCTATTTATCTTTAGCTCGCTACTCGGAAAAGTGGAAATACATGTGAGAGAGTGCGGCAATGTTTGAATACTTAAATAATTATAACCAAAATCTGTCTACTTCTACAAGCATAAATAATATGTAAGTAGAATAATAGATAATTCAATAAAAAAACATGAAGAAAATGTGAAAAAATATAAAGAAAAGTAAAAAAAATCTGTGAAAGTGATGTTATATAAAAACAAGCGAAACACTAACTTTAAAATTATACCATGAATTGAAAAAAAACTAGCCTTTAAGTGAATTAAAAACTCATATAATGAATACCGATAGAGTTGGGCTATTTACGGGTTTAAAACAGAATCAAAAAAATGATTGCTGTTTTGGGCAAAACGCTTTAAGACTAACTTATGGTTGCGTTCATTTAAAGAAAGTTTGTTCTCTAGCGAAAGGTTATTATATAATTTTGGCCCTGATATTTCATTTCAGTTTATTAAATTCGTCTAATCCAGACAATACATACTGTTACCGTTATTTGCAAAGAACGCGATCTTACCCATTCTATTCTCGTCCGAAATTAAAGGGGGCTGTTTCGAATGGCTTTGCTCACGGGAGAAGGGTGAAACCGAGGCGCCACTCGCTTCAAAAGAAACAGAAACTGCTCACAGCCGATCCGCCGCTCCGAAGCAAGAAGGGAACGGCGATTGGAAATATACGTTGTTCACCCTGATAGGGAATTCCGCACGAAAATCTACACAAAAGCCGTAAGCACAACTAAATTCACAACTAAATTACAAAAATCGCTTCATCATCTCAGAAATCTCCGAACGCACTAATTTATCTCACTAAATCCGAACACATTTATTACGCAATATTTAACTATCTTATTATCGAATGTGCTTAGCAAACAATATGAAGAGCAATATCATGCGCTTAAAACAATCTAATTAAATACTAAAGGAAAAAAAAGTGTGCACACTACCTTGATCTTATTCGTGCTTTGATGCTTCGTTGGGGCCCTTTCGTAGACTTCTCTGCTTACTTTCTCGTGATTCACCGGTCGCTTCGCTTCCTCGGTTTGCTACTGCACACCACTTTGGCTGACGAGTTTCCGTAAAGCTAATTTAAACTATTTTCCGCCGTTTCGCACTCAAATCAATTGTCAATTCCAGCCGTCGATCGTCTTGTCCAATTTCTCGGTTTTCTTTAAAATTCTGCAGATTCTTCTACTCGGACATCCGTCCATTCACCAGCAAAGAAGGAACGTTTTCCGACTTGTCCACCGAAAAAACACTTTTTTAGTGGCAATGGAATTTTTGAACCCGTTTGAGTTCAGTAAACTCCGAAATTTCATTTCGAATTGTTCCCTTTCGGCCCATTCTCTTTCATGACAGCGAACCATCTGATCCAAACGACGGATGACATTTCGAAATGTCATTAATTGATATCAGGTTTATAGCCGTTGCAATACATTTTTGTGAGTGATTTTAATTGCTTTGATCAATGATTTTACTTACTTTAACACCACCTCCGCCAGGAGCGTTAGCAAGATCTCCATGTCTATCCCGACGGAAAATAGTTTGTTTACTCCGAATTAAAAATTTCATCATTGTAAATATTTACGCAAAGCCATTTGTCGGTGATCGCAATAACATCAAAAGCTTCAGAGCTTAAGAGCTCATAGAACTTATTAAGCTTAGATTGCATCCCACTTACGTTGACGTAGAGTCCTGAGATGAGTTCGTCTCGGTTTTTGTTGCAGCGCTTGATTCACTTGTATGCTCAAGGATTCCTTCCACAAACTTTGTATGAGGCTTGACCACTATTACCATTTCTAGGCTATATCTTGGAAAACAGACTTATGTCTTAGTCGAAGGTTTGACAAAGCATGAAACAAGGTCAACAAGACCTATACTATCGCCAGATCTAGAGAAAACTCATACACTAAAGGCAGAAAATTCTTGTACAAACAACTCTGGTACAAACTGCACCCGTCTACTGGATATCCTTTTCGCAGCATCTCTAGAGTATTTACTTTTAATTCACCGAATACTGGCTGATAGCATTACTGTTTGGTAACAATTTTTCTTTACCGCAGGGATTCACTCTGGACAACGTATCTTGAAATGGATAAGCGTTAAAATGTTGGTGGAGGTTTCCAGATCCCAAACAATGAATATAAACATTAATACGGACGTACTGAACTCATCCGGAACTGTTATATAGGCCAGAATTGACTGTTATAGGCCAGACTCGGGGGTCCCCCGTTATTGGCTGATCTAGCCAACAAAAAACATCTTCGCAGTGCAATCTGATTCTAGGCGACGTCTAGCGAGGACGTTGAAGTATGGAAACATATCAATCAGGGTCAATAACAAAGCAGAATCTCCCACAATTATCAAAACAGGAAATTTGATTTGCAGATGCCAGCTTGTTTCCACTTGGAAGAAGTCAAGGATCAAAATTTGGACAAAATGCAAAAGCCAGGTAAAACGCATAGTTTTAGGTTAGCAGTTACTCTCAGAGTTACACAAGCAGTTGGTCAAAATAGGGCCAAAGTGGAACTAGCTTGGTTAACGAATACACAAAATGCCAAATCCATTTTACAAGCACCAAATAAAACAAGGAGAAGTTAGCGAATTAATTCATAATATGCAAAAATAGGGAATCATTAAAGCAAGAAAAAATATGGAAGCACTCGCTTGCTCGTCGACTGAAAGTAGTTCAAAGAGGACATCAAGAAACTCAGCTACCCGCTTCCTCAGCTCGGCAGCATAATGGACATCTTGGCTGATACAAATTGGTTTTCAACGTCGGATGTACTTGGCATACTTGAAAGACATCATCGTTGTACGATCAACTTTCGACAAGAATTTACGAAACTAGGAGAAACTATTTGGCTGCGAACGGTGATATTTGAAACCAAGTCCTGAAAAGTGCATTCTTTTTGCACTTTTTGGTTATATTGCTGGCTTACCTTTGAATTATTACCCAGGTTATGCTGATCTTGATAGCAAAGCTGCTGTCTTGTGACTTTCATTTGCCTTCCCAGATTGGACATATTTCTGGTCAACATATTTTGAATAGACTTCTATCGGCTTTGACATTTTCAAATAAGCCGCAGTGGTTTTGATCACATCTTGTGAACTCTTTTATCATTTTGCTACCAGCCGCTTACGTAGGCGCTTTATTTAAGACAAAAGCTACGTCAAGTGCAGACTCAGCTTGGTCTACTAACGTTTGTGCTGATAAAAGTGATTTTTACTTTACTTTACTTTTTAATTACTACGTAACATAACAAACACCTTACAAAATTTCAAACATTCGTTATTTTGAAAGGTGGTAATATAAAACATTGTATTCGTGTGCAGTAAAAAAAATCCAAATTTCAGAATAGAATACACCATTAACATCCAACACATCAGCTGACTGGAATTTCGTTGAATCCACGATGTCATACTGACAATCACCCACCGTCGATCCGGAAAACCAGCATTATCATCAAATTTTGATATTGTTTATTTTTAATTGTTTATTGTTTATTTTTCCTTTTTTTATTTAACTGAAAGTCAAAATCGACCTTGACCATAAACGATATAGGTGTTTACGAAAATATGTGCCATTTAAACATATTGTTGAAGTTCTTCGTAAGTTTTGCAAGCTCCAAACTTAATGAAATTGTCATGTAATTACTCTGAGTAAAACCAGAACATCTAACTCTATTAGAAATTTAATAGTTGAACTGAATGCGAATTGAACGATTTCTGCCACTTTTGTCTTTTAATCTCTATTCATATCTATACATACCAATTGAAATTTTTTGGTAGTTTGTAATTCTGTCTAATATCTTTATCTAGCCTCTCTTGGTGTAATACCATATTCTATCAGAGTCAACAAGATCAGCAGTTATTTTCTTGTTTTCTTGCTTCCAAACCCTCAAAAAAAAAAGATACTCGCAGGAATTGAACTAGACTGTTGTACTCAAACGCCGAAAAGAAACTTAAATTAAAAAGCTAGGAGAGAAACTTGAGCAAAAAACTCGTCGAAACTTTTCTAGCGTATTTTCGGTGTAGTGCAAATTAAATATGAAATATGAAAGGAAGTCTTAGAAGATACAATTTCCATTGGCATATTCGCACTGATTCTGTAATGCAGAGAAAAACTTTGCAAGACTCTGAATGTCCGCACAATGTTTCGACTGAACGGCACATTGCATCTGCTGCACGCTTGTTTCATCCAATGAAAACATCATATCGTTAAACTTTCTTTCTGCTATCGCTCGTTTCCTGTTTTTCCAGTTCACCTCCGCCCAGCTGTTTTCTCAAACAATTTTTTCTTTTGCTTTTTCACGAGAGTTATCTGTCTGCGGCTACTTGCCTTCACCGACCAGAAACACTTATCCTTTTCACTTGTCCGGATTTCATTTAATTTTATTTTGAAAACTCTCAGTTTTTCTTTGGCCGGTTCATGTGGCTGTGTGAAAAGACGACCACTTAGATTTTTCTTCTTGGATTTCTTGTCGCCTATTTTCGCTGTTCCCGGATGTTGTTTTCTCGAGCCCTGTGCCTTTTTCATTGCGACTTAACACGACCGTCAGGATCGACACACGACAAACCAAAGCACCGGTTGCAGCCAGCCAGCATCCATACAATCTATAGAAATGTTTTAAGAAAAACAACGTGTTTTTGCTGGGCTTTTTTCTCAACGCCAAGCAAAAACAAGTGAAGTAGCTAAGAATGTGTTGCTATGCTACAATGAAAATATCTGCAACCAGGACGAGATTGGACGCTTAAAACGTTTTTGAGGAAAACCACCAACAAACCCCCGGGACGAGAGCGGTGGCGATGGTGTGAATCATTATGACAATGGTTCTGCTGGAATAAGAGCAAAGTGCATTGTGGTGCAATGTTAGCATGAAAATCTTTTCAAAGTGGTTGTTAGAGAAAATAGCAGTGGTAATCCAAAGCGGATGTTCAGAATGACAATGGAATGAAATGAAATGTTGAATTAGAAAAGATTGCAATCGAAAACTGTTGAATAGTGTTTAAATTAAGGTATTTCATTGTTCCTATGACGTATGATATTTTGATTCTTTTGTTAACATCAAGCCAACTTTGTTATTAAATTTGTAAAACGTATGGTCAAAATTTCGTTAGCACGTTAAATCGTACTTTCTCATGTTTCGTAAATTTTTTTAGCAATAAATATATCCAAGCAAGTTTAAAGCTAGCTGCAATGATATAAATTTTGGTATGGTTTGGAAACTTTCCACATTATAAGCCTAGTACTATTCTCTTTGCGGAACATAATTCAACGTCAAATTGTATACAAATGAGCTTTTCATAACGTCGGGGAACATTTCGTTTGGCGTCTAATACTATATTCTGAAAGTGAAACTGAAAATGATAAGCTGAAAACAATAGGTGCGTTTTTTGCTCCGGTACAGAACAGAATAGGATAATAGCCCTAACCAAAGATGAGTCTGCGACCGTGATCGTCTGTCAAAGCCGACCGGTTTTAGAGCAAAAAAGGCACTTTTTGACATACGCAAACAGGAGTGAACATAAGTGTCCATACAGCGCATAAGCGAACGTATGTCAAGTCGTATCTCATCACCACTTTACGTACGGACAGCTCATAGCAAAAAATTGTTCAAAAGGTTGCTTAAGGAGCATGCCACTTTTCTGGCTGTTCGGAAAGTTATGTTTGGGTGCAACATATGTTTTGCGTGGTTTACCTCGGCGCATATGCCGTTGACACATGTTAGGTCTGAAAAATCCAACGACAACTAAATATTGCCCAAAAATATTGATCGTCTGGGGCACCCAGCAATAATATTGTGCAATATATTGTCACAATAATATTGACCGTCTAGGGGCCGCATTAGGCTTTCTATAGTTTGCTGTTTTCACTGTGGTAGCGCAAAACGGCTGGAAATAAAGGGAGATAATAACGAGTATAAACTACCACAATCGATAGAAAATAGAAAAAGAGCTAACACCAAATTACCTCTTTTAACGTTCTACACATTATGATGCCTTTTTCTATTTTCCTAACTACCAAAACATTCAATATAACTTTGAAAAATGCAAAACCACTTCACAACAAAAAAGGCAGCTTCTCACAATCTTTTCTTTTTTTCTATCAGCACATTCTATAGTTCAGCACGTGAACTACCTTTGCAGAGCAGAATTTCTGTACTAGTGAATTCACTGGAACAGGAGTGTTGTTGTTTCCAATGCGTCTGTTCTGTTCTGTGCTGGATACAGGAGTAAAAAAAACGCGCCTAATGATATCTAGCATTTAAAACGAAGAGCAGCAGAACAGAATTGCAAGACTGCAACGGCAAAACGGCAACGTCCATTGGTACGTCCATTCTTCTGATAATTTTGTTAACATATCAGCCACTTGAGAAATTCAGTGGATTGGACTGGTATTTTGGAAATGAGCAATTATAAAATCAACTATAGCTGCCATTCAACAGACATAAGTTTCCTTATCACAAAGATCATGAAACCAGTCAGCCTCTTTACAGCGATAGATAAAAGACTTTAGTGTGCGTGTGTGAGGTCAATTTTTCGACGTCAGCTTCATGCCATTACAGAAGAGTTTAGGCAGTATGTTGGTTCTTAATTTTTGCTCCAGGTATTTTATGAGCCTACCTTTGATGCCTTCATCGAACATTTTTGACAGCTTTAAGAGTAACTGTTCAATTCTATAAAATTATTCCCTTATGGAATGTTTTCTTATCGCATGGCTTAGTGCTTTTGGGAAATAGCTCTGGGCGAAACATTTATTGACTATATGTGCTAAGGGTTTGGATAAGCAACATGGATTGTCCTTTAATGAATTGGTATGTACACCGTCAATTCCAGGAGACACTAGATTTCAAACTAAGTGCAAGCTAGGCTACTTCGCAGTCATCAGCTGGGTGAAAACAGAAAGAAAAACAAATAGCTTTCTGAGGAAACGCGTCTTTGCTTGAGGCTTGTTTGGAACTTTTATTCAAATGTATTTCGTTAGAAATTGAAACATTCGTTCAACTCATTAAAAATTTAGTTTTTAGAGATAAATTGACTTCTCACTATTAAAGGTTAGATCTTTCAATTTCTTATCTTTGAATTTCTTTCGTGTTACTGCCACATTTTCCAAGTCGATCCCTCTAATAACTATAGTTGCATGTTTTCAGTATGTTTTTTTTTGGTTTTTATGCTTGGTTCAAGGCTCAGAATTAAAAGGTTGCTTTTAAGATTTTTGCATCAATTTCTAACTGCACGAATTAGTATATTGGTCATCCAAAATTTAATTTTCTTAAATTTCCTAACGATTTTCTAGTCTACCCAACTGTTCAAAATGTTCATGAAAATATTTTACAAACTATCAAATTTTTTTTTAGCTTGAATCTCTTTAGATAGTGCAGACCAGGACTAAGTTTATAATTTTTGTTTAAAATTAGGTAGACTCTAACGTTTTCTGATATAAAATGTCTTTTCGGGAGTTTATGTTTGATTCCAACAGATAACTTTACCTAAAGTAGGAAAATCCTCAGCAATATAAAATAAATTGCAAATTTCAGCTACTTTTGCCTACCCTATTTCAAAAATATTTTATTAGCACATGATTCTTTAATACAGTCATAAAAAATATGTAGAAAACCAATTTTTTTTAAGTATATTCAAACACATATGTGCAAACAAATTTAAATCTAAAAAAACGTTTTAATCAAATTTAAATCTTAATTTTTTTCTAATATGTCGGTGTTAACAACAACACTTATTTTAATATTTCAAAAAATTCCTTCGTTTTTCAAAAATATTAACAAATTAAAAAAAACCCCTAGTAACAGTGTCATTTGGCGATCGATGAGTATCAACTATTCGTAAACTGTTTGAAAAAATCATATGTGATAAGCTATCCCCTATGGTCGATATTCGACGTAACGTAGTTTTAGGAAAGGGCGATCTTCCACTACTAACCTGATGGTGCTGGTTTTCCATGTTCTGTGCAAAATGGAGAAAGGTGATCAAATTGACGCAGTCTACACTGACTTCAGCAAATCGTTTGATCGTATTAGCCACTCCATTTTGATTTCTAAGCTGCAGCTATTCGGAATTGCAGGATCTCTACTAAGAGCGCTTGACTCTAACCTCTAGAACCGTTCACAATATGTGTAATTCCAAGGGTTTATCTTAAAAAAAAAAAGCTACCTATCAATATCGCAAGATGTCATGTGATTAGCTTCTTTTGAAAAAGTACGCTCGTACATTATACGTACTTTTTAAGCAATACGACACTTAGTAGGGTTAGCAATATATTAGACTTCGGCTTGGTGCTGGATGAAAAGCTCCGCTTTAATTTTCATAATAACAAAATTATCTCTTAAGCAAGTTAACGACTAGGCTTGGTGAAGCGACGAGCCAGGGAGTTTCAGCCCTCTTCTTCAGTATACTTTCATTATCTGGAACCCGGTCTTTGAAATTCACAGCCAGAGATTCGAATCTGTTCAAAAGCAATTCTTGCTATTCGCTCTTAGCGATCTGTACCATCCTTATAATTTTAGCAATTTAGCGCCATATGAATTTCTCCTTAGACTTATAAATTTGTCACCACTTGAATTTAGAAGATTAAAGTTATCTGCCTGCTTCAGTTTCGATGACATTAGAGACGCTGTTAATGTCGACTACATACAAGAAAGATTTGAACGAATAAACAGATGCTGCAAGATATTCAACGGCATTAGCCAACACTTTTCCCCCACGACTTCGAAAGCGTCCTTTAAAAACAGAGTTGCCGAGGCTCTCTTATCCTACCCTGTCTTGTCTTCCGGCCTAGTATCCTTTTCATGACTAATAAAATATTCAATTTCGTTTTTGTATTTAATATTTTTGTGCCCTACATGTAACTTTGCTGTTACGTATTTATTTATAGAATGTTTATTTATTTGCATTGCATTCAATTGTATGTTCAACTCCTATTAATTTGTTTTGATTTGTTTTTTTTTTTAAATTGTAATTTCAATTTTTATTTTTCATTTTATATCATTTATGTGTAATTGTATATGTTGTTTGATGAAATAAATAAATAAATAAATAATAACTTTTTCGCTTTCAATCACTTTCAATTTAATATTCGGGGCATTTCACGTGAAGCGGACAACGAAAAAAAGTCGAGGTTCTGGATTTCGTTCATATTGTGCATAATGGTACTTCTAGAAGATATGAATGTGGATGCACAAGTTTTTGTTTCTATGAGGTTTAGTTGCCAAGTTATGGGCTTCTGAATAACTGATGAAATTGATGAAAGGTTTTTTTTGAAAGCGGATTCTGAGATTCAACACAAAATCTAAAAAACATTAAACATATTGATTGGTATAGAAAATTAACTGTCCTTTTTAATTTTGAAATTAGTTTTGGAAAATAATGTTTTTTTAAAGTAGACACTTAAACTCGTAATTTGAATAATTTGGACCAGGTTAATTTTGTTTATTTTTATAACAGAACAAAGCTTAAAGTATACTTAATTTATCATAAAAGTTTTAGAATTGGATCGCCAGTAGTTTAGGAGGTAGGTGAATTTCAATACATACAAGTCGCATGGGGCGTGGTACCGAGAGCTTGCTTAGGACAGCTAGTTGACTCCAAAACAAAAATTGATTCGAAATGTGATTAGTAGCGCCATCTTTTATTTGAAAAAGGTTTTATTTTCCCATAAAAACCTAATTAAAATATATGACGCGTACATAATATATTTGACGCCAAGCCAGTTCCAATTTTCCGTTATTTGTCGAGTTACTGTTCAATGCTTGCAGTGACTATTACTTTCGTTGATAAGTTAAAGAGTCTAAATTATGTGTATTATGTCCCCATTCGGCTATAGATGTTTCAATCCATTCGATTTGAAGTTTCTTCGGAAAGCTAAAGACCTAAGAAAAATTCCAAGAATATTAGCAGAAAAGAAATGATGTCAAATCTGCAGGAAAAAACTGATTGTAGAACAACCTCTAGTTATTAAAAAAAAGAACTACTTTAAGAAACGAGAGTAAAATTGTAAAAATTGTGAAATAAATTCATTTGTTATACACAAGTAGCTTTTCTTTCGCTAAGTAAATCAGCATTAGCAATTTTTAATATTTTATCTTCTATATGTAAATGATACAAGTGATATATAATAGTTTTACCACAAATAATTTGCTTTCACACTCAGTAGTTATCATAATCAAGCTCCCGGTACCACGCTCCATGCGACTTTTATGTATTGAAATTCACCTACCTAGTAAACTACTGGCGATCCAATTCTAAAACTTTTATGATAAATTAAGTATACTTTAAGCTTTGTTCTGTTATAAAAATAAACAAAATTAACCTGGTCCAAATTATTCAAATTACGAGTTGAAGTGTCTACTTTAAAAAAACATTATTTTCCAAAACTAATTTCAAAATTAAAAAGGACAGTTAATTTTCTATACCAATCAATATGTTTAATGTTTTTTAGATTTTGTGTTGAATCTCAGAATCCGCTTTCAAAAAAAACCTTTCATCAATTTCATCAGTTATTCAGAAGCCCATAACTTGGCAACTAAACCTCACAGAAGCAAAAACTTGTGCATCCACATTCATATCTTCTAGAAGTACCATTATGCACAATATGAACGAAATCCAGAACCTCTTTCGTTTTTTTCGTTGTCCGCTTGACGTGAAATGCCCCATTCAGTAAATTAACATTTCTCATTTCCAAACTCAATCTGGAAAAAGTCGTCGTATTCATTAAAATAATTTTCTTTGATAATTTTTTTATATTCAGGAGTTTTATATGTACTATTGTCTTCACCTACCATAAATGAAATTCATTCAAATTCTTTGCTAGGCTTCTAATGTTCAAGCATATATATAATGTGGACATTTTTCAGCTCTTTATTGGGAAAAATTGGCAGATATTTAGCTCTTCTGCCATAAAATTTAACCTTTCAAGGACAAAACAAGCGAAATTGAGCTTGCTCCTTGAGACAGCACCCGAAAGCAGATGAGTACTTAATGAAGTGTTATAAATTCGAATTTGTAAGGATTCTCAGCCAACAGACTCGGTAGGCTTAGTATTGGAACAAGAGCAAGCCTTCTTTAGACTACACTGATTTGGCCAAATTATCAGAAGTGCTAATAAAGATTAAGATATTTCGGACAAATCAAACGTGTCTCAAGGCTATGAAAGAGAAATTTCTATTAGCCTTCAATAATGTCAGTTATCCAATGCTTTCTAAGATGTTCTCACTTTTGATTGAATTTAGCTCAAACCTAACACCTTGGTAAACGCTAAGATATTGGTTACATATTATGAGCTATTCCAGCTCAAAGGACAGTTTACCGGGTATTTCAAAATGTACTTAAAACGTTATTCAAAGGAAAGATCAACTTACATTTATATTAAGCAATTTATTGTCAATCAAATGTTTCAGAGAAATACTTTCTGCTTATTCTCTCCGTCCTTTTTATCTATTTGGAAATATTCAAAGCTGCCTGCAATCTTGTTAGAAAATTTAATGTGAATTATGCTATTTAAATGATTCTTTTCTAGCTCTTTGCAGACAGCTTTTCTGCAACGTATCATTCGAATTAAATAAAGAAAATCTGTTTCGTCCTGGTTGTCGTTGCTATTGGTGATGTCATCTTTGCCGTCGTCGTTGCTTTTGCCACCATTGCTGTCGTCTCTTTAGACCACCTAATCTTCAGCTCCGTTGATTTTACTCCTCGTTATCTTCACAGTATAGTATCTCGCGCTCTCAGTGACTATTTGAGGACGATGAGAAAAGTGGTTATCGTGGCAAAAGCTATCACTTTCTGACAAAAAGCGCTGCATGGGAAGCACTTTTCGTTCACTTGTTCAAAGAAGCTGTTCGTCTAAGTATGTACACGTATGGAAAGTTAGCTCAGTGTTGTGGTTCCTGATCAAGGGGAGAGGGAGGAATGTGGCTTTCAATGAACATAAACACATTTATTTCCCTTACTTGCATGGGCAAGGATGACAAGGGATTTAATCATCGGCGTCGGTGGTTGTATCAAGAATGTCGACGTTTAAGGTTTGTCGTGTATTTAGGAGTTTCCACCTGCTTTGCAGCTACTTTCATTATACACGGTCTAAATGTCTGATAATCAAGCAACTGACTGCATATGTGTAACTTTCGGAGCAGTGCTGCTCCGGGAGTGTAGAGTAATCGCAACATACTATCGGATGGCTCCAACCGTTGGATAAGTAGCAAGTTTACAAAACAAACGCTATTTCGTTACGGTGTTACGTATGCAGCCCGTTCACTTCTATCTCATACGGCCACTACTACTACTGGCTGTAATTGCATATTAATTGAGTAGTTTCCGACAACACTTGTGTAATTAGAGTTTAATTATTCAGAAATTCGAATATTCTACTTACTCTCAGGATTTATGTAGAGTGCTCGGTTCTTCCACCTACGTTCTATTCAGCCTTTTCGCAACCCAGTGCTCCCGAAAGATACCCAAACCGAAATATGCAAAGCAGTTTGTGTATTATTTTTGCCATGGCCGTTGCATATAAGTCATTGTCAAGTTTTGTAACTCGAACGGACCAAGGGTTCTTGGTCATGGCACGGTTCTTTGTCTGATCATAGCCCGGAGCAAGGATGGTTTCCACAGGGCAACGCAGCAAAGCGATATGAATGATGATATTTGAATTCACTAAACTGGCTTTTCTCTGTTTTACGGAAATTTTAGTATCTCATTAGGATAATGGATTCCAGGCGAAAATGATGAGAAGTTACTGCACAACAATGGGTCAACATGCATGAATTTGCCATGTTTCGTATTTAAGCTTTTAAGTGGCTGTAGTAAAGGCATGCTTATTACTTTAAATGAATCGTTTCTAATTCATGGCTTTGTGTAAAAGGATGTTTTGTGGTAAGTATAATAGCAGCTTGCAGACAATATTAACAAGGTGGGCGCAGAGCAAGTTTTTACTTATTTGGTAATTTGGAGTTATATGAAATCAAAGCATTATGCAACCATCAAAATTAGCTATCAAATAAACAAACGATTAAAGTCTAGCAATGTGTTTGAACATTTAAACACTATCTTAGTGGAATTTAAAGTAGATTTGGAAAGAAAGGTTTAGTGTAGTAAGCTTAGGTGAATTAAGGATAACCCTGCCGATGATGCGGTTGCACGACATTAAGCCACGACAATTGCGATCGACAAGCCGTTAAACTAATCACGGTCATCTTTCCGTAAGACCTACCTACCCACTTCGAACAGCAGGTCCTAAGCAGGCAAAACACTGCACTAGCAACTGGAACAGTAGTGGCTGTAACAAATGAACAAACGAACAAAATTAGCTATTTGACACGAAGGAGCCTGCAGGCGGTAATGGGACAATTTGGAGTAATTTCCACAGCTGCAATAGGTAGTAAGTGGTTTCTTTGTTTTACTTCGAGGATGAGACAGATAACCTTCGCCAAAAAGCCGAATTTCACCAGGATGAGACATGGTCTACTTAAAATTCTGCTGCAAAGTCCAGGGAATCCGGAATAAGCTGTCTTCCAGCGAGTCCGTTGCGGTTATTAACCGACTGACATAAAAAGCTATTTCCCTTCCGGAACTGAATTCGAGGAATACTGGCCTAGTAAGGCGGTTGATTTGAATCTACTGATAGCCTCAAAGAATCTAAACAATTCGATGCATTAGACACGGCAAGCTAGGACACCGTCTGTAACACCAAACATCTTGAATGCTCTCTACCCACAAACGGTGTTCAACAGCAGCAATAAATTCGGGAAAATGCTTACCAAACTCCAGTTCCTTAGCAGAAGTCCTTACAATCAAAACGTAATATGGCGGCAACTTCAATGGCCATCCTGACCAGCCTTCCTCCAACGGATCCAAATATACAAACATGATCGATGGCGTATGCGTAAGGAACGCTGCATGCCAGCGATATCATTACATGAGGTGATAATCAACAACAGCAACAAGTCCAACGATGTTACGCAAATGTTCACAATGCAGCAGCAAGTTCGCTTAAAGCTGCCACCCTCGAAACCCAGGTGGGGATCACGGGTTTCTCGGGGCTATCCAAATTGGGGGTTACAGAACATTAATTGGTCTTGTTGTTGTAAGAAACTCATACTTCATAGAATGAACTACTTATGCCGATGATGAGTGGCTTAATTTTGATCATATGGTGCTATTTATTTTAATTGAAACTTGCGTGGAAAAAAAATGGGTCCGCGAAAAAATGACGCATGATTTGAATAGCAATCAAAATATAAATAGGTATGGATTTATTAACCACAAGCTAAAGTGGACATCAAAAAAAGTTATTGGCATGTCAAAGCGAAAGCAAAAAGCATATTTAATATGCAAAGTGAATCCAAACTACGTGACGAAGAAGCAAAAAAAAATCTCATATAAGAAAAACTATTCGAATAGATTACTCAAACTAGAAAAAAAAGATTTTTTTCGCTAAAACGTTTAAAGCTTCAAGTGCAAGCAGTGCCAAGTACTGCAGGATTATAAATGAATTGATAAGAGCACTGAAAGACAGAACACAATACACATCATGTATCGTTGATCTCCTCTAGTGAAGCAATGTCCGAAAATTGAATAACATATTTTGCGGCAATAGAAGGATTATAAATGAACTATACCATCGCATGCTGGAACAACATTGTTGCGCAACACCAGATCATAATCATCTTTGAATTATATATTTTAAAGAAACGTAAGCTTTAGCATCAATGCAGTACGATTTTTAAGAGCACAGCAGCACACAGCTACTTCGGATGCACTGCATTTCCAAGCTCAGCAATTTTAATCGATCTTAAAAACTCTTTTGACACCATTGATCACGTAATTCTGAAAAGTCTGCCAATGGCTTGAAGTTGAAGTCCATTATTAAAAGCTTGTTGCTACAATGGAAAAAATAGTAACAAAACGAGACTGTATCAGTCAAAAATGTTCTGTTAAAATAGCCATCCCACAAAGATCGATCCTGGGATCTATGCTTTTTCTCATATATGTGAACAAAGTTCAAGATCATCGGTTTTTTGGTATGCTAATCTTATTTGCTGATGACACGCACGTCTTTTACATCGGGGAAAAAGAAAACTATTGCTGGAAAATGCAACAAACGTAGATTTGAGAAAATACTTGAAGTGGCTGGGACAAAACAAACTGGCTATAAATTTAAATAGAGCCAAGCGCATTGTTTTCCAGCAAAGAAAAGTGCTCAATAAGCCCAGGCTGGAGAATGTGGATTCGATAAAATAATTAGGACTAATTTCAGATGTAAAAATGAACACAATATGTCTACCACATTAGATATAAAATTCCACTAATTATTGCAACTTTAAGGCAATATGATTTCTTGGAAAGTCACAATAAACTTTTAAGCTCACACGCTTACATTTTGTGAAGCAGTATGGAGTCAAATTATTCAAAATACCTGTTTCAACACCGACAGACGCTTTTTTCACCTAAACAGGTTTTTTTAAAATATCCAGCAGGTAATGAAAGGGAGATAATAAGCCGAATTCTTACTAGCATATGAAATGGCCAGAAAATCCTTAGAGTGGACTAACAAAGAATCTAGGTATGCCGACTTTATACGCCAAGAACGGTTAAAAATGGACAGGGTCAGCAAATTGCAATCGGAAAAACCAAGTATACGAAATCAATTCTGAATGTGTTTCGAGCTTAGATTTGATATTGTTCTTATTTATTTTCATTTTTGTTTTATTTTTATTAAATATAAATACCTTAACGGGTGCAGGAGTGCCTTAAAGTAGGCAAAGCAAATTTTTTCACCCCACAAGAACGGTAACTTTTCATCAAATTATCTAGTTTTTAAGCACTCAAAATTTGTGCTCGCGGGAACTTCACAAAATCGAACTTAACAAACTAAATTATTTAACAGTGGAGGGGCATGAGAAAGATGCATAGATTTTTTGCTCCATTTTCACCAAAATTTCTTTCAACATAACCTGGGACTCTTCCTTAACAAACAACTGAGCGATAATCGTATTTGTTGTGGTTTCGGGGTTGTGTTGGCTTTTCATTCTTCTTGTTTGAATACAAGCTATGGGGGCTGGGCTGCTGACATTCGCTTTCATAAGCTTTAAACACAATGCAACGATTTTTCACACTGGGCTGAGAAAAACCGCTGTCATAAAATTAGAATGGTCTGTCTTGAATGGTAATGCCCACAATGCCGACGGCCGAATTTTGAATTTGCTAGATTTCTAATTTTTTTGCTTCGCTAGCGGTGATACCTACCATAGGTTGGCATCACCGATAGGTTGAATTAAGTCTGCTTGAATTAGGTTGAATGGTCTGGTGTAATAGACAAGCGATGGCTGATATGTTTTGTGATAAGCCAACCTAATCCTCGCACAATAGGATTTAGCAATACAAAAAAAAAAGTGAATTAGGTTGGTGCCTTGGTTGCATTAGCCGCGACAATTTCGCTGCATTGTGATTCACCAAATTCAACTGCGAAATTTTACATAGAAGAACGCCTCCCCCTACGACAATTTCGCTGTTATGTGTTACATATGTTACAGCTATAGTCTTTATGCGGTTTTTTACCCCATAGCTGGTGGAGTAATTACCACTACATTTCACATACATGACGTTTTCTTTTTGCTGCTTGATGCTAGTTTGTAATTCAACTCAGGGGAAAGATATTTGTCTGGCAAGCTGAGCTGACGTAATTATTTCGTTGCATCGAAAGGATAATATCAGGAGTTACTTCTGGTTACTCATGAGCAATACAATAATTATTGCACAACATGTAAAAAATGCAAAGAAATATTTATTGCAAAATGAAATAAGTGTTTTTAAAAAATATTGTTGACATCGAAAAATAATCTAGGCAAACTTGGGAAAGCCCACACTGGGCGCTATTTGAAACAATGACTTTTAAAGTGGCATAATTTGAAAAACATACGATCCGAACCATTGTCAGTGGCTTTTAAGACATAAAGAATCATGACGAATAGTAAAATATATAATTTTTCCTACAAAACTATGCAAAAATTTAATCAGTATTTACTCGAAATATGTATGTTCGACGTTCTTCTAGATGTATACAGAAAATACATATAAGTTTTTGCTTTGAGTGATTCATTTGGAGACATATCTATAGTCTATATTTTAAATTGCTTTAAGTCATGTACACATATTTAAAATAAAATGTTTCTCATTGCAAATTGAACTATTTTCACTCTTGATTACAAGTGTAACAGTGTCAAAAATATGTAAATGCAGAACAATTTGATATTTTTTATCATATTTTTCTAGCTTGGCCTGATTTTTCCCACCCGCAAGTCTACTCTCAAAACAGTATAATTTTGTCTTTTCAATATCATGATAATAATTCCTACACCTGAATTCCTAAAAAAAATCCTATAAAATTGGCTATATTCAATCCATTCAACACCTACGCGTTATACATATAAATATTTGGATGCAAGAATTTATGGAAAACTTTTCACGTACATGCATTATATGTTTCATTTTATGAGCCCACTGGCGATACCTTTTACGTTATAACTTAGAAACCATTTTCCAGTATTAGCCTCTGCCCGTCGAGTGAATAGACTCTTTCTCCTAGTTTTCCTGATTCGAATCACCAAGCCAGAACCTAATTCATGCATACGTACCTTTTCTGAAGCACGAACAAGGCCTTTCAGTAACATGGTCTGCCTTTTGCCCCCTGCCAACTGAACAAAACCGAAGGAGCTTTACAAACGACGGAAATTCCCAGCACGCGCCTTTCTTCGCAGCAAAGTCGTCTGCCTTGAGTGAAAATTATTCTTGCGAGACCGGCGAATTGAAAATTAGAAAATACGCAGATGGTTGGTCTCCGCTCGATGTATTCGAGATCCGGATCCGTTCGGGCAGGTTGCCTGACCTAGGTTGGGTAAAGGTATCTTGAGGCAGTAACTACGTACGGGAAAGTTGTTCGGCGCGGAATCGTGGTTGGTGAAAGAGTTCTGTGGATGAGACGCGGGACACTGTCGGAAAATGTATTCTGCCGGTGATAATATTTGAACGTTTTAGCGCTCGTAAACTTCCTCAAGTACGGATATATTTAAGGTTATAAACATGTGCCAGTACTAATTTTTACCTACTATATGTTCCTTTTTAGGTAATAGTTTTTCAGTAATGGGACGTTTGTAGTTTGTAGAACATAATGCATGAAGTTTTAGGCAAAAATGATGAGAACTTAGTTTGTCTTCAAAAATAATTCTGGAAAAGACAACCGACTGAGTAAAACAAGGCCAAATTTTACCAAAAGATTATGAATGATAAAATATAATAGGTACGTGATCATTATCCTACATTATGCGAAATTCACGGTATTCGGGAGCAAACGAAAATATTTTGCATCAGAAACTCTGCGAATATTGTCGGAGGGCAATGTCAATTTAATGCGATCTAGGGACGTATCAATGTGGGGCCATCGGTTATCAAAGAAGCGTACAGTATTACCTCCAAAAGTCTAACGCTTGTATAGTACATTAACCAAACTCTTGTTAATTATTCATAGCTGTCCATTATACAGATTCAAAACAAAGCCATCATGTCTCAAGTGCATCACTCGCCAACAGCCCCAGCACTAACAACAATCAAGACTTGATGCATACATCTTCGTGAATAACAAGTCACTTTACTATGTCAGGCGTGAAGCTAGTAGATAGTTCTGGCAGTGATCTCTCCATGCACAGCTATGTACTTGAAACCACATTCCCATAGTCCTGAGTAGAATGTGCATCAGGGAAATTCCTTTCCTTTAATTTTATCGACCAATGCTGACAGTAAACTAGCGGAGAATCGGAACGCACTAGACTTTGCATGCAACCATTGGTCCTGTGAGAAATACGTAATGTTCCGGTTGTCTACATTAGATGTATTCAATTTTCGTGGCGTTTAAGAGACGTTGAATTATACATGCAGAAAGCGAATACTATTAAATGTTTTTAGATAGATAGGATAGTTCACAAAACTTTAGTATTACAATGTGTAACAATATTGCAATAGCTACAACCACTACCTGTCAAAATATTGCTAGCATAAGTTTGCATTTAAGCAGTAACAATTTTTAGCGTATTCCACTAGATGCGGAGCCGTAGTTAACCAACTTTCACTTTTGTGCTGGCTGCAAATTTGATAAGTCATTTTTTGGAATTCCTTTCATTTAAATCAAGTGCGAAATGGTGGTTGTTGGCACAGAATTGATAAATTTAAGAGTGGAAAAGTATCCCTTATTATTAGCTATAACTTTAAAAAATTAAATTAAAGCGTAAAAGTGAATGAATGAAAACATCCTTGCGGGAATTAAAGGTGTCCACCACTATTGCAACCAGAGGGCGGAAGGGCTGCGTATCGAAGAGGATGAGGACATGCTGTCCTGTGGAACTTTGGCGTAGAGGTTAAAAATATTTCCACTGAGTCTACAAAAATTAACTAAGATTAGTTACCCTTCCGATTGTTTGGGACCGAATAACTCGTCAGAGATGGGCGTGGGCACCACTCGCTCACTTCAAAAGAGTGGACGTAAGCCATTGAGCCAATTTTTGCTCACCAGTCTCATGATTTTCCTATCAGGACCGATCTAAACACCTAGGCGCAGTCACACATGCGCAGGTTCAGCATACTATTTAACTACGCTATCTTCCAGATCTATCCTGACGCGGCGCTTTACCAACGAAACTTACAACGAACTACAAAACATGCCCTAGCCTCCAAACTAGAGAGCTTCTTTGTTTTCCTAATTCTTGTACTCCATTTTCACGTAATCCTTTCCAAACAAATCTGAAGCATAGCTTGCTTCAGACGCTACGCAATTAAGTAATTTCTGTATCAGCAGCATACAATATACTTTAAATTAGGCTGTATTTCAATAAATCGATTTTAAGAATTAGTAGTAAATAGACTTGATTCATTTCGGATGGCCATCACCCAATCATCACGCTTGTTATTACACTGTATTATTACACTACTGCTCTTCTAATCTAAAGCATATTAGATATGTAAGAAAAGAAAAACAGAAATCAATTTATTTTTTCGAGACTTACCTTAAAAACACAGTTTACACGATTCTGCAGCATTCTCGCCTCCAATTTAACCAAATTGTAATCCACAGGAGAAACAAGACTTGTAGCCATAAATTGGGTTTGCACCATTGTTTCCTGGATTGCCGATTCTAGTCGCTACCCCCAGTACTATAACGTTTTAGATACTACCGTTCTCAAAACGTAATTATAGCCAAGGTAGTGGTGGTAGACTAGAGAATGTAGAATGATAAAAAAAATTCTCACCCAGTAGCTGTAACTCCCTTTTTCGAGCTGCGGTCATCATTTTCTGTCAAATCTGCGGTATTTGAACCTTATGAGCCCAAGCCAATATTGCGTCGACTCAATTTGCCTTGAATGGCCGGTGGATTGTATGCAATTACTTAGACCCTCGTTTGGGTGCTCTGCAGCCCCTGGACACGGACGGTTTAACTTTCCACCATTAGCCCCTTCAATCCTCTCACGCACAAAGCATGTTAAAGTTGCCTTTCCGCCATTTCGATCTAATTGTCAAATTGGAGGGGAACTACTTGGATTTGACCAGATTTGACAATGAGTAGCTAAAAAATTACTACCATCCCCTTCAATGCAAATCTTATGGGCATGTCCACTTCATTTCTACGACCTCACTCCCATTACACACCGTGGATATGTAGCCGCTATAAAACTGCGGTATCAAAATACATCTGTATATTGTTCTTTTTTAGCGATGATACAACACAGATACCGCGTTCTGTTTTTGAAGTGGTTCCTGTATCAGCACAATGTCAGCGTACTCTCTCCAAAGTTTCCGAAGGGAAATGAGTCTTTGCCACTGTGCTGTGTTTCTGATTTACATGGGCCACCGGCGCTTCGGTTCGCTTTAGCCGCCTTCTCCGCCTCATCCTTTATGGTCACCCTTTTCAGTCTGAAGTGAGACAAGCTTTTGTTGACCCTTTTTTTAGCTGCTGGCTTCTGATCGATTCCTAGTACCAGCAAAATTTTCACTGTACCAATTAGATAACGCTAAGGCGCTGGAGTGGGTTCCACCACAGCTTGGACACGCCTGCTTCCTCCACGACTTTTTGCCACAGGAAGTTTCCTGAAATTCTCAAAGCTTTAGACCATGAGCAATTTCGCAGTCAACAAAACGAGTATCCTCCGTCGACATGGCGAAATTAAGTAGTTCTACAATGATTAACTTGAGTATAACATTGAAAACGTCGTTCCCGAGTCCCCATTTCAGGCATTCTTCTTTGTTGGCGATGGCCAGCATAAAATGACTTGCAGATACGTCTCTGAAGGACCGACCTGCTGTCTTCTATCGTGTCTTCTCCTGTCTCCTATCGTATGGGAGAAGCTTTCGATGAGCGTTGATGCTTAGGAACTTGGGTGCCCTCACGGACAGGGTAAACTTCAGATTGTCTTTTCCCTTCTTGGGACTGTGAGACAAACAATCTAATGGTTAAAAAGGTTCCGTGGGATTTTACATTACGCTGAACCTGCTCATCTTGCTGCCAACGGCAGTAAAGGTGTCTCCTCAATATTTTTATTATTATTATTGCTATGCTTAAGACCAGCTTAGAATCGTTAACTATCAGCCGTATCATCTACGCGAGTTGTATGAGCACCGCTTCCGTTTACACAACCCATGAAACTGGTGGCTGTACAAGCATGTGTCCGAACCATTTCAGATCGTCTTTCCGCTAAACCGCTAAGCGTCTTCTTCTTATTGAGATAAATGTGAAAATTTCGTCTTGTTTGAAACAGAGGTTAGTTTAATACTCTCAACTATATTAAACTATAGCTTGCAAGAGTGGTCTAGTAAAATAAAGCAGAATTTAACCTTGGAAGATTGAAGGACCTGGAAGACAAGAAAAATGCACCACCTTTAAATCGATCTCACTTTTTTGAATCCCAGAAGCATATTTTCATTCCGAAAACATCTACCGAGTTGAAACAGGAAACCACCGCCCCGGAATTCATTCAGTAGAAGCTGGAATACCACATGGCTCCCCACTCTTTCCAATACTTTATAATTTCTATAGAGGTGTTCCAGAGGTTGATGTACAAACCAATAGTATGGTCCATGCTGACACAGCTAAGTACTTCCTACTGACAAACATATAAAACAACATAAAACAATATTTCGGCCTGGTATAAGCCTCGTCCTAAGAATTGTTTTCGAATTAAGAGTACAAATAACATGATTTCAGAATAGACATATTAGGCTAATCCATACGACAAACAAAACAATAAAACTATTCGACACAACCGACAAACAGCTTCACCATAACATAATCAACCTGAAAATGCCCAAATTAACCTTAATGAAAAGATAGCTAAGGGAACAAGTGTGGATAAACATAATTGACTAGTTCGAAAATGAGTTAGGTTGAAAAATCACCCATTAAAAAGAGGAGGGTCTCAGTTCCATCGACCTAGCTCCATATCAGCACACTTCCAAGGCATACAATTTCATCCAAGCATTCATACAAATTTCCATATTTAAATGTAAGTTTACAGCTTATTCTCTAACTTCATCACTTAATCTTGATACAACAACAGCGGTCATACGTATATGCATTGCATCTGCTCCATTCTATTCATATTTGGCATGTTTACCGTCAAGCGCATATTTGCTTTCGGGTTGTTGGTCCTGCCGGGTGATACCATCGTTCTTAGGTTTAAGATAGAAGAACACAGTACCACAACAATGCACAGCTGGGACTATGAATCATGCCAATATTAAGACTTCTCCCGCCGGTTTGCAAGTGCGATGATGTGGCATTTTCGAGGGACCCCACACCCCCATCACACATAAAGAACATCCATGTATTTCAGTGGCGGCAGCTCGACTTCAACTTGGTTCCAAGCTATAATTTGGAGATTCTCACCAGAATATTGAATTCTTGTCAGGAGCTCAAATGATGCTGCAGAGATGGATTTTGGCCCTCGAGCGTAAAGCTTTTGCTGAGCTGCAGTAAGCTTATAAACTGTTTTCGACATTGGCACTGGTCCGGAACAGAACGACTGCATGAAATCTGAGTCGCGAAAATATTCTTAGCATGACTGCAGGGAGATGCATTAGCTTACAAAGTGCATAAGTGCTGATCTGTCGGAGACTGATGGAGCCCACGTCGCCACATGCATCTTACTGTCGGAGGAAGACTTTGCTGTTTTGTTGTCTATCCTTATCGGAGCAGTGTTCTACAAGTACCCAAATACCAAACTGCGCTAGGATTCCGTTCAATCATTCGATGTTGGGCGAGTGCTTATTTGAGGAAATTATATGATTTATGTTCGATTCGAATTTGAGCTCTGGGCCCTGCTTTGTGTTCCATTTGGCACACAATCCACTGTTTCGATTGTTAGATTGTAATGAAAATATATATGTTAATTGCTAAGTTAGAGTCAATAGTGATATGAGTCTAATGAAGCAAAGTATAGGATTGTTTTGCTTGTTCGGTTGGTTAGTTTCTATCAAAATATTGTATATCCATTAACGAGAACTCACATGAGAATTGAAAGTGATGATGATGATGATATTGTTGTTGACAAGTATTGATGTTGAAATCAATAAGAATACTGATGGAAGTGACTAGTTTTTCGTGGCGCGTGCAGAATCGCAGGGAAGTGGGCGTACATATTCCCAAGTTATAGTGGAAGTTTTGAACGTAGTTTGCCATCTTTCACAACGAAACTTATCGTAAGACAGATCCAGAAGAGAAAAACATTTTTAACACACAATATTTTGCAACAACATGATTAGGATAATTGGCGTGGAGATTCAGTGAAGAGAATTGAATTTGAAATCAGTTGAGATTAGAAAGTAACAGGCTTACTTAGATCATATTTATTTATTCACCAAACAAGATACAAGTTACAAATTACATAAACGATACCAAATAAAAATTGAAAAGTAAAGTAAAGTAAAAAAAAATCACAGAAATATTAAATAAGTAATAAACAAATTAAATAAGCAACAAATAGATTGATAAATAACAATAAATAAATAAAACATTGATATATAGTATATGGCTTGAGGCTAAGGGGTACGGATGGCACGCAAAAGAAAGGATATGAAGGATAATTTGGAAATCGTAGGTGAATATAGATCGCTTCTGCTGTTGAATATCTTGCAGCATCTATTTATCGGCTCATTAGCTGTATATGTGATCAAATGTGGATATTCCTTTAGGAAACGATTGGACCTGGTATTCCTTACAGGGATATTTATCACAAATTTGCTATTCAGGAATTCGACACTAATAGCGCCTCTAATGACGTCGAATGCTACTTTGTATTGACGGGGAACGAATAATTTCATAATTTTATGTAAATAGGTTTGTGGTTTTCGGATGGAATGACCTGTTTGATACTTACAGAAGATAATATGGCTGATCCTTCTAATTTTTTTATTTTTAAAAAACCAGTTCGATTATAAAAAAATAAATAGGTTCAAATGTCCCGAAATTTAAGGCTCCGGAGCCTCCAAAAATTAGACGTTCAGTGCTTTTCAGCAATTTCATTAAAGAATTAAGGGGCCAATCAAAGCCATGGTCCCAATATGAACCTAAAAACCGGATGAAAAAAGACCCGGTCCCCAAAGGAATTCAAAAAAGAAGGAAAGAAAATCAAATATCCTCACCAAAAACAGAGGTTAGAGAAAGCATTGAATAATAGTTCTAGTCTAAACTCCAAGATTAAAGAGACAAACCATGAGACTGGTTTGAATGGTTCAATGAAATAGGCTTTTGAATGCCTATTTCATTTATTAACTCTTATAGAAGATCTTGGATGAATCAGGAGTATCTTGACAAAGTCTCATGCCTTTTGACGCGGCTTTTGACGAACTATTTAAGGAAGCCCCAAAACCGAAAAAGATTAACCGATCAGCCAGAAAGCGAATGAAGTTGTTTATGTGAAGTGGCATACCCAATGATGAGACCAGGGAAAAACTGCTCTTACTAATAGTATCAAAAGGAAAATTCCCGGACCCGACAATAGTACTTCAGAATACAGGCTTCCGAAGAAAGCAAGAAGTATGATGCCGGAACCAATACATCAAAACCCTCATCAACCCAGTTGAAAATAGCGACAAATAACTTTAAAAAAAGCATTTTAGAGTGTAAAAACAAAAGAACTTCAATTTGAGAACTTGGGAAAATATGGGAGGACAGAATGCTTTTGCGGAAAGAATGCTATTGGAGATGTGAATACGGCTTCGCTTCGTGGCACTATTTCAAAAGAAGGATTGAAAAAATAGTTAAATGGCTGAATGGATAAAGAGCGCAAATTTCAGAAATAAAGCCTTGAGATAGGGCCAAACTTTGGGCCAGGAAGGAATCCCTGATTTCAAACCCAAGAACCATTGTTAGTGAATTTTTCAGCAACAAGGGACCTGAAAGCGAAATGTTAGTGGAACGCTAAAATAAGGACAGAATTAGCGGACCAGGATTCAATCCTCAGAATAACTGATGGGGAATTATAAGAACTTTTTATCTCTGATGATATGCTCACCTCCACAAACAGATTTGTATTTTGGTAGCTGCCAGGATTGTCCTGGATCAGCCGTTATTCTAAGTACATGTGAAAAAAAATTGATGAAAATTGCGTGAGTGGTATTAGTCATAAGCAATGTAATTATACAGGTCGTTCTACGTTAGAAACTGGATTAGATTCTTTTGCGGGCTTAAAACCACATTGCAAAACAGTTTTTAAATCTATTTTGAAAACATTAAATTGTTTTGTACCATATTTTGTAAGTTTTACTTTGTTTCGGTACCATTTTGTATAAATTTTCTTCAGCGGTTACAGTATTCCACACCTTTAAAAATTTCTCGCGACTGTACTGTTACGAGCTCCACTTTGAAATTTCGCACATTTGTAGTTTATGTAACTGTTTACAATATATAAAAAAACGAAGAAAATCGAAGCAGTGCGTTTTGAAATATTCAAGGATAAAAGACACTGTTATGATCCTTTTTATCCATTTTGGCTAGGATGTTTCTCGCACTATTTTTTCTAGAATATCTAAACCTTCTCCTTTTCAACAAGCTATATTTGAAGGCTCTACGTAAAGTAGAAAATTTAATACTATTTTTTGAATGCAACACGAACCGACGTTTCTCAAAAACTTCAAGAGACCATATTTCCGCAAACATACCATATTTTCCAAAAATATTTCATTTTCGATAATTAGCTCACCAGACCTTCTGGATACCAAAATATTTCTAAATTCCAAGGAGGTGAGTTCAAAAATTATTTGAAAATTGGTCGATTTTCAATGGAATCACCCAATAAGAAGAATGGTTTGGTAAAGATGTCAATTTTCCTACGAAAAACCGATTTCTGAGAGGAATGCCTGCAGGAAGATATATATTAGAATCCGTACGGTTGATACCGTCAACTTGAATGGAGAAGAAAAGGCAGACGTTGATCCGTTTAAGTAAAGTGGCATGACAGTTAGGTCACCTAGTAATCTTTCTGTGGTTTGCTAAGCTGAGACATTGGTGAAACCTATTGGGACCGAAGTTGGTAAAGTAACTTCAAATCATCCATAGATTAATTAAGGTATTGGATGGAAAACTTCCCAGTACTTTCCTAATTTAAGACAAAGGAAGTATTGTTTTTGTGTTTAAGTGTGGACTTAGAAACCAGACACTAGTATGAACTATGTTCACAGAAGCATCTGGTAAAATATCAGAGCCACTACAGTAATACAAATTTCGAATGCAAACTAAAGTTTCAACGCCAGGAGGGTCAGTCGTCAAAAGGATGTACTCGTAAGCGTGATATTGAAAGAAGCTACTCTTGATTGTAGTTACCAAATGAAATGTTTTATTTAAACTAAATTCCATTTATTCTGTTTTATTACATTTAACCTTAGGTCTCCTGATTTGTACCTGCAAGCCAACATGAATCAGATTTATTTCAAACCAGGAAAAGCAGCTTCACATTATTTGCACGCTGTTAATATTTACACTATTCTAGCTTCATAACGGTGTTCGTTTATATTCACATCATATACAAAAGCAAATATTGCTAGTTTCGGAAAATCCCTTGCATTGCACGCCATCACCACGCCTGCAGGTAGTATTCACATGTACATTATAACGGTATTCACGAAACTACATTGCATTAAAGATGTATACCATCATTATTTGAACCGACAAAACGTGTAATACAAACCTAGCAGACAATCTAAAATTTAAGATGTGCTTCACTCTATTTATAGTACAGTTTGTGTATATGTGAGAAACGAGCATTATAGTTGTTCATTGTTGTATGTTGCATGGAAGCAGTCTATCGACGTTAGTCACACAACTTTTGCTTCTATGAGATGTTAGAACGACGAATTCCATTCATAGAATACAAGTACAAGGGAAATCGGAGTGCACAAAAGGAATTTCCCGAATAAATTTCAAAGGAGTGGCAGGAAGTATGTAACTGGGCATGGAACGGGATGGATTCTGACTAAGATTCGGTCATAGCAATAAAATAATCATTTCTCCAGAGGCACAAAGGTGCATTTGTAAGCACGGTAAGATGCAATTTGTTGTAAGTTGCAGTCTCAACGGTACAAAGGTACTTCCTTTCGAAAGTGTGATTTCTTTGAATTTGAAAACTCAACGATTTTTCAAATGAGCTACTGTCATTCCTCGGTATTGTTAGCAACCATAAAATCGGCCAGTATGTAAAGATTAAAATTAATACGCCAAAGAATATAAAAGAGAAATAACTGGGACCGTGGAAGTGGAATTTTGAACGGATGTTTCTGCTGCATACCAAGCTCTAGATTTAAGGTGAAAAAGATTTCACTTTAATGTGACAATTAGATGAAAGGAGACTTTCAGTTCATGTTAATTTCTTGTGCTTGTGTATAGAATCATTTCTTTGAGTCACTAATGCGAAATTCAAATCACTAAAAAATTCCTTGTAATCTGGCCTTGTATTCGAAGATGATATCTTCACTTCGTCGGGGTTGAGTCGCCTGATGATTTACGTGTATAACAACGTCTTCATCCTCATGACTTTTGAGAAGAGGATATTCAACATGTTGCACGCCTTCAATGCCATGTTGAGTGCCATCTGAATTTAAAAAGCTAAAACTGGGAAAGTCTCGATAATCATGTTTCGACTACCTGTATCGAAGGTAAAATTTCCCATTGAGGAAGTTCGGCATGCCTGGAGTTTCAGGGAAGATGATCCTAGTGAGAGAGACACTAAATTGGTACTATTGTGCGCAATAGCGAATAAATTGGGTAACTAAATAGATCAAAAGTTCAGTTCAGTTCAATCAGCCAATTGATACAGATTGAACTAAAAGGTTGTTCAACATCAATTGCTGTGAATTTACCGTTAGATTGAAATCTTCTTATCTTGAAAGTGTACGTATGGGCTCATTGAATCAGTGAAACTATTGAAGCCAAGTTTTCAATGAGAAATGAGGTAGTTCTTCCCTTGCTTACTTGTTAGCTTTTGGACCAACCAAAAGCTTCAAATAATTGCTCACATTGACGGTACTGTCAATATCGCTTTACTCAATTAGGTTTATGAGACGAGAAAATCATACTAATTTGTTTGCTATTTCAGCCGTAAACGCCGGGTTTTCATTGGTCTTATCGCCTGTGAAAAGTGTATGGATTCACGACATGTGAGGACAAAATAATAAGTAAAACTTTTGCAACTGTGGCAACCGGTTATACTCGACGTGGAAATTTGGAGATTTTAATTGAAATCGTTAAGATTTTGAACGAGAAAATAATTAAAGCCAATCCACTCGAAACCACTTGCGTTAGAGTTATCCCGTGACAATTTTTATATATTCCTATTTTTCTAAAAATAAATAAATTGAATATGCAATGGAAGGACATTTTAATAGCACATTCTATATTGAAAGCTACACTCAAAAAAAAAATATATCGCTGACAGATATAAAACGACGGAAATATAATATATCTCACATGAGTATATGGGTGTATTTTGAAAGACATAATATATTCACGGCAGATATAATATAAATATTTATCGTATGTAAGCAGAAAAAAGCTCAGGGAATTGCCCTTTGAAGCGAGTGCTTAGCCATGGCGGTAAGGAGACACATATGGGAGAAGCCGATAACAACTATTCCATTATTCTTCTAAGTGCCACATTTATTTCTCATTTTCTAAAGCGCTAATGTTATTCTTAGTCGCTACTAAAGCTTTAATGTGGCACTTAATCAATGGAGCGCTGGTATTATGCCCAGTCGCTGACTGTTAAGACAACATAAGACGAACAAATACAGCCATGGGCACGGCGGGATTTGAACCCGCGGGCAGTAGATCGCTGCTTCGGACTGACGCGTTAGCGAGCTAAGCTACCGACCCTTTTGCAAGCTCAATCTCAAACTATAAACAAAAGATGCCCCATAATTAGAAACGAGAATAAACCATATATCTACGAAAAGCATATTACATTGCTCAGTGGTCATTTTATACCTGTCGCGTATATAATATACCAACTGTATGGATTTCATATCTTTCGCTACCAGAAAACAGAGAAACCCATATAGAACTTATACCTGTAGCGTGCATAATTATGATTGCTGTGTGCATATTTTGTGTACCCGAGTTATATTTTTTACCTGAAAGCCAAATTTTACTTAAAATGAGTATAACTCTGGATTTCCATATACTCATAATACCTTTTACATCAATAGTTATACCTGTTGCTTGTATATGTTATGTATCACACATAAATAGAACAAAAATATATTTGTAGGGGCAATTTTGTGCCCACTACAGTTAATTATGGCTATTACGGATATTATTATTTTTGCTACACATATAGCAGAGCGAATTTTTTTTTGTGTGTACCTTACTCGTCTGTTAAGTTTCGTTTTGCACTTTTCGTTTTCATTTTTCTTGGCTGTCGGGTATTTCGTTTGCTAGACGTCATTTGCTAACTTTCGATAAGCATATCGGCTTGTAAATAAGCCCCACGGCTGCTAAACCTCCGACATTTCAGCATGAAGAGACAGTTTTGTAGCTCACCCAGCTCTGGAGCCCAACTTTCCTTAGTAGGGATGAAACATCTATACTTGAATATAGCTATGTGGTGTCTTCGCTTGGCTCAACGAAGCTGAAGAAAGTTAAGGAGCTAATCCAAAGCCCTTACTGGAAGTCCCAATGCGAGTTTTTTTAAAAGGGCCATCATTTCACAGCTGGCCACTATCTACTCTGCTAAGCTGCGTTATCGCTAAAGAAACCTCATCTGGGTGGCCGGCAGCCTTCTCGGCTACTTCGTGCAATGAAGCTGTGAGGAAGCTCAGGACAGACTGGCTGCAGCCAAAAATTTGTCCAGAACCTTCAGGCTGCAAAGGCTTTTGGAGAAGCCACAGGCTATTTAATTCTAAACTTACGCAGATAGCTGACAAAATCGCCTAAATTTATCATCAGCCGCAACACCACCCGGTCACCGATTCCGTACCGCAGTCCGAGGCTACGGAGCTGACAAAACATGTAGCCAACCTCACACATCTGGCAAAGCGCCACCTACGGATACCTTTGTACACTAGGTTTCGTACGATTTCTTGCTCGCAATCACCATAAACAACTCAAATGCTACTTTTAACTGGCAAAAATTTGCGAAAGAAATGCGTTTATCCTTGCACTTAAAAGGCAGGCTCCGTGGAACTAGAAAACTTAGTCGCTATTTCTTCAGACCAAAGCAAATTATCACGTAGCCGTATTTTAACTATTTTCGACAGACTATTTTAACGACATTTTTTCATGGGCACAGGTTCAGACATTACGATCATTCTACCACCCAACTGAACTGACTTGCCGTGACAAACCAGTCGACTCAACACTTGCGGACAAATGTGATCAAACTAGGACCAAGACTCTGTCTTGAATTTTCTTGGAAATTCATCATTGTTGATTTTTCATGGCATTTCTTCAGAAATAACATGCCATAACGGTCAACTCAAAGTCCTTTTAACTCTGCAAACACAAGGTAAGGCACCAACTTTTGACCACTGACCCTACAATATTATTGAAACAGTGCCGACCAGCACGAGACAAGCTTGCACCGGCGAAAATAGAATTGCTTTCCTGCTACAGCGGCGTATATGAAAACTATCTTCTTGTATTACCTTAAAAAATCCGGCAAGCGATTAGTCCGTATTATAGTATAAAAAAAAGAAAATTGAATATAAAAATTCATTTCAAAAAATTATTCTACTCTTCTAGTGATTACTATTCTCTACTACTACCTCTTTTAGTATGAATAACATGCTCAGTTATTTAGCTAATTCAAAATATTGCGTTTCACTTATTAGTCCCCAATAATGTTTCTTCTAAAATTTGGTGCAGTTTAATTATTTGATGTTTGGTATTCACAAATTATCAGCTTATATTTATCATTATAGTATTTAAAGAGTGGAAAATATAAAAAAACATAAAATAAAAATGTGGACTACTATCGTGTGGAGCATAAATTTTACTTTAATTAAAAACAAAATTTTGGTAGAAACTCCATTATCATGATCGAAACTTCACGAGATTATGATAAATGATTCGTTTTACGCCCCACTTTTCCCCCTTATTTGACTCAGGTGCCTACTCAGAGCAAGGTTAACTCAAAGTTCAGTGCGTGGTTCACCGTCCGTACTTGGATTCGAACCATGGATCAAACATGGCGGGAGTCATGTTGATTATTTCTTCCCATGCGAAGACAGGTTTGCAAAGCGGTAGTCTGAGCAATAGTCATTGCATTGCACAACTACACGTCACCGCAATAGAGAGTCTAGTTCAGCTTTGCTTGGAATGTCCTGAAAATGTTCAACAAGAAATTACGCTGGTTGCACTAATAGTGCTGCTGAAGTGCTACATTACGAAAATCCACTTCCAACTAACAATTGCAATATTGTTATTTGTATGAATGCCTGGAGTGTTGGAGTCAATCCTGCAAATCGATTGATGCATTCTTCAAACCTGCCACTATGTCTTTTACATTTATTCCTGGTCTTACCTTTTATTTCTTCTCTAAAAAGGTTAATCGTTGTTTTGAAATTTCTTCATTTTTACTGTAGTTTCTTTTCATTGTATGTCATCTGTAATTTTATGTTTGAAATAAAGAAATCCCAGTGAATGAAACTTATCTGGTGTTTTTCTTTTCATAGTTCTTTCAGCGCGTTCTTAAGTCAAATCAAGATTGTATACGGAAACGAAAACATTAAAGACATCAAAATGAAACGGCTACTACCCATCTCTTTGAAAACAAGAACACTGTCGAGCAATTACTCGAGAAACTTGCAATTTTCTCGAGTGTAAACTGAAAGTTGATGATGACATCTTGATTTTATTATTCAAAAAGTTCACAGCGACGATGTAAAACGAATGCTGTAAAAGGTGTAGTAGCTGTATGATTGCACGAGCGAAAGATACCGAGGAAGATTTAAAGAAAAATGAAACTAAGATGCTTACAATTCAGATATAGTTTCGCAAGGAAAATTAAGCTAATTTGCTCTTGGGATTTGTGTTGAGTGTGTAAGAAAACTAGATTATTTATAAATTTTTTTTTTTAATAGATTGGCGTATTATCTTAATTATGAAGGCGGTGTACAGGCGTAAAATGTATGGAGTAAAATGTATTTGTATTTGTAATGCGCGTGGAGTAAAATGTATTTTTAATCAGTAGAAGCAATTGTGGACCTCAAAGCTTTTGAAATTGATACTTGTGCGTGGTCGGTGCAATTAGTGTAAACTGTACAAACTATAATTAGTGAGAGATCGACACTATTAATTATTTTAAATCAAGTTTCCTTTATTTTGGAAATGAATGCACAATTTTTTAATCTACAAAATGCTGTCATTCACTGTATTGAACAATAAAAGAAAGAGAGCACTTTGCACTTAGTTGATGAGAGATCAACATTTTTTATTTATCTTTATGAACAATTAAATTTGACTTCTATATTACGACCTATTGCGATGAGACTTTAAAAAGTTGTTGTTCACGTGTTACACATTATTTCTGAGTTTTTAAAATAATTGAGCAAAAAAGGATTGTGGCAATTTTCTGTATTTTCACACTTAATAAAGTCGGCAATGTGGCATATCTGCAAGTGCTGCAATTATCAATTTGAGACAATCAGCTCATGTTTACTACTTCAGCTAACTTACTACGATAACTAATTTTGTGGAGATAAGCAGAAATATTCTAAAAAGTGATATCTAGTAACTTCATTAGGTATCACAAGCGAGAGTACTCTAGTGGTTAGAGCACTAGAATCTAGTGTGGGGTCTCTGGTTCAAATCTAGGTACGGGTGAGCTTTGAGTTCACTCAGCTTTGACTAGGTACCTGAATTATTCAGGTGTTTCTTCTTTCCTAATTATATTCCTACGTTCATGATCGCATATGTGTAGTCGCTGTCAATTCTTACTCTTCATCTTTTTTCATTTAATTTCATTTCATTTAATCTATGGAGTTCCACAAGGTTCGATTCATGGCGCCCTTTTGTTTCTACTTTTCATTAATAGCTACTCTTTGTCTCTTACTTCATCTTCCGTTTTATATGCTGATGACTTTAAGATGTTAAAAGTAATTGAATCGCTGCAAGATTGCGAGCAGCGGTAAAATAATTTAAAAGCACGCAGTATCTGGTGTATCGCCAATTCTTTTGCTTTAAACGTCTTGCAATGTCATCAGATGTCTTATACCTGTACAAAATCCCAATTTGTAATTGCTTATCATATTTCTGGATGTACACTTGGTGTGGTCGAAAAATTCAAAGATCTTGGCGTCTTAGTCGACAGTAAGATTAGATTTGACCAACGTACCATACAAATTATCACCAAGGCGTCTCGTTTATCAGGTTTTGTTCTCATATCCTCAGAATCTTTTAATAATATTTCTACTTCTGTGCATCTTGTTTGTAATGTCATTGAATATTACAAGTATCTTATTCCTAAGAGTCTGTCCAAAGTAGGTTCACCTCTTCGTTACTCTTCAAATTGATTTTATCTTATGTTGCATATAGTGAACGTCTAACGCTATTATAAATTTCGCCCTTAGAATTTCGCAAAGTAAAGAGGGCATCACGTTTTGTCAGATCTTAGGGGTGAAATCTTTGTTCGTGAGCCACGTCGCTCCAATAGAGCCATGACAATTTTCAATGTCTCTTTCGCGAGCACAGATGCATACTTTTATTCACCGGTTTTGAGCATACTGAGAAAATTATACCGTTTTTCGTTCTACTGTATTTTTTTCACTTATTTAGTCGATACTCCATTTTTTTTTTAATGAATTTTTAAAATATAACTATTTGTTTTTGTTATCACTTTCCCTATTAAACTTTCGTAATCTATATATATTCTTATTGAAATATTTCTATTGCATTAGATGATTGAATATATAAATTAATAAGGGTTGTCAAGGGTTTTCATGGCTACTTTTATTTCATTATCACATAGCGATGTAAAAGGCTCCATTTTAAAATTTTTGTTTTCACAGTGTGGTGTTATATTCGTTTCTATATGCGTATCTATAAGCTTTCTTTACTTAGCAATAGCATCCACCAATAAGCTACTAAAGCATCTCTTAAGTATAGAAAAAAAATTACATCCTGGTAATTGGAAAGATGCATTGACCTACTTGTAGGGTAGTTTAACGAAGTAGTTAATGCATTTCTCCTGAAACCTTCAATTTGTATTGAAGATGTAAATAACCAAGGAATATTTGAATTATTGCAATGCTATTTTTAAAAAATAAACGAAAGCATGAAGAAATACAGTAAATCGAAGCAAAGTGCCTACATGACGAATAGAGTCCAATTCTGTGCAGCACGTTCTTAGTTCGCTTTCATTTCGAAACTTACAATTTGTAAATCCAACCAAACACTTTACAAATCCTCGAGCTAACTAGGGTAATGGATTCTAGTAGTTTCTTTCACGTCAAATCTACCAGTACTGAATAAGTATCCATCCAGTTCCTACGTTACTCCTTTTCGATTTTACCAAGCAAAACCCGATGGCAATATTGCGGATACGTTGCAGAGGATGCATTTTAAATGAATTAAAAATGCATCGAAGTTAGATCTATGCCCGTAGACTAGACTAGCAGGTGAGCATAGAGCATTGCATCTTCCGATTGCTTCCAATTGGTACATGCATGCATATTCGTTCGTCGTTTCGATCCATAGGTGCATATCGATAGCTACTGGAAGCCTTATATTGCAACCTTCCGTGATATATGATGATATGTTACGTACGGGAGAAATGATAGTAGCGCTCAGAATACAGAACAACTAGTTCATGCCTGTAGGTTCTCGTTCTCGTATTCGGTTAGTGGTTTTATCGAATACATTTTCACTACATTCATACGTCTGGAAAGCATAGTCTTTCCTGGGATTGCTCGGGTAGGTGAAAAGCTTCTTCATCGTGCGGAAAATTGATTTTTTATCGACCGACTAGCGAAGTAAATTTACCGCGAACTTGAGCCATCAAGCGATAAGAGCACAACAGTATTTGAACTATGTGCATCGAACACGAATAATGGGCAATATTATGATGGTAGTTCGATAGTAACGAGCTTGTACCTCGGTGAATTTATCAGGAATGTAGACAGCCATGAAATATTTTCTAGGATATTTTGCATTTTATCTCTGATCAAAATTCGAATAATATACTCATCCATGATGTCATTGATCGCTGAAGTGGAGATCTCAAGTTAAGCTTGCTATAAATCATGACTTCGGTTGGCTTTTATTATGGGCTTGACAAGCTGCTGCTAGCTACCTGCAATTGCAAACCAATAAGGCTCAAGTTTTTGTTCTGAGCCTCATTTCAGTCCAGATATTTTATAGTTGTAAGTTTAAGGCTTTTCTTTGTCATCTTGTGCCAGCATGCACAGTTAAAATGTTCAATAATAAAGTCTAGTAGGTAAATCTAACTATGGACTTTGACTGCGGTCAGATATTTTGATGACTGATCATGCAAATAGGCCAACATGGATCAAAAACCAGCAAGCCTAGCCATGCCTTTCCTTTAAAGGAAGTATACTTCACTACCTTTCCCCAAACCCTCTTTGACTATGAGTTAGAAAGACAAATTTGTTCTATCATACATCAATGATATCAAAATTTCATACTTTCTGTTGAAGACAGTGAGTCTGAGCTCTCGAATAATATATTCTTCCTTGGTGAATGGCTGTGCAGGTTGTTGGTGTGGTGCGGTACGGAGGGCACTTTTACACTGGACAATGAAAATTAGCGCTCTCATCTTCCAACTTTGGGGTGCTTCTGCACATATTTCAGCCCCACATAGCAGGATTGGTTTGGTCATCTCCATCAGCATCATCTCCATCTCCGTCTCGTTTCTTTAGGTCCATTAATATAATCAGCTACCTAAAAAACTCTTTGAGCCCTATCGCATGCCTTACGGATTTAATCACTACAGGTAAGCCTTGCGATTTCCAGGTATCGTACTGACTAGTAGTCTAGTCTTCTACGGAGCAAACTGCCATCGTAATGGCAGCCGGTATCCTCCACTTCGCCAGCATGTCGATCTCTGTCTTCGACAGTGCTGGCTGAGTGTTAAGGTGGAGCAGCCACCATATAACCCACACCATAGCCTCGTTAAGTGTTAAGTTAACATCATCAGTGTAATCCAACAAACACATTGATATGCATTTCCAGACACAGCAGTCCATTAAAAAATCCAAAAATCCAAAAATGCATCGAAGCTAGATCTATGCCCGTAGACTAGATTAGCAGGTGAGCATAGAGCATTGCATCTTCCGATTGTAAACGATGTTCCAGATATCAGGTCCAATGATTGACACCTGCGCTGTCCCTGTGGTGATAGGACTTCTCTGAAGTAAATTTATCAGTGTCGACCTGATACCTAAAGGTAGTCTCACATCATGACCAACAAGTAGTCAGAAATACAAAAGTCATGCTTGAGTGCCCGGAGCGGGTATAAAACATGATAAATGAAAAACGCTTCAATGGTGAAGGAAGTAAATTTTGTTCTTGGAAGACCAAAGACCTTTAAAGCCATCTGCATACAGAAGGCAGGATTAGTTGGTAACAGAAGGAAGTTCATTTACAACAAGTTTAAAAATAAGGGGCCTACGATAGATCCTTGAGGGGCTTCAGATGTGAAAACTTTAAGAGAAGAAACGGAACCGTATACAGTGTAACTGCACGGACGACTATGAAGATAAAAGGAAAACCAGGAAATAAAAGGACCAAATTCGCTGAATCCTTCACAATGACTACGATTATTAAGATTTTGTTATTACTAAGCAGGCTATGGATCATAAAATCAAAAGCCTTTGTAAAGTCCGTATAATTTACATCAACTTGTCAAGTTGTTGTAAATTATACGGATAATATATATGTTCACCGTAAGGCTGCTGCACGTTGTAGAACGCCCATTGATGAAACCACGCTGCTCAGGAGCAAGAAACAATTATAAAGGTAGGTAAAATTTACTATAAACACGGCCTGCATTGAGTTTACTGAAATAGCAGAGGAGAGATATAGAATGGTTGTTGGAAACGACAGATGTATAACCCAATTTGAAGATTGGGAAGGTATTGGCAGCTTTCAATCATGAACGGAATACCCTAAATCCAAGTCTAATGTCAAAAATGACAGCTAAAAGATGCATGAGAGAGAGGTTGAGACGGATTTTAAAAGGATATTAGGAATAGCAACATGACCGGCACTAGCATCAGAATTTAAGACCGACGATACATGTAAAATTTTCAAAAATTCGAGTTAATTTTTTTTTTGCATAAATAGTTAATTAGCATCTAAAAAATAAACGTACTGAAGGACTTCTGTATGGGCTTGGAATCGGCGATTAGTTGGTAAGTCGCGGTGATCATAGAGTTTCTGTGTGTCAAAACTACGCGTTTTCCCCAAACGACTTTTTTTTAAATTGGCGGGGAAGATAACTCAAAAGGTTCTCAACCGATTCTTATATAGATTGGCACACGTTTTTTCTTTAGTATAAGCTTCTAGTTGAATCTCAAAAATGCCAACATAATTTTCAAAATTTAGCATTTTCGACTCAAAAACTGTCGAAAAAAAGGGTGAAAAATCGTACTTTTTTTATGAGGCGTGCTAATTGATGCTTTTTTGAGTTTTTCTTTTTTTTCTTGGTTCAACTAGAAGATACATGTTGAATAAACACACTCCAACCCATTTTTTATTTCAAATTGCTGTGACTGATGCTAAAAATCCCGCCAATTGATGCCTTTCGTCGCGAGGGTCTCAGGAGATTGGTTACTACGGCGGCCATTTTGAAAAAAAAAATTAAATGAAATCTTATTCTTGTATTTTAATATGCAGTGAATAAACATGATCACTTTCAAAACGATTCAGCCTCTGAAAAACGGTCTAAATTCAGGCGTTTACATGTATCGCCGGCCTTAAGATATGCTAAAGGACTGCCACTAAACGGGGAAAACTGTTTAGTACCGCTTCTTCACAGAGTTTATCATTGTATTCTTTATCTTCACTTGACTTTTTAATTTCAGAATACTAAGCAGTATATTATCCTTGCATTGAAACGATTTTACTTGGTGCAGCGAAATAACTATCAACGCTGTGGAATTCTGCGATTTTCCTTGAGCGTTATGTAAATAAGCTATGTAGCATAAATCGAAAAGCTATCTGAGGTTTTGTATTAGCCCACAGTTTGCTCATCATCATTTAGTAAAGAGTAAGTAAGATACTAAAGTCCTCGTAGAGTTATTAGTAACTCAAGAATCTTTCACCGCGATTTTCAGCCCAGGAGAGGTTTTTTCGGTATTATACTTCGTTAGTTAGTGTTTCAATGCTGATTTTTAAATTTTTGGAGTTTCGAACGTTTCTCTCCTTTTTCCACAAATAAAATTACAATTTTAGTTCACAAAGCTGCAAAGTTTAGCTTACACGTGCTTCCAGTAAAATCTATAATCTGTCTATTCAATTGGAGGCGTTCGGCAAAAATTATATTACCAAATCGGTTCATTTTGCAGAGTTTGGTCGTTTATGAGAACGACAGAGATCCAAAAAAATATGCATGAAATTATTTTGACAAGCCCTTATTGCCAGGATAACCCCTGCGAGCTCTTTAGACAAGCTAATAATTTTAGCGTGTATAACCAACCACATAAAACATAAACCCATAAGCGCCAATAAGTCAAACTAGTGCAGCCACTAGTTTTAATTTTTTGCTAACTCATCTTTAAGTTAGACTAAGATTATACAGTTGAAACGTATTTTTCAATTCCATTCAGTAAAATAATTATGCTATCACTAAGCTGTAACAGTGTATAGTAATAAAATCGTTAGTTATACCCATCTTGTATATACTTCAGTTTCACATTTCTTTAGTTGGAAAAATTTAAACCCGTATTCAACTCTTCGCCACCTAGAACTAGCTATTTTCAATGTCGCTTTTCTATCTATGATTCCGGCTCAAATTAGCGAGATTTCTTTTTATTACCTCTCAATTCAATCGAAATTCAATGTTCTGTTCTCCTACAATTTCCATTTCAACCTAATTTTCAGGATCAACGCAGTCCTTTTATTATCCAACACAGCATTATTGTCACACTAACAACTCGATAATTTCGTGGTGGTCTAAGCGCTATTGTGCACATTTGGTAAAGTTTTCGTGTCATGAATATTGAAACTTTCTCTCAACCATTTCCAATTCCAAAAGAATTTACTTATTTTTTCTTCAGAACTCCAGTGATGATGGTTATGGCAACGATATGAACTCGTTTTTGTTGTTGTAATCGCTAAACACAGGATTTTATGGGCAATTTGCGTTGATAAATTTAATGCTGCGTTGTTCGGTAAGATGATTTTCGAAGGTGAGCGGTGTGGATATCGAGATAAGCGTTCAAGCGGGTGGAATACATTCTACTCTTTGGTATGGAACATCAGATATTATCACAATTGAAGTAAAACATCGGTAACCGTATAATATCCTGCGTCATTTGCCATTACGAAGTTTGGTCCTTCAGGGAGCTCTCAGGATGTTTTATGATATAGCTGTTGTTTTGCTGGTAGCTGTTTCGTTGTAGCGTTAACAGCCATGTCTTCAGTCGTTTCATTTAGTGAAAAGCCGCAACATACAAGCGACATGACAGTGGACACTCTAAGCTGCTACCGTACGTGTATGAGCAGACTTGTTGTATGCTCTCCCAATAGAGTCCTTATTCTGCTCAACAGAATGATTCACAGAGTGTAATGCAGAGCTTGTGTCGAGACTGGGCGTCCTGTTTGACATAGGGCGGTAATGTAACGTCAAACATCATAAAATAATGGCAGCTCACACACTTTGCTACTGAATTGTTCACACGTTGGGCGCATTTCATTCATTTGCTAGCAGAGCAATCTCAAGATTTATGGGAGCATTCAGACATTTATCTGTCATTTTACTCAGACCTCGGTGGTTGTGTTAGACAATGTCATGAAACACAATTAGTATTTGAATGATGCAGACAGATATCACTGAATGATAGCATTATAGTTGTGCTCGTAATTGAAATTACTTAGATACAAAGAGTGGTCTTCGACGATCTGATGTGGTTATTAGTTTGATAGTTTTAGTGTATCATGTATAAATAAGGTTGACAAGCTTTACAAAAAATACTTCTGATGTCTTTTGAATAATTTTTTAGGTATTCGATTTCACATATTATCTAAATTGTATCTACACTTGCAATTACCTCTAGTGGCACTTAACTGCAGGAAGACATATAAACAGCTGAATCGAGTCCTGAGGAGAAAACGGAGTTCAGCGCATATGATTTCGATAAATGGGAGACCGTTGAGGAGAAAAAAAGTAGCAACACTTCTTTGAACGCTTAGGGGTTTAATATGCCAAAAAATAGGAATCCAAAAAGGTGGAAAAACAGCAACCGGAAGCAGCAGCAAAAAGGAAGGTTGAGGTGACTAAGCCAGACTTAGAGAATACAAAGTAGATCCAGATGCGGCTCACAATGAAGTCTAGGTGGGTGAAACCAAAACCTAAAGTCGGCAAACAAAGAAGTCCACAGAATGGGATCTAACTGGAAATAGCGTGATTTTATGATCGTATGAAAAAGAAGGACTCAATCTGAGTTGTTGCAGGATTTCAAAAGACTGTGTAACTCATGGTCTGTAGAGAAAAAGTTGGGATAATTATCCTTGGCTGCCTCACAGTTAACGAGGAAGTTTCATCAGCAAGAAAGTTTGGAAAAGAGGAGGAAAGAGCAGGTGAAGTGAAAATGATCTATTCCTTCGAAATGCGAAGGAGCAGATAAGGATAGTTAAACAACACATTAGCTCCCAATATCTTAGCACCTGATAGAGTGAGAGTTACTAGTATACATTTGAGTGAGAAGATGGGCAGAGGTGATACGGTTCTACTGGTATATGGACTACGATCATTTCCGGAGCAGCTGTAAAGTCGAGATTCGCATACTAGTGCAGAAAATAGGTTCCAGGCCAAAATACCAAAGGCTCGACATTAGCGAATGTATTCTCGATGTCAGCATAGCTTCAGATAGACTGGTGGACTTTGTGAGCGTATGCAGGCATTGAGAGGTATACACAGGCAGGGATTATAGCTACAGGCAGCGATCATAGCTACATCACCTTCCATATCGCTGAAAGCAGGCAAAGACAACACCACTGTTTCTGGAAAACGCGTAACTGAAACGCAGCCAGACCAAATAGAAATAAGATAGGGGCACCACTAAATGCGTTCCGAGAGAGTGAAAGCACTACCCGTTAAGTGTCAAGTAACCAGGCTACTGTTATTTGAATAATGAGATGGGCTGGAACAGAATCCCTTTCTTGGAAGTAAACAAGCCTACTTGTGGCACTATAAAATCACCAAACGGAAATGTACCACTTTAAGATGCAGGTGCATGTGCAGAGTACATAGCATCACAAATATATGGCAAGCTGCCTAGCTTTCTATAGCTCATATTTCGGTGCAGAAAAAGCTGGGCAAAGCCAAATGGCAGACTGTGTGTGAAAATACCAACTCAGCTCCCTGTGGGAAATGGACTCAGCTTCCCTATTCCAGGCGCATTCTTGACAGCCAAATGACAATATCATCATCAACCAAGTATATGATCCCCTATTAGTATATGATCCCCCCCCCCCCCCCCCTAGTATATCCCCCCAAGTATATGATCCCCCTAGAAAAGAGCTTGAAGAGCGTATTGGGCAGCATAAGGAACAAGGAATTATCAGGCCCAGGTGAAGTTCTGGTCAACTCCATTCTACTGTACATGGCGGGAATATGGGCGGACGCATTCTAACCGAAAAAGTTTTACATGTTGCCAGTGTCTTGCACAGAAGTAACCTGCGTGTCGCCTGCAGCTCAATTATAACAAAGTAGCCCATGTTGGTGTTACCGGAAGAAATCCCGATAGGGCTACATACGCAAGATTGCAGAAAAGAGCAGCTCACTCGTTTTGAATCGCTCGTATACCAACTTTTCAATTTGGCAAACAATGTTTGACGGCAAGCAACGAGAGTCGTTCGACGGCGAGCCTTAAGCATTCTGGGCTCATTCTTCGTGAACAGTTAGGAAATTTGAAAGTTTTGAGAAGCTGCCTGCGTGACTTGATCGTCGAAAGATGCTGCATAAAGAGGACAACTGGCCCACAGTGTCAAAATATGTTGAGAAAATAAAACACACAAAGCAAGAGGATGGTTCCTTTAAGTAAATGAAATCGATAGATGAGCCAGTAAGACCTGACTGATGTACTGATTTATGTAGTGATCTTAAACGAGTTTCAACTATCTGATCATGTTAATAACAGAGTTTCATAACATTCTTTCTGAATAGTTTATCCAGCAAATTACTCACACACTTCGTATCAACTGAGCTGATTCAAAAAACATTACCGGAACTAATAGCACCTCTGAAGGTAAATTTTCTTACTATTAAAACATAACAAAAACTTAAATATATCAGCAAGAATATCTTTACTTGCTGAATTATATCCTTTTGTTTCTTCTGCATTTAAACTGCAATTAAATAAAATTCGAGGCTAACTGCTCTTTAATCAATGTGATGCGAATTATGAAATGACAATTTCATAAAATTATTTCGAAGTGAATAATAGCAAAAAATATCAAAAACCATTTCACATATGCTGAATATATTCCTATTGGCTGACTAATCCATCCTGCTTATTTCACATTCACCTTTCTTCAGTCTCCAGTGTATTTCTGTGCTTTCTGCCTCTAGAGCTCAAGTACTGCAACTCCAGACTGCTGTTGCTTTGCATAGTTTATTTATGAATTCAACCCCGCTTTCAATGGACAGAAGACAATTTAAAACAATATGTTAAATTTCGACGCTCAAAAATTTTAAACGGGAAAAGTTTGCGTCTGTTTTAAAAAAATAAACACAATCAGTTATTTTTTTAAACAATCTTCGCAAAATCAGGGGCGAGTTCTTTGATTACCATCCAACCAACCTCAAATAGGTACTCGCCTAACTCGATTAGTTTGACTGCAATAAAATTTCCATAGATCGTCCGACTCATCTAAGCGTCCGACTGCTAAGCGGCCAGCATGACGGCAATGCAATTAAACCCTTCCCGAGAAAGTTTTGCGGCGGCTGGTTAACGCCTCTGCATGCCTGCTGAAGAAGAAATTGAAACCCGCATAATTGACCGAGTCGCGAGGACGGAACGGTAAATGAGTTCACTCTTCGTTGGAATTTTAATTACTCTAGGAGCGTGTTAATGGGATACAATTAATGAATAAACTCAATAACACTTTCTGTAAAAATTACTTGCATCAACCACTCGCCGCACTTTCCTTGTCGAACCATCCTGTCGCTTGCTAGCTCCTTTTTACTTCGATTTCAGTCGCCACTTTCCCTTCTCTTGCATCCAGCGCATTACAGAATGTCTTTGATCATATAGCGTGAACATTGATGTATGTGTATGCGTGTTCTGAGACTTTCTTTGAGAAGTTTGGCAAAACCGTTGCACTCGAATGACGAAACGCTCGTAAATGAAGTAGAAGAAGATGAAAGTTTGGCGACAAAGTTGGCAGTGTTCGCATTTCTTAATATTCTTGTTTAAATTTTGAATAAAGTTGGAAATGAGTTTTCGAGATTCTTTAAAGTGTTGATGGAAATGAATTTGAAATAGTTGCATGAGTTTGACAAAGGGGTGGGCTTGGTTTAAAAGTTCCTGCATGTCTGCGCACTTATACATGTAGCCTACAAAGTACATATTTGAGTAACTAATTGGTGCCTAGAAAACAGAAAAGTCGAATTAATCAGGATAAACAAAAATGCAATGCAAATGGGAGTTTTCGTATTTAGTAATAATAATAATTTAAAAGACGACAAAATTCTGGTAGATAGAAACCACTAAAATCACTGATTTTTGAAGAAAAGTAGCGGAATTTGGTAGATTTTGAATGCATGCTCTACCAAGAGAGCTACTTATTATAACTTATTAAAACGGACTTATGTATATCGAAGGCCGTGTACCACATTGATCCGATGACTGAAACGAAAATTATTGGCTGGAAATTTTTCCAGAGTTGCGACTTGAATGAATTTCAAAATTTGAGAAACCAAAGCACTTGGAGTCTATTTTCATTACAGGATGATTACCATATGAAAATTTGATAGTATTATTCCCTAGTAAAAAAATATAGAAAATGCTTAGTGTTGGCAGCACTCCCCGAAGTCTGCAACCTTTCCTACTTTCTTGAAAAAAATGCCGTTGCTGGCAGCACTAACCCATTTTTGAAACCCAAGTTTGCTCACCAAAAGGCCTACCAATTGTGTGCATTTCGTTAAAATCTGATAATTGCATGAGAGTTGAGAGCACGTAGTCGAATTTAGTCCATATATTTTGAGTGCTGATAATGTGTTCGCATTTCTTAATATTCTTAAGACATCTTCTTTTGCGAAATGAAATATCGAACATTTCACTGAAAGAAAAATCTTAGTAAAATCAACAATTTTCCTTAGTTGTTTTTGCGTCAACTACGGGCTATAGTTAAAACAACCATAAAAAAATAGTTGATTACTTTTATGCACCATGACGCGTGGTTGATAAACAACGTCCATGGTGCAAAAAAAGTAAGCAACCACAAACAATGGTATTCCAACCATATACATAGTACGAAATATAGGCAGGGGAGGCGTGAATGCCGCAGTTGAATTTGGTGAATCACAATGCAGCGACAATGTCGCTGTCAATGCAACCAAGGCACCAACCAAATTCATTTTTTTTTCTTTTGTATTGCTAAATCCTGTTGTACGAGGATTAGGTTGGCTTATCACAATACACATCAGCCGTCGCTTGTCTATTCCACCAGACCATTCAACCTAATTCAAACAACCTAGTGGTGATGCCAACCTATGGTAGGCATCACCGCTAGCGGTGCGGCAAAATTAGAAATTTGGCAAATTCTGCCGCTGCCGCAAATTCGGCCGCAGCCATTGTGCGCGTTACCATACAAAACAGTGCATTCTAATTTTTTGACTGCGCTTTGCCGCAGCCCACTGCTTTGCCACAGCGGAAAACGCTGTATTGTGAACAAAATAGCGTCATACAACGTAATATAAAGGCTTCACAGCATAACATGAATATGAATTATATCGAACAGCAAACCGAACACAATTTTGCCATGTAGCATATGAAACTTCTATGATAGAATAGGAGCATGAGTATGAGGAGTATGAAAAATCAACAGTTTTCCTTAGTTGTTTTTGCATCAACTAGGGCTATAGTTAAAACAACTATAAGAAAATTGTTGATTACTTTTATGCACCATGACGCGTGGTTGATAAACAAAAAAAAATTCATTCGGAGCATGAAAAGCGTCCAAATGTTAAAACCATTCTACTTTGCGTAGAATAATTCCAAAGACGTTGCTCACTGAATTACGTTTGTTGAAATCAACTATTGCAAAGTAGTTTAAGTACCATAAAAACTGTTGATAATTCGAAACGTTGAAGTTTGAACTATTTTTCGTGGTTATGAAACAATTAAAACAGTTGATTTCATGAACCTTGCGATATTTTTTGTATAACCAGAGCCAACTACTTTTATATCGTTAAATTAACTATATTAACATAGTAAAAATAATTATTTTCCGTAGTTCGTTTAACGATTTTGAATGAATCGTTGCAATACTATTAAAAATAGTTGAACCAACCAAGAGTTTTTCTTTCAGTGTTCAATAAGACCGTGTAGCTAAAGCCTAAAATTTATCAAATAATTGCTTTTTTGCTGTAAAAAGCGAAGGAAGGTCGATTGTTGGAAAGTTTTCTCCCCCAGTGCTTTCCGTAGATACAAGGTTGTCAGCACATTCATAAAACTCAAGTTTACACCTTAGTTGACACGCTCTTATTCGCGCCGAGCCAAGATCCGCTCAAAGCAGCGACGAGCCTGGAATGCTACTTGGCAGCATTAAGTCTTTACTTTGACGAATGAGGCATCAAACCAAATAGCAGTAAGACACAGCTTAGTATATTTCGCAAACTTTCTAAGTATCGGGGATCGCAAACTATTTGCAACAAGACCAAAAAACTGGCGGTATCGTTCGGAACTTCTAAGATTACTCCTAGCTCATCTCTAAAGTACCTCGGTGTTGATTTTCACGAATTTCCAAAATTTAATCCTTACGTGCGGCGTAAAATCAAAGCTGCCAAATTCGCATTTCAACGCATCAGACATCTTTTCGCCAAAAAGATGGGTATGACCATCAAAGCTAAATCAATTTGCTATCAGACCCTAATCCGGCCTATCCTGCCTTATGCTTCCCCATCCTGGATTACCTGTTCAAAGACTGTCATGGCCGAAGCGGAGATATTCGAAAGAAGAATCCTCCGCTTCTGCACTGGTAGGTTCTACAACCCGGTAACTAAAAAGTGGCAGAAGAACCTTCTCCTCTCGCAGGAGTCGGGACTGAAGCCACTTAGAGACCGGATTGTAGAATTATCGACAAGATTTTAGGGACAAACTGACGGACATGAAAACGGACTGATTCGGCTAATAGGGTGTACATGTGGCTCCAATGAGCCATATATGCGCCCCGCGGAGTCAGCGTGTCAACGGCAGCTCATGGATGCGGTATTTAGCTATGTAGGCCTTCCGTCGAACAGAAGGGGCTAAATGTAAGACCTAAGTTAAGTTTTAGGTCTAATTAGGTTACGTTAGTTATAATTAGGTATAGGTTAGAACTTAATTGTAGTGTAAGGTAGACTTTAAGTCAAGTATTGCCCAGGTAATCCCAGTATTTATACAAGCTGGGTAGTATTATTAGTGTGTAAGCTAAAAACTGTTTAAGAAAAAATATATGTATATATAAGAAAAAAACATAAGAGCCAGCAGGCCAAAATAGTAAAGCCGCTAGGCTTTAAGTTATCATAGCTAATTATACTTTAAGCTAGGTTAAGAATGTACAACTAAAATGATATAAAATCTTTTCAATCAATCGCCACTTAGGAAGTCCAGATACTTGCAGATTGATAATTCTCTGCAGTTGCCACATAATAAAAATAAGGACAATGAGTGGAAATTTGGAAAACTAAAGGAATGTCGGGGTATATTACCCTATTTTACCAAATGCAATGGTAAGGACACCACCCTTCACATACAACAGATTCAATCAACTGAAGTTCAAGGTAGCTGAATCAAATTTGTCAAATATCATCCTTATAGTTAGTCGAACTAGGACGAAGCAGCGCAGAGATGAAACAGCTGGGATTTGACTTGGCGTCATAAGATGTCGAACAGGGTCATCAAAAGAAAAGGATAAATGAACGAAGAATTCATCATTAGCTTTCAGAAATTGAGTAACACAAATATCACACTAAGTATGTAGGTAGACAGACAATTGGGAAAATTTGGCGGACATTTTTTTACTGCCTCTTTTCAAACCCCGAATTTCAGCCACGACTATACAAAACCGAAATATCGTTAATAGAAATTGAGAAACACAAATCTCTTTAAATTGCAAATCTGCTGGTGTCAAAATAATTTAATTTACTGAAATATATTAGTTTTTTTTTGCTTTGTTTATAAATTGTACTATAAATGATCGAGTTTTCCGTTAATCACATGTCCATTTCATTATTCTCTATCCAACACATATTTTCTTTTTTTCAATTTAAATCCCCATGCAACAACGTTTGAAATATTTTTCAATTTAGTCTTAAGTATCAAACGGAAAACCCGAAAGCCGTTAAGGCCATCGAGATTTGTTTTAAAACGGAAGAAAATTCCACTCTATAGACGTGAAGCACCTAAGCCTTATCTAAAAGCTTTGACATGTTTTTCTTTCCCCCAGATGCTTGTGTACTTATTTCTTTCTAACTGCAATCCAACAAATCCCTATCCCATAGTTTACCGATAGATACTACAACTCGTTCGTTTATTTTCCTCTTTCATTTTCTCTGTTACTAGTTCCTGGACTATTACCGTACTGGGGGATTTTTTCTGTCAAGTGAAGAGTGTCGAGAGTGAGTCCAAGTTCGACGAGACAGACTTGACGCTAGGATCAGAATCCTTGGAAACTACGAGTATCTACGGTGCGAGCTAGATCTACTTGTACGATTCAAAGTTTTTCTTTTTCACCTCTGTCTCGTATGTGTATCTTTCTACGAGTGTTACTAGTAACTTTAGTAGTTGTGGTGCACTTTCATAGCGCAAATATTTTCGGATGTGACCAAACGGGAGAAATGCGATTTTAGAGAGGAAACATTTAAAAAATATTCAGTCGGAGACAATTTGATGCAGGAGAACGATGTTGCGGTGGAGGAAGTGAGAAAACGGCATGCATAAATTTTATAATTTGTTCGTGTTGAAAAAACACTGTTTTCATAGGAAAATTGTAAATAAAGGTTCAGTACAAACAAAATTTGCTGGAAATAACTTGGTAGCTGATGGGTTTTTTTATCGGAACTGTAAAGAGAACATTTAAATTTTTATCAATTATGGTTATTACCGGGTTGTCAAGTAGCAGAAAAACATGATAATAAGGTGAATGAAAGAAATAATATTTTGTAAGCTGATTTCGCATTGCAAAAAAATGACAAGGACCAGACTTACTGAATTCTTAGCTCGCATTAGCATTAGCTAAAAAACCAAATTTTCTCTTACAATTTATTATAATTAGATTATGATCGTGCGTGAAAAAAATTACAATCTGCTATATGTGACTAAAATAATATTTACAAGTTTGTTTTTAGCTTTTATAACATGTTCACTATCATTAAATGAGTCATATTGCAAAAAAACTCCAATACTCACTTTTATAAAAATTTTACAATTATACCTTGTGGTCACCTACTAAATTAGGATGTAGTCTAGATTGTCCCCTTTTTGGTACATCTACATGAACAAGACTCTCCGGCGACTGCTTTCGATTTTATTGACTTCAGCATTTCAGACCTAGTCGTCTTCAGTTGCAGTAGCAACGGAGTGAAAGCTACACGAAGGACGGCTGAAAAAGCTGGCAGAGCTCAAAGTACGATCCCAGTGTAAACGTCATTTATTTGGTGGGTTGAGGCGGACGCAGTGAGAAGTGAAGCAATTTGCCTGAATCTGAGCGTTAGCATTTCAAAGCAGCAACAACCAGGTTCACGGGCTATGCAACAATAGAAATAGACTGATTACATCTGAGAGCCATCCGGTCTTAGTTTTATTGATGCCCTTGTTCTTCACAATATCTACGACAAAGATGACATGACTACTGCAGCGGAAATCGACCCGAGGTCTTATTGGTTTGTTTTTTACTACATGGTACATGATCATGGCTGAAATCTTTCCTTGAAATATCATTGAGGGTAAAGCAGCTTAAGCTGCTAAGACCTGTGTGCCCTTTTTTCTAGGAGTTCATGAATGTTGGCAACGAACCGAACTTTATAATCTCAAATCAAAGGTAGGTTATTGGCCTTAGTCAGTGAGAGGTGCAAACACCTCCTGAAAGAATCGAAGGTCAAACATAAGTATTTTTTTTCTTTGATCACAGGCGCATATGAAGAATAAAGTATTGTGCGTATAACACCAGCTGGACTATATCGAACACCGATACACTGGCCCTTCTTGTGGCCTCACAAAGCTGGGGTTTACGCATGACTTGCATTGTTGCCTGACATTATATCACTGTGACTGAGCTAGTTGGCAAAAGTAGCCATTAGGCAAAAATATCTTTAGAGCGCTAAGTTTCACCCTGTGCGATTGCAAGACAGTCTTGGGGCCCCATGGATAAATATCACTCTAGGCTTTTTTTAAGTTTAACTTGCAATACTTACAGCGTTTAAACGTAAGATTCAACGATTTCAATCTTCTTAATTTTTTCAAATTATATTTTAAAATTTTTATCACAACCCTTTCAATTAGAAAAAGAGATGTCAGTCAGATTTGAGAGGAAGAGCACTGTCAGATTTGAGAGGAAGGCCATTCTTTTTCTCGCAAGGACCAACCACTGGCACACGAAATGGAAGACGGGCTCCTCTTCATCCTCTAAGCCACAATTTAGATGAACCTTAAGCCCAACCGCTGAGAGTGTTACATGCGTTACCTGCATTTTCTTGATATTTGTGAAGTGCTTATGTGAAAAGTCACATTTTGGGTGAATATGCATAGATACAATAATAGCGCAATCAAAAACACTTCTATATGGTAATTCTTTCGGGTATATATCCGGAAAATGTTCATATTCTCGTATCAATTATTTTCCCCATGGAATTCAAGCTTTGGAGCAGATTTACGCTGACTATGACATTGGAGACAAGAAAAGAAAAACCTGATGGTGATTTGGCAAATATGACAAAAATATTGGAATTTGTTGCGGGATGATTAAAATTGAAAAAAATTTTATTTACATTGAAATTTCTATTTGACAAAGTGGTTTCGAAAGTATGCACTGATTCTCATCAGACACCAGCACACAGTGCATACTTGACTGATGTGACCACTTGCAGTTAGAAATCATAAACTTTTTATTTAAGCTAGTTGTGACAAATTTTAACACCTCCAACTTATCAATTTTCTCTGCTTTGATAAGCTTTAGAGACGATATACGTTGTCTATGCTGATTTATAGACAAGAAGCGAACCATGATCACAATTCAATAACCTTTACAAAAATATTGTTTGTACTATTGAAATTTGTTTGCGACTAATTGATGATTTTCACTCCCACATTGGGCGCCGAAATGTCAAACAGCATAAATACAGAATTTCACATCATTTCTTGTTTTAGTATTTGAAAAAGTCAAAAGTCGTTCACACTTTGTCAAAACCATTCATGAATTAAATAATTCACTGAGCAATTTACAAGATAATTTAATCCAGTTGGTACTTTTCCATTCCTGTAATCGACTAATTGCTTTGCATAAATAATCCAGACAACTTGGTCCCATCGAAAATATTCAAATGAGCTGAAAAATTTTTCGGATTTCTATTCACTTCTTCGTTTCGTGTCTCTCAATCTTTCATTAGTCAATAAAAAGCATTTAATCTAATTTGATTTTGGCCATCACTGGTCAATTTTCATTTAAAAAAGTACTCCGAATACTTTTTGTTGTCATGGCTTCTTCTTTATTTATCAGTCAGCTTGGACTACTTGTGGATGATAAGAAAATGTATGCAAAAAAAAAAAAAAAATGCGCTGGAACTACTGAATTATTAATGAAAAGAAAAGGAAATTAAGTAGAAGGCAAATAAATCAAGTCTAGATAATTGAAACGAAAGATGAAGGAATTTCGTTCAATGAAATTTTTTTTGTTTGGGTAACCAGAATAAATTTGGAGAACAAAGTAGAAAAGTTAGCTAACCGAAATTAGCCGAAACCGTTAACCGAAATTAGCTGTTGCATGAAAACCGATTTCATATGCGGAGCAATTCAATGTATCTGAATTGGATTGAATAAACCATGTTGATACTTTACTTTACTGCCAAATTAATCCTAACTGTAAACAAATCACTTGGCAATAATTACATTCAACCTAGGCTGGTTTTCAATCAAAAGTCAAATGGATGTACGGCATTCGTTCATTTCGGTCAACCAAGTCCGTGGTTTGATTTGCTTTGGGCCCATGGTTTATTGCAGACATGGACATTTATTTGGTAAAATAAACTAAGTACATTGCATAGTATGCAGCGCTACGCCTCTACAAACCATCCACATGCTTGTTAGTAAATAAATGTAGTCGCATGATTAAACGAATTTCGAGTGCATTCGATTTTCTCTCTCTCTGCTGACACTGTAATCCGACACACATTAGCCATAATCCAGTATATAGTGCATTTTCCACAACTAACTGACCAATTGGTCATGCTACTCTATAAAATTAAGCTTCAAAACGATTTTATTAGTTCTCATTAGAAGCGTAGCTATTGACAAACCAATCAATATAAAATTGCTGGATTATTTAATGATGTGTGTATTTGCCGAAAAACTAACTGAATTAAGCTCGCATGGAATGCCGAAAAATAAGGTAAACAAATTCAATTGAATTGAAACATGAAAATATGTTTCAAATCAACACAAATTTCAAATTAGGTTCCGTAAAAGTTACAGGTCCAATCACATTTTGAATTTTTTAAAACTACAAACAATTGATTGAATGATAAATTTTGTATATACTTTTTGCGAAAAGCGAAAAAAATTACCGAGAAAATGCAATGTAGGAACATTGCAAGGGAAATTGTGGTTGACCCAATTTTCTCACATTGTCTCGATTCAATTTTACAGCAAAAAAAAAACTGAGTGAAAGGACAAGTAGAGAACCAGTGTCGACAAATAGTGTCGATGTCAGGACCGTGAAGGAAGATGATTTTCAGACAGAAAAGATAAGTTTACTCGAGTTTTATATAGTATGCTAAGTCGATTTCGTCTATTTGTTTCCGCTGTGGGTTTTAAGGTAAGAGTGCTAAAAAGAACATATTTTCAATCACATTGGTGTCAAAAATGCTTTGTATTTTAACTCTTTTATTTGTATTTTTATTTAAAGTTTTATTTCATATGTATTTGTACGATTTATCTTTCCCATTAAGGCATCGACCAACCGAGGTCAGCTTCTTTTGTCCCCAGTATGATCTGCACATACTGCACTCCCTTGCTCTAGTCCATATTTTCTTGCAGGAGAGTCCCCTGCCACATTCAAAAATTTGATGAAATTATTGTTGAGCTCTGAGCAGTTTAGCCACCCAAAAGAATAGGTTTCGACTATCTTTAAACAATACAACAACAACCGTGTCCTGAGACGAATTGTACCGGTGTACCCGTGTTATGGTCCCAAGAGTATTGCCATGCTGGGATCCTGCGAGTTCTTTCTTCTATGCTCACCGTCTAATCATTGCGTTCATGTCTTTCGAGAGATATCTATTTTCATTTCATAACAAGGAGGTCAATCGGAATGACTCTAGTAACAACAAAATCATCTGGTTTTGACACAATGCGTTAGGAGCGTTTTGCACTTGGGCTAGTTTTTAGCGTTGCATCTGCTTATTTAATGTTTCAATCTATATATCTGTCCCTTACAAGAGTTTGAAGTGGATCGCACTCATCAACAGACAGTGCTTGCCTGAACTTGGGCCTTCCACATAAGCCATCAGCTTATTTAGTCCCGTGGGATTCTTAGCTGCTTTCTCTATTGTTGTTCTGATTTGCTAAAGGAAGACGAGCCGTTTGCGCGATTGACTTATTCTAGACCATATTAGAAATATTATTCTTAAAACTGTTACATCTTCAACAGTAGCTATGATTTTAATACGATTTTTTTGCTCTACTAGAAACTTGGCATAATTTTTGTTTGAATATATTAACTATTAATTATGTACATAGTACTCGCGAAATGTTAGCGCTTGAAATTGATACTTTTTTTATTCAAGGAACATATTTTCTGTTTCGATGTCGTCAGTTCCATTTTTGTCTTATTCTGTAGATTAATAGCTTCCTAAGGAAATGCTAAACGAGAGATTTTTAGTTTTAATGAGTTTTACAATTGTTTGAGAAATAATGAGTTGATAGTATTCTAGTGCATTGAAACCGTTACATATACCATCGTATTTGCACAAAACGGATAGTTTACTGAGATTTCTAGTTTCATTTAGTTGCTCTCTCTCTCTCTCTTGAGAAAATGTTTCTTGAATGAAAAAATATACTTTATCAATTTCATGCGCTTAAACTTACATTCAAACAAAATTAATGCCATGTTTTTGTCAATCAACGTCATATCAACGTAGAGTAGTGGAAAAAATTGTTTTAAAATCATAGGTGCTTTTGAACATATTGCAGTTTTACTTCAATGTGACTATTTCTCGGAAACGCGCTATCCGATTGAGGTGAAATTTTCAGGATAGATATGTGTGTATGCAGAATAAGTTCAGTCAATTAATGTTAATTATCTTTAACCGTTTGGCACAGGCGGCCATTTGAGGGACCTTTTAAATATCACTATAATTCTATCGATAAATAATTTTCAATAGAACTAAGTTTTAAATGCGAATATTATAACATTTTGGAAATATTTAACCGTATGTTTGCGGTAGGTGTCTAAAATAAGATGGCAAAAATTTGAAAATTTTTGAAATTCAATAAAATTTGATGTAGCTTTCAGATCTTTATGAAACTTACAGCACATATTGACGTTACTAAATCGTAGACTTGTGAACTTTATGAACGTGCTGGTAGTACTGTAGCTACGGCAGGCACTGAAAGTGAAAACCTTCAAATCATCAAATTTCCTGAAAAATTTTCACTTTTTCCTATCCTATGCTTTGCCTACAGAGCCAAAGTTAAACATTTGAAATTCCATATCGGACGTATATTTTCGGCATGATAAATTTGTATACACGAGAGCTCTCGACCCAATAATTACATACATCTGAAATTCACAGGAAAAGTAGGACCAGGTCCGATAGAAGCGATTTTTAAATGTGGGCAACCCTGTACCAGTGGTGCAATCCTGAAAAATCACTGAGAAAAAAAATGCTTTCTGTCTCTATAAATTCTGATTCAGTTACCAAATCTTGACAATTCACACAGTAGCTGAGCCTAAGACGGATAAGGTAAACATTTCGTTGAAAATTTAGGTTGGAGCTGTCAACTACGGTAATTTTGGGGTATTGAATTTTGAAATTTTGCTCAAAAAAGCAAAACCTTTTTAAAACAAAATCAATATGGTAAGTGGACCTTATTGTAGGTAATATTTAGTAGGAATCTTTTTGAAAAATCATGATAGGGTTTCCAGCTATGGTTGTTTTTGCATTTTTCGTAGGCGATTTTTAGTAGGCGATTTTATCATAAAATTATCTTAAATTAATCATATGGTCTTGCAGTAAAAGTAAACAACAAATATTAAGATTTCGAAAATTTGAAAAGCTTTTCGATTGATTACCCTAAATTTCATTCGGCGAATCTTTCATTAACCGATCCGCCTCGCTATCACTCTGAAGAGCTAGCATTACTTTTGCTTCATTTACGGGGTAGTCAAGATAACCGATTTCTCTTTATTTACAATATTTCTCTTTATTTACAATATAATATTGATTTGTGAAGTATGGATGACTTCCCATATATCATTAACATCATGTACTTCCTTGCCTGCTAACGGTGAGTAATGCGGTATTCTATTTCATCTCCTCACAAAATTAGCTTTCACTATTATTTCAATGGTTGATTTTCAGCTACGAGTTCACTGTTGGTGGCTGCTAGTATGTTGTTTTCTCTCACACTCACGGTTATAGTTATTCTACTTCCACCACGGAGGCCAAGTTAGCCACTTTTGCAGCTTTGCAATAGCTGGATAGTAGCGCCCTCGGGGCTGCACGCGCAACACTGACTGCCACCGATCCTAGGAGTTCGACAAGTGTAAGTTTCCTCATTCTCTCCAGATTCATGTTTGCTTTATTATTTGTGGGTTATCCTTTTTTTTTATTAGGCCCATTCTTTCTTCTACGACAAAGTGGTGGTTCATAGAGGGTGCTTAAGTTTAACAGAGATAATAGTTTTATTTATACATAAGAATTTAATCTCTGAGTACTTTACATTAATTTTTGTCCTAATGATATAGCCCCTGATTTGACATGAAGCAATTTTTCTATAAGCAATAACATCAAATGTCTATATCGTCTCTTGTAATTAGATGAACTACAATTAAACTTGGTGCAATTGAATTGTAGTGAAATTAAATTCGTCTGCCTTGAAATTTTAATCTGAGTGAAATTAAATTTCTGCCTTGGGAATGATGCAGCAAGAACAATGATTCAGAAGCAAAACAGCTCACCGTAATATTTGGCATTATTATCTTAGTAAAGCATATTTATTTAACAATCAATAGACCGTCAAAATTTCGAAAACAATCGAACAATTCATACAATAACCACTGCAAACAATACCAGTGATTTCACTCGAAAACCTTCTAATTAAATTTAAGCCAACATCATGCAAAAATCAAGGCACCATCCACCGCAACTACGCTATTAGTGCAATGCAGACCACATCATATTAGCGTTTACAAAATTTTCCCGAAAAGTATGTATGCACAAATTTACTTCCATTACCACAACGCATCTATTTACCGTTCATAACAAATTTACTGTGCTTCACAAAAGTTTCTCGAAACTTTTTTAACCCTCCCCAGACACACTACAATTCGAGCACCTCCCTAGACACACCTGGGTCTATGGAGTCCTGCCGTTTTTTTACCACACTTCGAATCGTTTTAAAATCTGAAAAAATTCATGAAGGTAGATCGATATCCATAGAAAAAGAGCGTGCATTAGGTGATGGATATATATGAATTTTTATTATTGTTATTTAATGGAAATCGACACAAAACACGAGAAACACACGTATTCACTTAAAACATCATAGCTTTTTGTTAAATAAGTTAAAGAAAATTCTACTGTACGAAACGTTTCTTGACATATAGTAGATGAAAGAAAAAAAAAGGACATAATGAAACTTCGAAAAAAGTATAATTATTATGACAAGAGAAAAAGTACAATTTTTTTGGAGTCGAAAATTCGTTTGAAATTACAATTTTTGGTTTGAAAGTAATGTAACTCAAAGTTTTATACGTTTTTGTGTTATTTATTATTACTTACACTTATTCTTATTAAAATAAATAAAGTAACTGAACAAAATTACAAAATGCATTCATTGCATACATGAAGCTTGTGTTCTTCGCAAATTTTTATTTCTTCGCTCGTTAAACTAAGTGCTAACGTTTCAATAAATTTATATCTTCCCAATGCAGTGTTCGCTTCATTAAAATTGTACAAAATGTTACAATTAACTACCGCTTGATCTAATATACCGAAGAAAAGCTTCGAAGAAAATGCACACTTTTATGCTTCCGTAGACACACATGGGTCTTTGGTGTCCGCAGCCAACTTTGACAGCTCAGCAATTCACGAAGAACGGAGGACCGAGCATGACGTTCACAACGCCAGTTCTGGATCCAAGTACAATTTTTTAAGTGGAGGTCAGAACCCGAAATATTAACGTACCTGTGCCCCCTGACGATTTTCAAAAACGGCCGGACACCAAAGACCCAGGTGTGTCTAGCGGGGGTTAATACACTCTACTACTCTATCGAATTCGCTCATGAAAATTGGAAATTCGCTGGGAATATTTGATAGACGAAAAAGCAGTCTATGCATGTACCTAGCTAGCTTAAAAATTACATGAAAGTGACCACTTCCAATGCAAAAATGCAAAACTAAAATATTTCCGATGAAAACTTGCTCGGCCCGTACTCGTTGCACTCTTATATACAAAATGCAGGGAAGACGATCGTATTGGCTCAACTGGCACTTCAAAAGTCCGAAATGAAGTAAAAGCATGCTTTTGCTCGCGAAAAACTATTTACAATACCGTCAGCCGGCAAGAAGGAGTAGTTTGCGGAAATAGCCAAGTAAATACGAGTAGTCAGTATAAAATACAGATAGTCCATTTTTTGTAAAATTTTTAACTAGTTCATAGATATTTCGGATACCCTGCCTTCGCTTGAGCGGAAAAGTTTTGGCACTTGAGTTTTTCTTCATAAATAGAAATTTCGTTGAAAAACTTGAAAGGTCGAACCGAAAGCAAAAAATATATGAAATACGAAATGTTTTTAATAAGTGAAGCGGCTGCTTTTGGAAGTAACAAAACAGGAGGCATTTGCATAGAATTCAATTAAAAGAGCTCCATTCAATATGTTACTGAAACATAATATCATCTCAGTTCCACAAGTGTTTCAGTTGAACGTTCCCAAACGAAATCACATTTCAATTGGTAGGTTTTCAGTTTGCTGCAGTACTTGCCATCCGCGTCCTTGAACCGATCAAGCACAACAAAGCCTGGGAATCAACTTAAATGCAATTTAATCACCAGCACAAATCGTTAATTTATCATTATGTAAATATTCTGGGCTGATTCCAAGTGCTCCCGGTAAATAAATCGAATTTAAGAGTGCCAAGTCGATACGAAGCGAGAATTAAATTCGTGTTGCATTGGATCACGCGGTCTGTGCCGCTCAATCATCACCAACAGATATACATAGCTCATATCTACTAGCCAACACAACAGATTCGATTATAATTTGGGTTTAATTAATTTTCTTGCTCGATGGTCGAGTTCAAATCGTCAGTAATACTGAGGTTGATTTTCGCGTCCAATGTGGGATTGTACTCAAGCGATTTCATTATTTCATTGCGTTTACGGCAATCATGTGAATGGATGGATGTATGCATGTGAGAATCGGAATGGAGCCATATAGTTAGTTCCAGAATTTAATTAAGGCTCTTCGAAACCTACGAGAAGCTTGTGTGGGAATACTGAAGAATGAATGAGCTGGGGATAAAAACTTGAGTAACATTGAAAAGCTTTTAATCGTAAATTATCGGACGGAAAGTTCCGTTCAATGGTTTTTGAAAATCACATTGTTTTCAAGAGTGTTTCCCAAAATGTCATATGAATGAAGATTTTTTTCGAAGTCTATGTGAAGGCATTGTTCATAGCAAAAAGCAAATTTTTGAGAAAGTTGACGATTCGTAAAGTGTAGCTAAATGAATACTTGACAATGTCACAGTGCATTCAAAGTGAGGCGTAATTATGTTCCGCAGTGCAAATAATTAAAAGACTTAAAGAATTTATGCAGGAACCTAAAATAAAATAACTAGGCATGCTAAACTGCTTGCTAATTAGTCTCTTATGCCAATCTTAGTTTGCAAGTCAGATGGAGAATGGATCTGCAACAGCTAGGAATCGTTGAATTGTAGGATATGAATGGAGATACATACTCACTTTTTGGTTTTTTTTTACTTTTACTTGTTCTTGACTCAAGTAACGCTGAATAGAAAAAAACTGGTTTCTAAGATTAAGCGAGTTTCTAAACAAACTAGTTTAGAATTTTAATTCTATAATTAAAGCATTGTATGCTCCGGTTACACGAGGTCGACAGCTGGTACATTTAGTTAAGTACCACATACATATAGCAGACTAATTAGGCTAACGAAGAAGAGATAAAAAAGAACTAGTTGAAGGTTAAAAAGGATACATGATTTTAAGCAAAAGACTCAGTCGAAGAAATTCAAAGTGTATCCAATCATCGTCTTATTGAACCAATATTTTTATTTTATTTCCCCCTCTTCATACAAAATTGGGCTTGATGAACATTTTTTTGAAAAATATATTTCTAAGACTCAATGATACATAAATAATAGAAGGAATTTTTGTGGGTCCAGACATGAAAAGTGCTATGAATGAACCAAATTTATAGATATTTGTAGAGTTATATCCTTGTAGTGAAATTGCTTCACTAAATTTCATATATACACTTGTTTTATTTCCTTAAATCTCTCTGTTCTGAGGTATATATGGATTAATGGACTGACTCACGGACTCACTCACAGAATACTACAAGTGGGGAGATCAACATCTTTATAGACAGTCAAGCGACGGAAAAAGCACTGATGTCTCACACATACAAATCGAAGTGTGTACTCGATTGCATTCAGGCCCTGAATAGACTGGGCAACAACAGAAATGTCAGTATTTTCTGGGTTTGCGGTCAAAAGGGCATTGATGAAAATGAAAGGGCAGATGCGTTGGCAAATCATGGAGCCAGTATTTCCCTGTCAGGATCAGTAGACATTCAAACGATCAGGGGCAACTCACCTGGGGGGACGGTCATCTAAAAGAAACGGTACTTATCAGGGAACTTTAAAGGAAACCTAAAAATCCTGGAAAAGATCAGGCCCATAATGGAAATGTTGAACCTCAGAGATCAAATAAAATTCGAAGCATCATTCGGCAAGAGGTTCAAGGTCACAGTCCAATCAAGGGACAAATGGGAGGATGGCCCACCTCCCTCATTCAAAGGAGCGCAAATGTGGCATACGGATGGTTCAAATATGGATTGTGGAGTAGTAGCAGGGATTGTAGGTCCCAAATGCAAAATGATCTATCAACCAGAACTATCTGCCATATAAAGAACCTCACAAATAATAAAGATAAGGAACATTAAAAGGGTCAGAATTAAGATGAAGAATCTCCAAAAGCGTTGCATAGCATCACTTTAGCAAGTGTAAAAATTTGCAATAGCTAGATGAAGCAGCTATAGATATTGGCCAGCCAACAGCTGCTACGTAGGTCGAACACAGTGCAACTCGATGACAAATCTGTTTGTTTTTTTAACTTTAATCTTTGTATTCACGTGGATTAGCTCAACACTTGCATCGTACTTTGGAAATTGCATGAGATTTCTAAATTTTCAGCATACAGCTGCAGAAACCATTAAGTGCATTTTTTCGCGTTTCGATCAGTAGCAGGTTGGGATAGGCAGCATTGAAATTAAAAACAACTGAGGCAGCATTGATTTTGCTTTCAATGCTGCGTACCCTAATCTGCTATTGATCGAAATCCAAAAAACGCATCTATAAGCATTGTCCTAACAGATTCAAAACGTTTCGCTTATCCGCGACTTTTGAGACCTTATAAGAGCGAAAAAGAAACATTGAAAATTTGATGGTACACAAATCAATGTACCTGGCCCTTTGCGCTTCATACTCGCCTTTTAAAAACTCAATATGAGTTGCGCTGTGTAAAAGCCAACTTAAAGTTCGAGTTGAGTTGAAGTGTTTAAAAGCCCCTGTTTAGTTTATGATGGCACTATTTTCAACTTTATTGCTCACCTCTTCTAACACCAAAGCGCGAAAATTTCTTTTCATTTTCATTTATAATCAAAAATGACGTTCGGACAATGTATCAGCTGTGTACGTACGTCCATGTTCCTACTTTCCAGACTGGGAACAGCAATGCTACCATCGCAGCTTTTCCGGGATCATGGACAACTTGACTGTCAAATAGCAAGTATCAGAAAGTAGGTATTTCGTGACAATAGACAGCCAAAACAGTTAAAATAGCTGCTATAGCAAGAATATTGAACACACTCCGGATAGTCAAGTGGCTCGCTTGGCTATCAATTGCGATCAAATAAATTCAGCTGTACGAGTATTCTTAGAGGTGCGAAAGGCCCTAAATGAAATAGGCGCATAAATAGCCTCGAGTTGATATGGATCCCCGGCCATGAAAGATACCAAGGAAATAGGGAAGCTGATACCAAAGCCAAAGAAGGATCAAGAATGCTCTCCATAGGTCCTTCTTTGTACCGGGGCTTTACAAAGGCCGATACGGACAAGGAATTCAAAACATGGAGCACGAAAAAGATCGTACACTACTGGCTTAATAGGCGCGTTTTATTATACATCCAGAGTAGTGCAGGATATCGATTTGCACACGAAACAACAACAACATCCAGAGTGCAAACACTTGTGAATTCAGTGGATTTCGTACTCGTGCTCTCTGTGGAACGTATTTCGAAAAGTTATATCAACTGGAATAGTTGGAATTTTCAAAAATTTCCAGGTTACCCTGGCAACCAGGATAAATAGTCATACATTTTAAAACGGCGTTGGTTATATGACAGCTCAAATTTTGAAATGACAACTGTCTGACAGAAAAAAACTCGCGTGCTACTCTGGATCGTTTTATTATGCATCCAGGATACCTACTACACTCTGGATGAAAATAAAACGCAGCTAATATTGCGGGTTTAAAGCTAGAGTTACAATCAATGCAACCAACATTTGTTGCACGTCAAAATGAGTTTGAACCCATGAGAGCAAAAGCAGCAGTGGCTCTCTGCAAAAGTGGGATAAAAGCCCTATGCGGAGCAATGCTGGCAGCAATGGCAAAATTACGATTTCATATCAATCGAACCAAAAAAACCAAAAAATTTGCAAGCTAAAATCCGCCATAATCTGACCATAAATGAGCCGTCGGATTAGACGACTCACCTTCGGAATTTACAATCATCATACGAAATTACGGTATCGTACGAATTTCGATTTTGCATCATAATAGGCACCCTGATCGGCTAGCTCTGTAGAAATTTCGCATTCATTGAAAGTTATGAGAAACCCGCTGTTCAGCTTCAATTTTTCATTCGGCGATTTTTACTTTGAAGGATATTTATCTGAAAACATCAGTCACCTTGACAGTTTTCAAAATATATTTGAAATAAATTTAATTTAGCTACATAAACAAGGCAATAATAGAATAATTGCTTTGTCAGATCGAACAAGCATCCCTTATAAAAAATGTACCACTTGAATGATTGCCTTGTCTTATACAATAAATTAGAATTAGTGATTTAATTTAAAATTATGTACTTTGATATCTTCAGTTTGTAATGAATTCCCATATCATTCAAATTCTAATTTATGATACTTTTTTAGATAATCGAGTCAGGTTAGCTGCATTTCTTCCTGCTTCCCGTCTATGTGCTTATCTATAACTTTTCGTATCGTCAATTGTCGCATTTCGCTTCCGAAGACGACGATGAGCCCGACGAGCTCGATGATTTACGACATCTTTGCGGTTTCTTTCCGTTTCCACAGAAACCGTTGTTGTTGTTGGCAATAGTTACATTTGGATTCAGTTTCTGCTGCTGTTTCCGTGCATTTCGTCGATTCCTTCGACTGTTCGGGTTTCCACCTGCCTGTTGCACCGGAAATTTCAATGTTTTCAATATTTCTCGCTGTCGGTCCATTTCTTCAGATTGGACAATCAGTTGTCCTTCTAGATCGGCGATTCGCTCCAGATCCTCCTTGCGAGACTCGCGTCGTTCGTAGCGAGATCGAATTTCCTCGAATCTGAAAGAATCGCGAATTAGAACAGTGGAGAGCACTACACATATATACCGTACAGCTTGTTTAGTAGTTTGTATTTTCTGCCGAGTGCATCGATGTCGTTTAAAGCGGAGCTGAGTTTCTCTTGCAGAGAAACGTTCTCCTGCACCAAACAATTTCGGAACTGCTTCACTTCATCGCTGTAACTTTTCATTATCTCGCTGAAATCAAATTATTCATGAGTAGTACAAAACACATACTACAAACAGGCTCATCTTACTTGAGCTTGAGCTCCCATTGCTTGTTAAGCTGAACTTTTTCATCATTGAAGTGCTTACGCATAAGCAGTCCCTTTTTGTTGAATTCACTAAAAGGGAAAATCAAATATAGATTGTTTGATTGCAGTCGACTTTTCGAAACAAAAAAAAAACTCACTCTTCCCACTTATGGGCTACAGAGTCAGCGGAGCTGCGTAACTCATCATTCTCTTCGCGGAATCTTTGAATTTCATCGTCCTTCTCGGCCGACTGCTCTAAGAGGACCTGCTTCTCCACTTCAAGGCAACGGATTTGCTCTTCGTAATCTGCCTCGTCCTGGAGCTTTGTACGCGCTTCATGCAAATCATCCTCGAGGGTTTTCTGCCTGGAGAGTAAAGCCTGTATTTGTTTTTCTGCTTCGATCCTGATTATGTCCTTTTCGGAAAGGGCTTCGTTCAGTTTCCGGTTGAGCTCGTTTGCACGATTCCTGAAGTCACCCGAGCTTAATTCATCCGATTCGAATTTCGATTTCAGTTCAAGGAACCGTTCCTGAAGTTCCGAGTGCTTCAATTCCAGATCCAGATATTTTTCCTCATACTCCAGTTTCTGTTCGTCCAGTTTGATTTCCAAAGTTTCACATTCGCGATCACGTTTTATCAGCAATGAACGCAAGTTCTGCTCAGCCGTTCGCGCGTCGTTTACTTCGGTGAGCAGCATCTTGCTTTTCTTGGCTCCCATTTTGACTGCGCGAATCTATCAAATGCGCTTCGCAAGAGATTGTCGGTGAGAACTTCGAAATAAATATCAGCTGCAACTAGACGTTCCCGATTGGCAATTTAGATATCAAATTAAATTTTGTCACTTCCACATATACAGAAAAAAAATCTTGTTAGGGTATTATTAAAACTGACGGCGGTTAAAAGACAACTTATGCCGAAACAACAATAAAAACTTGAATTTTTTTGAGGTTAATTCGACCCGAGTGCGGGTAGAAATTGCTTTAATTTGCTTCGAAAATAATAGTTATAATAATGTTGAATTATCTATTAACGGATTAATCGGCACGGGGCAATTTTTTGATTGATGATATTCTTCAAACGGGCTCCCAAAATATTTCTAAAGCGCCGAACATTATTACAAATTCAGGAATTCGCTCATATTGTATAATTTTACAAAGCAACTGATATGCGAAGAAAAACAAACTTCGATTCATTCGATGATTGCTTAGATATTTCAATTGAATGCACTTCGACTGAGTTGAATTGGAGTGAAAGGGGGATGTGTATTCACTTTGCCTATTTTGCTTTTTGACATAAAGGGCCAGTATGAATTGAAAGTCGGAGAATATTACTATTTCTGATTTAGTCGTAAGTCAGGGTTACTTTAGATTTCAAGCTGGGAAAGAGATTTGGGGCATCGCAATTCATGCATTACAATTAGTGACCCATAAATTGTTGAATCGGATTGGCAATCTGAGAGTTGATTCTATTAGAAAAACCTGAATCATTCAAGAATTAACTTGGATACTTTTTTGGTGCAGTATACGCATGACTGAATGAATAAAAGACAGATTAGTTGTTGGGGCGATACGAACTTTGGACGGCTACTAGTGAATCCACTGCAGTCGCGGAGCGGAATTAATCCACAAATAGATACTTCGAATGAACTCTTTAGGTTCTATGGGTTTTAGTGCCTGGGCTTGTGTCTGCATACTATATCTCTTCACCTCAGTTTCGCTATCTCCCCGGTAGTAACAATCGGAGTGGTATCACCGCATCGCACGCTCTACGAATTTCGCTCATGGTGATAGCAACTATCGTACCAATTCCCCGAGGACAATCGCTACCCTGTTTTACACCGTCAGCAGACCTGGTGGCATGTGACTCCAACAACTTCGCCCTGTCTTACTTCGAGATATTCCACCTAATTATTTTAAGGTTACCGATGTGAGGAGCCGGGTTTTCTGCCGACAGCCAGTAGATCATAAAGTTATGTTTACTTCTAGCGTACTCTTACCTTACTCTCCAATCAGTAGTCATAATGGCAAACGCCTCCGAAACAAGAGCTATATCGGGGATGGACTCACCGGCGTCTGGTCTGAGATAGTTTGGTGTCGAGCCCTTGTTCATATTCCTAAACACCCTTTCCAAAATTGATCTACCCCTTGTGTTGGCATCCCTCACTCTAAAGCTCCCGCGTTGAAGTAAGCTACTACCAGTTTGCTAGAAAAATCTCAAAGAGCGTCTTCGATTGCGTCTATATTTTTACAAAATTACCTTATTGGGTCATTCGGGGGGGGAAATAGCAGCTGCCAAAGCTGCAGCCACACATATCCATCACCCAAATCTTGCTGATCAACCCGGACTTTCCAAGTGTCTGCAACATATAAGGCTGCATAGTCCGAGGAGTCTGAATACCATGTCACTGAATTTCTGAATCGATAGGGTTCGCTGATCATTGCAATTTGGGCTCTGGATTCTTACATAACCTGAGTGAGCAAGTCATCTTGAGTGCAGCATTTTTAAGTATTCATTTAGAGTATCCTCATCTACGCAGCAGCTTCTTCTGTGCATTTAGCACTTCTTGGAAAGCAGAATGGCTCAGCCGAGCATCTCTTTGCAAGGTGTCTGACCTGTTTCCACTTCCAGCAGTTACTGCTACGATTTGGTCCCTTACAGTCGTTTGGAGAAGTCCCATGCACTTGAAAAAGCACAAAATTTAGGCCGCCTCCTTACCCGTTAGTCCAACCAATTCTAATGCGCCCAGTGTCACCTAGCTTCAAAATGTTTGCTTTAATGCAAGGGCATTGGTGTGGGGCATGCCCTCCGAAATCATTAAGCTATGATAATTTTTTTGTGTGCTATTATGAGTGTATTTTCACTGCGAATTTCAACATATGTTTTTGTTTCAAATGGCTTTGTTGTTAATAGCACCATAACCCAAAAAAGTTATTTTCAATTTTTATGAAATTTGGATTTATATCACAAGTTGCTTACTATGCTAAAGAACGCACAAACAATATTTTGTAAGCCAATGAAAAAATAATTCAAACTACATGGATCATAGATTGGTACCAAGGTTTTTGTAAAGAATTTTTCAATTGACATTGAATAAATAAAAAATAAACACATACAAAGATTTTTCTATTTAGTGAATTTCTTTGCAAATGCAAGAAGTAATTCAACATCATTTTTCATTGTGCCTCCACGACTCGAAAGAATTTTATCTATAAATGTCTAATTTTCTTAGACTAAGTCGTTAAGTTGAATAATCACAAAAGTTTATATCCTATAAACAAAAGGTTTTTCAGATCTAATTACAATCACCTTGAAATTACATCATGTTAAACGTCTCGTGCAGACCTAGATAATGCTTTGTATTTTCATGCCTTGTATTTTCAGTCTCCACAAGCTCATACTGCGAACACTTTAAACTTTCCCAGAAATTATTCGAAATCATCTATCAGGAAACAAATTAAAATAATGTTTGTTCTAACGGTCGAATACCATAGCCAAACGAATAAAGTTTTCGTTCCGACCACACCGCGGCAATTCGATCCAGGTGAGATGCATTGGCGTGGGTGATTGTCTGTCGACCTTCGAAAGTGGAATCTTTACGAACTGTGCCGGCCTACAGAAAGCAATAAACTGTTCAAATTGTTAAAAGCGGAAAAGATAGGACGAACGTCCACCAGGCCATTTGTTACAACAAGGATACAACAATGGCGGCAAAATAAACAGAAGAATGGTACATGGTGCTGTTTCATAACCGGGACCATCGCGAATAAAAGAAAGTTTTATCGTTAGTCGTTTTCTTGTTCGCCAGGTTTCCCAATAGGACACCATCTACGCCAAAAACCTGGTAGAAACTTTTAGAATTTTCAATGGAGCTTGAAAAATGTGAAAGAAAATCTCGAGGGGTCGCCATCAATGAATTGCGATGACAATAGCGATCTGTTTATCGTAGGCCGCTAAATCATTTTGGATAAAGGCAATGCGATGCGCTGCTCTCAGCACAACTCTCACGGCAGAGAACAACATAAGGTTGATCGATCAGGAGATAAATAGCTGAAAGGAAATCATGGTGATTTTTTACCCCTGTTTGTATACATTGTATTCGCTGGCAGGTTTTTCTTAGCATATTGAACGATTTTCGGTCCCAGGGCACTCTTCGCCCAGTCTACCCTTTTCTTGCCGGTGGCTATTCCATTTAGTGTGCTCGGAATTGATTTGCTTCCTCCGGGCTGCAATTCAATAAGTCGACAAGCATGGCGACAAGCTCAATTCGTCATCCAACAAAGGAGAATTTATCGATTCGAAGAACAGCTAGGTGGCCGATGGAGGCTATATAAGTCCGCATTTAGGAACGAGCCGGAAGACGAATTCATTTCTCAGGCAGTTTGAGTAAGGAAGTAGATTTCCACTTTGTTACATTCACCTATAAATTGCATGACCCTGAGCATTGTTAATAACAATCAGCTATAGGACTGAGTGAGATTTGGGACTTGATATTTGCCACGAGGATTTAGTTGCATGAAGAGAGATGTTAATTTCAGAATTATATTTGTTTCCTTGCCAAATTCGAGAAGGCATGGTACGGTATGGTTTAATTAAGGAATTAGCATTTGACTTTGTAATGCTCGAAATTGATTGATTTTGCTCCATGTTCACTCAAATATAAACTGATATGAAATGCAAGCTCCCCTTGAATGCTTATGCTCACTGCATCTCGCATAACATACTGTTATTGGAGCTATATTTTCAGATGAGATAAAGTTTTGAGAAGAATGCTAAGAAGTTTGATATAAAGGCTTAATGTTTGTAGACAACAGCTGATTTTAACAACAGAGCCTCCGATTGCAAAAGGCAATAAACTATATGTTTCCCGACTAAGTCGCAGATTGACTGGCCTTTCAAGACGATGCTCAGAATAATCTTTATTTCATATGATGTTATTTCGAATAATATCTTGAAGAGCAGAAACTTTTTCAATTAGAATATTTAAAATAAGTTTTTGTACCTATATCAGGTGGATGAAAATCTGATACTGGATCACTCACATAGTGATAAATATAAATAAAGTACACACTATCACGTACTTGTACGATATAATTGTGCCCCATTGAAATTATTGAGGTTTTTGTTTACTTTTTGATTGAAATTCCTGCCATTGCTTATAAGTAGACTGCGGGTGTTTATGCAGTAACGTATTTTGTAAATAAGGGAGGTAAGAAATAGAGATGTAAATCAATTATTTGTTTCTTAATTGTTTTATTGTAACACATGAAAATATGCATATTTTATGCAAAATATTATGCAAAATATATGCAAGATATGCAAAATATATGCAAAATATGCAAAACATATGCAAGATATGCAAAATATATGCAATTTGAAAAGTCTGCCAGATAGGATGCTATTTTATTATAATTTGCATTGCCGTATGTTACAACTGATTTTTTTTTCAGATTAGGAAATGTAAATTAGTGACGTGTGCCTGACAATATTATTTTGTAAGCAAAGAACGATCGTTCGACGTTACAAGAAGTACTTGGAGCATATTTAAATTTGCTCAAATGGCATGCCTGAATCTCCTTTGGTTCTTCAAGGGACCCACCCTTCAAAATGCTGCTGACTTATATCGGAAAATCCTGGATTTCTTTTCAAAACTGCATCGACTTTTTTTTCGAAAATTTCGCAACTTTTTTTTCGAAAATTTCGCGTATGCTTTCCATATTTTTAATGATATCGACCACATATCCCATGGATTCTGTTGTAGATAATCCCACTGTTTCTAGTTTCTTCATACTGATTGACAAATCTTGGGGAAGTTGCCTACTTTGCAATATTTCCTGTCCTGTTTTATTTGACATTACATCCTTTACATCGAAAGATTGAATTACCTGTTTTGAGCACAGGTATATACAAAAACACTTATTTAATAAAGTCAAATTATTGTTAATAATAGAAAATTAATACGCCTTTGATACCCTCCAAATGCGTTGCATAGGACACAGCGGCCTCTATTCATGTTCCCCATCTTGTTAAGATGGGTTCTGGTGGTAATGGAGCATTTACCAATGTCACTGGGTAACGTTCTACACGAAACAGAGCTTTCAAAACACTTTTTTGATAGATGATATCAATTTATCAACTAAAGGAAAGTGAAGACTCGATTCTTCTGCTACCCTTTGCAATCCGTGAGCTTAAAAAGTTAGATGCAACATATTCGAGTAAAAATATTCAAGTTGCTACCAGCTTTCAACATGTATGCTGCTACATCTGTTACAAGTAGTAACACTTTTTCTTCACCACCGCTTCGCCGTAAGACCCGCATCGTCAAATTCACAAATCGAGAAATAGTAGCATGATTTGATTTCTCGAGTTGTCCAGAAGCAAGTAAGTAAGGGTTTTGCTATTTCATTCTCACACAGTTTCCCAACTATTAAATTTGCTACATTACGACCGGTTTTATCTGTAGTCTCGTCATTTCGAATCTCCTGAATTGCAAAATTATTGCAATCTTGCAAAGAATTTTTCCTAACGTCGATTCATGTGGAATATTCTGCTTTGATTTTTTTTTGAAGAAACCTTTTTTACATTTCATTATCAAGGCTTCTCTAGGGAATATTAACAGCCACCATTGCTCGACACATGTCACTATAAAATGAATTCTTCTTGAATGGATTTATTTCATCTTCTGGATTTATATTTGTAGCGTTCATAGCATCATCTTTGTCTTCAACATTATTCTTGTGCCCAACAATATCTAAATGTTGTCAATTGTGATTTTCTTTTACATCGAATCTAATTGTAAGTAACGAAATACACAGTACGTTAAATAAGTATTTTACCTAATACGTAATTATAATTAACTGAAAGTCAGAAATAAAAATATATCCGCCTCTTTATTACAAGCTTGACAATATACGGTTTGTCCATCCTGATCGCCTGTGAAACAGTTTTCCTTCAATTGGGCAAGCCAACTTTTCACTCTTTCACTTCTCGATTTGGTTGTTTTTGGCATTGTCTTCACTTTGTATTAATAATGATCACTTCACTAACTACTTGGTACACGGTTATGCAACGACTTGTAAATAATTCGAGAGAACTAAAAATCTGCACTGATAGTGAAGCGTAATTCGCTCAAAACTAACCATGCAATCGAGTTACTATGGAATTTTCGATAAGTGAGCAAATACAGAAATTTGGTTTGTTCCAGGAAACAGCACCGCCAGTTTCATTTAATTGGCTTTAAGATCGCTCTACGAAATGAATGTTATGCAAGGCAACAGAGAGTTTGTGCATATGTAATATATGCAAAATATATGTATGCAAAATATATGCAAAATATGCAAAATGTATGCAATATGCAAAATAAATAATACATTTTTAGAATCGTCTAATGATGAAACGAATTCGTATTTCAGTCCCACTACTTTGCCTTGCTTTATTAAAAATATGCATATGCATAAACATCCGCAGTCTACTTATAACTATCTTATGGAAATGGTACAATCTCAAGTATTTTAAAAAAACATCGTGACTACTCAAGGAGAACTGAAAACGGTCATTGTTTCTTATGGCTCTCGAAGTCATTGGCCAATCTCTTGATCTAGATTTTTCGATAAGTTCCTTTAGAGCGTATTTAAGAAAAATTAAGCGTTTTATTAGAAAAGATTGAAACTTTTGGTTTTAACTGATATATGTGACCGTCCATATAAAAAGGGACCATATCTTGCTAGGGGTCAAAATTGAATTAGTTGCATTTTCCAGTACTGGATAATAATTCTAAAAAAAACGTATTTTATTTATCAAAAAATTTGAAAAATTACCTGAGATACGGAATTTTAAAATTCTACTATTAAAAAACGTTGTTTCGAGATATTTGAGTTTAAAGTTTGGTACTTTTTTAGGAACGATATGGTAAAGCAAATACCTTTATTGAATATATTTTTGGCAGCTATAACTCCTTTAATTTTAGAGCTTTCAAGCTGAAACTACGTGGGTATTTCAAAAATAAAGTCTTCTTATGTCACATAGAAGTTAATTTAAAATAGTCAATGTTATGGCCGCCATTTAAACAAAATAGCGGCCGAAAATTGCGAATTTGGCTACTTTTGGATAGGTATGCTTGCGACATATGTACTGACATGTAATTTTGGCCAAAAAATCGAATGACGCTGGTCCAAAATTGATATCTTAAGGAGTTAGTCCACTGTTAAACTGCTCAAAATGAACTATTTTTTTAAACAGCTACCAAAAAAAAACTATACAAGATATCGATTGGAAATTTTACATGCATCTTTATTGAAGTTAAGAGTTAACATTTTCATTGGAAGAAATTATTACAAAACAAAATGGCGGCCGCCCCAATAGATCGCCGCAGCACCGCCGAAAAAAAAGCAAATTGCGCCTCGTAAATTCCTGGACAAAATAAGCATCTGTGACCAAAAAACCAAAAATGTTTCATTAGTTTTGAGTATAAAGGACTGCACGGGCCTAAATTTAGAACAAAAAAAAAAATTTTGACGATTTGGGAAAATTATTTTTGATTGAAAAAAATTTTTTGATTCATTTTTTTGATTCAAAAGTATAACAAATTTTTTTTAATCGCTTTAGGGCTCTTAATTTAGGCCCGTGCAGTCCTTTTTACTCAAAACTAATGAAACATTTTTGGTTTTTTGGTCACAGATGCTTATTTTGTCCAGGAATTTACGAGGCGGAATTTGCTTTTTTTTCGGCGGTGCTGGGGCGATCCATTGGGGCGGCCGGCTTTTTGTTTTGTAATAATTTCTTCCAATGAAAATGTTAACTCTTAACTTCAATAAAGATGCATGTAAAATTTCCAATCGATATCTTGTATAGTTTTTTTTTGGTAGCTGTTTAAAAAAATAGTTCATTTTGAGCAGTTTAACAGTGGACTAACCCCTTAAGTACTTTTTGGGATATGGCAAAAAAAACGGCGGCCAAAAAATCGTTTATGTATTATACAATGAGCGGGTGTAAACAGGCGGTGTTGTGCTTTGCCAGCACAGAGTTTGCTGGACCATGGTGCTTGCTGTAAGTTTAGACGAGCGGTGTTTTGTTGTGCAAGTACACAGTTTTCTTAATGCATCATAATCAGAATAACTATGCTACAGATACGGAAAAAACAATAAATCAAGACAAAAAAAGGAAAAATCGTTTCTATGCGTGACTGAAGGGTGGCTGTAGTAATAAGGCAATAGTTTGCGGAATATTTTGTAATTGAGGGGATACTAGATTGGCAAGAAAAAGGAACACTAAATTAAAATATTAATACAAAAACTCTGTTACCTAAGGCGTGGCTGGTAAATCTCTTCCAAACCAGCCGTAATTCCTTCGCAAATTGGCTTCTTTGTGTGAAGTGTTTCATGGCTTACTTTATTTTTTTGAATTGATTGAGCCAGGCAATGTATTTGTCCTCAACTTATGACCTAACGCTGTTGGGCTTTTTCCTGATAAGTTGATCAAACTTATTATTATCAATTATAATAACCGCACTTAACTGGCGTATTATTCAAAAGAAAACCGGTTTTAAATAAAACACCAGTTTGGCGGCCAATTCTTTGAGTATTTCTTGTTCTGTATCTACTTTTTATCTAACGAGTTCTGGTTTCCTCTACTTTGATATCTAGATCTAAGTCCTCTGTTGAAAATGATGTACCTCTGATGGCTTAATTTAGAACCTAGCTGAACATATCCATTTGTAGGACCACATACTATTTTAACACAAAATTGGGAATGGTCTCCTCAGTATTTTTCCTGTTTTCTCTTAATTCCTTTGACAGAAACACTTTTTTTTTGTGTTTCAAAGAAATAGTTTACTTTTCCTTTTATAAGTAAAATAAAAAATAATTCAACAAATTTCACATAAAACGAATCAAGTGAGATTTATCTCTAATTTGATTCATACTTTGTCGGATTAGTTTATCTAAATCTGCGATTAAAATTAACCCTTTACGAAGCTGTCACTGATAGCTGAAATTGTTGAAATGCGTATGAATAAATGGTCTGTATGTTATTTTATGTACATAGTTTCTTCCTTCAACCGATGAACTTTTCTGAGTCCCATTCATCATGTGCATAATGTCCGCAAGGCATGCAAGCTATTTAGAACAAGCTGAGATAAAATACAAAAGTAGATCTATATCACCATATCTTTTGGCCTAATTACATTCTCTCAGCACTTAACTCTAACTCGCATTTGTCAGACGCACAAATAATGCGAGCAGCACATTAGTTGCACAGTTCTTCCAGCCAACAGTCAAACAAAGCTCCTTCAGTCTGATTATATCACTGCCACCAATCGCCTCACTCCGATTCAGTAGGGGCTCGATGTGTTATTTCCTTCCCTTATTTCACTCCAACTTGTGAAAATTAGCGAAATTGCTTTAGGTGTGCTCGTTTGGAATTCTCTCAAGCATGGTGAATTATCACCGGTAACGATTAACCACCGTTACGGCGGCCACATCGTACCATATCCTTTCGAGAGAAATTGAAGGAATGCCAGGAGAAGAATCAGTGTACCGTAACGACAACACATTCTTAAAATTACCTTTAGTAAGACGGCGGTTAGCATCGACTAGACTAAACCGCCTTCGCAACATCAAGTCAAACCAGCCGTTCGGTCCGGAATCTTTTGCGGAGAAAAAGGCCTGAGGTGCCATCTAAAAAGTCAGCCATGCTGCACAAATTGAACTCCCGGTGTGCTCTAGTGACAGAGAAAAAATCAACTTTACCAGGCACAATACGAAGTTGGATAAAGGACATTGCGAGAATGGAATGAGAATTCAGCGTGAAAAAGAGGAAAATGAATATGGAGATAATGCAAAAGGTTGGACTGCATGCTGCGGCTGCACTGCGAGGAGGCAAAAACGGCCGACAAGAAAAGACAATTGACCGCAGTTATCAAAAAAGACTCGCTACTGATTCGAACTTTAATTCATGATCAGATAGAAGTTAGCAGTTTCCGGCTAAAACTGTAGTGTTGGCTCCAATCCAAACGGATTTCCTTGCGGCCCGCAACCTGAACAGAATCATCAAGAGAAAAAATTATCTGGTTTTTTGTAACTTACTTGGTGTGAATATTGTGTACGGTGGACTATGGAGGACTGAGGTTAGCATTGACAAAGTGAACTCTGGGCTTTGCGGAGGAAAATACCATAAAGAAGTGAAAGTTTGTAGAAAATTAATGAGGATAACATTATCGTTTTGACACTTATCATTTAATTAGTTTGAGTCGAAGGTATTTGATATTAATTTCTTTTGTTTATTAAACTTGCATCTGGCAGCCTACAAAAAGTTCAAAAGGTATTAACTTTTTCGGTTTCAACACTCTAATTTCAACGTTTCGGAGCAAGATGCACAAAAGTAAGTGTGATCGCACAGACTACCATAAAAGACTATGTCATTGCAAATCTGGCAAACTTATGGACACTTTTCCGGCTTGCTGCCTAGAAGCATGAAGCACAGCTTCCTATCCGCAACTCCTTTTGCCGCCGAAACATGTGCTCATTCAACCGGTCTCATTGCGATAAATTCATCCAAGCCGAAAATGATTCCTGTGGCTATTGGCCAAATAAATTTTATAACAGAATTATTATTTGGCTTCAGCTTGCTTGAAACTTGTACATTGCCGTTCATCTGTCTTTCGCCGACGTTTTCCTCATTCAAGGACATCGACGACAGCAGTGAGCCAACGCAACGGGACATTCTACTGTTAGTTGGCTTGTTGGTGGTAACGGTATAACATTTTAACTGTAGCATGAAACAGTTGGTTGTGTTTGTTGTGTCTTGGAAAAATTGATTTCTCAAGCTTCGATAAAATCGTTTTATTTATGACGTTAAATTTATTGCAGAGGAGCATTGTGTTATGTTAACTAGATTGTTTTGTTGGACGGCAGCACGAAGCGAAGGAAACGAGCGAAAATGTCGATGCGGCGGCTTTATGGAGCTTTTGTGGATTTTTTCCGGATCTTTTGTTCATGGTTATAAAATGGGCAATATATTAGGTTCGTGCAGACCTTTAACCCACCACAAAGCAGGAAAAAGAATAAGCCGAGGCAGAGAAAAAGTGAAAAATGTTGTTTCAATGGCCAATCATTTTTCGAAAATTTAACGGCAAGCTGAAAGGCAATAATATCATCCTGAATTTTTGACAAAAAGTTCCATTGAGAAATATTAGAGCAAATTAATGGAAAACTAAATTTTTTACATAAATACGTACTTTGAGGTATGTGAGTTTACGCAGGAATTCTGTTGTCTTTTTCAGTAACGCATTACTTTTACAGAGCCCAGCCGGAGAAGTTTCGGGAGTTAAATGATCAAAAGACTTCAGTTCTTGAAAGAATTGGATGTTGTTTAAGTCAAGATTATTAGGCAAAATTCGTCACAATGTGGACTGAGCGTTGGGACAAAGAGATTCCCAATGCCTGTGAACGGCGTGGAATCGATTGATTTGGCTCTTTTTAAGCTGAATCACTTACGGCTGTAATATTTTCGGGAATATTTTGATTCGATTTCATCCATTACAGCCTGTGTGGTCAAACGATTACGACGAACAAAAATTGGAGAAAGTAGCGATCATCGACTCAGAATTTCGGTACCAATTTCAAATAATTTCCAAATGGATATATTCAAAATCAGGGTCCAAAGTAACTGCCTTGAAGCAACTCAAAAAGCACAAAAGCTGTTTTCGGCAAATTTGACGATCTTAGTTCTATCACTAATTCAAGTCAATTAAGAATGGAGCCAGGTGTACTACACGGTAAAAAATTTAAGTTCAAAAATTCAACTTTGTCAACTATAGTATTTCTTGGTTTAATTCACAATTATGTGATTTTTTTATACTAATTTGTTGAAAAATTTTACGTGTTGAAGTTGAAAAGCTAATATGCAGACATTTTTATCTCAAATATTCTAAAAAGTCAACCAAAATCAAACACTAATGCTCTATGTATATGATATTTATACTTTTTTTGGTTTAAAATTCTGACAAAACCAACCAGTAAAGATGAAATTTTTCCGGAGTCATAAGAAAATCTAGGTATTTATCAGAAACAACGGTATTTTATATATGTACCAAAGTAAACTGAATATCGTCCCTTGAATGCGTTATATTTTTCAGTTTGTTTACTCAAGTGGTCTATACGTAACCATCCAAATGGTTTTGCGTATTAACGAAGGGCATCATTTCAGTTCGGTATTTCAAGTAAATGAGTGCTTTCATTGATTCTAGTGCTTTCAGTGATTCAAGTGCTCAAAATGCAACTAAATTACAAGAACCCAATTAAAAATTGAGTTGAAATTTCAACCAGATCCGTTTGAAAAGGTAGGTATACCAAATATATATGGTGGTATTTATTTATTTATTATTTATTAATCCCTTGCGCTACAGATATAATTCCAATTACAGCAACAAGAAATCAAAAATAACAAAAAAAGAAATATGAAAAAGGAAAAGAAATAACTAAAATAATTAAAAATTAGAAAACTAAAATTAGAAAACTAAAAACTAAAATTAGAAAACTAAAAACTAAAATTAGGACTAAGGTAAGTACCAATTCAAGGTAACATTTTTAATACATGCTTGAATTGTAAAAAAGATTGAGGGAGAGGACCAAGCCTAAGGGCGTTGTGCGTTCTGGGTAGGCGCAGCAAAGGCGAATGGAAGTAGACTTCCGTACGTGCAAAAGGAACAGAGAAAGCTTCAGAAGAACGACTTGGACGGCTGGATACACGTCTGGTTATCTGTGAACCGAGATCTGTCAAGAAAATGCCTTGGCAAAGTTTGAAGAGGAAACACTCATCGAGGAACAACCTCCGTGATTGCAACGAGGACATACGAAGGAGGGAAAGACGAGAGGAGTAAGGACAATAGGGGATATTAAATTTAAAAAGAAGTGAGCGAGAGAACCTGCGCTGAATAGATTCAATAGCATCAGATAAGTACTGAAAGCGCGGAGACCAGATTTGGCACGCATATTCTAGAATACTGCGTACTAAGGAGGCATATAAATGAATACAGGAGGAAATGCTGGTAAACATATAGGAAGAACGCACAACAACTCCAGCAATCCTAGAGGCCCTGGAATAAATTTAATAATTCTAGAATTTTATGCAATACTTCAACAAAAAAGGGCGAAATTTCATCATTTTAGTTGAATTTTATATATAACAATTTTTTATGCTTTATTGATGAAAAACCCAACCATATTTTGACGGACCATACACCAACCCATATTGTTGAAAATTCTAACTCAGAATTTTTACCGTGTACAATTGGTTAATTTATGCTTAAACCTGTGTGGACCGCATCAGCTTGGTTTCATTTCTTCATCTCATAGACGACGTCAGAAACCAAGATGATGGCATTGGTAGAAGTCGAGCTGCCCTTCTTAGCCCATGCTACTGTTCGTTAAGAAGAAGGCGAGGATAGAATTTTTAGTGCATGCTTGAGGAGTATGATACTCCGAAAACTGTGAATTAGATCATCGGTGCTCGAATTAGTGTCAGGGCTCGGGATGCATATCACAGCTTTCAGTGCTGAACTTAAAATGTTACATAGGCAATAGAATTTATCGAAACAATATTTGTTTCATGGCGTGAATCTAGACATATTTGAAAGAAATAAAAACTTCAGTTTCTTAATGCAATTAATTTAAGCTTTGTGGGTGGGTTATAAAGTTTGCGGAGTAGGGGGAAGAATTGCAAATATATATGAACATTTAATTTTGAATTTTCAATAAATTTGTCTACTTCTCAACTACATTTTTCGGATCATCCATTAGTTTACGTATACATTGTAAAAAATGTTTTGCCTTTGTCCAAGAAGTTAGCCGAAATTGCGCCTTTCATTTCTTTATCGTTTGAAATTTCTTCCCACGAAATTCCTTCCTCAATTTTGGGGAAAAAAATAATAATAGGGAGTCAAGCCAGGGCTGTAGGGTAGGTGATCTCGGTAGGTGATCTTATCGAAGCGCACCTTATGCAGGGCAGCCAATGTAAAACGGCTCTAGTGAACAGGCGCGCTGCCATGCAAAAAGATGACACCTTTAGCTAATTTTCCTCTCCCTTTTTCTTTAAGGAATTCTCTCAAAAGCTCTAGAATTGAAAAATCTCCTGTTTTGGAAACACTTTTGTTTTTAAAATCGATTGACAAGATCCTTTCTGAAATCCAAAAAAAATTGACACCTTGAATTTCCTGGGTATTGGAGAACCTTTTTTGTGTCACTGCATAGAGTCTTGTTTGGACTCAGGCTGATAATGATAAATACAAGCCTCGTCGCAAGTAACGATTCGACTGAATAGTCCATTCAGAGGTCCAAAACCACACGACAGCACTCCAGGTACTTTTGCTTTTTAGGCAGCGTGAGTAAAATACCGGGCTTCGAGCCAACATAGCTCTGAGTATGTACCTTAGCGTTTGTTTCATATCTTAAAAAGATAGAATTCATGGATACAGTCTTTAAGTAGGTATAGTGCGAAACAATTGAGGGAAAAAGTAAGAGAAATTTTGAGTGAAATTTTAGTATGAGGCAGCGTATAATTAAAACCTAATTTCATTAATTTTCCAGCATCTCTAATTGTCTTCTTCAAATCAAACAGCTGGTCTAATCACACCATTGTTCTTTGCTTCTCTGCAACGCTAAATAATAATTCAACGCCGAAACAAATACGAAAGTTTCTAACTTGTTTGTAGTCTATTTGAGCTCGATGCATCAAGCAGAAACTTGGCTACATTTTGATGATGACTATGCATTACTGCAAATCCTTCTTCACTGTCACTACCATGCAGCCGTCTTTGCCGTTCAGCAATCCCTGCTCGGCCGTACATATTTCATCAGATTCGTCCTAATTTCCATAAACTTTCGGACTGAAGGAGTGAAATGTACGGACCGTGTAGGACTAAGCGGAGGCAAGATGATGCTATCAGTTGCATGTTTTGCTAGTTTGTTCCTGATAAAGTTTTCTTCTAATGTTAATGGCGAATGTATGTATCTACCTAAAATCATACACATACTACGAGCAAGAATACGTTTTTGCATGAACTACGTCTGCTTTAGCGACTTTCTCTCTGACGTAGCCAACGGACGACTAGGACCTTCGTTCAAATAATGTTTTCTGATATCGCTCGTTCGTATAGTAGCCTTAAGCCTACGATAGGATTCACGATATGCAAAGCTCTCGGGGAAAATCAGCCGGCAAACGAGAACGGTTTCCTTAAACTACTTTTCGCTAAAATATGCTTTAGAAAGGAAATTATTCGTGCAACGTGCATATAATTTTGTGAGACATGAATTTTAATTTAGCGAAACAGCAAAGACGGAGTGCGCGAGCGTGCTGGCGCGCAGCAGGCAAATGAAGAACGATGGGGTGAATACGGAAAATGTGTGCCAACCGGAAATGTTTTGTAGGGTGGAGGATGTAGTAGTGGAAAATCAAGTAAAAATATTGGACGAAATATGTTGCTATATTCAGGTAGTACGGATTCGCCAGTTGTATAAAAAATCTATGCACAGCCAAAAACAGCCAGAGAGCCTTACTGAGCTCTTTTTATAGCTTGCAACAAACTCTGAGGCACCGAAAAGAAACACCGATATCCTTTCGCTCCGGCGTCGCTTTCGCCAATGCTCTCGCTTCGTTATGCACGCACAGACAATGCAATTATGAGTTCTTCTAGGAAAGGCTTAAGCCGTTGAAATATGTGAAGCACGATTACGAGTGCCGTTATGGCCCCGAGCCCGTTTCTCAAAAAATTTAACTATGTGTCGAATGTGTGGCCCAGAAAATGTTAAAATGTGCTTGTGGTTAAATGAAAAACTCGAGCACTATGTTATTATCGCGCCAGGACCCGTGGAAATACATACCGAGCACCCAGCCAAAGATACACTATACGGTCCTAGCGTTATTATTACGTGCATACATAACGCTCATAGTTGCAGGCTATGAGTGCATTCGTTCGTCGGTACATTCGCGTTCCGTTGCAAGTAAACTAATTTCAAAAGTTGTATAATAGGGGTGATCTATTTTAAAGTGAATATAATGAAGATGATATTCGGCGCTGTTCCACGGTACTTCAGCAGAACGAGCGAAGGAAGTCTTAACAATTATGCGGAAAAGCATACACACTTTAATATTGTTATTCACGAAATCAATTTAAAGCTGGTAATTCAACGGTTGTTTCTGATGGAGACGAAGAAGTTTTGTTTGAATACACATTTGCTAGCGAAGCTTATTAATTTGAACACCCATACAAGAATAATTTTGGTAATAAGGTAAGCTTCATTAGCATTGGCAACAAGATAATGCACATTAAACATGCGTGCTCATTAGGTGAAGGAAAACGCAAACGTGGCAATGTTTGGAAAACAGGTTAATGAGGTCCAATCGCGCTGGGACTATAAACCACAAATCCCCAAAATGGTATGATTTCAATTGAAAAACCCCCAAGAAGTGTGCAAGAATAACAAAACAAATCAATTAGCCATATATTTTTTTTTAAAAATTACAAGGTTTATCGACTTTTAGATATCGTCAATTACGGAAGTTTCCCCACTAGAATTATTGTCATATACAGTTTCCGAAGAATTTATGACTCATATTATGATTATGGCCCATAGTAAGTTCACATTATGTGCAACTGCAGGGATCTTTTTTCAATATTTAAAAAGTCAAAAACAAAACACAAAGAAAGAACACACTACGTAACGTCCAACAGTAGCTGCAGTGCTAGCGGCTTAGGCTCGTGCCACACTTAGCAGCTAGCCGAAGGAGAAGCTAAGGTTGAAGTTGTATTGTTCTATCCACAAGTGTGTCGGGCAGTGTACAGTTCATAGTAATAGAAAATAGAGCCGAGCTCTACCCCTGTCAGAAATGTTTGATATATATTGTGTTCAAACTGCGACCCAGAGTCTACCAACTGTAAGCTATTAAGTGTTATACAACTTTTGAAAATTAGACTTGATGCAACATTTGGTGCTGCATATTATCTATTCTTAAATTCACGTCTCATCTCCGATTATGGTAATTAATTTTTTTGGGGGTTTCTCCCCAAGAAAATGTTCTCGATATTTGAAGATACTTTTGTGCTATGGGATATTAGGGCTTTACAAGTATCTTATGGTTGTCTTTAGATGTCCAACTGATCATGTGCTTGATTCATTTTCAGAATAGTTATATTGCAAGAACAGCATCTTACAGGTGGAAAAGCATAGAAACTATACCATTGGGCATCATAATGGAAAATAGTTCTGTCCACTGCTAATGAAAATCGTCTCAATATGACGTAACAGTTCAACATAAATCTTATCTTGCGCAGTCTCTGGTTGCTTCTCCAACGGCTATAGAGCAGCCCCTCAATTCATCGAATCATCAAACTATGATGAAAACTAATCTGCATCTATCTATTTCATTTGATTTAGTTACGAGTCAATTGTTGCAACGACCGACATCCATGTACATTTTGCTGTTAATGACAATTCTGATGTTCTATCTTTACGTATAGTCTCAACTCCAGATTTTCGTGTTACGATTTACATACGATACGTTCACGGCTATACTGGAACGTTACATCTGCCAAAAGCTTGGTTACACTCCTCATATTTTGGACTGTGTCAAATTTATGGAAGATACCAAGCCTGGAAAATTTTTGGCTTCTTTTAAAATAAATTTATCTGCCAACCTGTATATTGATTCTGATTCCAAATTTTGGACACCCGGCACATTAATCAAAATTTGTGAATACCGACAACATTTCTTCTTGGCATAAAGACCAACCTTTAAAACAACAGCTTTATTTGAAAATGATCATTTGATTTGCCTGTCACCTATAAACCATCGTATAATATGTCTGAGCTCTAGTTTGCTAGAGACTCTAAAAGGATAATTGGTTAATGTATGAAAAAGTCAATTGATCCTTCATTAATCTAGCAGCCACATCATGCCTATACTACAGCCAAATCTGTTAAAACTGCTCATCATGCTCTCATAAAGCAAATTGAAAAACCTCTGGCTCTTAAGAAAGCATACGCTTGCCGGTTTCTTAGACATTGAGAGGGGCTTTTAACTACATCAGATCTGGTGCAATTGTGGAGGACTCATAGAACTGGATGTTGGTATGCGTTTTGTTGAGCAGCTCTTCAAGAAAAGAGTGATATCCTCTGCGCTGGGAATTCTCACTTGCGGTGAGCGATCAACAAGATCACACCTCAATGTGATATTCTTTCTTTTGTTAGGGGCTAAGAGGCTGGACTGCGCCGGCTGCAAAATGGCTGCTGTTGCGGCTGACATAACAATATAGATGAAAAGAAGGTATTTATTTACCTTTTTGAAGAGGTTTCATCACTTTTAATGTTCTATCACTTTAAAGGCGGAAATGCGGCTTGAACGTGAACCCCAGTAAAACGGATCTAGTACTATTTACAAGACAGAACAAACATCCTCGATTCGTTTTATCAGAATCAAACGAAGCTTCTATTGACTTGGGCCCAAGGGTCCAATATTAAGGGCTGATCCTTGAACAATATTGTGAATTAACAGCTAAAATCTTATCTGAGGGAGTTTCCGTACCAGTAGTCATTGATTACTTAACTCCGGACACACTACTGGACTTCAAGCTTTCAACTCGCATACTTGGTAAAAATGAGTGGAATGATGGCGTCACCTTTGAATATGGGCTTATTCATGTGTATATGGGCTTATTCATGCTGAAGGACATACTTCAGTTCGCAAAAAAAGTACGGAGCCTTCGATGGCCGTTTGGACTGAACTTTCCTTCTCCGGGTCAATTTATCTGGTATCGCTACGGGCCAATGAGTCTATGTGTAGCCTTGTGTCAGCCAGTTAAACCTAATTTAACCTAATTAAGTTGTCTAATCATTGCTCTTTTTATTTAAATGCCATATTTTAGTAACTTAACCAAATTAAAAGTTTTTGAACAGTTTTAAATACAAGCAAAATTAATTTTACGATGAGGCTTATCAATCAACTTCATTTACCTGTAAGCTCATTTGGCAATTAGGTCCATCCATCAATGTCCAGCATGGCAAATCCTCTAAATCTGGATGAACATGTGAAATTACGAAGAACCAGAATGCATATTTTATCTCAATACTCTGGTGCATTTTCAACTTTTCGCCATTATTCATTATGACATGCTCACGAAAATGGTTGAGAGTAGGTACCTATTAAATCCAATTAAACGTTAGCAACACTAGGCGTAACGAATGTCAAACAAAGACGATTACTCACCCACGTAATAAGTCCAAAATAGCAATGTCCTGACTTAATGTACCGAAAACTTTCTCTGCAACAAGAACATTAGTGTGTTTTACAGCAACGATGATCACTTTATTACACAAGGAATTCTTCCAGCCGGGATGCTTAACTGTCCGAGCAGCAGTACAAAACTTATTTTTAAACTGGAAAGTTTTCCGTTTCAACGGCAGTTTAACTGTTATATCCACTGAACTAAAATCGTACGTATGTATCTATTGCGAAACGGGCGGTTTGTTGGGCTATCCGGCCAGATGTATATTGTTATTTCCGACGCCAAAGGATAAGAGTACAAGGCAGTAGCAACAACAACAAGAAAAAGACAACTGCAGCATCAAGAGCTCCAACATGAAAATAGCAATGATTCTCAACAAGCTCAGAATAACATTAACATTCGGATGAAGCCAGATGGTCGGGCTGTACGCTGCGGACCAACATTTTTATTTGACCTAACTTGCAAAGTCTTCGTCGCCTTGTGACAAGTTCGAGTTCGAACTTTGAAACTGTTCGTGGAAACGGGTCATTCATTGTCACACGGGACAGGATGACAATCGTTTTGCTGGAGATGACTCAAGCAAACATCGGGTAAAGCCAGTGTAGTTGTATTCAATCCCATGCGTGCTCCCGCTGGAAAACTAGCGATAGAGTGAACAACGTGCAATAAATGGGCAAAAAAGTAACGTGTATACAAGCCTGTGTGGACAGTTGATTCCGTACCTGAGGTGGGACTCGTGTTTGCACTGCAGAGTCAGATAAACAATGCAACCACCATCATCTATTTACATTTTTTTCTTGGAACTAGCTGTCGTTAGGCGTAACTTATTTGCATCTAGTGTATATTTGCTTCGCGGATAAGTAAGTTTGAATTGTAAGTTCCATTTCACCAACTATTTTGATGTGCAGAGAGTTCCAATTAGCAGAAAACCTACATATAAAGGTTTTCACATGCACCTGGTGCCCTATAGCTACTGTTCATTCAGAGAATTTGTCAATAGCTTGACCAGGGAGTTTGTTCCGTGGATCAAACACGAACGTGACAAAGAGCGATTTGGGAATGGCCAGGAAGCTTCCACTGTATATTAATTAATTCAGCCATTACCATAGTGAATATTTTGGGTCAATCTAGGAAAACTGTTCGTAGAGCTTCGCAAGTTTACAAGTTGAATTTTTAAATATTCATTTCTTGGTAGAGAAGTTACATACAATTTTTTTTTTTTTGATTCCTCATGTCAATATGATTTATTGAGGAATTTTTCGGAATTCTTTTTTATTTGAGTTTTTACATACATATCTTTGTGAGCTTTAATTTTCTGTATAATTTTTTGAGCAACTGATCGTTTTCTTTTTTATTGTTTTCTATTCTTTTTCATTTTTTATGTTGAGCTCATACGTACATACATACACATAATGTAGTTGCTTTTGAATTGAATCTAATTGAATTGAATTGAATTGAATTTCTTTAATTGAATATATTTAATATTTCAATTCGCTCTAAGTGAATTCCTTCCTTCTTTCTGTTCTATAAATATTTATTATTTATTTATTTATTCAACAATTCACGGACATGCGCCCATAACAGATTCAGATTTTATAATGATTAATGAATGGCAACTCGCTTAAATTTTATAAATATCTACCATACATTATAAAATAATTTTCTTAGTTCAGAATGAAACGTAGTAGTATTTGGTTCGAAGCAATCATATCATTTAAACGAATTTTTCTTCCGTTCGCTAAAGATAAAGCTTACTTAAAGATGGTGTCAAAGTAAAAGTAACGATGCACATATTCAAGTTTGAAAGAAGTTTGGTGAGGATTCAGCTGGATTAGACCAATACGAACAAAGAGTGATTTTTGAGTGACAAGTTATTTACTTACCACAGTATATTTAAAAAATAGCAAAAACCAATTCGCTGAGAAACTGGAAAACAGGCAGTCTGTGTAAATTGTCGCCAAAAAATGAAAAGCCTGTGGTGATCATAAAGAAGAGCACTTGGCAAAAGCAAGCGGAGCACTCATGAGGATGCCAGCATTGGAAGTAAATGAGATCTTATTATATCATACCGACCGCGGTAATATATTCAATTCCGTTTCTTCAAACGTCATAGCTGATGTAAGTTGATCGAGTACGAGCAGTTGAGCTTGATGGAAACATTATGTGATCAAATCTACTCTTATCTTTTTTGTAAAAAAATGCTAAAAACAGTTCTAATGACCGACCAAAAATATAAGGTGACCCCCACATCAAGTCCTCAAGAGTGCTATGTAAGGAGAATAACGCCAAATGCGCTGTGCTAGTCATAGCAGAAGACCAGGCCACAGGCTCAAAATTAACAAAAGGGGAGGCCAAAATTAGCTTTTTCATAACAAAACTACTTCGGTGGAAGAAACCAGCAGTCTTGCGATTGTACTTATAGCATTGCGTCTACATTGGTATTGTTTATGCCCAAGCCCCTCCCTCTTCTTTGTAATGAAACTACTACAAATTACTTATGCGACTTGATATTTTCCATAACAGCTTTCTTATACAAAGAAGATAAAATAATTGTTCTTAGGGACTTCAATCATCCAAAAAACAGTTTCATTCCCGACCAAAACGATAAACGCCTCCTTCCAATCACCTTTTTTGACTCTATTGACTTAAACCTTATAAGTAAGTTTCATGATTTACAGCAAATAAACCCTATATCTAACCAAAATGACAATTGATTAGATTTAATATTTACGCCCCTCGATGAGAAAGTGGTGATTAGCCCAATTATTGACGCCAATAATCTTTTCTCAAACACTCTCCATTACTCTGCTTTTACAGATGAGCGATCCACTACTAGGGCCGGTTCTTCTATATGTGCATATGGTGCTTTGAATCCAGGCGGCACCATAAAACAAGCACAAAAGGTGGCAAAATAAAATATCTAATTCAAGAATAAAATACCTTTCTCTAAAATATCTACCATATAACCTTTATCTATATGTAAAATAAGTTGCATATACTAAATTTTCAGTTTATTCATTTTTCGCTTACGGTAACACCTTGAGTGTGCACCTGTATGGTTATTTACTATAAAACCATCCATACACCATAAGATTAACTGATGCAATTCAAGAATTCATCAAATTCTTGCATAGAAATTTGTGTATACTAGAAAAAAATATGCTACCAAATTCGCATCATGTATTGCATGTTAAAACACCAAAATGTCTTACTCATATACGTATACATACCGAGAGTATAAATGAGCCCGTTTTAACTTCGACGTGGGGTGCTTATCTCTCATCCCCAGCAAGTTCATTTGGTGCACTTTCAAATCGCGCTCCGATGTCGCCTAAGGCGCCGTACCAATGGCACCCTATGCGTCAGAAGAGATCAAAGCATAATTGCATGTAACAAAAGGAGATGGTTATGGAGCACTTGTGCGCCTTGACTGATCGTCGTAAATGAACTCGAAGGAGAAAATAACAAATAAAAATTTTTTTTTTTTTTGTTCACGGAGGAGAAAAATTGAGACTGATTCATTTAGAGACATTGTATACGATTAGAGATTAGTGTTGTCACTTGGATTTGTCATTTCTTGGGTGTAGAGAAAATTCTAGTTTGGAACATTAGATTTTAATGAAATGAAAACACATTTTTATTTTATGGGTAAATAGTAGTAAGCCCATGTTTTCATCTAAATTAAAATGTAACGGAAATTTATCACAAACGTGTATTATAAGAGACTGGAAAATGTTAATAATTTTCCCCTAGATTGGCTTGTTAATTTGATTTCTTATTAGGGAGCTCCGGATAATAAGATCGGACCCATATATCTCTCCCTTTACATGATCAAAAAGCTGTAAAAACAAAAAAAACCTTATACATGATTGTAACTGCACTAAAAACCAAAATCATTGAATACATCAAAATAAGCAAATATGCAATTATAGTCGATTTGACACCAGACAAAACCAGGTTCTGCCCAACCTTTGTTAATCAGGTTCGCACACTTTAAAAAGGAATATATAATAACAAAAAGCATTTTATAGGATTTCTAGAAGCAAAATATACGACCGTAAAAGGACTCACAATTTTAGATGAATTAATGAACAATGGGCTATATATTGCAAATTTATGACAAAGGCTCCAATATAGAGCCCAGACAATATAGCGCGGAAAATTTAACAAACACCTTCAATTTGGCTGTGAACGATGCAGCGAACTGTTTTTTTTTTTTTTTAGATACAATAGATGTTTTTGACCTTGTAAAACAACTTTGTGTATTTTTGCAGTTCTATGAATAGTTTTTTTTATTTATTTAATTCTTAAGCCCTTATATGATACGAAATTTGAAAGTCAACTTAACGCCTTTAATATCCTGATGCAAAATCTATTTGATACATACGAAGCGTTAGGAGCTTTAGAGGAAAGTGAAAATTCAAATATTTAAGTTATATAATATAAGTTTATTGTCAGCTTAATAGTATAGTAATTTAGACAAAATCAATATTGCGATCAGATTCATTTAAAGCCACTCCCTATACCTAACCACCATTAAGAATATTTCATAGCCTACTTTAAATTTTTTGGTGGAATATCGTAGCAATTCACAATTTGAAAGTACACTTGTCACTGTAAGGAAATCGCATTAAATTTAGAAGTATCATGTAGTTTGCTTTCGAGCGAGATGAGTTCGAGGATAAATATTTTTTTAGTCATCCGCCACGATCTCAAACCTACCCAAAACACAAATTTTGAGGACCTATAGTAGTGCCCCATATAGTATGTTTGCAGACCCTGTGTTGAAGGCGGCAAATTCTTCCTATGCACCAGGCGCTAAACACATTAGGGCCGGGCCTGTCCACTACATATATTTTTTCACCCAGTCGTACTATATTGAAATTCTATATGATTACTACATTAGCATTGGAAACAATTTGGACACAATAAAATGGAAAAGTACTTTTAAGTGCTAGATCTAGATAAATCGATGTTTTCCTCTTACAAAATAATCTTCTATGTCATTTACAAATTTGAGCCAAAGTTGAAAGAAAAAGGCAATATCCCAGATCATTGGCTCGACAAAAATTTAAGGCGTCTCAGAAACTATTGAAATAAATTATACAAAGCAATTGAAAATGAAAGCTTTATCCATGAGGATCTAGTGCAATTATATGATCAGCTATCCAAACAATTTTCTATTTAATCATTACTGACCCGAAAAGTTCTATGACTTCCTTGACTTAAAATGTAAAACCATTTGCTATCCTTGTTTTCGGGTTTCCGGTTTCTTCCTCTCCACAAGTCATATGTAACTTTTTCGCTGACCAGTTTCAAAATACTTTTCGCTCGCCAAAAATCCCTGCTTTAACCATGTCTGCTAGAGTCACCCCAATTGACGGACTTGCACTTACACCAGAGGCTATTATTGAAGCTGTTCCTGAACTAAAGACCAGCAAAAGTAGAGTCGTTGAATTGGTTTCTTATTTCTTCATGCTACAATTTGCAGACCAATTGATTACCTTTTTGCACATGATTTTTAATAAATCGTTGTCCGTAGGTATTTTGTTCGTGATTTTGGAAATTTTCATACCTTACACCTGCGATAAACAATCAGTCGATAACTATCAAGGAATCGTTATTTTATCTTTTATCTGTAGGTTGGTGGAAGTCGATCTAGCCCTCACGAAATCCATGCATACTAAGAAGAGAGTCGATAATGCGAGTAAGCTTGTCAAGAAGTTCACAGTAGTAAGCAGAGTTTATTGTGCGACGATCGTGAAGGAAATCAACAAGTAAAACTCCTTGAGATTCCCAAAAAACCATTGACATCACCTTACCGGCTGAAAAGCAAGTTTTCGTTTTTAATGGTAGGGCTCTCTCTCTTTTCTCAACTCTATAAAAGCCCTTTTTGAACTCGGGACACAAGGCTTTTGCTCGTGGCCGTGAAAGTGTATTCTCCCTGAACTGTGCACGCACTCGGTTTCAAATTTCGGCTGGCTGAACACCTTCGTTCATTAAAAACTTTATTATAATGCGTTGCGCAACTGAAGGATGAACCTCTCTTTCGCTCATTGTGAGGACAACTAAACAAACCAGTCGGGCAGCCGTGTTGGCCTTGAGTCATCTAGACGGGTTCTCCCTCCACCTTTTCTGATGTTCCGCTTACCTTCGACACGCTTTCTAAGTCCTCAAAAGTAAAAAGCTCGTTTATATTTGAATGCCCCTCGTACATACCTGAAGCACTTTTATTAAAATATCCAAAAACAATGCTAACTCTTGCAATGACAGTGATTACAGTGAATGAGTATAGAAATTAATTGTTTGATATTCACATCGATTGATATTGACATTGTGTAACCGTATATTAGTGAGATGATGCAGTTTTCAAAAATTAAAATGAAAAATTAAATCTGAATGAAATGATTTGATCGTTTTTAAGTGATTTATTATCCCAATTGAAAATATTCTTGGTTAGGATAAAAAATAAGAAATATTAGTGTCAATGGTAAGATTAAATTGCTACAATAGCAATAGTGATATCATAAGTAATGTAAGAATTAGTGAAAACTAATTATTTCTTATTTTTTTACTACTGCTTTTGTCTCTTTAATTTAACAATAACTCATATTCATCTTCTCTACTTTTCTCTATGTTCATTTGGTATAATCAAAGGCAACAAAAATGATCATTCCTTAAGCATTAAATTGATTTGCAAAAATTTTTAATTGATTTACAAAATTGTGAATTTGACTTGCAGATGGTATATATAAATCTATCGCACTACTCCCCCTTTTATGATAAAAGCCTTCTGTCAGCGGTGGGGCTAATGGTGCTGGTACTGATTATTAAAATTAAAAAATAAATTTTTTAAAACAACATGTCTTGTTCAAAAAGTTTCAATGTTCCAAATCATTCATTGGATTCAAGGAGTAAATGAAATTTTGCAGTATGGCATGCGAGTGAAAAGAAATTTATTGATACAGAGTATTTAGAATGACAAATACAGGCGCTAATAATAGAAACCTTTCATAACGACTGAAGCCTCCACAGCTTTATTTACTTTAGGAGCCATTATTCACCCTTAGAACCGATCATCAAATTCGTCATAATTGCTTTTAGGTTATCCCGTTTTGAAAATCCACCTTTACATACTCATTGCCAACAATATATTGCAAATGAAATTCATATTGCTCGTGGAGTTTCTCATGACCTATTGCTGATTAACTGACAAACTCGACCCTTATAAACAAAACCGTGAACTGAAATCATTCAACCCCGATTACACGGGCACATTTCATCGGGTCGTCGATGAGATATGATAGGCAGATCCCGAGGAAAAACAAAACCCATCAGGCCATCCGACACTGAATTAAACCTGTTAAGCCAACGAAATTGAAAGTTAAATTAGCGTCTGGGGAGCATAAATTACCGAGAATCCCAAACAACCCATTCCGCACCATATCCTCGCATTTTCAATTCGGTAATGACGAGCGAACATGAAAAAAGGGTTAAACGACTTTAAATCTCTTTAGGGCGACTGGGCACATGTTGAAGGGTAAGCAGATATATATATGCGTGCTTTGGATATTATTGGATACGATCTGCTTTCTCCTCAGATTCCAGCACGAGTCGAAGGTAAAAGAGATTTAATAGACTCTAGATGGCTAGTAGAGCCTGCAGATAATCCCGAGAGGGACTACCTATGCAAATGGTGAAGGTGAGTCCTTTCGTTGCCATTTAAGCAGTTTTGTAATTGGTTTTTACCTCGTTTGGAAGATTTTTGTTTGACTTGCCATCTTTCAGACTCAGAGTGTTTAAGTTCACTCACCTTGATACTTGTTTTTTTTTTAAATCTTATCGGACCGTTACTTTGAAGCAATGAAGCCACTTTTTTATTTCATATTTATAAGAGACTTTCAATTTAGTTTGTGGAATTCCTCTTAAAATTGCAGTAAAATTAAATAAAAGGTCAAGGTAACTTGGTACAAAAAGTTTCGAACAAATTTATCCAGATACAAACTTACAAACTCAGCTGTCATACATAGCTACCTAAGCATCTGGTATGCACTGCTCCAAAGTATCTTCAGGCATTTCATTCTCTAGGTCCTCTGAATAGGACGAGTGTATCTAACTTGTTGCATACCTAACTGGATTGACTTAATTACACTGTCCTTTTCAGTATTACGCCTGAAATAAACTAGTTCGTTTAGCTCGTTTCGGAGCACAGAACAAATTGGACAAGAAATCCTTACATGCTCATGACAATCTTCAATCTCATCTGTTTCTTACAGCGTCGTAAGGGAGTAATCTTTTGTTAGAAATGAAATTAACTGTTGAAGTTTGCTTTCAACGATAATTGTCTTGGCTGGAAATTGAATCTTATTATTAGAGTGGATTGTTGCTATTTGCTTAAATTATTTCGGGTCATTCTTCTCTGTGATAAAAAGGTTGCCCAAGGATGATATTTGACTTGTATGTTGAAACTGAGTTAATGGCTGTTCAGGATGCTCACTCGAAGCTATGAAAATGATCTACTTAAATTAATGCCACGAAATCTGTTGAAATGAACATTTACCATCACGAACGGCGAACAGCATACTTCTGTATTAGGCCAAGAGTCCCATAATTAACTGAAATTTAATAAAATTGTCATAAATGAGTATTAGGGCTTTAGTATAATAAGTAGAATTTTTGATGAAAAGATGGGGTGTGAGATAACTAATAACATGTGAAGAATACCAATAAAATATCTATATAAAAACTACGAAAAGTGTGTGTCAAGACTTATTGAATCGGATCCATCAATATGTAAATTTCGTATTTAATTTGTGTGCGGTAAATATGGAAAGCCACATTTACTCTGAATTTAAGATGGCTCGGCTAAAAATTAAACAGTTCAGAAGTAGATTCAACCACATCCGTCATTCGCTGAAAGACTTCAGCAAAATTGCCCGAAAAGGCACCAATACACTTCTTTCCACCAGCATGAGCCCGATATTTAGCAACAGAATAGCTTTCATTGAAGCTGTTTGAAAGCATTGATCTGATTTCGAAGACTAATCCTTCGTGTCAGATTTTGCCGAAGGTTTTGAATTACTTTTAATAAGAATGCTGAACAGTGCTTCTTATTTCCGAATGCTATTTTAATATATGACGCATATTAATGTACCTGTTGAATAGTGCTGGGATATCTTCGGACCTGGAACTGATGCTCTGGAATTTTTCTTGCATCTCCAAGTATTGAAAGTAATTTTCTCAGCAAAACTTTTTCGAAAACTTTGGAGACGCTGGATAAAAGGCTAGATCTATATGACTTCACTTAGAAAGAGTTGAATGGTCTGAGTTGAATGGTGATCACGACCCTTTTCCAAGCTTCAGGAAAATATCCGATTCGGAAGTTGGCGTTGAAGAGATTATACAGCCCAGAAAATACGATCGATGACATCTGTTTGAGCTTAGCATTGGTGATAAGATTGATTCTTCTCGGAGATTTGATCGAGCAGGTTTCTTGTATGGCAGTATTTTGCACCTCTTTAGCCGAAATTTTAATTGGTTTTGAGTCCGGAGTGTTGAAATCAGATGGAAAGATCAATGGTGTGAAAAAGTTATGTTGGTGAACTGTTAAGCTGGTGAACTGTTAACTGTTAAATAACGAAGTAAGGCTTCTTTAATGGAAGCTTGTTAATATTTATGAACGCTTTTCTCAGTGAATACTCGATATTTTTATTGAAAGTGACGTTTTCCAAGAATAAGTGAATATTTTTCCAAGTACCAGCCTGAGTTTCTAGAAGTTTTTTTGATTCGCCCTTTTTTCGATTGCCATCCGCCTATGTCTTTGTGCTAGTCTTCTTTTTTGTACTAAGATAACAATTGATGAAATGCAAGTTGCTTTCATGATGAGAAGTGCAATTTAACTTTAGGTGCTGCAGTAGCGAATGGCTCTAAGATATACTGATTGAAAAGATTTATTGCAGAGTTGAGATGTTCTGATAGTTTGAGGAAATATTGAGTTGGCAAGGTATCGTCTAGTATTGTTGCATCGTTTCAATTTAAAATTTATCAAATTTTTCATTGCATGAAAACGATAACTCTCCACCGAATAAAATCCGAATTTTGTGATGGTGAGTACTGTTTTCTCCACCATCAGATCAAAATGACATACGCCGAATGTATTAATCTTTAGTAGGATCAGGTCTGATAGCAGTTTTTGTTGAAAACATTTAAATTGAGCCAGGTCTCAAAATATCCTTTACAATGCTTCAGATCCTGCAAGCTTAGTAACAAGTGGTTTATCCCAGAAGTTTCTTAAATTTAGATAATATAAATTAAATTTGCTTGGCATCTATAAACCGGCGAAGTCGTTGTTCCCACTCTTGGTAGTAGCGCTGAAAGTCTTCAACCGGTATAGCTTTAAACTGGTCGGTCACAGTCTTTTGAATGTTCTCCAAAGTTTCAAAATGACATCAATTTAAGACATGTTTCAATTTTGGGAAAAGGAAAAAGTTACAAGGGCTCACATCAGGTGAATAGGGATGTTGAGAAACAACAGAAATGCGTTTTGAGGTCAAAAATTCATTGATGAAAATGGCCGTGCGACACGGGGCATTGTCATGATCAAGCATACACTTTTCTGCAATGTCTGATCTTACACAAATCACTCCTTTCCTGAGCCTTTCATGGATACTTTTATAAAACACTTTGTTGACATTTTGTCCTGGTGGAACAAATTCTTTGTGCACGAAACCCTTACTGTCGAAAAAAAAAACAAATCAGCATGGTTTTAATCTTCGATTTGCTCATTCTATATTTTTTCTGTCGAGGAGATGACGGAGTGTGCCACTTTTCGCTTTATTTCAGGATCATATTCAAATATCCAGGATCATACAATTGAAGAATTCTTGGTCATTGCAAATCCTCCCAAGAAGATCAACGCACACGTTTCTTCGATTGTCCTTCTGTTCAGTTGTGAGGTTTTTCGGCACCATTTTAACAGAAATCTTTCGCATGCCCAAATCGTCTGTTAAAATTTGATGTACGGTGAAAGTGTTTAATAGATCACTCTTCATCCTTATTGCTAAACGACGGTCTGGGCATGAATCACGAGATTTCGATAGACGATATCGCCTATCGTCAAATAAAAACGATAGCGATTATCGACTTAGGAATGTCGGCATCACAACCTGAACGATATGGTGTATCGAAATTTTCCTCTTGAATTACAACTCCATGGTAGATTTTCTTGACATTTGACAGCATCTGATGAATGATAATGGCATTTGAAAATTCAAATAGTGAGCTGCTAATGCGCGAAAAGTCTGTCGGTAATGCAATTCACAACGAAAATCAATGGAGCCATTCATCCGTTTTGATTCTTCATCTGAAGATGATAGGTTTTCCATGTTCCGCCATGAATTTGCTCATTATTACGAACTGAGTAGTATTTGTTTTTTTTTTATATTCGTTGTATTTTTCCTGAAAATACATTTTCCTTGAGACAAAATTTTATAAAATAGTCATAACACTCACCTTTTCAAAGTAAAAAACCGGAATCGTTCCGACCACTCTTTACCATTCGTCTTCAAACACAAAATTGCGAAATTGACTGCCATCATTGGTATGTTCGCGTACCTGAATTTATTATAATATATTAAAATGATTTCGCAGCAAGTCGTTTTTGTACTCTTGCTGCAAGCCAAATTTTACCACAATAAGAAACCAGCTGCAAAGATCTGTTGCTGTTCCAGTACGCGAACAGACCTCATATATCATAAGCCGAAGATGGATATCGATGACATATCGATAGTCAGAGATTTCGATAGTCCCTGTCGTTTTTTGATTTTTGTGATTTCGACAGGCGATGTCGTCTATCGTCGGTTGTGATTCATGCCCTGATCTCACAAGAGCTCTCACACGTTCAATGTTTGCGTCAATTTTTGAAGTTGAAGGTCTCCCTGAATGAGGTTGATCTTCAGCGTGTTCTCAGCCTTCCAAAAATGATTTGTGCCAGTGGAAATTTGTGCTCTTGATAAACAATGTTCCCCACAGGTATATTTCAACTTTTCAGAAGTCACACTCGCGGATTCACCAGGTTTAACACAAAACTCGATTACACAACGTTGCTCTGAGTTTCGATGCTCTATTTTTTAGCATACAACAAAAACCCAAGTTTAGTGATGGCGCTGCCAAAAATAATGTGTTAGTTGTACGAAGTTGAAAATCGGAATGAGAAAGTGGAAGGGATAAACAAACCAGGATCGACCGCTTTTAGTGGGCCAGTATTTAGTCGTGTAAGTAAGTATAAGGTAGGATGTTGCATGCAATAGGTACCTGCGTTCGAGACTATTTACAACAGAAAATTTTATAACTACTCTCTCAACGCTTGAGAAATATGGCCAACTTGAGTTAATACCCTGAAAAAACACATTGCGCCAGACGCCAGAATTTATAGGCTTCAGGTGCTATATGCATAGCTGATTTCAGAATTATGTTAAAAGCATAAAGTGACAGACGTCTTAGTGCATGACTAAAAATGCACAAGTGTAGGTACTATGGAAGGATGAAAAGATATAATATATGGCGTTGAGCGCAATTGTACATTGCATTGAAGGTTATATTACATAGCGCTAACTTCTACATATGCATTTTACACAGCGAGCACTATACCTTACATAATACATTGTATTTGGATTGTAAGCCGACGATATGATATTACGATTGAAGCGATATTACATAGCTCATGGTACTATGTAACATAGCATGTGGGACCATAGATACTGCGTGATATTATAAAGGACTTGGCGCTGGGGGGATTTTTTTTATCAGTGTAGTATATTCGCCTTCGGTTTTTTGTTAGCTGAATTGAAACTAATCTGCTGATATAATACTCTAACCTCCCACAAAAATCAACGATTAATTTCAATTGAATCATCGTGCTTGTTTTAAGAGTTGCGGTAGGAGCGAGTCTCAGCTTAATAAGCAGATCTCAAAAATTAGCACTCAAATTGGCTCAAAGTTAATTTTCCCACCAAGAATCGATAGGTTTAAAAACATCAAAAAATGCCCTATGTATATTTTTCCAGACTATCTAAGACAGTCCAAAAAACAGTTAATTTTGGAAATCAAAGACAAAAGTAACATCTGCTTTTATTCCCTCTAACAATAGTATTCGCGACGACTGCTTTTCCATTTAGAACTCTACTCGTGAAATCTCATACAGTTCTTTGAAGTTCGAATTTGAATCAACTGTTGTCGCTTTTCTGTGCGCTTATGAACTATGCACAACTTCAAGCCTACGCACGACATCGTATACAGATGGAAAGTTTTTATTAGTTTTAAAACATTGTGAAAATTATGCAGTGAAATCGGTAAAAGGATAAGAAAAAAACAGGCAAGAGGCAAAAGTGCAGACCTTGAATTATATTTGAACTGAATTTAATGTGTCTATACATATTATTTAAAAAGCCAACTTTGCTTTTTCATACAACACCTTATGTATTTCGGATGAATGTTGACGTACACAGCACTCTAGAAATCACTCCAAGTTTTCTATTCAATATTTTCAACTATATACGCTGCACTTTTAAATAGAAAACACCACTCTAGTAGGCAAAAGATGCAACGAAACAGAAAAAGCTCCGACACTCCGGATTAGGAAGAACGAAATTAAAATCTTGTACATCCGTTTGAATTTCCCTTCGTACATAAAGTAAGGCCTGCATTAGGCGTAAAAGAGATTCGCTTCCTTTTCCACTAAGTATTGCAAAAAACGCTAAAAATCCAACGAGCTGTGCATCCATCTATCTCTTCCAGGTTTGCCATCAATGTCTGATAAGTCCCACTCTGACTTTGCATGTCTTCTTTGATCTAGGCTGGCTGCTGTTTTTAACGTTCACCAGAATTACGGTTCGATGGATAGACAGGTGTATGAAAGAATTTTTCTCTCGACAAACGGAAGCACTGAATAAGGATTTACTGTGCACATGCATTTATGAAACGTGTACATACCTCATCGGGCGGTTTATTTTGCAGTATTTTTTTATTTTCGCTCTGTAAAAGATTAAATTTATATTTAAGAATGCTATGCATTTTTGTTTAATGTTGCTCCAAAGCGTAAGTTTCTAAAGTTTTTATATTGCAGATTCGTTGCCGAAGTTTTTGTTTTCTATAGAACCCTTGCTTGCCTAATATTATAATTTTATAAACTCCTTTACTTTTAATGTGCTGATAGTACAGAGCTTTACAAAGACACCGTTTGAACAGTGGCCCTTTCGAGAAAAAAATTCCAAATTATGGTCTGGGGAACTAACAGTACTACAAATATTGAAAATTATTCTCTTTTTAAAACCCAATATTAGCCATAGAATATGAATATGAGTTTTAATTGTTGCGATTGTTTTCGGTTTGTGGAAGGGGTAGATAAACTTCACAAACCTTGAATAAAAAAATCGTTATGTGCTTTGTTTGTCATTTAGACTTGAGACAATATATTTTGTTTATATTCCGAATTAATTCCAAATTGTAACATGTTTTAAAAAAAATAATACTAAAATATGATATCCTACTTTTCCTCAATGATTGTTCCGATTTTGAGAAAAAAATAGTCAATTTTCAAAATGGAGACATCAACCATTCCTATAGTTTTCCTTAATCATTTTTCTATGTCCACATACATTGGGTGATCACAAATTTCGTAACCTGTTTTGAATCGCCGAAATAATCAAAATAAGTACTTCCTGAGCATTTTGGAAAGAAACAAGTATTGGTTTTTTTAAAAACTGTCCTCAACTGTTCAACAACTATCAAATGAATATTTTTTGCAGACCATAAGTATTAATAAAGATTTTCAGTCCCGTTCAAACCTTTGCTTATGATCTATGATTAAGAAATCCATTCCAAAAAATCATTTATTAGCGTTTAAAGAACATTTATCATTTGCTTCAATGTTATATTTTTGGAAAGTTGAAACTGACTACTGCATCATCTTTATTTTCTGGCTGCTTTGTTCGGTTTAACCAATTGGCATAGCTCTTTTTCGAGTTAGGGGTCGTGATACTTTGAAGCGGACAGTAATGTTTTTTAATACTTCCGAGCGTACAGTAATTCGAAAATTGCATTATCTCGAGAAACGAACCCATCAGTTGGCCACCGAGATCGTGTGCTCCAACTCCGCTAGATTACTTTTTGTGAGGAAACGTAAAGTCGTTGGTCTACGCTGACAAAGCAGTGACGACTGACGCTTTAGAAGACAAGAGAACTTACGTCATTGACGATATGCGGCCCCAGTTGTTTCCAAAAATGGTCGAAAATTTGAGCTCTAGAATTAGCTTCCTGAGAGGCGGTCATTTGCATCAGATCGTCTTCAAAAAGGAAATGTAAAAAGCCAAGTTTTGCAATAAAAAATACGGTGATTCAATAGATATTGTTTGTTTTATTCAAGTTTGAAATCGAAACCCTCTAAAAAAAAATACACTTTAAAGAGTAAGTTCCTGGCGAGTACCAGGTTCCTGCGTAATGAAACTCATAAGACCACTTGGGTCTCATCTGATGAAAATATCTAATTGGTATGGTTTTCCGAGCGCGGATTACTTTCCATTGGCATGTCTAGATGTGTGTGTGAATTGGAGGAGAGGCGTATTGCATCCGCGAACCAGATTCAGGTCAGATTGTCCTGCGCCGTAAAAGCTGCTATCTTAGCATTGATGTATTGTCGCAACATTGATCCCATATTTATCTGTGAAAAAGGATACCAAGCTAATCTTGGCATAAGGATGGATCCTCCAAACTGAATCAGAGCGAATCAGGAGCTTACTTTCCAAATATTTTCTCAGCAAGATTTGCATATAGTGTGACGAAGAAGAAGAAATCGTGGAAAAAATCTGTGAAATAATGATGTATTTTTTACCATGCTACCTTTTTGCCACTTAAACGAATGTATCTGTCAAATATTTTTTTTAAAGTCAAATAAAAATAATTTTTTAAGTCCCACCCGCCTGGAATCAATAATGTACCGAAACATTGTATCATAAAACAACCTAGAATTATTTTTCAATATCTTTATTTATTTTCCTATGAATAGTCAAGTCATTCTCGCATAGTATCTGCCACTTAAAGTTACTCTGTACGTGTATTGTGTCTACTCCCGGACTTATTTCCAGAATATACGTTAATTTTTCTTTATTTCTCTATTCATTCATATTCAATGTATACGCCAAAAATTTTTATACAATATTTACATCATTTTTTTCATCCGAGAAACAAACAATAACTCCCAAACACATACTTTCAGAATAATTCACGATGTACAAAAAATATATTCGCTATAGTGAAATACCCATGAGCATAGTCAAGGCTGTCGTGCTAGGTTTCAAGAATATTTTCATTTACATTTTAAATTCAGAGCTTGCTATCGATATGTATGTACGTATAAATTATTATTTTGAAATATTCTTGCAACACTACAGCGCTATCCTTGCGATTTCACTATGCAAGACTTTCACATTTACATATGGCTGTGAACTTATAAATTCCGATTGCATAAATCATAAAATGTTGGGAAATATGCCAGGCAAACTATCGGAGGAGTCTTACTTATTTTCGTCAGTTTATTTTCCTTACGAATTTCATAGCACGCATTTGCTTACAGAGGGCGTTAGATTTCTGCGGGCTAATCACTTCACACTCGTATTCACAATGATTGTGAATTTGTGAATGAAGCACTCTGCTAGCTCCTACCACTACACCCGACAAGGGTTGCTGTGGGATTATTTTTCTTTAAGATTTCGATAACCGTGATCATTTTTACAATTATGATTTCATCAAGCGTATTCTATTGAAAATTCGTTATGAAGCTGACCTACATGTAATTGTTTTTTTTTTTTTTTGTTAAAATAATTTGGGTACTGCACCATTTTATTGGCAGGAAAAAAATTAAGAATAGAAAAATAGTTTAGATTTTTTATTTGCATTTTTAAGGATTTTTACGTGTTATTTCAGTTTCATTCTCTTCAAATACTTTTACTTAAGAAAACAATTACAAACGTGCAAAAGAGTGATAATAAAGTTAAACCTAAAATAAATGAAACAGAAAATTTGTATTTTCGCACATAATTATGTATTTCAATGAAAATAAGATATAATAAAATAACATAAGTTTTCTATATTACCCTAATAAAAATTGCATAGAAGGTAGGCAAGGTTGAGAGCAAATGATTGCTACATCGTCATTCATTCGTTATTGTATAAAAAAATATTACAAAATGGAAATGTGTTGTGTTCGAAATTACTTCGAGTTAATATTCTTTTCACATATAATATAATTATTCAATACTAAAAAAACAATAATCTAGAAGCAAGAATCGTCGTGCGAACGAAATATTTGATTTTTTCAACAGTTTTCTTCTCATCTCTTATGATATATCTTGTGTGTGTGTGTGTTTATTTCTCGTCAATTTACATGCAAGTTTTGTTTACTTACATTTATACTGATTTATTTATTTTACCTAGTTTTTTTCCCTATACATATTTGAATTTGTTTTATTTATAGATGTAGGCTTAAGTCTTAAAAAGTATAAAAAATTCTAGCACACTAGTGTTTTTGTGTTGATCGTTTCTTTGTTTTTCATTTAATCAATACACTTCTCAGTCAGAATTTTAGAAACACAAATTTATGTTTAGGTTTTACGTGTTTTTTCACTACTTTTCTTTAGATTTCTTTTAAATACTTTGTTTCTTTGCCTAAGTAGTAAAATAAATACAATTCATTATATTAAAAGAAAAGATTTCACTACATAAAAAATGTTCACCAACAGATTGATCGTTTGAAAATTATCTTTTCGCTTCAAACTTAAGTGGAAAGAATTATTATTCATATATCTGGTTATTGATTCTACTAGATACTATTTTAAGTAGTGTTTTATTGTTTTAGCAGCTGATTGACGGTATGAAAATTTAAATTAAGTTGAATATAAACTTTAGATAGACCAGATTTTTTCAAATTTCAAATTAATTTAAGTAGATCTGTCAGAATTCTCAAATAAAAAATTGATCAAATTGTAGATAAAGTTTTTTCATAAATAATCAATATAACCTAGAGGAATTACGTAGCTATAAACTAAAGCCAAGTAATGCAAAAATTAGAATTAGAGGCAATAAAAATTTACATTTCAAATTACAATAAGTAGGTTAACATAAATTCTAATGTTATAATCTTAATTAGACTTTGATCAAATACTCAATAAAAATCAAATTGGCGGAAGCGTACATTATATAGATACATGCACAAATGGCAGACTATCAAATCCTTGTTTGATTCCAGAACAAAAACATAACCTCAAACTATACAGTATATTAAAAACAATCTTTTGTAAATTGTACCACAGCAAACGTTATCTAGTTCGAAGAAATGTAATAGGTTGTTCGACATTGAAAGAATTTAACTGTCAGACATCTGTCTGATGAATACTTTTCGACCATTTGCCAGTTCCGCCCAGCGAAGGTGATTTTCTTGTTTTTGCAAGACTGCCAGGATTGCTATTAACGATGCCACTGCTATTGCTACTATGGCCGGTATTGATGTGTGATGGCGGTGGAATATCACTGAAACTGGAATCATTTGTTTCGACGCAATGGAACTTATCCGTAGTTGGTAGTCCGATTCGATCGATCAGTTCGTTACAATCGTGTTGTTGTTGACGATGATAGCTGCTGAGTAGTGAACTCTCTTCATCGGCTATATTTAGAATAATAAATGGGTTTTATTACTTTAATAATTAAAGTTTCTAAAAAATAAATTAAAGCAAGTAAACAAAAATTATGTTTAAATTCTTTATAAAATTAACAAATCACATACCGTTCGTTTTTATCAAGTTAAAAACGGTAAATGCCGCAGAGATAAATAACAATTTATGTTTAAGCGAAGGGTTCACGCTCTATAATAATCTCTGCAGCTCATAGAAAATATTTAAATCATTGAATCTATAAGCTATAGCACTTTGTCGTGGTCGAAGAGCTTGCATTGTATCGCGAGGTACCACACCAAGATTGCCTAGGGAAGAGCATGAGGATGAATGTGAAGGATTGTGTCCGTGCAGGTGGTAGCAAAACTGAGTCTGGAATCCCATCTATTCTAGTTCGCTAAGTACGGCAGAAACCTGGATTCTGCAGGCCTCAAACGTATATACGGCTCCAATATAGGACTGTGGTTGCAGTGTGTCATAGTAGAGAATTCTATGGCCAGTGAATTTTCAAACTTGCTGATTGCATCTCATGGATTTGTGCAAGCCTCATAAAAGAGGAGAAGGAACGCAATGCCGAATACAATTCTAACCTGTACGATCGCAACGCGCACAGGCAGTATAGAAGGATCCTTTCTGAGCTCTTCAAGCATAAGTGTCTGAGTCGCAAGAAACGTAAGAAACTGCGAAAAATGGGAAGGTTACTGGCGAAGGTGAACGGGGGAAATCAATGCAGTAAGAACTGTAAGCACTTTCCTGAACACTGGATGCTAGACAGTAGGAACGCCAGAGCCTACCTAGAGAAGCGAGGGATGTTGTCAGTTCGGCCCAGAAGTTTCTCAAACAGGTAGCTGGCGACGAATCTTGGCAAGACAGGTGTTGCCAACCAGCTGAAATTCTCAACCATTGACAGAAGAGGGATCTGCTTAAAAATTCGATGCTTCCTAATGTTAATTTGGGTTCAGAGATAGCTCTGAAAAGCCGGCTGCACCGAAACCCTTCCTGCCGGCCACTGCAGGAAGCTTTTCCAACTTTGTCAGCGAAGCAACGCAAAAGAAATGAAAAATGGCCCGATTAGCGAGAGAAATCTTGTTGAGAACCAACACATCATCTGCACAAGTAGCGAAAGAAACTCATCGAAAAATGCCCTGAAACTTTTGTTCATAACAAATTTTTTCACAACAGACCAACTTTAGACCACATCAGTAACTCGTTCAGTTTTCTGATTTTAAGTTCAAAGACACCGCTGGCAAGTAGCAATTCACTTTTCTCGAATAGGCTAGAAAAAAATCATGACTGGCCAGCATTTTGGCTTTCAAAAAAGTCATGATACTATAAATAACCTAAAAATCGCCACAACCGACAGAAAAATATCTCAAGACATCACTGCTTGCTTGCTTTATTGATGGAGAAGTGGTGTTTTATTTAGTGTTTACAAATTGGCTGATTTTCTTTTTATGCTATTTGAACTATCTAGCTTACTTACTTAGTAACTAGCGAACTTTTAGCGCAAATCTTGATAATTTCACCATATATTGGCACCCGATCTATGCACTTTTTCAGCCTCAGGAATTCCACATGAGTTTATCTCCGGTCCGATTCTTTTCCAAATCTTCATACTTGATATCTAAGTCAAGAAAACTATCTTTGCAAGTAAGGTACTCAGACGGTACCTCTTGGCATGCTGCGCCAAATCCAAAAATAGCGTAACTTGGGTACGTCTTTGAATTTCATGAAATGAAATTCTTCGAAAAAATAGCCCCTTGAAATAAAATTCCGGGAATTATATTTGGATAGAAAAAACCTCTGTAGTGAATGACTAAAACACATTTAGCTTATTGAGTACCAACATTTTTATAGGTGAATTTAATGCAAAGGATGTTTAGCATTAAAAATGTCTTTTGAAAACAAAGAACCCTTCTCTTAATTACCTATGCAACCAATTTTTATAGCCTGATCTGTGCTCAAATTGCAAGTCTTTTGTAGCAGAATTTTACCACGAAATCCAACTTTATTTACTCGAAAAATTCTCTCATTTTTGTCTTTCTCTTATTGCATTAAGCCATATATTTCCAGAAAAGCCATATATTTCCAGAAAAGTTTCCATTTTATAAAAACCAAAAGGAAACCTTAAATCATTTTTCGAAAATTAAATAGTCCGTGAATTTCGTGAATAAATTCCAGAAAGTTTAAATTTAGTAAAAACGAAATCCCAAGTTTGGAATAAACTTATTCAAATATTCTTCGCGTTTGGTACAATATTAATAAATTATTGACCAAAGACTCAAAACTAAATACAATAAACTATAAATTTCAATCCATTTCCTCACAATCCCAGTTTTCCTTCAGCTGAAAATCCTTGAATGAAATCCTTGAAAATACCATTTCTCTAACCATAACTTCTCTTATAACTCTTCATATTTCTCCATAGATACGGGCGTAGCTAACCAATACTATATAATAGAGATATAATCAATATGCGATTGAAGGATTAATGGATAGATTCCAATCGAATCATGCCTTGCATTTAAGTTCTCCTTCTCCTATCGAGAAATCTCGATCGATAATTTAAAGTTGAATGAACAGGAACAAATGCTTAGTTAATAGACCGCAATCCGATCATATCTAAACTATGCTTCGAATTATGCTTGGATTTTGAAATGTTAATCAAATCATTATCATCGACCGACGTAGAAATTGATTGGCAGCTAGTGGGAAGCCACAGTGTGACTGCGAATAATAAAATAAATGGTTTAATGATTTTACAGTTGGGAAGTAAGTGACAAACGACTTTCAATATTCTACGAAACTATAGGTTGTATTAAGTAAAAGAGCTACTCTGGATTCTGAGAAAGTGATTCAAACTGTAAGGAATCCGTCAGTTAGCAAGAAACAATGAATCCAATAAACGTATGCGCAGCCAACGAGTTCAAGGAATGTATTCATAGTAAATATATTTTCTAAGCCAATAATCCCACATGGGGCGCTGGAATAAATTATGGTTTCAGTCAAACAAATATTTCAAATAATCATTCGAAATCATTAGGGACAGAAAATTTCGCTTTAAAATCAACCAGTCAGTGTTTAAGTCAATGCAAGGTTAAGGACTGTGGTTTTCAATGTCACGGGGTGATTGACCCCAAGCGAATGACATTTGGATGCATTGCTGAGGTACAATCACAATGGGAGCATAATTGACTAGGCTGATCAGCGACATTAATCCTTCGCTTAGTCGTGACTACGGCGAAATAAATTTCTATCAGGTCATGTCTACTTTAGGAGATACCTTCATTGAATATAGAAAATCAGTACGAAATACTGCACATTGATGAGAAGCTCTCCTCTCTTCAATTGGCTCTGTGATGCTGGAGACGATTGTGGAGGCGATGCAGGATTCACAGGATGTTTGACTATGTGTTTGGCCATATGCAGATAAGAGAAAAAGGATGCTTTACAGTCTTCTTTTGATAGAACGGACGCAATCGTGGGGGCACTTGATAGGTGCTAGTAGCACGGCCGGGTCAAACTAATGTGAAAACGATCGTGGCTCAAACTCTTGTGATCAGAGGGTGATATTTTTTAGGAAATAAGACTTTTATAGAGTCCTGCATCAGTGAAAGGAAACCTTATGAAAGTTTTTTGACACCCGTTGAAGCGAATTTTCGACAGCTCCAACAAATTTTTGTCATTTTGCCATTGAGTGGTTGTCGTTATTAAATCATTGAACATATTTCACACACACTTCTCGTTACGTCGCTTCAAAAACTAACATGTTACTTTCTAGCAATACTATTCTTATATTATTCTAACTAAATTTCCGCTTTTGAAATACTCAACAGAACTAACTTTGAACATACATAAACTTCCCCAGAAACTTTGAAGAAAACTTATCCTTTATGAAATTTGGTCAGGCTCTAGATTAAAGTTTTGCATAAAATTGAATTGACCGTGGCACGAAATAATTTAACTTACAGATATGTTTATGTAGGTAGATAGTCTCGATAAACCAACATCGAATTTAGATTAAAAAGTTTTAACGATTTAAAACTTAAAGTAAATTCCAAGTTGAGAACAGCTTGAAAATTTGTATATAACTTGAATTTTATTCATTGACAAATAGATGTATTACTTCGAAGTTTTAGAAGTAATTATTTTGAATAATATTCTAGTCGCACTGCGTTGTGTTCGCTATTAAATTCATTTAAATATTTTCAAAATGCTTACTCTGCAAATTTACACGCTGCAATGAAGGCACTGCCAACGCAGATATTAAATGTGTCGCATTGTCAACAGTTTCAAAATAAGTCCATCGGGACCATCTGCTTTCTATTTCGCAATATGTCATAGAAAATGACATCAATTCGAGCATTATGAAAAATAAGATCTTAGACTGCATTCGGGATTGTGCTAACGCTTCGGCTATTCAACGTTTTCACACGCATACTCACATAAATCCACATTAAATCATGCTTGCCAACAGAACAACCAATTTTTCGTCATTGTCCTCTTTTATATCCCTTTAATGTTTATGACATTTCTCATTTTTCTCCCAATCCGAAAAGATCCAAAACTGAAACGAGCAAACCACAACTCACTGGCTTTACGAAATAACATCAACTGGTCTGTCTGATAACCGGATATCGGCAAAAGACATCTTCTCCTATGTATCGTCATAAAAATCGTATTTCTCGCCAAAACCCAAAGGATAGATGAAAAATACCGAGATAGACGTAGTTAGATAATAGAAAAGAAAATTTTCCTTGGTAGTTACTGAATGTTGAAGATGCACATAAATGCAGGAAACGAGGTATAAGAGAATCGCATGTGATAAAGCCTGGGATAGTTGCAGTGATAGATACGAAAGGTATTTACTAGGATTTCTACAGAATAAGTTTTATGAAATCATTTTTTTTTTTTGCTTCAACCTGCTTTCATCTTTCATCGTGACAACACGTCATTTACTGAATGGTATTTGAAAAATTTCATGACAGACGAGATTTTCGCATGAAAATGGAATACTGTCTTTGAAAATGTGATGGACCAAGAGAATTTCATGGTGCTTGAAATGCATTTGATTTAGTGTGAATGGAATGCAGACGTCTTTTGATGATTAAATTTCAATTATTCACTCGAAGAACACCAAACGAATAGTGATGAGCGGTCATGCGTCCTGTTCATTTTGATGACGTGAAATATGAAATATGATGCTGCTAGCTCCAACAGATTTTAATACATTTTTCTAGCTAAATTAAAATATAATCAACAGACAACTGGCTTTCAGTTCATTGAGTGTTTATAAAAAAAAAGCTGAGCTGGTTCTTTATTGAATTTTTTTTGGTCACTGTTTATTTTTGCTCTGTAAAAATGGTCCAACAAACAATTGATAGTGAACTGGAGATATCGCGCTTAGATTAATGTTACTTTGAGATTCAGTTGAACCCACAACTCTCGACCGGATCATATGGGGTCTGGTCCCCTCATAATCACATGAGGTTGGATCACCTCATCATCACATGGAGTCTTATCCAGGAATACAAAATGGGATTCCTTCAAACGGGTAATTGTTGGCTGGTTACCAGATTCGGAGAGAACGGTAAATATCCTCATTGCAAAACTCATTAAGGTCTGTAAAAACAAAAATATTTGTTTTTAAAAATGAAGTAACAAATTTGCCTTCCATGAAGCAAATTCTTTTTGATGATTTCAAGTGGCGCTATTTATCAAACAGGGTCTATACAGAGAGTAATTTTTTCATAAACCTGTATTACGAATTACATTACAACAGTATACATTATGAATCCATAATTGATTCTTCAACAAAACTGTTTCTTAGCAGCATAACGTTATGATAAAAAAAAATAAACAGTATTTTCTGAACAAATTAGAAAATTTCATTGAGATAAAAAAACATATTCTTCAGTTCATGACTTCAATGAATTTATCTTATTCATAATTTGCTTCTGCATTTTTATTTTGAGAAGCCTAACATATCTATGCGATCTATACACCTAAACCAGCATCTCATTTCACAATTCCGACTTTCAATGGATGATTCCCGAGAATAGGAAGGAAACTTGAACCAGAGTGCAAATTAATGGCCTTATCCTTTCTTTACACACGAGTTTTCATTTGTATTATACATATGTGAATTCAACTTACGCCATTGCAGCTATCACGTTTGAACAGTTGGCAAGAACATGTTCCTTGGCTTTTACTGAAAAAATATGGATCTTCCTTGAAATTCATTATCATAATTTTAATTTATGTTAATAGTTGCTTAGGTCTGTCGACGGCGAGAGTTGGGTGGATATGAGTCTGGTTTGAGAGGGCTTATGTTTTTTGTAGAATTTTATTTCAGGGAGAAAAACGAAACGTTTTTCGAGGAAACGTACAGTTTTATGAGGCATGAGTTTTATGAAAGTGTATCTATGCATTGAGAAAATACACATAGCGAGAATACTTTGAACCTAAAATAGGCAACTCTACTGTATTTTGTATAGACTCTGAGTGTTCGATTTAAAAAAAAGGGCTACGTGTTTTAGCTTTAAAAGTTACTAAGGAGCCATCACACTTTTCAAATGAGCGAAATAGAATCCTCTGTACTAGCCTGAGTAGCCCTTTCGGCTCATTTAATCTCTGCACCATCATATCCCCACACATATCGCATCCCTTAGCTGTAACTGAAAATTGCATACGTGTTACATTTGGTCTATTAAATTTTTACGGACATTACCGAGCAAAGGAAAACTGTACAAGAGCGAGCAAATGAACGAGAGACAGAACAAGTGGATGGCGGGAAAATGGTAATCGTATCCTTTTCAAACAGTCAAAGCGAACCGACTACACGAATTCTACTTATGCGTATATTGGACAGCTTTTTACTTCGACACCGGTCGGTCATGCTCTCTGTTCACTCGTTCCACATGTAGCCGACTAAAAACGCTTTAACGAGGAAACGAAAGACAACTCATTTACGGAACTGAAAACCAGAAAAGACAGTGTAACAGAGAGTGAGAGACCGAAAAATGAATTTTACAACATATTTTCGGAATTTTTTTCACTTATTAGATTTTGATATTTCAGACTAAATGAAATTCATTAGGGTAGAAATCTGAAAACGTGAAAATCGAGGAAAAGATACAGCAAATTTATTATATGCTAATTGTTCGCAGTCCAAAAAGGAAAGAAAATAAAAAATATTTTAATTTTACTTCTCATTTTTGTACTCCTATTCTTATTGAGTTTTTTTATTTTTAATCTTAATGTTTTAATCCTTTATATTTTTTATTCATTTTGTAGTATTCATTTTGTAGGTTGTAAGCGATCTTATTTGTCAGTTTTGATTTCCTTAACAATAGAGCTCGACAGATATTTTTATTCATCGCATTATAGAACTCGCATTTCTTTTCTTCTAAAGATTTGCGTCAATGCTATGATGGAAGAGCAGTCTCAGTTATCCTAGATGAAGAAATGTTTTTTTTCAAAATGCCAAAGATAATTGTTCGTTAAATAAAATCTTGATAGGAAATGAGTTTAGTTTTTGCGAGCACGGCCAGCTTTTTAGCGTAGGAACATTTATGTGCTGTAATGTGACTTTAGCTACTCCGATTTTCCATTGAACATAGAAATTGAGCGTAAAACGATTCTATAGAATTCAACTTCGAAGTACTTTGATATAAAACCGAAAATAATTGTCTGGTTTTGTATGGTAAACACATGCAGTGTTTACTCCGCTCGTCAATTTGGCCTCTAAGGAGTTGACTATGAAGTTTACGATGTATTGCGAAAACAGTTCGTGTATGAAGCTACAACAACTTGAGCAGCTCTTGCAAATTCAACTATCTGTACGAACAGCCTTTTAAAATTTGCTTAAACACAGCATACTTTTCAAACGCATGTCTCATTTGCCTCGGATGTCACATGTCTCGCCCACATTGGGCGCCAAATTGTCATAAATTACTGTCTGCAGGCAATCCTTAATCTTTCTATTTTCTTTACTTCGCTCACGAGAACGAGGTAGTTTAGGCGTCACAAACTGCAAATAAAATCAAACAGTCATCCTGCCCCCACTCTAAAGTGAAAATGAGATGGCGGACTGACGAATCACAAATCTCATATAAATTCATAGCAAACAAAAAATGTAACTGACGTAACTCAAAATGTATACAGGTCTTATTCGTTGTAACACAAAAAATCCCCGTACAATATAAGGAGAATACTCCTGATTAATTATTCTAATCCTATGTCGATTTTACACACTGCCTAACTTCTTCGATGGCTGTGCCATCGGTTGCAGCTAAAGCCCCAGGAGGTGGAGATATAGTGAATGAACCAGCTCCGCGGACTGAGGTTAAAGCTACTGAAGATCGTAGAGACATGACGAATGAGTCAGCTCCACTGGCTACCGGCACAGCGGCTAAGCTTGAACAAGGCTGTGAATATGTTTGGCATAAAACACTCTCTGATTTTTCGCCAATTAGCACACTCTATACCATTTCCCACCAAATTTAGAAAAATGCGTGGCGATACAACTTCCCCATCCCCAAAGGAGTAATATGCATTTAGAATGTAAAAAAAATATTCTCCTATTTTCGTAATGTACATATATTTAAGCAAACACACTGAACATTTCTTGTTAATTTATTCTCGATGTTACGCACACCTTTATAAAGGCTTCTCGAAGCGAATCTGAATGCTTTTGCAACTTTGAACGCGTTTTTTCGGAACTCTTTTTTGAGTTGGTAAGCAAGATTTTCTTAGAAACGCCTAAATTGCCCAGTCTCTTCAGTGAAAGTGAAGTTTTATAAACATATGTTTTAGTGATTGATAAAAGGTTTTTTTTGCCGATAAATATTCTCCATTTTTTTAATTTTTATCGAAATTCGATTTTTATAACAAGCTTCCATTTTGTCAAAATTTAATATTTTGCTTATCCCTTCGATTAATCACTAGATAATAACGAAAGCTTATTTTTTCAATCGAGGTAATCCAATCCAGAAATATCGTGCTCATCGCAAAGCGCCTTTTTGAGCTCCGAGAGATCGGCTGTAGCAACTTTAAATTCATAATTTTCGCAAATGAAAGACATTTAATTTAAATTTTAAAATTACCATAGCACGTCTGCCAAATTTTAAGCTAATCGCATCATAATGTCAGCCCAGGAAAAAAATCTTCTAAAACCACTTTTTATCGGCCTCGTGACTGCGTATAAATTATGATTGTAAATTCGAACTCTATATTCATTTCACTTTTCACTTAACCGTCACATTTACTCATTAATAAATGAAACCTAACTCTGCATTTCGCTCCATAAAAAGTTCAATAATAATTATTTAAAAACCTTTTATTTGGCTCTTTGGCTCAACCGGTTTCGGAATATCCTTGCTATGTATAGTCACCAATTTATAAGCAGCATGCCATAAGAGAGGCATCCTAAAATAGAACAATTCCAGGGAAAACCATGAAGGATATTCTTTGAGCTGTTTTAAGTCCCGATATATATCCTTCTAAGCCGTCTCTAAGTAATATAATATTGTTTGGTAGAATATACTTTTCATGGCGATAATGAAAATGTTAATGCCTTAACTAAAATAAAATGAGAATTTCAACTTCTTCAAGGAAATACTCCATACAAAATTTAAATGAGTTATGTTAATTTCTTTCAATTAAAATGCTAGAAGTGGCAAAAAGATGACACAATTGAATGATGGACTTCAAACAAAATGCTTAGTGACTTAACCGACTAATAGACTGCCCAGTGGCCTACATAGCTGGGAAACAAAGCAACGTAGTGTTTCGTTGAGTCTTCTCATAAGCCGTACTACCTGTTACTTACGAAGTACGTAAGTCTTTTGACACGTATTGCACATTTTACAGTGGGGAAGATACTAGCACTCAAAAATATATTTACCAATCAATGCAAAACAAACCACTTAAGCATTTGGAGTCAAACCAACGAGCTGGAACAAAACGGAAGCTCAGGGTACTCAAGAATAGTTTCACCAAGATAACCCATCCAAGAAACCATAAAGGAGCGATAAGTACAATTAACTTCAAAGGGAAATTTGATGCTGTTTTCAAGTAAATAAGCATGTTACGCCTTTCTCCTCTCGTTCTCCTCTAAGCTAACTATCGCAATAATGATGCAGTAACACCAATATTTCTGCGGAAATACGAAGGTGCCAAAATAAATTTACACACTATCCTTAATGCAATGCACTTCCTTCTAAACTTAAAACCAAAAGTTTACCCTTTCAAACTTCCTAAGTAAACTACATCCGTCCGCCTTTTCCGCAATCTGCTTTTAGTTTTCGCTAAACACTTTTCAAGCTCATGTTCATTCAACAAGCGCAATCAATCTCAAACTACTCGAAGCCGAGTTTCCTATCACCTTCAGTCCTAAAAGTTTTCTTATCAACAGCATCGCACATAAAATTACATCATCAGTGGCAAAACATTTTACGCAAACCAAAGTATCTTACACGCTAATATGTACCACTAACAACAACATGCACAAAGATATCGAGATTCTTCCGGAAACTTACCTTCACTCCTTACGAGTTTATCGATATCCGACGGTTCTCGACGATTTCGACGTTTCGGGAATCCATACGGTTGATTATCGTCGTCATCGTCCTCGTCGTTACCGTCATTGTCACTAACGCCATGTCTCCGGTCTAGACTGTTCAATAATTTCCCGTCACTACCTGTTAACGGTGCAGTTTCTCCATCCGTTTCACTTTGACTATAGCGTGGCAAATATGTGTTCGGATGTCGTAAGTAACTATCTGCTGGAAAATAACAATAAATAGAGGAAAATTAATGAGATTTCAACAGTGGAAAATCTTAATCTAGCGAGAAAACCACGTTTTACTATCAAAAACGACAAATTAGACTCCTACTTACTTGTATTATTATTTATTACTAAAGGCACTGTTTGATAGCATTAAAAACGAAATATATACATATCAGTAAATTAGCATACTGCAGTAAATGTGTCAAAGTGAGATTTACCTGTACTAAATCGATACTCTTCGCTTCCGCTATCCAATCGATTAAGTCCTGGAACTGATGATAACGGATCAAATGATGTCGACAGAGGCTTTTCACTGCCCTCGAATTCCGACTCCATGTATTCAGATTCGACCTCTTCGTTGAGAGGCTCGATTCCACGTACTGGATCGATAGATCCCAAATCTGAAATCGAAAATAGTCGTGTATAACCTCCCTTACGCTCATTTTAGCGTCAAATTCTCACTTGATTGTAAATGAAGGCTTTTCGGGTGAGATTCATTGCTCTCGTTGCTATGAAAGCTCGATGAGTCAGGTACTTCGCTGCCCGGGATCTCAGTAATGCCCGGCAAAGCATTCGAGACCCAATCGGAACAGTCCCAGTGATATTGGCCGTTCATGTTGATGGTTTCTTCGTAGGGATATGATGGTACTGCAACGTTGAGCAGACGTCCTGTCATTGTTCCTGAAGATTTGACTGTTGCATGACGGCCAGCATCTGAGCGTTTCAAATCTGAAAATAAAATAAGATAGGTTTCATTTCTTTAAAACGTAAAATGTAATTTCTAGTGCTCACCATTATTGATCTTTAAATCCGTGATAGTCTTCATTTGATCCGACCAAGTTTGTTTATGTAGAGACTCGTTGTCACTCGACGTGTTCCCGTTGATATTGATATGCTGATAGGGTCGGTTCAATTTCTGATATTCAGTGGGTACATTCTCAAGCTCATCGCCCGCAGATCCGTAGCTCCGCAATGTATCCAGATTGTTCACAAAAACTGTATTGCATGGATATGGTGAATCGTTCGAACTGGGTGTATAGCTTAACGGTCGCTGAATTTCCAAATTACTCAATTTCGATCCACGTTTGTATTCTTCTCTAGGCGAAACAGAATTCAGTGTGATATCTTTATGTGGATCGTTATTGATATTCGCTGACTGATGTGATGAAGACCTTCTTCCACACACCACACAACAGGCTATTGATCCAATCAGGAAAGCAATTATAACAATAGCTGCGATCCCTCCAACAATGATCTGGTCATGCGTGAGGTTTTTCAGTTTCGTCGTTATTGAATTCGAGTAAAGTGGATCACCACAGCTAGCTCCTGTCAAGTCTGGCGGGCATATGCATCGGAAACTGCCAGCTTCATTGATGCATGTAGCACCATTTCCGCAAGGCTGATTGTCGCACTCATCGACGTCAATTTCACAAGTAAGACCAGTGTAACCACGACAGAGACACAGAGGTCCGTTGTCTCCTTCTTCGCAGACTCCTCCATTTCGGCAAGGATTTGGTGAACAGAACCGTCCGAAGTCGCACCGTTTCCCGCTCATTCGTGCTGGACAATCACAAGAGTAGTTTCCTTGGCCTTCGCTGCGACATTTCCCACCAAACAGGCACGGTGAAGAAGCACATGGGTCGGTATCTTCTGTGCAAAAAGGACCAGCGAATCGAGGATGACAGATGCATTCAAAGTTTCCGATAGTAAGATCTTTGCAGATTCCACCATTATAACAAGGCTGAGTACCACAGACGCCCAGCGAAACCAGAACAGTAGCAGCGTCACAAGTAAACTCTACGTTTGCGAATCTCTTCAGTACTGCAACAGTGCTACTTCCAGTCATATGCAGGGGGACCGATTCCTTCGACAGACGAATATCATCCATGCAACCAACAAAACCCCGTTGAATATCTTCAAAGCCAAGAACCGACGGATGTGGTCTGACTTCAGCTCCCAAATAGAAGTCGTTCGATTGCAAGTTCAGTATTCCATTTACACCAGGAGCATTTCCTTGAGCCACATGCTTTCCATCGACTATCAATCGGGCGCTATTTCTTTCTCGCTCCAACTTGATCTCATGCCATTCACCATCAGAAACATAGATACTAGTCACACTTATCATACCCTCTCCTGAGCCCAAATCGAAGCGGTATTGTACAACACCATTCGAAATTTCAAGAATATTGTAGTCCACTTTGCCCGCTGCATACATAAGATTGCCAGTCTGCTGAACAGTTCTCACTCTCAGACTAAACTTTAACTGATCTTCTAGTGTCTTCTTCGCAACCGTCTTGTCAATTTTGTACTGTGCATAGCTCTTCCCAGTGAACGAGACTGGATTGATGGGTGTATAACAGCTTTCATCGCTGCATTTCTTAACATCACGATCACAGGTCGGCCCGGCAAATCCTTCGGGGCAAAGACACCGATAACCGTCCAAATAGTCGTCAGGGATGCAATTTTTGAACGGCGGACACGGACTGCTTGCACATGCATTTATCACGAGCTCACACTTATTTCCGCCAAAACCCTGCTTGCATTCACACTCATCAACGTGCTGGTACCGTGGCGACACGAAGCTCGTTACATCAGTTGCAACCGTCCTAATATTAGTACGATCCAGGATGATTTTGTCTTTACACACTCCATTTATGCACTGACCCTGATTGCACTTGGTCCTTACAACTTCCTCAATCAGCAGGTTGGTTGCTTCTTCGATTTCTTCTAAATTATCTCTCACCACTAAGGTTATATCTTTGGTGGAAAAATATCCTTCGGCCGCAGGATTCACTTGTTGCTTTCGTACTGTGAATACGACATCTAAGTCACCTTTGACCTGGCGTTTGTGGAGAATGGTAGAGTTGGCATATCGACGAACTCTTTTATGGGTAATCTGATTGATCTCATCTGAGACAGGTTGTACTGAAATAAGGACAACATCCTTTTGTCTGGTCCGCATAACGGTACGAATCGACCGTATGAAACCTTTACGATGACTCAGAATGAAATCCTCGGGACTGATCTTACTAAAACGTATGATCACTGCATTCGCAAGCATTTCAGGAGTAATCAATTCAACAGCTACCTTAACTATGGCGAAAGATGTGAATTTGCCATCGGTTACAGTTACGTTGATACGATAGTCTCCAACGTCAAGATTAGGTAGAGCATACAATGTCCCATCATCCTTTGAAATATTAAAGAGACTCGTTGGCGAGTACAGGACGCCAGACGTGTGTGCTAAGCCAAAACTGAGAGTGTCGTATTGATCTTGATCCGTGGCATATACCCTACCCATCTTACCACCTAGGAACTCATCCTCGTATGAATTCACGGATATTTCGAGCGGAGTGATCACCGGTGGATATTGACTTTCTTCAATTATTTTCACATAAACCATCGCATCAGAGAACAGGGGAGGGGTTCCGTTATCAAACACACGAATCTGAAGCGCAAATTGGTTGACGACTTTGTGATTGAACCTCGTTGCGGTTCGCAGCGTGCCATCTTGTTCCAAACGAAACGCTCCCTCCTCGTTGCCGCTGCGAAAATCGAAAGTGTATGGTGCTGTGTTCGGATGCATGTCAAGATCTGTCACTTCGAATTTCAATACTGGGAATCCTAATGGTTTGTCTTCCTGGATCACCGCAGTATAGTTCGTTTTCGTAAACAGCGGTGGATTGTCGTTTGCATCAGATATTTCAATGTTCACATTTACATAGGCGAACAAAGTCGGCGTACCGTGGTCACGAGCCCTGATCTCCAGAACGTAACTGGACACCGACTCTCGATCGAGTGACCCAGCCACTGAAATGTAGCCAGTATCTTCGTCAATCATAAACTGATTCAATCTATCCCCGCGCTCAATATTGTAGCTCACGCGGGCATTCTCATCAGAATCCATATCGATTGCTCGCACCTGGAGAATCTTATCACCGATTTGGGCATCTTCGCGTATTCTAGCACTATAGGAATTTAAAAGGAACTGCGGGCTATTATCATTACTATCTGTGACAGATATATTCAATGTTGCTAGGTTACTAAGCGGTGGCGTGCCGCCATCAACTGCTTGGATTGTAAGGAAGTAGTCTTTGGTTTTTTCGAAGTCAAGCTCACCGTTCAATGTCACCACTCCAGTGTTTCGATCGATAACGAATTTCTTCTGCTCATTCCCACCAATTATCGAGAAATATACTTCGGCATTCACGCCTGTATCTAAAGATGTAGCTACTATGGTTATTAGTTCAGTGTTCATAGGACTCATTTCAGCAACTGTTGCAAAATAATGCTTCGAAGTGAACTCGGGAGGATTGTCATTTATATCTTGTACGTTTACGATCAGTTTCGATGTAGATGACAATTTTGGATCTCCTTGGTCCGTTGCTTTAACAGTTAAATTGTATATTGCTATCGTCTCACGATCTAGACCTTTTCCCAGTGTGATTATTCCACTGTCCGGTGATATTCGGAAATGATCCTTGCCAGAATCGATGAATGAGTATCGTATCTTTCGGTTGATTCCTATATCCTTGTCAGTTGCGTGGACCTTAGTAGCCAACGTTCCGATTTCAGCATCTTCAGGAAGAGTGACCGTGTAATTAGCCATTGTGAACTCTGGTGGATTATCGTTGAGATCCGTTACCACAATTTCGATTATAGACGAGCACTCCCAGGACAAATGCTCTCTGTCTTGGACGTGGGCAGTCATAGCGTAACGGGACAGTGTTTCACGATCAAGTTGTCTAGCTGTTCGCAGAATTCCAGTGTCTTTGTCCAGCGAAAAGTCGTCAGCACCGTCTCCTGTCAAATAGAACCTGAGCTTGGCATTGATGTCTTCGTCAGCGTCGGTAGCCAAAATTTGCACAACATAGGTTCCAGGAACCACCGATTCATTTAGACTGGCACGATAACGGTATTTCAAGCAATATGGTGGATTGTCATTGGCATCGTTCACTTTCACAGATATGTTGGTTTGTGCTGTGTATTTACCGTCGGTGACAATTATACCCAAGTTATAGGCAGACACAGTTTCCCTGTCCAGTAGTTTAGAGACATATACTTCTCCTGTCTGACGGATTTGAAATTGTGATCTAGGATCTCCTGAAACTATGTAATATTCGACCGGGCTGTTGACATCAGTATCACGATCGCTGACGGATATCTGTAGGAGCACCGTTCCTGGCAGAGCATCTTCACTTACTGAAGCCTCATAGCTAGGTTGTTTAAACACTGGAGGGCTGTCGTTATAGTCCTTCAGTTTGATGTGCACGGTTGTTTTGCTCACATGTTTCGGTTGACCATTGTCACTGCCAATAACTTGGAATCGATAGTCACTCCGCTTTTCACGATCAAGTGGAACCAAAGTAGTTATCCATCCATTGTGGACATCAATATCGAAAATATTCACAATATCACCAATATCGTCAGCTAGATAATATCGCACATCACCATTTGACCCGCTGTCACTATCTCTTGCCGTCACCTTCATTATAGACGTCCCTTTGTCTACATTCTCTGCCAGGACTAAATTGTATGGATTACTCTCGAAAATTGGTGTGTTGTCATTCTCGTCCTGGACATGCAAAGCGATCTCCGACAGCGCAGTCAATGGTGGCTTGTCGTTAGTTTCAGCCAGAACACCAATATAGTGGACATCCTTCTTTTCACGGTCCAGTGTTTTGGCCAATGTCAGTTCACCATCTTTATTGATCGCGAATTGCGGATCATCGTCATTTTCCGATATTATCTTATATTTGGCAGTGATATTTCCTACTAGCTTCAATCTAGTAATAAGATTTCCCGGGGCTGACGATTCACTTATGAAGAGTTTTCGTTCCTTTTTCTCGAACTGAGGCAGCGTCTGATGTTCGGGAACAATGAATATATCGATCGGTACATCGGAATGTTGAGAGATGGCTCCACCGTCTTCAGCTCGAATAAAAAATTGAAATTGTTGATTGACATGTTTCTCGACAGTTGATTTAAGGAAAATAGAACCGGTATCGATATCGATGCCGAAAATGTTTTTCAGACCGGAATTTTGGGAATCGTAGATGGAGTATTGGACAATACTGTTTTGATTATCGTCAGCATCGAGTGCTTTCACCTGTAATGAAGTAAGAGAGAAAAAGGAAATAAGTGATGAGTGTATTGTTAAAAATGGCTGGGTAAAAAATTTATTGAAACTTGCCAATTACTGTAATAATATTAATTTTGAATTATACTGTTATATATAATATAGTGAGCGATTGTTTAAGTTTTGTCAGCCTTTTGGATACTTTATTCATTTGCTATTTGAATGTATGAGATCCCTGTTGCAAATTCTACCATCATCACACACAAAGTTTTGGGTTTACTTGGCTGTAAGTAGGTGCCTGAGTCAAATCAGGAGTAGAATGAGGTGGATTTAAAGGAAAATGACCACTCCAGACTCGTGTATATTGGTTGTAAATGTTTCCGCCACCTTCAGCCTTCAGACCCAAAACGGTAGTGAGACATCTTTTTTATGTGAATGCACTAGACAGCCACGGTGTATACGTAACAGTTCCAATGTGTATCAAGGGTCGTATGATTTTCTAATTAATTGCTCATGTAGGTTTAATTTTCCACTTTCTTGAGCGATTGATGCCCATATTGCTTCATTAGTCACAAAGTGAAACCATACCTTTTTATGTTATTTCATGTGCCTAAAGAATAATTGAATATGTACCCTTTTCTGCTGCAACCAACAATATAACTAGGCATCCTTTTTAACTGGAGTGGTTTAAGGGTGTCCTGTTCAGTTGAAAGAATTGAAAGAATTTCAGATTTTCAAAGGTAAATCTGTCCTATTTTGTATATTGAAGAAAAAAATAGTATTCGCCTTCGTAGCTTTGAATTTGATTTTATCAATAAAAAAAACCCTAGCGCATCAGAACCGCTAGAAACACTAATGTTCGAAGAGCAGTGGAGGATTTGTGCAGATTTTGAGTGTGTATTCTACCACTACTTACTTTTCCAACTTAAAACTAATACACCCTAAATAATAATAGAATCTAAGTTTATTTTAATTTCAGTGACTTCATCGAAAGTTACTGCGGTAGAAAGGTGTTTGGGGCTGCCATCCGAAAAATGTTCAGAGTTAAGAAAATTCAAACAATGTTTACTTATTTTCATTGCAAATGTTTGCGAAGAAAATTCTTAATGCAAGCATTTATTGGAACGAAAATAACAAAAAGGCCTAGTGCTAGCAGCCCTTTGTTAACACCGAAGCCAAAATTATGTCACATCTGCTTTACGTTGAAGTCAACCTGTTCTGCGAATTTTGTATTTATCCGATGACTGCATTGGAAGTTATAGGGATGTAAAGAAATTTAGGGTTACCATTCGCAAACATTTTCAAACTTTCTAGATCTTAATATTTGGTGTTTATTTTCACTATAAGATCACTACGATTTGAAAATTGTATGCTAAAATCGCTTACTATAATTAAAAATACAAAAACAGCCATAGCTGGCAACCCTGTCATTGTGTTGAACTTAAATTTCTATTGAACATTGCCTACAATAAGTTTAATTTGCCATTCGAATTTCGTTATGATTCAACTACTGTACTAGAAGCTATAGGGCAAAGAGCTTTATTTTCCTCAGGAATTTTCCAAATTTAAGACACTAAAATTACCATAGCTACCAGCTCCAACCGAATTTTGTAACCAAATTTCCACCAAACGTGGCTTAAAACAAGTGTAAATTTGGTGAAAATGGAATGACTGAATCAGAATTTATAGGGCCAAAAGCTGTTATTTTTCTTTGTGATTTTTCAAGATGGCAGCACTGGCACAAAATTGCCGGCATTCCAAAATCGCTTCTATCAGACCTGGTCCTACTTAAGGCCAATATATTCGGTAAATTTCAATTAATTCTGATAATCGGATCGTGAGTTTCTGTGAACAGAAGTTTTTGACGTTAAAAATATAGGTAAATTTGGAAAGGGTTACCAGGCGTGCCCGTTGTGAAATTTTAAATTTTTTACTTTGGCTGTAGACACAAAGCATAAATGAGTGCCTTTTTTTGCAAAAAGCGATAATTTTTCAGGACATTCGATGATTTAAAGGTTTTCACATTCAGCGCCTGCCCTAACTACAGGGTTGCCAACATGCGCATTAAAAGCTACACAAATTTACAACTAAATGTAACCAATATGTTCTGAAAGTTTCATAATAATTTAATAGCAAAAGTTATCGTAAATTAAAATTTTCAAATTTTCCCGCTCTCATTTTAGGCACCTAGCGCACACAAAAAAAAATTCCAAAACATTTTCTGATTCACATGTAAAACACGTTCAAAATGTATTTTATTAACGTAATTTTTACAAAAATTATTTGTGGACGGAAAAATAGGTATATTACAAATATCACTAAAATGGCCACCGGCGCCAAAGAGTTAAAAATAATTGACATTTTGTGAGACCTGGACCTATTCTGCACATGCAGTAATGTATCCTCAAAGTTTCAGTTGAATCGGATGGGGCGTTCCCGAGAAATGTTCTTCGAACATTAGTAAAAATACTAGCTGCAACAAAGTATCCAACTGCAACTCATTTGGGTTCTTAAAGTTTGCAGCTGATATAGCGGTATTTTCATAATCAAAGTTTCTTTACGGGCGTCAAATGATGAGAATCACGCCTCACTTTGCGCTTGATTTGACCCAGGCACCTATTGAGACCTATATTGACTAGAAGCTCGGTACATAGTTTCGTGTACATATCTGAATTCGAACCAGAGATCTCACATACTAGAGGCTTGTGATCTGCCTATTAGGCTAAACGGATACAAAGCTATATTATTCTGGTCTTAGAATTATCTGCTATCTTGGCTTGATGAAGTGTAGCTAAAACGGTTAATGTGAGAACAACAATTTTGCAGTCTGATTTTTTATATTTTGCAGATATTTCAAAGGAATACAAGCCAAGTATGCTCTGAAAAGAGTCAGTGTTCAAAAAAAATCTTGCTGATATTTACTAAGATCAAAATTTCGCAAATTATCCTGCATCCTACAATTTCCCAATCCTTCTGCAACGTCACTCATCAATTAACAGTCACTTCAATTTTCTTACTATTGGCGAACAATTATGATTCCAGGCGAAGCTTTGAGTGTGTGTGTAAATGTGAAAAGTACTTCGGGTCAAATCGGGGCAAATACAGTGGAGGTCCTGCTTGCTTGTAATGCCGCGCTTGTAACAAACTGATATATTTAGAGAAGAATAAGAATAAGACCACCAGATTGCAAATAATTTTTCCTTGAGAATGCAGTGTAAAATTGTAAATACAATAGTATAAACTTGTCAATTTTGAATAAAACGGACACTGAATAGATTTATTCGAACAGACAAATTTAAGAAATACTATTGTTTGTCTTAACAATCAAACTTAGTATAGGTCCTTCTTGACAATTCGCTGGGGCGATTTGGGTAAACAGGAGAAAAATGATAGAAGTAGAGCCTGAATGAAAACATTTTCAACGTTTCCCTCAAATAAAGCAATAGTTTCAGGAATAATCACTTCCACCGGTAAACCGTCGTGGCCGATATCATCGACGGATTCTATGCCGAGGCGAAACTCTTTCACCCAAATGTTCACTGTGCTGTAAGAGGGGGAACACTCCTTGTACACGCCACCCAATCGTTCTTTTATTTCGGTGGTTTCTTTAAACAGATACTTTATGACGCTTCGTTACTCGGTTTTCGACATTTTGAAAAAATACGCAACTCTTGTTATTCAAACTGCTGCTAAACTGAAACTACGCTCTTCAAGTCGATGAGTGTCTGTAAACGAAGTCTATGATAAACGAACTATTCGATGCAACATAACATGTATCGAATCGACATGTCGCGTAAAACTATAGCAGGCCAGTTCATTATGGGACCGACCGCGTAGATAGGAGGTTTATGTTAAATAATGGCTACGTTTTTTGGAGATATATCATTTTTCACTATTTTCATTATTGATTTTAATATACTTCCACAAAAGATAGGTTTTTTTATATTTTGTAGAATGATGTAATATAGTATGTAGCTTTCAAATCAGGTATTAACTCAAAAATTAAAAAAAAAACGTCAGATTGGGCGTTTATGCTAAGCAGGGCAGAACTGACCTCAAAAAGCTTTAAAGTAGAAGAAAATTTCTATTGTTCTCATAAGTAAAAAAAACCTGCGCTGAAGGGATGTGCTAGAAGACTTTGAGCGGAGAAAAAGAGAAGATGCTGTAGTTGGTCATGAAATTTTGAAAGCCGAATATACAGAAAGTAGCAGTTTTTGGGTCCACCTCAGGTGAGAATGGGCAACTGTACGAGGGTGTTGTGGATGGTCCCCCTAACAACATCCAAGTGGAAAATTACAAGTACATTGCCTTTAAAATACAAGCAGCAACAATCTCCGCTACACTTGTTCAACGCATCAAATGACATTTCCTACGTTCACTAGCTAAGAGTAATCTTAATTTTTTTATTTGCTTACTACCAAAACATGTACCTTGTCATTACCCGGTTTTTTCTTCTTTTCCGCTTTCACCTAACAAAAATCATATCGGATAAACCTATTATCGTCCTAATCATTACCTACGACAACATAAACGATATACCCCTAATTTGATATTCCCTCGACCGCAAATATATTTTCTCATAAAAGGAAATTATAGACCAATCTATTCAGCAGCATACGTGTACAAATATAATCAAAAACTTGCAAAAAAAAAAATACACGAAGAAAAAACATCTTTTGAAGTCTATCGCAATATCGGAGCGAGCGAAAAAAATCCACTAAACACACTCAACAAGCACTCATAAAGCTTCTCTTCCTCTCCCTAATCTCATAATCATCTTATTGCGGAAAATTCGCGCATATATCGGATAGCCATACAAAATAAGTGATGCTGTAGACGTTTAAGATACATCTTTACGCTCTTATGATTCCATGTTCACGGCAACAGGAGAGAAGTGAGTGGCACTGGGCTTAAGCTTGACGTTTTTATTGACGACACGCCCAATTTCAACGACAAATTCGAGGCTAATCTTTGACATTGATGTTGTCGTACCAGAAATAACTGTTACATATTTTTTATTGCTCCATTTTTTAGGGTTTTTTTCATTTATCGTTGCTATGTAAGCCTTTTTGAATATGATATTGAGTTTCGATTTCTACGAGCTGCTTTCTGCTGCACACATTCGAACACATATAATCGTTTTCAATCTGAACTCTCCAGCTGGATAAGCCCTAGATGTTGTTAGACTTCGAATAGCATGTGATATGAGGGGCGAGTTTCTCTCTTTGCAGCTTGGGAGTTCAAAAAGGATTCAAAAGTGTATGTATGTAGTCCGACCTCTTCACTTCAATTCGATGTGGGAGATATTTCCAAAAAATCGAGTCAGAGCAAACTGACCCAGCTCTTGATATATTCTGGCCGTCGTTTCGAATTTCGTGCCCAAGAGGTTTCGGAAGTGTTCTGGACTCTCGATGTGCGTGCTTAATCGTTTCGAGATATATTCACAATATCTGCTCGTTTTCAGTTGAATCCTGTCTTGGATAAAGTTTCCATTAACAAATGGTTTGCCATGTTTAATTAAGATGGAGACAATCAAGTGCAGACGTAGAATTAGTCTCGAAATAGTTTTAAGGCTCTAAGAGGTGTTTAGCCAAGTATTTTGTGCAAACACACCAAACTTGAAACCATCTGGGGCCGAATTTATTGTTCTTGAACAGATGAGTAGATTAATTCAATTTCAAAATTATCAGAACTTTTTTCTTAAAAAATATTAATCCACATATAGAATACACATTTGATAGTGAACAATCTAACTCCAGAAACTGTTATTTGGCAGCAAAAGGCTTTTCCATTCAGTTTATATTACCCTCTTTAATCCTTTGTGAGATGATACATCTCTTCATATATACAAAAAAATAACTTGTAAGTGCACTCAGACGTGTGCGGAAAGCGAAATACCAAGCAGAAGTAGCAAATTAAACATCAATTTGAAAAGGGTCAAAGGAATGAGTATTTGTCTACCCGTATTCGTTACTAGGACATGGGTATGCGGATGATATAGGTTAAAAGATACCATTACTCTCCAGATTTTATATAAATATATAAATCATAACAGCGACTGAACAAAGTTGCAAGACTACAAAATTGAGTTTGATACGATGAATATGTACTGCTAGTATAGATCATATTAACATTTATAACCTTATGTAGACTCACAAAAGCAAATATGGATTTACATAAAAAATCAATTTGCTAGAAATATTTATTTTTGCTCACTCAAATTGCGTTGCAGCATTAGCCAAATTTAGGAAAATTAAACAACAATATTATGATGAGAGTCAAGTGAAATGTAAAGACACAGCTTGAAAGTTGCTTTCTATAAAACGCAGAACATACAAACAAAAAGTGAATGGGAACAATGAGAAAGCAAAATTATAAAATACATATGTTTTTCGCAAGGCTTGTTGCAGAGTGCACGTACCTTGAAAAAAACACTGGAACTGGAGGTGCGATATCTTGAATATTTGAATTTTGTATCTAAACATGAGACACACGTACAGATATTTGAAGCCAAATGGATACACAATTCTGAATTAGGTTACGGAATTCTTGTTTGGAGATGAAATTTATGACTTTCATGATTCAATTTTGCAATTATAAATCTCATCCTATAGCGAAACTTCAATAATTTAAATCAGGATTTTGTATACATTCTACGTGAAATCTTTTTTCATGTTTGCAATAAAAAAATCAAATATTCAAAAATAAATCTCCTCTGACTTTAATGGTTTTTTTCTTCATGGTTTTAAAAAATCTAAAAAAATTGGACATTTGCGTTATTTGGGATATGTTTTTTTTTGGATTTTAGCTATGTACCTTTTGTGGAAAAATTCCCAAATTCAGTTATTTTGTCATAATTTGAAGCAAAAGCAAAAAAGTTTAGTTCAGAAATTATGTGTATTTTAGGTAGAATTAAATTCCATACAAGAAGTTAAAATGTCGATCATAATGAAATCATAAGAATACCTAAAATATCACTAAAATGCCCGCCGCCAGCTCAATATATGTACTTTAATTTCGGTGATTTCTGGCTCTATTTCATATATCTAACAATGAATCCTGAATATTTTATATGCATCAGTTGACGCAAACATAAGATATAGGTATTGTATTTTTTCGAGCAATTATGCATGCACAAATTCATTTCGAAGCAAAATTATTCGAATACTAATTTTCTTTAAAAATCAGCATAAATGGAAAAGTTAAAAAGAACAAGAAAAACAGCACTCCGAAAAAAACGATAAATTTACTTTAACTATTAATAAGGATATTAATAATGAAAAATAGTACTATTAATTTTTTTTTTAATTATTCTTGCCCAAAATGGCAACATTAATTTTTTACTTGTAATAAGTATTGCAATTTAAAGCACTCTCCTAAATATGCTAATATTATCCCGAAAATAATGCTACAAATTTGGTATGATGAGCACTTAGTGGACACCAGAGAAGCATGTATCTACACTTTGTTCAATCCATTCTTTGGATGATCACAACTGAACAATAAAAAAGCACGTGTCAGAAAGAATGTACACTAACTGTGGATGAGATTAAATTGCAAACAAAAAAATTTAACACATATGCTTTATTTAAATTTATCCTCATTTTCACGCAAATCGCGACGCTGATGAAAATAGCATAATATCGGTGACAGAATTATATTTTTTCTTTAAATAATTTTCCTCTAAATTGTACATTCAAAAGTGGAGTGAACTATTAAGTGAAATTTTTTAAAGGAAGATCCTTCATAGATAGCTATCGAAAGTGAGTCTAACTTTGAAAATATTTAAAAACCAATGAATGACGTAAAAAATTATAAGTTATTAGAGGAAATTATATCGAATTTACTCTATTGACTCTTAGAGCAAAACGTACTTTAAGAGAATAGCGAAAAGGTGCAGAAAATCTTTCAGGCATCAACGGCTTCTGAATAGCTGGCGTTCTTTTGCTAAACCATACGCCAAGTGATTAACCCTGGAATGGTACGGTAAATTTATGGATGATTTTAGGTACATGTTTTTACTAAAAAGAAGGCAACAATAGTATTGTGTACATCTTTTATTTCATCATGGCAGTCAGAGTGGTCAACTGGCTGATGCGCGATGAAATATATACCGTATGTGAGTAAAATTTACTCATCGGTACCATTCTAGGGTTAAAAACCTGTTTCTAATATTATAATAATTAATATGTTGAAGCACTATAATGCTAGCTTAGTTGTCTACAATGAGTTAAATATTGAATTTTGGTTAGTCGATTAGATTTATGACTTTGACAATGATGTCAGTCATCTAGAATTGAACGCGCAAATTAGTGGTTGACAATTACATTTACGAGTCTAATAGCGAATTTGAGTAAATTCTTATCATCAGGTTCTTCAAGAGATAGTTGAGATTTGTATTAGATATACTTATGAAAGCGCTTTGAAAGTATCTAACTTTGCAGGCAATCGAGTCACATAAAAAATATTGTTTTTGAGTCTTCCAGAAACGCTTAATAAAGTCAAACGTTTTGAATGTTTAAGTTGATCCTCATACATTTTTGGGTTTAATAAAGTCAGGCGTTTTAAATGTATAGATTGGCTCTTATACAAGCAGCAACTAATATTCGTTTTAAAATCTAGAATCCCAACGATAAAATTTGTGTCAAGATCAAAATTAAAATATATCTACTGGTAGAGAGGATCACTTAGAAGAATATTTCCACGAGAAGAAATTACTTCACAGTTTTATTGCGGAATAAACCTTATTTTATCATCAAAACAAAATATTTTAATTTAAAATTTATTACATGCTTATTGTAATTCAATTTCTTGACAGATATAAATACAGAATATTTTTGCTTTTGAAAGCTAAGAAAAAATAAAATCAGTTTAAATATTTTTAAAAAAATACTTTGTGAATTTCAAAAATAAGGCATCCTAACCATAAATTTTACCTGAAAGGTTGAAATTTAATTTTGGAAAATATTGGATTAAACAGGAGCCCAGCTGTTTTCATACTAAATATTGATAATTAAGAGGTTGAAAGCAGATAAAATACAAGGAACATAATTGAAACAAAGCATTTTATTTTCAAGCTTATTTCGCATAAGTTAGTCAAAATACTGTTTAACGTGTCTCATAGCAGTATTGGCCACAATATTGGCATAGTTATTACGGATGCCATTCCAGTTTTTAAAGTTCTAACAAACTATCTAGCGTAAACTTTTGATGCCTTTATTAGTAGTGATAAACTAATTTAGGGCAATTATTATTTATAATTGCTTCGCATCTTCTGTGACAACTTTGGCTCAATTTTTGAGCACAATCCATATTAAGATGTCGCCAAATATGCTTCAAGGTGCGTATAATTGCCGTATACTGAATACTATTTCCCCTTTTAGTTTAAGATTCATCAGCGACCACATATTTTCAATGGGATTCGCATCTGGACTCTGTAATGGCCAATCCAAAGTTTGTATCCCATTTTCCTCCTTCCAAGATGTGCAGAGGCGAATCATTAGCTACGTATACAACGTCGACTGATTTAGGGATTCAGATTGAAACAATGGCAAGTAAAGGGGTTGTCCAAAGGTTTCGATTCTACTGTTTCAATCTCAAACCGGTTTGAATCCACTTTCAAGTTGCATTGTAAACGCAGCTATTATCCTCTTGTAGAATCCAGACATCCTCCTTCCTTCCTTCCGCACTCAATTAATCAATTTGCACAGTCCATGTGCATCTTATTGCATAATAATATTGTATTGTATCCTTAGTACTTCCCAGACAATTTAAAAATTGGTATCAGGAAAAATACATATTCCTATACTTCTGTCGTGCATTACGAATTCGATGTGTAGCAGCGGTCAATTTAAAAAAAAATGTTTAAGAATATATTAAAACACAAAACTATGATCTGGATCAAGTTTATCAAATAAAATGTGTATTGTCTCAGTTGCCTTTCGAAAGTAAGCCAAAATCTGAATAATTTGGCTATAACTGGAATGAATGATTAACCACCTGATTGAAGAGTTGCCATCAACAAGTAAAAATAAAAAAAAAATGCTTAGCTCATCTTGAATGGTGCTTTAGATGGGATTCCATAGAAGACGGTGATAAATAAATAAGAGCCTAGACAGACAAGCACTCAAATTACTAATTTACTAATGATCATTTATACCTAAATTAGTAATTTAAAAGTTCCTCACACACAGTCCTTGCATAAATGACGAATACTGTCACAGACTGTCTGTAATTCAAATCAATTAGTTTTCGGAAAATGTAGAAATTGAAAGTGTTTTATGTGTATGTTGTCTCTTTTATGCTCTGATAAACGAAGCTGATTACTATTGGAAAAGTTAATGGATACATTTTGAATGATCAGATATGGGAAAACTTTCAATTAATTGCTTAGCGTCGCATCTAAATGAAGATAAATTTGATATCTTATTGTGGCTCGGCTCTTTTTCCCTTGGTATGTTGCATTGTTTTGATTTCGCAAAGCAAGTATACATTTAATTAACCTAAGTTATTAACATAAGCAACCATGTATGAATGACATTAGATCATTAGAGTGGAACTAAAATATAGTTCGTTTTTATTACTATCTACGTTGGTGTAAGTTGTTACTCATTTGTGCTCATTGACTAGCACTTTAAAGACAAATTTTAAATGTAACCATTACGCAACACTAGAAATATTATTAAATATTCAGACAATACTTACTTTCATAAAACTGACATTGAACGGATGATTCCCATTTATTGTTGCTCTGTACTCCTTATATAAGAATATGGGCGGATTGTCATTTTCATCGCCGATTTTCACACGAACAGTGGTAAAGCCAGATTTTCCACCACCATCCGTTGCAATTACAGGAATTTCATAGAATTTTCGTTCTTCGCGATCTAAAGATGTTTTCGCTTCAATTACACCCTTATCCTTATCGATTGTGAAATATTCCTTGATTTCATCCGAAAATATGTCGTAAGTTATAGTCCCATAGTCTCCGAAATCAGCATCGGTTGCAGTTACCTAGAAGAAATTTATATTAGAATCGTAGGAGTTATGTTTTTTTTTATATATAGATCTGATATTTTTCAGAATGCCAGTGAAATCATATATATGAATTTTCAACTAACTGCATGAATAATATTAATGAATTAGTCTGTGCGAATAATATGCATAAATTAATGTGAAAAAATCAAATTGAATTAAATGTATTACATTTATCCATTAAAAATGTATAATCTGGAATAAATAGTAAAAAAATTTAAAAATGGATAAGCCGAGTGATTTGAGCATTACATGGTGCACTATTTTTTTCATGCATATTAGTCATTTATTCATTTCAAAAACGCAATTTTTACCGTCATAACATGTCGTCCAGCTAATTGATTCTCGTTCACTTTGACATCGTACGATAAATGCGGAAATATCGGACTATGCAAATTCCCCGGCAATATATTAATTTTCACTCGAGTGAAGCTTGTATAAACGCCATCTGTTACGCTCACATTCAATACGGTTATGTGATTTTCAGCGAAATTTTGCATGTTAATCAGCGTTATGATGCCTGTCATCGCATCTATTTCGTACGTTTGCAGTTCGTTTCCTTCGGCAATTTTATAAATTAGACTATCGTGATCGATAAAATCGGGATCGCTCGCAGTCACTATTGTTACGAATTGACCACGCTGAGCATGTTGCGATAGACCGCAACTGTACGATGGCTGTTCGAATTTCGGTGCATTGTCGTTCATATCGATAACTGTGGAATGAATGGATAAAACGAATTTAGTGAAAAAATAATTTAATGGAATAATAATCGGCTGCGTATTTATGATAATAAAAACAGAAAATCGAAAAATGAATATCTGAAATGAATTGAAAAATAGTTTGAATTTTATGAAATAATTGATTCTTTACATTTTATTCAATTACATTTTAATCGAGATAACGTGTGGATCGAAGAGACTAGTTAAATAAACCATAATCTGACACATTTGGATTTTGTCAGAATAAGTGAGGCTACAAATAATGTTTTTGTTTTCAAATGGAAAACAAAATATGATTGAATTCAAAATGATTGAATGATAAAGTTTTCAGTGTTGAAGTAAAAATAGCCCTTGCTAGTAAATTCAGGGTCGTGGTAAAAGGAGAAACCGAGGGATGAAAATGTGGAAGAAATTTCTTGGCTTTTACAAGAAAATTTTCTCTTGTTGAATGTATTTTAAGAGGCCACTGATACCAGTATTGCTCTAAGAAGACCAATGTAACATGGATGAAAAGAGGAATGGAATAGTTTCTGGAGAGAGGAACGGAAGCAGTTCTTATAACATAAGGCAAAAAGTATACTTCTAACAAAGTATACATCTAACATGAGGTAAAAACAAAAGTGCTTATACTCTAATAATATCAACCACCTACTTCCAGCTCAAATGATCTGGGAAAATAAGTGAACTTGAAAAATTTCAAGCAGACAACGCGTTGAGTAAGGTCCAAATCAGTAAATAATTTTATTAGTCAATGAGTTCTAAAAAAAACATAAAGGCTAGGTTAGGTTAGGTTGAAGTTGCTGCCGACCAACAGATGCACTTAGGCACAGAAGAGGATTTTTGAATCTCTTCTATTCACTAAAGCCCGGAAACCATCGGCTTCCTTTGATGAACCGCACTATCCCCTTTAAATTGACCAGGGTCAATTCGGCCAGATTTGAGAAAAAAGGTGCACCAAGTACCGCCACCCTTCTCCTTGCCAAAACCGGTAATTAACATAAGATGCAGGGTAGATTCCTCCTCGTCCTCAGAGCCACAACTTCGACAGAAGTCATTGAGCACTGCGCCCAATCGTTGAACACCACAGCACAAAGCAGAGCGCTTCGAGTTAAGCCTTATAGCTGCTTTATGCGATGCGTAAACATGGAAACCTATGACTATCTTGTTATCCCACAGGATGATTCATCTGCCCAGTACTTCCTGGTGTCTTCAAGGTATTTTTGCCTGATGGCCAATTCAACCGATGTCACCGATATTCCTATTGAGTAGGAGCATGAGCCCTCCGGTAGCAATGTAACAAGCCTAGCCAATTCATCGGCGTCACAGTTGTCCTGAAAACTCCTATATCAAATCGTGGACACTGTACAAGGACAAGGAAGGAACTTATTAACCTATCTATGAAAATACCAACATTGACTCCGAATATTCAATTACACAGAAGCCAGTCAATTGCCTTTTAGATTTGTTTTGAACTTCAGTCAAGTGTTTAAGATTTGTTTTCAGCTTCTCACCCAGATAAATATTCGATTTTTCTTTCTAAAACTCGGACCAAAATTTGATCTCGACCCACTTTAACATATTTTCTCTGATTAACGCTATCAGTTTCCCACCAAACGACTAGTCAGGCATTATGGCAAGGCTGATTGGACTGCGTTTAGAAAATGCATCAGAGAGTTTGACTTTTCCGATTACTTTGCAACAAAGAACGTCGAATATATATATAGAAAATAGGTTCCACCATAATCGATCCGGGGAACCACAAGGTACTCCGGCATTGGTGTTTTTTCACCGACTCTTTTCCTTTCATTTATAAACGACCTCCTTACCTCCACTTTCAATCCGATTCATAGTTTTGTCGTGTCACCTTTGACTTCACATACTTTTGACAGAGTGGCCGATTTACGCAGAAACGCTACTTCTGTTAGTAGAGATCGCTTGTTTGCATCGTTAAACAGGGACTTATTAAGCATTATCACCTGGAATTCAGCGAACCGTGTTGTGTTTAATGCGTCCGAAACTTAATCCTGCCAGCCACATTACTGAATCCCTTGAGCATCGGCGTAATGTCTGTTGCCTTTCTTTTCTTTGTCGCTATTACTATGGTCTTTGTTCTAGCCAAATACCAACTTTGATCGCTTGTAGAGCACCTTCCACGCGCAACACCGGAGCCTCTCAACTCGCTCACTCCATACCCTTTTGATCAGTGCCAGTTGTACCGTCAAATTTCACAAACAGCCTACCATCTACTGTTTTCTCCGCCGACTATAATCCACAGCTATTCAAAAGAATCGTCCTCGGCTATCTTAGTTATTTTTCTCTCTCCTTTTCCTTAAATTTCGTTCCGCCAATGCTGTGTTATAGCTTGATAGCTTGAGCCTTGGAATTATCATAGAAAAAAAACACTAAAACCATGCAATGGAAAAAGGTGAAATTTATTCCATTTATTTCAGTAGCCATAGAAGAGAAGTTCTCTTCACGATAATTTAAGCATGTGATGTTTTTCTTTTCGCCCGGCTATTGAAGGAGATTTCTAAGAAAAAGGGATGATGATAGTAGGGGGGAAGAAGGTGCATAAGGTGAAAACGCTGCATTTACCGAAATCGCAGGCTTTGAAACAGACAGAACAAGATCAAAGATTTTATTATTAGAATCTAGGATGGTATTGAGTTGAGAAAAGGAGCACAGTGAGAGGAAAGAAGAATTAAGCGGTTAAATGATGTCGACCGATACGATAGTCCGCAATACAATATCCCAATCTACACTTGAGAAGATGAGGTCACCACATAGCGGAGAAAAGCAATTGGGAAATGATTGTTAAGACAGTCAGCTAGGTTTCTGTTCAGTAAAGAATGTCATCAGAGGCTAGGGTAGAGTTGACCCTCGTTTCATTTTTGTCCACAGATTGTGGGAGTAGACTTTTTCTGGGACTTCTAGTTTTAAACCTAGTTTTATAAAAGGTTAGGTTAAGTTAAACTGGCCGACTCAAAGCCACACATAATGATATCAGATAAGTGGGCCAGGAAAAAGAAGATTGAGTCCAAGCGAGCGTCGAAGGCCCCGGACTTTTTTGCAAACAGAAAGATGTCCTTCAACCTCTGCTTCGCCACGTGCGAGAGATCCACCAGTCAGGACTCACCGAAACAGCGCTGTCTGGTTTTCCCCAGTGCGGGCAGTGACACAGGAGATGACACTTGACACTTTCTACAGGTGTTGCTGGTTAGGAGCTCCATTTTCATGGCATGTGCTGCTACAATTCAGTGGCCAGAATGATGCCGACTAGCCGTTTGCAGTCAGTCCGCGTTAATTCGAGCAGGTAATTAGTCGCTGCAAGATTGTATAACCCTCACATGAGTTTGGTTACCTTTCGATCTGAGTTGCTTTGCATCTGTATATGGTACCTTGCATCATTTTCGAGTCAATCGAGTAGTTAATCGTTTGGATGGAAGACAAGCAAACAATTTTACAATCGAGGACTCTTTAGTCTTTTAAAACAAAAGTTATATACTATTTAAGTTCCTAAACTGAACGATTGGAAGCTAGATGTCTTTCTTAAATAGTTCATCAGAGTCAGTTGTAAATCTTATTTTAAACGATGCTTCATCATGATTCCATAGGTAACTAATTGTTTGCAAATAGCGGAGGCTGTCCAAGTTTAAGTTAAAAATGAATTGTGCATTTACTTTACTTTTAAGTTTCATCACCTTTTAAAATTTCATCGACAACTCTCTGTAATTTTTTTAACACTTGCCCCTGCTATTTTTTTTCCCCGTTCGCCCAAATTTTAAAGAAAGGATGGTTAAATTGTAAACTGTAAATTCTGAAACTGTATTTCTCCCGGAAAATTTAAGGGTACATATATACCACCGAACAAAATTGCTTGAAAATGCAACTTAGATTGAGCGTTAATAGCAAGCGTGCTAAGCAGATCCCACATAAAAGAACCTAATATGGCTACAGTGGAACAGTGTCAGAAATAACTTGAATGATTCGTTTTGCAACTTTTTTGTAAATTGTTAATAAAATTAATAAATTGCAAATTCCGTATAAGGCGATTTTCATAGTCTAGTAAGTACTAAAATAAGTGTTTCCCGATATCAAACCGAATATTCAAGCAATTCTTATTTTGTAAATTTTCGACAGATGTGCTCAATAGTTTGCTTGAATATATGCTTAAAAATATTAATTGTAACTAATAAATTAAAATAATTTGTTTTTGTTCAATTAAATCAATAGGGAATTGCTTAAAAATTTATTATTTCATTATTTTTATTCGGGAACTCAACTCACCTGTCACCCAAATATGTGCAGTCGAACTTAAACTCGGCGATCCTTGATCCGTTGCAACTAATGTAAAATGATGTACGCTTTGCGTTTCATGATCTAATCCTTTCTTCAAATACAACACGCCGTCATTGCCATCCATGTGAAAATATTCGGAATTATTTCCCGAATCCGTTTGTATCGTATACGTTATCAATGCATTTTCACCGGTATCATTATCGCGTGCATGAACTTTCAGAATGGGTGTACCGAATGGTGCTCCTTCCGATACCGTTACATTATAGATATCCTGTTCAATTTCCGGTGGACAATCGTTAACATCCTGCACTAGAATAGAAACTGGTACTTCAGCTGAAACACCGGTCACACTATCCGTGGCACGAATAACTAGTTCGTAGTTTTGTTTACGTTCGTAATCCAGCTCGTCGACAACATAGATTGCGCCTGCGAGGGTGAGAATAAAATAGGAAATGAAAAACGGCGTTTGTACGTTTCGAAATTAGAAAAAAATCGTACAATACTTATAAAAACATGACATAAAAAAGCTATAATATGTGGATCATAATAACATTCCGGGCTTTTCAAGCTTAAATATTATATAAGGGTCAGGAGAGGAGTTGTCCAGAGTAGGATTATTTCATTGCTATATTTCACAGCATAATGACTTGTAAAAACAAACAGGAGGATAGTTTATTATGTATTTACAGAAACTTTGTCTGAATTTTACAAGTTAAACCACACTGATGAAATGAAGCAAAGGAGTAGGCACTACTGTGAAAACTCCCCTTAAATGCACATTACGATAACAATACTGAACAACTAAAAAGTGAATTTTTGCACAGGCTTTTCACTAAACAATAATTGCATTCTAATACGATTAGTGCTGTTAACTACTTAATCATGCACAGCCAACATCAAATTCAAATACGAGCTGCGTGTTAATTTAATTTCGCAAAATAGCAGGTGTTAGTCTCTCGTCCATTAATCTTTTCCATTTAAGCTTATTCCCACATAAACATCATCGTCGCCATCATGTATACGAGTATAAGTCTGCACAGCAAACATTATCTGTACATACAGTACATAAATTTCTGGGTGTCAGATTCGAAGCTAAAAATTAAAAATTCACGAATTATCCAAGCGTCTGGGCGTAATGCGTCGACCGACCGGCCACAAATCAGAATGATACCCAGAGATATTATTTAAAGTATCTCTTAAGATTGCATTAACAATTCAACACCGCACTTATGCTCGTGTCGCACCGCAACGACGGTATTACGGCAGTATTATGCTAATGCGTTAAAATACTCGTAACATTTTTATCGAGCCCGGACATGCATGCGTACAGGCGAAGGACTATCAGGTGAGACTGTGTATGAACATGTGAAAATTACAGGACTTTCGTACAGCTGACACAGTGAAGATAAAAATATTTTACGACGCTCAGGACATAAAAGCGTGCAAAACAGTTTGGACCTGAATTGTTTATCTAATGTGTATTAAGGGTATCATAACAATTAAGTGCTCGTCTGGATAAACTTTAATTTACATGCATACACATATAATGCACTAATGTATCGAACCAATCTCTAATTATTATGCACAAGTTAATTAGTATGCATTAGATATTGTATGCTATCGAATGAAATTGATCAGTTTAATTAAACCGGTTGTATTGATTATGGAAAAACTATTGGATTTCAAATGTTTTCAATGAATATCAATTAGATACAATCGAGCTTTCGAGTTGCATACATACTACACGAAAATAAAAACAATTTGCAAGACCATACATGCTCTATTTGGCAGGCTAAACGAAAAGAAAACACATATAATTGATATCTTTAAATTGACAAAATGCACGCTGATAACGGTACAGGGAAGAAAAATAAACGGCAAAAATATTTGCAAATACTCACACGGACCATTTTTACTATCAGGTGCTGCAGGAAAATACATAGAATATTCATTGTAATATTGTTTTCATTCAAAATAATTTCAAATATACTTCAGTAAGTTCAAAATATGAATACTTAAAACAAATTATCAGCAAACATTATAGGGTTAGTAACTTTTCAATAATTATTTCAACACTATTAGAACTATGATAATTACATACTACCCATAGATATAGCCTAAAAGCACAAAATATTACACTGTTAATTACGTTTTCGTGGAAAAAAATTACACATTGTCCATAAATTAAATTCTTTCGAGTTTCCATTCAAGAGTGAAAATTCCTTGAGTCCTATGGAAAGGAAACTATACGTGGAGCGCTTGATAACATCCTAACATAAAGTAACATGCATGTACTCGACTATCAGAAAAAATATACGATACAAGCCGGTTCGCACGCAAGCGGCATGAATATATAGCACTTTGGATAACCGGTGGGCTGATTTTTTATGAAGTGAACGTTATTTTAGGTATATATTTAGGAGTTATTTCACCTAAAAAATATAATGAATGTACAGCGATGCTGTCAAAACTCTTATCGAGAATTTAAAACGATCGTACATTTTTCAAATGGCTCAAATATATCAAGGTGTGTTACGAGTAGCGAATCCAATCCCGGGATCCCGGATCCCGGGATCCCGGGATCCCGGCCAATTTCTGGTCCCGAAAATCCCGGGATTGATGACTTCTAATCCCGGGATTTTCGGGATCAGAAATTGGCTGGGATTTCGGGGCCGGGAGTCAAGCATTATCGGCAATCAAGTTACAGCAAGACTCGAAAAGTGCAAATAGAATCCATATTTATGAGAAAACAATTAGCTCACATCAAAATGCGTAAAGAATAGAGCAAAACAAACCGATGTAACAGCTAACAAGAGAATACAAAGGGGTTTGTAAATAAATAAGTATGGACTGTTTCGCATTTAGTGCATTCGTTGCATCGAATGATTTGAGGAAATTAATAGTAGCGAATGCATACACAGATTTACCAAAATCCTTAACAACAATCAAAAAAAGGTTGTTGGCTATGCAAGCAGGATAAAGAAAATAATAAAAAATAAGATATAACAGGCTAGTATCTCAGGTGAACGGTTCAGTTTGATGTTTGTTTAATGGACCTTGACTGCAAATAGGCGCTAGATAAATATAAACATCTACTTAGTTAATTCTTACTGGAGCTTGGTGCGAGTAAGAATATCAATGACAGCTGGAAACTACCTAGATATGAGTTTAATGTTTCTCTAGGAAAAGACATTGTTACCATCGTAACTGATGGGTCAAATGAAATGCGAATAGTAGGCAGACTATTTGGTACAGAGCAACATATTTGTTTGGCGCATAGCATCCACTTGGCAGTTTGCGATGTTCGCTATAATATGAGGTCCATTCCAGATTAATGAGTTGATGAAGCAGCTGATAGTCTGAACGACGACCACGAAGATTTGGATGGTCCTGAATCAGCTAACTACGTTGAAACCGGTCGCCTGCAAGACACGCTAGATCAGACGAAGGACATCAGCGCATGCATAAAGAAAGTTCGTTAGGTAGTTTTATATTTTAAAAAAGCTCCAACGAAAAATAATAACGATCTTTAAAACTATGTCGGATCCGAGCAAGGCATTTAACTGTCTCCTTTAAATAGATTGTAAAACAAGATGAAATAGTCTCTTGACAATGCTCGAATAGTTTCCCATTTTGAAAAATAGTATACATTAATAGGCCTGCAATATTCAGAGCAATTAGAAGCAACAGAGTTTGATTCGATTCAGAAAATTATTGAAGTTTTACTCGCTGTAAAATTGGCTGTGGCGGCCTTTAGTCGCAGACTTGCAAATTTATGCACTGTTAATACTTCATCAAGATTTGTATTTAGGCTGTTAGGAGAAAAACGGTCTATTCTTCTGAATGCTATGAAAATTGCAATATTGGACCGAATAAAAGAGCGTCAGTGTACCGAGCTATCTGTTATGCTAAGCTATCTCCAGAATCTACATTGTGCCAGCAAAAATTTACCAAGTGAAATAGAATCACTATTTTTGAAACCAAGCAACCCAAATATTAAAAAAAATACTTCAATGATCTAGATGCTGAACCCTATGCTTGGTAGCCAAAGAAATGAAGAGAACCCATACCCATATTGATCAGAACAAGGTAATCGTCAATTAACGCTACAAGAAGAGCTGCAAAAGTATGAAAATAATCAATCATGAAATGCCGCAAGAAACTAATCTAATTAAAACCATTGCAAAAGAAATGAATCTTTTCGAAAGTGGTGGCACTCGCACAGTTTGGAGCAGGCGTACCAATATTTCTCGACCGTTTCCGCGTCGTCCAAAATCGGGAACAAATTTATAAGCAGGCTTGGAGACGATACCTTAGATGCTTTGCTATTGCTTCAATGTTACTTCCGAAAAACCTAATGAGCTTTGGCCGAAATTTTTATATGTTACTTTATTATGTATCTCAATTCTAAGAGTTGTGTTTTGTTGTTGTGGTTTTTGGTCGTGATTTTTTGTTGTAATTTGTAATAGATGTAATTCTTAATATCTGTCTTCATACTGTCAACGTTTTGGATAATTAAAATTATTGTTTTTATTTGCATAAATAATATAAATTAGTAATAATGCAATTTTTTATACAGTGTTGAGCTCACTTATTGTTGTAGTTTTGAAATGATGGCAAATTATATAATCTGTTTACTAGAAACTTGACTTATTTTGTTGTGTTGTATTTTGAATTTCAAATCCCGGGATCCCGGGATTTGAGATTTTTAATCCCGTAATCCCGGGATTGAAAATATGGTTCGGGATTGGAATCCCTAGTTACGAGGCGTACTTTCGATAAATTTGATTCAGTATGAACGAATATGTGCAGAAATTTTATGAAGCTATCGTTCATATACTGAAATGGAGATTGTTCAGCAATGACAGGGAGTAATATGGAAAACAAACTTTTGCACAAGAGGTTCATTTTTAAGTATTCAATATTCATTCAAATAGTTACAGCTGGCAATAACAATTTCAAGTCACGATGAAGATAATATGTTAAACGGTAGAGTAAGTACTATGTCTATGACCATGTATAATGTTGAACGAAATTCTCATCAGAAAATAATAGGTCATAAAAGTTAATAAAATGCATGACAATTAGAGTTTTGTTTTTGATGGATCCAAACTTAATCCACATAGAGACAAATGAAAGTGACCATAGGTTCCGAAATTTTACCTTATTAAAATCTTATTTGCTTCGTTGTGTCCGACGAACGATCCCTTAATTTATCGATGAGCAATCTAATAATGACCTAGTTGCTTTCTAAGACATGTCTCTGGCGCTGCTTTGTCGCAGCAGATTCAAATGATTTCCACAACTGGCACTTGTTCCGTGCCAGTTGATATTGAACTGAGTTTACCCTCATATTCCCAAAGATAGTCGACTACAACTCATTGCGGGGTTTGGGGTTGAAGTTGGTAGCAGTTTCTTTAAGTAATCAATCGAGATCAAGGGTTTGTTTCAGGACTCACTTTATCCCTAATTTGATTCGGATTAGATTAGTTTAAAGCAGGGCCTTTGATTATGGTTGGACTCGAATCAGGAACCGCACACTCAAACAGCCGGTGGCGCCCTTTCCCTAAACAAGTCCCGCAAATAAACTCTTGCACGACCATCTAACGACAACCTTTATTGGGTCTAGGGGTTGATATAAATAAACTAAGTAAAAAAATATTAAAATAATATTGTAATAGAACTTCAAAGGAAAACCATGAAAATTTAAGAAATATTTCAAGAACCTTCGTCTGTGTAGTGAACAATCAAAAGTACAAAATAATAGCTTCGATGAGCCCTGGCGCGTGGGCCTGACGCACATGGCAGAGCAGAGGTTAAAGGACATACTACAATTCCCAAAAATGTCTGGAATCTTCAATGGTCACTTGGATTGAACCTTTAAGTTCCAGGTTTTCTTATCTGGTATCAGCCAGGGAAACCTAACCTAACCTTATGATTTGAGCCGCTTCGCCAATAATGTATTAAATGTGAAAATATTTTTCAGCATTCATGAATAGAAATTTTTCTAGAGCGTATACGAGTAAATTAGAAAGTTCTTATTTTTCAATATGATTATTCCTGCGGCGCATACGACCTATTTTTTTCGTAAACATACTCGCAAATCAAATTTTGTTTCATTTGGTGCAACCCGTACCGATTTGATGGTATAAATTACTATTATATAAAGTATTGTCCTCACCAAAGCTGATCCTTGAATACCGTACGTCTCGTTACGAGATTTCGAAACATTCAATGAGGCAGCTGGTTTGGGTACCAGGGCATAGAGACATTAAAGAGAACTGTGAAGCGGGTCAACTTACAAAGGATGGCATGCTTTTGCCGGAAGTGCTTTGCAGTCTCCCGATTGGTAATCTGATCGCTTCAGTTAAACCGGCCATTAGGCAGAAATATTTAAAGGACGCAGTGAAATCCTGGGTAGAAGAACTTTCTTGTGCGATCGCTTGACAAATGTGGAAAACTTTTGACATTGGTCGCACTGGGGAACTTCGATTCAGGAAGAGAGTCCCTTCGCGCAGCGATGGCTGTCCTAATTGAACATTGTTTGTTTGGCAGGAATGCTGCACGGCTTGGTGCTTCTTACGACTTTTGCTGGAGCTGTATGCGAAGAGGAAGATGAAACAGACCCCCACTTCTTGTGCAAAACCCAGCCCTAGCTGGAAAAAGGATGAAATCTCTTGGCTCATACTTCTGTTGTAATTTTTAACATAGTAGTATGTTTATCATGTTGTTATAAATTATCTTTGGAATGAATTATGGGATAGTATTGAACGTACTCACAGTAATAAATATTTGCTGTTCAGTGTCATTGATATTGTACGTATAAATAGGAATAAAATAACAGTGAAGCTCTCTCTATCTCTATCTGGCTCTAACCATAAATTATTGCCGCTAAGCTGATATTATTTTCTTCTTGGGGAAAAACATAACAACTTCTTTACTTGGTTAAACGAAGTTAATCACCCAGCTCATCAAGGACTCAGGGTGGCTTTCCTGTCAACAAAGGTTGCGCACTACGCAATGGCGGAATGACAACAGGCCTTTTGTGTGCCCAATTGTACATTTTCTGGAATCTGCCTTAAGGCGGCAGCTGCGGAATTTAACCTAAGTACTAAGCACGTGGACAGCAAACCATCACCTTTAGGTAGTTCAAATGCAATTCGTCGCGATAACAACCTGGCTTTATTAATTGAAATAAAACGTATGATTAATTACGAAGTGCTTAATAAAGTATATACTTATTTGGAAAGGTAAAATCTTAAATAATACACTCAAAAGTACCCTCTAGTCCACTGATTCTTACAGTTTTGTTTTTTAACATTCGTGCTCGAAAATTGAGTTTTTGTGATAGTACCATATTTAGAGGGAACTACAAAAAATAGTGCGAAACCCCAAAGAACTCATATGCAGCACGTTACATCAACGTTAAGTGAAAAAAGAAAACTGTCGGCATCTGCTTCTCTACAAGATTTTCCGCAGCAAGAGTAAATGCGAAAGACTGTTTTCAATGCAGACTGAGAGTCTTTTCTGGTGATACCAACGACTCCTGTACCGCCTGAATTGTCAGTGAGTTTTAGGTAGATTTTATTCCCGGAAAACCAGTAGCATCCTTATCCAGATGCCTGCTGAATATAAGGGCCTCCGTCATTACTTTCCACGCCACCATGGAAGTATTAGTTCTCAGCATAGACGAATATCCCATCAATCATCATCATCGTGGCACTACAGCCTGAATTGAGCCTTAGCCTAATTAATGATATGCCTCCAGTCGTCTCGGTTCAATGACCGCGTCCTCCTGTTCGGTGCTTTCAAAAGCAACCTGCTGTCAGCATCTATCGAATGCTCCCAACGTTTGCGTGACTTACCAGCTGGCCTGGCTCTGCTCGCTCGTCGATTGAGAGCCCACTTGCGGATTCGATTGTCGCTTATTCGTTCGACGTGGCCAGTCAATTGCTTGTTTCGTAATCTTATGACGGTGGAGACTTCCGGCCCGTCATATAGGCTATACAGCTCGTTGTTGTATCGGATTCACCATCCATCTTCTTCCTGTATTGGACCGAGGATTCTTCGCAATCCCTCCTTTCGAACGTATTAAAGCTTTTTCAGATGCCTGGGTCAGTGTCCAGGTTTCACTTCCGTTGCATAACACAAGTCTGATGATTAGTTTATAGATGCGAAGCTTCTTTTTTTTCTTCCCTCCAAACCTGGAGGGCCAGTCTAGTTAATCTTCGCGGTTTAAGGGGTAGAAAACTCGCCCTCATCCTCCATCGTTGGCAACATAATATGAATTATCATGAAGGCTCCCGGCAGCCACCCGGTGTGAAATCCCATCTTCGCGGAGGTCGAACGTAGCATTTCTGTTGCTTCTTCGGTAACCAACACCCGATGACGCCCCCGTGACCTATGCTACCATTTGGCATCAATAAGGCGTCCATTTAATGAGTACGATCACAATTGCGAACGAAAAGGGCGAAATTGATAGAAACGGATTTTCAAGATCATGTACCTGATGTAGTCACTCTTCGTTAAGATGGAAAGCTGTCGTTATTTTGGCAAGCAAAAAATACGTGCCACAACAACGGTTCTTCTGAGTAGTATTTAAAAGGAAATACGAAAAAAATGATAACAAACTAAAACGTTAAAGTTGTCATAATTCAACTATTCCGTAACTATCCTGGACCTAAACAGTAAACAAAGATAAAACCGTATGCGACAATAGGAACTCTATTCAGAACACAAAACGATGTGCAAGCTGCAACGGAAAGCATCTGGTGGACAGTAGACGCTGTTATGAGCTTATTAGAAAATGGAAATGCAAAAAACGAAAGTCTAAATATGGATCGGTTACAAGGATTTTCCAATTATGAATTAGCAAGCAGAAGCAAAAAAACTAATCTCTGCTTACACCTGAAAAATATTTGAAAGCAATCTTCAGTTTACAGTGAAAAGACAGGACAATATTCAAGATGAGAGGTAGCTGATTGGGACAGTTTAACAAAAAAAAGATCGTCGGCAGGGTAGAACTGTGGCTTACGGATTGAGCTTTGATGTGGGAAAAAATATCGTGATCAATAACTAAGGTGAATCAAATAATATCAAGATTCACAGAAAATAATCATACTAAATATCTAACTGCCATAAAAGTTAACCATTTGAGCCCCAGAGTAATTTGTTTCCCTTCATCAACAATTTTTTTGCTTTCCTTGTACGCCCTGAAAATCACGTAAACAACACTTGTGTGAAAGGTTTCTACATGTGAGTGAAAATACAGTTACCAATGTATGTATAAGGGAATGTTTTCGATTTGATCATTAAAACTTCGTAATAATGGTTTGTAAATCGTGATTAGCCATGGTAAGTAAACACTGGTTCTCCAATGGTTAATTGGCAAACAACAGATTATTCAACATTTTAATTAAAGTATTCACCAATAAGTGAATTTGAGTTTGAAACAAAATTCATATACTTCTAACAGTAAACAAATTTCCATCCCTAAAAAATTTTACGTACCCAAAACCGTCTAACAAAAGAAAACTTTATAGATTACCGGCAAACCTTCACCAGAACTATGTTTAAGTTTTCCACACAAAAACACTCCGAGCCAATTTTCTTCCGTGAATTCCTGGTTTTCGTTTTCATTCACCATTAAAAAGTCCAGTGAAGCACTTCATTGCGGAAAGGAAATTCTGTCGGCTAAAGTTTTTCATTTTGCTGTTGCTGCAACACACTACTATCTATTTATCTACTCAGGGCTACTATTTTACTAAGAATTTTGCACGATGCGGAACTATATTAGTACGATTAAGGTAAAAGTAGCCCCAATACAAAACCTCGCTACTATGCAAATTTAATCCACTTTACTCCTTCAGGGATTCTCCCCGTTACTAAACATACACAATTCATCTAACTACCTGGTGTATAGCTGCGTAGGTCCTTGGCTAACTTCTGGGTACAGTTCTTTTGAACAAGAAGTAAAAGAAGAAGTTGAAAAACAACCGCTTTCATGGTTCATGGCTTTTTACTATGCGAAAAGATGAATTGCCTTGTTTCGCGTAGGTACCACTGTTGGCCGAATTCAGCATTGCCGTCTATTTTTCAACGCTTGATTATAAATTGCAGCTACCGCACACGTTTCATTCTTAGCTCGGATAAAATATTCGCCTTTTTCGTCGTGGGTAGTGCAAGAAGTTGTGGCTTAGTACTGGATAGGTAGACTTTGTTGGTGGAAGTGAAGAAAATGACGGAAACGATTTTCGAGAATGATTACTTTGAAACCGTGAAATTTTCAAAAGTAAGCAGGTGGTAATGTGGAAAACTGGCCAATTTACGTTGCTTGCATTGCTATGTAGGTGAGAATTAATGCGGTCTTGAGAGGACGATGAGAACATTTAATGGGATATTTGGGTGGGTGTTTTGAGAGGAAATTGGATAACTAAGCAAGCTACTGAAGAATAATATTAGTACATAGACTAATTGGATTTAGTTCTCACCAAAAATTAATTATTTTATTTTTTTTATGAGCTGCAAATATTGCTTTATGAAATACAAATGCAATATTTTTCTGAGTTCTTTTCAAATTAACTCCGAAATGTTCGTCTCAGTACAATATTTTTTGAAATCATGAATATGTTTGCTCTTAGTTGGTATTTTCCAAAAGCTTTGAGAAAGAAAATTATAAACAAGAATTAAGGTTGATCTGCTTTGGATCCAAAGACTATTTGTTTAGGATGTTACTAGTTATTTTTTTCACTGTACTAGCTGTACGGTAATCAAACAGTGTCAGCACGGTGATTTGAGGTGTCAAACAACTTGTCTGCTATATTATAGTTCTTTGGTAAGTGCAGCGACACATGATTCGGTTTCTCCTGCACGTCTTTTCCCGCGCTAAATGTAACTCAAGCGATTAAGGTAGCTGCGACATACGCTCAAGTTGAAACCGAATCGATTTCAGAGCATGAAAGCAACCGTGGCAGTTCCCAGTTTAGAAACGGCTGTCTCGACGGTTTTGCGACCGAAAGAATGCAAAACTCATTGAATTCAATGTAGTGCCACATACGATTAGGTTTTCCCGGAACGGTTTGTTAAAATTCGGTTCATCCGAGTAGTAGCTGCGTGGTAAGCAGCTTACATTAATCGTACATTAATGACTCGCGACCGCATACTGCTCGGGAAAAACCTATCCGTGTGTGATGTAATCACGGCGATGAGAAAAACCTATCCGTGTGTGATATAATCACGGCGACGGGAAAAACTGGAGATGGTTTGCCGTACAGGAAAAACCTAATCGTATGTCGCTACACTAAGTGTTCGTCGTAACTGGAACTGTAAAGTGTTTGGCACGCACAAGGCGATCTATCGTCGCGTACAGCAATATGTGGCCGCCGCGATGGCATTATTTGTTGGCACACAGAGCGCGATATGACGCAGTGATGAAATTTTGACTACGGCAGGCGTGTACAAAATCGCTCGGGCGACGATGACGAGCGCGCTTATTGTATATAGTTTGTTTGTTTTGTCTTTTTTTTATAAAAGGACGTGCTGACAAAAATAAAAATTTATCTGATAAATAAGGGCTCTGTTCTTAACATTTAGCCTTTTCACAGAAATTACTGAGTATAGTTAGTTCAGCTTTACGTAGGCAGTAATTCGTTTGTTTTTTCAATGTGTTTATTCCGAGAAAGTTATTGTCGAACGATATTGTAAAGTGCTAAGCTGCTTTCATTGTATGAACTAGCCATCTATCACCAGTTGGCTTGGATTGGCGTTGATGCGCATCATCCGCTTTTTATTTATTTATTTATTTATTAATGTCCAAATCAACAGAACAAATCCAATTATAGATTAGACATAACAAAAAAGAAAACAAATATATATATATATATATATATATATATATATATATATATATATATATATATATATATATATATATATATATATATATATATATATATATACAAAGAAAAAGAAAAATTAAAATTAAGTTAAATTCAGAAAGGAAAAGTAATCAAAGCAAAATCGACCAAAAACAAGATACAACAAAAGATTAAATTCTAACATATTTCATGTATCTGATAGAACGTTATTCTTTAAAATATTTTTAAACATTGCTAATGTTCGAGGCAGAGGACCAAGGTTAAGGTTATTATGCTGACGAGGCAAACGCAAAAGGGGAGAAAAGAAATAGGTGTCAGTACGGGCAAATGTAACGTTAAATTTAAAAAATGTTCTATTAGGACGGCCCGAATCTCTAACAGAAAGGTGAATGCTGGGGTCCACCAATATACAGCCGTTGAAAATTTTAAAGAGGAGGCACTCGTCGAGGAACACTCTTCGTGACTCAAGGGAAGGAATTTGAAGGATGGAAAGGCGCATACTGTAATCGCAATACGGAATACTGAACTTGTAGAACAATGAGCGGGTGAATCTGCGTTGCACGGATTCAACCGCAGCAATCAAGTAACCGTAATGTGGGCACCAAATTTGGCAACAGTATTCAAGAACACTACGAACGAAGGAAAAAAACAGATATAGAGGAGTGGAAAGATTAACAAAACGTTTAGAGGATCTAAGGATGAAGCCGGAAAAACGAGAAGCCTTGGCAGTGACGTGTAAAATATGCAAATCGAACTTCAACTTGGAATCGAAGATCACGCCAAGGTCCTTGAAACTAGCAACAACATTGAGAGGGGAGCCGAGGACAGAGTAGGAGAAGAGAAGAGGGGATGTTTTGTGGGTGAAAGACATTTGATGACACTTCGAAACATTCAAAGTGAGAGAATTCGCTGCGCACCAGGTAGCCAAAGTATCCAAATCTTTCTGCAATAAGGAACAGTCGCTAGCGGATTCTATCATTCTGAAAATTTTGAGATCATCAGCGTACAAAAGACAGGGTGAATTAAAGAGGGAAGGAAGATCGTTAACAAACAAAAGGAACAATAAAGGACCAAGAATGGATCCTTGCGGAACTCCTGAGGTAGGAAAAAAGGGTGTAGAAGAGCAAGAGTTAACAATCACAACACAAGAACGATCACAAACGTAGGAGGAGAACCAAGAAAAGAGGACACCAGAGAGACCAAACCCTGCTAACTTTGACAGAAGAACAACATGGTTCACAGAATCGAAAGCCTTGGCAAAGTCTGTATATAGGACATCTACTTGCTTTTGCTTGTCGATTGCGGAAGCAACGGTGTTTGTAAAAGACAATAAGTTTGTAACCGTTGACTTACCTTTAACGAATCCATGTTGTTCACTGGCCAGCAAGGGCTGAATAAAAGGGTACACTCTATTGTAAACTACTCTTTCGAGGAGCTTACTAAAACATGGCAGAAGGGATATAGGACGGTAATTGGGGATGGAAGAAGTATCGCCAGCTTTATGAATGGGGAATATGTTGGCGGATTTCCAAAGGGCAGGAAAGGTACCAGTGGAGATGCTAATGTTGAAAATTATTGACAGAGGAACACACAAAGAGGAAGACAGTGATTTGGTAAAAAAATTCGGAATGCCGTCAGCACCGACGCTAGCACTTCCATCGAGGGACAACATTAGTGATTCGACTTCCAAAGGATTAGTTAAAGCAGTGGAAAGGGTACGATCAGGCGTGGGAAAAATTGTTGAAGGCGAAGAACTACTGAGATGGGAGGTAAAGGAAGAAAAAAATTTAGCAAAGAGCTCACAGGAATCCTGAGGTGAGGACGCAGACTTATCATGAAGATACATGGGAGAAGGAATGCCAGAGGAGGTTTTAAGGGATTTTATATAAGACCAAAAAGGCTTAGGATTGTCGGAAGTAATAGAAGTTTCGACATGCTCCAGGTAGGCACGCATTGCGTCATTGGCTGCTTTTTTAGCAGCAGCCCGTAACCTTTGAAAATTCAAAAGGTCATTAAGAGAGCCAGACCTTTTGTATTTACTACGCGCCGCATCTTTGGCTCTAAGAGCAACCGCAACATCGACTGTGAACCATGGAGGATCGGAACTTCTTTTACAGCGGAAGGAAGGAGTATAGCAGGAAATTAGGTTGGACAAGAGGGAATAAAATTTTTCAAGAGCATCATCCACACTTAGCCCTCTGAAAAAATTATACCAGTTAGTAGCATTGATTTCGTTGGACAAAGCGGAATAGTTAGCTTTTTTAAAATTAAAACGAAGAGTGGAAACAGATTTGACTTTAGACGAACGGTTAAGTGTTAATTCCATAAAAAGAGGAGGATGATGAGGATCAGGTTGCACATACGGAGACAGAGAAGGACTCAAGCAAAAGGAAGAAGGGTGAATATTAGTTAGAACGAAATCCAGAATCCTGTTGTTAGTATTCGGTACGTTGTTAAATTGGGAAATGGAGCAAAGGGACATAAAGGAAGAAATAGCGAGAGAAATATTGCTAGAAGACAAAATATTTGAGAAAGTATCATCCCAAACAAGCGACGGCATATTAAAGTCACCACATAAGAGTAAGGAAGCAGAAGGGAAGCGGCTATTAAGGTAGGACGAGAGTTCCGCAAAGAAACATTCATATACCAGTACGGGGCTACTACAAGGAATGTAGATAGAGGAAACAAGCAGCACTACAGATGGTGAAGGAGAAATACGGACAATAACACATTCGACCGGGACGGAGGGAATGAAGTCACTGCAGAGCGTTCCATTCAGAGATTTGTGAATAGCAATTAAAAGTTGGAAGTATTGCATGAGTGTGTCTATAGGCGCGTTTTTTTTTTGCTCCTCTATCCAGCAGAGAATAGAGTATACGCATTGGAAACAACAACACTCCTGTACCAGTGAATTCACTAGTAAAAAGAAAAGCTCATGAGAAGTTGTCTTTTTTGCTGTGAGGTGCTTTGGTTAGAAAATTAGAAAAAGCCCTCATAATGTGTAGAAAGTTAAAAAAAAGTAATTTTCTGTTAGTTATTTTTCTATTTTCTATCAATTGTGGTAGTTTATACTCGTTATTTTCTCCCTTTATTTTGAACTGTTTTGTGCTACCACAGCGAATACAGCAACCTATGTCAGTCTTAGCGAATGCACTGCTGTTTTATACTAGATCGTTGTTTTTGCGGTATAGTTCTATTCTGTATCGTAGCAAAATAAACGCACCTTATGTTGTTATAGATTACAGGCTATGACTTGCACCTGCCAATATGTATAGTAGATGCAGGTGTCGTTTGCAAAAAAATAGATTTTTTACCACTGCGTGATCTTTGTGAAACTTTGATTTTTATTGGTCCTGTACTGGAGCTCATTTGCATGGGCAGCAAAAATTATGATTTCAGATAATAATTTAATCCGCTGCATCTGAAAGTTCGTGGATTATAAATTTAATGTATCGTAAATCCGATATGACAGATATAACAAAGGTGGTCGATATTTTTCGATTTGCATAAGTTGAGCGACCCTAACCAATTGCAGCTTGGTAGTTTGTAGGGCTTTGAAGTTGATTGTTCTTTAGGGGTCATGTTTTTGTTGGCTACTATTTCTTCGAGTCGAGAGAGTAAAGATGGAAAATTGATGGGCCGGAGACCAACTGGTCTCCAATTTTTTGGAAGCATGATATCTTTTTGTGGTTTTAGAGCCACAATAGTAATAACTTTTTTCTGATATTTTAGAATACTTTTTGTACGGAAGATCGCATTGACAATTTATTTCGTCGATTATATTGTCTGGCGAAAAAAAAATGAAAATATTTCAGAGAAAGTACAATGCCATGCAATTGTTAACGCAAAAATTGCTGATGTTGCTTCTTAGAAAACGAACTCGAACCACATTGAGCCGTCTGAAATTGTTATATATTGCTATAATTCTTATGGTTATAATGCTATTGTTATAATTCAGTGAAGTTTACTCAAGAGGAACATTATTTGAGTTTACAAGTTTTTCCAGTCATTAACTTTTCGGTATGTTCAATCAATCATCAATATAGTTCCTATAATATAACATCTTACATCTAACTATTTGTAAATACAATATTCCTCTGAAAGCAATCTTACATCAAACACTACAGAATAGTATGAACATATTCAAGTTCCACCTACATTTTCACATAATCCCTTCCTTAGAATAACAAACTCAGACGTACTGGAGAGCCTACAAACGAGGACCTCTTCTACTCGTATTAAAAGATGAACAAAACCGTCTCTTGTACGAGTGCCTATATGGTAATAACATCAGATACTAACTCAGCCCAGGGTATTATTAGTAGTAGTAAGACTCCTGGTATGTTCACCTAATTTTACATGAATTTCTACAAATTATTGCAACTAAAGCTACACACAGCGATTACCGGGTCATATTCGCACCACCAATTATTCTGTATTCTCTTTTGCGGGCGCATGTGGGGGGATACTGAACTTTACCTGTTCGAAGGGGGTTAATTATTTCCGTTATCGTGTTATTGCTTTGAAACTGAGACCATCGGTATGGTGCCAGAAATGAAAACATACATATATCATACTATGGGCTCGTGTGCGGTGCCTAGGTAGAAATAGTTTGGCGCAATTAAATAATGGAATAGTAGTTTGTGTACTTGTGGAAAGTATGTAATTTAGAGCGATTGTACGATATTTGATGGAAGGAAGAAGAACTGGTGGAAATTGCTAATGGGCGGTAGCTGTGTAATTAAGAGAGTATTTTCAAGTGATAATTAGATGGAGGTTTGTGCACGAACCGGAAATTTAAAAAAATCAAGTCTGCCTTGTATTAAGTGAATAAACAAAAGTGAAGTAGAGTGTTTATTTTGAAACCAACATGCTCAGCTCAGTATTTTAAAAATATATTCATTATTTACTTGAATATTAAGAAAATAATGGTTCATTTCTGGCCAGAGTAGCATTTTCATCTAGTCTGAAAGTGCAAACAAAGAGAGAATATGTAATGCAAGTAAAACGTATTTTATATTTTCTCAATGCTGAAAACATTAAAGTAGAATAATGTTGTATTAGGATGGCCTGATTCTCTAACAGAAAAGAGCAAACCGGAGTCAACTAATATACAGTTGTTAACAAGTTAAAAAAGGAGGAACCCATCGAGGAACAGTTTAAGTGACTCAGACTCAAAGGAAGTATAGAGAGGCACATACTGTAATCACAATTATAAATACTAAGCCTATCGAATAACAAGTCTGTGAATCGGGGTCGCACAGATCCAACCGCATCGATCGAGCAAATTTAATAGGGACTTCAAATTTGCCGATAGCATTCTAGAGCAATACAGACAAAGGAGAAAAACAATTTTAAAGAGGTGGAAAGGTGAACATAAGGTTTAGAGGATCCTCTCCAAATACGAGATTCGCTGGTAGTTTAGTGCAATATATGCTGGTCGAACTTCAACTTAGAGTCAAAGATCACTACAAAGTCCTTGAAAGTATCAACACTATTGAGCGGGGTGCCGAGTAGGGGAGAAACAGAGAGGATATTTTGTGGGTGAGAGACATTTGATGCCATTTTGTAGCATTCAGAATAGCGCACCAGTTATCTAAAGCAATCAAATTGTTTTGCAATATGAAAGCTACTGGCGGGTTGAAACACTCTGAAAATTCAAAGATCATCAGCAAACAAATGGCAGGATAAGTTAAAGAAAAAAAGATCATTACTAAACAACAGGAACAATAACGGACCAAGAATGGATCCTTGAGAATAAATCATCCTGGGGTCAGAAAAAGAGCGTTGAAGAGCAAGACTTAACTGTAACAACACAAGGTTGTTACTGAAACGTATGAAGAAAAACAAGAAAAAAAGTTCACCGGTGAGACAGCTAGCCTTAACAGAAAAATACTATGGTACACAGAATTAAAAGCTTTGGAAAAGTCTGCATGTAGGACATCCATTTGCTTTTGATAGTCGAATGCGGAAGCAACGGTGTTTGTAAACGATACAATGTTTTTCATTGTTGACTTACTTTTAAGTAAGCCATGTTATTCAAGGGCAAGCAAGGGCTGAATGAAAGGTTACACTCTATTGTGAGCGGCCTTGCAGAAAGGTTTACTAAAACAGGTTAAAAGCAATATAGGACGGGAATTACAGATGCAAAAAATATCAGCAGTTTTATGGATGGGAAATATGTTGGCGGATTTACGAAGGTACTGACCAAATTTAATTCCTTTGAATTCCGCAAAAGTTTTGGGAAAGAAGAGTTCTGATGAAAATAGTGGCGTAGATTAAAAGCGATCAAATAATTCAAAATGACTAATGCACGTAATCACTGACACTGTGATGACTGCGTTGTCCTCGAATTTCAATGCGAAATTTCAACGAACGAGATTTCGAATGAGAAAGTCAACAATAACATGTGTTTTAATCATTGTGAAAGTAATCGATTTTATTTGGATAGAATGATATAATTATTCATTATTTCCTATCATCATTATTTATAGTCCAGTAACCTTATACATCAGGCCTTGCGTTAGATCCGGTAGTTTTGATTTTTCGCTGACTTGTTCATGATGTTGCCCTAATGAATAACCTAAGTTTGCGACCTCGAGCGCTGAACGCAAATCGAAAAAATCACCCTGTAACAGTATTTTATTCGTTAAATGGCCGCTCCCCCTTTCACATTTTAGTAGATCCTGAGGAGATTTGAGAGACCCACAATTCTCCTCCCTTATATTTTTTATTTCTTATTTCAACCTCCTGTTCTTTATATTATCAAAGTCATGTCTGAACGTCATGGACTATTAAAGAAAATGAGAGTTATAAGAATAAATTTTTAATACAAAAACGAAAAATTATAAAGCACAGATAATTATATAAAAGATTGTACAGAAAAGGCTACATCGATCACCTACTACCTACATGAATTAAAATAATTTTGACCTCTTAGAAGGCCCGGTTGAGGGTCGTCCATTTCTTGATCGGAGGATCTCGATGTGTTATTTTCACTGATATGCCCACGAAACATGTTCCATCATTTATCTTCAGTTTTCGACAATCTCTCTGGCTTTAAGTCATAAGGGTTGGTCATAAGTATCAATGCAGGTTTTTTGCCCGTGGATTTAGCATTTCTTGTTTGCGAGTCGAAAAAATGTTAGAGCTGTGCCGCATTTTGATGGTTGATGTGATTGGGAAATGTTTCTCTGCTGTTGCCTTTTCATGAACTTATTCCACCCCGGAGTGTTTATCATTTTTTGAAACTCTGCATATAATCATAACATATCCTAATTTTTTCAGGCAGCGGATGAATATTGCCTACATTAAAAATTTTTATTCTTGACAAAACTTGAGTGGACGACCTTTGTTGGAACGTTTTCAACTGAGTAGGGAGATTTTTCTGCACAAGGTCAGCAGCAGTACGCTTCGTTAGACAGGTTATTGGTGTTCCAGGACATACGAAGTCATGAAGAGTCGCTACTTGTATATCTCCGATTGCGTAAAAGGTTCCCAAACCCGTCCAACGTGCTCACATTGAAATCGGAGTTGTCAAAGGTACGCTGCAAAAACGATTACTTCTTCAAAATGAGTTGATCGGCCATATGATAGCCGATGCTAACGGTTCCCCCTGAACATTCCTGTTGGTGTTGCTTGGTAAAGCTTTGTCTGGCATCAAGGGCTACCAAATCTGTGTCCTCACATATGCTCTGTTGTATTTGAGTAGCCCATTCGTCACGATATTTTCCAGCTGCTTTCAAGATTGTTAAATTGAGAGACATATTCTCTACAGTAAAAACATTGTTCCTTTTCTGGCTTCTTCTAACTTTGAGTAACAAGAAACTCTTCAGTTATTTTGTCTCCGCAGATCAAGCAGTGTTCTCTAAAATTGAACAGCTGTCTTGATGGTGTTACACTTCTTTCTCCACGGCAAACAGCTACTTGGATCAACTTCGGGTTGTTATATCTCTTCTGATAAGCACTGTGTACTGTACTGTACCCTTCAATAAACATTCTTTTTTTGGTTATTAAGAAAAACACTGGACGCAAGAAGGTTTTTTAGACTCCTTTCCTTTACTAACTGCACTTTGCCTTAACTGAAAAAAATCTCACTGGGACTGGAATCAGACATTTTGTAGATTTTGAATTTAAATTGCAAGGGAAGTACTCAAAAGTCATGTAATGAAACATCGGCCAGAAGAGAGCTAGGTAAGAACTGAGACCTGAGAAGTTAGATGAAATGTGATGCGAAGAATCAGTTTTGAAGTCTAGGGAGTGGGAGTGGAGTGGTACGAGAGGAGTGCAGTGAAGAGCGGGAGTGGGAGAGTGCAGTAGGGGTGCGTATCTTCCCCTTACAAAAAAAACCCTGATATTGATGTTATCTTTTTTGTACATTCTTTTATTACATTATCGGTTTTTTAAAAAAATTTTTACCAAAATTGATATTTTATATTATTTTTTTTTTTGCTAAAAATTGAAAAAAAATCGATAAACTTGCAAAAACCGTATCTTGGAAACTATTAGGTCTACAGAGACGATTCTGGTCTCAAATTGTAGCAAATTTATTATAACTTAAAAACTTAAAGCGTAGATTTCATCATAGAACAAAAACAAATTGGCAAAAACTAAAAAAAAAATGAAAATTTCTCAATTTTTTCATTTTGACAAGGTTGCGGTTGGCGCTTCGTACAAATCTACCTTCGTACAAATCTGTAGGTTCCCAGCAAACAATTTAGTGAGCGTTCACTAAAAACGATAGTTTCTCGACAGTCAACAGACATATCCCTCATACGAAACCGAGCCTGTTCGTAAAACGATACGCAGCAATGCTTAGGATGACCGACGCAATAAATAATGCAAGCCATGTGTATGTGCCCTATGGCCTATGCGGTTCAGTAGCAGATTTTACATAGATTCTTCTCCTAGTTTGCAGGTCGATATATACTCGCCAAAACCACATTTTTTCTAACTCATTTACGAATCGTTAAAAATGATTCTTCTCGAATGGCCATTTTAGATTCTTCTCGGATGGCCACATTCATTTGCGAGCTCGTTAACGACAAAAACATTCGTAAAATATGACTCTTTTATGAATTAATTATGATACATTTGGTTTGCTGGGTTCGTAATAAAATTAAAATCAGGTAAAGTATTCTTTCTATATTAAATTTAAAGTTTCAGCAGACCATAAGAAAAATCTTATATTACCAGTTGAATTACCCTTATAACGATCTACTTCAATACTATTCAATTACACCGGTTTGGTATTTAAATCAAAAGAACAAACTTTCATCGAATTTAACATGCTCACCTTTTCATTCGCAAAATTAATAATTTTATACTGCATCCACACGATACGTATCCAATCGATTAATATCAACATTTCAATATTCCAAATCAAAGAAATATCCTTCGCTCTACTTGTACTCATAATTGGATCGAAACATACTAATTAAATTGAATGATTTGTTATTTGTATCGAATTCGATAGCTCACGGAAATGGAAATTTATCTGAAATTGTATGATTGCTGGCGCAACGGATTATATTGTAATTAGATACGTATGATTTTCATCGAAAACCATTTTACACGGAGATCTTGACGTATTTGATAATATTCATTCATGCAAGGAGAGTGAAAACGTTTGAATTGAAATATTTGATCGCATCATTTTATTTATCAATGGATGATTGAATGCAAATAAGTTTGTTCGAAACGGATTTGAATAGCATTGTTCGTACATTACAAATTGTTTGGTTGATGATTCGAAGTTTGAATAATTTTGAGCAATATTTAAAATATGAAAAAGTTTCAGGACATTACATGATACGTTACGCCATATTGAAGGGATTTATTACAAACGTTCCATATTTCATTTAATAGCAATATCTCATTCAGCGTTTCGAGAAAAATGTTAGTCAAATAAAAATACTACCGCTAGATCCCCAGAAAATATTTGATTTGAAATATTTATTAGAATTACTACTACCAATTTTTCACCCCAAATAATATGAAGCCTATAAATATAGTATTAAGCAAACTGAACTTGAAAGTCCATGAAATGAAAATATGAATTTTATTTAAAAATTCATTTCCAATCATGAGTCCAGGTCGCAGGATACTAACACGATTTTATCCATAACCTAGCAAACTGAACTCAAGGGGTTTATTATCTCTTCCAAGAGCCAACCAAAAAAAAATTCGTATAAATCTGCAGGTGCCCTGTCCAACAGTGTGCCTGGCATTGTTATGAACACATTTTAATTAAATGGATATTTTTCTAGATTTTCCACTATCTAACCTGATCCCATTGTGTCATCCATGTCCCACCATCTACAACCACTTGCTTTTCATGTTGCATTTTTCCTATCTACTCATATACAAAATTCATGGTACATGTTCACTCTTTATCTACGACTCTATTGCAATTTTCATTAAATTTTATGTTGGTTCGATGTCAACATAGTCTGACTGAATTTCACTTACCGGTATTGAAGTCAACAGCAAACTCTTCCAGTTCGTTGCCTTTTACGATTGTATAAATTAGTTTTCGGCCTAGTGGACTATCGGCCTGTATTGCGACGGATAGTGGCGAGTAGACTTCGATGTTCTCGTAAACAGTATCGGAATAGAATTGTTTATTGAATACGGGCATTGATTTATCGATAACCTGGAAAAACGATGAAAATATAAAATTATTTTCAATTTATCGAACGTTTACGTTAAATAGTCAATCCATTGAAATTTATTAAAGTTACATTTGAAATATTTATTTAAATTTGTCCCTGCTTCAATGAGTTTGTTTTGTTAGCAGAGTATCATTTTCAATCGAATGTTTACTTTAATTTCAATATTTTAATAGTTTTAGAGAATATTTTAAAGAGTATGCTGCTGTTAAAAAGTTTTATTACAAAATATGTCCTTTCAGATTCTTTCATCCAAAAAAATTGTATCTGTATTGTATAACAAAACTCCAATTAGATTAAAACCATCAGCAAGTAAAATAAACATCAACACACATAAGCTCAACTCTCCGACTAAAAAGGATCAATGTTTAATGTTTATTTACTTTAATTTACCAATGCACGATTGCGTTCAGAGCACAGCAAACATTAAATGAAGTCGTCGAAAATGCAATAATGCAATCGCCTAGTGGCTTCGTTGTGAATACAAATGACTACAAATTAAAAATGAGTTGCAATTTATCGCACACTGTGCATGTTGCTATTTAATTTTTATTTTTACTTTACAAGAGATGTTGTAATTAATTTTAGCACTGTTTGATTATGGGCATTATGGGAACGAACATAATACGAAGTTTTATCGGGTATAAATGCGTCATGGAATTATGTTGGAATTGACGTAGCCGTACAGGTTAATTAAATTGAAATGTTTCATTAAATAGATGTTTGGGTAAATTGTTGAAACGAAATTAAAATTACAGGTGAAGGGACGTGGTTGAACAATAACTCGGTAAAAACCGATCCTACGCAATACTTGATCTTCGCTCATAAATATATTGCAGGAGGTATATAATTCATGTCACAATTTTTATAAATACAACAACGTATTTATAATAAATGTCAACTGCATTGTATCTTTTTAACAAACAGAATAGCCATAAAAATGGTCCATTAAAACCAATAACAGTACACGCACACTCGAATCAATCTTTCGTTTTTTTCCAATCAGATATCATAGCTCTTGAATATTATTTCGAATATTAAAAAGTGGGTTGCACAAAAATACAGCCAAAAGAAATAAAAACGGCTGAAAAAGTGCCGTATCTGCTTCAAACAAACATATATGACAATAAAATGAAAATCATACCTTAATAACATCTTTAGTAAAGATAAAAAGGAAAAACCTACTACAAGCTTGTTCGAGTGCGCAAACTGCGATGGAGAACATACGGCAATCCGTTAATGGTTCCATTCATCGCTAGATCGAAATAAACTCAAAATTTGATTATCTTGCACAGTGTGGTGGATTCGTTTCTGTGACGAAATGTTGTCAATGATTATTTTTGATTAGTTAAGAGTCTTCACATAAACATCATTCAAACGGACAGAAGTACACTGCTTTGCGCTACATTTCAATATATTTGAATATTTTGATTTTGACTTTGATTTTACAGAACCTTTTTTATTTTTGCATTCATATGGCATCTGCTTCGATGAATTAATGCAGTTATAATAATAATCCTAAATAATAAAGCTTTAGATAAGCATACAGCTTTGAATATGGAAACATAATTTGATGATGCTGTTGTTGAAAAAATACTTTTCAAATCAGTACTGCGTGGATTCAAGGTATTCGACCAGGATATTGAAATTAAAATTTAATTGTGTGGAATCCAACGATCGTACGAAAAAATAAAGTAAACTTGAATCAAATTATTAAAAACATTTACCATCACATTTGCAAGAGTATGGTTTCAATAAACTTATTAATCAATAAACTAAATAGATGCGGTAAGATATTATGCTGTAAAATAATATAATACTGTAAAATAAATATTATCTCTACGATTTCTAAAACGTCCTTCCAAAAACATTATAAAGACACTCTCATCCTACACATTCTTTTCAAAATTTGTGGTTTTTTTTATTTCATTTCAAATGGCTATTTAAGGTATTTATGCTTTGATTGGTAAAAAAACATATAAATTAACGCATTGGTATATATTAAATTCTTAAAAGCATTAATTTTTCGAAGCGGGGCTATTGAGTCAACATCAACAACAAACATTTGCTGAGTGGAATGTTTGAAAGTTGGTGGTTTTTCTCAGGTTATTTTATCAAATGAATTTCTTCTTCATCGCATTAAACTTAAAAAAAAGCAAGATATTTAAATTTTTAGTTGTCAACTTAAAAAAAAATGACAATTCAATCGATAGATATTGCATAAATATCTTAGATTAAATTATTTTTTTAAGCGAAAACCGCATCAGCACATTTTTTCCTTCCTCTGAAAACTAAGTCAATAAAATACTGATAACTTCGTTCAAAGGACCACTAAATACATATATCTTCATTGTATTTGAATGAAGCAACGTAACTCCAAAATAAAACGCAATTTTCTCAAACAATTTTATTTTCACCAGTTTCTACGTATTACATTATATTTTGATCAATATTCTTACGAAAGTACGTCATCAACTTAAAGTAGCGCCACTTTAATTCAACGTTGTAAGTACCCATTGCCTGAAATGAAAGGAACAGTATGACAACGAACAAATACAAGCTTTGCCATCATCCACAGCATGATTTCAACGCATCTATCAAATTCTTCGTTCTTTGTTACAGAATAATACAGTTTTCCGGTAAACATTTTCAACTATCATTTACTGCTTTGCCGAAAATTATCTACATTTTTAATTATTTCAGCAAGTATTAAAACGTTACAATTTTAAAATACAAATACTCGAAAATTATTGTAGACATAAAAAAAATTATTTTTTACCTGAATGTAATTAGTTTTGAAAAAAAAATATGAAAAAACGAACACATTGGAAGGTAAGTACAATTTTTTATAGCGGGATGTTCATAATTGCATGGGAATAATGGGAAAAAATATTGTCGTGCGCGTGAGTTGGTTGACAGGTTCATTTTAAAAAAGCTCTTAAATAACCTGGCGTTTTATGGAAATTGTCGTTTTATCATTATTATTGCTATTGTTATCTGGCTTGAGTAGGTTGAATGCCTGACACGGTTTTATCACTGTTGACAGTAAATGACAAATTGACACGCTTATGCATCATACTTATAAGTGGGCAAATTACTTAATATGATTAGTTTTTATTTGCTGAATTTTTTTAACTGGCAATAAAGTTTATACAAAATTTCGATTGAAATGGTGGTTGACATTTAATATGCTTATTTTTATGTCATATGTTCATTTGCTCAATTGTCTAATACAACAGACTTACGTCCAATTATAGATTAGAAAAAAACAAAAAGATAAACAAATTGTCCAAGAAATAGGGCAAAACAGTGTGACAGCACAGTGTAAGAAAAGATTACTATAAAATAAAATAAAAATAAAAAAAAATTAAATATTTAACAAGTTTCAAAATTGACATGATACTTTAGGACTCTATCTGAACCTTACAGAGCACCTGAGGTGAGAAAAATGGAACATAGGTGAACGAATTGACAGTTACGACACAATTACGATCGGTAACACTGGAAATGAGAGAGTAGAAGACGAGAGATACTAAGATTTTCAAGCTTCAGAGGAAGAAGATCATCATCCACAGAGTCAAAAATTTTAGAGAAATCTTTTGCTGATCTAACGTAGATGGAGTGGCGATGGTGAAAGAAAGGAGGGAGTCAATGTCGATTTACCTTTTGGGGCATTTTGGCATAATGGTACTTCTATAAGATATGAACGTGAATACACAAGTTTTTGTTTCTATGAGGTTTAGTTGCCGAGTTAAGAATTGACGAAATTGATGATAGGTTTTTTTTGGAAGCAGATTCTGAGATTCAAAAAAAAATTTAAAATACATTAAACATGTTGTTTAGTATAGATAATCAACTGTTTTTTTTCAATTTTAAAATTAGATTTAGAAAAATAAATTGTTTTCCTGTGTAAAACCGGAAGTAGCCATTTCAACTCGTTATTTGAATAACTTGGACCATTCTAAAACTTTTATGATAAAAACCGTATACTTTAAGCTCTGTTTTGTTACAAAAATAAACGAAATTCATCTGGTCTAAGTTATTCAAATATTGAGTTGAAATGGTTACTTCCGGTTTTACACAGGACAACATTTTATTTTTCCAAATTTTATTTTAAAATTGAAAAGAACAGTTGATTTTTTTTAATGTTTGTTTAATGTTATTAAATTTTGTTTTTAATCTCTTTTTAATATATGTACCTATTATCAAATTTTCTCCAATCTATCTAGGATTGAGATTTTTGCTGTTCATGTTTTTCGTTGGAAATCTCACCTATGATAAGCCGTTTGTCTTGAGGGAGGGGTAAGGTTTTCAGCGTGAAAAAAACACTATTTAAGAATTTTTTTCAAAATATGGATAGAGCAAATTTATTTAAACCTTTTGTACATTATTAATTATCATTTCAATTACATTGTGTAATTTTTTATGCGAAAATATCGACAAACAAACCGGTGACAAAGGTTTTTCAAGAACGTCTTTGGAAAAAGACGATTTGCAGTGTTCATTGTATCTCAACTCACGATTATTGGAAACCAAAGAACATTAAAATTTAGTCAAAGTATCATCAACTCCTCCCCCCAACGTTCTTTAATTTATATTTTTTTCATTTCAACATTTTTGGTGGTCATGTGAAGTGAAAATTGCTATTTTTCACGAAAAAATTTGGGCTTTTTGTAGGTGGAAAACCCCCTTAATGTAACAAAAAAAATTCTAAAATTTATTGTTAGAGAGAAGTATTTTACATGTAGAAAGTGTGTGCAAAGTTTGAAATGAATCGGTAATGTGATTTTTAAATGGCAGCGAACACGGTATTTTAAATTTTTTTTTTTTTAGAAAATGACTACTAAGCTCCGTGCTGTTGGATCTACAATGATAGAGGAGATGCGACTAACTATTCAATAGCTTCGAAAGTTTTGCTCTGATTGATTTCAAATTTCGGGACTATGTTCTTGAAATATTTAGCTATAAAATTTCATTGATTCTAGATCACTGAATTTTAATTATTTAGATCAAAAAGTTAAAATATTTTACTTCGCCTTCAACCATGAAATATTTTAAATAGCTCCGCGTGTTTAAATACATGTTTTCTTAAATAATTTTACAAAATATACATTAAGTTTTCTTATTTTTTTTAATGTCGTATATTTTGTTTTACTTTTTAATGGAAATCACTTGAAAAAATTGAATAAAGTAACATTTTAAGCCTCGCACGGCTACAACAGAATAACACAAAGATGAATCTGCTGGTATAGAGCTTAGAGCTAGAAAATCAACTAAAGACTAAGGCGAAGGCTTATATAAAAATAGAACCATCTCCGTTTTGATGACACTAGATAGAGCGTGTTGATGACACTAGATAGAGCGTGGTGCAAAGATTGCATGAGAAGTTTCTTCTGAGGATGAAAAAATTGAATACAAAATAAAGAGCGTCTAGTTTTAAAGAAAACTGGAACCCGCTTCGTTGCAAGGATCAAGTAGAATAATGACTAATACCGTGAATAATACATAAAAGACAGTTTGGTAAAGTGACGATTTCTAAAGTTGGAGCAAATGAAAGCAAATGTGTCAACAGTAGGGGAAAACAAACAGCTAACTACGGAAATATTTAAAAAAAAAAACCAAGGAACTGAAGAATTTAGGTACGTAATGACTCAGAGCCCAAAGCTTTGCGCTCCTCAGAACCAGCGACACAAGCAATTAAGTGGTGCTTTTCATTGACAGTAAAAAGGATGCTTCTAGGGAAGCTGGCGAAAGATAGCCAGTGGTCACTGATATCTGCATGATACGCTATACCCTGCATATAACCGTGCAAGTGATGTGAACAGTGTTATTGATAGAATAAAAATATGAGCTAAATAAGTCCGGGATGCGTAAATACTCAGTGAGAAATATAGTCTTTAAGTAGTAGACTCAAGTTCGATAAATTTTACAATGAATTATGTCATTCTTTAAAGACTGATGTATAAAGCTCTAAGAAAAAGATGTTGAAATACACTTATTAGGAAACGGTCATCAATCTATGGGAATCTACATTAAGACACTGGAGGAAAATGCAGCAATCCAGATAAAAGACCCATGCTAGTAGCGAATTGTCATTACGACATTCACAAAACCACAACCCTAAAATATCGGTAGAGGAATAAGAAAGTTGTGACAGTAATTAAAAAAATGTTAGGATAATCTGCAGAAATATTGGAGAGAAAAAGGTTTCAGAACTAGATGGTACAATGCTTTTATAGAATAAATAGGAAAAGACAATCGTTTTTCATGAAAGCGTTTTTGAAAAGCATAAAAATGTAACCAGTATCAATGCAGTGAAAGAAACAAACGCTTTTGCTTATACCAAAGAACAGTACATCTCCTGCTGAACCATTATAACCTCAATGCCTCCTTAAACATGACGGGTAAATTTTTGAGCACATAATCAATAATTGTAACTTATGCCACTCTTACTCAGACGACTTGGTAAGATGCAACTAATAATCCAGGGAACTTTGACATGGTACTTCGGAAAAATTAGTGGAAAGCTGGATTTTGGTGTGAACCTTAATACTTGAACCTCGGCGTTCTGAACAAAATGACAAAAGTTCCCATCGATCACGGGGTCAAAGGCAACAAAAATAACTCCGTAATGATGACCTCTACAGAAAAACAATATATACCGAATTGGTAGCTTCGGAAATTTCCTACATAAAACATTCGATAACTTTTTCTTGTAACGATAACCGTTTTTAAGATATTTTGATTCATAAACTGATAACTTTTATGTTTCTCATAAAACGTGTACTTCTTTCCGCACCACCTTCGAAGTAGAGTTCAAGGTGCGTTTTTTTAATAAAGTACCTCCAGTAGGCCTAGCCCTGTAGAGGTGATCATAACTGAGATATTTACAAAAAAAAAAACACTTTTGGTGACTTTTGACCCCGTGTAAAATGTAACGCAACGCTCGGAAGAAACCAAAACTAGTTGTCAGTGCTGATAGCTGTTGAATATCAAAGAACTCTAAAATCTTGAAACCACTGAGATCGAGAAACATAGTTCAGTTTACGAGGAAATACTACCGTCAAACCAAATAGAAGTCAGACACAGCTCTGAGCATTTCGCAATCCTTCTAAACATCGGGGTTCGGAAACTATTCCGCAGCTAGACCAAAAAATTCGCTGCCCCGTTCGGAACCTTTAAGATAACTCCTGGCTCATCTTTCAAAAATCTCTGTGATAATTTCCACAAATTTTCGAAGTTTAATGCGGTGTAAAATCAAAGTTGCCAAATTCGCTTTTTAACGCTTCATTTGCTATCAAAACCCTCATCTAGCCTATATTTTCATTGAATGCTATTAATTAATTGATTCAATTTTGGTCCCTTTGATTAAAACTCTGATAAGTTTTTATGAAATATTTTCAAAACGTATTCATATTGTATTTTTTCAAGCATCCTAGCACGGAATAATGGACACATTCAGCATAATTTAGATTATGAACTAAAAAATTTGTAGTTTTGAATAACTCAAAAGATTTAATTTTTTTGAAAGAAAAGACATTGCTGAAGTAATCTCATTTTACAACATTTTCCTACACGGTTCAAAAAAATGCTATTATTTTCATTCAAAAATGTAAAATAAATTTTAATCACATTTGTTGCTATGAAATCTATAGCAAACTACGAAAGACTAGAATTTTAGACATTAACTTTCTCTCCTTTAGTGCACTTTCTCAATAACGTCCCTAAGTTAAGATGTAATGCAAATCCTATTTACGTTCAAATTTACGCAATAATCAAACCATCATATAATTGCTCATCATCTGCTTAAATCTCTCAACAATCCCACAATTTATAAATACTCATGCACAATCATCTTCACAACGTCCTTCCAATAATCATCTAAAATGCATCATGCAATCTCCTATTAAATACCATCTTAATATTCAAACAAGACTTCGTGCAAAGAAAATCAACCAGACAAACTAAACTGAACGTACGAAGAAAACTTTTCTTGATTGCATTATTATTAATTTGAAAAGTTTTTCCTTATGCTTAGTAAACTTTAAAAGGAGACCAAGACAAGAAGAAAAAATTGAGTCGAGAGAATTTAGTTTAAGTAAACTTTTGTGCTCGATGAAGCTATGAGCATGAATTGGTATCATGGTTGATAGAAATAGAGGTCTTTTTGTGTTGGTAGTGAAGAAAAGAAGAGTTTGCACAAGGCTTCTTTCCGCAAAAATATTGTTTACACGAAAACTTGGATAATTTCGGAAAAACTTGTATGAATAAGAAGAATGGGTGGTAGATTAGTGATTAGTTAAGAACTATTGATCAATATGATTTTCATGCCATACAGAATGGGTCACGTAAGATGCAAATTGTAGCTTGATGGGAAAGTTTACTGGATTTGATAGTTTGTTGCTTTTGATCAAATCATCTAGACAAACCAGACAAACTATTATTAATAATATACGTATTATTGAAAAAAATGTTTATTTCGAGAGATTAGTTTCCACATTCCGGGCTTCTTATTGCTCCTGGTGCTGGTCACCACTGACGGGGGCGTCCGGAAGAGTCTTATCACCTCATCGCTTCATGGACATCAGCTCTAGTTCATCGTTTACGAGCGACTGCCTCGACTCAAAATGTGCACGGAAGTGTTTATGGAGGACTGTGCCGATTATGCTCCTTTTTTATTCATAAAACATGATAGAAATTAAACTGATTTTGGGTTCCAGAGGTAAGCTGTTATGGCATTGCAGGAAATTAGTGAAGCGTATTTGTTTAGATTGAACCCCTAATTCAATACAGCTTCGAATCCGCTAGTCAAGAAAAAGTTGCAGTCAAAATAAAATAAGCTGGTGTAAAAACTTCTTATACACTTTAATGCGGTTTTTTTTGTGGTTGCACAAATGTAAAATATTGACATTACATATCATTTACAAGTGAATCGTATACAAAAATAATTAAGAATTGAGTGCTAGATATCTAATGTTATCTGATACCTCGTAAGTAATCGAACCTGAAGACCGAAGGTGGAAAAATTGTATTTTACCAAACGGATGCGATCAAAATAACGGAGGTGTCATTCTAAAAAAAACTAAAAAATGTAAAATCCCAGTGAAAAGCTTTAATGATCCGATTAGAACATACATTAAAACTAAGGGCTAAAAAGGTAACCAAAAATATATAAAATGTAAAATGCAAACAACAAATTATTATCAACCGTGTATACCATTTTCGTTTCCAATTCTTCGGTGTTTGGCGAAAAGATAATAATATTTTCGAGTCTAATTCATATTATTTCAAACCATGTTGGTGAATTTTCGATGCGAATCCATAAATTCCCGTGACGAGTTCATAATTTCCTCAAGTCAAATTAATAGTTTTTTCGAGGCGAATTCATAATTTTTGCGCATCAAGATTGATAGTTATGAATTTGAGGCGCAAAATATGAACTTGTCTAAAGAATGCATGGATTTGACTGAAAAAAATTATGAATTTGATTAGGGAAAAATGATGAATTTAACTCAAAAATTATTATCAATTTGACTCGAAAACTTATGAGTTGGTATTGAAAATTTACGAATTTGATTTTTAAAAAATATGAACTAGACGCAAAAACATTATGACTTAGTACCAAAAGTCTAAGAATTTTACTCGAATATGGCCTAAAAATTACTCAAAAGGGACAAATGATAACGACTTGTTAGAATGGTTGATGTGTGCCATAGTACGGGCCTCTAGGTAGGGCGGCATCCTGAACTACTCAACATTAAATACAGATATATGCACACTAAAGTAATATCACCAGTGTCGCAACAGCCAAAGTCCAATTCTAAAACATCCTCGTCATGGCCACCGGACATAGAAAATCTTCACAACGGATCTAGGATGGGTGAGCGCGAGTGACTGGAGCGTTAAAGCCAGGTACTACGGGTTGAACGTGGGGACGAACCAGCGTTGCCAGAATCCGTTTGAAAAATTACCGTAGCCTTGCAAGAAAATTACCTTGTTTTAGATGCTTTATCCGTAGTTGTATTTGAAGATTTTTTTTTCTTTATAGTTTGAAAATAACAAATACTTTTTACAGTTCAATATATGAATTAACTTTATTCCATAACAAAATTATAAAAAATACAACTTTATTAAGTCATAAAATTTTAAGAAAAAGAGATATCAGTAAAAAAATTTTATGGCAACTATTCACTTATGAAAGAAAGATCTGCAAAGTTTTCGATCTTACTATATACATATGTATAATTTCATTTTATCGTATATTGAACCACTTGGCTCAAACTCAACGCACCCACAAGTTTTGACACTCTCTGATGCTAAAACAGATCCATTTACAGTGTCTGTTTTCATTCTATTCCTGAATTTGTTTTTAGTTATATGAATCTATAAAATTCTCTCACACTCTACATTTGAATGTACGAGAGATATTAAATTTAAGGTAAAACGACTTAGGTTCTCAAATTCTTTGCGACCTTCATGGTCAAGAATTTCGCGTAGTTTGAAATGGATAAATCGGGGTCTGTCAAGTCTCGTGGAAGTGAGAACGTCACTAGCCTACGCCATTCGTTATCTAAATCTTGCGCTGGAATACTCGCGCGAATATTTATATACATGAAAAAGTGACGGATATGTGTCCCCAATTTGAAAATTGGTGGCCTCATTGGGGTTAAGAATATTAATATGTTTTAAAATGGGATCGTCAAAATCAAGTCCTTTTTTTATTTCTCCGCAACTGACTCTAAAACTGAACACAATGATTTCTGAACTCTGAGCATTGTGGTTCGAATCGATCCTTTAGAACTTTTTTTATTTCATCAAGTTCTAACACCACCGCTATTGGAAGATGTATGTACACATACATATTATCGATCGGCAAAATCATTTCTTGCAAATTTTGATTGATAGCTTCAACAGCTGTAATCTGAACGTAAGAGCTCTTCATATAGTATAATAAAATTTCGGTAAACGTTGCAGATAGTTTATGATGAACTTCTGTTCAAACCACTTTTGAAGACTGAAAATATGCATTGATTGCATTGAATGTCGGAAGAATCCAGTGTAGAAACAACAAATATACATTCGTCAATGGATTTTGTAGTTTATAGACCATTTCTTCGGCTGATGAAATATGCTGCTCAAGCCACTGATCACTAAAAAAAACTTGAAGGACACTCAAATTTTCAATTAATCTGTGAACGACACATCCTAAGGAGAGCCATTGTGATTGTGCTGGCCGCAGATTTTATAAGGCTCCAAGTCAAAATATGCTTGGATAGATACTAAAAGCGATTGTCTTTTGCTACTTTGTCTGATATTACTGTGAATATTCCTAGCTAACATTTCACAGTCTTTGGGGAAAGCTTTACATGCGGCTGAAGCACACAAGTGTAATGAACGACAAATACATTTGAATACTTTTATACCCGGGCAAACTTGTTTTAAACATGCTGAAACAGAGTTATGGCCCCCCCATCATCAAGATGTAGCCATCACTTCCAACCCCGATTATATTTTCTTTCGGTATGTTCCTTGATTAAAATGCAGACATTATTGAATTAGAAAGATTTTTGCTTGGTGCTAACTGATCATTTTAAACTATATCTACCAGCTCATAGACCACACCAGAAGCTTCATCACAGTAGTTGTTTTTTGACAAGTGATTTTTGTTGCCTCGTCTTCAAAGATACTAAATTTGCACTTACTTCAATTATGAACAAGTTTTTTTTGGCTAGAATCTATTACATTTTTAACTACAGCACTTCCTTTAGTTCTTTTTAACTTCGAATTGGAAGTTATCTTCGAGTCCGGGAAGTAACTTTTAGTTACATCGGTGTCTGAGAATTTAATTAAATTTCCCAGATGAGTTCTTGAAATTGATCTATGTAGATGTAATTGTTTGTCATGTTATGTGGTAATGGTACATAATCATGGATATTTTTCAAAAATATCTGATTTTTCACTTAATTTGTTAGTATTTGTTTTCGAATAATTGAAAGTAAAGGCACATATGTGTGCTTGACACCCAAGCTGAAATTTCCGTAGGGCTCATGCAAGGTAATTTATTTGTACCGTAGGCTTGATTTTCTAATAAATTACCTTGAAACTACGGTAATTTCCGTATGTCTGGCAACGCTGGGACGAACCTTCCTCCTCGTGAATTTTTCAATGTCTCTTAAAGAATACCACAGTATAATACCAGGATTTATTAAACGGTAATGAATCTGGGAACAAAAACGGAAGAATGATCAACGCACTCTTTCATAGAACGTGGGTTACGCTACATAAAACTCCACCACTTTGCAAAATGGACACAAAAATACCCCAAAGCAACGTGATTATGTAACATTAGCCTCCTTAACAATTATGTCCCTACAGAGGAGTCTACCACTTACGAAAAGGACGTTCTTTCTGAATAGGGTGATTAATGCCTGCCCTAAACATGATGTCAATATTGTACTGGGTAAATTTAAGAAAATGGCCCATTTATAGGCAGAGTATTGGCTTTAATAGCTCGTACGAGAACACCAATGATAATTTCCTCTGAGTGTCATTTCCCATCCGACTACCTCAATCTGATGTGGGGTTGAACACTGCCCTGATGATGGCTCGGTATGGTTAAGTCGGTTGCGAGGATTAGCGCCCAACGTGGGCCTGGACCCACGACTCTGAAATCAAGTCTTATAAAAAAAAATAACGGCATCAAAAACTTAATTCTTGCTGAATTTTCAGTGGCTAAAAGAATGGTCATTATAAGTACCTGATTTAGCGGGAAGAAATCCACAATGAACCTAGCTATCTCTAGGCGGGATCCCTGCCAATTTAGCATCCAGTTAAATGTGGGGAATTAATACTGACTCGGGACACTATCTTGTTGGCGTAATGCTTCGAGCTCAAATACCAAGTATTAGTATCTGCGTCCTCTTTAATCTGGCGCTTGAAAAATCACTTTTGTGATCCGGCTTTGCCAAGGTGAGAGTGAGGGAAACCAGCCTCATTAAGTAAACCCAACCGCTGATGATGTTAACATCATGTGCCGGAACTAACGAGCTGCCGAAGAACTCTTTACTGAAATCGAGCAGGCGAGGATGAACATAAGGTTGTACGTAAATGAAGGAAAACAGCGCTAACACAGAAAATCATCAAACCGGCCAAAATCACGTTGGCAGCAACGAAAATCATAACATCGAAAAACAAAATCCGTGCTCGTCTGCTGACTATCAACAAAACTGGTTCAAATTAAAAACAATTAAAACTCCCCCAATTTATCGGTTATTTACTCAAGTCGCTCCAAGATATCTAAGACCAAAATATATATAAGATATAAGACCAAAACCAAACATGGGCACTTAGCAAAAAACATTGCTAGCTTTTATCCGTGTTCGAGAAGATATTTGGCATCCGACATGAGTATGGACGATTCCGCTGCCTTTACAACAACAAAATATATGAGCAGCCTCGTGACCGTACAAACATTGACAGGACATAGGCTAGATACTAATCTCGTGGCTCGAAGTATCTATTTGAATGTCTTTAGTGGAGAGATGACGTACACCAGGATTTCACGAAAATCTTAAGGATATCGAATTGGGCAAAGAATTCATTCATTGCTACCTATTTCACTTTGGCAATCTTTGAGACTCAGTAGTTGCCGAAATTCACTTTTCAACACTAATTTCCAAGTTTTTTGAATCACTTTATTTCGGTCCTTTTTTTCGTATATTTCGTTTTGCTTCGGAACGAAAAAACGAAATGTTAAAACTCTAATGCACAGGTACAAAACTGATACTGTTTTATAGGACGTGTTTGAAAAATTATTTTAGAATATGGTTGCAAATTTAAATGATGTCGCGACCAAATAAAACATTTTAAGACTAATATCACGTAGTTGCTTACACAAAGAAAGAAAAGATTATAAATGTTTTCAAAACTATACAATAAAGCTTACCTTAACATGCACCGAAACTTCAGTGGAGCAAGGTGTAATTCCACCATCATATGCTGCAATCAAAAGTTCATAGTCCCTATTGTGTCCTTCGAGTGATTGTTTCAGGGTAACTTCTCCGGTTTTTCGATCAACACGGAATAATTCACCATGGCCCCGCTTCATTTCATATCGTACTTCACCATTCTCATAACTATCTAAATCCACGGCATGTACTTTCGTTATCACCGATCCTTTAGGATCATCAACCGATACAACCGCATAGTACGGCAAATTTACAAACATCGGACAATTATCATTGATATCTAGCACTGTAACGTTCACTATAACGTGAGCAATTCGCGGTTTCTCTTCTTCAAAAGAATTTGGTGATCCTGCCGATCGTGCTTCAATTATCAATTCGTAATTATCGCGAACTTCACGATCGAACGACTTTCCAGTTGTTTCAATCGCACCCGAAGTTAAACCGATACGAAACATATCGGTTGGATTCAGGATACGAAATTCGACATGTTCGTTCAGTGACGTTCCAAGGACATTTACGACAGCAACTGTTGTGATTTTCGTTGAATTTTCACTGATAGCACCTTCGTAGATTGATCGTTGGAAAACCAAACCGGAATTTTCTGATGTTTCGACGCGGATATTGACGTATGCAACTTTTGAGTATTTTCCATCGGAAGCACGGACGTGAAGTTTATAGGATGTGCCGATTCGTTCAACGTCACTGTACAGAAAAATGGAAATTATTTAGTTGAAGTCCTCTTGCCTTATTTCTAGTAATATATATAAATAAAAAATAAAAAACAAAATTATATAATTGTTTATTGCGAAGCATTGAGATTTCGCATCGCAAAAAAATCGATTACGTAAATGGAGCTCCAACAACTCCATACCCCACGGCAGGAAATGGGTTGCGTAGCGTTGGGATACTTTGCTGTTGTGAACCTAGCAAATTTGAGATGCATTTATAACCTATCTTGAGGCAAGCACCCGCTTCTCACGCACAAAATAAAATTCTGATAGTCATCACGCTTCGTAGATGGAGCTTGAAATTTCCGTACAGTTTTGATGAAGATATGCATGGAAAATTCATCCACAATAGAACAATATCCCACCTCTGGGTATTTCAAACGAATTTATCGGAGTTAGGTTTGCTCGAAAGCAATATGAAATATTTCTCGGCAAATAAAAGCAACATGAAATGCAAAATCTTCAAACAATTTACTTTGATATACTCGTGGGCGCATAAATCAAAGACAAGAAGAATATGTAGATACTGAGTTCGTTTTACGCATAAATTTCCAGCTAGATCAATGCTAAACATTTATGAACAGTTGTAAATTTTAGTGAAAACGGCGTCAAGGACAAAGCTTGAATAAACAGGATATATAAATGTTCACCATCAGCAAATAATGAATCCTTTTTCGCTATATTTTGTACTAAATATACCCCAAGTACTGATTGACGACCAAATCGACGATATAAGCATCGAAATTACAATCCTAACGGACTTTCCTTGCGAAGATAAGTAGTAATTTCTTAAACATCTTCCCAGAATTTATGCACATTTTCTACCCTTTCAAGCAATTTCCAGTCTATATTTTCCCTATTTCCTTTTCCTCCCTGCTTGACGTTTTAATTATTCATATTTTACATAGCATTCCCAGTCATCCACCGTTAGTGCAAATGCCATCTCCCAGCCATCTATAGACTTACAACTCGCCCAATCACTCCTTTCAACCCAGCCCGTATCGGCACCTGTCAACTCTTTCCCGGAAAACTGCAAAACAAGGAAAACAGCACACAACAAAACATCAAATACTTACCGTGTTGTTATAATGCCAGTTTTCGAATCGATTGCAAATACACCGGCGGCATTTCCCTCGATAATGTCATAACGGAGAGTTGCATTTTCCGATATATCTGGGTCAGTGGCATTAACCCGAACCACAACGACATTTTCGTATGTTGGAAGTAGCAAAGTGACATTATAGTTCGTCTGAGCAAATACCGGTGCACAATCGTTCACGTCCGTTACGATAATTTGAACTTTAGCTGTCGATTCCGATGATAAACGTGGTTTTCCCAAGTCAGTTACCTGTTTGAATGATATGAACATAGTATTTATTTAGATTGGCATAGTAACAAGGAAATAATGCGAAAATAATGTTAGGTATGGAGTTGGTTTTTGTAAAAGCATGATTTTATTGGTTACTTCTCGTTTTTTTTTTGATAACGATGATACTTGATTGCCGCAGGCCGTAGTTTCTTTTGAAGTCAAATATTTATTTTTACATTGTGTATTGGATGCAACAAACATAATTTAACCGACGAGGTGTAAACAAATTTCATGTTGCAAATGCAAGAATATACCCTTTTTGGAGTGTCTTATTGTTCATAAGTACAAGGGTCTGAATGCGTGCACTTTGAATCATTTTAAGAAATTGGGTACATCGTATCCCCTCAGTTAGGGCCCAACCTTGTCGTGGTGGGAAAGATTGTGTGTATCACATGATGACACACTGAACATTCCCAGTTATTCATTATTAAGCTAAAGATTATTATTTCTAAAGAATATTACCTTTCTAGAAGGCAGCCAAATTGAACATGGACATTGGAACTGAAAATAGAACCGTTCTGGGGTCGCTCAATTTAGCAGAGATTTGAATTCAACATGTATGATTGCAATGGAGGACATTGGTTGCTGTGGAATGTAGCAGGTTGCCGCGATGGAGGAGGGTATCAGGCTCCATAATGGCGAGTACAGAATCAGCAACGATTCTAACCACGGCCGTGCCTGGGGACAAGACACCTTCTCCCAAATACTCGAAAAAGAGGAAGGGGGAAACACTGAAAGAGGTAGTCCTGACTAGTGCGAGGAAAATGTCCGCAGGCATAGAAGCATATGCTTTCGACTATGCCAAACTGTGGAGGCTCTCAATCGCAGGTAAAGAAGGAAGCTACGCAAGCTGCCGTCGCAGGTGGGCAAGGAAATCAATGCAACAAAGACTGCAGGCATTTCTAACGAAACTGGATGCCATACAGTGCAACCTCAGAGCCTCATAGCCTATTCTAAATTTTGAGCGAAAGAATGAATGGCTGGTGATGCCGATGCTCTTAGTTCGGGGCAGAAATGTCTGGAACGGATTGGTGGGAGAAAAGCCATGTCAACTGGACACTACCAACCAGTTACCGAAGGCGGAAGAAGGCTCTGCATAAAAAGTCGGTGCTTCCTGATGTGAATCGGGATTCAGAGATGTCACTTAATAACAGGGGGGATGCTCCATCTGTAAGCGGAGACATTAGTTCTGAGCATTTCGACGCGTCAAGGCATAAAGTTTGTTCAGATCGACTTCCGGTATGCCCAGAATTCATATTTTCTGAATTCATATTTTCTTTTTTTTTAGCGAAAAATAAACAAAACTGCAAGTATCCCCCCACACTGTTCTTGCACATTGGCCATGGGCCTAAGGAATGGCAGTAGGACCTATCGATTCAGTTCAATCGAAAGGTTAACAATGTCAAGATTTTGTATTCTACTTTCCACTCTGAGTGATTTTAACACGCTCCAACAGTTTTCGAGTCAGATCCTATCTGTGGTCGTCATGCAATATCGGCATAGTGATAGCTGAGGGCTGAGATACGTGATGGCCATTTTACTCAATCAGAATTGGAAAAGCTGTTTCCATTTGCTTACTCTGAAATCACAACAGAGAGAATGACCTGCTATTTAATTTTTGAATTTTCTCAATTTTAAAGATACTGACTACAAAACAACTTCGGATTGATGCAAACTGCCAGCAGAACTCGCTATCTCATTAACTTGGTAAATATTATGCAAAAATCATATTTATGCAAAACTCAGTCGAAATAACAAACAAATCTGCCAGTACCAACTAGATAATTACAGTTCGGTAGCATTTATCAGTTAAATTCAAACAAAGAAAACTAAGTGAATACATTGACAATACGACGGAACTGTGCCTTTCGCCAAACTAGATTTTTTTTCAACCGTAGCGTATCCTTTATTTCTATGAAAACGCCCAAATCATGGTTGTAGAATCTAATATTAAATATGTTCCGTTAACTTTTATTTAAATACGAATACCAGTGCTTAAATCTGAGGAAAAATGCATTCCGAATATATTTAGCTTAATCTTGCTAATGAGTTTCCTTCTGCGAAATTTCATCATGGATCAACCTAACTAATAATTATGAAATACTAAAGAAGACTTAGTTCCATTGAAATATTTTCGTGAGAAATTAAAAGGCTTACAGAAATCAGAAAACATTAGTCTATGTTTAGTCTATGCATTTTGCGATTGTATCAATTGCATACTACCAAAATGCCATAATTAACCAGCTTATAGAAAGGGAAATTATGTCATAAAGAATTTTCTTGAAAGCTTAAGATCTTCAGACACAGAGAGAAAGCAAAGGTTTAACAAGAACTATATGATAAAAACATGAGAAGATAATTCTTTTATGAACATTTTTTTTTACAAAAAAGCTAGTATTTTTATTTATTTTATATTGATTTTTTTTTCTTTTGCATAAAGTAGAGCGGCTTAAGCATTACATTTTGAAATAATGAGTAGATTAAATCATAGGGAGAGGCAAATGAATTGACATTCTTCAATTATTCGGAATAATTGAGATGGGATTTTCAAGTTTGAGAATCTATTACAGCCAGTAAACTAAGAAAACTAAATTTGCAGGATTGGGTCAAAAATTCCTTCATAAATACGAATTGATGCAAAAATATGTGTAGTTAACACATTATATTGAATTTGGAAACAATCTAGCTTCATTTGAGTCCTTTAATTTTTTAAAAATCAGACGTTTAAAAGTTGATATTGAAAGTGCAGAAGTTTTAAGATGAAACTGTTTGGTAAATCAAGTCAATAAATTTTTGAAGAAAAGAACTACATTAAAAAAAAAAAAATATTTAACTCTCTTTACAGAGAAGTCATTTGAAAGATTCCATTTTCGTCTGCGTTGCACACATATTTTGGGTCGTATCTTTTCACTGGAGTAACTTATCCGCTTCTGTTAGTGGCTTCAACTTGCTTTTTCTGTTTATTTCAGCAACATTTTCATTTTGTCGCAATACGTATAGAATCATATCTATGAAGGAAGCACTAGCTGCAAATAATAAATAAACCCAAAATAAAACTGATGATTCTACTGTTCCTGAAGGATTAGGTAGCGTTTCAAACATTGTGGTAGAGTTTCAAACGATTTGGCAGAGTATCAAAGGACAAAAATAGCTGAACAGCTCAAAATAAGACCCATCTGTCCAATAAACTAAATGAAAACCATTAAAATCAGGTGTAGGAATACCCTCTATACCCACTTGAAATGAGTCTCAGTTATATACAGTAGTCCCTCGACTTACGTCGGAATTAGGTTCCGAGAATATGCGACGTAAGTCGAAATCGACGTAACTCGAGGGTAGAAGGAACCCCAGGCGATAAATGTATAAACTTTCGTTTTTTGAATATGAATGTATGTATTTTTTAAGCTTGTACATAATTCATTTTTTTAAAGAAAATCGTGGGTTTTCGTCCACATAGGTTTTATACTTGCACCCTTCATCAAGTGCTTATACACGACTACACGTTAAATTGCAAATAGAAATGAAGGCAACAAGTAGAAACCGGAATACGTATTTATAAAACTTACGAAGAAGAAAATAGACGGCTTTAAATATGTACAAATATGTACATATTTGACATAAAGCACTAAAAAGCAACCCATTAATTGTTATCATCTTTAGAATGAATAGCCTCTATTTCTACTGTTTGTGGGTTGACTGGTTTACTGGCGAAGAAGGTCGAAATTCGCGATTGGGGCAAAGTTTGTTTTCTTTTTTCTTCGACCAACTGCTTTGTAATCATTGACAGAAGTGAAGACTTCGTTTGAAATTTCTGCACTTCTTGATTTGTCAGGATCATTTTCTTTGAAGATTTTTATATATATTATTAGTAATGCTTTATGAGAAAGATTATTGGCTTCCAAATATTTCTTTATTGTCGGACAGAAACGTTGACCAAACCAATCACGAAATATATTAGAAGTAACCCAGGCCTTTTTGTTGCACCTCCAAATAACCGGTCGATTTTCCTTGCATACATTTTTGAAAGCCCTTGGATTTTCTGATTGATAAACAGCAAGAAGTTTCAGTTTCAAATCACCTGATGCATTCCCTCCAAGAAGCAAAGTAATCCTGGATTTTTCTGCCTTAAAGCCAGGAGCTCTTCTTTCTTCAATCGAAAGAAATGCTTTTGAGGGCAAGCGTGTCCAATACAGGCCTGTTTCGACAACATTAAACACCTGCTGTGCACAATATCGTCTATTTTCAATAATATCATGTAAAGTGTTTGGAAAGATCTTCGCTGCGTCATAGTCCGCACTATCCGCTATACCTGTTACTTTTACATTGTAGATTTTACTTCTTTTCTTGAAGTTTTCAAACCATCCATTACTGGCAACGAAAGTATCTCGTCGATTCAAGTTTGCTTGTTCGAATAAGCTTTTTTCCTTCGCCTTAATAGTTAACGTGCTCACCGGCATATTTTCAATATTTTTCCCAATGCAAACGCCAAATACGAAAACTTTCCTACGAAAATCGCGCTCACACAATTCTGGGAATTTCCTTTTACCAGAGGAACAGTTTTCATATGAACAAACATCTGTTCTATGAAAGCGGCGACGTAAGTCAAGGGACGGACGACGTAATTTCAAGGGTTTGGTCTTAAAGTAATGAACGACGTAAGTCGAAAAAACGTGTAACAAGGGAGACGTAAGTCAAGGGATTACTGTACTTTATTTTACGGAATTCGCTTATAGATAACTTTGAGGTATAGCTTTGAGGCCTAGATTCAAATTATTATTTTAATTGGAAGGGCTTAAACGATGTTTAAAGGTCGTTTTAAAATCTAATGGGAAAGGAACTAATGTCTTCATTAATTTAAAGAGGTCTTAACGTTACTGAGGTTTTGTTTATTGAGGTTCTACTGTATTTAACACTCTATGTTGAGCTGATGCTACAGTACTAACATATCCTGGAATTCATTTCGAATAAGCCAATTGTTTCATGAAAAGAGGTTAGAACTAATTGTCGTAAATGGCTGATCAAGATCATTACTATTTAGACCATAGAAATGAAGGATTGAAAATCATAATTCCAGCTAATTAAAATTAAGGAAGCGTGCCGCTTACTGAAACAAGCTAAAAGTGGATACATAAATATTTAGGTGTAATCGTTACCTCTAAACTAAAATGAGGCAGATATATATAATGTATTTAATAAACTAATTCCATGTTCTCAAGATGATTTTTGATGGTAAAATACCTACGACAAGTCTAAAGTAATCCAACGAAAATCCTTGGCGGATATAGAGATTGAAGCTGATAGAGAGTTTCATTCACAAATTTACAATGAATGTGCATATGAGTGTGGTGTAATTAATTAAACGACTCAACAAAACCTTAATTTATTTATTTTTCAGAGCTATATTAGCTCAAAGCTTAGTGTGCTGTCTCCAGTTCAAACCTGGATTTGAATCAGTGCCCTATCTACTACACCATTTCAAATAGTACACCATCTCAATGCAATCAGGATAAGAATCAAAAATTACAGACCTATTCATATCGATTTGGTATATGAAGTCTAATAATTAAAAAAGCCCCAATTCCTAAGTCGAAACAATACATGTCCTACATGATTCAACGTGAATATCTACATTCGTGACATAAACCAGCCATACAGTCTATTAAAATTTTCGTAAAAGCTTAATATCTCAAGATATTCATATGCATAACCAAACAAAGCTCAGCATCAGAATTCGAAAATTCACATCCTTCGTCATCACTATGGTTTGTTGGTCACATTAAAAACATTAGGTCACCTAACAAGCCAATTTATCTTCTCTTTATTGCCACAATTTCCATACCACTGAGAATTCACCCGGAATTTCGAATCTATGCCAAGGAATCACTCTCCTTTTAAGCACATATTTGCATAACGTTTTTGTTCCCAAGACAAACGACAATCCCCAGCTCGATTTCATGGTGACCGGGTTCGCTCTTATCCACAACATTTTGACTGTTGTGGCATTGGTCCCGGGCATATCCTTGGCAATCATAGTACCATCATCATTCTACAATGAATATAAATAATGTGTTCTATACTCGTATCTGGATTTACCTTCACATGAAAGTCAAATACGGGAATCTTCTCGTGATCCAGAAGCATAACAGTCTTTATAGCGCCAGTTGTTGAATCGATGTGAAAGTATCGCTTTGGCAACGATTCGACAATATCGTAATGTAGAAGCGCATTTAATCCAGAATCTGCATCCGTGGCTTTGATAACGAGCGGGCTGCAACGAAATTCCAAAGATATTATGTACGTAGTGATAAGCGACATTAAAATCGTTTCACACACGTGTGCAGAACGATGCAATAGACTCCAGGCATTGCAGCTAGTTTGGCAGTTTTTCTCAAGCCTGGAGCGACTATTTTCACTATGCCACTGCAAAATGGATTTTCTTTGACTCACCTTTTGCTCGCGGATGATACTAAAGCCGACGACGAACCAGAGGATATAATTCCTCCACTAGTCGTCGCAGAGCTCGAGGACGAGGACGACGACAATAAGCCAGTAGCAGATATACTCCCACTAGAAGAACTACCGGCAGATGTTAGAGTTCGATTGTAACTATACTTGCTATTGCGAAGGATGACATCGTCGCTGTCATTATTGTCATCGATAGCCAGGATCAACGATGCAATTTGAGCGGATTCGGATATTTCGCCGCGATAGAAGTTCTGCAAGAAGTATGGTACGTTGTCGTTTTGGTCCAGGATGTGGATGACTGCTGAACATGATGCAGATACCGATGCCATATTTGTTGCTTGAATCGTTAAATTATAGAATCTGGAATTGAAAAGAAGAATATTCAGAATGAAATATTGAATGTATGATGGTTTAATAGTGCTGTTATTCAGAAATGGAAGTATAAGTATAAAAAAATGGTATTGTTTAGATTAGCTCCTTGTTATAGAAGCAGCGCTGAGAAAGTTTTTTATGGAGATAAAATTCTGAAGGATCGGACCAAGGATGTAAATAACATGTATCCTCTTAGAGGAATTATATTTCTTCTCAAGAGTAAGAAATTCAGGACTTGGACTGACTGTCGCATCAAATAAACGAAAAAGGAATGCAACCAAAGTATGACAACATGGATACCACAGAAACAACAAGCTCCAGGCCACTAAATCCCCCTCACAGTCTCCGATATAAAAAAGTGCTAAAGCAAATGATTTACTATCTCTTTACCCAATTTGAAGCTAACCGCGATGTTTCGTACACCACGTCGCTCGCTCAACTTATATCCAAGGCTATCTTGTCATGGCATCTTAATGCCACGGGAAACGATTCATCTTAACTACCACTCTGTCGCCTGCTGCCAGTCTGTTTGCTTCTTAGTCTCATTCCTCATTCTTCGCATTTTACCAAGAAACCGCACATTGTATAGTACACGTTTTCTTGCATATCTTACCCGTTCTCAGAACTCCCGACTAGCATTTCAAGACCATAACGACATTATCCTGTCGCTTTTTCGTTAGCTAAATAAACCATATAACGTGCATGATGTCTACTGTTACTCGACGGATTTGTGTCGTGTTGTCATCGTCATCGTAGACGTTGGTTTCGTCATTGTCATTTTTGTAGATCTGATTAAAATGTTATTTAATGGAATAATCCGTTTTGTTTGGGTAATGGAAGATGAAGGATCGAAATTGAAACTGATGCGGATAGAGCAAAAAGTGTAAGCCTAAGATTGTAGGCATTATTCAGGCAAAAAGGATGTAATTGGGGATGTTTTATAAGACTAGTCGAAAACCAAATAAAGGTAAAAAGTTGTCTGATACCTTTGAATAAAAAATTTTATTTAAATTCTAGACAAGGTTAGGTAAGGTTCCGCAGCTAACTCTTCCAGACAAGCTTCGGCACCAATGAAAAAAATTGAAAATAGACGAGAATAGACTTGGTGAAGGTAAAATTCGTAGTTTTTTTGACCTATTGAGTTTTTGGGCTTATTTTCAAAGTTTCTCAAAGCACGATCTATGAATAATGTTGGATGTTGATGGCTGGATTTTAAATCAGGGTTAAACACAAGCGAGCTATGTTCTACTAATTTAATTTTGTAACCCAGTGAATTAAGCAGCTCGGCCGTCAGCGAAATAAGGAGCTCAATACATGAAATATGAACAGCTTATTCAGAGGGTTTAGTGGGTGTAGGATAATTTGGGCATTGGATGGAAATATCTCATTTTAGAAATGCCGGGGCAGGATAAAGAGAATAATACGTCTGATCATTTTTCCTCATACCGGTGAGATCAAAATTCAAAGCAAAAATATTGTAAAATAGGGGACTTCCGCCCCAAAACTTAAGGTTCCAAGGCTTTCTAGCATTGGAGAAAAAACCCTCTCGATGATTAAGGTACCAATTGAGGCCCAGATTCAAAAGCTATTCAAAGAAACCAGACAGAAAGTAACAGGGACACATGAAAGGCCAGCATAAAGGAAGAGCTTAGCATAGTTTCAAGCCAAAAATAAAGAGTGGAGAAAGCAGCCTGAGCCACAAAGAGAAAGACAGACTGTCGAAGCAGACCTTCGACCTCTCTTTAAAAAATGCAAAGGACCTCTACCAAAGTACTTTCGTTTGAACATGACTGCAGAGGAACCAGCAAAGAAGACTACAAACTGAAAAAAATAGGAGCGGTGCAGCCACAAAATGCATGAGATTCTTCTAAAAAAAGTAGTGTGACCAAGAAAAAGGACAGGGAAAAAAAATCTTAGCATAGGCAGTAAGAAGAGGCTCAGACATGACAATAACACTACAAAGTACAGGCAACCAAAGGAAACAAGGGGCACGGATGGGGTCCCAAAGCAAGCTCAACCCCTCAAATGGCAGCGACAGGCCACTTATTGTAATGCAAGGCTTTGTAAAAACGATGTTCATGCCGCAAAAGTTTCCTAAAGCACTTCTCACAACGAAAGGTACATAATGAACTTGAGGAGACGATGCTGACGAAGGTAGCGGGATACATTTTGCCTCACTTCCTCAGCATGACCTAAAAACCAAGCATGACCATAAACGGCTGTGAGGATCCGTGCGGAGGCCTGAAAAAATAATACAGTGGGAAATGACCAATTTTTGAGACTTTGAGACTTTCTTTTATGCAGCAGAGCTGCCAACGGAAAATCTACCTGGCATTCGTAGAACATCAAAACAAGGACCATAACGCCAAGGTCTGGAAAGCTCATTTCTGGGGGAACAATTGAAAGTGCGCCGTGCTGGGCATAGTATCGAACCAAGCTTCACCTTTCGAAATAACTGAAAGAGCCGGTAAAATTCTGGTTTGAACCGATTCAAATGGCCGGCAAAAAGTTGCGCGAAATGGCACCAGAGAGATATAGAGACTAGGCTAGGTTACAACAGCTCTCAATCAATGGAAAACAAGGAATGAGGTGTTGACAGGTGTCCGAGCATTAAAGTTACCACTACGTATTTATAGCATTGTGCGTACATAAAAGCCCTGTGTTAACATAGAGAGAATATGTGGTGTCATCCAAAAGTTAGTACGTTTTTCTGGCCACAAGCGAAGAAACACAAAGAAGGTGATAGTAATTAACACAAACATTAACTTTCTTCCTATCTCAGACTACATCAACAGTGGAGGTTCAAGTACAGGTCTCCATTGAAAAAGGAACAGTTAGTACTTTACCAAAAGCAAACGGATTAATTCTTTACTAGTTTGGCGGCTATTTTTATTCATTTGGAAGAAGTTGAGACGGCTCATTGTGCGAAACTACCAGAAATACCATTGACGAAACTTCAAAGATAGCATTTTATGAACATCAAGCCAAATAACTAATAGGCAAAAAGAAAGAAAATCTTTTGGCTCGATAAAGTTCCTTGATTCCTTCCTCAAAATTAGTAATCGAAATAAACTCCGCATAAATATTAGAACAAATCTTCCTCTTATAAATAAATCTTTGAGCAGCACTAAGACAATATTTTCTAATAAATAAAAATGTTCCTAAAAATATTCAAAATTGATTCTACACAAAATATGAAAAATCCTAATTGCAATTAAAAATTGGATCTATATTGAATCGCTTGAATATCCAGCTTGCGTGTTTGTAACTGTGCTTGTCAAAATCATTCAAATTTACAAGATCGATTAGACTGATTAGATTCGAGCTACCTATCAGTTCAATCTGAATTTTGAAAATTCATTTACAAGAGTAAATATTCAATTCTCAATTCAGCAAAAACGAATGAATGTTGCAAATGAAGTTTGATCTTACTTGAATTTTATTAAAAAGGGTTTTAATTAAAATTTAATTTAAAACTACCACAGCACGAAATCAAACGCGCGATTCACTCAAACTATGATCTAATTCAATAATTGGAGATGACTTAACAGTTTCAGGTTAGGTGTCAAACTTTTATAGCAAGGGGGTGGTTGTCGTAATAAAAATTAAATAATAAGTTGTTTTGGTTTATTATAAAGTCGAATAAAATTTGCAACTTTTCAAGCTGTGCCATAAATACAGAAAATAGCACGAGCTCAGATATCTTGTTCGTATGTCTGTTACTTTTTTTCAGCACCCACATTGGGCGCAAAAACCACCAATTCTTTTCTGCTTGATTTCAAAGAAAATTTCATTAAATCGACTTTATCTTAGTTAAATTCTCAAAAGTCTGCTCTGCAGACTTGATTTCGCAGAACTTTTTCAATGTTTCCATAAATTAATCAAATGTGCATCAATTATTCGAGGATATAAACCCTAAATCGGATATATTTACCACAATTTCAATACAATCTATTACAGAGAGTGTAATACACAGAATTTGCTGAAACTTGATTCATGTTCAAAGAAATATATGTACATTTGCGATTATGATTCAGAAAAATTTTGATTGCGTTAAGTGCTTTATTAATAATAAATGCCTGGTGACGGCGTTTAAAGAGAGGCAGATAGTTAGCTCTTGCCATTTTCGAAGAAGGACAAATTTTCAAAATTTTGATTTATCGGGTTAAGACCTAAGCAATGTTGATGCAGCTTACTTATTTGCTTTCAAATGTCTTGTTTTCTGATTAAATTTCATTGAAATTTTCACAGCCAAAGGGATGTTCACATATTAAACCTGGGTCTTTTTAAAGCCAATAAATTCTGTGAACTGCTTTTCAAGCTAATGACACGGTCGTCAGAAGACGCACATAGATTGGCGGTGCTCGAAAATATGTACGTTTTTAAAGGGATGGATTGGGGGCTGGGTGGATATGGATCAAAGTATTTTGGGAATTTCAAACTGACTCAAAGCGAGCATCGTATTTTTTTTATGCCAGAGTTTATTGAACACTACGGTTACGATGGTTACCATGAAAACAGAATATACTCAGCGAATCTGCTATAGCGAACTTTACTGCTTTCCAAAACTGGATTGTTAATTAGGTTTTTAGCAAAAAGGCGCCCTAGCAGTATTATTGAAAAAATGCTTCCAAATGTGGGATTCGTTAAGTGAAATTTTCGCGAATTCACTTCAATTAGCAAAACATGAGTTAAGGCTCATCAATTAACTGACAATCATACTTTAATTAACATTTCGATAAAAAAAAATACACACGGCGTTTTTACTTAAAAATGGCTTTATAAATCGAATGGCTTTATAATCCCCAAACAATCAATGATGTAGCTAAAGAAAGGTTTTCACCACTGAATTAAAAATTACTTTTTTGAAATAGTAGTATAATTGTAACTGGTGGCTGTAATTCCTGGCGTTCTTTGAAATTCATAATTGCTGATACGAGCAAGCAAGACTAAAAATCCTTTGATTGAATTAGGCGTAGTACGAATCGCCTGGCTTAGATTTTTCGTATCGGGCAATAGCTTTAAATGTCCACACACAAAAATGAAAGTGACCCTTTTCCCGCTGTTAGGTTACAGCATGGTTACATCAAGAGCAAGTCTGTTGAAATTTCATCATGAAGCCTAGTGTCATGGAGCTTGGAAACAACTTCATCAATACTCTATATATTTAGTGTTTCTAAAAGCTTTTATGCCATAAAATACAACGATCGCATTAACAAAATCAATAAACACAATATGGAGTTATAATTTTAGGCCTATCGTCAAACAAAATAAACAAAGTGACAGCGATTGAGTTTGTCAATTATTTGAAAGAAGCGCAAATCGAGCCTTTAGAGCTGGCTTTTTGAAAGTTAGTTTGTGTACAACCAAAAGAAAATTAAATTTTATATCCTCATTCTAAGTGAAGCTAATGAAAGATATCAATAAAATTTCCACTAAGCTGTTTTGCAACATTTAGCAATGACTTTTAATGCCCTATTATTTTTAAACTACAAAGAACACTCAATAAGAAAACTTACTTCAACTGAAACTTACTTCAAGATTCGCATTTATAGGGCGGATGTTTTTCTTGACATTCAGAGTTTTCGTCAATCTGAGGATAGTGGAAATGGATCAATGGAATTAACTAGGGTCAATCGAATTAACGCCAATTTACTCTGAATATTTCATATTCTGCATTAGTTTTTTTCGTTCCCGTGGTGCAAAGTGTTTGTTTTTTTTTTCTAGTACCACAAGATTATACTTAACATTGTTTTTATTGGAAAATGAGGTGAGTGGAAAATAAGCAACTACACATTTTGACACAAAATTTCAGTTCTTTAGCGTCCTTATTTGTTGAGGTGTTTAATGCTCTGCATATTTTATGGCCTGTTGTTTGATTTTTTTGAATGGGTCAGCATCTTGTTTTTGTCTCATTTCGTCTATTATGTTAGACGCAGGTTATGATACTCTCTCACCTCCGAATGTGGCTATCATTAAAATCTTCACTATTAGTCAGCCTTATTGTTTATTATTACTTGCTATTTAACAGATTTTCAATGTTCTTAGTAGAATTAATTAATTACAAAAATAATAGAGCGCTGGGCATTGACGAAATTTCAACTGTTTAATCAAATGCGGTGAAAGTTGCACCACGAAAGCCACCCACAAAGTAATCCAGCATATCTGTGATCAAGAACAAATACTGCTGAAGTAGCGCAAATCCACAAAAAGGAGACAAACCACAGTGAAGAAATTACAAAACCATATCACTACTTTGTAATTCCTATAAAATCTTGACAAAAATATTAGAAAATAAAATAAAAGTAACCGCTGACGGTGATATTGGCAGTGCCAAAGAGGTTTTAGGTCTAGACGATTCACGATTGATTAACTGTTTACGGTCAAATAAGTGCTCGAAACATGCTGGGAATTTAACATCGACGTCTATCAGATTTTCGTAGACTTTAAGCAAGCATGAGACAATATTGATCGGAACGTACTGTATCAAATAATGCTGCAGCTTGGCATCTTATTAAAACTAGTGCGGCTGACTAAAGTGACAACGACATCAACAACATAACAAGTCGGAATGAAACAAGGCGATGGGCTGGCCCCGCTGCTGTTCAACAAACGCTTCTGTATAAATCTAGGCAAGTACACTGAAAAAACATATAGCACCGAGAACCATAATTTATATAATTCTGGCCCTATGCCGATTTCGGGAATGTGATAACATGTAGCACCAGACATGTAGTCACGCCATGAATTATAGTCCCCAACGCCATGCATTATGGTCCTGATAGAAGCAAAGTAAAAGCGAATTCGTTCCCGTTTTAGAAAATTTTGGTCTTTTGATATTTGCAGGAGATGTTAATTGTTATTAGTTTATATTGCTGAAATTTTATTCCTAAATTTTTAACTTCTTATAAAAAAAATCCTGCTCAAAACTGGTTTCGCACCCATGACTCCATTCTGTCATGGTCGTCGCTCTGCCTACTAGGCTTCACGAGCTTATTTGAAAGGTTTAATGATATGTGCTCAGATTATATTGAACGAATGTGGGACTATGCTACATAGGCTTGTGAGCCACGTGGATTTTTTTTTCAGTGTATGTAGTAGCTTACGCTGATAATGTTCATATCTTGTCACGTTTTTTCGATTCCGCCAAAAAAAAATCCAGCTGAAACTTGACCAGGAAGCAAAAGAATCAGATCTGAAAATTAATCTGACAATAACAAAAACCATAACGCAAACAAGAAAGAGCACCCCCAATAGGCAAAATACAGCTCTTTATGAACAAAATATGGACGAATTTATATGCGTAGATGCAAAATTAACAACAAAAAGCAATGAAACTGACGAAATAAAACGAAGAACACGACTTCATAGCAAAGCTGTTTACTAAAATTTTGACTATATTAAAGAACAGCTGCATACAAATGAAAACAAAGCTTCAAGTCCTAAAATCAATAGTAAGGTCTATTTTGTACTATGGATGCGATAAATGGACTATCACACAAGCATTCGCAAATATGTTCCACGCCTTCAAAGGACGGGTCCTTAGGCGAATAATTAGAGCAAAACGAGAGAGCAACAATGGCGAATAAAGTACGACCACGAGTTGTCCGGAATATTTGACGAACCACAGGTCGTCACAGTCATCAAACTGCGGAGGCTGCAATGGGCTGCTCAATGGCAGCAAATGGACGAAGCAAGGGGTTGAAAGAAAAGTTGGTCCACCTCTATCGACGAAGACTGCGCATCGCTGTCCGGATTTTGAAATTGGAGGCGATTCTAAGCGTTTCCTGCAAGAAAACAAAGCTCGAGAGGGAGAGTAGCACTGCGGCAATGACGAATCAGTATTAAAACGATACCTTTTAAGAAATCGATATCGATACTGTTTTACAATGTGATTTCACGCTTAGCTTCATTTATGTCAAGACTTTGCAGGGTTCACCAACAAAGGCATGCTCCTGGCTATCCTGATATTTCTAATGCTTCCTCCTCACTGTGGATCATCATCGGCCACTGCCATGGTTGCAATGATCGCTACGATGATGGCCACCATCACACATTTGCACACATTGGGCCTTTAGATGGGCCAGTGATGATTTTTCGGTTGCGCATGATGGCCCGCTTTGATGTATGCGAAAAACCGCTCCGAAAGCCATCTCGGCCATCGCCATTTCCATTCTTCGCCACTGTCGGCCACTGCAAACCATCGCCCGTCTACATAATGGGCCATATGATGGCCCACAGTGTGGAAGCGACATAACAAAATCTATAGCCTTCCAACTGGTTTCCTGGGTGTGGCCTATTCTATTATCCTATTTAGCTCTTTGGATGAATATGAAATACGTAACTTTGACTTCGATTTTGTATGTCTTACCATTTTAAAATCCTTTTCGTATGCAACCCAAAAGGATTATCCATTTTTTTTTTATATCGCAGCAAATGAACAAACATGTATGATCTTTAGTTGCATATTTTCTAAATTTTACTTGTGTCCGATTTTACATATTTATAAATTTTGCTCCCAATTTTTTTTATTCAAAAATATAAGGTCAATATAAACTAATGTAGATCAAAGTAACGAAAAAAGGAACCCCATAGCAGGAGCGGAAGAAGGCAAACATTTTATTGCTTTCCTTAAAATCAAATTATATTGAGATAATTCGGAAGGCACTTTCAGTTAACAAGCGAATTATCGTAGTCGAATTCACAAAAAAGCAAAATAGAGTTAAAGAGCACAAAAGGAAGTTGCCAGAGATGTTTGAAGGCATAAATAAATAAATAACATAATAACAATAGATTCAACTTCAACTTACTTGCTGGTCTCATAGTCCAAATTGTCTTTGGTTGTAATAACTCCTGTTGATGGATTTATGAAAAACATGTCACCCACGTTGCCATCAGTAATTTCATAAACTACAGATGACGTTGATCGTGCTTCGACCTGCATCACAAACATTCCGATCGGCAAATTCTCATAAATCTCCGCAGCAGGCTGAATTTTCAAGAATCGCGGTGGATCATTATCAGCCATTGCTACAATGATATGCACAGGGACCTGCGACGACAACGACGGACTGCCACTATCAGTAGCCTTTACTTGCAACATGTATTCCGGCATCGAATTGATATCTAGCTCCTTGGCAACAGTCACACTGCCCATGACCGGATCGATATCGAAAACGTTTCCAATATTCCCGCTCACGATCGAGTATGTGATTTTGGCATTCTTTCCGATATCGCGATCGATTGCATACAATTGGACCACCTGCGATCCAATCGCTGCCGTTTCAAATACCTTGCCCTGAACGATCTTACTGGTGAATTCCGGAGCATGATCGTTGTGATCGTGAACGGTAATTATGATCTTGGCGTAATTCCTTTTCGCCGGTGTTCCTTGATCCTTCGCGATCACGATCAGTACATGTTCGTCGATCACTTCGCGGTCCAGACGTTGCGTCACTATTACATTGCCCGTAAGCGAATCGATACGGAACAGTGTCAAAGAAATTGGATCACGTGCTGCATGCAAAGTATAGAAGAGTTTCTTGTCCTCGTCAAGATCGGTTGCGTGCAACTGAAGAATTTCCGATTCTTCCTCGATGTTTTCGGATATGTCAACGCGATAAATTGACTCGGTAAATTCTGGTCGATGATCGTTTATATCGATAACATTAACAAAAAGTTGAGTTTTGATCATGTGAACGCCATCGGTGATGCTGATCGTTAGATTGTATTCGCTTTGGGTTTCCCAGTCGAGTGATTTGGCTAGAAGGACGTTGCCATTGTCGCGACCAATGTAAAATTCGTTTCGGGGATCACCATCTGGAAATAAAATGGATAATGAAATATATGAGCAACCATATTTTGAGATACTTTAAAATGCAAGTTAAAGAATAAAAGCCAAAGCAACAAATGCAGCTTAGGTTGCTAATGAAGATTTTGCTGGCGAACATTACCTAAAAAGGTTCTAGTTTAAAATCGAATTGACGAGTCCTTAAATTTATTATAAAAAAAACTATTTCCGAATCATTTATAAATGCATTTTATTTGAAATTAAGTAGATATTCGTAACAGAAGATCATTTCCGACTGTGATTTAAAGCCTTCTTTAAGCACACCATCAAATCAGGTGAATCAATCTTTTAGTAAGCCTTGAACCACTCAATGAGCTTCAAGGCCAATGATTCGATATTATTATGAGATTTCGTGCTAAAATATTTGCTGTGAGAGATATCAAATGACAACTCGTCACCATTTTCCATCCCATTCCGAATTCTCCATGTATCTCCAACTGAAACTACATGAAAATGTCAACGTCATTTACGTTTTTATTCTTTCGTTGCTTAATGTTTCGTAATTTCGCCTCATTACGAAACGAGTCGATTCATTCTACCAAATAAAGTTTCCTATTCTAACTGATTCTGCTTCTGCTATATTTTCTAGTATTCGGGGCTATAGTATGTACATCTATGCGACATAAAAATACTTATTGGCCATCGAATTTTCTCTCATTCTTTGTTGTTGTGGCTTACTGTTATAATACCCTTTCCTCCCTTGTGCTTGTTTCCAGCAGAACAGGAACATTTTCTTGTTTCTGACTTGAAGCGAACCTAGGATTTAAGCAATTTGATGCTATGAAACTTGAACAAAAAAATAGTCAGATTTCGAATAGTTGAACATTTCATCGAAGACTGTCCGTAACTGAAGACAATTTTTGTGGGTCATTAATGAGCAAGCACCATTGCATAGTACATTGATAGGAAATACTCGACTGACTCTGTGTAGAAAATAAGCGTATGTCGGGGGTATAGGAAAACCGTTAAAGTTAAGATAAGCAAGAAGCACTGGAATCGTGACAAGTGAAAAGATAAACTGAAAATTTGTGTTGTCAGTCAACTGAGAATGTGCTGAATGTTAAGCAATACGGAGCTTCTCATGGAGATTATAGTGTACTTTTTGGTTAAGAGCCAATTGTATTGTTTCGGTGGATTGTTTGAATGGGATGCGAATTTATTTAAAAGCAGCTTTTTTATAATTTTTCACGCTGGATGAGCACTAGCAGGATGGGTTCTTGTACTCATCAAAGCATTGTAAAAAGTTGCTAGAAAGTTGAATTTTCCATGGAAGCATGTTATTCTTTTTGCAAATCGCTATTATGATTCTTTTCCTACTCGATTCGCTAATATGATTCTTTTCCTATTCTTGGTTTGATGCGAACTAATTAGCATTTTGTTTACTGATAATAGACATTTCAATTTCATTCGTTGGCCTGATCAGACGTATTCTCTTTTTACTAATGTTCGAAGAACATTAGGTTAGTGCTGCCAAAATTCGGTTGGTGCTAATTTTGGTGTCTTGGGTTTTGAAAATTCGCTCAGGAAAATAAAGCTTTTTACCGTATAACTTCCAGTGCAGTCATGAAATCAAAACGAATTTCATATGATAAATGGAACTTGTTATAGGCATTATTCAGAAGGAATCTGGTTAAGAAACCATCATAGGGTTGCCAGCTATTGTTGGTTTTGTATTTATTTGCAATATTTTTACTAAGCGATTTTATCGTAAAATTTTCAAACGGTAATAATCTTGTAGTGACCATTAACAAAAAATGTTAAGTTTTCGAACATTTGAAAACTTTTGCGACTTGTAATCCTAAATTTCTTTGTACCCCTATAACTTCCAATGCAGTCATCGGATCAAAATGAAACTCGCAGGGTAGATTGACTTCAATGTGAGGCAAGTGTGGTATATTTTTGGTTTTGATGCTAGCGAAGTGTTGCCAGCGCGAGGCGTTTTTTGCTATTTTCGTATCAATAAATGCTTACATTAAGCATTCATATCGCGAACATTTACAATGAAAATAAGTTACCAATGTTGAAATTTTCTAAGTTCTAGAAATTTTCCAGTCAGAAACATTTTTCGTCTTTTGATTCCAAACATCTTTGTATCCCTGTAACTTTCGACAAAATCAACGAATAAAATCGAGATCGATAGAGTTATGTGATTTTGACTTGAGGCAATTGTGGGAGACTTTTAGTTGCTGTACTGGTAAAGTGTTGGAAGCACTAAGCATTTTCCTTGTTTGTGTTATGTTATGCTGCTTTCAAAGTTTTGCAGTGTTTGGCTTCCTAAATATAAAAATTCATGCAAGTGGTAGTCCTGAAATGCTTTCTACCCTATGAGTTTAAATGCATTGTTAAGATCAAAGTGGTTTTGCACTCGAAACAGGTTGAAGCACGTGTAGTAGAATATGCACTGAAAATCTGCACGATTCTTCTATTGTTCATCGAACATTAGTATTTCATTAGTAGTTCAGGTGCGCTAGAGTTTTTGTTTGTATTATTACACATTTATAAAGTTGAGCGCTACACGAGTGTACGTTGACATTTTTCTTCGGTATTATTTAGTATTCTAGTTAGTGGACTATCAGCAAAAGGCAAGCGAGTCCTCTAGGTTATAGGGAATAGCTACTGACGAGGAGAGTCGCACATTCAATAAAAGTAGATCAGAATCTATTAAGCACACTAGGACTGCGAAGAAAAATTGCGCTCTCGAGTCCTTGAAAAAAAAGGTCAGTGATCAATCCAAGTCAAGTTCTTTCCTGCCCTTATTAGACAGCGATGATGAGGTTCGCTTCCACGAAGGATGTAAAATCCACTGCCACTAGACTGAGTAAGAGATAAACGTGAGTTAGCTCGAAAATTTTAGCTGGTCATTGTTGAGAATCTCGATGCTGATTGTAGCAGATAAAGTCTGAGACTAGAATCTCACAGTTGATTGATGCAATTCACAATGCTCTAAATGGGGGACAGGCATCCGACACCCCTAAACACCCAGGCCAGATGACCCATTGTATTCATAGCCCCGCCTACCATAGCTTCCCAGACATCCTAGCAAAATCTAGGGTCAATGATAGGGGAAAAGAGACTATCTTCTTCATACGTGCTACAATGAATAGATGCCATCCTGTGCAGCACCTATTCAATACATATGTCCTTCTAGGCAGTTGTATCCAGTCAGTATGGCTCTGCAATCTTTCCTGCTCTTGTTGAGTAAGAATCTCGCAGTCGCATGATTGGGCTCTGAAAAGAAGACCTTCGTGTGCTTGCCCACATCAGAGGCCATCAATCTGTCTCTGTGCCCTACTTCCAAAGAATGGCATGAGCAGATACGGTCGGCGCACCCAAGACGGGTTCAGAGCTCTGCAGTGGAACCATTGAATTCCGCAATGGCATCAGCAATCTAATTTGCTGATGCCATTGCTATCAAGGTGACAACAATTGCTTCGATCGAAAATACTAAATTCATGAACCTAGGCAAATTATTGGAAATGATAATCAAAACAGCTTTAATCGATTTGATGAGTAGAACCCAGGAAATGAGTCTTCATTGTATTCCAATTCGAACAATTTTAATCCGACCATGAATTTCAATAACAAAACTAAGCACAAATCTATATATACTGCTAAAGCTGTCCCAGTAAAATTTCATCCTTTTACTCAAGCATATAAACCACCTTTTGGCTTTAAGAAACTGCAGCTATTTTTTTTATTGTAGCTTACCTCCTACAAATATGCGGAAACTACATTTGTAAACATTAGTGTCACTTAGAATGTAAGTTTTGGATTTTTTCGTTGAGGACCTACATTAAGTTTTTTACATATTATTTTTTAAAGGCAGAATCTTTTATAGCTTTCCCATTGTTTTTCTTCGATAGTCATTTAATTTGAGCCCAATATAATTTTACTGTTCTAAGTTCAGGACAATTTTGTAGGTTGGCCTCCTTGGGGCTAAAAATGACATGATTGCGTTCATACGGCTCCAGTGTCTTCTTAGTCTGGCCAAAACAACACGGACCCTTCATGCCTATTAATGAAAGGTACCAATCGCTTCTGCAGACATTCCTTGATGTAAACCTGGGGATTAATTGTCCCTTCCGCTATAAAGATATCGCTCGTTAAACCACATTGACAAATCGCCTGGCAAACCGTGTACTGTTTAGGAAATTTACTGGTTTTCTTCGGGTTAAATGCTTGCTTCACTGCAAACCTTCACTAAGCAATGTTAAATTTGTGGCGAAGAATCTGCCTGAAGTGCGCTTTGATATAAGTCTCGCCATCTAAAATAACGCAATCGAAATTCGTCACATATTGATCGTATAATTTTCGAGCCATTGTTTTGCTACTTCTCCTTTTTTCGGATCGATCTGGAACACTCTGAACCTTATATGTTCTCAGGTAGTAACATTTCTTCATTCGATCGGCCGTTGGCTATATCTTGAACGGAAATATAGGGTTTGGTCTCGAACTACCTGTCAATTTCGCTCGCTAAGTTCTTGTCTATACTTCCAGATACTCCACCTGATCTTCTTTTCTAATTTGTAACAGTTAGCTCTTTATTGTAATTTGTTATTACTCGTTGACCGTTGAAAATGACGTTCTAAGATCGTTACTAATCTTTGAAAATTAGATTTCGGAATTTCCCATGTATTTGAAGCACAATTAAGTTTCTACGCCTGGATTGCACGCTTACGAGGTATGTAGTCATCAGTACTCTCTGATTTGTTTTGCAATGACAGACTAGTTGATTACCTCTTTAAGCTAAGGTTAACAATTGTCAATTTCGAAATATTAGTGAACCAAGCAAGCAATAAACTGAACAATACAACTGTAAGTATCTGCAGTTGCATTCTTCAACCACTTTTCACGATTTATAGCTTGAAGCTTATGTTATTAAAAGAAAAATTTGGCCCACGCTGGGCGCTTAAAGTATTTAACAAAATAAACTATATAATATCAACAGGCAATTAGTCAAATGTCTTGCTCGCATATTTTGCTGGGTAGAGCGCCTGTTTCGAGCATGTAACATTCCGGGTTCAAATGGGGGTTGCGAACCGAGCTTTGAAATAACTTCTGCATACTTTCTCCAGCGCCAAGTGGTTTTCGTTGGCCTTTCAAGTCCACTTTTTCAAACACTATTCTGGTGCTTAATGATGTCGATTAGGATTCTGGTACCTTAATCTGACTGATGGACTTATAAGCTTAGTACGATTGTCCATCACTCCCACGTGCGTTTAAAATTTTACCCTAACCACGCTGGCATCGGTGAATTTGAGGTCGATGAAAAGATGAAACAGCTTCAATTTTCAGCTCTAGACTTTTATATCACAGAAAGGACATTTTGCCTATTGGTAATCTACTTTTTTGACAAAGGTCTGTTACTTTCTAACTGAAAATAGCTTCGTGGCCTAATAGGACAATAAAACCAGTTTTCAAAAATGTGATACAGCTGTAACTACTGAGCTTTGTAAAGTCTCTTTCCTTGCATATGGCAAAGATATAACGAATATTTAAATTGGGTGGAAAATTTCGCATCACTTTGAGTTGCGCAGCTACATATAGCCAGTCATTCCGAAATTGAGCTAATTCAGCTTGCTTTTCAAAGGCTTCAAGCGACTAATTGTTTTCATTTAGCTGGATCAGCTAGTTTGTTTTTCGTTTTTCTTTTTCTTTTTGTATTTTCACATCTCGTCCATCAAAATTTGATGAACCTTACAGTTTTCTCTATTTGTAGAAATGATGTGCAAATTATAAAATATAAAAGACTTATCCATCCAACAGACGGTCACCGCTATCGATATGAAGGATTTGAATATAACTAAGTTAAGGGTAACAAAGTGCCCACACTACATGAAATCACGCATAAATTGCTTATTCCCGTCGTTCTAAATATTTTCTTACCCAAACAAGTCTTCCTGAAACGCTGGATAACATGTCCTTTTACTTTTGAAAAAAAAACAACAACAATAAACCACTAAGAGAGCCGGACTTGTACCGCCCTAAACGCCTATCAAACTCTGAGTATCTTATCTGCAGTTTCTCTTTTGCAGTTGGTTGTACTTATGGAACAGACAAATTCTGCAAATCAAACACGAGGACCTTCATGAAAATGTTCAGCTCTTATTACGTTCAATGTCAAAAATACTGTATTTTACTACCTGGCAATATTAATATGAAATTAATTCAAGACGCTTGAAGTAGCCTAGCGAGCAGAACACAAGCTTCTTGTGTGCGGGGTCCCTGATTCGAATCTAAGTTCGGACGAGGGACCGCGCACCAAGCTTTAAATTCACCTAGCTCTGAACAGGTACCTGAATTCATAGGGGTGAAGTAAGTCGTAAAGCTAATCAATCCACATTCGCATTCACATTGATTCTACTTTTGTGATGAAGCTCTCTACCAGCCTCAACCCCTAGACACGTACGAGGGTTTTCGTGGGATAACTTTACTTTTACTTCAGGGATACAAGCTTTAGTGCAACAACGATACAGAAGGTATCACACAAAGATCTGTTCTAAGAACCCCGCTCTATACCATCTTTTTGTTTTTAATAGAGTACTCAGTTTAAATCCGATCCGGTTCATGTATTTGATATTTAGCAGTAAAAATTTAATTGAGAAAGTTACAAAATTGTCATCTCTAGAGATGTGACATAAACTATGCTCTACGTAGTGTAGGTGCACCAAATGAGTGTGCGAGCAAACACAAAGAAAATTTGTTCAGTCCGTTGTCTCAGCTCACTAAATACGATTCGGACCTGTAGGAAAACTCCACAAAAGGCTGGATAAGTGATAGCTGGCATGATTCCGAGCGATAAACTGGCGAACGAAATGCAAAGTCACTGTAAAAATAATACAACCAATCTGAAGGCGAATTGGCAAAATTTTGAAATAGCACGCATATTATATGAGAATCCGATGAATGTATAAGACTCTTCTCAACATCGCTTATGGTCCTCAAAAAATATACATCACTGGTTGGTTATTGATGTCTTCCAGAATATCCTCCCTTGCATATTATTAATGTATGCTTTGATGTAATAATTTGAAAGCAGGTGGCATCTCAAACCTACCTTAGCTGCAGCACTGTCCTTAAAAGTTGTGGTCCCCCAACTACAGACTGGGCCTTTACCTTTAGGTATAACTAATAGAGTGACACAGTGTTCATCCTTTCTGTTTTTTTCGTCGTTGGAAGGTAGACATCTTCTAGAAGATGCTTCAAGGCTCCTGTTCTGGAACATGCCGGATTTTTACCGACCAAAACCACCACCTTCTTCTTCCCCACTCCCCACGGGACTACTTATTCAGCATTACTTCGCGGGGGTGGATTAGCCATTAGCTGGTTCTAAGCATCCTTTCTTCTTCCTTCTTTCTGTCCCTTTCCGCGTCATGCAGTTTGTGGTGAATATTTTTAAGTACTGTTTCGATGGCATTCCACACAGTTTGGGATTTCAGCATGCAGTTTGCGATATTTACCGCTGATATTCTTGTGCCTAGTACCATCTCTACTTCTAAATGCATTAAAGCGGACAGCTGAACATAACGTGTTCCGCATCACCGGGTACACTTTTTTAGACTGGACAGTCCGGTAAGGTATCGTGTCCAAAGCGATTCAGATAATATCGATAGCCGCCATGTCCGCTCAAAAATTAAGTTAGGTCATAGCTTGTTTCTCCGTGGCTTCTTGGAGCCCATTGCACAACGTTGGGGATTAATTTGTACGTCCAACACCCTTTTGCCCCTCTTCCCAGCTACTCTGCCATGAGCGCGTTGACACTAGCCTTTGAATCTCCCACGTGCTTGCTTTCCGTGCTTCGTTTTTATAGAGTCAAAGCGCTTCATCCGCAATAATTTTAATGGGCGGCATACTGGCTATAACACACGTTGCCTCATAGGACGTTGTTCGAAAGGCACAGCAAATTCGAAGTGCAATCAGTCGGTAAGCTGCTTGCATTTTTCGGCGATTCGATTTTATTTGCAGCGCTGGTGCTCTTGAAATCAGTAGCCTTCGGCCGCCAATATTGGGTAGCACTCTAACGAGTGCTGAGCCGACAACGGATGTCTTCTTGTCTGTTTTCTCCAGATGAGGTTGGAAGCTCAGTTTACTGTCGATAGTTACGCCTAGGTATTTTATAGCAGGCTGTAGGGAAATTATGCAGTCACCAACCTTTATCCGTACTACTGATAGTTTCCTCCGCTTCGTAATTAATACCATTTCCGTCTTATGGTCGGCTAGTTTAAGCTCAGCACAACCAAGCCATGATTTCATCCTTTACGGTAACTCGAATTGGTTGTTCACTCCACCCGAAAGTCATACAGATTTGGCATTTTAAGAAGCAGTGTTCGGATAGATTTTTGTTTTGTCAAATAAACCTGACATTTCCAAAGGGCGCCTTGTCAGAGTTTCGCGATGGTGATAATTTAGATGTTATTTATAAGAGTGTTTTTAAAGCAAATACAAATAATTCTAAAGAATGGCACCTCTTATAATAATTTGTATAGCTTTCGAATTCAATTTTTGACGCATTGCCTTGGATTAAAATATAATAATATAAAGTTAATAAAATATAAAATAAAATTTTTTTCAAGAAACCTCTAATAAATACCAATATTTCATATTACGTGCAAATGCTAAAGATACAATAAAAAAATATTACTTACCAACAATATCATACCAAAGCTGATCATTATCATCATCTGTCGCTTGAATTAATGCAACCAAATAACCAGGACGATCATTTTCCGTAACATCAACTTCCTGATCCATCATTTTGATAACGGGCGGATGTTCAGATTCTTCTGGTATCGGAACGACAACGACATTAACACGTATCGTTTGCGAACGTTTCGGTTCGCCATTGTCTTCAGCTCTTATCGCCAAATCGAATTCGGTGTCCGGTTCGAAGACTTTCGCTGCATATATTACACCAGTGTCAGGATGTATACGAAACTTGGCTTTTCCTTTTCCCGACTTTATCGCATACGTAACACGTCCATTCTCGCCGGCATCGTTATCAATGGCTAACACCTGCACGTTGGGGGATGATTGTGAACATTGACCGGGTGGAAGAAAGAAGAAGAGAAAAATTGTATATTAGAACACGAGAGGCTATGGTGGTATATAAAAATTTGATTAAAAAATATCTATCGATTTAAACGAACGAGAAACTACTGAGAAAGAAAGTGCTGGTAATGGATGAAAATACACAATTCTTCAAGCACACTTACTTGACAGGAAAAATGACAAGGCTGCAATAGGTAGTCACAAGTAGTATGAATTTCATAGTTGCAGTTTTTTAACACATATACGTACGGTCTGTATCTTTTCGACCCACAATTTTATGATGCAACATAAGAGGTACAAAACCAAGAAAAACATCAACCCTTACGTCATATGAAAACGAATTTTCGTTTCAACTCGTTCATGCTTCATGCTCACATTTTTATTTTTTTTTGCAGAAAATAGCATAGAAGAAAATGTAGAGAAAAATAAAAGAAAAAAAAACAGACAAACATAGAAGAAGCAGAATGAAACATTCAGCATACAAATTATGTTTCTTGAACCAGAAAAATGGGTAGAAACGCTAGATGTCCACTCGTTTAGAAAAGTGGAAAAAACTAGCTTTTTTGAGAATGTATATTCTGTCTGTGTTTCAATCTTTTACTCTAAAAGCTAGAGCTAGTGTATACCAGGATATGTTTTCTTATCAAAACCGTGTATACACTGTTCCGAATCTCTGTGAGTATTGTGCTTTCTTAGTAGTACATTTTTTTTTTGACCTTATTAACTTTCAGGAGCGGAAGAACTTGCATGGTACTAAACACAGAAGATTTCGTGAAAATAAACTGAAGTGCATACTGAAGAATATCTATGTATGTAGTGCATCAGGCACTTTTTGACTAGCGTAAAAGTCCACGTACACTCACGAGCTGCAATGGTTACCGTAAGAATTGGAATAATGCTTTTCTTTTCTTAAGCAAGAAGCATATCGTGCATGCATTTAGATACATATACAGACTTCTGTGAGTAGTTCAAATTTTGTAAGAATATTACATGTACTAAAGTGTACCTTTTTTATTTACTTTGTCAGAAAAATGAATACTTGTGATGATAAATGTGATTTTACCTGCAGGATATATCAGCCAATTGGATGATATTTTACAACACTAGATGCTAGGAAAGTAGATTCTATCGTGCAGAGAAGATTTATGAGCTCTATTATGTGTCTACGGAAATGTAAATACTTATTTTTTGCGTACCATAGCATATTAGCGTATTATTTTCATTTCTTAAGTATATTTATTTATTTTTTCATCTTGTTTTATACCGTTATGATTCGTTGAAGTTGAACATAAGGACACTGAACAAGCTTTACAGATAAACACAGTTCATTCAAATTTGATGGCAGGACTATGCCATATCAGGTGTTATTTACATACACTGGTGACAGGAGCGCTGTAAACTCATTTATTTGCCATGTGTTTGTTTACCTATACAGGTTTTTATCGGTACGTCACAATTTTCGCTATGGAACAACGTGCCGCGATCAAATTTTGTTTTAAATTGGGAAAAAGTGGTTCGGAAACATTTGAATTATTGAAAACAGCGCATGGTGAGGATTCTTTAAGCCGCAGCAAGGTTTTCGAGTGGTTTGCACAATTCAAGAGTAGTCGACAGTCGCTGGAAGATGATCCACGTGAAGGGCGCCCTTCAACCTCGACTAACGATGAGAATGTTGAACGTGTGCGTGTTACACTGTCTCTTAATCAACGAATGACGGTTGAAATGCTGTCAGAAGAACTAAACATCAGTGTAGGAAGCGTGCATCATATTTTGCACGATGTTCTCGGGAAGAAAAAAGTTTGTCCAAACTTGTTAACGGAAGATCAGAAAGAGCGACGTGTTGAAGCGTGTTCCACTTTTGTTGAATGGGCAGACACACAAGAGAATTTTTTAAATAAAGTTGTAACCGGCGACGAATCATGGTGTTTCCAATACGATCCATCGACCAAACGCCAAACAGCTGAGTGGCGAGGCAAAGGCGCAGGGCGGCCCACCAAAGTTCGAGCGGTAAAGTCAAAAATCAAAACGATGCTCATTTCGTTCTTCGATTCTCACGGAATTATCCATAGCAAATTCGTGCCCTCAGGTCAAACAGTGAATGCATAATTCTACAAAGATGTCCTGGATCGAGTTTTGAAGCCGGTTGGTCGTGTGAGACCGGAATTGTACCGCACCGGTGATTGGTTTCTGCTGCACGACAATGCGCCAGCCCATTCCTCAATACTAGTCACACAATTTTTGGCCCAAAAATCGGCCTCCACGATTGATCATCCGCCCTTCTCACCAGATCTGGCTCCGGCAGACTTTTTTTATTCCCTAAATTGAAGATGATTATGAAAGGAGAGCGTTGTGAAGACGTTGAGACGATACAAAGGAATGAAAGCTATTCCAGAAGAGGACTTTTCCAGGTCGTTCCAGCCGCTGTATGAGCGCAGTAAAATTTGTTTAATACGAGAAGAAAACTAAATAAAATTTTTTTTAATCTCTTCTTTTAATTCACAAAAAAAATAGTCCCGGAACTTTTTGAATGAACTGTGTATTTCAATTAAATTTAAAAGCAAAGAAAAAGGATTGTGAAACAATCTAAAATTAAATATTGTAATATTGAAAAGTCCAGTGGACATGTTTTTTAATTCTTAGAAACCGTACGCAATAAATGCTAAAATTGATATCTCGTTGATGTGTTGTATTATACGGGAATTAATGATTCTTTCAAATTAAAAGTCAAAAGTCAGTCCCACAAGCAGGACGATTTAATGTTTGAAGTGTTTAAAATTTTGAATTTGAATTGTGAGTCTTCGGGTGGGTGACTTATTAAACAGAGATTTTTGTTGGTCGGAGCTTGTGCTGAAAATTATTTGTCGTGTCGAGAGAAAATGATTGGTTCGGTTGTATTACAAACGAAAATAAGGGAGGACGACTATGCCAAACACTTTTCTCTTTAACCGTCCATCGATTGAATATTCTTGGTAAAATACCTATGAAAATTGAAAAAATAAATCGAAAATAAATTATTTGTCAAGGAAACAATTTGGTGCTGTTGGGTGGACAGTGGAATCGATATTAGAGTCGCTTTGCAAAGAAACGCGCCAATCGAATGTGGAACTAAGCGCAGTGTCTTCATTGGGTTTTCGATCTGATAAACCCAAGAAATGGTGCTGGCCGATTAAATCTAATGCCTCATCCACCATCGTCACGTCATTGACCATAACGAGTCGTTTGTACGCGTGCGGAGCGTCGTCGATTAGTAGCAGCAATTAAAGGGGTAGTACCGGTTAGATTGCTAAAAAAAACAGCCTAATTTTTAATGTTTTTTCAGGTCCTTTATTATATAAATTTTAAAATTTGCATAGATAAAATACACATCTTGGACATTACAAAATAAATATTTTTTTATTTTTTTAAAATTTTTTATTTTTCTACTTATTTATAGAGGGCGCCAAAGTTGATGTCTCGAAAAATTCCTCGTCATACTGCGGCCTGATAATCTCAGGAATGAAGAATCGGAAACAAAGAAACCAAACCTCATTTTAAAGAGGAATGTTTCTTACTTGGTAATCTACCACAATATTTAAAAAAAAAATTTTTTTTACAAAAATCTAATTTTTTCTCACTTTGTCTAATTAGAAGCTTAGATTTTCCTGCTTAGATTTTCACTTGTCTAATTTTTGGGGGGTTTATTGTGGTAGATTACCACATAGGATACTTGAATAAAGTAGCACACCAAATTTGATTTAAATCGGTTCGGCCAATCCGGAGAATAAGTGTCCGCAGTTTGAAAAAACGTCATTTGGAGAAAAACACGTTATATTTTTATGGCTTGCAATTGCTCAGTCTGCAATCCCTGGACTATACATAAGTGCCCCTGAGTCTTCATAAGCTAGTTGGGCAGTTTTTTTGGCCAAACGCGCTTCCTTTGACGCTGCCTTTGCCGCTTTTTCCGCATGACTTATGCGTTCATCTTTTTTCTCGCAGTCATTAAAAGCAGCGGTCTGACGTAAACTGCTGTAACTTTTTTATTTTTGGGAATATCTGAATAAAATTTTGGGACGTGATTTCTGAAGGCATAATAGATTGCATTTTTTTCAAAATTATAACCGGTACTACCCCTTTAAGAGCTTTCTCTGCCGAAGTAGTTTAGTCTTTTCAACAAACATCCGTTTCATCATCATTTCAACAACGCCCTCAATGTTTCGAATTGCAATGATCGGCTTCCACCAGTGTTGTACATCATGGCAATTACAAGTAAAACCGAACTTTAAATCAAAGGCAAGTGTCTTAGAAACAGGCACTTGAGCGGCGTGATTGGTGATTCAAAAAAGGGTTTCGGAATTTCAAAAAATGATTAAACTTTGATTAATTTATTTAAAATTATATTTTGAAGTAATAACTTCTTTGGCGCGTTAGGCACTTTTTGAGTTGGTAAAAATCATTGGATTTGCGTCACGTTCGAAATGTCTACAGTAAGTCATATCTAGCATATAGCTTCCCATTCCTTTTATACCTTTTATATGCTCACCGGAGATGGGGTGGGTCAGGCACCACTCGCTTCCACCCCGAAACTAGCTCTTTCCCGTCTCAGAAAGCGAAAAGGTAGGTCACGGTTTACTTGGATTTCACAAGTAAATGAACACGAGTCAGAAAAACAAGTCGGAATTTTTCTTATCACGAGTTAGATTAATTTAAACACGGAAATTACACAGCACGTAGATAATTTAATTCAAAAGAAAAACTTCCCTGGCTAATTTAGCTTAAAACATTCTTCACTTTTAATTATCTATCCTTAATCTAATAAATTAAGATCATACGATCCCGCGCTGGGGCGCTTCCGTCGCATTTTTCCTAGTTGACCACTTTTCGTTCGTTTCCACTTCAGCAATTATTCCAGCAGATAATCCATCGGCCAATATTTCAGTAGATAATCCTCCGGCAATTATATTAGCAGATATTCCTCCGGCAAGTATTTCAGCAAATTTTCCTCCGGCATTTACTCCTGCAGATATTCCTTCGGCAATTCCTTTCAACAGTCTCCGCCGCCAATCCTCCTGATTCAAATGCGAAAATTCGGAAAAGAAGAAAAGTTTTAGACGCAATCGTCACCACCCACCGTCCGGACATTTATCCAGCCAAGCCAAAAAGATACCCTCGCTAGCTGAGCCACCTCACTCGAGGCCTGTTTGCAACTCGTCAGCTAGCGGGATTTTCCAGGGTGCTCCGTTTGATGCCCTTGGTTGTGCAACACCCGGCCGTTGCACTTCCGAATCGCGGCATTGATCTTGTCTTGCACGCGCGCCCTGAGTGGCAATACTCTTCGTTCTCGATTGTTTCACTATTGCCGATCCATTCCCGGACGTCCCTCTGTCATCTGGCTCTATTTGACAGTAGGCCTGTCAAAGTAACTTTTGTCATGAAATTTTGTTGTGAGTGTTGTGAATTACAGTCAGTCTGGTTCTCTTATCGATTGCCGAAGTATTTTTTCCTTATCTTTAACTGCATATGAATATTTCCATTCATTTATTACATAATTACATTTCCCATATCATATTTACATGTATATATATATATATATATATATATATATATATATATATATATATATATATATATATATATATATATATATATATGTGTATATATATATCCTTGATTCTCATTAGAATCCAATCGAACCGTAACATCTTTTTTTCTTGTTTTGAAACTTAAAATTTGTTTTTTTTTAATGAATATGTGCTAAACCTTAGTATTTAAACCAGCCCGATCGCATTGCCATAAACCTCCTTTCCTTTTTATATATGTGTATATTCCTTGTTTTAATGTGCGTGCCACAGCACGGAGATCAGATTCATCCTAAAACCAACATCGAACGGGACTAGCTTGGCACGCGTGATGCTTCAAATTTCGACCTCAATCAAATGTTGCAGTGACGTCGAGTCAGTCGACCCAGAATTCGCAACAAAACTCGAATATTTTCGAGACTTTCAAGGGCATCTATAAATAATCACAAATTGAGATGATCAGTCTGTAAAAGTGATTCAAATGATGTAGAGCGAACCATGACAAATTATTTTTAATATTGAGTTTAGTTTTGAGCTATATTTACGGAAACGTCTTTGATTTTTGACTAAAATATCAAAAACTAACTCACCAACGTAAAGAGTCCAGATGCTGTACTTCAAGAAAAACACAAAAATATCAAAGAAATTGTAGGTCGTCAATCGGAAATTGGCATTACTGTTGGTTTTTAATTTTGATGACACAAAATTAGATATACAAATCAACTAATCAATGGAAGAACAATTTGATTTGTTCCGTCGTGAGTCAGACTGATTTTTGAGCCATATGTTTTAATATTCATACTACTTTCTTTTGATATTTCTTTATTTTTATGGAAAACGAAGAAATTCAACACGGATAACGTAAAGTTTAGTTAAATTGTTTATAACAAGTACTTCTGCCTTAAAGTTGTAGGAAATTTTCAAAATTGTTACTTTTTTATAATACTTCAGAGCTCTGATATGTATTTTAAAGTAAGTTTTGGTAATTTAAGCTTGATTTGAATCTAATTTGAAATCATTACAACAAAGGTTTCTAATATATTTAATATAAATATGCAAATTAGAACTCTTCAATGCATTGATTCGGAGAATCGAAGAACATATTTGTTATAAAGTTATTTGGGCTATGTAAACTAATTCCGGAACAATCCTTGTCGGGTCTACGGGTTGAAGTTGGTACAGAGCTTCATTCTTAATTTTCAATCAATGTAAATACGAGATTGAAGTGAATAGTGTCATGATTCACTTTATCCTTAATTTAATTCAGGTACTTATTCAGGCCCAGGTGGACTGAAAAGCTAAGTGCGCGATCTCTTATCCAAACCAGGACTCGAACCAAGGGTCCCCTATACTAGAAGTGCTTGAATCGTAAGACCAATTTATTTGATAGCTCACTCCGAAAACATTAAGATATATTAGTCGAAATTACACTACAGCTAAGAAAACTTCACGGAAATAGATACAACTTTTCAGCGCCCAGCGTGGGTCACCTAGTCGAGATCGATTTGAGACAGTTCTAAACGTTATTTAAGTTTTCTTGGCATTAACAGGACTCAGTTTTCCTAAGCAAATATCGAATCTATCAATGAAGCAATAAATTAAAACTTAACTCTACTTTTGTTCCTGTATTAAGAACTCCTCAACTTAAAACATAACGCAGGTTTAAAAGTAAATCTAGATATATTTTCTGTATTTTTCTTACTCTAGAAATATTTTCCTAATGTGTACGCAAACAATTACAAATTCGAATAAAGCTTTATTATGATTATTATTGCTCATAATTTGAAAATATTGTGAAGGTTAGCCTTCGAATTTGTAAAGTAAACAAAGTAAAACAACTTTTACTACAAAAATACAGGCAAACTCGAACGTATCATGCTCATCAACACTATTTCGCTACACTAACATTCCTCATAAAAACAATTCAACAAGAACTTGTACTATACAATGACTATTCAAAAAGTTACACACATTTAAGCGGAAATCAAATATTTTTTCCTGCAGCTAAGCAAACAAAAATTCAATGGCATTTCATAGTTGTTAAAAGATTGCCTTCATTAAACACTTTTCCTAAAGAAAATAAAACTTTAAATCAAATTTTCTAAGGCCATTACCCGAAAGACAGGTTCGAAATTTGGGTCGATCAAATCTTTTTCCGTAAATGTATCCCATAGGGCAGTTTCAAATCGATGATCAAGTTCTTGTTGCTGGTAATGTGTCTGATGTTTGTTCAAGCGTTGCTAAAGAGATACATATATAGAGAGAGAAAAAATATATAGAGAATATAGAAGGATATCCAGAAGAATATAAAGTTGATGATGGCGACTGTAACAAATATCAAATTTAAAACAGAATATTGAACGAAACAATACGGATAATGCGTATCCTGCACCCAGGATAAGTGTGTGTAAATAATGTAAGCGTAAATCTAAAGAGGGTTGATTAGAAATTAATGTAAGGTCTCGTTTCATTAAAGCTGTAAAAGCTGTGTTTCATTGCTTTGATAAATTTGGTTTGAAAGTAATTGTACTTGTTTATTGTGTTCATATGGTTACGGTGTAGTGGATTTAAATAGTTATTTCCAGCGTATTTTTTTTTAACCAAAACCAGCAATAAATTTTTCGTACAGTAAAATTACGAAGTTCTACTTTCAAGTCGATAGACTTTTGATATTATTAACTATTTGTGTACGAAAAACGCATAGCTTATTTATCTGACAGATTGTTTCATATTTTCTTTTACTTTTGTGGCATTAAATTTTCGGGCTTTTTGTCATCTATGAGAGCTATTTCAATTTTGTCAGTAATAAAAATTTAATTTCTGACAACTGACAAACTCACTACTAATCAAGAAAACAGGTAAACCACTGGAAGAGAAGCAATCACACTTATCTATTTCTACGAAAACTCCTCATCCAGAATCTTTCAAACCCGAGATTTAATCCCTACTTCTCTCTCAGTCTACCAAATATTTTGGGGTTTCACAAATTTCACCTGAAATTTATGATTTTGTACAGTGCACGGCAACAAGATTGAAAGTAGCAAATTCAAAAGACAGATAGACGAGCGTTACAATTTACTTTCAAAAACGAAGCTGTAACACGTAAATTCACGTAACACAAATCCAATATAATTTGATCCGATTTGCTGATGACAGCAGCTTACCGAGCATCTAGCAACCCGTGCGTAGTTGCCGCCACTGATCCGAAAATGGTGGGCAAACTTGAAATTGGCTTTCGTTCACCGTTAAAAGATTTAAAGACAAGCGAGTTTTCCAGAAGACAACGTTGCCATTGTAATCGCGTTGACGACGTTGCCCTGGAGGCGTTCGTGTAATTGCTCGTTTTCCTTTCAATGTCTGTACTACATAGTTCAAGTGTCATGATACTTTTCTTCGAACTTTCTAATCCTAATACGAAACAGTGTACAGAGGTGGTTGATTTTAAGGGAACTCTTGTGTTTCGATAGAAACTTTGATTTAAAGTTTACTGCGCGCTCAAAGCCTGTTATGTAAGTGGTATTGTTAATAGTCTCGTGGTTAGAAGGCTTCAAGTAAAATTCTCGTCTTTTGTTTCGTCCTTGATATTGACATTGATCCTTTTCACTTTTCGTGAATAGAAAACAGATGCTGCTTAAATGCTTTGAGTGAAATCCTATTTTATTTGATAGATAAACAATTTGCCGTGGGGAAGATACGATTTAGTTAGTTAACACGACAGTCACATCGACAAGCTTGAACAACGTAAATAATTAAGGTGATCTACGACATGTCCTCAGCTCCGACTAAGGTCGTACAGAAAATGCCACCGGGACACGAAAAGAAAAACATTGTACAAGTAAACTTGCATCCAAAAGAGTTCTTTTTCTCCCCAACAAATCTCGCCCGGAGCAGGCATGAAATGTATTGTTGAAGAAGAACTCACACAGTTCTTCTGGGAAAAAATCGTCGTGAATGTAAAGCTCACGGCAATGTCATACGGCCAAGGTAGGATTTAAGTAATCATCTACAAACATACTGCCCACGTCACGACATGGCAAAAGGCCACCAATCAGCAATTAAGACCAACTTAGTCCTTAGCAATACTAAAAGTTCTTCGCATAATAAGAAATGGTGCAGAGCGGAGACTAAACAACAAATCTTCTATCGTGAAGAGTAATTATGAAAAAAAGAGATACATCTAGATGTTGTTAGATGATTTTACGATTGACTTTCAATTCGAAGATATAACAATTTTAGATATAGATAAAGATATTTGAGTTGAAGATAAATGTTGCTGTCGTTGCCAGCTGCCCGAAATTCCACAGAGGAAAATGCTAACTTGATGAACCTTCCGTCAGTTTTCTAAAGGATGAATGGTTCCACGTAATTACATTAACAGTCATTGATGTATTACCGAAGCATCTAATATCACTGACGTTAATTTACATTCTACAATAAGTTATAATATTAACGGCGTTTTAAGCGTGCGATAATTACGCGCCCAATATGGGCGGAATTTTAAAGAAGCCATATCAATGGCAGTTTTTTTACTGACTACTTACATCAAATTTAGCAAGCAAGCGAACAAACAAACTTGATCAGGTAATCGAGTTGAGTCGATATTTGATTTGTTTTACGTTTTTATATGAATTTCGGAGCATTTTCATTTGTTTTGTAGATGATATTTGCAGTTTTTCAAGCTGATTTATTTTTGAGTACCGGTGATGCCATTTTTCTTCTTCATATACTTTGTTTGAGCGGATCCGGTTTTGTTTAGTGTATATAAAACAAAGATATGACTAATTGAAGGAGATACCATTCATTATAGTTCAAGTTGTATTTTGTGCATTTTTTTGTGAGAGAGAGAGAGAGAGAGAGAGAGTCGTCTTTAATCCTATCTGCATTATTTCGTCGTCTGTCCTCCAAGTTATATTTAAAAAAAAAAGTTGAAAAATTAAAAACAAAACTTCGAATTAAGTACTCTGAAGAATAATTTCAAAACAATCGAATATCACCAAGAAACTATTATTTTTCTACTATAGATAACAGGGACTTAGCATCCTGGTTGGGCACACTACGCATCGTAAAAACCCTAAGAATCTGTGAAGAAAATGAAGATTTATTTCCGGTGAGATGGGTAGCCAAATTTTATAAGTTCATAAAATGCAAGGATTCAACAATACAGAACGTCAATAATAGAGGAAGGCGACATGTAACCATCGTGAGAAGACCCAACACAGTAGACCTCATTACAGTGAGCTTGTTTGACCTGTATCTGCTAATCACATCTCGTGAAATAATATAATTTTCGAAATAATTCATAAAAGTAGCTAAAAATTTACCAGTAAGCGAACTCAAAGAAAAGATCTGATCTAAGGAATGTTTGGACAGGAAAATTAGAAAATCAAAGAAATCAAGCAAACCCCCATAAATGCTTCAAGTGAGCCCTTCAAACAATGCTGACTCAGATGCTACAAACAAAATGTCAGCTTCTGCAGAAAATGCATGAACGAACCAAAGCAACCACTAATTGACAGGGTTGTCTAAAGTTAGCTGGCGTAGGAATTCGGAGCATCTAGACCATTTCATTCTGAGATACTCTGATAAATCCGAGCCTAAGCGCACCATTTGTTGAATCCATGATCCTTCTATTGTAAAAATGGATTTTTAGGCATTCCCCAAGAACTACGTTTTGGTGTTGATTGTGAAAGGTTTAAAAAACATCAAAATTCTGAGAGAAAATGAGTCATGTTTACGATTTCGCTTGACAGCTAGATGCATCAGCTACCGTACAAAATCCATGTTTTTGAATGCTTCACAACGTGTTCATGCAAGTGACAAAAATGATTGATTACAAGAAGGAATTTAGTATATTTTGCCTTTGAACAACATTTGTTTAATCTAAATACAGTAACGATATGTAGATTACTGTTAATTTATATTTCTTGACAGAAGATCGAGTCTGAATAGCCCACCTAATCATTAAACACGTATTGCAGAGAAGAAATAAATGTGAATTCAAGAGGAAGAAAAACTGAATCAATTACGAGCCTGAAAAACAAAAGAAAACTGAGAATACCAGGAAAAAGGAACTAGTGCTAAGAGGACCAATAAAGAGAGAAGACAAGGAATTCAAAAGCATCAGCGCTGCAAAGAGAATCAAATCGGAGGAAGAACGGACACGGAAAGAAGAACGATTCTAAATAGAGAAATGAAAGGAGACATGAGGACACCAAAAAGAAAAGGCTTAAACACATCAGCAGGAAAAAATACGAAGGCAGGAGGAAAGACAAAGAATAAGAACGAAACACAGGAAGGAAGAAAAATTAGAAGAGAAACAGAAAAGAAACGCGACACAAAAAAAGGGAAGAGATGCAAGACATAGAAGAGGCTTGAGAAAAAGAAAAGAAACGTGAAAAAAGAAAAAGGAAAACATGGGAAATTATAGACACAAAGCAGGGAAGACTCAATAGATAGTAAAGGGAAAAAGGAAGATACACACAAACGGGAAGATACACAAAATAAGGAAGATACACCAAATAGGGAAGATACACAAAAAAACGGACGACACAACGAAAAGATAAAAACCAAAGGAGAAGCAGCAAAGAAGGAGAAGCAAGGGAAAAGAAGGACACAAATAAGAGAGAAAGGAAAAGGAGAAGACAAAGGCAAAGGAAGAGACACAAAAAAAGAAGAGATACAAGAATAGAAGAGACACAAGTAAAGAAAAAACCAAATGAAAAGGAAAATTTTCACAAAAATACGCACAGGCAAAGGAAGAAATATGAAAAAGACGGGAGCAGAAAGACATAACAATAGTAGAAACACCGGAATAAGAGGAAGCACAAGTATAGGGATGGACGTAGCAAAAGGAAGAGACGTAGGAAAAATAAGAGGCACAGGATAACAAGAAAACAAGGAAAAAGAAGGGACACCGGAAAAAGAAGAGACTAGAGAATAGAACCAAGTATAAGAATGGGAAGAAGAATACAATAAGGAGGAAACAGCGATAATGTAGAATGAATACGCTTTGTAAGACCAGAATATTATCAAAAAATTCTCCAAGTTTGATAAGTTCAAATGCTGCTATAAGATAGCAAGTTTTCGTGCGAACATAAAGAAACCATATTTAATAGCATTTTGGTTTAATATTCTGAACGAAACAATGTTTAAGTATTCTAAAAGTGTTTTTTCCATCAATGAAATAAGCCTGATATGTTTTTAAGGACATTATTTAAGCTGTATTTTTAGTACTTTTGTGACTTCAATTATGCAATTCTATAATGAAAATCGTTAACACAAGAATGTAGTGCATCTGAGACACTTTCACACAAGCAATTACAAAGTGTGAAAAAGAAGTAAGACCATGAATAGCGTTATTCATTTTGACATTTAACACCAAGTAAACGCATTGATGAAGTGTGCTTGGAAAATGTGCAAATCAGGAAAATTTCAGGAAGATTCTTTGAGGAAAATAGATATATAAGTGCTTTATTATATTCAGATGACAGCATATAAGAAAGTGCTTTAGGAAATAGGCTTTCAAATAACTTTCAAATGATTTGTTTAGCTACCCAAAAAGGCTTTTTGCATAAATTATAGGAAATGAGATGAATAAACAGATTGAAACAGACTTTAGTAACGATCGCAGGGCTGGTTGATGCTTTGTGCCCATGAGTCTATAATCGCAAGAGCCTTGAATCGTACATTCAGGAAGGCTTTGAAATCATTATATTTATCAATGATCTGATTTATGGGTAAGAAATCATCAAAAGTTTTTACCAGAAACAGATGAATTGGCTGGAAAAATATTGCCGAACACGAATGAAGTCACGCAAACAGAATTAAAGGCTTTGACTTGAAATATGGAGTTTGGGAAATCCGAGTTTTAGGAAAATTTTGAGAGAATTAAAATGTGCTTGGTTCAGTATACAATTTTCTAATAACAAGATCATAGGTCAAGTCTGAATTAAGATCATAAGTCATAAAGTTATGGTAATTGTGATAAGTCTCACACTGCAACTATCGAGTATGTTTTATTCAGGAGATGAATTTTAGCCCAAGGCGTGTATGCAAATAAGAACAATTTCGAGGAACTTAGTTTGAAAAACAGTCTTAACATGGGTTTGAATAATCCAATAATTTCTGAGGCTGCATTTAGACTCATTAGCTCGAATAAATGAACATTCTTAGATTTAGGAAGAATGCACAACGCCAACATGCTGCTGTCTTCTATTTTGGTGCTTTGACTTTTGGTGGTTATGGTGCAGACTTTGTCTGATGTATTCAAGAATTTACTGCAGGTTTTTAATCGTAAACATTATCAAGCCAAGGCTAAGCTGGCGCCAGCATCTAAACTACTATAAAAAAAACAGCACAGAGAAGAGCCTTGGCTACTCTTTTTCGCACCAAATCGTTTGAGTTTACTGGTTGGTTTCAATGATAAAAACCATTAGAAAGTCACGCTTTTGCAACAGCCGAAGCGGAAGGCTCAACCAGCGGAGGAGTTACCCAGCAAGGGATCCAACACTTTTTCTGGATATACATCTAAACGAGAATAAGAACCTAGACAGACGACATAAGTCAATGATAATTCAAGTGTATCATGGCTAATGATCATGTATAACATCATCAATGAGGTTCTGCAAATGATCATTTGGAAGCTAATGCTCATTTGCTCTTATCGAATTCATCTAGCGAGAAGATTATAAAATTTATTGCAGGGAAATTCCATGGGAAATAAGGTAGTTTCTAGCTGTCAAAAACATAAACAAATATATTATTTTGAAAGTACGACATGTGAAGTTTATAAGAAATCCAATAAATAGTTCATGGCAGTTATTGTAAATCATAAATTGTACTCATTTTCGATTTTTTGATGTGTTTCGATAAACAATAGCTGCCAAAAAAATGCCATTTAAATTCAAACAACTTTCAATATTGTCAAACAACCTCATTCAAGTAACCGGATGTCACCTTCCAAACAAATGAGCATTAGCGTTCAATGATCATTATGTTAATAATCATTGACTTGTGTCGTCTGTCTAGGCTCTTAGAAATGGAATACTTCTCGGCTGATTGGAGAAAATTCTACGTCGGGCAGCTTTATAAACGTTCTGACTCTGGAAACAGAGGAAGAGAACGAGAAAGCTTAGGCTTCCGAAGAAGACAAAGACTTTGGCTCGAACCTGCTCGGTAATGATGAAGGTTCTACAAATTAATCTTCATCATTTCAAAGCAGCAACAGCTAGTCCGCTCCTGCGATTGTCAAAGACAGGAGAGAGGTTAATTTTAGTGCGGAAAACATAGACATGGTGTAGACTCATAACATCGGATAGTGTCGAAAAGCCGCGAATCTAGAACATTTACAAACTCTAATCTAATCTCTAAGGATCCTAACGCTCACTATGAAACGTGTGGTAGGTAGGCACTTTTTGATTTCATTTTAACCCACGATTTGTTCGTCATAAATTTAGGCAACCAAACAACGTTTTTCACCTCGAATTGGGCGAGGGTTTCTGTCTTTACCTTAGTCAGTAAGCGATACATACTTCACCTGAATGACTGGTCGTAGATTCACACCTTGTAATATGAGTGACCGTAGTTGTAGAAACAGTAGTAGAAACACAATGGATTGTAGAAACAGTAGTAGAAACACAATAGTAGTAGAAACACAATGGACTGGAGAAAGTTTCAATCAATGGTCCAGTCTTTACTTAAACTTTCTTCGGGGAACAACATCGATTGTTGCCAGGATCTAGATCGATTGGTTATCAACCTTACTAAACTAACCAGAATCCAAAGCCCCTAAATTCTCAACACGAAAACATGAAACTGGTAAGGGTTTTAGGGCAATACAAAGACTGAAGGCATTGGAACAAATTCGACCACTGAAACGCTAACTGTCTTTATGGACTCATATTTCCCGGGGAGTCATAGTCCTCCAATATATGCGGCGCATCCGGTTATTGTTGCCTCTTTTAACTTCAAACTTCTTATAACGGTAGGCCATACGATATGTCTTTTTTCATGCTGATGCCGAAGCTCAGGGAGTACTCTTTGATGCAAATGCGAAGTTTTTGTAGAGGGAAAACTAGTGCACGCAGACTCGAAGAGCTTTTCTTTGAAAGTAAATAATAGATTTATCACTAGTACTGTTGATGATCAATTTATAGTGACTGCTTTAGCATTGTTTGTTTGGCAGCCATGCAGTTCATGCCATGCTTGTGTGCGAATTGATAGCCATTGCTGAAAGAATGATGCACTCTTCTGGCAAGTATTCTCATAAACCTGATCCGAATTCCTTTGGCAGATTTGGAGACGACCACATAGCTTATCAAAGACTCCAGATGATTCTGCACATAATAATGGTTGTGCGCTAAGCTGCACGGTATCATAATGGGCCCATGAGTTTCTGATTTTTCACCGGAGTTATGTCCGGAGGAGACAGCAGCTGTAACTAAAACTACTAACCTAACCACCTTGATCACCAAACAGTTGGAAAGTTTTCCTTCCGTTTCCTTATGTAGGTAGTAAAACCAATTAAGTCAGTATATAATTTTCCTCTTGAAGATACATGCTAAGTCACAAGACTTAAAATATTTCTCATATCGTTTTGTATAACCCAGATGTTTCATTTGATTTCTGGCAATCGTAAGAGCCTAAACATTTTTCTAGATTTACTTAAAGCTGCTTTTTAGACACTAAATCCGAATTGAAGTTCTCGGTACTCCAAACATGTTAATTTTCCTACCTTTAAGATTCATTAGCGCTGCAATTTGTCCCCGAACAATTTTTAATTAGGCACGGCTAACTTGAAATTGTTACAAAGTGCTTCGGCAAATGTTCCTGGCTGCGTATTCATTTCGTTCAGGAAAATTTTCATTTTTTTCTAGTTAGTCCTAACCAAGCTTTTGTGGCATAATTACATGTACATTAGATGTGAACGGTATCAGTACAGTAGTATTGTGTAAAAAAATTTAGCCGAGTCATTAAAGATTAGAAGTCAAAGTGTAGCATGCAAAAATCAAGAATCGGATTGTTTTTGTGATTGAAATCATTGTGCAAGAACACATATTAAAAATAAAGCAGTGAGTTAGATTATTTTTTTTTCCAAGAGTTAACTTGAAACAAAGTCAAATTCAATATTATACCAATGTAAAAAAAATGCGTCAAAAATTTAATGAAATCTTTAAAAATTACCTGAAATAATGGCTGGTCGATTTTCGCTGTTGCTGGAATTTGAACTTTATAGAACTTTTGATCGAATTCAGGGCTCTGGTCGTTAACGTCCTCGACATCAATAACGACACGTGTTGTTGACGAGAGTCGCGGTATTCCATTATCAGCTACCGTGACCTATTTCACAAAAATTACCGACAAAAACGTAAAAAGAACTCATTAATACTTCATTACTGCCAATGATTATTCATTATGCAAATCAAAAAATACTGTCAGCGAGAGTAAGTGCTTTATGCAAACAGAATATTTTTTTCAGTATCATCAAAACCAATTCCATACTTTTCATTAGCACCACTTGAAATGTTTTTTTTTCATTCACTCGAAATAATTTTATTTGCATATCCTGCACCGGCATATTGTAAAGTTCTTTAAGTCTAGTCAAATAGCTCAAAATTCTGAAGCATGGCCCGATAGATAAATAGGGCCATCATTATAAAAAAGACAATGCTACACTATCATACGATCTAACCACCACTGAATGGCATGTAACAAAGCAATGCCACCGCATTCCATTAAACATCTTATAATATCCAAATTTACTTCAATTTACCTCCAATATGTGTTCCGATTGATTTTCACGGTCCAATTTCCTAGCCGTTGTTGTTATAGCACCTGCGAATAAAAGCCATGATGAAAAGGATACTATCGTCATGTAAATCACTTTAATTAATTGAATTTAATGTGTAGAATACAAAAGTATCCGATCCCGAAACGAACCATCAAGGATACTTCTGGGCGGACGAAGGATGATGTAGAATGAAAGAGAATTGAAAAAATGATCTTCGTCAGAGAGTAGATGGATTGGGCAAGAACTTTGGCGGTTACTGGGTTTGTATTACGATAGTTTCAGTCGAGTTCATTGAGTGTTTGTGGTCGTTTTATATCATCGATCCCATTCAGTTCGATTTCATTCTGTACGCCGCGAAAACCATTCTCGAACCACACATCATTGCTGGATCGGTTTTTAGGCTCGCATCCTTTTAGAACAAAGCACTTCCGATGGATTAACCACCACTGCTATCGCCGACGAGAAAAGCATCGATAGTTGGCAGTCAAAGCAAATCATATAATTAATTAGTAAGACAAATTCGAGGCACAAAAGATATCTCTATGTTCACCCTATTAGCGTTAGAGCTCCAAATACAATGGACATACGTTTTAAGGAGGATGAATATAGGCCTTCATTAGACCAGAAGCAGCAGGAGTCCTTCTGCATGTGAACTGATTCTGCTGATATTGATTGGTTTATTCAGTGGTAACTTGCTTGGTTCACGGACTGACTGGCCTGATATGAGGACGTGTAAAGCAGGACTAATGAAATTTCAGATAGGACCTGAGTGCGTACATGCGTATTTATATATGTTGTTGAGCATATGAAGCGATAGAATAATTTCAGCTTTACATCAATAAAGGTCAACGAGACTAGAATTAGGAGTCATGATTGTAGAAGAAAATCATCTCAAGCCATGACAATAACGAGCTGTTAGGTGCAGAAAACTCTGAATAATATCTTACAGTACCCAGACGTTTTGGTGTCTGTGTCAAACGTGCACCAGTTGTCGCTTTGTGATCTTGATATTCAGATTAAATCAGATTACAGTAAATTCTATTAACTAGTAGGTTTATGGACGCTGGAAGATAGTAGCGTCGACCTGGAAATTATTTGATGATTTATTATGATTAAGACTCGTCTGAGTTAAATTGAATTCTGAAGGGAAATGTAGGTGCAAATAAAGCGTGTGTGGTGAAGTTTGTTAGCATGAATGTTTCTATGCTTGGTTTGTATTTGTCGCGTCAGAGATCAATGGAAATTATGTATCCATACTCTTTCTTCAACTTTTATTCCTTACGGTAGGAGTTCAAATCAGTTTATTTTTTATGTTTAAAAAAGCATGGTCTTTACGTTCTATTATGTTTTGTGTTGTCCTGTCATCTCACCTCATGTGACATGAAACAAGAAAAAAATGTGCACTTTTTTATGGTCATGCACTTGATGAATTTGTACCATGCACTTGATACACTATGAGCTGAACTTTAGAGAATAATAGTGGTGCAATGAGATCCAAAGCCATTATGTGGAAATCGAAACCCGTGGTTTCTACCCACGTTGGGCGCCATCTGTTTTGGACAACAGTAAGCATACAACCACTTTAAAAGCACAACAATGTAATCAAAATAAATAATATTACTAGTCTTTAGATAAATCAACCACAAGAAGAACGCATATAAGAATCTGCATTGCGTCTCCTATATGTCAGCATAAGATAGAAATTTTACTTTAAAACTTGCAATGCCATTTCACCAAAAAATGCAAAAATAATGTCTAAAAAGTCTTAGTGAGATCATTTTAGTGCGGTTAGCATAATGTAGATCGGCTTAAAGACAGCGGCAATTTAACGAAATTCCGGTGTTTGCAATGTACTTTTCGCCATGCTGTGGAAAACTCAAAAATACTTCCTGATCAATAGGTTCCGTAGTTATATTTATAAAAGCAATTTATATCGAGTTTGCTGGTATATTACTCAAATAGCACATCAAAAAAATAGGACGTTATAGTATTTATAAATAGCAAAATGCAATGGTTATTGGCAAATAGCAGTTAAGATAGCAGACAGCTATTTAGTAGCTCATCGCTAATCTACAGATAAAGAGCTTTCGCCCGATGAAGGTTTTCTTCTTATAAACCAAGATATGGAACTTTAAGTGGGCTAAAATTCTCACCCTGATTAAAGTTCTCGACCTGATATTATCCGTGCAGTATGCCAGCTAAATTGCAATTCTAGCAATGCCAAAACCACTTACAGGTTTCTCGCACCAGCAGTAATTGTCATCTCGAGGCAAAATGCGGTAACTACGAGCTAAGAACGTAAAGAAAGTGCCACAATGTGTAAAATGCGACGGTGAACATCCGGCCAGCTACAGTGGTTAACCAAAGAGCCTTAAGAGCGAAAATAAGACGTTTGCAATCATGTCGAAGTCGAGTATCCAATTTTTATTCCAGAGTTCTAAACCCCCCTGCCCACAGCCCAACTTCCAAACTCAAGACAATTGCAGAACAATTCCACAGCGTGTTGAAGGACATAATAGAGAAAGTAGAGAATATATTCTCATGACCGAAAACTGTTAATGACCATCAAAAAGCATATCTATTTTCACTTCAAATGCAGATTCCATCATCAGTAAGACCAGCGAGCTGACACAATTCCTACATCATAGTAGCGATGACTCATACTCATCCAGGACTAATTTCCAAACTAACCTACAGCTTTCATATCTCTTGCAACAATCTACATCGTAACAAAAGATTCACAAGTGGAGATGAAGGCACTGAAATCTTCCTGAGAAGGAATATGAACAAACTTTGCACCGAAACCATCAGGCTTCGACAAATAGAAGCAACCGTTCGCCTTCATATCAATTTTCACGTACATCTCAATTTTGACCCGGATCTCAGCAAACTGTTTAAAGAAACAAGTTATTTTGTCCTCGCACGAGATGAAAACTCTCATCATCGCTACTAGAGACACGTGATAAGCGATCCAGCAACAATCGAACTACAAAATTTATCAGAAAAATATTTATAAACCTGCATCCCCCGACAAGTGTACGCACTTTGGAAGATATAGAAATTTTCACCAAATTCTGCGACTGGCTATCCTCTATGAGTTCTTATTCGACTAGAAGCCAATTTTCTCATAATAAAATATGAATACATTGGCAAACATTTTTCCGAAAATAAGAAAACAAATGCAGGCTTCCTGTAAACCAACAGCGACATAAACAGAGCAGAGCAATTGAAAATCTTACAGGTGAAAGAGGATACCACGATTGAAGCTCTGATAAACAAACATAGTCCTTACGATATTTTCTGATTTTATTGAAGTTGAGCTCTAATGCGTTACGCGTGCCTAACTCGTCAGATAGATCAGCCAGGTGTGAGATTTGGAATGAACTCAACCTCCGGGCTACAGCGTACACATAAAGACAATACTGAAACATGAATGATCATCAGATTTAGGAAGGAAGGAAGTTAAATCGAAGAGGAAACATTGCGCCTGCGGCTATGCAGTTGGGTTGATTTCAAGAGGATTGTGCTAAGTATGTCATCATTCTTCAACATATCCAAAAACAGTAAACTAGCAATAGGTAACGAATAAATCATCTGTCAGATTCCACAGCACCTGGACAACAAAGAATCTTTTGAAAACCACTACAGGCGAATAACAGAGTACTACCGGTTCAAAAATAAAATGGTTTAGTCACCAATAGAAATAAAGTAATCCCACGACAATCCTTCTTGGGTCTAGCTGGTAGAGAGCTTCATTCACACATTTATCTATGCATACGAGTGCAGAGTGATTTACTCCACGACTCATATCACCCCTGATTTAACTCAGAGAGCTAAGTAAACTGAAAACTCGGTACGCGGTGCCCCGCCCCAACCTGGATTCGAGCCAAGGACTCCACACACAAAAAGCCAGTGCTCTACCCACTAAGCTACTCCAGCTCTGAGCAATAGGTAGCACATTCACCACACAAAAAAAACAATTAAAATTATTTTTGCTGAAACAGAAATAATAATCTAAGATTCTATGAAAAACATGTATATCATATGCATAAACCTCAAGTGAAAAGTTAATTTACGGTATGGAAAACCACATTGCCTTCGAGGAAGCTGTTGCTTACCACAACATATCTTTGAAACATAGCTACGTTTAAAATCTTACGAAATCTAGGAATTCTCTCTCACGCTCATTCGCTTATTCCACTCATTCCCAACCACAAAATACAAGGAAAAATGTATACTGTATCTAAGATTTATGATCTTATTCGAAACGCATAATAAACTTCATGAGAAAACATTAAATATTTTCACGTTTTCATTCGGCAAGACAGTTGAAATTGCGAAGGAAGATTCAAACCCAATCGGGAGTTATTTTGTCGTATCACACTTTTTCTGGAATTCATGCATCGTATGGCTTTGCAGAAACGTTTGACTTCGTTAAATCGCTGTTCTTGAAGTTTCATAAACCGAAATGAATAGATTGCAACAAGGAAACTTTACACATTTCCATTAATCATATCACAAAAGCAATTAGTATGACACAAGCTTAACAGACCTTTTTATATTCATTACAGCGCGTTCGTAAAGAAGACAAAACGTTGTCGAGGTATTTTCGAGGTCCACAAAAAAATAAAAAAAAAATTAAGAGAAAAAATCCTTGAACGCGAACGTCTAAATATTTACAATCTAGATGAATAGGGCCGGGAATAGGAGTGGCAGATACTTTGAGGAAAAGGCCCCCGTAATAATGGTACGACTTGTGATAAATGAATGCTTTAGCGTGAAAATGAGAGTCGCTGTGGGTTTTCGGTCACCGTCTAAACAGTTTAAATGGAAAAAGAAGAAGTGTTAATGGCGAGACACCATCATAGAACCTTTTTGCAAAGGATTTTTAGCGCTGGCCATGAGAAGATTTATTTTAATTTGTACTTTTCAGACATTCTTTTGAAATGACGAGAAAATCAACCAGCACAAGTAATCACTATCATTTAACAACATAAGACAGGACTTAGCTCTTGGTCAAAGAGATTTTTCATCTACCGTGAGAATAGTGGTCGGGAAACAGTCACCATCTGTTACGTTTTCTTTTTGGCTGCCATCACAGATATTTTCCGACTGAACTTTATATTATTCTTTTCCTCTGACAGCAGAGCTTTGCAGAAAACCTTGAAGCTGTTAGTCTATTATTCAATATCCTTGTAGGGAACGTTCCGGTAGCTCGTAGTCGTCGAGAGAATTTAACTCTTGTTGTGGAATCAGTGCTGTAGATGCAAATATACCACAAGAAGGATATGTTATTGATACCACTCTTGAATGCTTGGCTTTGATCTATAGCCTGCAGATGTACACGAAAAGTAGTCGCTATTAGCAATCCTGTCGCCGCGACACGACAACGTTGTGTATGCTAGTGCTCGCAATAGCGCCATTCAATCTATTATCGGGTGGCCACTCTTTGTGATCGGAGCCAACAAATTGATTTCAAGCGGAACTTATTGCACTCTCGAATCGATTAGGTCATATGGTTTAGAGAAGGGAACAGTACTTTTTCATCCTTTCTGGTTTCAATTTTTTTTTTGTTTGGTTGGCAAACTGATTTTTCTGAACTTGTGGCGTTTCCATGCTGCTGCCACTGATATGGTTTCTGGTTTAGACACGCTCGTTCGGTCGGTCAGTCCTCAGCATAAAAGAAACCATCAATATAAGCAACAAATGACTTTGAGGTTTCCGGATGGAATGGACGTTGACGAAATAGTCAGGAAAGCCGAAAAAAGAATTGATTTTCGAACGGGAAAGAATTGTGTGGTGATGTCATATGACGGGTAAAGAGAACAGAAAAAATGCGAAACTATAGCAATCGGAAGAGTTCATTGACTTACCACTCGTACTATTGATAGCGAAAAATCCTTCCGGATTTCCAGACGTAATACGATACGTAATACGTTGATCCGGGTCGACATCACGATCTTCGGCAACTATTTGAAGAATTTCAATTCCAGCCGGACTACCTTCCGGGATAGATGGATAGTACACGGCGTGTTCGGTTAAAGGAACGTTGTCGTTTTCATTTTTCACTTCGATAAAAACCTATGGAAGAATATGTGGAGTGAAGCAAATTAAATTGTGATGGAATATTTTATTGTTCTCTTACCTGAACGCAGGAATGAAGTGGCACAACTGCCTGGTCTTGGGCGCATACAGTCAGCCAGTAATGTGGTTTCGTTTCGATATCGAGAATGGCAGTTGTCCGCAACGATCCTGAAATTCAAAGAAAAAATATTTAAGTTCATGGAATATTTTAAAATCGATTCTTAAAGATCGGTATATCTTGCATATAACAGAATCATCATAAACTTGTGTTTTAAAATAAAAGTCTCATTAGCAACAAACGGTGAAAGAAATAAGAAGCCTAAGCTGTAAGATCTCAATCTGCCACTAATTTTGTACATAATTTTTTTCGAACAATTTCCGAACAATCACAGCATGAGACGTCTGATAAAAAAAAATCAACTTCTAATATCATCAACAGGCATAATGAGATCAACAGATGTTCCACATCGAAAAACTGAACAAATCTGTTTCGAAGCACAAAGACTTTGCTCTCGGATCAAAACATTAATTCTTTTCGAATTCTTTGACCCGAAAAACGTAAGCTTTTCAAATTGATTGTCATTTATCAAGTCGAAAAATCTCGTTGACAAACAATACACTAAATTGTAAAATATCTAGTTGGATTCTCCGGAAAGATAAAGTGAAAAGATTATATTCTCTTGATTTCAAAAGAATCAAAAGATGACTTTAATCTTATGATGAAAATAAAAGAAGAAAGAAATAAAGTATCATGTTACAATACTGATTTAAGGCTCAATTTTTATTGACTAGCTTGCTTCAATTAGTAGACTTTAATGTGCTACGGTGTTTTGTAAAGAGATTAATTTTTGTCTTTTCGGTCAACTGTATATTTTCGTTGAAAGTTTTACCTTGATTCTTTTGAGTTTACAAAAAAAAAACGCCACAGTTTTCGAACTAACAGTGTCTTTTGTTTGGAATTTCACAAAGAAATAAGCTTTTATCTTATGCATGCCTTTCATTGCCTTGAATTATATCATAGCAAGTAGCGAGAGTTTGGTAGCTATAAAATGAAATTTTAGAGCATCTATTCAAAAACGTCCGCATCACGAAAAAACTAAGCCAGGCAGATTTTAGAACGCATTGCTTCAGAAAGTCAAACGTCAATCACTGCAACAGCGTTCAGAAGTTATTAGATGAAAGCTTCGCTGCATTTAAGTTTCTTTCAGCCTCAATCCTTTTCTAATATCGACTGAGCAGAAAAGTTACTAATCGGAATTTACATGCAACTTCAGATAAAAACAGTCGGGTACCTACGAGTGCTACTAACTAATATGTATCTTTAAAGAAAATCCTCGAAGTAGAAGAGCGACCAAACCCAGATTTTACAGAAGGAACTTTCAAATTGTTTTTTTTTTTGAAATCGATACAGTTTATTTGGAAATGCAAGCAAAGCAGAAATCAAAGCACTCAAACATTGTCCGTGATACAGATCTTTGCGAATAGTGACTAAACGAACAGTTGAAGAAGCGAAACGTGGGAGCTTCGCGAATATTGAAACGTATAATTCTTCAAATAACTCGATGCGTCTTTGATCGTATGTCCACTGCCTTAAAACAAGCAACCAATATCCTGACACATTTTTTTTGTGTGGAGGAAACTACTTTTTCTATTCCTCAAGACTAGTGGTGAGAGGCTCAGGAGCGAGCCAATCGGAAAGAGCAACTCCTTTGAAAGAGCTATGAGAGCCATCATTTAGAGCTGCTCTGCACACTTCATACCTTTAACGGACAGTCCGCTTTAGTGGCAAGAGCGATATTGCGGAGCCAGTCGAGCAACCACCAGACTACCGTGTGTATTTGAAGCGAAATCTAGGCTATTCCAACGTCGGTACATCTGCATACTCGTATGTATATTACAGAGGTAGAGGAAGGAGCCAGCTCCGTGTGCAGTGTGAGTAGAGTGTGAATGATGTGGACTGTGTGAATGACGAATACTGATCGTGTGTCAGTGTGGCCAGATATTTGGAAGAAAATATAGCCCAATTTCAAATTTTTATAGCCCAAAACAGCGAAAAAATTTTATTTGTAGCCCAAAAACCGCCACACTAAATAACTGTTTTTATAACTAAATCAATTCATTTAAGATGATTAAATTATAATATTTATATCCGTCAAATTCATGCCAAGTAACATAAATGTCGTTTGAAACAGTTAAACTTTCCGATATTTTATACAGATAAAATTTTATTCAACGCATTTGGAAAGGGAAAGCCGGAAATATGTGAATAAATTACAGGAACTGTGTGAACATTTTAGAAGAGTCCGCGAGAGAAATAATTGTAGAGGAACACTTATTTTTTCAAGGATTTTTTTAAAATTTCCACACAAAATAAAAGCTTGAAAATTTGGGTGGCACGAAAATTCGATTAGTATAATAAACAGTCTTAGTGGCTAGAATGGCTGAATGATGTATTTAAAATGAGTCAAATATTAATATTTTATCCGATTTCATACATTCAAAACTATGAACGCAAGTTTTGAAATAAATTATTTTTCCGGTTGGACAATCAGCTGTTAAAATTGGGTTTAGACGTTTAAATACTATCAAAAGAAAACATATGTGTAACAATTTTACTTGCGGGCCTCCAAACGACGTTTCGCGAAAAAATTGAAGTATGCTTTGAAATACAATGAATAAAATTGTTGAAAATGAAATGGATACGATGTATCATGTTTATATATATTTTATAAACACAGTGAAACCTTGGAATCGGACCACCTCAGCGTCGCAAATTAAATGGTCCCATTTCATACGTTGTCCGATTTTAAAGGTTTAAAAAAGAACGTTCAAGAAATTTTTCCTAATCTTTACTTTTCTCGAAGGTTATTGCAAATTTGTTCATTTATTATTATCGCTTCTTGGCTCTTTATTACAAGAAAATAAAATACAAAATATAGGCTTTTCACGTGAATGTTTTACAAATGTTTAATTTTTTACAGAAACGCATGTTCATTTTAAAGATTTAAAATAATTAAACATAGTAGAAATCTGCCTATTGGCGCTCGTAATATGTACCTGCTCCATTAGAACTTCGCAATCATTTAATGTTTGCAAAACTTTAGATATGTTCCTTTAGAGATCCTTAACTTTGATGTTCCGTATTTTGTTGATTATGGAATTAGTATTCTACGATTTGAATTCAATATCGGAATTAACAAAAGCTGATATGGCTTCTTCAGTTGAAACCCCTTCAAAAAAGACATCTTCCCAATCTTTCGAGAGATACTCGTTTGTGGTCGTAAATTGATCGACTCCTGCCAAATTTTAAATGTCTGCTAGAGTATTTGTGTTTTAATCACTTTGAAGAGTATTTGTGTTTTAATCTCATCAAAGCCATCACATAGTATTCTTAGCTGTAACTGAAATTCCTGAACTGTGTCTAAATAAACATCAACTCCTTCACCACAAAGTGTACCGAGTGAATATTGTAACCCCATTTTAAATCCCAAACCTCTAATTTTGTAACGATTTGACGGGCTTTACTGGGAAGTAGCTGGCCGGGTATTGAAGAATTTTCGGAACGTGCCTTACGGAACCATTGGTACAAAAATTTATCTATCTTGCAGTATGGTTAATTTAATTTCAACAGCTTTCTGCTAGTGTCTTCGAAATTTTACAATGTCCGTTTTAGTTGGCTTTTATTTTTTAAATACGTTGCACCTGACTTTTGGTAATTTTAAAGCTACTAAGAATTTTTTTTTTCGCTGAGCTATATTTTTTCCGATGCTTGTATTACTTCTAACTTTTTGCGAACATTTAGTTCGTTGTATTTTGCGTATTAGATTTTTTCAGTTTTTTTGACGTAGCCTGAGCAAACATTGATTTATTTGCATCATAATTATCAAATTAATCATAATTATCTTTCACAACATCATAATTATCATTCATAGCTGCTAACAAAGAACAAATATTCAATAATGCTATAAATCAATATGTTATTATTATCAGAATGCCAATGAAATTGAGGCCATCTGTAACGTACCAAATTCTACACATTAAATGAATTTTCAGCAGAATGTCATGCAGAAATTATACGAAAAATGTTCCTTGCTCTTGAGCTGTTGAAAAATTTTGGAAAATTCAGTCTTGAACACTTTTACATGCTGCTCTTTGATACTCCTGAACATTTTTTTGTCCGGCTAATCTGGTTCTCGGTCCAATTCTAGAGGTTGGCCGATTACAGAGTGAATTTTATTCAAGAAATTGTATGTGCGGTGATGTTATAGTTCAATTGTTCAGTTGATTCGATCATATAGTATCCTGATTAGTAGGTTTTACTGCATAGCCCAAATATAGTTTTTCATAAAAATAGATAGCCCAAAAACCGCCAACCCGCGAAATGAAAAAATGTCCCGCGAATTCAAATTTTAGATAGCCCAATTGGCGGGAAATAGCCCAATCTGGCCACAGTGTCGTGTGTGCTTATTGATGGCAATATCTTGTGAGCACACTGTGCGTTTCACGTGCATATACTTTGCTCTGCTCTTGTTCCCGAATAGTTCACAAGTATTTACGCTTTTGTCGACGCATAGTTGCTATTAGGTGGTGGATTTAATAGGTGGATTTGGTTTTTTGAAGGCTGTGCTGAATGTTTTGGCAATAAGAAAATTGAAAATAGCTCTCATAATGAGCAGAAAGTTACAAGAGACAATTTTCTGTGAATTTGTTTAATATTCTTACATTTAATATTCTATCGATTGTTGTAGTTTTTACTCGTCATTTTTACTAATGTTCGAAGCTGAGTAGAACGCGAAGAATACTATTTTTCGAAGACGCACTATCTGATTGAGCTGAAATTTTCAGGATACATTTGTGTACGCAGTAAATAGGTCCAGATTTCATTAAATTTTAACTATATGTAAGCCTTTGGAGCCAGCGACCATTGAAGTTATATTTTAAGTAGATTATAAGAATACTAACAACAAATTACTTTCGAAAAAAATTGGTTTGCAAAATGTATTTCAATCGTGTTTTAAATAAAGATATGACAACATTTTAGAAATTGTTAACCCTATGTGTGCGCGAGGCGCCTAAAGTAAGATCGAGAAAATTTGAACCACTTTGAATTGCGGGACTTTTTGACGATATCATCAAATCATTATAAAACTTAGAGGACATATTGATATTGTAACACCTGCAAAGCTCTTGATTTTTAGAGAAAAAAATGAACTCATATATAAATTGTATGCTTTGTTTAAACAGCCAAAGTAAAACTTTTGAAATTCCATATCGGACAAGAATGGTAGCCCTTTATAATTTACCTATATTTTTAGCATCAGACACTTGTTCACGAAAACACACAACCCGATAATCAGATTCAAACAAAATTTGTAAAATGTATTGATCTTGAGTAGGACCAGGTCTGATAGAAGCAATTTTGAAATATGGGCAACTCTGTGGCAGTCAGAGATTTTCCTACACCCCCTAACACCCCCCTGGAAAGTGCATACACCCCCCCTAACACGGACAATTTTCCTACACAAAGCGAAACTTGTGTCCTTTGTTCCATAGGGACACCCCTCCTAAAATTCTGAACACACCCCCCATGAAAAATTCCTGAGAAAACCCCTGTGTGGCAGTGATGCCATCTTGAAAAACCACTAAGGAAAAAACTGCTTTTTATAAGCCGTTCACACCACACTTCTAAATCAGGTAGATTTAGAATCTGTCAAGTTAATCAGGTAAGCGTTCACACTACCCGAAGTGATTTAGAATGAGGAGATTTAGAGAGAGAAATGTCATTCGAATTTATGTGTACAATTTTTTTTGCGTGAAAGTTGTTGAAAATGGTGCAGGAACATGCAAGAACATTTTCTTTTCACTTTGTACAACTCACATTTTTCTTTTCTGTTCAATTTTTGCTATTTTAGAACGAAATTCGAATGAGATTTCATTCAAATCTTCTGCGCCTCTCACGGATTGAATTCAGCACGCTCTGAGAACAATTCAGCCGGGAAAAATTCACAATAGTACCTGATTTGTACTTGATTAACTCTAAATCAGGTAGCTTTCAACTATCACACGCCGAGAAAAATGTATGGGTAATCAGGTAGATTTAAGTTGATTTAGCTCTAAAGCGATCAGCTGATTGAAATCGCCTGATTTAGAGTGTAGTGTGAACGGCATATTACCCTATAAAATTTGATATGGTCCCTAGATTTTGGTTAAATTTTTAAAGTAGCTGAACTTTACTCTAAGCCAATTTTGGTATAAATTTGATTGAAAATTTACATAGGTTGGGGCTGCCAGTTATGGTAATTTTTGTGCCTCGTATTTTGAAAATTCACTCAGTAAAATATAGTTTTGTAATTTTATGTTATATTACATTTTGGTTTTTTATTATTATTAAAACAATAAAAACAGTGGTTGAGTTTACATTTTTCCAAGCATGAAAAAAGTTGCTTGAAATGGCTCTTTTGAATGGGCTCTTAAAGAGCAGCTCAGTAAAATGAGTGAGTTATACGGAGCTGGCTCACTTTAAAAAGTCATTTTGCCCATTACTATCTAAGCGGGAAGTGCGTTGGAATTAGATGGGTGTAACTCTTTGTCCTGAAAATTGTTCATTGGATGCAAAGGAAGCATAGTTGATGAAGTTAACTATTGCCTGACTCAATACATGCACAGATTAAAATCCCAAAGATTGGAATTGAGACTGACTTGCCAATGACAACCAGCTGCCAACCAAAGGAAAAAGACAAAAAAAAGTTGATTTTGGGGTGCCTTGAGTTTTTAAGAATCTATCTTTTTCAACACTTATAAAACTTTATAACCCAATTTGAGTAAACAAAGCTTAAGAATGAAGTTCAAATGTTCATTATGTTGAAAAAATGTCAAAAAATGAAAATTTATGATCGGAATATATTGATGGATGGTATTGCACTTTTTCTCACTTAGCGAACGAAAAAAAAAAATTGCAAAACTGAACCAGTAGTACATCAGTTACATGATGCGAAAACATCTAAACAAAATTGCTAACTAGAATTATGCCTTTTAAAATATTGTGTTGACAAAAATAGACAAACAAATAAAAACAAGATCAGTATACATCACTTAAAAAAGGCCAAGAAGCTTAAGGAAATGGCAGTGAATAGGAGGAGTAACATCAAACGTTCTAGAAGGAACACACACAATAAATGATGATTCTCAATAGAACCTTCTCGGAAATGATTGATATGAGTTGATAATTGATCCTTTTTTAGACAAAATGTTTTAAATAAGCCGAAAGATCAAACGGTGCTCGAAGAGTTAGTTAAGCAGCTGAAATAAATTGTGTTAGCTTACATGTTTTGAAATCAACTCTCAAAAACTACTAAAGATAGAGCTCAGGCATGTAGAAGTTTTGGAATGTCAAGAGAACCTTGGCTCTAATCTATTGGCTAATATATTAAAGAAGCTACCGAAATGATCGACTGATGCTTCCAATAGATAAGATGCACAGCGGGTAGTTTATACTTTTGTTTATACTAAAAACTAAAACGACAATTTTACAATTTAAATGCTAGATTTCCGCTGGATTTGAACAAAAAAATCGATTACTCTTACACAGCTTAATTCCACTAATGCTGAATCATATTTGACGAATGGAGGCTGAATCGCGTTTTGACGTTTTGCCAACGATATTGACATCACCCGATGTCAACAAAGTAGTTTATTGCTGATGGTGGCGGAGTCCCTGGTCGCTGAGTGGCTTCAAAAAATAGTTTGTTCAGATAGCTAGAAATCAACAGTGATGACTGGAACAAATGAGTGCGCCATCTTAAAGAGAAGCCGGCAAATAAATATGATCGAAAAAAATAGTATTTCTTTCACCAGAATCGTCAAGATATTTAAAAAAAAATCTGTACTCTTGTCCTGCGCTTCCGAGAATCCAGTTACATAGTCAAATCTAAACAAATGCATGTAATTATATAAATACAACAAAAAAAGCAAACTATGAAAACACAATTTAAGTCCCATTTCCATCAAAGTGACAGATTATTTTTAGCTAAGCATAACTAGAAAAACAAGTCATTGAACTTAGTGGCCCTGTTATTTTAAAAAAAACAGACTTTAATGAAGAATATATCAAATTAGGAAAATTTTCTAGATTTACGAAAAAAGTAAAAACCGTACCATGATAGTAAGTGGCGTCATCTACCGCTGTCAACTAATCCAAATTAGCTAGCCTAAATTACGCATTCAATACCCATCCTCTGGTATCAGTGTCAATTATTTTAATTCTCATTATGCTTATCCTCTCCCTCTAACAAACAACAATCATCCAATTTTCATTACTCTGAAAGATCTTTGTTTGAAATGAAACGTTATCCTTGTCTACTATTGAACTACCCTACTCCACCGAGATATATATATTGAGCTGATTCTTCTTGCAAGAAAGCAAATCATTATTAGGTCTGCTCCAACCACCACATCCTGTAACCCACAGACGCTGTGAAAACGTGTTTTACGATCTCCATTCTATACAAAAGTGTCCTTCAGGACGTGATTCTCATGAATTTATTCAATTAACAAAATAGGTCCCTAGTTAGTTTAATACTCTACTTGAGTGGTATTGTTTATACCGATTCTTCTCCGTCTTCGTTTGTTGCCATCGTCGACTATTTACAGCTCCTCTTTTTCGTCGTCCTTACGTCCGGTTTCGGTTCGATGGCAGTGTTGTTTTTTTGTTTTCCTATCGGAAGCTCTCGATCTCACCATAAACGTTCGTTTCAGTTTCGACCGATGTGTGCAGTGGTAGTCACTAGGTCGAAGCTATTACAATTCGCACAGAGAGCAACCAGACAAACAGTTATAGAAACACACTTCAGTTGAGACTGAAGCCTTAAATCCCTTTCTCACCGAATTACTTCTGAGTGGTTTGGTCCAAATGAAAAGGAATCTATGAATAAGAGTGTTACGCTAACAAGAATCACCTTCGTTACCGACTCACTTGAAATAATCCCCAGACGGGTGAGGATGAGTTTGCTTCAGAAGTGAAGGGGTCCGGGGTGTGTACAGAGGGCGAAAAGAATGTTTTCCCAAGTCATTCAAAGCGCACAATGCATTATACACACAAATCATGGAGAGTAAGTCTTCGAGAACAAATTGCTCATCCTGACAATAATGCAAGGAGCTACTTACAATTGCAAGCGAATGAGCTTGTGGTCTCAATTACTGCCAGTGAGTGTTTGCTTTTGCTCGCGTAGAGGTAATGAGTGAAATATTAAGTAAGTGGGGGCGAGAAACGCTCTAACACACTGGAGATACCGAAAGCTATCTGGTTGACGGTTCTTACTTATGTGATTGCATTCTTGCCCCTTACACTTACATCAGCCTCTTGTCGACCAAGGGCCGGAATCCTTTCAATGAGTTTTCCATTAAGTTTCTCTTCATTGTCTTAAAACGACTACTCTGTGCACTGAACCGACAATGAGCACGAATAATAGAAGACAATATGAGAAAGTAGAATATTAGAAAGCATCCAGGGAAAAATACCAACCGTGAATTTTATTCCGCTTGGTCATTTTTCACTTGGAATATCCAGGAAGAACTAGTGATCACGTTTCTATGCTCAGCATTGTATTAGAACTGATCACAAAACTCTTGCAAAGCAGGAGATGTATCTTCATTTTTTAACTCGAATTAATTAAGACAATAGGATAAGATAAAACCAGGCGATTTTAATGGTCACTTGAGATTTCTATCAGATTTTTTATTGGATAAGTTGTTTGTCTCGCATTTAAAGAATTCTAGTCATAAAAATTATTTTTATTGCTTCAACTTTGAATTCTCCGTCCAATTACTTGTCTGACTTCCTGCTGTGGACGGATATTTACGGGATTTCTCCTGGCGCGTCTCTGTTGAGTTCTGTCCTGTTTCGAAAGTCCTACGAAAAAAAACTGTCAATTGTTTTGCTATTCATTTCGTGTCCACAGAAAGGCTTCCTTTGTCGTTCTGCCTCCGACACCGTTAATTGTTGCCGTCTTAATGATATCATTCGCGACGTGAAACACTGATATCGAATATCTACAATCTTGAGATAGGTTCGAAAGTTATGTTGCTGGAGACGAAGCAGGATCCGAAATTGGGTTAGATGGTGGGTGCGAAATATATATAAATGAAGTTTTCTAATGGACCTTGGGGACTGGGGAGATTTATGGTACCAAAGCATGTTACCAGATTTTTATGGCCTTTTACGATTCTTGTTAATGCGTGTACCCAGAAAGTTTTGCTTCGAGAAACTATTAATTAGTCGTCGCCAGGAAAAGAAAATTATTCGGGTTGATGAACGGTTAAATAGGAGTTGAACGTTATCGAAAGTTGGTTAACTGTAGGGTGCGAGGAATTATTGTTTAGATTTCGAAGCGTTAAATTGGATTTTTTCGTGTTGGTAGTTTTGTGGGTATGATATGAAAATGGTTTGAATAGAAAATTAAACTTCATGTGATTCGCGCTCCTAGATTTCGTTTCAGTTTAATTAGTAGTTTGTTTGGGGTTACAAGCCATTAAGGCAGACTTTTTGTGATTTAATGGCGGGAAATTTTGTATCAAGTTTATCAAAGTGTTCAATGTGCATGGCAAAGATATAATTTTTTGTTTCGAAAGAAAAATAAAAAAATCAACGAAAGTAAATTAAAAAGTAATTGCATTTACCACCAAATAAATTAAGTAGGCCATTAATTAGGTTATCAAATTGAGAATTTGCTAATGCTAAATTCAGGTAACTTCAGCATGCAAAAAAAAAATGCAGACAATTCAAACAAATCGAATAAAGCAGGCGATTCAAAGCATTCATGCACGTAAAGAATGGGAGGAGGATTTCATTTCAGAGTTGGATATCGTATTACGGTAAAGGTTTTTAACTAAATGAGATATATATGTCAACCACGCTGACCTGTAAAATCTTTCCAAATATTATAAAAAATGTTCAAAACTAGTCAAACATTTTATTCATATTTACAAATAATCGACTGCTCTAATAAAATGCGAACCTCTCCTTACAATCCATTGCATTCCTTGCTTTTATATTTTTGTATGGCCGTGTTCGAGATTCGAAATATGAATTAGTTAGCACTACGCTTCGAGTCAGATTTGCATTACGAAGTTCCAAAGTTTTATAACACAGGTTATAAATCCCTGTTTTGCTATACGGTAAACATCTGAGCGGTGGACAAACTTGTCTCACACGCGAAAAAGCATGTTTTATCATACTTATTGGGGTGCCGCAGGTAAGCAAGAGTTATTGGCAAAGGTGGAGCGTAGACAGAATCTTTAACACAGCCTCACAAAAAAAAGTCATATAGAGTGAGGTCAAGAGATATCGGTGACCAGAAGTTTAGAGCCAGGTTCTGATTCTCCAAATGACCTATTCATCGCTGACGAAGAGTTTATTTAAAAATATCCAGGACATCACGGTGCCAATGGGGCGGAGCTCCGTCCTGGCTGAAAATGAGGTAAGTTGAGGAAAAAGCCATTGTTTCAAAATTTCCAGGTATGTTATTGCACTTACAATGCTTTCAGTTATAAATAGTGTTCCATTAACTTTTATCCGTGATAAAGCACAGAGCACAGCCTGGCCGAGTCTCTCTTATGTTGCAAGATTGTACGGCAATTTTGTAGATCTCATATGTGAACATTATGTCGATCCAGTTTCCCACGAAGATGGAATGTAACTTCAGCGCTTAAAATTAAGCGCTGTGAAAAATGATCATTCTCCATCAGTACTAAGATATCACCACCAAACTCAATACGCTTTTCTTAGGCATTATGAAGGACAACCTGCATAAGCTGTAATCGGTAGGTCTAGTACAGCTGACACCGTCTCAAAACTCGCCATGCAGTTGGCTGTTTGGGATATTCCTAGTTACCTACTAGCTCTATTGGTTGACTTTCCAGAACCAAGAACAAAATTGTCGTCTGTTCGTTTGGCGTCTTCTTTAGATACATGCGTCGACCCGGGCTTTTTACTTTGCAGAAACAGCCAGTTGATTGAAATTGCTTAAACTAATGCCTTATGCTTTTCTTAGTATGATTGATAGTTCAATGTCGAATCGAGGACTCACTTCTTGCAAACTCCAGTGCTCAGAAAGCCTTATGCTGCATAGAAGCCATCTTAGTCACAATAGACGGTGACACATAATGCCTGCAAATTGGCCAGAGAGCCCCAGCGACTGTTTTAGCAACTATTTTCCCCCAAATGGTGATCAACAAATCTTTTAGAACTTTTTCTTCTCTTCGATGTGTAGACTGTTTATATCAAATTTATGTTTCGTGAAGTACAAATTAATTAAACTAGGTCCAAATATTTTAATAACTCTGCACAAAGAACTGCTAGAAAGACCGACTTTCGAAGAAAAGTAGGAGAAATATGTCGATGTTGCTTCACGATTGGATTATTAAATCTAATATTTAGGAAACAATTTCTCATTTAAAAAAATTGTCCGAATTGCCCATTCACCACCAGCAAAAGTACACTAAGCTTGCGCTGTTTTCAAACCTACATACTCTGTCAATTTCGTGTTGATACCATGGCTGCATCGAAAATTAAAGTATTAAATAGATTTTAAGGGTTACCGCCCACAAAAATTTTAAATTTAGGGAACATATACATATATGGCATATGTTCATGCGAAAATTGTATGGCAACATCTTTCATGGCCATGCCGATAACTCCCTGCTAGCACCGCAACTAAAAGTCACTATGTATGGCAGTTGAATTCATCAGCGAAAAACAAAACGAATTGTAGGGTAGTCAGGACATTATCAGCATCGCGCGATCCATGCCAGAGGAAGAAACTGTTCAAGCTCAGAAGGAACTGCTCGAAAGCAACGGTAAGCCTGCTCACAGGACATAGTTTTATTGCATCTCATGCGAATGGTAAAAGACTGACACTCAGCAATCTGTGGAGGACATGCGATATGACAAAAATCTATTTAGTGGAGTGATTACTTGCAAAATCTCACTTGCCATTGAAACTGGAGGCCTACAGCTCTCAGCTGTTTAAACTAGAGTTGTTCAAGCAGCTATTTTTAAGCTAACAGATAGAAATTTAGGCTCCTTTGTGCAGAAGAGGTGTATGCTGAGTAAAAGGTCACCATTGATAGTCTTTTTGAATTTTACTGGGGCCAACGAACTTAGTCAATAGTCTGCTTAAAAGAAGATATTTATTGAGGATATTAAAGACTTCTTTATCACCTTGTTAATATCGCCTAAAAATGTTGCTTCACCTTCTTTTATCGGAATCCCTACGTTACTTGAGCTGACTTACAACTAACCATTACAGTTTATAGAATTAGGTTATAAGTTAGTCGCACTGCTATTTCTGCGCTTTCTCTTTATTCTTTCTCCAGTTTTTCATTGTAGAATACGGATTTATATTTAATAAAGCATCATAACTAATAGGCATTAGCGGATACAGAAATCGAAAAGTTAACTAGCGAACATGTCCGGCTACATAAGAGGGACTCACAGCAGCTACTGCACTGCGTATTTCGTATATACAAATTTAATGTTAGCATTTCTCAGAACCATAGTGGCCAAATCACCCAGAATTCTTTAAGTCCAACATCACTTCGAAACCAACCTGCCCATTGAATTTGGTGTTGATCCGAGACTGAATCGCAAGTGAAAGGAGTAAAAATATTGAAGGTTTTACAGAATGAAAATCTGATGGTGGCATGTCTTAGTACACAAAAATGATCAATATGACTGGTGCTGACAACCCTTTGCTGAAACCACAAGCATGAGATTTACTTCAGGTCAAGGCCAACCTACTCTATGAATTTCATGTGAATCTAACAACGATTTCGGAAGTTATAGGAGCAGAAATATTTTAAGAGTTGCCGCCCGCCTAAAGTTCAGAATTCAAATAATTTTAACAGTTGTAACTTATTTTCACTACAGAGTAGTTTTTATTCAAAAATTTAATGGTAGCCTATCTTAGTACAAAAGTGGCCAAAATTGACAGAGCTGGCAGCCATATTCTAATTTTGCAACCAACACTTAATTTGTCGAGTTTTTTTTAAGATGGCACTACTCCATCTGAGCAACCAGCAAATTAATTTGAATACCAAACAATCCTGTAAATTTCATTTTGATCTAATTACCCGGTCGTAAGTTCTCTCGAACACAAAGTTCAGGATCTCAACTATGGATGATTTATTGAAGGATTACCGTTCTGGTATGATAAGGAATTTTGAAAATTTTAAATTGGTTGTGTAGCATTAACTTTATCAACTGTTTGTATTTTCCTTCAAGCAACGAAAATATTTCAAGAAACTCGACGTTTTGAAGAACTTTTTTACGTGTTTTATATGCATCGCCACATAGCACATAAAAACATTAATAAGTTCAGAAAATTTCGTAATGATCTCATGATATCGAAGGAAATTATCATAATTTGAAATGAAAAACAAATGATTTGCCTACTTTTAAGCACTTAGCGCCCATATAGGATTAAATATTTCAAAAACTTTATCATATCCAACTTTGAAACATGTTCGAATTACATGTCCTCGATTTAATTTGCTCGATGGTCATATCTTCATTATGAGGGTACCTAAAGTAACACTAAAATGCCCGCTGACGGCAAAAGTTTAAAGATAACCAAGTTTTGGTGAAACCTGGACTTATTACATTGGTATATCAATATGTCCTGCTATTTTCAGCTCAATCGAATGACATAATCATGAGACAAAATCACTACATTTTCAATGATGCTATTAGTAATTTTCCCAGAAAATCGATAATAATAAAGAAAATCCATCAAACATATTTTCTTTCAAATAGTTTGCAGTCAGATACGATCAACTTTTACGAATCAGCTTCCGAAATTTTGTTAAATTCAATAACACCAAATTTAAATATCATAGTTACTCACCTTCCGAATCGATTGCAAACATTCCTAAACCGTCACCACCTCGCAACGAGTACGTCACACGTGAATCCGGTCCTGCAGCATCTGCATCGGTTGCCGTAACGATCATAACATGTGTATCTGGAGGCTGGTTCTCCGCTACACTCCCAATCAAAACGAAATCATCAAATTCCGGTGCATATCGATTTTCATTTACATCGATCACATCAATGATCACCGTGACCTCAGACGACAATGCTGGCGTACCACGATCAACAGCTCGAACAGTCAAACTATGCACCTGTCGCTCCTCATAGTCCAAGAACTTCAACGTTCGTATCGTGCCTGAGTACTTATCGATTTTAAATACTTTATCATCCACACCATCCTCGGAAAGCGAGTATAGGACCTCTCCACCAGGACCAACATCAAGATCCGTAGCGCTTACAATGGCAACGACCGTTCCTTTTGGCACGTCCTCTCGCACCCGAAATATATACTCGGAGATGGTGAATTCCGGAGCATTGTCATTGATATCGTCCACCGTTACACGCACGATTGCATCAGAATGCAGTGAAGATTTGCCTAATTTCGGATTACCACCGCCATCAGTCGCTCTAATTCGCAGTTCGTAGACTTCTTGCTTCTCCCGATCGAGGGGACTGTTCACGTACAGCACACCCGTTACCGGATCCACAGCAAAATCTTTCGTATCGGTTATCATACTGTATGTGACTTTGGCGTTGTCGCCAAGATCAGCATCAGTTGCATTCAAGCGAAATATGATCGTTCCATTGATCGCGTTTTCAGTTACGCGAAAACTCGCCAATGATTTTTCGAATTTCGGTGGATTGTCGTTTTCGTCTAAGACAGTTATGGGAAGAACTTTCGACGAGGACTTCTGCGGCTTCCCCAGGTCGAATACAGTGATGTTCAGAACATACTCATCCTGTCGCTCTCGATCTAGGTATCCTATGATTTGAAGTTCGCCCGTGTCTGGATCAAGGCGAAACACCGAGTCGTGGTCGCCATCCGATATCCCGAAAATCAACTTTCCATTATAGCCATGATCGCGATCACGCGCTTTAATCCAAGTCACAGTTTCACCCAGTTCCACTGTTTCATTGATTTTCAATTCCAAGGGAAAGTCCACGAATTCCGGTGCATGAATATTTTCCCCATAGCGACTAGGGGTCATGGCAATATCATCGCGGCCCCAGTCCAACCTTCCAGGCATGTTGTTTTTCTCAGCAGCAGCCAAGATCTCTGCCTGTCGTCGTACCACGCCCGTGTCTCGACACTCAAAGCTTCCAGCGTCCTCAGTCGTCATGGATCTCCCCAAGACCTTGCTTCCAATCAAATGTCGTTTGGGTTCAACGAGGTAAATTTGCAGAGTCATGATGTCGGCGAAGTGGGTCCCATCGGTTGCAGTGACGTTGACCTCACGAAAGTCATGCCCGACGTCACTCAAATCACAAGCGATTGATACAATCCCTGACGTCGAGTCGAGATTGAAGCACGTATCTTCATTTCCCGACACCATTCGATAGCTGATGTAGTTCCCGGAGTCAAAGTCGATGGCCGACAGTGTTAAGATTTCCGTTCCGATGGCAAGCGATCGCGGTATGTGACCCACGCAATCAACTCGTTCGAACTGGGGCCGGTTATCGTTCACGTCTCGCACTTTGATGATCAATTCCATTTCGGTCTGGCGTCTGTACGGCAAGCCCCAGTCCGACGCTCTAACGCTCAGGACATACTCGCGTTTCATGCTCTCATAATCGATTAGTTTCGAGGTTCGAACGACACCCGAGAAGTGATCGATATCGAAAGGAACATCGTTCAGATTGGCGATACTATACGAGATGTAGGCATTTTCTCCTGAGTCGCGATCACGAGCCGTAACTTTGGTCACAGTCGTCCCAGCCGGCTCGTTCTCATCGATATAAATCGTCCGGTTCGTATGCTCGAAGATCGGATCATTGTCGTTCGTATCTTCCACGTTGATCTTCACTTTAGCCGACGATTGCTTCCTCATTCCGATATTGCCCTGATCGATCGCCGATACCGTCAACGTGTAAAATGCCTTCGTCTCGGCATCCAATAGTTTCTGCGTGTACAGCATCCCCGTATCCGGATTGATCCGAAACTCGCCGCCCTCATTGCCGCCCACAATCTCAAGGAAGACTTGCGCATTTTTGCCTTGGTCACGATCCGTCACTTTCAGTCGTATCACAGGTGTGTTGGGTGGTGATGTTTCCGGTACGGAGACCTCGTAGATTTCCCTATTGAAAACCGGCGCATTATCATTCACATCGGCCAAATGAACCGGAACAGTCTTATAGCTCGAATGCGACGGCATGCCACGGTCCACGGCACGCAACGTCAAATTGTAGCCCTGCGGTGCTTGTTCGCGATCGAGCAAATGATGGATTTCGATTTTGTACTCGCCGGGTTTATTTGTAGGCACAATACGAAAATTCCCATCCGGATCACCTCCGACAATGTCCAGGCTTTTGATCTGACCGTGTATGCCCTGGTCCTTGTCGGCAACGCGAACAATTCCGTAGATGTTTGCATTGGAATTCTCCGCGATTTCGGGTAGCGTTTGTACGTAGATGTCGGGTGTGTAGAGGTTGACCTGAAAATAAAGGATGAATTAATTAAGATATAATTTATCAAAACAATATAATTTAAACAAATTAAGCATAGGGGGGAAATAAATTTATAAATAAAACAGAAACAGATGGTAAGAAAAAAGATGAAAATACATTGTTCGTTGCATTCGATCATTTAGAACTTTTTTCAATAAGATAAAGAGCATAAAAATTTGATTTTTTTATAAATCAGATATAGCTTGTTGTTTGTTATCTAAGTTGCCAAAACATGTATGCTAATAAAAATATGTATATTTTTCGGAAAAATGAGAGACCTTTTGACGAGTGAAGAGTTAAAATTTTATGAAATTTTCTGCACTTTTTTCATTTACTTTCCTTTACAGACATGACTTGGTACTATTTAAAAATATAGGAAGCTTATTTGTTTACATGTGTGCTTTTTCAAGAAATTATATTTTCAAACATTTTTCAGTCATTTTTTTAGTCAACACAAAAAAGTACGTAAGTCCATTCGGAGACCAGTAAAAATCAAAGTGCTAAATATTTTTGGCATACAATTTATAAATCTGACATTAAGCTGGCTGTGTAGGTTCAGGTGAGGCGTGCTCCTGATTAGCACCGATCTAGCTCTAAGGACATGTTCCCATAAAGGATTGTGTGTATGGCCTCTCTGCTTTGCATAGATAACCATGGCATCACTTTGGTTACTACACTAGTAGTGAATACACTGACTGCACTTTGGTGACTACACTTTTAGTGACTTCGTGCTAAGATAACGGATCTGAGTTTGGACCCAACAGTACTTGGTTTCCTAATAACAACAACAAAAAATTGAAACGTGTAGGACTGAAGTCTGACTCCTCCAATTCAATCCCAGTTCCTACAGTCAAGGAGGAAACTACTTCTACGGCAAAGTGCCGTAATGATGACGAAGAAGGAGTTGGAAAGTTTTCTCTAGTTCTATTCGGAGGGGAAGTAGCCAGAAAGGCTGTTGCACGTTCTACGCAAAGTTGGCTACGTGTACATTTAAATATACATTTAAATATGTACAGAGGTGACATGGAAATTTCCACACCGGAGGATTCAATCCTTAATGAAAGTGAAGATGAAACTATCCCTCTGGAAGAAAAGGCTATGAAATAACGGCTTGAGACTTGCTCAGGCTTTGCCAAATGACAAGGACAATTTTGCTATTGCAGTCGACGCGGCGCTGGAAGTAACTTTTGTACCCTTCATGCTAGATGGCACACGATGAAGGTTTCCTACCCCCAATGATACCCTTAAGGAGTTAATCGCAGTCATACATATTCAGTGGATCTCGATAGTAATAAGTGCCGATGTGAATGCACATCATGAGTTATGGAACAGTTCAAGAAAGAGGTGAATCATAAGATGAATTTAGCCTATCGAGTAATCTTAAGAAAATTAAAAATTAAATATTTAACTAGTTCAAAAAGTCGCATGATTCCTATTTTTTCAAAAAAGTGTTTATGTCCCAAAAACGTCAACGGAAGAGGACTGAGTTTCAGCTCGTTATGTCGTCTAAATATACGTAACAATGGCGAGTAAAAGTAAGCATCAGTTTGCGCAAAAGGAACGTTAAACACGACAGGTGTAATGCCCAGATTGAACAGAAACTCGACTGGACGAACCAGAATGAGCAAAAAAGTAATGCAGTTTGAAAAGGAGACACCCGTCAAGGAAAACTCTGCTTTAATCAAGGGAAAAAGTCTACAATATCGATTGTAAATCGATTGATGGTAAACCTATGTTGGATGGATTCCAAGGAATGCACAAGGTATTGGTCATCAAGACACAACACATGACAACAGTAATTCAGAATACTACGTATGAATGAAAGATAAAGATGCAAACATAAAAGAAAGATAAAGATGCAAAGAGAGGTTAACACAGGGTTTGGAGGATCTAAGGATAAAGCGAGACAATTTAGAAGCGCTGGTAGTGATGCACATTATATGTTAATCCAATTTGAGTTTCGAATCAAATATCGAATCAAATTAAAAGAGAAATTTAAAGCAAATTAAGAAGATAGTAGATCTAATTTTAGCCGTATAACACTTTTGGTGATACTTTTGCGATATTCAGAGTGCGTTAGCAAAGCAACAGTTATCTGACAGAGAGAGATCATTTTGAAACTGATAACAATCATCAAATGTCTAAATTACTCTCAGCATCTTGAAATTATTTCAGGATACAAAAGCCAACGAGAACTTAAAGAGGATGGTAGGTCATTGATAAACAGCAGGAACAACAGAGAGATGCGAATCGAACCTTGTGGAACTCCAGAAGTAGGGAATAATGAAACGGAAGTACAGGAGTTAACAGTTACCATACAAGTACGATCAACAACATAGGGAGTGTTCCAGAAGAGTACAGGACCAGAGACACAATGATTTTCACGAAGAAGAAGATCATGATTTACAGAGACAAAAGCTTTAGAGAAATCTGTATAAATTTCATCTACCTATTTTTGCTGATCCAAGGTAGATGCAACAACATTGATGAAAGAGAGCAAGAGGTGCCAGGTGCCTTTCCCCTAACACACACACACACACAGGTGTGCACTAGGATACCCCTCAAGGCGGTGTTGTGTTTTACTTTCTTTAGAATTTTACGGTTAACGAGCTTCTAAGGAAACTTGATCAAACGTGAAGCAAAGTGATTGCCAAATCACGGAAATTTTTCTTTGACCTATGGGAAAGATTAGATAATTCCTTACATATTCTCTCGTAATAGTGTCAGGAGTGTTGCCTTAGTGCTAACTCTTATAAAACAGAACTGTTGCTCTTCACAACGAGGTATAGGGTTCCATTCTTCGACCTACCGATGCTCAATGAAACTCTTCTAAGCCTCAGTCACAAAGTAAAATATCTGGGACATCCAGCAATTTATGCAAGAGGTGCGAGATGGAAGAGGATACCATCGAGCATACTCTCTGTGATTGTCCCGCCCTAAATAATAAAAGCCTCAAGATTTTTGGTTCTTACCACTTTCAAAGGTTAGCAGAGGTGGCCAATACCGTCACGCTGAGTCAGCTGATCCAGTTTGGCGAAGCGGTCACTTGGCAGCTCTAAATAGCCAGCGGAGGGTGGTAAAAGGGCCCAAACTGGTGGCCTAATGCAAGCCGCGCTTCCGGCAGCCCTCTTTACTAACCTAATCTAACCTATCCTGGACTCCAATCTTCTATGGAAGAAAAATACAGGGGTTCGTGAAAAATAGTGTGCTTTTTACAAATTTAAGAGGATTATAAGAGTACTTGCGGACTGTAACTGCATATTGTTTCCTAGAGTTACTCTAGTAGTGGAATCAAACCTGCTGTACAGAGTAGTAGCTTGTTGGCCGGCCGTAGTTAAGGCTGTCTATCTGAAAACGATAAAGGAAGAGCGTGGGTTACCAGCCTGATTCATAACGGGGGCACTTTGTACTACTCCAACGAAGGCACTCCAGGTGCTGTTTCCTTGGCTTCCTACTGATCTGCTTGTCTCGCATCATGCGAACCTGTACAGCCCCTTGGTCGAGTTTACATCTCTTCAACGATATTTCTTGAATGTCGTACGTCTTCCAATGTGATGTAGAGACATTTAATGATGCAGGTGTTTTAGGTAACAAGACACAGGGACTTTAAGCTCGCCAAGGCTAAAATGCTCTCGCCAGATTTGCTCTGTAGTCTCTCGATTGACATTTCGAAGGCTTCATTTAAACTATCAGGGAAAAATACTAAAAGGAAACTATGATATCCTGGGTGAAGAACCTTCCAGTGGAAAACTTTTTGACATTGGTCGTACTAGAGAGCTTCTTAACTTGAGAATGGCGTGCCTCCGCGGGACCCCATTCTCAAGTTAAGTTAAAACGACTTCTGTGGGAGCTGTAGGTGTAAGGAGGAAGAGGAAATAGTTCTTCGCCACATTTGCTGGAAGAAGGATGAAGTCTGTTGATTCATACATTTTAACTAACCTAACTGAAGTGGCTTCAGTTGAACTGAAAGGGATCATCCAGTTCATTAAGGACTCAGAGCGGAGCTCCGCTTAGTAAGGGTTGTGTGCTACGGAGTGCAGTATCCTGATGGCATGCACAACCAGCATATATACAAGAAATGTTTAGAAAAGTTAATAGATCCTACAGCACATAAACTTTTTCCTAGCTTCCAACAATCTAGTCTATAGTTCAGTAAAAAAAAAACTATAATTGTCATACAAATGGTTTTTTTCAGATCACTATATGCAGTCCGGCTAAACTTTGATTTAGATCATTTCCTCTTAGAGATATTAAGACCAAGTAAGTTCCGTTCATTTGCGCAAACAACTGGCATAAATTCGAAGACGATATGGATAATAGTTTCAAAGGACTTCCAACTAATAATAGAAATCTATCTAATGCTGAAATTGACGCAGTCCCCGTTAAGGATCTACTTAGAAGCATCAACAATACTCGTAGTAATAACTTATTTTGTTAAAAAATCAATTAGTAAAAAAGTCCCCGATATACGAAGACAATAAAGTTCAATTGCATTGAACCAAACTGACTGGGCTGACAAGCAATGAAGTGACATGAAGAAAGTACTTTACGTAAATAGCTCCACATAGGCTTGTACAAATGCTTTTGGCTCTATATTATAAGTTAGGTTGAGCATTTCAGATACATAATACGTACATAACATTAGGCTAAGATCTTGGTATAGTTTTAAAACTGTTAGACCTAAGACATATTAAGTTAGTACATTAGGTATAAGTCAAATTTATAATTTAATTTAAGCCTAATAAAATGTTTGTTTGTTAAAAAAATGTTTGTTTGGACTTGTACAAATTTTCGAGCAGACTGTTCAAACATGCAACAAAGAAGATCAATATTGTTAATAGTGGAATAAGTGACATTGCCGAGTGAAATTTCTGCAGAGAGCCATCACCGATATGTCAAGCTGGGTCAAACTTGAGAGAAGATTTACATTTGCTGGTTAAGATTCTACCAGTCAACATAAGAGATGTTCATCAAGGTTTTTTCTGAGAAATGAAAAAATGTTCCGAAGCATTATCATATATGTACATTACAGCGGCCGTTTATTTGAATAATAGCACCTAAAAATTGTGTAGAGTATGGTTGGTGAAAGACCAGTCCATTTATCAACAATGTATCATCATATGCAAGACGAAATCAACGTCTTATTGAAGAAAACACCGATAAGGTATTGAACCACCACTTTCTGATGCCACCAATCAAAGTGTTTTGACATATAGATGTGTATATTTAATGGGTACTAAATTGATCATTTTCAAATCACACTATTCATTCTCCCGGCAAAATTACATATATCATGTGCTTATCTCCGCCACTTAAGCAGCGTATCTGACCAATTAGCTTCGAATATAAAAGGCAAACAACAAATCACTACCCTCATATGACCTGCGAACACTTCGAATATCGACCGGCCATTTATCATTCCTCACATGTTGCTAATCTAAATCATTACCTTTTAGACTTTCTGAAAAGCTCTCTCCAGATAACCATTTCCCAATACGTGAGCCACTTCGTCTCGCCATCCTGCTCCAATCCTGAATGCCTCCAAAAACTTCAATCCACCCGACAACTTTCGAATGAAACTTTTCGCTAATGTATGTCCTATATACTTCGTTTATATTACAAACCATACCCTTTTTCATATATGACGACCGAACAAACGTATTTGATAAAGAACTTTTGGCTTTCAAGACTGGTCGCCGAATCGTTTCCCGGTTTCGAATCTTTCGTTTCTGTAAATCCTTGGAGATTTTCAATCGCTATATCATGGTTTTCGGCGATCCACTCGAATCTGTCCAAAGGACATGGCATAGTTGTTGTACGGGTGGATGGAGGTTACATTCGATAAAACACATCCACTGCTATAAAATGCTATAGCGCAGGCATATGGTAGTTGGAAAAAGGCCGACGACGAAAAGATAACTCGGTTTGATACATATCCGTTCCGGGAACTGGTCAAAGGATATGAAAAGCGAAATGGACGCTTCTTCATCGCCCGGTACAGGCCGAGTGGGTTGTATCAATATTTTAAAGGATTTCGAAAACTTTCAAAAAGCAATAGGCTGTGATGTTTTGATTTCGACCGCCTTGCATCCGATTGAGAGTTTGTTGATCGAAGACTAAGCATGTGTACATATGCTTGGGACTAAATGTAGGTTTTGGCTCGATTGAAACGATTTAAGGACGAATATATTTGCTAAGGGTTTGTTGAAGAATATCCAACGCAATCGGGATTTGATTTGATTGAAAGGGGGACTTGGAATAATAATTATTTTCACTCTGATCAAAATATATCCTTATTTACATTACTAACCAAACATACAATTAAATTCAGCTTCAAAAGAAATTAGTTTCAGCTGTAATTTTACAATTTATATTTTCCTCACATTGTTGGATTTTCGTAAAAAGTGAACAATCAATCACTGAAAACAACATAATAAATTGGATTTTCAAATAATTTTTTCCTCATTTCAAATTCAATTAAAGCAGCATTACAATTCACAAATCTAATCACCAAGTGCTTTGCTAGCGAAAGTTAAGGATGCATAACAAAAAGAGTCACAATTTACATAGACATAATTTAATCAAGTTGGAACAAGTCGCAAAAATCGTAGATACTCTGGCTACGCCCAAACGACCCCTGCAGTGATCGGACTCGGCTGATGGAACATGAAAAAAATACAAAAGGAGGAACAGGACTCAAGCTTTTCTAGTTAGATATTCTTCGGGCAGGACGATTTTCTAAGGGAGCAGAAATAAAACAAATATTCTTTTCATTTCATTAAATTCGAAAACAAACAGAAATTTTCGAAATGAATTGTTGATTAAAAATACCAGGTTGAGTTTTCCAATTAGATAGGACACGAACTCAATACGCCTCTTTAACTTTTATTTGCGACTAATGACGCTCTCTGTTTTTTCAATTCTAGCATTAAAATGTTGATTGTTTACTGTTTTCGAAAACGATAATGAGTGCTAATTTTGTCAGAAGTTGTTTTATTTGTTTCGAAGTTCATTTAAACCTAAAATCAAAATGAATTTACTTTAGAAAAACATTGTGAAGGGATGGATTTTTATGAGTAAATTGTTTGGAAAAACAGCTTCATTAATTAATATTTTCGATTTTTGTCTTTGCATTGACGCACTTTATATTTCCACGAGCAAGAAATAAATAACAAAGCAATAATTTTATGGCTTTGGAGTTTTTCGGCTTTTATCACATGATATCTGATATTTCAGTAATTATAAGGACGACGGAGACTGACGGAAAGATATAAAACACAAAACATGATAAAAAGTTAATTATTGAGACAGTAGGTGAGGCCTCTAAATAGCTGGAAACGGCATAACATGCAAACATGCTAGTTACTCTAAAATATAATTTCTGTAAAGCTTTTCGACTTCGGCAGCTTATTTCCAACGAAATTCATTTTTAATCAACAGTAGTTATGGAAACTATAGCCCAATCACCTTAGACTCTCCGCTATTAAAATCCAAAATTCAATCCAAATTTTGTTTTTTATGTTGGATTAGCAGCACAATGTGAAAAATCTGTTGCCAAATCATGTGCACAAAAGAACTTAAAGAAGGTTACAGGTCACGAAAATCATTTTTTTCTGAAACATCTGGTTAGCTATTTTTTTTAGGTTAATTTTTGTTGAATAGAAATTGCTTAGCACAAAAATCTGCACTAAAACATCACTTACGAACTGCACATGCCACTAATAGTTTTCAAGGTATGCGTCTAAGAAAGCTTCGGCAAAATGCATATAATCTTCTATCTTTCATACATAGATAGTTGCATCAAAAACTGTCACTTCCTAGCGAAGAGCACAATATCCGTTTTATTGGGGTTAATGCCAAGACCCTCGGAATCCGCCCACTCCTCAACCAGCCCTAGAGAGTACTCGATGAGCTGACCAAGGGTATGTGGAAACCTACCCGTGACTAAAATTACAATGTCGTCAGCGTAGGCCACAACCGTGAGTCCCTTGCTTTCCAACTTTTTCAGAATTGAGTTTGTTACAAGGTTCCACAAGAGAGGGGATAGAACCCCTCCCTGCGGAGTGCCTCTGTGAACATTTCTTGTGATTTGCGCACCCAACCACTCCGCTGATTTGAGCATGTGCTTAAGCATGTTGACTATGAAGTTAAAAATTGCGGGGTGAGTGTTGTGTACGTGGAAGCTCTCCATAATAGCTGTTGTGTGCACATTATTGAAGGCGCCCTCAATATATGGAAAGGCTCCCAAGGCGTATTTTTTGTAATGGAGTGCCCTTTCAATTTGGAGGACTACCTTATGGAGAGCCGTTTCGACAGATTTCCCTTTCATGTACGCATTTTGGGCTCTGGATAGAGTTTGAGTACCAAGCCTTTGTTTGATATGTAGATCAAGTAATCTTTCGAAAACTTTAAGGAGGAAGGAAGTCAGGCTAATTGGCCTATAGGATCGGATACGCATCGTTGACTTTACCTGCTTTGGGTATAAACACAATCTTACCGGTCCTCCAGGCTGCAGGTACATGGCTTAGCACTAGGCAACCTTTGTGAATTTGTGTTAGCCAGGAAATGGCAAGCATAACTGTCATTTGAAGCATGACCGGCAGAATTCCATCCGGACCAGGAGACTTGAAGGGCTTGAAGGTGTCAATTGCCCCCAGACAAGCCTCTGCCTGGTGACAACTTCGCCAATGCCTTCGATGTCATGCGGATCAGACGCCTGCACACGAGTGAAAGGGTGGAGTCATCCAAACAGCCCGGAAAGTGAGTATCTACGAGGATCTTCAGCATTTCCAAGCTGCTGCTTGTCTACTCCCCATCAGACCTGCAAAACAGGCTAAGCGTGACAGGGCGTTTAGCCAGCAAATTCCTGAGACTTGCCGTCTCCGAGGTGGATTCAATCCTGCCGCACAGCTCTTTCCAGGAGCTCCATTTGGCTTTTCTTATTTCCGTTTTATAGAGCCTAAGTACGTCCTTGTATTCCCTATAGTCAGCTACTTTGGCTTACTTAGGGTTGAAAATTTGCAAAACTTTTCAGAAACATACTGTAAACATCATTTTACATTTTGCTTACATGTTCATTTGCTCAAGTTGCTTCTTTCCGTAGAAATATATGAGTATTTGAAAAATCACTTTATGGGTTAAGGATATCAAAGTGTTAAAACGACCTACATTTTAGCTAAACACAGACCAACTCTTTATACATTGATATTTCCTGAAAAATGCAGCTCGATCGGATCACACACTTTTTCCCCTCCTCTTGGGGACCACTCTGTCGTTGTGGAGGAAGTTGTGCATCGCAAGATGCCTTTCTAAGAATTGCTGAAAAACAGCCTGAGAATGAATCCTAAGTAGCTTATCTGTACAGGTGGTTGCCAGATTGAGTCCTGAAATGCACCCGTGCTAGGTTTGCTCAGTATGACAGATGCTTAGATTTTGCAGGCTCCAGCGTCTTGAAAGTTTGCAATGGACGTGTTTAATTGCAGTAGAAGATCACAGGTTTCCGTCAATAATCATCCCATGGCTAACCAGTTTTCAAACTTGCTAAGTGCATCTTCTATGGCTGCAAGTTCCGGAGGGCAAGCGCCGTCAGCTGGAAATTTAATTACGGGCATGATTAAGGACTAGATGTCTTCTCTCTCATTATAATAAAAGAGGAGGATGGTAACACTGGAGGAAGCTTCAGCTAGTGCTTAGGAGACACCTGGGGAAAGAATGGAACTAAAGAGTGCTTTATGATCTAGATATTGGAAACCTGTCGAGGGTCTTAATGTTCACCCTTAAAATGGGTCAAATGTTTTCAACACAATAAGAGAAAGGCAATACAGCAAAGGAATAATAGAAAGTTTAGCTGGTAAAGGCGCTGTTGCCACTTTGTGTCCAAAATGTCTTGAACAGATGCCTGGAAGCAAAGCTATGCTAGCTGGATATTTTCAACCACATAAAGCTTTTAGCAAACATTTCTACTCCTTTCAGAATTCCATACTTTCTAATACTAAGTTTGTTCAGATCGTATTGCAGCATGTAAAGACTTTATAACTTCTTCCATGCGGTAAATTCGCAAAACTGAGAAATTATTCTTTTATTGTGCCTGTACAGGAACCACAAGTTCGAGACATTAGGATCTATGGGCTCTGCTCAGACAAAGAGGCAAAAAAAATTTACGTTAGAAGGTCAACAAAGCCGAGAACTTGGATCCGTGTATCTAGTTTGATTGATACCACCACGCTCGTAGATTTTTGAGGCCGGGAACTGGCAGCGGTCATTGTGCACTCCCGTAAAAACGGTAGACTGAAACGCGCGACTATCGTTTCATCTTAGTTTCCAGCCCACCAGGTGCGACTTCAACAGCTGCAAGAAGAGAGGATATAGAGACTTTGATTTTATTGCTTTCCTCGCACCATTGTCAACGCAAACAGAAGTGTGATAATTGTGAAGTGTGATTCAAGTGGAATTGTTGGATCAATAACTGGATGGTGCGTATTGGATGAGATGTATCTCTTTTTATCTCTTTTTTTGTCTCTCTCTGTCTCTCTTTCTCTTTCTCTGATGGCCGCTACTTGCTGCTTTCTTTCGCTATGGATTCAAAACCTGTCGTAGAGAACGAATGCAAGAAACCCTAATTGGGTAAAGTTCAACTGACTTCTTGGAAACAAAACGTGCCCTAGTGGTTGAATAAAGTTACCGAAGTCAGCGGAATGTCGGTTAAGCACACTTAATAGACTACATTAGATGGCTTTGAAGAGTGTTGCCCGATCATGTAGGAAGACGGTTCTTTGATGGAACCGGAAACTAAAGAAGCGCAGGAAAGATGTAAAGAACTCCAAGCTTGTGAGAGCAGCATTTTTGCAGCTGCAGAATTTCACAAAGAGCTTATGAAAATTTTGTGACCATCTTCAAGGAGAGAATCTTTCAAATCTTTCCTTGAGGCACTAAAAGTTCAAAAGAGACCTGAAGGCTCTAAAAAGTTCGGGAAAAGTACTTGTAAGCTAAATGAGATTCTTTAAAGCGCTCAAATGTTGATATTACTAGGCCCAAAAAGAAGTTCCCGCAGACTTTATCTGAGAAACATATTTCGGGGATTCTGGTGACCGAAACGCACAATAGCTCTGATCACATCTGCTGCTCTTTAAGGTAGCAGGAATTGTTGTCAGATTGGCAGACCTGAGGTCACCAGTGACAAGGTCAGGGACGCAATCATGTCCTTCACCAATTTCTGATCGCTCATTTTGGATAACATCTATCTGGCTTTGCAAAGAGAGAGAGAACTGACCACCTAGAGGCAGAGCTAAAGGAAATCTTTTATACATGCCTAGACCTGATGTTTTTTTCGTCACTTTGACGACAGATAAATGTAGTTTTTATACCAAAGCCTGGGAGAGATGAATACTTTGATTCGAGGAACTGCAGGCCCATCAGTCTAACATCGTTTACGTTTAACTTCTTGGACAGTTTTAAGACGTTGTTTTAAGACAACGACACATACGCACTAGAGTATTTAAATATAATCCTTTAAATGAGGAACGATCTTTGTTCAGTATCTGGCTGCCATGGTATTTTTGCGAACATTGAAAGGGGCTTTGGCTGCACGCCCTTTAGTGAACAATGTGAAGCTGTGAAAATTCACGGTGTGGACGAAGCCATACTGAAATGCCTTTTTGACGTTGAGATTGTGGCTGCCAGAAGCGGGAGCTGAATGCTACTTGAGAACGGAGGCGACAAATGGTTATTCACAATGCAAAGTACACGGTTTGGCCCCTTGCTAAACGAACTGCAGAAAAATGGCTTAACGCAGAAGCTTATGCGGATAACGTCATCACACTTGCTATCAGTAGGCTTCTGAATGTAATATGTAGAAATACAAAACGGCCATTGGATTAAATTGACAGTTGTAGCTCGAATAATGGCCAGCAGCGAATCCTGGGAAATCGAAACTTGTCTTGTTCACCAGGGAAAAAAACTGGAAGGACTAGTGCTCCCAATAATGAAGAATAAAACTCTTTAACTTTCAGATGAAGTCAAATATGATATTGTCCTTAGGCGGCTCTTGGTGCGCTTCTCAATCTGTCCCCACTCAACATTCAAATTCGGAGTCTGGCAATGAGTTCTAACCATAAACTAATTCAATTTTGCCTATGAATAAATAATGGCAATATGGGGTACTGCTCTATTAGAGGTTCAAATTAAGAGAAATCTTTAGACGCTCAAGTACCCTTACTCGATTTCAGGAGACGAAATGTGGTAGCATTTTTGAGCGACTGGAAAATTCTAGATGTCTGCGCGAGGTGATATTCCGAGTTATTTTTTCAGAGACGGTTCGAAGATAGATGGCAGATCTGGAGCAGGCATCTAACTGCATTCATTCAATGATAGGTGGACTTTTTCTCTCAAAGGGTATATTTCTGAGCTTCAAACAGAAATGTTCATCACATTGGTTCGCTATTAATGAAAACTGGAGGGAAAATTGTGCTGCTATTTGCTGCGACAGTCAAGGTGAGCTGCTTGCGTTATGCAACCCGATGACTACATCGAAAATTACCTACGAATACAGGGCATGATTGAACTCTGTCACTAGGTTCAATAAGGTACATCTGCTCTAAGTTCTGAGATACTGCGGAATCACCGCTTCCACTACTGGGTCTAAACACCGCCTTAAGTGCCAACCACATCTTCATATGCCATTTTTTTTATACCCAGGATAGGATCAGACAGACTACAAAGTTTCTCCTGGAACTACAAAGTTTCTCCTCAACCAGAATAGGAAGAACTATAGAGCCATGGCATATATACTGATTGGGCACAACCTTCTCAGATGTATGTATCGCACCGGTGTAGCATGGTAGGATGTTTCCTAGTCCTACTTCCAAGATACGGACTCTGTGTATGTGCGTATGCTTCGACTGGAAGTACATATATACAGAGGACAGCCTATTATCCACGGTCATAGATCCTAAACTAATGGAATTTATGGACAGAACCGCTGAGTTCAATTAATCATGGTGTTTTAAGTTACCAAATGTGTCAAACGCCTGTTCTCCAACCCAAACGTAGTCACTTATGCAAACTACTTACTTTAAAATGCAAAATATACTAATTACTTTTTAAAATTAATAGTTTCCAGCTTACAACAGTTGCTCAAAAAAATTTGATTTGGACACATTTGCTTATATTATCACACACGACAGAATACCAGTGTTTCTTGACATAATGAGTCCTGTCGTGAATATAGTGAACACATCGAGTAAAGTGGTTATGCTTCCAAGTATTGTAATTTAGATTTGATTTTAAGGAGTTTCGTTCTTCTTACGAGAGAAAAGAGGGTTTGCCGTCCGAGTTTTGAACCGTGTCGAGATTACGAATATTCACACTACGTCGCCAAGAAAACCAATGCGCTAAAATGTGTGTGAAAAATTCCAAAAAAAGTGAATTTGCCAAAGTAAGGTCATTTTTATTTATGACTATGCACTGTAGAATACCGCAATGATACGAAGAAAATTGGTCTCGTTACGGAACTAATTTTTCGTGAATAATTATATTATATATTATAATAATTTCACGTTCCATTAAATAATAATAACAAAAGCTCTAACCAATCAAAACGAGTTCCGAATTCAGCTCTGCATGAAATTCAACCATCTAAATTCTTCACATCATTATCATTGTGTGTTTAACACAAAATCAAATATTCTACAAACCGCAACGGATAATGCGGCTATGACGATTTTCGCTGAAAAACATCCTGAATGGGAATGTTAGTCTATGAAATCGGGTCATTCCGAACAAAATTTACAAGAGAATGCAAAACAAATTCAATTCGATTCGTTGCCAGACTAATTCTAAACTACCAAATTGTATCGAAACACCATCTAATCAGTATTTGGCTAATAATAAACTATCAATCGACACAGGGGATGCGGCAAACCTTGGCGGATTTCCAGCCTAATTCAGTTAAAAACTAATCACTCCTCAGGCCTACACTAATGAAACCAATTTTCGCAATTCGCAGAACCATTCACCGGTCCCTGCCGAACTGAGCAAGTAAAATTACGAATAAACAACGCGAAATCCATACATTGTGATTGGTTTTCACCACTCTACCGCCACCACCGACGCTGGATCACCCTGGTTTCATTCACGCAACTCGATTATCCCCGTATCACACCCACCAACAGACGAGGCAACCTTGTCTGTGATTCGTTAGGTTACACACGACGTGAAGCGCTAAATGGTAATTTCAACCTTTGATAAACTTTCCCAGTTCATTGCAGAGGGCAAGGATGGCAGACATACTCTCGTTTTTTTTTTTGCCTTTCTGGAAAGGGCATGTTGGTTGGCCCATCGGCCACTTCGTCTCCGGTATTCTATTTAAAATATTTTCATTTTCACAGGAAATTTAAAATTTATAGCCCGGACTTGATGACCCATCGCTACAAGCGATTTGCGAAACATTTCCGCTGTGGAAGCGAAATTTTTATTTCGCTACGAACCCGTTTGCGATAAGGTTGAAATGGGGCATAAAACGGATAACAGGGTGGAATATATTGCTAGCAAGTTTGAACAATTCTTGAGGTTAATATTTACTTTTGTTGAATGCAAAACAATACTACAACAGTCAATAACTTAAATTACTTTCAACCCTCAGTCCCATCTCATTTTCCGTAAAAAAAACTTGTTCTCCATAAAACAGAGTTGACAGACAGACACAACAGCTGCAGTATTCAATTAGCAATGACACTATTAATTAATAAATAAAATAATTTCACACAGCCGGATATTTACTCAGACCTGGTCCAGTTGCCATCATTGGGCGCCTGCCTGGTTTCCTCCCGTTTTTTTTTTGTGGCCCGTTCCAATAATGAATCGTTCGCATCCGTGCATTGTAACAAAACTCGGAATTCCTACGATCCACCGACCGATTGCGAAAAAAGAAAAATTATTCCGGAACCCGGAAAACATTTTCGAACCAAATGACCTGAAACGATTTATTTTCGAGCAATCGAGTGTAGCATAAATTAAATCACCTCGATAGCAAAAGATAGATAGATATCGGCCATGTACGAACGTTTACAATAGTCGTCTGAATTCAACTTCAATTTAATATTGTACATCGCTATTAACGACATGTGTACAGTAAATGTGATGTACACGAACATGGATAAGGAAGGGATGTGAGTCGCTATCGATATTGATCGAGGGTGGTTGATCAAATGACTCCAATTCTCTGCCATACAAATGATAATCAAGCCGTGAAATGGAGTTTCATTTTTTCCCTGACATAAATATATTTTTGATAAACGATACGGTACTCACATGACTATGTGTGGTTGCACAAAGGGCAAAAGTCGAACGACAGGGCACAACGAAGATACGCGTTACGAGCGATTCGGGATCAGATCGGAGAAGAAATGTGTATGAGTTATGACAATTCGAATTTTCGATGAATATTTTCGGTCGATTATGTTTCATTGTTATTCGACAATCGTTATATTTTGCGTGCGCGTAATAGTTCACAGTTTACGGATATTATGATAAAGGAGAGTGCGAAAATGAGATGAATGGCAGACAATTTGCGGAATGAATACGGTAATAATGATACTAAAATGAGTTTTGGTTTTACGCTGATTTTGATAAATTTGAAGAAGTTGTATGGAGTTTGTTGAGGTTTTATGACTACTGAGCATTGCATAGTTAAATTTAAATTTTGAATTGTGTTTAAATTTTGCAAGTAAATAATAGTGGGGATAGGAAGGAACTCTAAAAAGAGGATATATTTAATTTCGCATCAAGCAGAAATATTGTTCTCAATAGTTTCTCGGTTATACAGAATAGAGACGAAGAACTTTGAGGATGTAAATAAAATGTTGAAAAAAGAAGCAACGACAAAAATGATTCTCTATTTCATTTAACGCAGTAAAAAATATTGTTGCTCTTCGTAGCAAAAAAATTATAAAGACCCAGATGATATAGATACTATTCGCACAAAAAGTATTTTTTTTTTTTTTTTGTGAAACTACGAGCAGAGTAGGTATGCTCCAAATTTTTGTTAAACAACACTTCCTTTCATTTGACCAGAGAAGCTTCGCGATGCTCAGAGAGAGAGAGATACCAAAGGATGCTGAACCACGTTTTGCATGCGACTAAGCTCGTGAGATCTGCACTGACTCCTGTTGATTTTAGAGTTATACGGGGTGCTGCGTACCGAGCTTTTAGCGTTAACCTTGCTCTTAACAGGTGGAAAGTGAGTCATCGGACTTATCACGCCACTCTCAAATACATTGACTGTAAATTTACGAGCGAACATCTCTACTAGCTTCAGCTTTTAGACCCGACAAGCATTGTCATGGATTAATTTCGTTTTTGAAAAAATGACTAAGTAAAAAACTTACTCTGCGCTATCAACTCTATGCTATGTCTCTAGGAAAACACGCCAAGAGCCAGTGGAACTTGTTTCCTACAAAGTTTTTTCTTACAGAGGTTACGCAGACATTAAAGGATAGACATGGGTAACGCAGCAAATTTTGAGGCGCTGATAAACTGATACCGGCGCCAGCAGTGGTATCAGCGCATTGCGCTGATACCATTGCGCTGATACCATTGCGCTATGATACCATGATCTCATTCGCCTATGTGTGATACTCACTGCGTTTCTCGGACTCACATACGGCGCTGGTAGCATTGCGCTGATACCATGACGCTATGATTCACTCAAAAAAGAATGTTTGTAAAAGCTTGTATGGGACGAGAGCAACCCCCATTTGAACTTGCTAATTTTCCGATATAAAATACCCTAAAATACCCAGGCTATAGTATGTACCCATTCATGTATCTTTCCAAACGTGCGTACGCGTAGGTATATTGCTTTGCATCAAACAGACTTGAGGTAAGTATACTCAACTCATATCTTTGCGCCGCGCCGTAGCATAGCGGCAAGCCAAATGGTGTTGGCATTGCAAAGCGGCAGCGCCAACACCATTGATACCGAAGTGCGTTACTGCGCTACTGATACCGACAATCGGTATCAGCGCAGTGGTATCATGGCTAGTGCTTCAACGCAATTGCGCGGCGCAGCGCTGCGTTACCCATGTCTATTGTAGGAAGAAGGGCTTTAACATTAATTCTGACCAAACCAATATCTCAAGGTATTAGGTGTATTCACATCAATGTAATGAGAATAAGAGGCGCAGCCTTGGCATGGTGCTATCAAGGCTGAGCCTTTTATTTTAAAATTAGCAAAAAATTTGCAAAATGCAAGCGTTCTCTTATTTTGACTGATTTGCGAACTCAGATCAGCCAAAATCGCCCAATTCTTTCATGGTCAAAGATCAACAAAGACGAGGACTTATGTTCTGGTTCCCAATCTGCTTGGTTCCCCCACGCTCAGACAGTTCCAAAGTCAAGACCCGCTAGCGGTCACCAAAGAGAGTCGGATAGACTGGAGTTTATCATAAGATGCGATGCTAGTTCTTAGTATACCAGTTGCCGCAGCAACAAATGCACTGAGATTTTGCAAACACTGAGATTTTCCAAACTTTTGTCACCTCAGTTATTGATATATTAGGCGTGTTTTTTTGCTCCGATACAGAACAGAATAGAACTATACCGCAAAAACAACGATCTAGTATAAAACAGCAGTGCATTCGCTAAGACTGACATAGGTTGCTGTATTCGCTGTAGTAGCACAAAACAGCTGAACATAAAGAGAGAAAATAGCCAGTATAAACTACTACAATCGATAGAAAATAGAAAAAGAACTAATAGAAAATTACCTCTTTTAACTTTCTACACATTATGAGGGCTTTTTCTAATTTCCTAGCTACCAAAACATTCAACATAACCTTGAAAAAACCAAAGCCACCTCACACCAAAAAAAAACAACTTCTTATGTGCTTTTCTTTTTTCTATCAGCACATTCTATGGTTCAGCACGTGACCTACTAATGAGGAATAGAATATCTGTATTAGTGAATTCACTTGTACAGGAGTGTTGTTGTTTCCAATGCGTATAACCTGTTCTCTGCTAGATACAGGAGCAAAAAAAACACGCCTATTATATGTTCTCCTGGTAATATAGTAGAGTTGGATGGCGCGCATCGGGTAAGATCCCATTGATTACCGCTACTGGATGATATCTCTATCTACTGTCGCGATCGACGTATTTAATAAATACTATTCGTCAAACGAACTATGGCACCGACAAAATATTAAAAGTAGTAAGCATTTTTGAAACTGAAATTGAAGTGAAATGATGAAACAGAAATTGAAGTGAACTGAAGATAGATAACTTCAATTTCACTATCTGATACAACGGGGAAAACGGATAACAAGAGCATTAACCGAAAGTTCGTGCATATTGGATGGTCGAATATATCTCGTAACTATGAGTTCGTGAAAGAAGGAGCCCTGCTAGGACTGATTGGAATCAGGCAATTAACTTGTGAAGCTTTTGGATTATTCTCAATTATGACTAACGGACTACTTCAGATAGTAAAGTAAAGTAAAGCAATCCCACGACAACCCTCGTACGGGTCTAGGGGTTGAAGCTGGTAGAGAGCTTCATTACAATTTTTTAATCATTGTGGATACGAGTGTGGAGTGATTAGTTCCACGACTCACTTTACCCCTGATTTAAATCAGGTACCTAATCAGAGCTAGGTGAACTCAAAGCTTGGTGCGCGGACCCTCGTCCGAACCTGGATTCGAACCAGGGACCTCACACGCAAGAAGCCAGTGCTCTACCCACTACTCTACCCACTACTCCAGATAAGTACTGCAAACTTTTGGTTTTTAAATTATAATATAGACACATCAGTGGCATACATTAAACAACAGCAGAAACAGGTCTACTCAGTTAATGTTGGTTTACTTTTGTTTGGTACATAATAATTACCATTAAATCGTTAATTTGAAATGATAAATAATTGCTTTCGCGAATTTTTTATGAATAGTTTATATGAATTATTCTTGCTTTCCTAGATTTGGAATCGTATTTATTATAATTTTATGCTTTTATTATAATTTACGTTTCATTTCTTTGGTTGTTTTTTTTATATAAGCTAAAATATCCAGAATGAATTGGGTATAAATGATTAATTAATAATTTTTACGGACCCTCTTCTTTTCCTTCCACTTCATGTTTGTTTCTGTTTTTAATGATTTGTGAAATGTGTTAAATGTTGTACTGTCTACGTGCCCTAGCACGTAGAGATTCTTCCGCCCGCAAACCCACGCCAGGCTGAGCTTGTCGACTGGGAAAAGGCACACCAAGCAAGAAAAGGAAGATCTCTAAGTAAATATCAGGCTGCACTGACGACAGCCCGACAGAGCTAAAGTCAGATGTTACACTACGGACGGATCCAACAATCTCAGTAGGAAGGATTTTATAATGACCCCATTAAAATTTGGTAAGGATCTTCGAGCTGGCTGTGAGCAAGGCTGTTCAAAGTCTTCCAGAGAATCTATCATTTACAGAAGTTCAACTTTCCCCATCAGCTGAACAAAGTCGAATTTATTTTCACCTTCCTTCAAAAATCAATAGCTCTTACTTTCTATTACCTCCTCAATTTTATACACTTTATAGAAAATATAACAGCTAGTTGCCAACTTAATCAGTTAGTATTAAACTGACTAAAAAGTCACTATTTTTTTCAGTGAATCGAAAATTTAAGTACATTACAAATGTATAGACACATCAACAGCACAGCAATAGAAACGAATGATGATTTCACCTCTTTATTTCAAAGTCCTTCACTACCAAAATATTTTCCACAAGCTACAAATATGCCATTATTAAATCAAATCGGAAAACGATACTGCGACGATAGGATCCAACATAATGAATTTTGAAACTCGAAGAGCATGAATGGTATAATTCAATGGATGGCAACGATACAACGCCATCGGTCAACCCATAAACTTCCATGCATGTATGATTTATTGTATCTTTTCATCGGTCTGCTGCAACCGAATTGTGAACAGGAACCATATAGGACTAGAACCATCGAATAATGATTCAGCAATATTGTATCATGTATTCGCATGGCCACTTGCCGTTATGCTTATGACTATAAAGCTGAAATGCAGTCACCTGCATTCAGACGCCGGCATGTTTATTTGATTGGTGATAATGGAAACGAGTCGGCCGCATGGTTCTGCTGAATAGTTTGGCTGATTCTACAGAATTTCAGTACGGCTCGTCTTCATCAAGCTTCAGGGACAAAATATTTGAATAAATGAGAAATATTTTTATTTTAAAAAAAAGCAGTCTTTTGCATCGCAGCTTTATCTGATTATATTTAATGGATTATCTGTTATTTTTTTGAACAATCTAAAAAAATACAGCTTGATGAAAACAATACTCACCGCCTTCACTCTAACTGTCACCTTCGCCTTGCTCGCCTGATTCACCCGAAAGTTTGTTCCACTCCCACGATCCGTTGCCAGCACCGTCAACTCATGTACCGATCGCTCTAAATACTTTAACGGTCGCGTCAACGATATCACACCCGTTGTCGGATGTATTGCAAAATAGTCGGTATCATCCATAAAACTATAGTAAATTTCGCCATTGATCCCAAGATCGGCATCTTCGGCTATCACTTTAACTATGCTCTTATGCAACGGCATATCCTCGGGCACGGTTTTGGAATATTCCGTCGGATAAAACAACGGACTGAGATCGTTGCGATCGAGCACCTTAAGACTAACGAGCGTTTCACATTCATACAAGTGTTTGCCGTTACGTTCCATTTGTGTTGCAACGGCCTTAATACCTAAACGATATTCATCGGTTTTTTCGCGATTCAAAATCACATTGCCGGTTCGAGTCCGAATCGCTAAAAATACAAAATCACCTACGAGACGATCCTCAGCCTTAAATAATTTATCACGATCACCACTAACTATACGAAATTTTACATCTAGATTTGGAATAACGCGGATTCCCAAACGATCCTCGTTCGGAGGCTGTAGCGCATACGATTTACCGACACTATTCTCAGGTATTGTCACATTATAAATGCTATGGTCGAACTTAAACATATATTGGGTGTGATCATTTGTGGCAGCGGCGGCGGAGGCCGCGGCTGATGATATAACGGAAGATATCCCTGTGGTGGCGCCATTTCCAGACCCCGCGGATGTTAATGACAACAGTGAAGATGACACTAACGATGATTCTAATGACAGCTTATTGGAGGACAGCGATGTCGATGATACTTCATTGTGAGCGGTGTGACCGAAAACTCCAACTAGAACGGTCCAATAAAGGACACGACCTAGTTGTGCTCTGAGTACGCCGCGTTTTTTATGTCTCATATTGAGATCGTAGAGTTTGTTGAGTGTTGTAGTACGGAAATGGTCCGTATTGACATGCTATGGTTTGCAAGGAGAATAATCTGAAACGACAGACAAAATAAAACTGAAGTTAGAAATGTTTAGAAAAAACAAAGTTAAATAATTTGAGAGTTTCGAATTTATTTTCATTAAATATTTATTTTTAATGCTATTTTCACTGTGTTAATTTATTTTGCTAAATGTATGAATGAGTAAATTTACAAAAATAAATTGACATATTCACACATTCAGCTGTAAAATCCTTTTTGCACTGACGGTATGTCCTTATCTGCATGAATAATTAAATTAGAAAGCACAGTAGTTACTAGTTAGTACCTGAGGAGCCTTTGACCTCCGAGTGCCTTAAATAAGGTTACTTGGCTTGATATCTTCAAAAATAAAATTATTCCCGACACAAAAACGACATTGACGACGCATAATACGGTCAATTGAAAGTATTATTTTAATTCACGCAAATTTAAAGGTACCAAGTATATAGGAAGTTTATAGTCCGAACAGTAAATTTTTTTTAAGAGTAACGATAGAGTGTATTTAGGGATTCAGCTGACTTCCCATTCCATTCATAGAGTAATCAATGCCGTGAAATAAGTTTTGTTAAAAAGTATAAGTGTGTGACAATTCTTAATTAGCAAAGGAACTAGCACGGAATCTTGAGGAACGGCAGACTTAGACCTTGAAGATATATAATAGAAGACAATGTACACTGGCAAATATCTACATAGCGCGCATGTAACAACTCCTATTTAACATAGCTCTAGCTACTATGAACATAATTACAGCACAAATAACTAAAGTAAGCGAAATAATATTAGCTTTTTAATAAGCTCGTCTAGCCTAGCGAGTAGAACGCCAGCGCTTGAAGAATAGGGTCACGAATTCGAACCCGGTTCCAAGCAGAATTTCTTTGGTATAGCTTAAAAGCTATAGAGTAAAAGCAAAATAAGTTTCTTGCCGATTTCAAATACTGAAATTTGCTTTTTTACATTCTGAAATCCAATGTGAAATAGCTTGATGCATGGACGAGGTTCAATTTGACTTTGAAATAAATTCAAAACACTTATTTCTTTCATTTAAGGGGTTAGTCCACTGTTAAACTGCTCAAAATGAACTTTTTTTTTAAACAGCTACCAAAAAAAAATTATTCAAGATATTGATTTGAAATTTTACATACATCTTTATTGAAGTTGAGAGTTAACATTTTCATTGGAAAAAATTATTAGAAAACAAAATGGCGGCCGCCCCAATGGATCGCCGCAGCACCGCCGAAAAAAAAAGCAAATTGCGCCTCGTAAATTCCTGGACAAAATAAGCGTCTGTGAACAAATTACCAAAAATATTTCATTAGCTTTGAGTATAAAGGACTGCACGGGCCTAAATTTAGAAAAAAAAAATTTTTTTTGACGATTTGGGAAAAATTTTTTTGATTGGAAAAATTTTTTTTATTCATTTTTTTGATTCAAAAGTATACCAATTTTTTTTTAATCGCTTTACGGCTCTAAATTTCGGCCCGTGCAGTCCTTTATACTCATAACTAATGAAACATTTTTGGTAATTTGTTCACAGATGCTTATTTTGTCCAGGAATTTACGAGGCGCAATTTTCTTTTTTTTAAACTTCAATAAGAGGAGCTGCGAAAGTTTTACCAGAGTGAAATCAGTTGCTCAGTTCAGCTTGTAGAGATAAGGAAGGATATTTGGTTTCTGACCACTCTGAAATTCCGAAGAAATAGACGCAGTGCTTTGGTGATCTGCGTAAAAATGAAGGTGTTCATTTAGAGGTCCCTTTAATTGATGATCAAAGAGATTGATTGAACCGTAATAGTTAAATATGGAGTCGAACAATTACAACAGTTCATTAAGTTTCATCAACTAGTGTTGAAGGTATGAGCCAGCCAAATTATACCTGGCGATTGGTTTTCCCATAAACAAGAAAGGACAATCAACGGAGCGCACTTATTAGAGGGATATAACGTTGCTGGAAACTGTATAAAAGGTTTTCTCCCTTATACTTTTACTTCGTTATCTATTTGCCAAGTATCGCTTTAGAAAAATTAGCAACCGATCAGATTTTTTCTCTTTAGCAGTCGATCTTAAAGATTCTAAAATACGACGACTACTAAGCAGCATAAAAACCCAGAGTAAAATTTTACAAAACCATAAAAGAGCTCGATATCGCAACCAATTAAATATAGCTAATGAAGCTAAAAATGACGAACGTCAAAGCCAGATTAAGACAAGTGGATCTCTATCACGACTTTTCTTACATCCTTTTCAATTTAGCGCTTCTAAATGTGATCCAATATGACAAGATCAGCGTGAGGGGTGCAATTTTCAGTGAGTCTACCAACATGAAGAGGTAGGCATCAGACGCCCGAACGATTGGACTGTCAAAGAATCCTTCAAACTGCACATATACAAAGGAAAAACAAAATGTATGATGGCAGTGGCGGCTTTGAAAATCATCAACCCGATCAACATCACGCCAGCAGTTACGAAAATTAAGACACTGAAAAGTGTACTTCGCAAAAAATTGGTGAATTATAGCCGATAACGACTACGATGAAGAAATAAATGGCAACCAACAAAGCTTTCTTCAGTCTGTCAAAGATATTTCGCTCAAGTCTCTTCAAGAAGCTATTGCTGTGTGATAAGCCTTTATGATTTTCTGAATTTTTGGAAACATTTTCTTGCAAACTTTGCAAGAAAAATTGCGAGTCCTTAATCGCATTCGAAATGAGAATTTTTCGATAGATACCTCGCCCCCGACATATTATGGACGAGTCCTCTTCCGAAGCAACAATAAAATATATGAGCGATACCGTGACCATGATGAGATCATTGATCAGATAAGGCTCAATGGGCTGCGAGTGGCTGGACACTAATGCCGCATGAGCGAGGAACATTCGGTTCGGAAAGTCTTTGGGGGGGGGGCAGGATTATTGGAAGAAGATGCCAAAGCAGATCCTACCCTCGGTGAAGCTATGGCGTACGCCAAGACGCTAATGATATCGAACTAGATGACGACGGTGCAAACCAGGACATTCGGAACTCTCTTTTGGGGTAAACTTAGATCGGACCACCGGTTGTTGCGCCGTTGGTGTCAAAAATTAAATATATTATATCCACTGCCTTCGGATTAGATTGGAAAGAAAACAACCACTACCCTTCACAGTCAATTTACAACAACGAAACATTTTATCGAGATAGCATTACGGATTAACTTTAAAAGCATAGTCCGCCATTGTTGGCCTCTTTGATGAAAAGTTACTACTAAGTTCTACGTTCTACCATTTCTGGCTATTGTAGAAGTTTATAATTCTTCCATTTTTTCGTAATTAAAAGGATAATTTTGGGAATTTTTCGGTTTATTTATTGTTTAACGGCATCTAAATGTGTAGAAAAATTGAGTGTTAGATAATGATAAGGAAAATTAAATAAATAAAAATAAAGAAGCCAGTAAATCTACTAGTTCTTTTAAAAAATGGAAGGTCCTCTGCATTTTGGGTCTTTGGACGTATTTTGGGAAATCTGAATTATATTCATGGCAGAGAACAACTAGAGTGCTTTGAAATAAAAGACAGAAACTAGACCCTGAACATTTTTTATGCGCTCGGAAAATAAATTCATATATGAACTGGGAAAATTAGGTTAAATTTTAAAAATCTCTGAGTAATAAGTCGAATTGGTAAAAAACAATTGTGCTGTCAGGTGTATTTCAAATACTTTTTACGGAAATTGTCTAATATAATTCTAATTATTTTTTTTTTTAGCTTACTCCTACACTAATTTTGGATAACCTTGTTTTCATTACTTTAATTATTTTTTTTTATTTTCTAAATTTATTTTATAAAAAACATAATTAAATATTCATAGCTTTCTTTGATTACTAAATCACTCAGCATTCGCTTATTTCGACGTGCGCGATTTTGACGTCAGTGCATCAATGAAACTAGTCGCAAATGAGAATTCAACTCATTGACACTATGATTTAGTAGTAGCCATATTAAATAAAACAAAATTATCATTAAAACATTTCTAGCAAAGTAACCTGCCGCGTTACATCGCATTTGGGCTCTTGCGGGTCAAAACTTGTAGAGGCATTGGCGCTCGACACAGTCCGTGTCTGGATTTGAACCAGGGACTCTACACACTAAGAGCTAGTGTTCTACCCGCTAGGCTAAACAAAGTTTAAACATATTTGGCATCGACTGATAACTCACTGAATGCATGTTAGAAATGATGGCAGATTAGCTTGAATAGACGGGGGCTCAAACATATCTGAGTTTAAATGGAAAAACTCTATGACAGGTAAAAGAAGGCCTCAAGTGTGGAAATAAGTTTATATAAGTAAGCATAAAATAGTTCAAGATAAGCTCGTAGTTGATTCGTCATTTAAACGCAGTAAATTCTAAGCAAGTTTTAAGCGAAAATTTCCAAAAAGTTGCAACAAAGCTTCTTAAAACACCCTCTCTTGTTTCTTGAATAAAATGTGACATACATCTTAAAAATCTTGGAAGCTCTTCGGTGTGCCAAACACAGGGGATAGAATGTGGCAGCTTTTCGAAAAATTGAAAAAAATACAATTATGTTATGATTTGAGCGCCAAAATATTGACAGATTCCATTAAACTGAGTATTCAGTTAAACTTCGAACCCCCTGGGAGTTTGCGTTTGGATGGTTTAGTTCAAAGTAAATCTAATTGGAAATAGAGCCTTCTATGGTAAACTACTTCAGGCAGACTAGAATATTGACAAATACTAAAATAATTACATAAATGCTTTGCTGGAAATGCAAGCCCTTAGAGCTTCAATCGAAAAAATTCAAACCAGGTGACTAATTATATCATTTGGAAATATATTTTTAGGATATTTACATAAGAATTAGGAGGTTCTATTATTTGCGCCACAAACGTATTTGAAACTACTTAATGAACAAAAAAAGTTTGCACTAATATGAAACTTTTCAATGATTCATTTACATTGAACCACTAACTTGAAACCGTTTCAGTTTCAAAGATTCGAATTGCAGTGTCAGTAATTAAAAGTTTAGATTGGCAAAGTAAGTTTCACTTTTGAGTTACTATCGAACCAAAAACTTCAAACATGTTGAACCCGAATCAGAACCTAAATTCTTAAGTTTCAAAGTCGATAAAGTCCGAGACAAAGGATGCAGATTAAATTCAAATTTATTTGCTTACGTAGCTTGTGATTCAGCTTTTGATAATATTCATTTGTTTGGAATGTGCTAGATAACAAAACACTACCTCGCATATATGCATAATACGAAGTGATTACCTAAAAAAAAGCTCTCAAGTAAATTCACAATCTCGTATAATATACCAAAAAGGTTTATGCGAAGCCCCTCAAAAATAAATAAAATTTTATACGCCTCCCCAAAAATACATATTTCATCAAACATTAAAATACTTTCACCTCTTATCGGAGCTAAGTCCAGACGGCACTGACTGTGTCGGTCGGGTCCTTATCTCGGGCTGAGTAAAAATCGCAATTCATCAGTTTTATTTCCGAGGGTAAAAGTCATTTCTGTTTTTTGATCCTGACGTAGCGCTATTCGTACGTACATCACATAGAGACGTCTAAATGTTTAGATGTACATACTCCTGGGAACGTATGGAGCATAGAATAGTATATGACAACGAGAATATATCTATGTGCTTACAGAAAATGAATGTGTATGACTGTAAGGATTTCACTACGCTACGTACCGCCTGGATTCATTCGCTCGTAACAATTTCACGTATTCAACACTTGCCCTTAAAATATATGGACCATGATACACGTGCAAATCGAATAGGATGTTATTCAAAGGAATGAAGGCGAAATATAAAAGCCAAGTACACGCTCTATGCGGAGGATTCAGTTTACTACCTACTTCAATTACATTTTTCAAAATGATTTGGTGGTTCGTGGTGTTGGCAAGGCTTAAGGGTGGTTAGACAGTAGAGGAGTTTTGTGCAACGGTTGGAAGACTTTGGTGCAATTGTTGTAAAAAAAAATACGCAAGGAATTGATTCAGGATTGTTTTCAGATTTAGTTTCAAGAGAAATGTAGAAGGATAAAACGAAATTGGTTTAAGAGTTCAAATTGTTACAATGAATATTTGCTAGAATAAGTGGTGATTAATTTGTACTAGTTTATGACCTATTGTGTTTTGTTTGTCAACAATGAATGCGAAAAGTCGCTTATCAAGAATTTGGATTCTGAATGATAATGGAACAAAAGTATTTTTGCAGTAGTTTATGAGAGCGATAGAAGTGGATGTGGTGGTTGTTATAGAATACATACTTAATAAGTTTTGCATTGTTAAATTTGATGATTCAATGGGATTGTCTTCAGACATATTTTCAAACTATTTTTTTATGCTTTGATAATATTTATAAGTAATATAAATTGAATTTGAACTAAGCGGTTTCGAAAGTACGCACCGTTTCTCGTCAGACATCAGCTTATGGTGCATACCTGATTGATGTGACCACTTGCAAGGTCGTAAATCATTGATTTTTTATTTATATTAGTTGGGAAAAGTTTTTGGCATCTGCGAGTTTTATCCAACGATAAAAATTTCATACAGGAGTATTCAATTGTAATCAGCTTTTATCATAAGCAACGTAAGTCAGAAATTTTTTGTTTTAAACAATTAGTTTTTTTATACAACCAGTAGACTGTTGTTTGACAAACGGATTAAAGTTATTGGAAGAACCACTTCCTGAAGTAAAATCTTCCAAAGCTGGATTAAGTTCAAGTACTGGCTTATATGAATGGTAAAGTGCCTAATAGGTTTTTTTATAAAATATCTTTTTATTCTATTATATCTTTTCGTTTACAATGGCTTGAGTAGTCTGAAAATTTAAGAGTCATTGATTTAGGCCATCCAGTATCTTTGCTTCATATATTGAAGCAAACTTATTTCACCTTCCGTCGGGACTTTTTGTAGTTGATCGTTGGATACGTATCGCATTAAATAAGCTCTAGTTTAATGATTCTCATCTGCGAAAGCAGTGCATGTATTCAAATTTTTATCAGACATACCTTTTTTATAACAGAATGTCATACAAAAACAACCAGGTGCAGCAAGGTTTCGATTGTTTCTGAATTACCTGGCCAGAAAGTTTTTTTTTTGTTTATTAAGAAACTTATTATCAATTCCATGCCAATGCGATGTGGAGATTCCAATGCTTTCACTTTTATTGTTAGGTATCAATTAGATTTTCAATATGTTTATTTGCATTATTTCTAAGTACAATTTCTCAAATTATTCTTAATCAGTGCAAGCTTATGAAAGGTTTTGAGCTTTTTTTTCGAGTTTTGCTAAGATTTTCTACGTCGTTACGACCAAGAATGTTATCTAGGTCTACTGTGTTAAACATACGGAGTTTTACACTGTCAGTTTTGCACCAGCGTAGTCCAAATCAAAATAATCAGTGCCTCGGTAAAAAAAAGGGTCTTCGTGAGCATATATTCTTTATAATCCTGACATCGTAGGCTTTTGGATTCGGATCACTTTAACTCATACAAACTAAGTGGTCAATAGTCCAGCAGTCCGCAGTTGACTTATATATTCGATGCCTTAAAAAGGATTTGTCCATATTTATGTTAACAGCCACATTCCCATTGAACGAGTTCGTCAGGCGTGATAAGGATTCACGTGCTTTAAGTTGTCTTTGAACAATTGTCATGGAAAGCCTCTGAAGTCTTGTAACATCATCTTGTAACATAATTTGTTCGTGGTTATGAAAGATTCTGCGGAGACGATGATAGGCAACATTATGTGGTGGCTTGAATCTCCCTACAGTTATGTGGTAGCTTGAATCTTCCACCTGTAACATCGGATGCTGTAAGCTTGACTACCATATGGCCCAAAAACATCAGACTATCTACTCGTTTTTTTTCGTCAAAATACACTTTTTTTCCTCAATTTAATATCATCTTTAAATCTTATAAGGCAAATCTGGATCTAATTTTGCATAATATTTCCCAGTCTTTCAGTATGCTTCACTATTCCACTTTTATAAAAATATCGTTTAAACAAAATTAAAGTAGCGAGCTGTTGACGCGGTAATTCTTTTCCTTTTTCGGAACAAAATCTTACCTTTTCCTCTTAATTGATTTGATTTGCTCCCCAAAATATTTTACAACGATATTTTCTTTTCGTACAAATCCCAATTATGCAGAATTTTAATTATACTGGCTCCTTAGAATATTGCCTGTTGCCATACAGATGATCAAAATATTTTAGCTAAGTCATTATTTTCATCCATATATGTTCCTCTTTCTATAATATTCGCCCGCTCATGAAAAGCTTGAAATTTTTTTTTTGCAATACACAAAGCTCATGATTTAAATTTCATCTTAAATTATAATCTCACTTCCTTCCTTCCTTCTATCAATAAGCTCTTCAAAACTCTCTTTATAACCGAGTCTATGATTCTATCTCATTTTTTCTAGCTCCAAAGAAGCATGAGCTCATGAAAGGTAAATCCACTACTGACCAACTTCTATTCTTTCACAAGCACTGCTGCATCTGCTTTGGTTCAACAAAAGCAAGTGGAGATAATATATACAGCATTTTCGAAAGCTTTTGACTCTGTCAACCATTTGAAGCTAGAAAGCTTACTTCCTATGTTCTTGCTCGTTCTTGTGCTGTAACTGTCAACTCTTACAACTCTGCTCCAGTTAGGACATCTTAGGAGTTCCGCATGGCTCAATTCTTGGCTCCCTGTCGTTGATATTGTTCATCAGAGATCTACTTAAGCTGAACGCTCCAAAAGCTGGCCGTCTTGTTCTAATAGTCGACCAACGAACCCTTTTTTTTAAACGACATTAGAAGCAGGTACAGTGACTAAAGCTCCAAGAATATTGGATGGCAGATCAATGATATACAACAGAAACAACAGAGGACCAAGTATTGAACCTTGCGGAGCTCTTGAGGTAGGATAGAATGTCGTGAATAATGAAACGGAACTGAGATCTCTGGGGCTTTGCCCTTCGACAGAGCTGCACTGGACTATCGATTGCTTTACCGTTGACGTTGATGAAACGAGTTCTTTTACTCGTCGACAGTAGTATAGGACGTCGCTAGTTCCCCGAAATTCTGGTTCTTCAGCCACGACCATATACTGATTTTTATGACAGAAACTAAGTAAAAAGTAAGGTCTGAATTATATATGAGCTTTATATGAAATTTTATAACTATTATTTCACCTGAATGTGGTGCTGAAAGAAATGTAACTTTTTATCTTCCTTTGTTGATCTGATCATATGTCTTGTGCTTTCGCCCCTAACTACCTTTGTTTGCTACTGTCGTCATGCGAATTTATTTACTGAAATCTGAAATTTTGCCAATTTCAGTTTGGATGCTTTTTTGGTACGCAAATACCTTCAAGGCGTGACAAGTGTCAAATCAAGTTGAATCACGATAAGTCATATTGGGCGAGACATAAGTCATATTGGGCGAGAAAGTCATACGAATTGGCGGTTTTCAGGGATTTTAACTTTGTCTTATGATCAACCCCGTTCGCTAGTGCATGTCAACATACGCATTATTACTCTAAATGCTTGTATGTACTAGATTTCTAGGCTGTAGAAATTTTTGAGGTTTTGAACTATTATCTTGGCAATCTTCGTCATCCGCATCAGCCGCAGGATGGGTAACTAGTTTAAAGATACTCTTAGATGAAGTGATGATTTCTTTCTTTTTATTCAGTTTTTGATGAAGACCCTTGCAAACGAAGAACTCTTTTGAAGTCATAAGAAAATAGAAATAGCCTGTCGTAAGAAATATTTGTCTACACATCTGGAAAATCAGTTTCAAGATTGCATCCCATTTGCCGTTGTTTACCTAATTTTCTGCATTCCAACTTTAAGCTTTTTTTTACATTTTTATCCAGTGGTCAAAGTTAAATACATAACATGAAACAAACATCAAATCGATTGATATCAATTTTTCGAAAATTTAAGACACAAAAGAAGTATGACACGTCAGTTTTAATTAACAACCGCTTTCCAACCACCACCACATCTTCTTTATTAGCCTAATTAGATACCGACAAATAAATTACAGAGAAACAACCGATTTTCAGAAAATTAGTCCTGCTACCAAACTATCTCAAAATGTTCCTTATTTACCGAAGCGGATGATAAAAAATTCGGAAAACATCTTCTCCGAAAATCAATCATCAATCATAAGCTCCAATTACGGTTGAATCTCCCCCAGTTTCATTCAAATCTTTTACGCCTTTAATTATCCTGTGGCGTACCCAAACAAACCGATGAAGAAAACCTACTCAACACGAAGGTATGGCAGGAGCTGAAGTCAAGATCTGACCTTTTTCTCGTCGATACAGTCATTAAGAGAGTTCTTTCTCACGTCGATATCCTCAATTTTTCGGTAAACTGACATGGGTTAAAATTATCTGTGAAACTAATGGAGCAACCAGTACAATATTGGTTTTATTTATGGCACAAAAATCTTGAAATTTCTCAGGCTGGAATTAATTATGACGCGAATTATAACCCTTCCACTGGGATCGGTGTTTTGTGACAAACAACAAGCTGTAGAAAGTTCAACGACATCGCCCTGTAGGTTTCTGATTCTTTTACTAAACGGTGAAGACGATACATTCAACAGCTTCCATCACTCCTGTTTTCGAATAATTATTTAAATTGGAACAACGACAATAAAGCTGTGGAGGATTGCTAGCCCTGAAGGCAATGTACAGTTCACAAATGAATAGGATGCACGGGTAACAGCCGGTCACGACGACGATGACAAACTTCGTGCAAACATTTGTTTTCTTCGGTATCAACTTTCCAAAATTTTGCACTGACTAGAAATTTAAAATTATCCTCTGGGGCATTAAATTTTAACTTCATTCTTGAACTGATGATTGAACGGTATAATTCCCGTGGCCTTTCAACAAGAATTAGAACGATTTGGTTACAAAGATTCATCGACAAAATATTTCCTTACTTTCGGTTGTTATCCGAGACCATTTTCGACGCTAGAAGAGAGATGCTGTGGAAACTGATAGATGACTATGTGGCAGAGGAAAGGGCGGACAAGAGATTGGATGAAAAGGATGAAATATGTGTGAAAGCGCATGATGATCAACTATAGGCTATAAACGAAAATGAAATAATCAACCGGAGGGAATTAATATCTGTAGGATATCAAGGTTTTCATCGTCAAATTATGTTTTGACAATGTCAAGGAGATATCAAGTGTAAGCAACAGCATAAACCGGTTTCCCACAGAGAAAAGGGTAGTAGACCAGGCAGTGGATATTTGCTGTGTGTGGAATGGTATAAATTTCAATTAGAAACATGGGCAAACAATTCTCAAAGATGAAATTCGTCTTATAAAAATGACAGAGGAAGAAACGCAACCAAACCAGAAACTGCCAATCATAAACTCTTTAGCTAGTGTTTTCTAACAATTTTTTTTTTTTGCTTTTTCTCTAGGGGCCGAAGAACTTAGGCTCATTTATCTTTACCAGCACCTCAAGACCAAAAACTCCTTCTGTCTCCGCAGCCTATCAAAACTAAACCAACTTCATTATTAAAATTGACAATGACACATGTGCTGAAACTTCTCAACGTCATATCCTTGATTAGTCCGACTCCCCCAACAGCCATAGTTTCACAGACACATCACCATAATTGGAGTTATACAGACAAGCCAGTCCATCACACGCGCCAAGATATCTCAATTACCCATGAGAATTGTGGACTAGTCGAATAATAAGAAATTCGGTTGCAGGTGGTGGTGATGGACGACAAATGAATAGGAAACTCAACATCCTTAGCCCTTCTACCATCTACTAAATCATTATTTTTGCGAACACGCTGAATATGTGCAGATTTCATGTATCGTACAAGTTCAAGACTTGTAGGCCCGAAAATATGAGTGTAAGCACAAGAAGAGTAAAAAAAAATCTCTATGGACAATTTTTCGCTACATGGATTGTAGCAGGACACAAAAGTCCTATAAATTGTGAAAATTTCATTACGACCAACTTGTTTTGTGACTCCGGAGGGAATCCTTGAAATGATGACAGCACAATAGTCATTCCTAGCGTACATGTGACAAAGAGCGAATCGTCTGGCACTGTTGTATCGTGTGCGTTATGACTGGCCTCGAATACGGCCATGTGCAGAGCGTGCGGCCTGCTTCATGTAGGTGACAAATTGTATTAGTAATGACTCGAAATTTTCCTTGGGCTTTCTCGTCGTTCGATGCGCGCCTCACGCTATTTGTTTTCCATTGCGGATTATATTCGTGCTGGGAGAGACAAAATGTGATTAGATTTGATTTATAGGGTGCGAAATCGAGTTGGCTGGGAGTAAACGCAAGAAAAAAAATATATCCTTGGATTTATGATACAATCTTCTTTCCTACAGACGGGACAAGGATCAGGAATTGTTGCAACGCGTGTGACGTACCGATTCCTAATGAAAAAGTAATGAAATATTCCTGAATTTCAGCTTGACAATGTCAATTGGAATCGGAATTGAAAACGAAAGCAGATTAAGTGTGTGCTGGCTTTCGGCGTTTTTGCGGTGATTGATATTGGTTTCTCCCATATTTGTCTTCCTACTGTAAAATATAATCCTGTGATCTTTGGCAAGAACATAGAAAAAAAAAACAAAGCTCAAAAACTTTTTTTTGCTTTTTTTGGTGTTTTTAACTTGAAGTGTCTTATATACCTATTTTTTTCGACAACAGATGCATAAATCAGACAAATTTACAGGCACGTTGTGTTTAGCTGGCTGATTTAATTCTTTTTTGGTCAAACCCTGGGAAGCACCCTTTACTTTCGGCATAGACATGAAATGAAAATATTTACGTTGTGTGAATTGTGAGGAAAAACACGAAGCAACATTTCAATTATGCCTTCTGAAAGTCATAAGACAACTATTTTTTGGATTCCACGACCGACATTTTTAAATGCGCCAATTGTAAGGAAAATCATCAAGCAACATTTGAAATCTGTTCAGCTTAACTTAAAGAATAAAGGAATTTTGTGCATAGTGTATCATTGAGTATCAGCCAGTGGAAAAACAAGTAAGGAAAAAGACCAGTCGTTGGTGGAATGGCGAAATTACGGAAGCTAGAGGCTTCACTAGGAGAATTGTGAAGACTAAAACCACAAATGCTGAAACATAAAATCGTCGATACAAATAGGATTTTTTAGTTTTCAAAACAGGTTCAGACGGAGCAAACATAGTTCGTGGAGCATATACAGAATCCATCGATGAGGCAGTAGAAGCTGCCGAAATCAGGAAGGCTCACAGTTAAACACTGAGCGTAGCCACCTTTATGCGTAGAGAAAATGAGGATTGAGTGGATGACCCAAATTAGTATAAATACATTTCACAGTAAATTCAAAGCAGGTCTCTGCTTTGGGGCAGTCTTCGAACAAGGGATAAAAGTGTACGTGGTTTTTATTCCACATAAAGTGAACGAGTTCGGACAAATCAGCTTAGCCTTTATTCTGCTGGCTAGAAATTTTAGTAGAATTGCACATCAGAAGCTTTAGCTAAATTGGTCAGAGCAGATAAAAAATCCCATCAACAAAATCACATTATCAGCCTGTCTACACATTGAGAAGGCTTTCAATAGCACCAATACTGCAAGCATCATCACTGCATTGGGCCGATTTGGAGTAGATAAATCTGTGATATCTTTTTGGTGACCAAAGTGGAAAAAATTGTGTGTCGAAAAATACGGCAATGGATGGAGCATATCACTTTTCTTCTAAATTTTGAAAGTCAACGAAGCATTAGAAAATTTAAATTTAGTTTGAGCCAGTAACCGATGTCGACGACTTTGTCGGCCTATAACTTCGTATTCTAGCTGCCTCCTAATACATCTTTCTTCACTTGGCTTCTTTTTTAGGAGCACCAAAAGCTGTATGCAATCGGCTATTTAGAGGCTCTGAAGAGGCTGGGCAACAACAAAAGAGTAAGAAACCATTTGGTTTTTTTTTCTCCTATGATAATGCCAAAGCTTGGGGAATTACCCTTTGCAGCGAATGCTTAACTATGGCGGTGGGGAGACACATATGGGAGAAGCTGATATCAATTATTCCATTATCCTCTAAGTGTCACACTTTTTTCTTTACTTTCTGAAGTGCTGGCGTTATGCGCAGTCGCGGGATTTGAATCCACGGACAGTAGATCGCTGCTTTGGATTGACGTCTTAGCGAACAGAGCTACCGACCTCTCCCGATCATAGGGGCATTGATGGGAATGAGAAAGTGGATGCTACCCCTGGTTGACTCGACCAATTTACACTTGATTGGCTCGGTAGACATCTCCATTTATACCTAAACTGCTATGCACTTGACTGGCTCTAATATGATGCAGGTTGAGGTGTGCATATATCGACCAACTCAGACGTACAGGAAAACCAAAATCATGTGGGGGTCACAGCATGCAATCTGCTGGTTTGCATCATTACTGGTCACTGTCTTGTGGAAGAACGCACCATGAAACTGCGACTGCAAACTAATGACACCTGTAAAAATTTTGAGAAGCCTAGAGTCTCAGAAGCAATCCAACATCTCCTGGTCGGCGCATGAAAAACCAGACAACGATACTTCGGAGAACCTCCTGGAAAACCGAATGTGGCGGAGCAGACGTTAAAGTTTACCCTGAAATTCGCAAAGATGTCTAATTCACTTGAACGGAGCCCAAGAGCTCTAAATATTCTTATCTTGTATCTTTACACGGACCAATGAGGCTATGCATGCATAGTGTGAGAAAAACTTCACCTAATTATAGTTGTCAGAAAAACCTAATCAAGGAGGAAGAAAGCTGCTCAAAAATAGGAAGCAGTCTTAAATCAGCACATTCTATTTAGATTTTTCTTTTAATAATAAGTTTAAGAATGCTATCAACCTTAATGAGAGGAACTTCGTTTTTCAGCCAAAAAAATCTTCCCAAAAGAAAATATCTTTCCTTGCAATTATTTTTCCCTGATTTTTGATGATCTTACTTTAATATGACAGTAAGTTTTATGATGTACAGTGGCATGGTACGACTTCTTGCAGAATAGGTGCATTCGAATGCACATTACTATGGCATGACATCAAATCTCTGGAAAACCTGAAGGATATTGAATTTAAACTTGAAAAATTAATTGGTAAGCAAACCGATTAATATTTTTCTTCTATTTTAGATCTTTGCTGAATTTAAAGAGATCCAGAGATAAGTGGAGTCATGAAAAAGACTGGGACTAGCCAGAGAGCAAAATCAGTCTTCAGAGGGTGAACAAAGTCATAGCTTGGGTATATTTAAAAATCGATTGACTTACTTTCAAAGTTCAATGACTTACTTATATTGACTTTCTACCATAATTTATTAAGTTTTCAAAAAACTGACCAATCAAAATCCTACTTTTTCAAATATCCAATTAAAATCCACCAATCAAAGCCACACTATAAATTTACCTTGAACCAATTGAGTGAAATTATCTTTTACATTCTCCACAATCTATTTCGACCATCCAACTTAATTACTTTGATTACAGGCCCAACAGAAAATACATTTGAATGAAATCTCTTCGCCCCTAAGTCCTGTCTGTCTGCCTGTCTATCTGTTTGCTTGCCGTACTAGCACTCCTTTTCGGTATGCAGAAATCGAAATGCTTCTCATGGTAACTTACTAAATCGGAAATGACTACTACCATGCCGGCTACTCAGTAGATTAAAGTGCTTTTAATTTCATGTATAGCAATTCGACCGCAATTTTAATAGCCTTAAAGTCCATCCGTGTTCATAAATCACTGCTTATGTCCAACCGAACTCATGCTAAAGTTTCAACCGACGTTCTGCTCGTGAAAAGCTTGATACCACTTTTGGTGGATGAGAGGCTTCTGCAGACACTGCACTCGATTGCAGCAGTATAAAATACCTATTTTCACAGTGCCATTGGTAGCTTCCACAAATTTTTGGACGAAACATTTCGAGAGTTTCAGTCGACGAACACTGTCTATCACTCCTTTACTTTTACTGCCTTTCGACTACATGCACTCGCTGGAATGATCACTCAGTGCAAAAGCCATCAGTCAGGTAAAAGATAAATTTATCCGTTATCTGTTTTTTTTTTCTGGCATGAATGAACGTAGTGTACAGATGATGCGAATCGTCCGGTCTAGTGAACTATAAACGACTGAACTTTTATAAAGTTTTGCAAACTCTTCAACATAGTGAAAACTTTTCCCCGACATCATATCAATATGGAAAGGACGAAAACGTAAGTCTCAGTTTCACCTAGACTGACTGACTGCTGATGCTTACACTCATCAATCACTCAAGCAATTTCACAGAAATCTTAACAGTAGCAATAGGAGCCTACAGAACTGCCAGCTAGCCATCATGCAGAGGAGTATTCAGCATTGATGTTCTTTTTGAGCAGTGTACTACTACACGAATAGGTAACTGAGGGATAAATTCAGTTGGCAGTCAAGAAGGAAGTTATATGGAATCCGATTTTCTTTTGTTCGTTTGTTTGAGTGGCTTTCGAATAAATAAAATTTCATATTTTACGGATAAGTACACACCTTAACTGGATGGTATTCACACGAGACAAGAGTGATTCGTGTTTTTTTCGCGCTGACGTGTAGTATTTTAGCTTTGAGATTATAGGCAGGAATATGGCAAAGTCAGCTTTTTGTTTGACAAATGGAGAGGGGTGATATACAGAGGTTATTCGAAGGTATAAATCGTGTTGTTCTTTAAAAATGATTTTATTTCCGCATTGAGAAATTCGATTTGCTGATCTAAACATGTAGGTATATACACCCGATAAAAATCGAGTCTATGAAAAAGTTAACATTCAACAGATATCATGTTGTAGTTGAAGATAGAGTACCTGATTTATTGGGAAAAAATATTTAGACGATAATTTGAAGTGGATTGCATCCTGATATATAAAAATCGATTAAAAACCTCATCCAACATTTTTGTTCAACATCGTATTAAGCTCCGTTTTGATGATTAATGCACACTTCATTTTCAGCCAACGAACATGCATAGTTGTAGATTACAAAACGAATAAGGTTCAATTATTTTCAGGAAAAAACTTTGAAAAAATGTGTTTAGCTCGGAAATTTAACTAAGTGAATTAGTAAAAGAAGCAAATAAATGCTTTTGGGTCCGCACAGTAGTTGGTTAACGAAAATCAAAAGGTCGTTCTTAATCAGAAATCTATAGCACCATATCAGACCACAACACCACACTTCTATTTTCAAAAATGATGATGGTTACAATGTTGGTTCTTTTGCTAATAATGCAGTAATTGCTAAAAATGCAATGATTAAAGAGCATGAATTCGAATATGGAGACAAATTGTTTAAAGCTCTGCAATGATGTTGAAGGTTGAGTAGCCTAATGAAGAGAATCGGCTGCTAGTGTGTACTGTCATGGTTTAAATCGAATTTCAGTTTGCGATCAAATATGGCGCCAAGTTCGGTGAAACGTACAACACAGGTGCGAATCACTCAAAAGATTTTCACATCACCAGCCTAGAGAAGACCGAACGACATTAAAACAAGGGGAAGATTGAATGAAAGTGGTTCAAGAATGGATCCTTAAGCTAATGAAGTTTTCGCAGAGCTACGAGGGTCGTTTGATAAGTCCCTGGCCCAAGTGATAAAACGTGGTTTGACGATGAAGTTTTTGCTGTCGCTGGATAGATGGCACTTTCGAACGGTCTCGTGAATTCTTTCAAGTTTCTGTAGGTAAGAGGTTTTTTTTGGCAGCCATTCTAAGTTGACTTGTCGCGCGAATCGTCAGCAATGGAGTACCAAGAGATTATTAGATTCTTTCATTTAGCCGAGCTAAAAGCCGAAATCGATCTCGTGTATGGTGAAGCCTCGCTCTCTTATGTAACAGTAAAATTTTGGGTGACTGAATTCAAACACGGCCGTAAGAGTGTTCTTGCCGAGGAGCGTTCCGGGCACCCAAAAAGTGTATCGACGGACAAAAACATTGAAAAAGTGCTCGATTTAGTTATGAGTGACCCTCGACTCAAAAATCGTGACATAGCTGAGTCTATAGGCATCTCAACTGAACGGGTGCATCACATCCTTAGGCATCTCAACTGAACGGGTGCATCACATCCTATCAGTTTATTGGGATATGAGAAAATTAACTGCTCACAGTCGACCAGAGACGCAACCGAGTCGTGACTTCAACGGCGTCTCTCGAACGCTATCGTGAAAATCCTGGCGATTTCTTCTGGCGTTTCGTTACTGGTGATGAAACGTGGGTCCATTACTACACTCCGGAGATGAAACGACAGTCGATGCAATGGACTTAGAGGGGAGAACCGGCTCCAAAGAAGGCAAAGACGGTCCAATCGGCGGAGAAGGTGATGGCCACAATTTTCTGGGATAGCAGCGGAATTATTCTGGCCATTACTTATAAGAGAGGAAAACCATCAACGGGAAATATTACGCGAAACTTTTGGGCCATTTGGACCAGGCAATCAAAAACAAACGTCCCAGTTTGAAGGAAAAGAAGATCTTATTCCACCACGACAACGCCCCTGTCCACACCTGCACGGTTTCCATGACCAAATTACACGATTTGCGGCATGAGATCGTTGACCACTCGCCTTATTCGCCTGACCTGGCCGCATGTGATTTTTTTTATTCCCCAAATTGAAAACCCATCTCGCTGGAAAAAATGTTCATTGAACCAAGAGGTGAAAGACGCCGTTTCCCAATTTTTTGCGGACTGCGACAAAAATTTCTTTTTAAATGGTATGAAAGGACTTGAGAAACGCTGAACCAAATGTGTTGACCTCTAGGGAGGTTATGTTGAACAATAAAAAAAAATCGGGAAAAAATGCTTTTTTCTTACTTAGGCCAGGGACTTATCAAACAACCCTCGTAAGTTATAATTTACAAAATCAAAAGCTTTGGAAAAATCAGTATAGATGACATCAACCTAATGTCAGCGAAACGATTGGAAGCGGAGATTCAAATAGGTTAGTAGAAGTGAATTTTTTCCATTTTTTTTTTACTCCGTTCAAAGTAAGCCGCGCATGTGATATGAAGTGAGGGTGAGTTTTTGCGTGCCAACGACATGCGATGTTTTCAAGCCATCGGGTTGAGATGCGAAGGCATAGGTGACGACGTCATACATTCTGTCAAACGCAAAACATTCAAAGATTATAAAAAGGCACGGTAGAATGGAAATGATGCTACAACTATTGAGAACCGAAAATTCGTAGCGTGGTGGCGAATCTCTATCCAAATCTATATTTAACATAATTGACACATTATGGCATCATTAAAAGGCTAGCCAACATAATGACAGCACTCGAAATGATAGAATGAAACACTTGTTTGAGCGTCATTATGTTATTTTTGATATTTAAATGTTTGTGAAAGGAAAGTCAAGGGAAAGTCAATACCACCGGCAGCAACCGGCATTCCACTGTACCCTTGAGTTAAATAGAATTAGGTGGTTCTCTCTTTTTATCATAGCCCAGGTGTTGACGTAGATAGTTTGGCGGGACAAACCGTGGTCGTAACTGTCTCGCAACATGTAGATTCTAATGTCGCCTCCACATTATGGAACATCATCGGCCACTGATGCCACCACCACAAAGATACATCTACACACTGGGCTATTAGGTTAACCAGTCATGATTTTTTAGTTGCGCTGATGGCCAGCCTTGATGTTTTGAATAAAACTGCTCAATAAGCCATCCTCGGTCATCGCCATTTTCATACCTCGCCACTGTTGTCCACTACAAGCCTTCACATCGGTCGCCTACACAATGGTGACGGCCTGCAGTGGCCGATGATGGCCCACAATGTAGAGGCAACATACGATTTGGCAACCTTTTTTTCCTAAATAAATTTGGCAGGCAAAGAAGAATAATAAAACATATTAGAATTTCAAGTTTTTGTTTTCCCCTCAATATGATATAAAAACCAGAAAAAAATGTCCAGACATATTTTTAATAAATCTATAATATCAAATAAATCACACTGATATAAATAAGTGACAAAAAATTGTTTTTAACAGGTCTAACCATTGCAAGAACTGACCAATGTAACACGAAAATCACCAACAACGAAAACATGCGAAAAAACTACTTTAGCAGGTTTTCTACAGTAGTTTAGTCTTTCGTCTACATAATCCAAACAAAGCGATACTTTCCTAATTTTTAGTAAGCTATGATTGAAGCTTAGGTTATAAGAAATATAAAGCTGGAGTTGGCTAAACCAGATCTTATCAAATTTCCTGCAGTGCCTAAAGTATAGGGTGAATAGATCTAGGTTGTGTTAAAAATAGATAATGCATTTGTCACCATTTCAGTTGCATCTGCAGATCTAGAAAGATATTATCGAGTAAAGTTGGCTGCTTTTTCTCTCACGCCTGCTCTCAGTAATTGGTGCTTTATTTAATAAAAAAAGTTGTCGTTCGGATGATTAAGGAGTTGCAATTCGGCACTTAGGTAGGTTTTGACTTTATTTTTCATTTCCAGTATCATATTAAAATGAAACTCACTCAGCTCTTACTCCTACTTTATTCTTATCCCCCACTTCACTCCAACCTCCATTTTTATCTTCCTTCTACTCCGCGTAGTCCGCGGACAGATAAATTAAAGAATAACTCTTGCACAACCAGAAGACATTAGACATTTAACCACCGTAAATTTCATCGTTGATTTTACCTATGAAATTGGTTTTCGGACGAAAATTGTTTGAAAACCAAACTTTGAGCGATGGGATTTCTAGTTGTGCATTCTTCAGTTAAAACGTTTCCTATCCAAGGATATACTGTAAATTTCCGAAAATCTCTTTTGCGATGTGTTTGGAATCGCTTACTATTTTACTTTGCTTTTCTTTGTTTTTACTGTTTTACAAATACGTAAAATTTGTGTCACCATTGACTTTATATATTATTTATCATGACATAACAAGCTAAATGTAAACATTATAAACTTGAAATTTCTAAGGTAACAAATGCATAAAAAAATTAATTTAATTCACCTAAACAACATTGTGTTTTGTTGGGTCTTTGTACCCTCCTCTTCACTCGAGACATTATCCATTACATTATGAGCTATTTATACCATTCTCTCTTGATGTAAGATTTCCACCGCCCGTAGTAAAATTTTGCATCTGCTGACGTGCAAACACTTTATCTTCTTGCTTCTTGGATCTCTCTGGAATAAAACTGTAGTTTTTTCTCTCTCTCAAGTGTAGGTCAAGTGAGATTTCAACTATAATATTTTTCAATACATTTTCCGACATGTCAAGGGATATGTTCTTGTCAGAATAGAAATATTAGAATTTTGGTCATAAATATATTATGAGTAATGGCAACATTATTTTTAGCACAACCCAAACTTTTCAAAAATTCCAGGAAACTTACATCCGACAAATCTAGTGTGAACTTTTAGATTCCTCAATGCAGCCGATTCGACAAACTTGTGCACTTTCCACCTTTAAAAGCAAGGTAAATAAAAATCTGTTACATTGACTCAATGTCAGCTTTGTGATTTTATCTTTGAAATCTTGTGACAGCGCGGATTTGCATTTCAGATGCCTGACATTTTTTTTTCGCTAAAAAAGCTGAGATGTACAAAGATTCGCGAAAATTTCGAATCCCGTCAGATTTTAATGCAAATTGACCGTCCGTTTTTCGTATTCTTATGCATGCCTAAGGACTGAATGGTAGTCCGTTCAATGCCTTTGTCGAGAAAGAAATGTTTGCAAAAGACAAGAAGCGAGAAAACATTAAATAAATTGGTCTATAGACATGGTATTCATGTTTAACATGCAAAGATAAACGCATATATTAAATGTGAATGCACAAGATGGAATAACTTTGAAAATTATTTCGGTTACTGCGATTTTAGATCTTATGCACATGGAGACGTATGTATGATGAAATCGTATCGTACGAGTTGAATGTACCGTGGAAGATGTATTGAGCAGAGTGAATGATTTGTAGGGTTTTTTTTCGTTACAAATTGGAATAAGTTCAGTCACTTTCAAGTAGAACTGTTGTATTATTTCAACTTGTCGTGACATTATAGATGCAACGATATCGCGAAAAGATTTATTATACTCAAAATAAGTAAATGTAGTTATTCGTTTGAAAAAATGTCTCGATTTCGGCGATAAAGATCAGTTGGGAGTGTGTTGCGTCGCTATTTTAATTATCTGGAACTCTTTTTGAAAGAAATGTCGTAATCCTTGATGCTTAAAATGATTTTAAAAAAACGTGAAATTTGTATTTTACTTGAATTCTCAAATGATATGCAAAATTACAATGAATTCAATCAGAAGCCAAATCTTGAATCGTTGTCATGTACCTCGTCGTAAGTTGCCTGGTGATTTGGTCGGCACAGATGAATGATGATAGGGATGCACATGAGATCGTATTGTAATTATGGTTCTTTTATGCATGAACTAAACTTCTTTTTCTCCAAATGCTCAATTCAAATCACATAGCCCCCCTTCAAGCATAGGTGGATGAATGCCATCCACACTCGGCTATTTAGAAATATCAAAGGACATTATTGCGGCGTTGAGCCTTTTCTTGGTGATACAGATCAAGCTGCGGATCAGCACTTTCTACTTTAGCTAGGAGCAAGAGGTTTCGTCAAAGTCACAGTCAACGGAAAACCTGTAGGGACTCCTTTCTGAACTTAGTAAACTCACCATCTGGGCGATTTAGATCGGCCTTTTTCTAAGACAGTGCATAGCCTCAACGTCCCTCTTGAACATGCCAGTCCCTCAGAAAATGATTTGAAAGATTCTCTTTGGGTGGTACTCACCAAATTTGTATGAGCTTTTTGTGCGATTAGGTACAGTCATCATCTGTGTTGCTCTTGCCAGCTTGAAAAAATTTCTGACGTCTTTCCTTGAACTTCTGCAGCTCTCACTTCTACGAAGGAACCATCTTGCTACTAGAGCACTGCATGAGTACGTACAGCATCGTACGATTACGAGAACGAATGCTCATCACACGAAATACGATTACCTCGTGTGCACCGGCATCGGCGAGTACAACAGTATTCGGCATGGTTTCGCATCGGCATCGGCGAGTATAATCGTATATGGCATCGTTTCGCATCGCCAGCGGCGATTATAATCGTATTTGGCATCGTTTCGCATCGTCATTGTCGAGATTTTGCTTATGTTTAAGGAATGTATAACATTGAATGAAAAGTTGAGAAATGGGACATTAGACAAATACAAAACAGAAAGTTCACTTTATTACATAAAAAAAAAACGACATAGCGACTTATCGAGTAAACCTGATGATTATTCACGATGCCTACTCGTCGATGCACGATGCTACGATGCAGTTCTGGCGAAAATTACTCGTAATCATGAAGCAAATATAATCGACGATGCATAGGCGTAACGATACCGAGGATGTACTCGCATCGTTCAGTCGTATACTCGGCGATTATTTCTTCGATTACTTTTTACGAACTCCTGCAGTGCTCTACTTGCTACATATTTGCTTCTTGCTTGGACAAACCTCTTCATAGTTACTTAATATGGCTCTATTCAGAGAATTCAATCGTGATTCTATTGACTTCGGTGACTTCATCGTACCACTAGGACACATTCTGTGCACAATAACTCGACCAGTGTTTCTTGGGTTTCATCTCACTCCCACGGGTAGTGGTCTTGCAGCTATCGACAATACCAAGTAGCGGTGATCAGAGAGTCAGATCTCATCCAACTTGTGCCATTCAACAATTGTTCGAACTATTCCAGGTGAGCAGGTCAGTACTAATTTTATAATAGCCTTTTTGCAAGTGATAACAAAGCTTGAAGAAATCTGATTGTTTAAATTCATTTACTTTGATGAATTTGAAATATTCAAAGAGTTTATTTTCTCTGGTGTGTTGGCGGCGAGAAAAAATTAAACTGAAACGTCAATCGCGTCCTCCTACTTTACGACGATCGCTGACTGATCCCAGCTGGGAATTGTTTTGAGCGCGATGGTGCTATGCAGATTGGACACCAGAGTACAAGTTCTCGTTGACTTAAGATTAGGGTAGGTACCGCGGCTACAGCCTTCAGACAGACTGTGCAGAAGGCGTCTTAGGATGAGTTCATTATGATACCGCATTGCGTGGTGCACAATCTTTATTATGTGGAGATGGTCTCTGAGTCCTTACCTACCGAAAAATTTGGTCTAAATAAACCTTATATATACCATAAAGCATAGCATTGTTCAAAATAAACTTGTGAGATCTTTACTTAGTTAACAATGTCCAGTTTTGCTCCCAATCATCCAATTCAACCGTAGCTTTTCTCTCAATCATCTGTTTGAAATATTTTTTCGCCGAAATGACAACATTGGCATCACAAGCAAACTTTTCTCTTGCTTCTCTAGGTATATTATGAGATTCTATTGTCTGGCATCCAGATTTGTCTATCTGCTTTTGTCAGCAGCCTCACCGTTTTGCGTAGCTTTTAACGTTTTCTGTGACTAAGAGCCTCTACAGGTTTGCAGAGCTCAAAGCACTTAGCATTCATTTCTCCTATACTTCATGCCAGCGTTCGCATCAGGCGAAGTTATATCCTCTGATGTTTTCCACCAGTTCTTTTGTGAAAATTGGCGTTAACCTCGACCCCATTGCACATGCAATTAATTGGTTGAAAAAATTCACTGGCGGTAAATATTTCTTCTGAGACCCTGACGTACTAAGCGAGCTCAGCACAAGTGGATTTTTAAACTCAGTTTGGCTCCTAGCTGCAGTGATAGATTCCTCTGAATCTATCCTCACGCTATTTTCCAGCGACTCTTAGTGTGCAAGCTCCACCACCACGGCAAGACGGTTACCAAGAAGATGGAAGGTGCTCAAATATCCAAAACCATTGCTCCAAAAATATGTTGATGAAAACATCATCGAGGATAGTTACATGATAAATCTCACCAAAATATCCTTAACCACCATTTTAAGTGGCTCATTTAACCCGGCTTTTCCTGACTTTGTTAGCGAAGCTGCTGTGACTGCATGAGCTTTTTCGGATATATTCCGGCCGATTCAAATGGCTCGATGAGTCTTTGCTAGTGCTACTAAAATTCTATGATTACGTTATTTGGTGAAAACAGCAGTTAAAAAAGTTGATTGCTTGATTTTTTTTATTCAAACATATCCATGGCTTAGGTTCAATTAATCAGATTGGACCTTTTGGGTGTCTGCAACTCAAAAGACTGCATAGCTCAGACAGAGTAGATTTCTTGGTCGATATGTTTCGCAAACCATTACGATTTGGGTTATAGACTTAAAGCTATATTTGAATAAATTATCAACATTGACATACCTTAAGATTTTCTTATAAATAACCTTCTTTGGCGCAGATTTACACAAACTGCACATAAAATGGCCTCGCCCATTTTAAGAGTATGTGTATGAAAAGCAATATTTATTTATTCATTGTTGTCTATTTATTTTGCACTTCTGTCCTTCGACTTTCAACCCTAATCCACTTTTTGACATTAGGCCATTCGTACACCAGATTTAAGTCTCTTTATGTACGGATGACGATCATTTTGAGATACGTTACTCCAGATAGCACCCTTTTGGCATTTTCGTAAGATACTACTGCAAACTTCCTAGCAGTAAGCGTTTGATTTTGAGTAAAAGAACTAGAGTTATCTTTTATAAAAGATATGTATTCCTGGATTCTATACCCAGATCTGTTCTATTGTTTTTTTTTCAAATTTCATGCATTGTATCAAAACACTACAACACGTTTCACCATTTCTCATTGAAAATTATCATATTAAGTATGCTGCAACATAATAGAAGTATAAAAACCTTTCAAAATTATCACTCAATTACATATTACTTACTTCTTTGCCAACAAAACAGCACTCAATAGCCTCCTTGAATTTCTGTGCACCTCCTACACAACAACATCAAACGAGAACACAAATGACATGAGTACTAAAAAAGCAGTACTGAAAAAAACTTCATTGTCATTACCGCTGTTCCTCGTTTCCTCCAAAGTACACGTATAACGACAACATTTATCGAAGTCATGCTATCCATTCACCACGATTTCAACGACCAACCTGAAGTCATCCACGTCTGACAATGCTTTAAGTGAAAAACTTTTCGGTAACCGTAACACCTGTAATTTTCATAATGTGAGTTACTAAGTCTTCTTGAACGACACCATTACTGTATTCGTGCTGAATCCTCCGCCGGTCGTCCTTGTACTTTCCCAGCTCAAAAGCGTAAAATGGTATGATGGCCATGAAATTTATAATGCAAAAGAGAGATGGCGTCTTGTTATAGCGACAAGGATAATTTAAGCTATGTTTACCTCGTGGAAGGACGACGAGGACAAAGCGAGACGAAAATCCTGATCGAAGTATGTGAATGTTCTTTCAAGCGATCATAAGTACGATTGGCTTGACTGTAAGAATTTGCTGCTATGAAGCGATAGGAATAAGGGACAGGAGTAAGCTCACACCATCAGCGAAACAAACTTTCTTCATAATTCCTCGCAAGTTTCACGCCTTAATCCTCTCTCTCGCTGTCGATTACATTGTTTTTGTTTTCCTGTGGAATCCACTTTCGAAGTTCTTTCAAACCAAACTGCCATTCGGCAAGGAACACTACATTACATGGCCTTCAAGTTTTTGGCAATATATCTTTTCAATGTATCTATGTACATATCTGTAAATATTTTGAAAGCGCGAAAATCCCGTCTAAAGTATAAAGCACGGCATCGAACTAAGAATCTTTTGATCAAAATCCAATTCAGTAGTACTGCTCTAAAACCAACTTCGGTAAGACGAAAGGGATTCATCGCGGGAGCGTAGTTAGAGTCGTTTGTGTAGCTCCGCGGGTGGGATTCTCTTGTCCTGAGCTGAGCACGCTCGAATGTTTAGACGCTGGACCGTATTTTTCCTCGTCGAGATGGATATCTCATTATTCTCGGAAATGTAAATATTGCTCTAAATAACTGATGGTTGGTGTGTATGGAAATTGAATTTGTTTTCCTGTTTACTTTTCATTTTCATTACAACTTCGAGTACGAGGAAGTTTGTCGAGGCAACCAGTCGGCCGACAAACACAAATCCACTTCGAATGGAGCGAAAAACCAATAAAGTCCACAAATAATGAAGTAATCGTACAATGGAGCCTTTTTTTCATTCTGTCGATGCGTTCTGTCTGCGATTTGTATACGAGATTGATGCAAAAATGGTTTCGCGTAGCCATTTGTTCGCAACTCGATGGCTTCAAATGTATGCGAGCTGTTCCCCTTTTTATACACGCATTTATCCATCGATCGAACTGGCAGTCAGTCGGTCGTTCAAAAGCATCCTTCCTCCATTCAATCACGTCATCCCGGTCATGATTCTTCGTATCCATCGCTTGCCGCATGTCGTACACTACTTTACGCGCTCTTGTCAAGCTCTTGTTTCAACTGTATATTTACAAATGGATCTGGTGTCTGTTTTTCCTCGAGCACAGATTCCAACAGATTTACATATTTCCTAAAAATGGAATTTATTCCACTCGGGTCCAATATCTTCCGAATTACGCATAGTAGTAAATTGCATTGACTTTGACGGGGCTGAGGCTACATGGTTGTATGTTGAAGTATTTTCGATGTGGAAGCTGTGTTGTTGCCAGAGAGATACTGCCTGACATTTTGCTAGCATGATGACATTGGAGAACGGAACTAATTTAGGGGGCTAATGGCTGCTTGCGTGATATATGGTTGCATCAAGACGCTCCGTATGTTGTGTTGGTACTTGTATCTGGAACTAGGCTCGATTCATTGACGGATTTTCAACTTGATTTGAATACAGATAGGATTGAGTACAGTTCAGATAATAGAATGTCGTCTTTGGAAATGAAGACATTGGAACTATCAAAGCGATTTGATGATAGAGATGTTTCCGTTTGTTCGAATTCAACATAAATTAGAATATGATTAGCATAAAACAATTCCCACACTTGCATATACCAGGCAAGCAAAATTTGATATTGCACGCTTGGGTGTATGCAAGTAAAGTTTGCCAGACAACATGTTGTAAAGAATTTGTGACTGCAATTTCGGTCTCACGGTGTGAATGCAATGATCATGTTACACTAGACCGAGATTGCAGTCAAGAAATTCTAGATCAAAAATTCGCTGTGTATGTACAACGTGATCAGAACTTATGTCTCACGATGTATGGATGTGTAGTTCACGTTGTGCATACATTGAATATGAAGTACAACTAAGTACTACATAAGTATGATAATGGAAATAAAGCGGTCAGTATTGTCCTACCATTCAATCCGTGCGTTTCTATTCAACGAACATAACGTCTAGCACAGGTTTAAGAACTTGGGCTAGAGACAGAGATAATCACATAGCAGCTATCGGGAGCTCAGTACCATCATTAATCGCACCTAGTACAGGTCTAGTACCTGGGCTAGCAAGTTAGAGTAAAAGAGCTCTGACTTAACATTTCAGATAGCTCAATTTCTTCGTTCATCGCACCTAGCACAGGTCTAGTACCTGGGTTAGGCAGTTTGAGCCAAAGAGCTCTAACTTAACATTTCATATAGCTCAATTTCTTCGTTCATCGCACCTAGCACAGGTCTAGTACCTGGGCTAGCCAGTTAGAGCAAAAGAGCTCTAACTTAACATTGGTGACCCCGACGTGATTTGATCACGCAACTTAACAAAACATGGCGGCAATCATTGATCGCTTATTTCAAAGGCAAACCCGACAGGCAGCCGAAGTCGATAACATCATTTCGAACTACAAGAAAGATTCAGCCAGTCGAAAAACCAAAGCTGAATATTTCGAAGAAAGGCTTCGACGGCTAGAAGCAGCCTGGGAACTGTTCGAAGAAACAGATACTGAAATCCGGGCACTTAAAGATGTTCCGATAACACACGAATACTTCACCAGTGGCCTATACGACACGACGCAAACCAATGTACGAAACTTTCGAACGCATTTCGAAGAACAAATTCAGGCATTGGAACAATCTAAAGCAGCACCAGATTTTTGCGACGGTGACACAGCTGTACAACAGCCAAGTGCGTCGAAAGTAGCAAATGAAAGCTTCGAACACGAGGCGACACTGAGTGAATCAGTGAAGGGAAAGAGCATTCCCGCGCCGGAAGCTACCAAGTTTATAAGAAGACATAATGCTCTAGCTGACTCTTTGCGTCGACTTCTCGCCCGTTTAGATCAAGAAGAACATTCGAGGCAGTTTTACCAGTTAAAGATCAAACTGATCAACCAATACTGGTCCCAATTAGAGGACTACAACCAAACCATCTGGGAGCTGAGCACGGACCCTGTGTCAGAGGGTTATGATTTAGACCAGCATATTCAGCTGGAAGAGCTTTCACAACAGTGGCTGATCCATTTATCAACCAAACTCGATAATTTAGATGCAGCATCAGCCCCAAGACTTGCACCAGCAGTCTCCGCCACTGGGCTAAATCTCCCGAAGATAACACTGCCCAAGTTCGACGGGGACTACATCAAGTGGCGGCAGTTTCATGACCTATTCATTCAAATGGTCGATAGCCAAATGTTATCTAACTGCCAAAAGTTATGGTATCTCAAGACAAATTTAACGGGTGAGGCTGAAAGGCTTATTAGAAATTTCACTCTTACGGACGACAATTATAGCTCAGCCTGGAAGATGCTTAAAGACAGATACGAAAACCGAAGATTATTGACAGCAGCATTGATCAATAAACTACTGGCACAGCCGTCACATGCCACTGACAAGCCATCTGCGGCAGCCATCCGATCTCTACACGATACGACACAAGAGTGTATAATGGGATTGGAAAATATTGATGTCACTACCCTCAATTGGGACCCACTACTGCTCCATGTTTTAATTAAAAAGCTCGACGCAACCAGCCATACGCTGTATGAGCAATCACTGGCCAATCCTCGTGAGCTACAGAGTTTGAAGAATTTTTTAACCTTCTTAGAAACTCGATTTCAAGCCTTGGAGGTATTAGGCAATAAGATAAAGGGCCTAGAGGAGCCGAGGAAAATTAACGCCATGAAATCTACCTTAGCCACGCTCAAGACGACAATATGCTCCTTATGCAATCAGAACCACCCTCTGTTCTACTGTCCGGAGTTTTTAAAGATGACACCCTCTAGCAGATTGAAAGTAGTCCAATCTAAAAGGCTATGTGTCAATTGCTTCCGTGACGGTCATAGGACTATCGAGTGCACTCTACGAGGTTGCAAACAATGTGCAAAAAAACATAATAGTTTGGTACATTTAGAAACCAAGTTGGGATCCAGGCCACCAAAGGAAAGACCACAACCTGAAACTAAATCAGGTGCAGATAGCGATCAAAATGGGCAACCTTTATCGCTCAGTACCCTGGATTCCCCCAAGAACCAAACTTACGTGCTTCTGAGCACCGCTGTAGTAAAACTGACTGGTAGCAATGGAATGACGATACAATGTCGAGCACTGTTAGATCCCGGTTCCCAGATAAATTTGATAACCGACCGAGTGGTTAAGAAGCTGGGTATATCACCAACCTACCATTCGACGTGCATAGAGAAGGTAGGAGGCACTACTCAACGAACACAAGGGAGAGTAAACGTGCAGCTACAATCCAGGATTAACGCCTACTCAACGAGGATGGAGGCTTACGTACTCGAGAAAATTGTGTCACCCCAACCATCCCAGAAGATAGACACATCAAGGTGGCTCATACCCCAAAATGTGAACCTAGCTGACCCTACCTTCAACAAAACCGATCGCATTGACGTTCTATTGGGCGCAGAGCACTTCTACGACCTTTTGTCAGTTGGTCAAATTAAGTTAGGCGACGAGCTACCCACTCTACAAAATACACTTTTAGGGTGGATAATTGCCGGAAAGGTGGGAGGAAGTCACCTCGGTCTTGCTACTTGTGGAGTTCTCATTGAAGACATAAAGCTTAACGAGACAATTGAAAAATTTTGGAAGCTGGAAGATGTTTCTGAGAGCAAAGGCCAATTCACACAGGCAGAAAGATCATGTGAAACACATTTCTGCCAGACTACACAAAGAACCAAAGATGGTCGTTTTGTAGTGAGATTACCATTCTCCGACGATCCCGAAAAGCTGGGAGAGTCCAAAGACATTGCACAGCGTCGACTATTTGCAATCGAAAGAAGGTTAAGTAAAGATTCAGACTTGAAACAGCAGTATCAAGAATTTATGGCAGAATATCTCAAGCTTGGCCATATGGAAGAAGTACCGCCACTATTATATCAGAAACCACACTACTTCCTGCCACATCACTGCATATTAAAGCCTGATAGCAGTACGACTAAACTCAGAGTAGTGTTTGACGCTTCCTGTAAAACGACATCCAACATATCATTAAACGATATATTATATGCAGGACCGACTATACAAGATGATCTATTCGCTATTTTACTGCGTTTTCGGCTACCGCGGTTCGTCTTCACGGCCGACATACAGAAAATGTACAGGCAGATACTATTGCATCCGGAAGATCGAAAGTACCATTTGATTCTGTGGAGGAACGAACCAACTCAACCAGTGCGTTGCTACCAGCTGAATACGGTTACATATGGGACCACATCTGCCCCATATTTAGCAGTGAAATGCCTTCAAAGACTCGCCCAAGAAAAATCCTCACACTATCCTCTCGGTGCCAGTGTACTCCAACAAGACTTTTACATCGACGATGTTATGACTGGATCCGATAGTTTAGTAACAGCCCTTCATACGCAAGAGCAATTGATGAAGATACTACAAGCGGCAGGAATCAAACTTCGCAAGTGGTGTGCCAACCATCCGCGGTTACTTCAAAATGTACCACCCGAAGACAAAGAAGTACAGCTAGATTTCCAAAATGACGCAGAGGATTTTATTAAAACATTAGGTCTAACTTGGTTACCTAAGCTGGATGATTTTCGCATAGGAATCAATTTTGGGTCAGAAACCGGCAAGATCACGAAACGAACCGTATCTTCAGCTATCGCGAGAATGTTCGATCCATTGGGAATCATGGGACCGGTCATTGTCACAGCAAAGTTATTCCTGCAAGATATATGGCGCCTGGATTTGGATTGGGATGCTGCGCTGCCAGAAAGAATGCATACCCAGTGGTCCCATTTTCGAACCAGTCTAAATGCATTGAATCACCTGCAATTTCCGAGACATGTGCTTGCAAAGGAAATGCCTACACGCATCCAGCTCCACGTTTTTTGCGATGCGTCAGAGCGAGCATACGGAGCTGCCATCTACGTCCGATCCACTTCTAAGGATGGTAGAAAAATTGTTCGATTATTATGTGCAAAATCCCGTTTAGCACCCATTAACAAAATCACAATACCACGCTTGGAATTGTGCGCCGCCAAGCTAGGATCCGAGCTTGCCCAAAGAGTCAAGGTTGCGTTGCGTCTAGAAGAAGTGGTAATTTTCTTTTGGAGCGACTCCGAAATTGTGCTGGGATGGATAAACTCGACAGCCTCGTCATTCTACCCATTCGTTGCTAACAGAGTATCATCGATTCAATCCTTGTCTATACCGCAACAATGGCGTCATGTTCGTTCAAAGGAAAATCCCGCCGACATGCTATCCCGCGGAATTACACCTAAGGATTTTGCTGCATGCAACATATGGCTATACGGGCCACCCTTTTTGCATGGCTCTGAAGAAATATGGCCTCCGGCGTATAACAAAGCAACGCAATGTGACTTAGAGAAGAAGAAATCAGCACTAGTATTAATCGATCCACTGGAGAGTTCACAACACTTTATTGATCGAATTAATCATGGCAACTCGTTTAAGAAACTAAAACGAGTCGTAGCCTATGTGCTTAAATTCGTTAGACACACTCAAAGAAAGAATGCAGCTAGTGCCAGGCTCTGTAGTCAAGAGTTAGAAGATGCGCTGCAGGTGATTGTTCAGAACATGCAAGAAGAGGCATTTAAGGATGATATAATCAGCTTGAAAAGGCGTACCGAAGTGAACAAAGCGAGTCCGCTATCCGGTCTAACACCATTTCTGGATGAGAAGGGACTATTGCGCGTTGGCGGAAGACTAGAAGCATCAAATTTGTCTTACGATGCAAAGCACCCTATGCTTCTACCATATAAGCATCCATTCACAAAATTGTTGATGACGGATATCCATAAGGATAATTTTCATGTTGGACCACAATCATTACTCGCTCTTACGAGGCAACGTTTCTGGGCAATCAAAGGGAAGACGCTTGCCCGCTCTATTGTCCAACGTTGTGTCAAGTGCGCAAGGACCAGACCTAAAATGTTTTCCCAAGTGATGGGAAACTTACCCGCAACAAGGGTACAACCGGCTCGCCCGTTTGTGAATTCAGGCGTTGATTTCTGCGGTCCGATCTGGATTCACTATCGAGGAAGAGGCAGTCGGCCGCAAAAAAGCTACATTGCAGTGTTCTGTTGTTTTGCAACGAAGGCCGTGCATCTGGAGGCGGTAAGCGACTTGACAACTGAGGCTTTCATTGGTGCACTTAAGCGCTTCATTGGAAGGCGAGGCCACTGTCAGAATTTATACTGCGATAATGCCACCAACTTCGTGGGAGCTCGAAATCAGCTGGCTGAACTGACGAACAGCATCTACTCTGACAAAGCTAAAAACGAAATTTTCAATGTCTGCACCACACAAAAAATTGAATTTCACTTCATCCCTCCACGGGCCCCTCACTTTGGAGGACTGTGGGAGGCAGCAGTTAAGTCAGCCAAACACTTACTGCTAGGAAGTGCAGCAGCAGCCACGTTAACGCACGAAGAACTGCAAACCTATCTTGTGGAAGTTGAAGCTATTATGAATTCAAGGCCTTTAACGCCGATGTCAACAGACCCGAATGACCTCACTGCCTTGACCCCAGGTCATTTCTTGGTCGGGGAACCACTCACAACTTCCGTTGACATAAATGCAGAACCATTAAAAACCGGGCTCCTCGCACGGTGGAAAGCCGTAAGCAAGATGAAGCACGATTTCTGGCGCCGATGGTCCCATGAATATCTTAACGAGCTGCAGCATCGTCTGAAATGGAAACAAAGAAGCCAAAATGTATTGCCTGGGACGATCGTAATTATCAAGGAGGATAATACTCCAGTAATGAGGTGGCCCTTAGGCAGAATCATCAAAACGTATGCTGGAGAAGACGGTTTTGTACGAGTCGCTGATGTGAAAACGGCGTCAGGTGTCTTGCGGAGACCAATACATAGCCTTTCGCCCTTACCGACAGAGGAAGAGACGAGTGAATCCGGGGACAACGAATTCAACTACATTGGCTCATCACAAGATCGAGGGCACCCCATAATGACGAATTCACCTGGTGAACCATCTGAGGCCAGCATATCTTCGAACCAGCAGGACGGTGAAACTCCTAAGAAAAAAGCACGAATATATCGTGGATCATCCTTGATGTCCATTTTATTGACATGTTTGCTAGTTCCCTTCGCAAACAGTGAGCCGGTGAAAATTACGCAGCTAGAACCTCGTCTGGGGATACATTTTGAATCCTTAGGAAGAGCATGGCTAACGACCAACGAATGGAGGCTCATTGTGTATTACGACCTGCAACCGTACTGGGAAGAATACCACGCGCTATCTAACGGAACTGAGACATTGCAGAAACTCTGTGGGCATATAAATCAAAAAAACAACTGTAATCCCTTAGTAACACAATTGCAAGGCATCCAGGATGAACTATCAAGGGAAAATATATTGCTCAGATCCAGAGCAAAAAGAGGGGCGTTCAACATTGTCGGTAATGTGGCTAGATCATTATTCGGAGTTCTTGATAGTGATTATGCTCATGAAATGTCAAAAACTATTGACCGCGTCAAGGAAAATCAAGGTCATCTGGTGTCATTATTGAAGAACCAAACTTCTGTCATAGACTCCACGTTGAACATCATCAAGAAAGATCAGCTGGCTGTCCAGGACAAATTCAGAACACTGGATGATGAACTAGATAGAATTAAGAACGAATTAAAAGATCCGAATGGAGAAGCCTATCAGCGCAAGCTGCTGAACCAGTTTTTAGCTTTGTCCATTCAATTAAGCTTGATCACATCAAATCTAGGTCGGGTACAATCGGCATTGCTGGACGTTATCACAGATACACAGCACGGCAAATTAAATCCGATGTTGCTATCACCAATTCAGCTGCATAGAGAGATGACAGTTATCAAGGCTCATTTACCCGACAATTTACGCTTGCCCGTGGAGCACGAGGACATAGTTCAGCTATTCAAGCTGTCAACTTTAAGCGCCCATAAAACCAGTGATCAAATCATATTCGAAATAAAACTACCACTTGTGAACATAAAAACATATGAGCTTTTTAGACTATTGCCCATACCAACGCTTGTCAACAACACCTTAACTAAAATCGTACCAGCTTCACCGTATCTCGCAATTAGTCCTCATCGTGATCGATACTATCCATTATCACGGCATGAATTTTCATCATGTGTCGTTCTCAGACTATCAACGTACGTGTGTGGGCAATCTCACCCTGTCTATCATAAAGGAGCCAACGTTAGTAGATGCGAAATATTGCTAATAAACGACTTGCCACTTGCGCATCATTGCCAGCTGTGTGAAGTTAAGACGAGCCCGGTTTGGCTCCAGCTTGCACATTCAAATGAATGGATTTATGCTGTTACTGCCAAAACTTCCATAAATGTTGTGTGTAACAACTTCAGCAGTACACTAAGTATAGAAGGATCAGGATTGATCAAGGTGGAGCCCGACTGCAACATTAAGCACGATCTATCAACCATCCACGGTCGGCAAATATACACCAGTAATACAGGGACTTCCTACACCAAACTTGGAAGTTTCGCCGACAGTATGCCACCGGTCGATATTGTCACTAACCTGACATCATTCCCATATCGCGCATCCTTAGAAGATCTTAAGCAGCTAAAGGATAAAATCCAAGACCAGAATTTTGAGCTCCCTGACACTATGCGGGCTCACGATATCCATCATTACACCGTCAGCTATCTAAGCCTCGCCCTGATACTCAGTATCGCTATCGGCTGGCTTGTCAAGGTCAAACGACGTTCGAAGCAACCGGTTCCACTCCCAAGAAGACACAGCGTGCCCACTAGCCCGAGAGAATGTTGAGCGGACTGCTCAACGCGGGGGAGGATGTTCGAATTCAACATAAATTAGAATATGATTAGCATAAAACAATTCCCACACTTGCATATACCAGGCAAGCAAAATTTGATATTGCACGCTTGGGTGTATGCAAGTAAAGTTTGCCAGACAACATGTTGTAAAGAATTTGTGACTGCAATTTCGGTCTCACGGTGTGAATGCAATGATCATGTTACACTAGACCGAGATTGCAGTCAAGAAATTCTAGATCAAAAATTCGCTGTGTATGTACAACGTGATCAGAACTTATGTCTCACGATGTATGGATGTGTAGTTCACGTTGTGCATACATTGAATATGAAGTACAACTAAGTACTACATAAGTATGATAATGGAAATAAAGCGGTCAGTATTGTCCTACCATTCAATCCGTGCGTTTCTATTCAACGAACATAACGTCTAGCACAGGTTTAAGAACTTGGGCTAGAGACAGAGATAATCACATAGCAGCTATCGGGAGCTCAGTACCATCATTAATCGCACCTAGTACAGGTCTAGTACCTGGGCTAGCAAGTTAGAGTAAAAGAGCTCTGACTTAACATTTCAGATAGCTCAATTTCTTCGTTCATCGCACCTAGCACAGGTCTAGTACCTGGGTTAGGCAGTTTGAGCCAAAGAGCTCTAACTTAACATTTCATATAGCTCAATTTCTTCGTTCATCGCACCTAGCACAGGTCTAGTACCTGGGCTAGCCAGTTAGAGCAAAAGAGCTCTAACTTAACACCGTTATTGATCCGCTGAATGAAGGTTTTGATGAAGCTGATGTATATGAAAGGACTTTAAGGAGATGGTTAGATGGTTAAAGTGGCTGAGATAAATTGTTGGTTAGTTTTGTGGATTTTGTACTCCTGGCGTGCTATAAAACTCTTCGAAAGGATGTTCCTGGTTATTTCTACCGACGACTTCAATCAATCAAAATATTTAATAATAATAATAATATATATATATATATATATATATATATATATATATATATATAAATATTTGTAATGGTGGTCTCACAGCCGTTAATAGAGGGACGGTGTGAGGAAAATTCAAAGAGCTGGAAGCAGAGGATGATGGAACATAATGATTAGGCGCAGTAAATTGCTGATTATGAATAATGAATTCATATATTATGAATTATGTAATTAAACCGCTACTTCCAGTCCGTGTTTTTGCAAATAAAAAATGTCAAGGAATTCAGTTTTTAATTGTGTGATTCAGAGTTTAAAGAATTTCCAACAGACAGATATAACAAAATAGTTGCATATCAAACTGAAAAAAATCTACATAGCATGTGTTCCTATGCAATAAAGCGCAGCATTTCCATTTGCATCCAATATGTACAAAGTAGCCTGCACTATGAAATAAAGCTCCCAGCGCCATAATATCACATTTGGTGTAACCTTTATAGCGCACACTTCCATGTGGCAAAGTTGGCAATTATGGCTGCATACTACTTGGAGCTATAAAATATAGCTAGAAAAGTTATATACATCATAATTTTTTTCATTAAAAAAACCCACTGAATACCTCGATAGCTTCCACTGTCTCCCGTACCTTTCTTTAATTATCTATGTTTAGTACCAATCCTTTTGAAGTTGAAATCCTTTTGCATACCTTAAATTCTAACGCTAGTTTCGGCCTCGATGGTATTCTTAATATCCTTGCCAAATCCCACTCATCCTCGCTTGAAGCATTGACTGTGTTCCTTTAACTATCATTTTCAGCATTAGCCTTGCATCTTGTGTATTCCCTTCTTATATCTGGTGTATTCCCTTCTAATTTTTTTTTCCAATCTTCAAGTGTGGTGATGCTTCCGTTGTTTCTAATTATCGTCGTATATCCCTCCTCTGCTGTTTCAGTAAAATCCTTAAACGTCTCGTCTACAATAGAATTTATTCTTCATTACAGCCTTTATTTGCTCCTGAGCAGCATGGTTTCATCAAGGGTTGCTCTACATCGACCAACCTTATGGAGTTCACTAAGTTTGTCGTCTTTGCCTTCGATTGTCAACGTTAAGTTGATGTAATTTACACAGACTTTTCAAAGGCTTTCGCAAATTCAAGCTGACTTGTTTGCTCTTAATCTTTGGTGTCAAGACAACTTCTTGCCACTGAACATTTCCAAGTGCCACCAGATGTCTTTCTCATATAAAAATACTGCACATATGTCCTCTTATTTTTTGTCTGGTATTACCCTGTCAGGTTTAACTGGCTGTGATACCAGATAAATGGAGCAGGAGAAGGAAAGTTCAGTCCAAACGGCCATCGAAGGCTCCGGACTTTTTTGCGAACTGAAGTATGTCTTTCAGCCTCTGCTCTGCTACATGTGAGAGATCCACCAGCTAGGGCTCACCGAAGCAGCGCTGCTTGGTTTTTCCCAGTGCCAGGCAGTGGCACAGAAGGTGTTGGATTGTTTCTGAGACTCCCAGCTCTTGACACTTCCTACAGGTGTCGCTGGTTAGGAGTCCCATTTTCATGGCATGAGCTGCTACAAGACAGTGGCCGGTAATGATGCCGACCAGCCGTTTGTAGTCAGTTCGCGTCAACTTGAGCAGGTACTTAGTAGCTACGATATTGTACGACTCCCACATGATTTTGGTTAGCTTGCAGGTCTGAGTTGCACGCCATCTGCACGTCGAAACTTGCATCATATTGGAGTCAATTGAGTATTTGATTGTTTGGATTGGAGTAGGAATATCAACCGATCCTGACAGGGGAAGGCTAGTCCCGTGCTTGGCTAACGCGTCCGCCCTCTCGTTTCCATCAATGCCCTTGTGACCAGGAACCCAGAAAATTCTAACTCTTCTGTTGTTGCCCAGTCTATTCAGGGCCTGAATGCAGTCAAGTACACACTTCGATTTGTATGTGTAAGACATCAGAGCTTTAACCGCCGCTTGACTGTCTGTAAAGATGTTGATTTCCTCACTTGTGGTATCTCTGGCGTATGCTAGGTTTGTCGGTTGTCCAGCATTTTAGAGACCGGTTGACCAGCATTTTAGAGACCTGGGCGTGGTGTTTGATTCAAAATGAAAATTTGATGTTCATGTCATGAATATGACGTCTAGGGCCTCTTGGATTGCTGGCTTTGTCTTGCGTTCTTCGTATATGTCTACCAACATTTCCTGCTGTATTCAATTATTTGTCTTCTTAGTACGCAGTATTTTAGAATACGCGTGCCAAATCTGGTCTCCGCGCTTTCGGTATTTATCTGACGTTATTGAATTTGTTCAGCGTAGGTTTACTCGCTTGCTGCTTTTTAAATTCAATATCCTTTATTGTCCTTACTCCTCTCGTCTTTCCATCTTTCGTATGTCCTCGTTGGAATCACGGAGATTGTTCCTCGACGAGTGTTTTCTTTTCAAACTTTGCCAAGGCATTTTTGGTCAGATCCTGGTTCCCAGGTAACCAGACGTGAATCAAGTCGTCCAAGTCGTTCTTCTGAGGTTTTCTCTGTTCCGTTTGCACGTACGGAAGTCTATTTCCATTCGCCTTTGTTGCGTCTACCCCGAACGCACAATGTCCTTAAGCTTGGTTCTCTCTCACAATCTTTTTTACAATTCAAGCATGTATTGAGCATGTAACCTTGAACTGCTATTTACCTTGGTTCTAATTTTAGTTTTCCAATTATTCAATTATTTTTGTTACTTCGTTTTTCTTTTTTAAGTTTCATTTTTTTTTGCTTTCTTGACGCTGTAATTCGAGTTATGTCTGTAGCGCAAGGTATAAATAAATAAATAAATAAATATCTGAAATTCCCTTATATGATGAGATTTTCTGCTAAACTAAAGTTTCTGCTCCCATGCACATAGTCCCGACATCCGCACATATAGTCTCGGCGTATATGACTATAGCGGACCTGAGAGCATTTGGTATTGAACCAAAAATCGTTTAGCCCAGTGGGTAGAGCATCAGCTCGTAAAGTCTGGGGCCCCTTCATCGAATCCATATTCGGAAGAACGTTCATTTTTAATTTTTATCGGAGTCTTTAGTTTTTGGTGATAAGAGCTAAAACATATGGCTTTCCAAGACATATGCCTACAACTATAAATTCTGTAACTATGCTATGTATTATAGTCTAGTGCTAGGTCTTTTCGCAGTGCATGATGAGTTTTTTAACATAAGAAAACATCCATTTTTGAAACAAAAGATCCAGCGCTGCAGTAATGCATTAGCTTCTCCTATTGAGACATCTCGTTCCAATTGAGTATTCAAATGACAGACCTCTTCACTATTCACTTAACTCATAATTTACTTGTCAAACGATTCAATGCATAACAAAATGTCTTCCACTCAGTGTCATCTCATTTCTCATCACTCAAATCGCATTCTAATTTTTCAGCACCATTATACAATTTATTAATATCTGTATTCACGGAATATCTCAACTTGAATCCATTTCGCTATCAATCTAGTTCGCTTCGTCTGGGACAGCATCATTGTCATCCTCAAGACTAGTGACTTTTTTTTGTTCATTTCCAACGACTACATAGCCATCGCATTCCACTCAGTGCCACCTCCGTCTCCATCTATTCGATCCACTTGAAAACGTTTAACGACGAAGAATTTCGAAATGAGAAATTCCCTTCCTTATCCTCTCCGGCTACCTTGAAAATGAATTTATTATTTTTGTTTTATTTTGCAATCTACTATCTTTATGCTCCATGGGCTAGTGTCTAAGTACAGTGGGTACTTTGAAAATTGCTGTTTCTTTCAGTTTCTGCGATTATGAAAAATCGCGACATTGATGATGAATTACTGCTTTTCACTCGTTGCCCGATCAAAGACCAGAAAATATTTTCGTTTCTTTGTTGACGTATAATTTTTGATTGATTCACAATTCATCAGAAACGTTTTGTCAAGCTTTGTGGTGTGTTTAAGGAGAGATAGATGAACAATGATTTGAGGTGAAGTCCGGTATTTTTTCCTGTAAGGCGGAAGTGATGGCGAACTAATGAAAACGATGAAGGCTATTGAATTTGCGAAGAGAAAGGGGATGGTGGTTGATTAGGTCGGGGATACTGAAAACGACACAATGATTTACGGGAAAATGTCTGTCCCATTTGTTCGGCAAATGAAAAGATTGGTAGATGGTTTGTAGAATTTTATGATGGTATCGAATTGGTGGCGAAATTTTTGCCGGGATTCATGATCAGTTTATAAAAAGTAAGAGAATTGGCTATTGATTGATTGAAATCGGTAAGGACTTGTTCGGACCAATGCGTTTGGTGGTATAGTTGCAATCATTGTTTGCATTGTTAAATATGAAATTTAGATTATTGATGCTCTAAAAAGTTGCCACACAAACAAGCAAACATTCCACTCTTTCCAAATACCATCATCATAGTGCATATAATATACTGCCTCCCCTTATGAGCTCACAATAATTATCTTCAAGAGGAAGATCATTCTCAAAATTACAAAGCAAGAGCATATCGTCCCTTCAATTTTCTTCTAAATTTCACAATCAACTTCACATTTAGACATTCCAAACCCATCAACATGTCTTCAGATGTTCTTATCTTGAACAGATGCTAGAATTGAAATTTATCCATTCGAAAAGAGGAAAATACGAAATTCATTGCTTCCGTTTAGCAGCTTTGGTTAGGTGTAGCATCCTTCTTGCGCACGAAGCAGACAATCTTACATACGCACGACTAAACATTTCACGGCCGGTATATAATGTTTGTAAACATTCATCGATTTATAGATATAGTCGGCATTTGATTTAGATTTTTTTTTCGATTCGACTAGTATTGGTTCGTATGCACACATAATTTAAGATATACAACTTCTAACAGATGTTTGATTTTGTTTCGTGACTTGATGGAAGATGGGCGTTTAAATGCATTTCAGAGAAAGATAACACAGGAAGGCGAGGTAAGTTTATCTGAATATTTATAAGTATTCTAAGTTAGTGTTTCAGGAACAGCAAATAAGTTGAAATGTTGGAGAATATATAAAGTAGTTAATTAAAAAGAGTTCATGGCTTGAAATTTTGACATTCATTTTAGAGGGCCTTCTTTATACTTCTACACTTTACTTCCATGATAAATTTTGGACCACTTGATCGAATACCTTTATCAAACTGATAATAATCTAACGACTCACTTGTCCCGTTTCCATGCAACCTGCAGTTATTGTTTATTTCCAATTCTTTGATAATTCATTCAAAACTTAGAACATTTATTCGAAATACGAATTAGAAACACGAAACACAAGTTCAACAAAACCCTAAAAGTATAATATTTAAAAACTACAATAATCACACATACGAGTGTCTCAAAATAATTACAAAAGACATAGGAAGACTCCTATTTAAAAAAAGCCTGCAGAAATCAAATCGAAAATGACCATATTGGAATGTAAATTTGATGGCGAAAACATTAAGAACTTTGCTGGACAGTTTCACAGTAAGCAACGAAAAATCAGTTCCGTATTCCTGTCTGATAGCAAAGAAATTGGATGTTGCATTCGTACCAAATTGCATAGTAGTCCGGGGAAATTTAACATGGTGCTTCGGAAAAATTAGGGGAAAGCTGAATTTTGGTGTAAACCTTGATACTAGCGTGTTGAACAAAATATCAATCCTCCATCGATCCGAGTGCTGCGTTACTTTTTATACGGGGTCAAAGGCCACCAACAGTGACCTTTCCTAAATATCTGAGTAACTGTATCGTCTACAGAAAAACAATGTATGCCAAATTTGTAGCTTAGAAAATTTTTAACAAAAAAGATTATAGAACTTTTTCTTGTAACCACAACCATTTTTTAGATATTTCGATCGAAACATTTATCCACTTTCGCAACGGCATGTTGATATTTTCCGATTTTGATTATGACTATAAACGTAAGCCATCGAAACATATGATAATGTAACCCATGATCCCCCAAAAGTGTATGAAATAGCTAACGAAAATATAATCCACTACCCCAAAAAAATTTTGTTGTTCTATTATCCTATCATTTTGCGGACTCCCAGGTTCGACTCGAACAATTTTCGCTATATCGCTCTATCGACAATTTAGCTATATCGAGGTACGATACATTTGCTGATTTAAAGCCTGAAACAAACAACGGTCCTGTACCTGAGCTCCGTCTCCCAACTTTTCTGATCAGGTGTGCAGAACAACTGATCTCTTCACTATATATATGTATAATGGTTCTCTCTCCTCTGAGATATTTTTATCCTAAATGTGGCGATAGATGTTTAATTAAAAGTTGTAGATGCAACACCATTTTACCCCTAATTCTCAAACTCTTTGAAAAAATCATTTATGGCAAACTGCCTTCTTTTGTCGAAATTCGACTAAACCAGTTACAGTATGGGTTTATGATAGGTCGTTCTACCGTCACTTATCATCTGATGCTTATTTTTTATGTTTATACATGCAAACTGTCTATATGCTATTTCCAATTATGGATAGATATACGCTTAAGGGGCCAGGTACACTTAGAATTTTGAAAGAATCGATTTTATTTTCTTTGCATTTTCTAAAAGTAGCATATTTCAAGAGCATTCTCTGCAAATTTCAGACGAATCGGACGATTTTTTTATGGATATAAATAACTTTGAATGAAGTCGTCTCTATTGCAAAAAGCGTGTTTTGCATGCTTTAAAAGCATTTTTCTCGAAACTATGTTTTCGAAGTCGGTGATCACTGTAACTTGAAAACGGCTTTATCGATCAGCATGAAAATTTCCTCACTTATTTGATATGTAATTATACTCCGGATGAACGGTGGATTTTTTAATTGGACGATATTTTTTTTCCAATAGCCGAAAATGTGAGTGAAATTTTGGTCGAAAATACAATTTTGAATTTCAACAACCGCCATTTTTCGAAAAATCAAAATCTGCCAAAGTCCTTCCTTCATCCGGAGCACTATGTCATTAACTAATAATCCCCGATTTTTTTTTTTACTTCGGATGATCCAGTGACAAGCTACAGTGATCACGGCAAAACAATTTTTTTTTTTGACCCTCGAAAATTTACTCTATTTCGACTAATTTTCAACCTTTTGCCTTAAAAAAATTACAATAGCTTCTACAAATATATTTCTTTCAAGTCAAAAATAAATTGTTATTGTGTGTCTAAAAAAATATCATGAAAAAGAGTTTAAAGTGTACCTAGCCCCTTAAGCAACATTTCAAGATAGTGCAAATTTATTATCGAAATTCGCGTTCGATTTTTACCGCAAAATCATTCCGAGTGGCGAAATACATTTTTGTCTTAAAAGATTCTCCAAAAAGCAAAATTGCCGAATCCCCCTCAACGGTCCCGACCTTGTCGCGGTGAGGGGGCTCAGGGCAGTGGCTCATTAGCCAGATGAGTTGCTGCCTTGCTAAAGGGACCTTAGGGGAAGGAGACCCCGAACAGAAAACCAAATATGGACGAAGAAAAAGGATCAAAACTTACGGTACAGGGTGTCGGATGCCCAGTACCGGCGGCCGTCAGGGGTGAGCGAGCAGGCCCCGGGTCGTCGTTATCCATCGACTGCAATGCTATGGAGGTTGACCACTTGGCCACCGTAGCAGATCTAATTACAAGTGGTCCTACACAACTCGAAGAGGTGGTGGAATCGGTTGCGGACCCTTTTAGGAGGAGCTCCAAACTACAACGATCCCCACCTCGAACAACAACCAAATCGGTAGCTAGCACCTCCGCTGGCTGCCATTCAAGTCGCACGAAGCTTATGCGCTCGGGTGCCAGAGTACTCGTAGACTCGGACTCAGAGAGCATGGTTTCGACCGAAGCGGAGGAAGAGCTGCTCAAATCGCCTGAGCGAGGCAAAGGTGCTGGTTCCCACAAGAGGAACAAGACCAAGCCGAGCAAAGAGGGCAGGAAAGCACTGGCGGAGTACAAGTCGGCACTGCGCATCGTCGACAGGCTCAGCGACAAACCAACCCTCTCCGCGGAGGAGAAGGATCGGCTAAGTTGGGCTCGGACGGCGGTAGCAAAAGGCCGGGAGCACTTCGCTGGGAAGGAAAAGCTAGTTCTCAAGGACTCTGCTTTCCACAACAAAGTGGAGCAGAGCTTGTCTAAGAGGCTGGCGGAGAAAAGGCAGAGGTCGACCGAGGATGAAAAACCGGCGTCCAAGAGGCCAAAGAGCGCGACAAGTCGGCAAGGGGTCCAACAACCCTCTAGCTCGAAGCCGAAGAAGACTATGAAGGTCAGCGATGTGGCTAAACAGCACCTCATCGTGGCTCTAATAGACCGCAGCAATCCCTTGGGTCAATTGTCGCTCGAAAAGTGGAAGACCGTAGAGTCAGGCCTGCTCAATGCGATGATTGATCGCATGGAGAAGCACCCTGAGCTGGCTATGCCTTCGTTTGACGGGGCAGGCTGGTTCAGAGGTGTCAAGATCATCAAGTGCAACGACGAGCTCACGTTGCGCTGGTGTACTGCTGTAGTCCCGGAGCTACCGGGTCTATGGGAAGGAGCTCGACTTGAAATCGTTGATAGAGGGAGCATCCCAACTCTACCTAGAGCGAAGGTGACAATACCGCGGGTAGTGGAACCGGAGGTGGCCCTAAAGTTACTTCAAAGACAGAATCCGGATGTTCCAACTCAAGATTGGAAGATCCTGGACGTCAAGAAGCCACAAGAACAAGACGGGGGGCAGGTCTACATCCTCCAAATTAACAAGGAGGCTGACGACCTGCTCTATCCGCGCTTTGGCAAAATGGCTTGGGGCGTAGGCAGTGTTTACCTACGCCTGAAAAAACGCCACCCGAAGGACGATAACATTAATACCCTGGAGGTCGGCGAGATCGAGAGGGATCTGGGCACTACTGACCTACGGGGTACAACGGCCGATCCCAAACTGGACGATGCGCAGGATAAGGAGGATGCCGAGGCCAAGACTCAAACTACTGCAGATCAACCTGCACCGCAGTAAGTTGGCCTCGGCCGAGTTGCTGCTAACGCTCGAAGAAGGTAAGTTTGACGTGGAGCTGGTCCAGGAACCGTGGATCTCTGCAGAGGGCCGGGTTTCGGGACTAGGGTCACAGCTTTTTAATCTTTTCTTCCCCACCACAGTAGCAAGAACTAGAACGGCTGTACTGGTGAGGAAGAATATCCACGCTTACCTTCTTTCTAATTTCAGCACGGACGACATGACAGTGGTGGCATGTGAGGGGGACGAGGAGCATGTACTCCTAGTATCCGCCTACATGGCTCACGACCGAGCAGCTCCGCCGGAGGAGGTCGCTAAACTCACCGCGGAGACACTCAAGAAGAACGAACTGCTGCTTGTGGGGGCGGATGCGAACGCGCACCACACAGTTTGGGGCAGCAAGGATATCAATGAAAGAGGTGAGTCTCTACTTAGTTTTATTATAAACCATAATCTAGTCGTAGCGAACAGAGGAAATGTCCCTACCTATAGGGGACCTCGTAGTGAAAACGTGCTAGATATAACTCTGCACAATGACTCTAATGAGCAGTTAATAGAGAATTGGAGGGTTCTCGAAGGCCCATCGTTTTCTGATCACTGTTATATAAGTTACTCTTTAAAACTCAATGTTACTCGCAATTACCGTCCGTTTCGCAATCCCAGAAATACTGACTGGCTGAACTTCGAACGGGAGGTGAAAAATGGCCTAGGCCCTCCTCCGAGGATTGGCGGTGTAGCTGACCTGGAGGCTGCGGTTAACGCGCTTACGGGTAAACTCGTAAAAGCTTTTGCACGGTCCTGTCCCCAAATCCGTCCGAGGCGCAAACCCAAGCCACCCTGGTGGAACAGGGACCTGGGTTGTCGCAGAGGACAAGTTCGTGAATTGTTCAAGTTAGCCAAAGCAACTGACTGCAATGAATGCTGGGACGAATACAAGGACGTCCTTAAGCTCTATAAATCAGAAATCAGGAAAGCCAAATGGAGCTCCTGGAAAGAGCTGTGCGGTAGAATCGAGACCACATCGGAAACGGCGAGACTTAGAAATCTGTTGGCTAAACGCCCTGTCATGCCTAGCCTGCTTTGTAAGCCGGATGGAGAGTGGACAAGCAGCGGCTCGGAAACGCTGAGGGTCCTCGTAGACACTCACTTCCCGGGCTGTCTGGATGAACCCGCCCCCTCCACTTGTCAGCAGACGTCTGAACTGCATGACATCGAAGGCATTGGCGAAGTCATCACCAAGCCGAGGCTGGTCTGGGCAATTGAAACCTTTAAGCCCTTTAAGTCCCCAGGTCCGGATGGGGTCCTACCGGCCATGCTCCAAAAGTCAGGTATGCTTACCATTCCCTGGCTCATGCAAATCTACAAAGGTTGCTTAGCACTAAGCCACGTGCCTGCAGCCTGGAGGATCGCTAAGGTTGTATTCATACCCAAAGCAGGTAAAATCAACCATGCTTACCCGAAGGACTACAGGCCAATTAGCCTGACTTCATTCCTTCTTAAAGTTTTTGAAAGATTACTGGATCTCTATATCAAACAAAGACTTGGATCTCAAGCCCTATCGGATGCCCAAAACGCATACATAAAAGGCAAATCCGTAGAAACGGCTCTCCATAGGGTAGTTCTCGAAATAGAAAAAGCACTCCGCTACAAAGAATACACTTTGGGAGCTTTTCTAGATATTGAAGGCGCCTTCAATAATGTGCACACAACAGCCATTATGGAGTGCCTCCGTGCAACCAACATCCACCCCTCTATTTGCAGCTGGATTAGCAATTTGCTTAAGCAAAGGCTCATAACAGCTGAGTGGGCGGGGTCACAGATCACTAGGAAGGTCCATAGAGGCACGCCGCAAGGAGGAGTTCTATCCCCCCTCTTATGGAACCTGGTTGTAAATACAATTTTGGATAAACTGGAGCGCAAAGGACTCACGGTTGTGGCCTATGCCGATGACATTGCGATATTAGTCTCGGGTAGGTTTCTGCACACAGTTGGCCAACTCATCGAGTATGCTCTGGGGCTTGCGCCAGCAGGAGAGTGCTGGGTAAAACGTGGGGTCTAAGCCCTGCCTTAACACACTGGATCTATATGGCAATAGCCAGGCCTATCCTTGCGTACGGATGTTTGGTCTGGTGGCCAGCAGTAAATAAGACTACCTTTGCTAGCATGGCGAACAGAGTTCAGCGGCTGGCGGCTCTCTGCACTACAGGTGCCTTAGCCTCGACTCCTTCGTCTGCTTTGAATGTCCTGCTTCATCTCCCTCCGCTTGACCTCTTCGTGAAGGGCGCTGCCGCAAAAGCTGCTGTCAGGCTTGGGGAATCGGGACACTTTGAGTCACGATCCTTCGGTCACAGCAGAATTGAGCGGGGGTACACAGGTAGCACCGACTACTTGGTCCCCACTTTGTGCTTCGAGCGCGGATATCAAGCGATCGTGGGGGATGGGCAGGAGTGGAATCGGCAAATGGGCGCAACAACTCTTAGTATCTACACTGACGGCTCTAAAACGGCTGCCGGAGTGGGTGCTGCAACTTCTTCCGCAGATGCAACTATGGAAGCAGCTTTTAGGCTTCCTAACCACTGCAGTATTTTTCAGGCGGAGGTTTTTGCGATACGTAAAGCCGCAGACCTAGCATACGCCGGAAATACCACAAATGAAGAAATCAACATCTTTACAGACAGTCAGGCGGCGGTTAAAGCACTGATGTCTTACACATACAAATCGAAGAGTGTACTTGACTGCATTCAGGCCCTGAATAGACTGGGCAACAACAGAAGAGTCAGGATTTTCTGGGTTCCTGGTCACAAGGGCATTGAAGGAAACGAGAGGGCGGACGCGCTGGCTAAGCACGGAGCCAGCCTTCCCCTGTCAGGCGCAGTTAACATTCCTACTCCAATCCAAACAATCAAATACTCGATCGACTCTAATATGATGCAAGTTGCTACGTGCAGGTGGCGTGCAACCCAGACATGTAAGCTAACCAAAATCATGTGGGGATCGTACAATCTCGTAGCTACTAGGTACCTGCTCGAATTAACGCGAACTGACTGCAAGATGCTGGTCGGCATCATTACTGGCCACTGTCTTGTAGCAGCTCATGCCATGAAAATGGGACTCCTAACCAGCGACATCTGTAGGAAGTGTCAAGAGCCGGGAGTCTCTGAAACAATCCAGCACCTTCTGTGCCACTGCCCGGCACTGGGGAGAACCAGGCAGCGCTGCTTCGGTGAGCCCTGGCTGGTGGATCTCTCACATGTGGCGGAGCAGAGGCTGAAGGACATACTTCAGTTCGCAAAAAAGTCCGGGGCCTTCGATGGCCGTTTGGACTGAACTTTCCTTCTCCGGGTCCATTATCTGGTATCACTACGGACCAATGGGTCTATGTGTGGCCCTGTGCCAGCCAGCTAACCTAACCTAACCTAAAATTGCC